>CM061543.1:85129971-87599137 GCA_030864215.1 Capsicum pubescens
CAATTTCTACTTTATTGTTCTTCAATAACATCAAATTTGAATAAATTAACAGCATCAACCTTCAGAGTAATCATCAAAATAAACAAATCAATCAATTATCACTATTTTATAATATAATACTCTCTATCTAAATTTATATGATATTTCACTTTTTAGTAATCTTTTTTAATTTTGACCGTACAATTGACATTGAATCTTTTATTTTTTCTCAATAAATTTTTATATTAAAAATTATTTAAAACTCATAGTATAACTTATAGTAATCAATAATTTAAAATATGTAATAAATAAATAAGAAATTATAATAAAAAATTAACTTATTTAACTTTCAAAATTCAAATATCAACAAATAAATTGAGATGAAGAAAAGCATAGGGGATAGAAAATGGAGATAACTGGCCCTAAAATTAAAGAGTGAATAGATAAAAATAAGCAATATAAGAAAATTATTTTATGAAAATAGTAATGTAGGTCAAAAAAGATTCAATTAACACCATGATCGTCAAAAGAAAAAAGCAAAAAGCAAAAAATGGTCTCTACCAAAAACCTACTGCCACTAAAACCCTAATCTTTGCCTACTTTTTTCAATAGCGATGACCACAACGATCATTGGCCAACCTTCTACGGAGGTAGGTCAACCATCAACAACACAACCTATTTCAACTTACGAGACGACACTTCAACCCACATCACCAAACATTAAACCCATTTCATTGAGATCAATGATTGTAAATGAAAGTTTGCAATACACAGTAATTGAAAATTCTCTTATGGATGATTGGAGTACAAGATCTAAAAAGATTTTTACCAAAACAATGCCAACTTAAAGGAGAATGCAACATAAGAGTATTGAGCAATAGACATGTGCTAATTAGATCTTCACAACTGGAAACTATGTAAACATGTTGTCTATGCCAACATTTTACATTACCCATCACAATTGGTCACACCTAATGAGACTCTGAAGTGGTATCCTTTGTTTGATACAGAAGAGGAAACTACAATTGTCATTGCCTAAATTTCATTTCCATCTCTCCCTCTAATTTTTTTTGAAAGAGAGATTGTCTTCTCGTTAGCAACAACAATTGGAAAGCCTTTGCAAGTTAATATGACTATAAGAAATCAAATCAGGCCCAGTTGTTCTAGGGTGAGGGTGGAAGTCAATCTTTTGGGAGAATATCCAAAACTTATTAACATAGGCATGAGGAAATAAAATGAAGAAGTAATAGAGAAATGGATTATGATTAAATATGATTATGTGTCAAAATATTGTAAGACTCTTCATGATCCAAGGACATAAGAAAGCACAATGTTATGTGGAACACCCTGAGTTATACCCGAAGAAGAAGGATGAAGGTAAAAAACAACAAGAAATACTTAGCAACAAGAGAAAGAATCCACAAAAAAGCAGGAAAATAAAAGAAAAAAGGAATAGCAGATGGAATAAAGGAAAAATGCCACAAGGAAAGGGGATAAATATTAATAAAAGCAAGCCAACTGAAAAGAATGAATTCAAGGAGTCAATCAATTGAAAAAAAGCAGGTAGAAGAAGGAAGCAAGAAAGTTGGAAGTAAGAAAAGGTATGGAATCAAGTAGGTCTAATTACTGGCAATAAATTCAATGCACCGTAGACACTTAATTTTTTATCCTCCTGAAATCTCTATTTTTAGAACTAAATATTTTCTTTTAGTATAATATTTTTATTTTCTTTGTATTTATATTCTAGTATGGTAATTTTATTATTTGTTTTCAATGGAGAGAAAATTTAATTTTTTTTTAGTAATTTCCTAAATTTTTGGAATCAAAAGTTAATTGATTAATTAGTATTTTTCATGTCAATTTTTATTATATTATGAGAAATTTATTTAAGCCTATCTATTAAATATATAAAAAATCTAAAAAATAAGAACCAATTAGATAGTACCATTTGACGAGATTTATTTGTCTAGAATATTATTTTTAATTTTTTATTTAATTTTATCTTATCTTGTCCATCAAGTTTTGATATATTATCATACATGTACGAACACCATAGCAAGATTACACCATCAATCCATGTAACTTATAATGCAATCACATTCAAAAATCTCATCCTCGCCCTATATGTATAACATAGCGGAAACTGAACAAAATAAATAAATTCCCAGAAATGGTGTCATAATTACAAGAACATCTAATATATACTTTGAAAACTAAAAATATAAAGTATGTCTCATAAAAATGATAAAGACAAGAAATAGATAGGTGGAGGATGGAACAAGGTCTGCACGAGGATCTCACCAGGTACTCCAAAAATCTACATGATCAGCTGCCACGGCTCATACTCAAACTTGGATCTGCACTAAAATGGAATAGAAGGGGTATGTATAGTCCACTTGTACTAGATATCATTGTCACAACCCGAGGCTACCTCCTAGTCGCAATAACGGTGCTTACTGTCATAAGTGACCATAAGCTAACCCATGAGCTGGTAGCTGCTGTGAGCACCGAGTAACTAATAATAAAGATATATGAAGAAAACAACAGATAAATGCCATAAAGTTTTAAATACTGAAAATGTAACTGAATCTGCAAGTCTGAAAACATCTACGATAATACTGAAATCTGATTGATGACACTAAAAAAACTAACTGACTATCTGAATATCTAAAAAGCCTCTAACTTACTCACTGTGGAGTTGATGGGACAAACCCTTAACTAAGTCCAACTGACTGAAATAGAGAATACTGAAATAAATAAATGAAAGATAAACTTGCCCCGAAAGATGAGAAATCACCACTACTACTGCTGTGGAAATGCTGAACTATATAAGCGCGGTCAGGAAGCTAAGTGTCTGAACCTATGATATAATATATCATAGCACGAAAAAAGTATGCGGTCAGTACTTTGAATGTACTGGTATATGAGATAAGGTTAGGCTAAAATGCATAGGTTTATGTGCATGAAATACTGATTGATAGAATAGCATGAGACAATGACTGGCTGAATAACATGAGATAACTGATGCATAATATGCGTGAAAGCTGTAAAATCTGAGAATGCATGACCAAGCATATAACATGTGTAATACCCCGTACTTTTCTTAGTTCATTTCATCTCCTAGTGCAAGAATAAGAGGCTAAACGCCTAAAAATTTAGCTATGTTCGGGATTTAGTTTAAGTTTTGGCCTCTTAAATTTGATGATTTTTGAAGTGATCTTTCCAACCCCGAGACATAAGTTTCTGAGTTGATTCATGTTCAGGTGTATAAGTATCATGTATCAGGTACGCTTTGGATTTTTTGTATGAGGTTTGAACCATATTTGGATTTCCAAAACATCAAGTCACGCGATTGTGGTGCGTCACGGTGGGTATAGTGGTGGTAGCCTTGGCGCATCGCAGTGAAGGTGTATTTGTCACATTCTTGATTCTTAATTCAAATACATGTGTGAAGATCTTTATCCTAGTGTGTGAAGTGCTTATTAGGTGAAGAATGTTCATAGAAATCACTTAGAGCCAAGTTGAGCTAAGATCCTTTGATTCGTCTAAAGTTTGGTATTCGATTCTACAAGGGTCAATTTTGAAAGATTATAAATTTTAACGAATGTATAATTTTTCATCTCAAGACCCACCAAATTATAGATAATTGAATTAGCTTTCCAACTATACCAATTTTTTCTTAATCTGATACCCGAGTAAAAAGTTATGGCATTTTTTGTGTCAGGCAGTAAGACACCGTGATTATACCACGTCGCGGTGAGCCTTCAAATTAAAATATGGGTTATGAATTTTTGGTTTAAATGAATGAGGGACAATTGGGTCTTTTTTCATCTTAACCCAGGTTGTAAAAACACGATTTTAAGCATCCATTAGGGCATTATTTGCCCTCATTATCCTATTTTACTCTCAATAACAAACCCTAATCAATCCCCTTAAAGATCATCCATTCCATCACCCCCTCTTCAAGAAAAAACAAGAATTAAGGTTCCTAATCCAAAAAGTTCAAGAAAAGCATTCAAGAATATTCCAAAGGCTTCCAAGTCAAGCTTTCAGTTTCAAAATCAAACCAATTAAGGTATGTGGGGTTATGAACAAGGATACTTCTTCCATCCTTGTGCCCAAAACTAGTTTTAAAGTTGAATTTATATGAATTTACATGAATTTCAATTTAGGGTTCATACCCAATTATCATTGTTTAAAGTTAACGATGTTACAAGTGATTTAAGTGTTGAATTGCAAAAATACTTTCACAAATTCATGCATGGGATTTGATTTCATATATTGAGATATAAATTTTATTATCTTGATTAGAATTATTAAAGTATATCATGATTATTGTTATTGAGCATGAAGTTTTTTGTAATAATTTGACATGAGTTTGAAACATGGGTTATTAAGCTCTAGTTTGAATATTGATATTTCAAGAAGATTATTCTTTTAGGCACCCTATGATTAGTTTATATTCAGATTTTGAACAAGATTTGATCTTTTGATCCTCAGCTAAGATATGGAATCCACTTCACAGTTTTGATTACAGTTTAAAGTAAACAGATGCATCACTGGTTTTTATTGTAAACCTTTATGCTAGTTTTAGAGTGGATTTCTTATAGAATAAGCATACAGATTAAAGGGAGTTTTATTTAGCACCGAGTTGGGTATGTGTCCTAGTTTACATGCCCCAGAACTAAGATCCAACATAGGTACATATTTAGATTATTTCCATTTATATGGATGCCGATACAGATTGTGATCACTCAACTCAGGTTATACTCCTTGGAAAGAGTATTATACCTCTCCCCAACGTGAGGTTTTCCTCTTAGGGGAACTAGATGTTGGACACTATGACAACTCACATAGTGTATGTTGGTTAGAAGAACCTCCCTAATTCCTAAGTCCTAAGACAGAATAATAGAATAGCTTTTAGAAACTAAGTGTAAAGGCTCATAATATATTTCAGATATTGTTTTACATAAGACATTTACTATGAGATTTGAGCTTTCAGTTTACAGATATAAAGGTGAGACCTTTTTACACTTAGCCTGCATGATTTGAAACCAGACTTAACTTTAGTCCTACTTATTCCACTTATAGAAAAAGTAAAAGTACAGCTTTTAGAACTAAGTGTTATGGCTCACAAGATTTATATAGAATGCTTTTTTATTCATGATTTATGATTTTCATGTTTTAGTTATTCAAGCCAATGCGAGTTATTTACACTTAGCATCATCCTTTTACAAGTTTATATAAACATTAAGATACTATTTTACTTATCCATTTACCCCCACATGCTCAGTACATTCCAAAAGTACTGATCCACATATACGTCAATGTGCTACATTGTTTAATAATGTTGGTACCACTTGTAGCATGCACATCATAGTCAGAAAGTTGTAGCTTCTAGTCAACAGGTGATGAGCCCTTTTGATTCAAGGGTTCGAGTTAGTCATAGTTTGTGTAGCATTTTGTTTTCTTTATTCATTCGTATTGATTCGAGATAGATAGGGGTTATGTCCCAGCTACCTATAGCCAATAATAGTAGAGGCTTCATAGATAGTTAATTGATTTAATGTATTTGATTCCAATTTTGTTTTGTAGACGTAGAGTTGTAATCCTTTTTATATAGTTTTGTATTGATAATATTCAGAAAAGATTTATCTTTCGCTTATTCTATTCAGTTTTATATATTTAATCAGTTACTCACGAGTTATGCCAGTATAAGGTTTATCTTGGGATCACTTGTGGTCCTAAGCATCGTGTAGCATCCAGGGGTATTCTAGGGTTGTTACAACATGATAATAAAATAGTACGTAACTGAAATAGTGAAATCTGATAACTGAATAACTAGTAGTCTGTACGCTATGGTCAAGAAAACCTGAACTAAATTTTGTACCGAACACTAAACTGAGACTGTGGGAGCTAGCTATAACCGACATTCCCTAAATCTATTGTTGGGGTCTAACCTTTAACCCCAGATGGAAGGGTGTTAGTACCATGCCACGAGTACTAATGATGGTTGTGTGGATCCACTAATCATGTGTCCTGAAGGACTAGGGTGTCATGCCTAACTGGCGAGGGACCCCTCAAAGTTTATAGTGGCGCTGTAGGTCTAGAACTTAGGGACTGCTACTAACGTCTCATGCCTAATTGACGGGGGAGACAAGTGCCTCATGCCTAACTGATGGGGGAGACGCCATCCCTAAGTTCACTCGGTACTAAGTTTTACTACCAACTGAAAGATACCGATATTGGAATGAACTAAGCATAACTGGACAAATTACAGATCATAATAACTGACTTAATGATAATGCCCATAGTATATCTGAAATCATTCTAAAGATACTGAAATTATATAAACAGCTAAGTATCGGGTGTTCATAACCCACTAGAACTGAATGCAAATAACAATAAGGATATATGAAGTTTTAAACCATAATAAAGGATTATTTCTCAAAACCAAACATTTAGTCATTTTATCAAACACGTGGGAGTCATGAATTTAAGCATGGGACTGGGTAAAGTATCTGATTGCAAAAATAGTTACAATACTAAAACCATGAATTAGGGATTTAACATAAGAATTCCAATACTCAAATAATATAAGGGCTCATTCCATTGTAAAACACTTGTACCATAACTTGTAATCAAAATCAATAACAACTTCATGGAGGCAATTCATCGTAAACATGTAAAAATTCATAATTTGATATAAAAAGGGATTCTTGAACTCCATGGGTGGAAAGAGCCCATCGATGAACATCACACATACCTTAAACCTTAAATCTTGAAAGAGAAACACAATTCTTTAATCTTCCTTGAAGGTTTTTGGATTTGGTAACTTTATTTCTTAGTTTTCTTGGAGAGAGGAATAAAATTGATGAACATGGGGAAAATATTAGGGTTAGACTTTTGAGAGGAAATTGGGGAAAGATGGGCAAATAATTCCCTAACCAACATTTAATTAGTGGTTTTTATGAATTAGATTGAGGGAAAATGATGTAAATTCCCCCTAGACATTTAAATTCATAACTGGAATGCGGATTGAAGAGAGATCGTGATGCAATGGGTGCCTCATCGCTATAGACACAGCGATGCACTGTTATCACGGTGAGCTGCTGGAATCAAAATCCAAACATAACTCAATCCTCATCCGAAAAATCCAAAACTTTCTTGAGACATGCTTCTTACACCACTTAACATGAATTAAATCAAAAACCTGTATCTCGGGGTCAGAAAGACTCGTATAAAAAAACCTCGAAGTTAAGAGGCTAAAAATACGTCTAAGTCCCAAACACTTAGCGAAATTTTCAGGCCTTAAGCCTTTTATGAATACAACTAGGAGCTGAACTGAGCTACGAAAAGTACGAGGTATAACAATATCTTCCCTTGGGAACGTTCGTCCTCGAATATGACTGATTAATCTGAGAATAATGGGAAAAATAAAATCACATACTGAATATGCATAACTAAAAACAAGATTACATAACTGAGTCTGAAACATAATACATGACTGAACTGAATTCATGAATGCATGCAAAGGAATGGGAATGATTATATGGTTGGGACTAAGAATGGAAATGAGTCAATCTAAGAAGGACTGTTACCTTAAGTTGAGTTTGAGTTTGCAGAGAAAAAATGAGGGTACTTGGCACGCATATCTGCTTCTGCTGCCCAAGTGGCTCCCTCAATAGGCTGATTCCGCCAAAGAACTTTGACCAAGGGAACTTTTTTGTTCCTTAGTCTACAAATCTAACGATCAAGGATCTTGACTGGGATTTCTTCGTAAGAAAGGATATCCTGAATATCTAGGCTTTGTAAAGGAACTACAACAACTGGGTCACCAATACTCTTCTTTACTAAGGAAACATGGAACACTGGATGCCCTGATGCCAAATCTACAGGCAAATCAAGCTCATAAGATAACTTACCAAAATGACTCAAAATTCTATAAGGGCCCACATATCAAGGACTAAGCTTCCCCTTCTTTCCAAATCTCTTCACTCCCTTCATGGGAGAGATTTTCAAATATACCAAATCCCCAACTGCAAACTCAAGATCTCTCCTACGCATATCAGCAAAGAATTTCTGACGACTTTGGGCTATTTTAAGCCTTTCACTATCAACTGAACCTTCTCTATTGCATCAAACACCAAATCTAATCCTAGAAAAACAGCCTCACTTTCCTCAAACCATACAAACAGGAGATCTACATCTTCTCTCATAGAGAGCCTCAAACGAAGCCATCTGAATATTGAAGTGATAACTGTTATTGTAGGCAAACTCAATCAAAGGTAAGTGATTATCCCAACTACCCTTGAAATCAACAACACATGCCCTCAATATGTCTTCTAGGGTTTGAATATTTCTCTCTACCTAACTATCTATCTGAGGGTGGAAAGCTGTACTAAGATAAACGTGGGTACCAAGACCCTTCTAAAAAGATTTCCAACAGTGAGAGGTACACTGAGTACCTCTATCGGAAATAATAGACAATGGGACTCCGTACAACCTAATCAATTCTCTAATATAGAGCTTAGCGTAGTCCTCGACTGAATAAGAAGTATGAACTGGAGAGAATTGAGTTGATTTGGTCATTATGTCTATAATGACCCATATCAAATCATGCTGATGACGTGTATGAGGAAAACCTGTAACAAAATCCATGTTTACCTCTTCCCACTTCCAAGTGGGAATACTGAACTCCTGCTACGTACCACTAGGCCTTTGGTGCTCAACCTTAACCTACTGATAATTAAAGCACTTAGCTACAAACTCTGCAATATCCCTATTCATACCACTCCACTAATAGATTTCTCGCAAATCATGGTACATCTTAGTGGCTCCTGGGTGAATAGAATAACAAGCTCCATGAGTTTCTACAAGGATTTACTATCTCAGACCGTCTACACATAGCACACACAGTCTACCCTGACATCGCAACACACCATCTCTCCTTTAGGAGAAAACTTCTATTTTCTAATCTCTAACTGATTCCTTCAACTTTACCAAACTGGAATCCCTATCTTGCTTCTCCTTCTCTTCAATAACCAAAGAAGATTCCAAACTATTATGAAACCAAACACTACCTTCAACTGAATCAACTAACCTAACACCTAATCTATCAAGGTGATGAATCTCCTGAGTTAACTTTTTCCTATCATTCTCAACATGAGCAACACTCCCATTGACAATCTACTAAGGGCATCTGCCACTACATTGGCCTTTTCAGGATGATACAACACACTCATATCTGATTGAGAAATGGGTCTGGGCTATTTTTTCATGGCTTCAGTCTTTTAAGGGTCAACTCTAATGCCATCACTGAAAATAAAATGGACAAGGAAAGCTACTGATCTTAGCCAAAACTTGCACTGAATGAATGTGGCGAATAACTGATGGGCTCTAAGAGTTTGCAATACAGTTCTGAGATGGTCTGTATGATCATTTTCACTATGGGAGTAGAAAAAATTATCATCAATAAAGACTATGACGAACATGTCTATGTACTGCTTGAACACTCTGTTCATCAAGTCCATGAAAGATGCTGGAGCATTCGTTAATCCAAAAGACATAACTAGAAATTCGAAGTGAGTATGTCGAGTTCTGAAAGATGTTTTTAAAATGTCACATACTCTGACTCTGAGATGATGATAGATGGATCTGAGGTCTATCTTAAAGAAATAACTGACATGCTGAAGTTGGTCAAACAAGTCATCAATCCTGGGGAGTGGGTATTTTTTTACTATGACTTGGTTCAACTGACGGTAGTTGATGCATATTCTTAGAAAACCATCTTTCTTACGCACGAAAATTAATAGAGTGCCCCATGGGGAACACTAGGCCTGATAAGTCCCTTATCTAAGAGATCTTTTAATTGTTCTTTTAACTCGTTTAGCTCATCTGGAGCTATTCTATAGGGAAAATAGAGATAGGCTGGTATTTAAAAGGAGATCTATCCCGAAGTCAATTTTCCTTTCGAGAGGAACTCTAGGAATATCTAGAAATTTCCTCACTACTGAAACTTACTCGAGACTGGGAGTTGCAAAATTAGAGTCTTTGACTCAAACAAGATGGTTCATGCATCTCTTCAAAATCATTTTTCTTGCCTAAAGATATGACATAATTTGTCCCCTAAGCACTAAAGTACTACCTCTCTATTCAATAATTGGTTCATTACGAAAATGAAACTAAATGACTCTAATTCTGCAATCAACTGAGGCATAACATGAGTGGAGCTAATCCATATCGAGAATGACATCAAAATAATTCATCCCTAACTTAACAAGGTCAACTGAGGTGACTTTCTAGGATATTGTGACCAGACAGTTTCTGTATACCTGCTTGGATACAAAAGAGACACCTACTGGAGTAGACACTGAGAAGGGTTCTGCTAAATATTTGGGACTGACACCAAAATTAATAGCTATATAGGGGGTTACAAAAGAAAGTGAAGATCCAGGATCCAAAAAACCATAAACATAAAGATGAAAGACCTATAATGTACCCATAACCACATCAGGAGAACTTTTCTAATCTTGGCAGGACTGAAGTGCATACAGCCTATTCTGGCTCTATCCATAGGTTGCACTGAAAGTAGTGCCCTTTTGAGACAGACGACCTGCTGGCGCTACTGAAGAGTTAGTTTGACCTTGCTAGCTATTATTCCAACCCTTCGACATACTTACAGGACACTCCCTTAACCTGTGGCCTGGCTTGCCATATCCAAAACACACATCACTTCCAGCTATATACAAACCTTGATGATTTCTTCCACACTTCTCACAGAGTAGATTAGTACGACTACTGTTTATGATACCCTGAGATTTAAATCCTGGTGCTCTATCTCGACTGTCATTCATGAACATTGGTACTGGATCACTAGATGAAGATGGAGATGGCTGAAGATTTTTGATGGAACTAAGGATAGTTACCTCCCTCTAACCTCGACTAAGAAAAATTAAAGCTACCTATTTTGGCTCTCTTATTCTCTCTTTTTCTCCTTAAGCTTCTATTCCTCAATCTATTAAGCATGGACAATAATCCTAGATATGTCTATCTCCTTAATCAACATTGTGGTCCTACACTCCTTGACCACACTATCAGCTACACCAGAAACAAACTTACTAATTCTAGACCTTTTGACAGACACCACATTAGGCGCATACCTGCCCAACTGAGTAAACATAAGTGAATACTCCCTCACACTCATGTTACCCTGCTTCAGGTTTATGAACTCCTGAACCTTAGATTCTCATAATTCTAAAGGAAAGAACCTATCTAGGAAATATGTGGCTAACTCTTCCTACTCAACAGGCCCTACCTCAACACCCCTATCCTCCTTCTACTACTTATACCACGTATGAACTATATCCTACCACTGGTATGTAGCCAACTCTGCTCCCTCACTTGAGGTGACACCCATGATATCAGTCACCTTCTAAACTATATCAAGAAACTCCTACATATCAACCTCAGACTTGGATCCCGAAAACAAAAGGGGATTCATTCGAGTAAAATCTCGATTTCTAGCTGCAACTGTATTTTCCATTGGATTAGCTGGGTAACAACCTGCTGATTATTTTGAGCAGCTAATGAATGAGCTAAGGTAGTGAATGAAACTCTGAACTTGGCATGAGAGATTTGCTCATTAAGGGGATCTTTCTAAATAGGAGGAGGTGTGGTATGGTTCCCATTCATTCTTCCGTTATTCTTTTTGGGAGGCATTTTCTTTAACGAAATAAAGGATGGATTAGAAAGAAAGTTTAAATAGAGATCATGCTCACTCACACAACATGAATATTAAAAGAAGGGAAACTTTTCCTAAAATGTCTTATAGCCTTTTATCCATAAGTGTGGCGTGCTTTACACATGCACAAGACTTTACTCAATGTGGCTTTAAATCTCCCTAGGACACTGTAAAACCTTAGGCTCTGATACCAAGTTTTTTCATGACCCAAGGATGGCCCCTTGTCGCGACAATGGTGCTTACGATCATAAGTGACCATAAGATAACCCATGAGCTGGTACCTACTGTGAGCACTGAGTAACTAATAATAAAGACATGCGGAAAAGAACTGATAAATGCCATAAAGTTTTAAATTCTGAATATGTAACTCAATATATAAGTCTGAAAATAGCTGCAAAAATATTGAAATCCTACTAATAACACTTATAAACTAACTGACTATCTGAATGTCTAAAAAGCCTCTAGCTGACTGACTGTGGAGTTGATAAGACAAATCCAAACTAACTCCAACAGAATGAAATAGAGGAATACTGATATTACTAAATGAAAGATAAACTTGTCCCCAAAAGATGAGGACTCACCACTGCTGCTGCTGTGGGAATGCTGAACTGTCTAAGCACAGACATGAAACTAAGCCTTCGAACCTATGGTATAAGACAACATAGCTCAAAGAAAGTATGCGGTTAGTATTTTGAATGTACTGGTATATGAGATGAGATTAGGTTGAAATGCATAGGTTTATGTGCATGAAATACTGACTGAATAGCATGGGATAATGACTGATTGAATAACATGAGATAACTGATGCATAATATGCATGAAAGCTATAAAATCTGAGAATGCATGACCAAGCATATAGCATGATACTAAATTAGTTTATAAACTGAAATATTAAAATCTAATAACTGAATAACTGGTAGTCTTTATGCTATGGTCAAGCAAACTTGAGCTGAATTTTGTATCGAATACTAAACTAAGACTATGAGAGCTAGCTATAACTGACATGCCCCAAATCTATTGTTGGGGTCCAACCTATAACCCCAGTTAGAAGAGTTTTAGTACCGTGCCACGAGTACTAACACTGGCTGTGTAGATCCACTAATCTGGTGTCCTGAAGGACTAGGGTATCATGCTTATCTGATGGGGGACACCTCAAAGTCTACGGTGGCTCCGTAGGTCTGGATCTTAGGGAGTGCTACTAACGTCTCATGCCTAACTGACGGGGGAGACAAGTGCCTCATGCCTAACTGATGGGGGAGACGCCATCCCTACGTTCACTCAGTGCTAAGTTTTACCCCCAAATGAAAGACACTGATTACTGGACTAAACTAAGCCTAATTGGACAAACTACTGATCATAATAACTGACTAAATGATAATGCTCATATTATATCTAAAATTATTCTGAAGATATTGAAATTATGTGATAGCTAAGTATTGGGTGTTCATAACCCACCAACACTGAATGGAAATAAAAATAAGGACATATGAAGCTTTAAACCATAATAAAGGATCATTGCTCAAAACCCAACATTTAGGAATTTCATCAAACACATGGGAGCCATGAATTTAAGCATGAGAACTGGTAAAACATGTGATTAAAAACATAGTTACAATACTAAAACCATGAATTAGGGATTTAACATGAGGATTCCAATACTCAAATCATATAAGGGCTCATTCCATCGAAAAACACTTGTAACATAACTTGTAATCAAATTCAATAACAACTTCAGGGAGATAATTCATTATAAACATGTAAAAACTCATAATTTGATATAAAAAAGGGATTCTTGGACTCCATGGGAGGAAATATCCCATGGATGAACATCAGACATACCTTAAACCTTAAATCTTGAAAGAGAAACACAGTTCATTAAGCATCCTTGAAGGTTCTTGGATTTGGTAACTTGATTTCTTGCTTTTCTTGGAGAGAAAGAAATAAAATTGATGAACTTAGGAGAATGATTAGGGTTTTATTTTTGATAGGAAATTAGGGAAAAATAGGCACATAATGCCCTAACCGATATTTAATTCATGGTTTTTATGAATTAGATTGAGGGGAAAATATGTAATTGCCCCTCAGACATATAAGTTCATAACTGGAATGCGGATTGAAGGAGATCATGATGCGATGGATGCCTTATCAGTATAGACACTACGACACACCACTATCGCGGTGATCTACTGGAGTCAAAATCCAAATAGGACTCAATCCTCGTCCGAAAAATATGAAACATCCCCGAGACATGCTCCTTATACATGTGAACTTGAATTAGCTCAAAAACCTACTTCTCGAGGTTGGGAAGACTTATTTAAAAATCCTCGAAGTTAAGAGGCCAAAAATAAGACTAAGTCTCTAATACTTAGTGAAATTTTCAGCCCTTAAGCCTCATATACATGTAACTAGGAGCTGAATTAAGATAAGAAAAGTATGGGGTATTACAATCATAGACCGAGTGAGCAAAAAACAATACAAATAAAGTATATTATGAGCAAATCATATTCAAATGAAAAAGTTCACAAACAATAGATCACACCATATCCTTTAATAGTTCTCATATATAAAGAAGATAAAAAAGCTAACTACGAAACAACAACACATAAGATAATACACAACAATATAAAAAATGCAATGCAATTTAATAAAGATGAAATTAAGCCATCACATGACTTTTGGTAAACACCTTTTGGGCCTCCCATTTCAAGATAGGACCCATGGAGGTTTTTCAACCCATATACTTTCTCATATATCGATCTCATATCTCAACTCACCTTTCCGGCTAATTTTCACATATCAAGAATTTTATAAAATATTTCATTCATCTCTTCAAATATTATTCACGGATCAAGAATTTTTATAACTTGTATATCAATGGTGTCAACATATCATGAACTATATATATATATATCAAATGAGGTGAAATGATCACAACTAATCAGTATCACGATGATGAATAATTCAATATGGTATAAGTGAACCTAAATATGAACTCAACATGTCAATGATTCATGATATAAGTACTCACTGAGCACCACCAAGATAAATAGTCATGTAAGTGTAATGCCCCACAAAATCCTCTTCCAGTCTGAGCCTTAGAGCGTATTTGGTAAAGCGAAAATCAGAGTCAAAATATTTAAGAAATATCCTCCCAAGTATGAAATACTTTGAAATCGTGTGGGAATTTATTTGAGCATGATTTAAGATCATAGAGGTCCCCTAACTCATGAACGAGTTGAAAACTTTCATATCGTTCAAGTTTTAGTAACCGTCAAAATTTGGGTCAACTTAGATCGACCATAACTTATTGTATATGAATAACTGGGTGGTTTTCCATATATTAAATGAAATATCTTTGAATTATATTTCCAATGATAGTAATTTCTCCAAAATATGATATCGGAGAAAAGAGTTATAGCCATTTTACTCCAGCATATCAATCTGGAAAAGGCTGATGACGTTTCTGACGGGCTGTCACATTTTTGACGCCATTTCTGATGATGTCGTCACTTTATGATGACATTTTTGACAATGTCGTCATCCTTAGGTAGAAAATAAAAAATTCGACCCTTTTGTGATGACATTTCGTGACGACCTATCACGGGTCTGGTGGCTTGTCACGGATGTCGTCAACCATCTTTTTTCAGAAATTAAGGGGCATTTTTAAAAGGGTATTTTGGTCCTTTTCACCCATTTTGACCCTCTATATATATCCAAGTAAAGAAGAAAACTTCATTCTTTTTCTAATTCTCTCAAGAATATCTAGGGTTTCATTCAAGAACCCTAATCTTCCAAAATTCATCCATAAATTCTTCAAGGTTTCTTCAAGAATCAAGTTCCTCATAGTGTGGGCTTCAAGAATTTATATATTTCAAGTGTGGATAAAGTTTTAAGAACTAAAGTTCATCCAATTTCAAAGATTAAGGTATGTAGATATTGATTCTTGGGTCCCTTTCATCCAAGAAGCTCAAGAATCCTTTTTAAAACTAAAAGATTTTTATGTTTATGAGTTGTTAATGATTTGTATGAGTTGAAATGGATGTTTAATGTGTTGTTGAGTTTTGATTTATGTTTTCCTACAAAAGTTATAAGCTTTGACCCTAGTATGTGGAATTCATGTGATGTTTGTGATAGACCCTCTTGAAGTTGTTTTTCCATGTGATGTGTTCATGACTTTTGGGTGTAGAAATGGTTGAATAAGTGAAGAACGTTCCCCATAGGTTTGATAAAGAGCTTAGTTGAAGCATAAGGGCCACTATAGTATGTTGAATAGAAAACCCCGAATTGTGAGCTAGTCCATGCATGCCTTAGTGAGTGAAATGTGCCAAGATAGCATGAAATCCCCAAGTAGGTGTAAAATCGGTCGTGTCTAATGGTTGTTGAAAGACCCTAGTGAACAAGTCGAGATATGATAGTTGTAAATTTCTTGATTTTTTGCTCTTTGATAAATGCTAAGATTTTAATACATGTCAAGTGGTTAGCAAGTAAATAGTGACATGTTAGTATGAAGTTTTCCCCAAATCAAGTGATATCCAAATACATGACAAGACCGATATAGGTATGAATTACTTGATGTAAGATCTTGTTGAATGAGGTATAATCTAATATCATGTCTTTCCTAGGCTAGTATATGATGGTGAACCGTTGTTGATGATCCTTAAAGGTTTGGAGTGACCCTTTTGCGGTTGTGATGATGAATAGAGGTCTATGTTTCCTAAATGCTTAATGCGATGTCCTAAGGATCTTGAGAGGGAAAGTATGTTATGATGCTCAACTACTTGAAGTGATTCTTTAACGATTTTGATAATACATGAATGATTGTAATGATGAATGAATGCTTGTAATAATGAATGAATGATTGTAATGATGAATGGATGATCGTGATGATGCATGAGTGATTTGTGATGAAGAATGATTATGTCTTACTTTTATGTTATCGAGTCCTGGAGGTATTTATACCCAAAAATAAAGCTTTTGTCTAGAGCCCGTGTCAGTTTCTCGATAATTCCAATCGAGCCATGATTCTCATAACTCAGTGAACTATAGAACTCTGTATCCTCAGACAAGTGCGAAGCTTAATAAAGCTCAGTAATCTTAGTTATCTCTGTAATCTCTGTATCACTAGTAATCTAGCCTCAGACCTGTAATCAACTCAGTTTTAATAGTATTCAAAACATTAAATCCTAATCTTAGAAGTGATTTAAGTAATCTATTCCAGATCTGTATCATTAGTCAGATACCATGATTCAATATCTTTTCCGTTAGATAAGGAACCAAGTGATCTTAGAGTAACTTAGTCAGACCCTTTGAGTAATATAATCAGCGTCAGATTCAGTTCATCCAGTGTTCAGTTGAGAATTCAGTTTTGAGTCTTTCAGTTGGGAGTAGAAACTAGCACCGAGCGAGCTCAAGGATGGGAACTCACCTACTAGTAGAGGGTGTGATTCTTAGAATCAATCCCTGTGCTTCAGAATTACGTAGCCAGCATAGGTTAAGACATCACACCTGTTAGTTGAGGGTGGATGAGAGACATCATACTTTCTAGATGAGGGTAGATGAGGTGGCTTGACCTGCTAGATGAGGGCTCCACCGTTCTCATTTGAGGACCTGCTAGATGAGGGTCACATAGAGTTATCTTTACCAGTGGTGCAGTAATGACACCCTTCCAACTGGGGCACAGGTTGGACCCCACATGTGGTAGGTCGGGGCATGTCGGTTAAGTGAATACTTCCCACAGTTTCAGTTTCAGATTCAGTCTCAGTTTCAAAATTAGTCTTTAGAAATCAGGACTGTCAGATACAGTCATCTATCATTGTGAGGAACTTAGATAGTTCCATTAATTTATGGACCATCCCATCAGATAGACTTGGTCTCACATACAGTTATTTGATATCATATTCAGAGATATGCCATCAGACAGTCTTGATCATAGTATCAGATTTCTATTGAGTATTCTGGTTGTTAGATTTAGATATAATCAAATTTCTTATCATTGATAAAGCTTCCGAAATCATCTGTTAGAAAGGTTGATCTCTAATCCTGTCAATCGAAAATAGTAAGTCTAAGAATTCAGTCATTGATGTAAGAACATCCATATCCTCAGTTATCAGTATCAGATGAGTCAGTGATTCAGTATCTCAGTGTCGGTAGTGAGTTCAGTCTGCAGTAAAGTGGCATATGAGTTTCAGTATCTAGAGTTGCGATAATTGTGTTCATGTTTTGTGCATTCATATATGTGTTCTCATGTGGCATTTTTATGATTATTCAATTTAGATATTGTGCATGCATGAACCCTTGCATTAGCCTACCCCGTCTACATACTCGGTACATTTTTGTACTGACGCATTTGCGCTATGGTATTTTATTTGACACCATAGGCTCAGAGGCACATGATCCAGTTTATCCTCAGCAGTTTGGTCCCGGTCAGCAGCAGTAGCAGTGAGTCCTCTTCTTTCGAGGACGAGTCTCAGTTTACTACTATTGTTTCAGACTTTGTTTATTTTCTATTGATCGAGTTAGTTGGGGACATGTCCGATCAACTCCACATTTCAGACAGTTAGAGGCTTTTCAGACGGATGTATTAGTATTCAGATTTTTAGTTTTGAGTATGTATCGATGTGTTGAACCTATTGGAAAGTTTCCGCATTTATTTCAGATATTATGCAGTGTACAGGTACAAATATCAAAAAAGCGTTAGCTTGTGGTCATTCGGATCCATAATCACTATGTGACGTCTCGGGATGGGATCTCGGGGCGTTACAGTAAGACATTAAATTATTATTTAAAAACCCCTATCTCAGGTATTACTTTCATGATAAAGACAATTAATGCTCAAAAAGGCCTAGAATATCTATTCACCCTCTGTATGGACATCATAATAACAAACATGGAATTTAATGCACAAATAAGGCCAATAACGTTAAATAAACCTCCCACACGGATAACTGATAATGCCCAAACTACAGCTCTCGTAAGAGTGTAAGCGGTTGCTGTCAAATATAGAACCCAACTGGGTTGGGTGTCGAATCCCACAGGGAATACTTGGTCACTAAGTGTTGCAATTGTTAGCAGACTGTTGGTCGAAAATTCTACAGAAAGGGGGAATGGTTTAGGCGTGAATTAATAATATGGAAGTAACAACAAAATGCTTGATTTAGTAAGATTTAATCACTGAGAAAAATAAGTTAGGGTTATGTCCACCTTATGAGTTCTACGTATCTATTAACTATGAGTAATGCGGAATTCAGACATGCATGCACTTATAGAGATTCGTATTCTAATGGTAAATCCTAGTGTTTCTCAACCATCAAGGATTACTTCACTTTAACTCTCTCGAGCTTAAAGCGTGTAACTAACGGTACAAACTCTCCAAGAAGTTAATCTAGTTACGGCACTAACGTGTAATAGGGGTTGGTAGCCCTATTTCCTTGTCACACTCTCTTTTCCAAACATGTAACTTTTCTCTCAAACAAGTTAATGCTATAATAGCGTATTCTATATGTTTGTAACCACAAGAATGTAATTAAGATGAAGAGAGTAATGATATAAGTAGCATACGTATCAAGAATTCACAAACTCATAGTAATAGATAGTATATCAAAAGGCTTCCATAACCCTAACAGAGAAGTTTAGCTACTCATGATTACAACGAAGATCACAATAGACATCATCATCATACCAAAGCTCGAATAATCTCACGGTGGGGATGAGATTGGCGTCAAAAGAGATTGACGATTTTGCTCCCCTCGTTTCTCACAAGTTAGCGTTTTTCTCTGTATAAACTTACAGATTCTGTAACGTGAATAATACTAGAAAGTTGAATGAATAATCAAAGTATCTATCAATTCATGAATAATGAAAAGCATGAATGAATGCCTGAATGCTGAAAAATTCAGCAAAATAGGGTTTTTATAACATCCTTGTCCTACTCCTACTAAGTTACTGTTGATCCCCAAGTCTTTAGAAATACTATTTTTGCCCGGGACAAGTTCTTCATGCATCACTTTCAGTCTATAAGCTTCCAAAAGCTGCCTTCCCTCTTATGTGAAGTTTCCCTTGCTACCAAAAGGTCCACAAAGTGCTGAAATCTTCATCATTAATACCTGAAAACATGCTAATCACGTTGGTTAGCTCACTTACAGGAAAATGGACTAAAAATGCAGGAATTATATATTTTGTCCTTAAAACTGAGCTAAAATATGGGTAAATTATGGTGCTTTAGGCGTGTAAATACGCCTATCATCAACACCCCACACTTAAAGCTTTGTTCGTCCTCGAACAAAATATTACGTCCATGCAATCATCTACTTAGAATATCACAGCAACAACATAAAATATTCATCAAGACATGCACGACAATTATTAACAAAGAGTAGTTTTCTGGATCACTACTAGAAACCATTCAACCTCCAACATAGACTCGTGATGATGGATAATTCGTATCCACAAGTTAAGTCACAAAGAATCATATAACACTACCCAACAATCATCAACCATGTGTGTCTCACACAAGATATCACCCATAATCACTCATAAGTTTTGCATTTTTTGGAACATGGGTATTAGATTCTCCTTGCTCTCACTCTCACAAAGAATTCCTATGTTGCAACTGATGACCATAGTCTTGCCCTTAGTGTAATGCTCCACTAATATCAGAATGCTAAGCTTAGGATCAAGTAGGTCTTTACAGGTTGTAATGTAGGCTAAGGGACAGGTAGGACTATTTTGGCCAGAAATAGTGACTATGTTCCCTAAGCGCTTTAATACACTACATTATGCCATTAACACTCTCTTTTAAACAACCCTTCTACCTTTCTTTTCATCTAACACCCCTTTTCATCTATTTTGTTATTCAATTATAAACACAAAGATGAGAATATACAACTTATTTTTTTTTTTTTTTTTATTTTTCTATTTCTGTTTTTTTTTCTTTTTTTATTTATAAAACACCTCTATGATAGCCACTCCTTTTCATAACAATTTCAAGTACCAATACACTCTGAGGCATCACTCTCACCCAATTTCCTCTTATTTTGTCACACGACTCTACAATTTAAAGCTCTTAGGAATTTGGATCAAATTATGGTCTTGGAAAAAAATGGATTAGGCTACATATGAGGCTGTCAAAGAAAATAGCTAAAGGCTCAAAGGGTGTTAACTAGGATAATGTCCACGGGTAGGTAAAAAGAAGGTAAACAATCACAGGCTGCCAAAGAAATTCCTAAATCATCTCCTAAACTCACACTCTTTATTTCGCTTTACACACACACCAGGCAAGTTCTAGTATCAGTCACAACACAGAATATACTATAACCTCACACACACAAGGCACATGGTTAACTTTATTGGGAGAAGTATAGACTCTTGACCCAACAGGTGAATGAATTAAACCACACACTTATCACACAGTGAGTCACACTTAGAGCCTAAAGGTCTCAATAGTAATGATTTTGGCACAAACTCTTATCATAATACCATGCCGCCTATCAGAACAATTTCATGCAATTTCAAAAAATCTAAAATTAAACTAACTAATTACGACTAATTAAAACAAACAAGAACTAGAATAAATGCAAATGAAGACAAAGAAGTGTAGCATACAAATACCAGCACCCCACACTTAGACGGGACACACTGCCCTCAGTGGAAAATAAATAAGAAAAACCTGATTAGGCGGACTCCTCCTCTATGTATGGGGTCATACCCCCTGCATCAGAATCATCATCAGAGTCGTCATCATCAGAGTTCTCCTCCACGTCTGAGTCTGGCATTCGACGATCGTCATCGGTTGGCACGTCATCATCAAGAGGTTCCTCGAAATATACACCTACTCCGCACATAGCCCTCGCATGCTCATTCATTGGGTAGTCATAATCCAACTGTTGGAGCTCTGCAGCAGTTGGAACACGACCCCCGCTCATCATGGTGAACCTCGTCATGCCATATAAATGGCGGAAGAAGCTATCGTCGCGAGCATGTCTTTCTGCAGTGGTCAGGTTGACGCCATGCATAGATTCAGCATCTTTCACCTTTGTGAGGTCAACTTCCTTTGGGTTGTGTGGAAGCTTATGATCTGCAGGTTCCTCTTCGATATCCTCCTTTCTCAATATCGCAGTCAACAGATTGCCAAAGATGAAGTGGGACCTCTTGTGCAGCCTAGCCTTACGCATTGAAGATCGAATAATCGCCCCAATGTTGATGGGGATGTTTGTCATCAAAGCGTACACCAAGCACACTCTATCACGTGTGATATTTGTGTACAGTGACCCAGGAATTAGGCAAGAGTTGACTATCCGCAACCATATCCGTGCTTCTCTGTTCAAGGAGGCATACGGGAAGGTATTGTGCCGACCGATATCCTTGTGATGACTCTACCGTGCCATTGATCTTATTCCGCACAGTGTGTGTCTGATTTCCCTGTATGGAGGTCTGTGATAAAGCTCCTTGAGCGGTGATGGATCCACAGATTAAAGACCCAGAAAAGAGTTGAAGAACTCCGCATTCAGTTGCAAGACGTGGCCCCGAATCTTCACTTCACTTCCGGTAGTCTTTGGGGACCAATTGGCATAGAATTCTCGCGTTAGATCAAGATTGCATTCTCCCATATCTTGGAAAATGAAATCAAGATGTAGCGCCATGATTTTAGCCAAAATGCGAGGTTCTCTCTTCGCTAGACTCTCCTTTTGTATCAACTCCATGTCAACATATTTTTTCACTTTGTTGTTCTTGTACCACTCCTTTCATTCCTCCTCTAGGACCCATTTTATCCCGAACATGCGGTGAGGTATTTGCAGCGAGGAGGATTCAGCTTGCTCTTTTCTTCCCCTTCTCTGACCTTTCTGTGAGGTGGACGCTTTTTCTTTTCCTGGTCGACCATTTGGTGCCATTTTACCTGAGATTAAAATAAAGTCATGTTAGCTTATCTCAGAAGATTTGATCGACAAACAAACAATAATGTCACCACCCCACACTTAATTTGTTGGCACCAACTAATTACGTGGATGATATCGATTACTCAGACTTCATCGACATACATGTAGGCGATATGTTCCAATAATATGTTCAGCACAGTCATACTTTCATGGAACCTTAACTATCCTTTTCAGCTCTATGTCATGTAATCTTGACCATACTTTATGGTTTGGATTAATGAACTTTTTGAACAAGACTACTACGTAGAGATCGAATCAAGTTATGGCATAGAAATAATCACAACATCTCATGCTTGTGTTCAGTCATGATCTTTATCTCGATGAACGAGTCATTCAAACATTCCAACTTTCGACTTACACGATTATGTGATTAGCTTTACCATTTCAATTCCGCAAAAAGATGACAGTGTATAACAACCAAAATACAAATCAGAACAAATTTTAGAACACCCATACATATTCTTTCACTCAACTAGATGTATCAATACAAACCAACTACATTCAAATCACCAACACTACTTCAAGATTTAACTAATCATTATAGGCGTAGTATTGTAATAACTACGGAATATAAAGGAAGTACTTACTTGGTGATGACCTCGGAAGATGATCTTGCAAGGTTAGAAGAGCAAAAATAAAAATTTTGAGAGATTTGGAGAGTAAAGGCGGCGCCTAGGTTGAGCAAATAAGTGTGTTTTGTTCTAATATTGAAGTTTTATTTATAGGAAAAGGCTTGGGTCGAGTTTGACCCATTTAAAATCGGATTAGGAGACCAAAAAGTAAGCATAGGCGGCGCCTAATGCTTTGCCTATGCTTAGCATAGGCGGCGCCTTTTGCAAAGCCTAGTTGAGCATAGGCGGCGCCTATGCTATGGCATTGTTAGGCATAGGCGGCGCCTATGCTATGGAATTGTAGATTCAGAGAGAAATGGCAATGGCATAGGCGGAGCCTATGCTATGGGCATAGGCGGCGCCTATGCTATTGCATTGTAGATTCAAAGAGCTTAGGCCATAGCATAGGTCTTGCCTTGTTCGTTGCCTAGATTTACATAGGCCTTGCCTAACCAATAGCCTTTGTTTCTTCATTCTAAACTTACCACCTTTAACATGACACAATTCCAAATTAAAATTTGGGCTAGATCTCCTCCTTTATACGTCTTACACCTACATTTACTCAAAAACAACAAAAAAAATTAGAACGATGGGTTGCTCCCACCAAGCGCCTTAGTTTTGGTCGTGGCTCGACTCTTCTTTTTGGATTTTTATTTAACAAAAAAAAACTCTTAGTAAAACAAAATGATTAAAAACGATGGGTTGCCTCCCATCTAGCGCTTGATTTATTGTCGCGGCACGACATAGTTACCTCGATTACTTAGACTTCCTCGAGATAGATGGTGTCCATGCATTTTATTGAGTCAAGAGGACCGATATATGGCTTCACTCGTTGTCCATTCACTTTAAAGACACCACCATCAATGCCTTCTAACTCTACTACTCCAGACGAGTAGACTTGGTTAATTCTGAACGGACCAGACCATTTAGACTTTAACTTACCTTGAAATAGCTTTAGTCTGGAGTTGAAAGAAGTACCATATCACCTTTCTGAAAGTTTCGTTGGATAATCCGCCGATCATGGTACTTTTTCATCCGTTCTTTGTAGAGGTCTGCCCTTTCATACGCATGTAGACATAATTCATCCATCTCATTCAGCTGCTCCAATCTCAGATTAATTGCATCATCCCAAGTCAGGTTAAGCCTCTTCAACGCCCACAAGGCTTTATGCTCGAGCTCAATCGGCAAGTGACAAGCCTTCCCATAAACTAATTGGTACGGGGACATGCCAATTGGTGTCTTGAATGCAGTTCTATAAGCCCATAATGCATCATCCAGCTTCCGAGACCAATCCTTCCTACTAGCATTTAAAGTCTTAGCAAGGATCAGCTTGATCTCCCGATTAGAAACCTCTACCTGCCCACTAGTTTGTGGGTGGTAAGGTGTAGCTACCTTGTGTTGCTTGACCCCATATTTCACCAACATGGCTCTAAATAGCTTGTTGCAAATGTGTGATCCTCCATCGCTTATGATAGTACGTGGTACCCCATAACGAGAGAAGATATTTCTCTTTAAAAATGCTACAACATGCTTGCCTTCATTATTGGCCAGCGCTACTGCTTCGACCCATTTTGATACATAGTCAACAACAACTAGGATATATTTTATCCCAAACAAACTTACGAATGGGCCCATGAAATCAATACCCCATACATCAAACAGCTCTACTTCAAGAATTTTCGACATGGGCATCTCATGGTGCTTTAAATCGCGCCTTGTCTCTGACATTGGTCACATATTCTCACAAAATCGTAAACATATTTAAATATTGAAGGCCAATAATAGCCGCTTTGCAATACCTTCCTGGCTGTCCGATCACCTGCATGGTGACCCCCAACTTGGGAAGCATGACCTTCCTCCAAGATGCTAGGCACCTCCACATCAGAGATGCATCGCCTAATAACACCATCAGCACATCGTCGAAAAAGATACGGTTCATCCCAGTAGTAGTGTTTCACATCATGCATGAACTTTCTCTTTTGATGAAAGTAGAGATTCTCAGGCATCACTTTACTTACAACGTAGTTCTCAAAGTCTGCATACCACGGTAAGTCTTCCACCATAGCGGCTAGGATATATTTGTCGGGAAATGCATCATCAATCTCAAGGTCGGGTTGCGCTATGTCCGCACTCTCAAGTCTAGATAGATGATCAGCTACTTGGTTTTTGCAACCTTTCCTATCCTTTACCTCGAAATCAAATTCTTAAAGCAATAACACCCACCTAATTAGCCTTGTCTTAGCATCCTTCTTTGCCATTAAATATCTCAAAGCCGCATGATCTATATGAACCAGCACTTTGGTTCCCAACAAGTAAGCACAAAACTTTTCAAAAGCATAAACAACTGCTAGAAGCTCTTGTTCCGTGACGGTATAGTTCTTCTGGGCTCCATTCAAGGCCTTGCTTGCATAGTATATTGGATGAAATAGCCTTTCTCTTTTCTGACCAAGTACAACACCCAAAGCTACCCCACTTACATCACACATCACTTCAAATGGTAGAGACCAATCGGGTGCTACGATAATAGGAGCTTCAACTAGCTTCCCTTTGAGGCATTCAAATGCCTTCAAACAATCTTCACCGAAGTTGAACTTTGCATCCTTCTCCAAGAGTTTGCATAATGGACTAGCAATCTTGGAGAAGTCTTTGATAAACCTTACATAAAACCTGCATGACCGAGGAAACTACGAACTCCCTTTACAGAAATTGGAGGTGGTAGTTTCTCGATAACTTCAATTTTGGCTCGATCAACCTCAATTCCTCTTTCGGATACTTTGTACCCAAGAACAATGCCTTCCTTAACCATAAAATGGCACTTCTCCTAGTTTAGCACCAAGTTGAACTCAACACATCTCTGTAACGCCATACTCAGATTCACCAAGCACGATTCAAACGATTCACCCACAACTGAAAAATTGTCCATGAAAACCTCCAAGGTGTCTTCAACCATATCAGAAAAAATGGACATCATACAATGCTGAAAAGTTGCAGGTGCATTACATAACCCAAATGGCATACGTTTGAAGGAAAATGTACCATATGGGCATGTAAAAGTGGTCTTCTCTTGATCCTCAGGAGCAATGCAAATCTGATTATAACCAGAATAACCATCTAAGAAACAAAACCATCCCTTCCCTGCCAATCGGTCAAGCATTTGGTCCATGAATGACATTGGGAAGTGATCCTTAAGCGTCCACAAATTCAGCTTCCGATAGTCCATACACACTCTCCACCCTGTGACAGGTCTGAGTGGAATCAGCTCATTCTTTTCATTTGCAACTACCGTCATGTCACCTTTCTTGGGCACACACTGTACCAGACTTACCCACTTACTGTCGGAGATTGGATACACTACCCCAGCATCTAACCACTTAATAATTTCTTTCTTCACCACCTCCTGTATGGGTGGATTCAAGCATCGTTGATGCTCAATGGTAGGCACACAATTTTCCTCGAGCTGAATCTTCTGCATACATATCCCAGGAGGGATACCAATAATATCAGCAATAGTCCACCCGATGGCTCTCTTGTATCTCCTCTGAACAGAAATAAGAGCCACAACCTGCTGCTCACCTAAATCAGCCACAACAATAACTGGAAGTGTATCACCACTTCCCAAAAATGCATATTTCAGGTGACTGGGCAGCTCCTTCAATTCTAGCACTGGTGGTTCTTCAATGGATGGCTTTGCTAGTGGTGAAGGGCGATTTTTAAGATCCAGATCCAGCTTCTTACGAGCATGAGAATAGGAGCCAATTCCTGTTAGAGCACAAATAGTGTCTTCATACTCTTCAACATCCTCACACTCAAAATTCATAAGCACAACAACCAATGGATCAACAATAAGCTGCTTCTCTACAGATAATTCTTTCTCATCATCATAATAAACATCAGCTACAGAGAACACATTCATATCTTTGGGCTGCTTCATTGATTTGCATACATCAAAATGGACCACTTCGTCATTCATCCGAAATAAAAGCTCATTAGCTCTTAGATCAATAAGCACACTTCCTGTTGCAAGGAAAGGACGCCCCAAGATTATGGGAACTTCAGAATCTACCTCGCAATCCAAAATAACAAAGTCTGCTGGAAAGATGAAGGTGGAAACCTTCACCAATACATCATATAAGATACCAACAGGTTATTTTACCGACCTATCTGCCATCACGAGTCGACTATTGGTTTGTGTAGGATCACCCAACCCCAACTTTTTGTAAATAGATAGTGGCATCAAATTAATGCTAGCTCCCAAATCGCACAATGCCTTCGCAAAATCCAAAGATCCAATCGTGCAAGGAATAGTGAAAGTACCAGGATCTGCCTTCTTCTGAACTAACGATCTTATAGCGATTGCACTGCAATGATGAACATTATCTGCCAGCTCATAGCTTGCTACCCGCTTCTTTGTCAAAATGTCCTTCATGAATTTAGCGTATCCGGGCATCTTCTCTAGCGCCTCCACCAACAGAACATTAATAGTCAGCTGCTTCAACATAGTCATGAATTTACTAAACCTGGTGTCATCGGTTTTCTTCTTCAGTCTCTGAGGAAAAGGTAGTGGTGGAAGGGGAATAGTTTTCTCCGCCACTTCCTTTTTATCTTGCTTCCGATTGTCGATCTTTTCAGGTTGCAGATGTCTAGGGGTAATTTCAGGAACACTATCTTCAACTCCTACGGCATCTTCACATTCTGCATCAATAACATTATTTGCTATATCATCAACCACCTCCTTACCTTTGGATGGATTTTCCAACTCTTTACCACTCCTGGTAGTAATAGTCATGCATGATCCATCATTCTTTGGGTTTTGCACAGTGTCGCTAGGTAAGCTGCCAGCCTTTCTTTGATTGAATGTCGCTGATAGTTGACTCAATTGTTGCTCCAGCTATTTTATCGCGGTAGAATGCGAATCAACCAATTGATTTATTGATGACAAATCATTCTTTACCTCAGTAACGCCTATATTGGTTGCCTCCACCCCTTTCAACTGCTTAGCCATCATATCATCCATGGATATCTTTCTAGAGCCAGACGCCACAGCCTCACCATTTCCAGGAGGAACATACAAACCACTCCTGTCAGTCTTATTCTTCCAACCACCTTGATCACGGTCCTTGTATCTAGATTTATCATAATAGTTCTTACCTTGGTTTCCTTGGGCATTGCCTCGGAAACCCCCTTGATTATTCAAGTAGTTCGCTTCTTCCTCAGAGTCGGATTCATCTCTTCCCTGTGATACAACGGCCTTAACCTTTTCGGTCTTCCCTGATAATAAGTGCTTGGTAAGAAGATCCATCTGCGTTTTCATGTGAGCCATATCTTGGTCACGTTCCTCTTGTCTACGCCTTTGCTCT
Source organism: Capsicum pubescens (assembly GCA_030864215.1). NCBI lineage: Eukaryota > Viridiplantae > Streptophyta > Magnoliopsida > Solanales > Solanaceae > Capsicum > Capsicum pubescens. The sequence continues at coordinate 85,158,593 of CM061543.1, forward strand.
GCAGTCAAGCCAATAGATACGGTATATCTTGCTACCTCAGAATCCCTATTATGCCAAGCTCTACTCTTCTTTGTCATACGATCTAGCATATCACTTGCCTCAAGAAAAGTAAGGTCCATGAATGACCCACCTGCAGCATTATCAACCATTGGCTTTGTCACCAAGATCAAAGCCCTATATAATATTTCCATCAAGTGGATATTCGTCATCTGATGGTTTGGGCACCGCATAAGCTTCTTCTTGAACCTATCCCATGTTTCGTGGAGAGCTTCAGTTGGAAGCTGTTGAAAATTGCTGATCTCATCCCGTAGTTGGGCTCTCTTGGATGGCGGAAAGAATCTTTCTAGGAAAGCGTCTTTCAGTTGCCTCCAATTAGTAATAGAATCAGGAGTTAGCCCGTTCAACCATAGAGTTGCCTCCCCAGAAAGAGACAATTGAAATAAGCGCAGTCGAATTGCATTCTGCCCAACTCCTAGATTGTCAAACGACTTGCATATTGAAATAAAATTGACCAGATGCATATTCGGATCATCGCCTGTAAGTCCACCAAATAAACCTTTGAGCTGCAATAGCTGAATCATGGTGCTAGTGATATTGAACTTGGCTCCGGGAGCCAAGGGCGGAGGAATAATAGCCCCTGTGGCACCAGCTCCATCAAGATCGTCATCATCATCATCAAAAGGGGCCTGCACAGCTTGGCGTTCAGGTCTCATTCTAGCTTGACGATCTCTCCTGTTCACAGGCGCTGCCACCTCATCTGCACGCCGTGGATTAAGTAACTTATCATCACCCAGGTCCTCATTATCAGGATTTGTTGCCCGACCTAGGTTATCAATATTCTGTTGATGCACTTGAGCAGCTGCCAACGCAGCTAATCTAGCCTGCTCCTGTTGAGCTACCCTTCTTTCAATGTCACGTTATGCATCCATTCTGCCAATAAGTTGTGGTTCAGGATTTATGGGTAATAACGGTTGACCTGAACTTCTAGTGTTTGTCATGCACTCAAAGAAACCTGAATAAAACAAAAACAACAAACAAAAAGTAAAATTCAAGAATCTTTGACTAAAGGGTCTAGTAACTATCACAAACTTAGTTGACAACCGTATTCCCCGGCAGTGGCGCCAAAATTTGATAACACCCAAACTACAGCTCTCGTAAGAGTGTAAGCGGTCGCTGTCAAATATAGAACCCAACTGGGTTGGGTGTCAAATACCACAGGGAATACTTGGTCACTAAGTGTTGCAATTGTTAGCAGACTGTTGGTCGAAAATTCTACAGAAAGGGGGGATGGTTTAGGCGTGAATTAATACTATGGAAGTAGCAACAGAATTCTTGATTTAGTAAGATTTAATCACTGAGAAAAATAAGTTAGGGTTATGTCCACCTTATGAGTTCTACGTATCTATTAAGTATGAGTAATGCGGAATTTAGACATGCATGCACTTATAGAGATTCGTATTCTAATGGTAAATCCTAGTGTTTCTCAACCATCAAGGATTACTTCACTTTAACTCTCTCGAGCTTAAAGCGTTTAACTAATGGTACAAACTCTCCAAGAAGTTAATCTAGTTACGGCACTAACGTGTAATAGGGGTTGGTAACCCTATTTCCTTGTCACACTCTCTTTTCCAAACATGTAACTTTTCTCTCGAACAAGTTAATGCTATAATGGCGTATTCTATATGTTTGCAACCACAAGAATGTAATTAAGATGAAGAGAGTAATGATATAAGTAGCATACGTATCAAGAATTGACCAAACTCACAGTAATAGATAGTATATCAAAAGGCTTCCATAACCCTAACAGAGAAGTTTAGCTACTCATGATTACAACGAAGATCACAATAGACATCATCATCATACCAAAGCTCGAATAATCTCACGGTGGGGATGAGATTGGCGTCAAAAGGGATTGACAATTTTTCTCCCCTCGTTTCTCACAAGTTAGCGTTTTTCTCTGTATAAACTTACAGATTCTGTAACGTGAATAATACTAGAAAGTCGAATGAATAATCAAAGTATCTATCAATTCGTGAATAATGAAAAGCATGAATGAATGCTTGAATGCTGAAAAATTCAGCAAAATAGGGTTTTTATAACATCCTTGTCCTATTCCTACTAAGTTACTGCTGATCCCCAAGTCTTTAGAAATACTATTTTTGCCCGGGACAAGTTCTCCATGCATCACTTTCAGTCCATAAGCTTCCAAAAGCTGCCTTCCCTCTTATGTGAAGTTTCCCTTGCTACCAAAAGGTCCACAAAGTGCTGAAATCTTCATCATTAATACCTGAAAACATGCTAATCACGTTGGTTAGCTCACTTATTGGAAAATGGACTAAAAATGCAGGAATTATATATTTTGTCCTTAAAACATAGCTAAAATATGGGTAAATTATGGTGCTTTAGGCGTGTAAATACTCCTATCATCAGCAACATACAATATATATATTCTCTTAAGTCAACAATAATATGCATATAAGCCCCCACATGGGCACAAGATAATAATAATAATAATAATAATAATCTCAAAATATAATTTTCATGGCTATTTTTTCCAATTCATAAAATACTTTACTTCTTCTTTAACTACCCAACCCAGTTTGAAGAAAGCTAAGTCATAACCTACTTCAAAAATTCAAAAATATAAGCCAAAGCCTTCACATAGAGCCTTTCCTTCATGAGTAATCTCGGCACAAGCTAAAACTACTAAAAATATAATCTACAAATCAAAATAAAGCAAACAATACCATTAGCTTTATTTGAAATGAGTTCAAAATTAGTTCAATAATGGGTTTGAAAATGAAAAGGGTAAAATAGAAATTTTATTTTTGAAACATATTTTTGAAGATTATACGAGACTACAGTTGAAAAATCATGCAAAAATGAGTTAAAAATGAGGCTCAAATTGAAGAAAAATCATTTTAATGCTTTACCAGAAAAACCCAAAAAATCCACTTTGAAATCACAACCTTGAATCTATTTTAAAGATAGAATCAATGAAAATTAATTGGAATACGAGTTTAGAGCTTACCCAATCTCCAATAGTGAAGAAAATCCTAGAAATTGTCCCTCCCCAAAGCTTTAAGGACCAAAAATAATGAAAATTGCAAAAACTAGAGTATTTATACTCTTTTGTGAACTATACCTCGCGAAGAAGTCAACCCTTCATGTTCGCGAGGGTCAATGATGACCAGGATAGCTAAATAGACTTTGTGTTTATGATCAAACCTTTGCATTCATAAAGGCTGATAACTTAAACACATTGTGTTCATGATGGATTGGTCACATTTGCGATGTTGAGGGAACTCGACTTGGACTTGATAACTTATCGTGATTCCAATGATCACCTCACTGTCTCAATAAAGGAGATTTTCCTTCTCTGCATTCATAGACAGGGGCCAATGCACATGAAGAAGGAACTATCATGCACCAGATATCAGTAACTTTGTTGATTTTGCATGTTTTTAGGTTCTCTGAATGCATCCTTGAAATTCATTTGGAACCCAATAAAAATAAATCATAGATGCTACTACGCTATTTTTGATGTTTTGGGTTTAACGAAAAAGTTAAATTTTTAAAAAGATGTTGTTTACCATAATTAGTCCCGGGACCGTTAAAAGCTTATTTTAACTAGTTTTTAAATGAATGGTCGAAATGCAAAATAGAGGTTTTGAATTTGGACCAATTCTTCTAGAAACTAACAACTAGTATTTTGGATCTTATAGAACTATCCAAATCACCATTTGTGCCTCAAAAAAAGAAATTTTATATTTAAGGGTGTTACATTATCCACCACTAAAATACTAGTTCATGCTTAAATTAAAAGGTAAATAAAGTACCTGAAGTAGTAAAAAGATAGGGGTATCTATGACTTATGTTGAACTCGACCTCCCCAATAGACTCTTTAATAGGGTAATGTCTATACTGGACCCTTATTAAATCAATACTTGTAGACCTCAATCTTCTAGTTTTCTTATCAGGAGCGATAGGCTTATCCTCAGAAGATAAATCATGATCTAGTACAATAGAATCTCATCGCATCACATGTGTATCATTTGGATGGTATATCTTCAACATGAAAATATGGAATACAAAATGAACAACTGAAATATATAAAGGCAATTCTGACTATATGCCATATCGCTATACTTCTCAAGGATATCAAAATGGTCAATGAACCTCAGAATCAACTAACTTTTTTTCTAGAATATCATCACACCCTTCATTGGTGAAAAGTTTAATAGAACTTAATATCTAAAAATAAATGATATATCGCAGGCTTGATGGCCTGCATAACTTTACTGCTTATTCTAGGCTGCTAATAGCCTCTGCTGAATAAGTCTCACACGATCCATCAAGACCCTCAAAAAATTTATACCCCAAGGCCTCACCTAAAATAATTCAAACCATCATATAGAGGATCTACAATTTCACCCACACAAAGCCTCAAAAAGGTGCATCTGAATGCTAAAACAGTAACTATTGTTGTTGTTATAGGCGAACTCCATGGGTAAGTATTAGTCCCAATGACCTATAAATTCTATAAAATATGAAAAGAGAATGTCCTTTAGAACCTAAATTGATATAATAAAAAAATCAAAAATGAAAATAAAGTACAAAAATCAGAAGATAATAAGGAAAAAATAGTTAGATTATAACAATCAATTTTATTTTTACTGAAACATCTACGGTAAAGGCATGTTACTCTCATTAATTGGAAGTTTTATGATTGATTATATAGTATAGGAGTGTATTTGATATGTACTAAGGTCATAAAATACCCCTAGTACAAATTTGAAACACCTTGGGTTTTGGCCCTTGGAAATTTCCTGGATTTTTAGCCTTCTGTGGCCCTTGGGTTTTTTTTGTGGATCAGAAGACTCACCATATGAGTCATATAATGAGGTTATGGGTTAGGTAACCTATCTTATAGTATATCCAGTGCTTGGTGGTCAAGTTTCTATTGTGGTTATGGTTTGGTGGTACGGGGCATATGGTTGGTGACGGGTTGTTGGGATGATAATTCACTTAATCTAAAACTTAGTGACTTGACTGGGCTCTGAGTATAAGTTGTAATGATAGGGTATGAGTGGTATAGTGGAGTCGTACACTGTCTTGTGTCCAACCGCTTTGATTTTATCTTGGATATGACTTATGAGTACTAGTCGTATGGTATGGGTACGAGTGGGCAAGGGGAGTTGTATGGTGGATAGTGTGTGGACATCCAACCTTCTATTTTGGGTATGAATATATGGTACCACTCGTATGATATGGGTACGGTGGAGGGGTCCAACCGTACCCACTTGCGGGAATTTTTACAGTTTAAGTTGGGAGCATTCTATACATTTTCCCTCTTAACTTTTTGGACCCTATGAATTAAAACACTCTTGGGAATTTATTAACCTACTATCCCAAATCAAATACTCTAAAATCACTCTTAAATCTCTCTCAAGATCTTGAGTCAAGAAAGGCTAGGATTTTCTTCAAGGCAATCAATTAAGGCTCTAAAAGGTGATTTCTCTCTGTCTTCCTCGTTGACTAAGGCATGTTACTCCTCCCTCATTATTAGTTCAAATAAAATCATGTTTTACTTAATGGTTTTTATGGAATAATTGTAGGATTGTGTTGTTTTTGAAATATATGTTTGGAGTTTTGGTTACTAATGGTTTGATAATGCTTTCCCATGTCCTATTTATGGTTTTCATGTTATAATGTTGGTTTAGACATGTGGTTGAATGGGAATGGTTAATTGGTTCTTGATTTTGGTTTTGGAAACTATATGCCCTCAACATGTTTGTTAAAAGGCCTATGAGAATGGTTTTGTCACTTAGTTTGACTTTTATTGAAATCTTTGAATTGCATATTATGGTAATGGAACGTAAATTTGTTTGGATGGTTAAATCGACATGCCCCAAAAAAGAAATATAGTTGATTTGGGGTCCAATCTGTAACCATAATTAGAAGGGTGTCAATACCGCGCCACTAGTAAGGACAAGTTGTGAGTAATCCTCATCTATCAGGTACTCTAACGAGAATGGTGGAACCCTAATCTAACAGGTTGATCCACCTAATCAACCCTCATCTAGCGGGTTTGATGTCTCAAACTATTCTACATATGCAGTTCTAGAACACAAGGATTTCTTCTAAGAATCACACGCTTTGTTAGCAAGTGAGTTTCCATCCTTGGGTTCACTCGGTGCTGAATTCCACTCCTATCTAAATAGACACTGAACTGATTATACTGAGTTTAACTAGACTGAGTTCGTTGAGTTCCATTGAATAATGGAATACTACTGAATTATGATAACTTATTGAGTTTACTAAGGATTTAACTGAATACTGAATGAAATTGGACTGACACTGAGATTACTGAGTTTTTCTGAGTTTTGTAATAGACTGAATTCTACTGATCATGGCTTGATTTAGAGTATCTTGAAAACTAACACTGGCTCTAGGAACATAGATAAATTATTGGGTATTAAGTATCCCCAGGACTCGACAACATGAAAATAATAAGACCTGACCATTCTTGAATAGAGGACAATAGTCATCAACTCACAATACAATCATTGAGGGATTTCATGAGAACTTGAAAGTCATAAATTTGTACATGAATAGGAAGGAATTCATCATATAATAATTTCACAATTTTAATCTCATGGGCATTTCATCAATTCATTATAAAGCATAGATTTAGCATAAGAGTCAACACATAGATATATCATGGGATCATCATTTAGATTACAAATGAGTCACAATTTCATAATTCATTCACTTAAGCATTTTGACAAACACGTAGAAGGAATAATCTTGTATTTGGGCATGGAAAACATGGTAAATCATCATGACTATCATATTAAGTTCATATTTCTAGAGTTCAACATAAGAGAATTAAAATTCAACATGCATGCTATCATAATATCATGAGATATATTAATGATTTTAACTTAGGAAACATATTAGTATCAACATGGATAAAATACAGCCCACAACATGGAAATCACTATTCATGTGTTAAAAATTGGTTTCTTGATCTCCAAGAATGAAAGGGATCCTTGGATGAACACTTTACATACCTTATTGCTTAAATTTGGGAAGACTGATAGTGAATTCTTTTGAATTTGAATCTTTGATTGATAGCCCTAGGTTTTTGTTCTTGGGAATTTTGAGAATAAAGATTGTATTATGCCTCTAAAGGGGATAAATTTCATGTTTTGAGGGATGAAGGTTGAGGGAAAAAGACCCAAATACCCTTAGAGATGTGGTTTTTTAACTACTAAAAACTGGGTTGCCGACACGATATCCGATGCGGTGCGTTGATGCCATCGACGCGATATCAAATGCATTGTGCCAATATCACACCGTGTCACTGGAATGGCACACTGGAAGCTGGGGAAAATATGAACCAACACGTTAGGATATGCGGCACGCCAAGATCGCATTGGTTCACTATTTTGGGATTCCAAACATGGTCTAAACGAGGTCCAAAAAATTTAAAACTTGTCCGAGAACCCCTTTTGACATTCCTGATCACGAGTCAACTTAAACATTGACCTTTAAAGGACTTTAAAGTTGTGAAATGAGATTTTCAACTTTCGAAGGATAAAAATAAACTAAGTCAGGAAACTTAGCTAGAATTTTCTAAGCCTGGGACTCCTTAATAGCTTAGAGGACTGAATTAAACTAGATATTCTACGGGATCTTACCACCAGGTACGGGGAGAATATGCTTTTAAGAAGTAAAATATTATACTTTACGTAGAACTGGTATGAGATTTGTGTGGAATATTTAAAGAACTTGATTTCAGACATATCCCGAGGATACAAAATATGTTTGTTGATGCTTTGGATACTATATCCTCCATTATTCATCACCCATATTAGATTTACATCAATGATTTGGAAATAATCTTGAAGGAACAACCCACATATTGTGCACATGTCTTAGAAGAACCCAATGAAAAGTCGTGATACTTTGATATTAAAAGGTATTCAGATTCTGGAACATATATTAAGGAAGCCAACAATAACTAGAAGAAGAAAATCCAGTGTTTGGTAAAGAATTTTTTTTAAGTGGGGAAATGCTTTTTAGGAGGATGCTAGACTTATGATTTCTAAGATGTGTTGATTCTGTGGAAGACAAGAAATTAATAAAATAAGTACACACCCGAGTCTGCGGGTCTCATATGAATGTATTTTCCCTTTCTAGAAAGATTCTGAGAACTGGCTACTTCTGGATGACTATGGAGAATGATTGTAGCATATATGTGCAAAAGTTTCCAAAATGCCAGATACATGGAGTTTTGATTCGAATGCCTCCACATGAGCTTTATGCGATGAGATAACCTTGGACTTTCATAGCTTGGGGTATGGAGTTTATCAAACCAATAGATCCACTGGTGTCAAATGGACATAGATTCATTTTGGTTGCTATTGATTATTTCATTAAATAGTTGGAAGATGCATCTTATAAGGCCGTGACAATGAAGCTGGTTGGATATTTTGTCAAGAAAAACTTGATTTGCTAATTTAGAGTGCCAAAATCGATCCTTACTGATAATGGGGTTAACTTGAATAGTCACTTGATGAATCAGATTTGTGATTAGTTCAAGATTGTTCATTCCAACTCAACATCATATTTTCTACAGATGAATGGAGTTGTAGAAGCCGATGATAAGAACATCAAAAAAGATCTTGAGAAAAATGGTCGAAAATGATTGAAAATGGCATGAGATGTTGTCTTATGCTCTACTAGAGTATCAGACAATAGTTTGAACCTCAACTGGGGAGACTCCTTATCTACTTTTTTATGGAAATAAAGTTGTGATACCTGTCGAGGTTAAAATACCTTCCTTAAGGATTATTTAAGGAGCCGGATTAAGAAATGAAGAATGGGTCTGTACTCGCTATGAACAACTCTTATTGATTGATGAAAAAATAATAGTTGTTGTGTGTCATCGCCAGTTGTACCAACATAGAATGGTTTGAGACTTCAACAACGAAGTTAGAGTTTGAATATTTGAGGTTGGACAATTGGTTCTCAAACGCATATTTCCTCATTAAGAAGAGTACAAAGGTAAGTTTTCTCTAAATTTGCAAGGGTCGCATATAGTTCAAAAGTTACTATTCGGAGAAGAGATGATCCTATCTAAGATGGATGTGAAAGAGTTGACCAGGCCAATAAATTCCGATGCAGTAAAGAGATACTATGTTTGAAGAATGTTTTTTACTTTTAGTTCCTTTGTTTGTTTGTAATCGCACTTTAAGATAACATTTGTTTTTATGATGTGTAATTGCCTAAAATCCCTTTTATTTTATGCATGAACTACGTGATGACCTGAATTCTCAAGAATGAGATACGTAGGCAGCTTATGTCAACTTCGGTCAGTCCATTAGGTTTTTCTATATATCCCTAACATAGTCCTAAACTATGCTTGATCTGATTCCTGCTTCAACAGGATACATAGGCGCTCGATGGCTTAGTCATATCATCCCCAAAAATGGAAATTGGGGAAGAATATTAGAGAAGGAATTTTGAAAATTTAAAAGAAGAAGATCATCATCCAATGAGAATGAAGACCAACAAAGAATTCAAGAGAAGGTCTCGAGATCCTCTCAAGCCAAGATAATCTTAAACAGTATTAAACTGGGGAAGAAATTTTGAGGAGGTCCTTAAAATTTCCACTAAACACTATGATGAATTTCAAATTCCCCATCACCAGAGGTCAAACTAAATCTTTAGAAACCACTAGCGGCAACGAGGTCTGGATAGACGAAATCTCCAGCTATGACAAAACTTTTGGTAGAACTCTCCAACAATGATGATGAGTTTTTGGAAATCCTCCATCGAATGTCAGATATAGTTGAGCCTCAAGAGGATGACATTCTTTGAGATAGAACATGACATGACTGGCAGAGATTATCTAAATCTTTTGCAAAAGTTATTAAAATTAGGTTTTCAAAATCCAAACTACTTTTTAAAATTTATATGCAAATACTTTTTACTTAGTTTCTGCCTAGACTTATATTGAAATGGGGAGTCAGGGTAGAAGTCCAAACATGATAGAGCACCCGAAAGATGGCAAGGATAAAACCATAGATCGAAGACGGTCAGGACGGAGCAGTTTCACCCAAAACTAACCATTTTTCTTTGGATGTAGGGACCAATACATAAATAATGGGTATCTTTTTCAAAAAAATCCCAAGTGAATTGGGAACTGCACCAAAGCATATAGTTCTTAAGAATGGTATTATTGGATAGCCCCAAAGTCAGGTCAACACCCATTCATCCAAGACCTTTTGAATTGTCTATCCCACTTCAACAAATTGTGAATGACAAAAAAAGATGCCTTGTCCTCTTTATGAATACTTTATTAAGAACATTCCTAAAAATAGTCGATATCAAAAGTGATATTGCGTTTACTAAACACTTACTTTTAGCGCATGTGTATTCAAAGGAGTCGGCATAATAAATACACAATCAAAAGGAGCACTCAATAGGAGGAAGATCAAAAGTCATTCTCAAAATATGCATGAAGCAAAGTGAATGGTATTTGAGTGACCCCCCAAAATGTATTTTATCCATTTATTTACATCTGATGGATTTTCTATTTAAATACTTCTTTGAAAAAAGAGGATGAACTACAGATTAAGTCATTCAGATTAAGATGTTGAGTATTTGTCATTTAAACTGTCATAAAGTTTGGCTATAGTTGCTGGTAAGAGCAACATTGTGTCTACTAACTGTCTACCTTGAGTATAGGTACACACAAAAATCAGACACGATGACTAACAGACTTAGGAGAAGTTCCCCTTCAGAGGGAAATCCTATTTCATATCATTCCATGCCAAGAGGGTCATTCCATTTCATGCTAGTTTTGAGAGGGACATTTCATTCCATTGCAAAGAGGGCCATGCCTAGAGGGTCATTTCATGCCATTGTCAAGAGGGCTATTCTATCACACTTCATTTCCAAAAGGTCCATTATACTACTTAATTAAGTCTCCGTAATCTCTGTCCATGAAAGACAACAAGGTATGGCCTTGGGAGATACTTCAGAGAAACAATATTCATTGACCACGCAAAGATAACAAGATCTGGTATCAAGGATATCACAATATTGAATAATTGTTGACCATGCAAAAGGCGATGTAGCCCTGTGTTTAGGATATTTCAAAATTTTATGGATTATCATGTATCAACATATCAAGTTGAATAGTACATGACTCGAAGGGACATCTTTAAGTTGCTATATAAAATCGGATGACATATGAGATTTACTAGAAATTGATAATCCAATGGTCATCTATAAGTTATATTATTTGAAATAAGATAGTTTGCGATATTACCTATGAGTTGATAGTCCATAGATCATCCATAATCCGCAACAACATCCTAACCGGATAGTGTGAAAGTTTACCTAAGAAATCAATAGTCCAAAAGTTATCCGTAAGTCACAACTAAATCCTTACCGGAGAATATGTGAGATTATCAAATTGATAAGTCTAAGGGTTTTCTATAAGCCGCGTCATATCCAAGATTGATTATGTACAGTATTACCCAAAGGCTAGCAATTTGAGAGATATCTATATGTCATATTATATCTAAGGTCGGATAAAGTGTAGGAATACCTGTGAGATAGAGATTGGACGGATATCTATAAGACATCTCTTATCAAATGTAGGATAATGTGAAGGATTATATTAAAATCTAGCAACTCAATGGATATTTGTAATTCGCCTTATTTCCAACATCAAATAATACACAAGATTATCCAAAGGTTGATGATTCAAGGGAAATCTATAATTCGTATCGATACGAAAGATGCACAAGACTTACCAGAGGCACATGTAAAGGATCATTGTCAATAGACAAAAAGGTTATCATGCCACATACAACAAGAGTTATAGGTAACCAAAAGGGTTGCCACATTAACATAAGATTACACGGTTGTAAATACTGTTATACATAAAGTATTGTCGGTGTCCAAGAGGGATGCCCCATTATAAAGACATATTTAATTTACAAAAAGAGATAGTTATTCAACAACCAAGAGGGTTGTTGTATCTGTTATTGCATGGTATGTCCCTCCAATCTGGTACTTAAAAGGATGGCTTCGCCTTCTAGACAACAACTCATGTGGAGATATGGTAAAAAACTATATACCCCTTTTGTGAATTATGTTTGGTACTAACAATTATTGTTTGAGATATTGTCAAGATCATCCGAGAGGATGAAAATCTAAAGTATAAACCACAAGTGCGGATGACTCCAAAAAGGACGCAACACAACGTGGAACGTTTTCTTAGCAACAGAATGGGACATAGTCTAGAGAGAGACATCAAACTCTTTGGATGCAAGCTAAAGTATGATTACCACCACCATTAAATCAAACCCCTATTAGAAGGCATATTGTTATTTTGGGATATTCTAGTTTCAGTTTCAGTTTTGGGATGTTTCTAAACTTATGTTGAGGGTAACCTTCTCTTTCCTTCAAATCCGAGTGATATAACACCGAGAGTTATGGAAATTATGTTCAGGTAAATTCTTACATCTAGATGTGAAGAGCTCCAAATTTATGGTTAAGAGGATACAAGCCTTTTTTTCGCAACTCAATCAACTTATCAGTCATCTCGAGCCAAAGATCTTCTAAAATAAAAGACTAGTTTTTCTACTAATTGAGTTGAACTACAAGCAGTCTGATTCCCTAATCCTCGAGGATATGTAGGATGGGATATTTGTTGAAATCTTGACTTCATTCCAACCATCCCTCTTATTCCCCAACTTTTTAGTTTCAGTAGAAATCCAAAAACTGAGATAGCTTGTGAATTTTCTAAAAATTGTGCCTAAAAATCAAGCGTTATGAACTATAAGAGGCCTAAGTGCTCATGTAACCTGAGATATGTACTGATACTAGGGTCGAACATAACTCTATAAAACTCATGCAAAATTCAACCTCTCTCAAAAAGGAATTTGTGGTCGGATAAAAAATAGGAACGTCAAACTACCTTTGTTTAGGGTTATTTGTATCTTCCCTACCCAAAGGGAGGGGACAGTTGGTGAAACCTAATTATTTATCTCCACAACTAAGTTTAGTTTCAAGTTTCTTTGATTTTCAAATAAAATTATAATATTTATTTTATCCGGATAAAAAGCTTTTCAATGTATTTATCTATGAAATTGTGCTATTTTAAGTTGCGATTATACATTATTGTATCCAATTATACGAAATTATATAATTTTGTTACTTAAATACTTATTTTATGAAATATCGGATTTTAATCAAGGCTTATCTTGCAAATAAATTCAAATGGTTAAAATCTTGATTTAAATGTAATTCGTTCTGGAAAATATTTTATTTGAAAAAAAATTATTTAATTTTTATTAAATAAAGAAGCTCGAGAATAAACAAGGCATTAATACGTATCGAATTTCAATTGAATTTAGTCAATTTATTAAATTTGTCCATAATTGAAATGAAATTGGCCACAATTAAAATGCAATTGACTAATTGATTTTCAGTTTGGCGGGAAATTAAATAAAATTGACTTACTCCTAAACTAATTGGGGTTATTTTTTAAATAACCCCAAAAATACATAATCTACCCAAATAACAACAACCCACCAGCCTATTATTCTAAATTAACACCTCCCAGGCCCAAAATTTAACTGTCCATCCCAATTATCTGGCCCAATACCCGATCCATTTTCTCCTTAAACCAATTCCAACAACACCGCATCAGCAACGACAATACCAGGAAAACATTCATATCATTAACAAAAGCATCAACAAACAACAATTCTAGTGACAAACAACTCTAATTTCAACTCGTCCAAACCCAAATAAACCTACCAAACCCAATTTCGGCCTCAACCCGAATCCAACCCGATGAAAACAATTCAAACCCAAATACCCAACATTCAACATCCCCCAAATTCAATTCAAATCACAAAATTTAAATTTTAAAATTCAAAATTTGTTCAAGAATCTACAATTCCACCTCAACCTTGTCCTTTCTTCAATTTAAAATTCTAAGTTTTGTACTAGATTGTACAATTCCACCTCAACCCTGTCTTTTTTCCATTTTTAAATTCAAATTTGAAGTAGATTGTATAGTTTTACCTCACTTTATCCTCCAACAAGCCTTACCGTTAATTTCAAATTTCCAAAACAGCCCTAATTCTTTCTCCCACATTGGTGAATTAAAGAAATTGAATCACCACCATTTCCCATAAGTACTACCATAATTTTTGTAAAAAATCAAGTCTTAAAGAGTGGAAAAAACTTTTGAGCAAAAATTTAAACTTTTTTTTTGTAAATTTTTTCAATAGATAGGCTAATCATGGTCTTGAAAGATTTCTTTCCGGTAGTGATCAAGACTCTGAAGAAAGCTTGAAGTCCCATTTCTTAACTCCAAAAAAAGGTAAACACACCTTTTCCTTTTAGTTTTGTTATTATTTTCTTGTTCATCTCCTTCTTCATAGTTCTATAGTTGTGTAGTTATAATTTTGTTTGCTGAGATTGTTTGCTGTAGATGGACTTGAAGGAAATAGTAGGTTATTGATAACGCTTAATATACATCTCTCGTCGGAGTGTAAAGCGGTTGTTTGTCAAATATAGAACCCAACTGGGTTGGGTATCGATCCCACAGGGAATAGCTTGGTCAACAAGTAAGCAAAGATTACTAGACTTTTAGTGCAAGTCTCGTAAAAAGGGGGGAGTTTTGTTGTGCAAGTAATGTAACCAAACTATTAAAGTAAAAACGGAAAATAGCAAAGCAAAAAAAAAGAATGTTTAGTAGTATGTAAAACAATGAGAATTGAGAAGTTGGGGTTATGTCCACCTTATGAGTTGTACGTCTCTATTGGCTATGAGTTGTGCGGAATTCAGACATGCGTGTGCTTATAGAGAATTGTATTCGATGGTAAATCCAAGCGTCTTTCGACCTAAACAAGGACTATTTCACTTTAACTCTTTCGAGCTTAAAGCGTATCTAGCGGTACAAATTCTCCAAGAGGTTAATCCAGTTACGGCACTAACTTTTTAATAGGGGATGGGACCCTATTACCTTGACATTATCTCTTTTCCAGACATATAACCTTTCTTTCGAACAAGTTAATGCTATACTGGCGTATTCTATGCGTCTGTAGCCACAAGAATTTGCATTAAGATGAAGAGAATAATGATATAAGAAACACACGTGTCACGAATTCACAAACTCATAGCAATAGATAGTATCTCATAAGGCTTCCATAACCCCAACAGAGAAGTTTGTTACCCATGAGTGCGAAGAAAATCACAATAAACATTATTATTATACCACAATAAAGATCTCATGTAGTAAGGTGTGGTAGGAGTTAGGCGTGACTTCTTTGCAAAGTAACGTTTCTCTTGTTGCGGATATTAAGAATTGAATAGATGAATAGAAGAAGAATAAAAAGTAGAATTATTAGAATGGTTGGAAGAGTAGAGGAATCAATAATAGAAGAATGAGAATTATTAAAATCTCTAGCAAAATAGGGTATTTATAATACCCATATCCTATTCCTACTAAGCTAATGAATTACTTAACCCAATCCTACCAGGTTAAGGTATCATTATCCTAATCCTAATAAGTTACTGCTAGTCCCCAAAGTCTTCAGAATTGCTATTTTTGTCCAGGACAGATTTTCCATGCGCCACTTTTGGTCCTTGGCGTCCAAGCTTTGTTTTCCTCCTTTCGTGAAGCTTTCTTTGGCGTCAAGTTATCCATAAAATGCTGAATTCTGCATCATTTATACCTAAAAACTTGCTAATCATATTCGTTAGCTCACTTATAGGAAAAAGGACTAAAAGTTCATGAATTATATATTTTGTCCTCAAAACATCGCTAAAATATGGGTAAAATATAGCACTTTAGGCGTGTAAATTCGCCTATCATCAACACCCCACTCTTGAAGCTTTGTTCGTCCTCGAACAAAATATCATGTCCCTCTCAACATTTACTTAGGGTTTCACAGTAACAACATAAAATATTCGTCAAGACAAGCACAACAATTATCAACAAAGAGTAGTTTTCTGATCATTAGTAGAAACAATTCTTCCTCCAACATAGACTCGTGATGGTGGTCAACTCATATTCAAAATTCAAGGCACAAAGAATCATACACAACCACCCAAAACTCATCAACCATGTGTGTCTCACAATGTATTACCCATAATCACTCACAAGTATAGCATATTTTCAAACATGGGTATAAAAATATCTTTGCTCTCATTCTCACAAAGAATTCATATGTTGTAACTGATGACCATAGGCTTGCCCTTAGTGTAATGCTCCACTAAATGTCAGAATGCTAAGCTTAGGATCAAATAGGTCTTTTGCTGGTTGTAATGTTGGCTAAGGGACGGGTAGGACTATTTTGGCCAGAAATAGTGACTATGTTCCTAAGCACTTTAATACATCACATTATATCATTAACACTTTTCTTTCAAACAACCTCTCTACTTTCTTTTAATCTACCACCCTTTTTCTCCTCTTTTGTTTTTTCAATTTTAGACATTACCAAGTTTTTAGTTTTCCTTTCGTTTTTATTTTCATAACATACCTCTTATGATAGCACTTCTTTTTCATAATGAATTCAAGCACCAATACATTCTAAAGCATCATATTCACCCAATTTCCTCTTATTCTGTCACATGTCTTTTATACTTTAAAGCACTTAGGAATTTGGATCAAATTATGGTCTTGAAAAAAATGGATTTGGCTTACATATGAGGTTGTCAACGAAAATAGGCTAAAGGCTCAAAAGGGTTTTATCTAGGATGATGTCCATGGGTAGGTATAAAGAAGGTAAACAATCATAGGTTGTCAAAGAAATGCCTAAATCATCTCCTAAACTTGCACTCTTTATTTTCGCTTTACATACATACCAGGCAAGTTCTAGCATCAGCCACAAGCACAGAATATACTATTATCTCACACACACAAGGCACATGGTCGACTTTATTGGGAGTAGTATAGACTCTTGACCCCACAGATGAAGGAATTAAACCAAACAATATCACATAGTGAGTCACAATTAGAGCCTAAACGTCTCAATAGTCATGATTTTAGCACAAACTCTTATCATAATCTCATGCTGCCTGTCAGAATAATTTCATGCGAAGTTAAGCAACAAAAAAAACGAAAAACGAGAAAGCAAAAAAACTAAGCTAAGAAAACAAATATAAATAAATACAAATGTGGATAGAGAAGTATAGCATGCAAATACCAGCACCCCACACTTAGACGGGACACACTGTCCTCAGTGGAAAATAAATAAGAAGAACCTGGTTAGTCGAACTCATCCTCTATATCTGGGGTCATACCCCTTTCGTCGGAATCATCATCAGAGTCGTCATCCTCAGAAGTTCCTCATAAGTATCCCACTTAATTCCAAGAGTGAGTCGAGGTATTTGCAGCGAGGTGGGTTCTCCTTACTCTTTTCGGCCTCTTTTCTTGCCTTTTTGTGAAGTGGTAGCCTTATCTTTGCCTTGTCTTGCTTTGGGTTCCATTGTACCTGAGACTTAAAACAATGTTCATGTTAGCATCATCTCGATGGATACAATCTATAAACAAGAAGTAGTGGCACCACCCCACACTTAGTTTGTTGGTATAGACTAGTGAAGTGAAAGTGGTCAACTAGTCAGACTTCATCGACATACGTTTTAGGTGCTATATTCCAACAATCAAATCAGAGCAGTCATACTTCTTATAATCTTGGCAATGCTTTCATGTTTGATATATCATGACTACTACATATGTATTGAATCAAGGTATAGTATCTAACTAATCACAACCTCCTATGTCGGTAGGCAACTATAATTCTTATCCCGATGAACAAGTCATTCCATCATGTAAGTATTCAAGTGACAAGATTATGCAATTTTTGTGACCATAGCAATTCCGCAAGAGTATGACAATGCATCAAAATCAAATTCAAGTTGGAAATAAGTTAAGATCATCCTTACGTATACGTTCATTCACGTAGTTGTATATCAACAATTCAAACACATTCACATCACCAATACTTCTTCAAGAATTAACAATTCATAATAGGCATAGTAGTGTATTACTTACGGAATGTAAATGAAGAACAAAGTAGTAATTACTTGATTGATGCCTTTGGATGATGTTCTTGTGAAGAAAAAGAGCAAATGGAAAATTTTTGAGAGGATTTGGAGACTATAGGCGGCGCCTAGGCTAGGTTTCCAATGTGTTTTTGGTTCAAGACTAAGTCTCATATTTATAGGAGAAGGTTGGGTCGGGTTTTGACCCATTTAAAATCAGATTTGGAGACAAGAAGTGACCATAGGCGGCGCCTTTTGCTTTGCCTATGCTTGGCATAGGCGGCGCCTTTCGCAAAGCATCTTTAGCATAGGCGGAGCCTATGCCATGGAATTCCTAGGCATAGGCGGTGCCTTTCACTTAGCATATGAGATTCAGAGACAAAAGACATTAGCATAGGCGGCGCCTATGCTATGGCATACTTGGGCATGGGCGGCGCCTATGCTATGGCACACTAGATTCCGAGACCTTAGGCCATAGTATAGGCCTTGCCTTGTTCGTGGCCTAGTTTTACCTAGGCCTAGCCTTGTTCGATGCCTATATTTTCATGAGCAATGCTCAATCCATAGCCTTTTGCTTCTTCATTCCTAACTTACCACCTTTAACATGCAATACGTCCAAATCAAAATTTGAAACCAATCTCCTCGTTTTACACCTTTTGCACCTACATTTTCTCAAAAACGATTAGAACGATGGGTTGCCTCCCATCAAGCACCTTATTTTTGGTCGTGGCACGACTCTTATTTTTGGATTTTTATTTATCAAAAGCAAACATGTAATAGAACAAAAGAAAAATGAAAAATGATAAACGATGGGTTGCCTTCCATCTAGCGCTTGATTTATTGTCGCGGCACGACATAGTTACCTCGAGTACTTAGACTTCGTCGAGATAGATGGTGGATCATTTTCTGAATGGATTCAGACGATAATGAGGCTTACTTGTAGGCATGCAATCTTCTTCAAGATGACCCTTGTGCATGCCTATCCCAGGAGGGATACCAATTATATCATCAATAGTCCAACCCATAGCTCTCATGTATCTCTTCAGAGCAGAGATGAGAGCCTCTACGTGCTGTTTACTTAAATCATCCGCACTCACCAGAAGTATATTTATACTTTCCAAGAACACATACCTTAGATAATCGGGGAGGTCTTTCGATTCTAGCATTGGTGGCTCTTCAAGGGAAGTCTTCGCTATTGGTGATGGTTGATTCTTAAGATCACGGTCCAGTTTCTTAGGAGTATGGGAATAGGACTCTATTTCTGTTAGAGCACCCATAAGTTCTTCATAATCTTCATCATCCTCATGCTCAACATTCAGTGGCGCAGCAGACAATGGCTCAACAGTAAGCTGTTTCTCTACAGATAATGCTTTCTTATCCTCATGATGAACATCAACTACAGAGAACACATTCATATCGCTGGGCTGCTTCATTGCTTTGCATATATCAAAGCGGACCACTTCGTCATTCAACCGAAATAAAAGCTCATTAGCTCTCATGTCAATAAGAACACTTCCCGTTGCAAGGAAAGGACGTCCCAAGATTATGGGTACTTCAGAATCCACCTCACAATCCAAAATCACAAAGTCTGCAGGAAAAATGAAGGTAGACACCTTCACCAACACATCATTCAAGATACCCACAGGTCATTTTACTGACCTATCCGTCATCACGAGCCGCATATTGGTTGGTGTAGTGTCGCCCAACCCCAACTTTCTGTAGATGGATAGTGGAATCCAATTGGTGCTAGATCCCAAATCACACAATGCTTTGGCAAAATTCATAGATCCAACCGTGCAAGGAATAGTGAAAGCACCGGGGTCGGCCTTTTTCTGAACTAGTGATCGGGTGGCTATAGCACCACAATGATGAACAATATCTTTCAACTCATAGCTTGCTGCCCGCTTCTTTGTCAAAAGATCCTTCATAAATTTTGCATACCCAGGCATTTGTTCTAGTGCCTCCACTAACGGATCATTAATGGTCAGCTGCTTTAACATAGTCATGAATTTGACGAATTTTGTATCATCTGCATGCTTCTTCAATCTTTGAGGAAAAGGTGGTGGTGGATATGGAATTGTTTTCTCCACAACTTTCTTCTCCTCTTGCTTCTGAATTTTGGTAGTTTCAGGCTGCAACCTACTAGGGGTGACGTCATGTACGTCTTGGTCAGCTTCCATGGTATTTTCTTTATTAGCCTTATCATCATTGTCTGCTACATCGTCGACCACTTGTTTGCCCATAGATGAATTTTCCAGCGCCTTACCACTTCGAGTAGTAATAGCCATGCATGATCCATCATTCCTTGGATTTTGCACAGTGTCGTTAGGTAAAGTGCCAGCCTTTCTTTGATTGAGTGCTGCTGAAAGTTGGCTCAATTTCTGCTCTATTTTCTTGATTGAAGTGGAATGTGAATCAACTAATTTCTTCATGGTGGATAAATCATTTATTACCTCCGTTATTCCCGCGCTAGTTGCTTCCACTCCTTTCAATAGTTTAGCCATCATGTCTTGCATACTTCCAGAACTAGATATGGTGGCGTCACGTCTTCCAGGGGGAACATACAAACCACTACTGTCATTCTTGTTCTTCCAACTACCTTGGTCCATGTTTCCAGATTTACCATGATAGTTCCGACCTTGGTTTCCTTGGGCATTGCCTCGGAAATCCCCCTGATTGTTCAAGTAGTTGGCTTCTTCTTCCAAATCAGATTCATTTCTTCCCTTTGACGCAACAACTTTGACTTTTTCGGTCTTCCCTGATAATAGATGCTTTGTAAGAAGATCCACTTGTGTTTTCATGTGCGCCATATCTTGATCACGTTCTTCTTCTCGTCTCCTTTGGTCTGCAGTCATGCCAATAGAAAAAGTGGGGCTTGCTACCATAGAATCCCTGGTATGCCAAGATCTACTTTTCTTAGTCATACGATCTAGAATATTGCTTGCCTGACCAAAGGTGAGATCCATAAAAGATCCTCCGGCCGCATTATCCACCACTGGTTTAGTTATTGAATTCAAGGCTCTATATAGTATCTCCATTAGGTGAACATTAGTCATGTGATGGTTTGGGCACCTCATTAGCTTCGTCTTGAACCTCTCCCATGTTTCATGAAGGGCTTCAGTTGGAAGCTGACGAAAGTTGCTGATTTCATCTCTCAATTATGCTCTTTTGGATGGCGGAAAGAATCTTTCTAGGAAAGCGTCTCTCAATTGCCTCCAATTTTTAATAGAATCAGGAGTCAGCCCATTCAACCATAGAGTTGCCTCCCCAGACAGAGACAATGGAAATAAGCGTAATCGAATTGCATTCTGACCAACACCAGGATTGTCAAACGACTTGCATGTAGAAATAAAGTTGATGAGATGCATATTCGGATCATCGCCTGCAAGTCCACCAAATAATCCCTTGAGTTGTAATAACTGAATCATGGTACTTGTGATGTTGAACTTGGCTGCGGGTGCCAATAGTGGAGGAATAATGGCTCCTGTGGCTCCGGCTCCATCAAGATCATCATCATCATCGTCGAACAGTATTTGCACTGCTCGGCGTTAGGGGCTAAATCGTTCTTGACAATCTCTCCTCTGCATGGGTGCCGCCATCTCAGAAGTATGCCGTGGGTTTAGTAGCTCTTCATCGCCCAGGTCCTCATCATCAGGATTTGTGGCACGCCCTGGGTTATCAATATTCTGCTGATGCGCTTGAGAAACCATCCTTTCAATTTCACGTTGTGCATCCATTGATGCACTGAAAAAACCTGAATAAAACAAAAACAACAACTAAAAGTAAAAGTACGAGAATATTTGACCACAGGGTCTAGTAACTATCACAAACTTAGTTGACAACTGTATTCCCCGGCAACGGCGCCAATTTTTGATAACACTCAATCTACAGTTCTCGTCGGAGTGTAAAGCGGCCGTTTTTCAATTATAGAACCCAACTGGGTTGGGTATCGATCCCACAGGGAATAGCTTGGTCAACAAGTAAGCAAAGATTACTAGACTTTTAGTGCAAGTCTCGTAAAAAGGGGGGAGTTTTGTTGTGCAAGTAATGTAACCAAACTATTAAAGTAAAAACGGAAAATAGCAAAGAAAAAAGAAAGAATGTTTAGTAGGATGTAAAACAATGAGAATTGAGAAGTTGGGGTTATGTCCACCTTATGAGTTGTACGTCTCTATTGGCTATGAGTTGTGCGGAATTCAGACATGCGTGTGCTTATAGAGAATTGTATTCGATGGTAAATCCAAGCGTCTTTCGACCTAAACAAGGACTATTTCACTTTAACTCTTTCAAGCTTAAAGCGTATCTAGCGGTACAAATTCTCCAAGAGGTTAATCCAGTTACGACACTAACTTTTTAATAGGGGATGGGACCCTATTACCTTGACATTATATCTTTTCCAGACATATAACCTTTCTTTTGAACAAGTTAATGCTATACTGGCGTATTCTATGCGTCTGCAGCCACAAGAATTTGCATTAAGATGAAGAGAATAATGATATAAGCAACACACGTGTCACGAATTCACAAACTCATAGCAATAGATAGTATCTCATAAGGCTTCCATAACCCCAACAGAGAAGTTTAGTTACCCATGAGTGCGAAGGAAATCACAATAAACATTATTATTATACCACAATAAGGATCTCGTGTAGTAAGGTGTGGTAGGCGTTAGGCGTGACTTCTTTACAAAGTAATGTTTCTCTTGTTGAGGAAATTAAGAATTGAATAGATGAATAGAAGAAGAATAAAAAGTAGAATTATTAGAATGGTTGGAAGAGTAGAGGAATCAATAATAGAAGAATGAATTAAAAGTAGAATGAGAATTATTAAAATCTCTAGCAAAATAGGGTATTTATAATACCCATATCCTATTCCTACTAAGCTAATGAATTACTTAACCCAATCCTACTAGGTTAAGGTATCATTATCCTAATCCTAATAAGTTACTGCTAGTCCCCAAAGTCTTCAGAATTGCTGTTTTTGTCCGGGATAGATTTTCCATGCGCCACTTTTGGTCCTTGGCGTCCAAGCTTTGCTTTCCTCCTTTCGTGAAGCTTTCTTTGGCGTCAAATTATCCATAAAATACTGAATTCTGCATCATTTATACCTGAAAACTTGCTAATCATATTCGTTAGCTCACTTACAGGAAAAAGGACTAAAAGTGTATGAATTATATATTTTGTCCTCAAAACATCGCTAAAATATGGGTAAAATATAGCACTTTAGGCGTGTAAATTCTCCTATCATCAGTTATGATATTAATATTATGGATATTTTTTATGTTCATAGTTTAAAATGAGCGAATAATTGTTGAATGTGTTTCTTTAACTTTCTTCTTTGATTATTGTAAATAGATGAATAAGGTTTCAACCTTTGCTTGATTAAAATATGTACTCATACCTTGTTTAAATTCGTTATTGCTGGATATGTTCGCTTTTATCATGTAAAGTTGTTTTGCTTAAAAAGAATAGTCCCTATTATTTGTTTCACCTTAATAAATTAGATGGATAAAGTTTCGACCTTTGCTTGATTAAAATATGTAATCATGCCTTGGTTAAATGCATTATTGATGGATATGTTTGGTTTTTGCATGTGACGCTATTTCCTTTATGTTGAAAAAGAATAGTCACTATTGTTTATTTCGCCTTAATAAATTAGATGGATAAAGTTTCAATCTTTGCTTGATTAAAATACATACTCATTCCTTGTTTAAATTTATTATTAATAGATATGCCCGCTTTAGAATGTAAAATTGTTTCCTTTATGACAGAAAAGAATAATTACTATTGTTAAAGGTCTGTGAAATTGTTTCTCAATTTGAAGTAGTGAGTAACTTGTATCTAGAGATTTGGTATTATTTTTGAAAGGCATATCTGATACAATCTCAATGGGCACCACACCTTTGGGATCGATGCATCAAGGATCAAATCTACGGATCCAAGACTTGGTAATTTTAGGGGATCAAGTACATGAATGGAGGATAGCTTGGAAAGAAGCTATATTTGATGATATCCTATGAGGAAGGAATTGGAGACTGTATATTTGGATGATAGCTTGGACTTCAAGAGAGTATGGTCGGGCATTTCTTTATTTTAGCACTTGGGTTACTTTTGGGCCCAATAGCAATTTAGGGTCACTTTTGGGCCAATTGTGTAATAAATAACCCATGGCTATAAATAGCTAGTTTTTCTTCATTTTAGGGTAGTTGATGATTCGTGAGAATGTGTGTGCTTGGGAATCCATTCCTATTTGTTCCCTCGTAAGAGGTTGGTATTATCGGTGATTATGTAATACCCCAAGAGTACCCCTTGGGTGTCACACAGTGCTTACGATCCTAAAGGACCATAAGCAAACCCATGACTACTACCTGCTGTGAGCACTGATATAATATTTGAATATATATGTAGACGAAATCTGAAAATACGATAAGGTTCTCAAAATACTGAAATAATAACTAAGTATAACTGATAATAACATTTGAAAACTGAATAACTGACTATGCTAGACTGAGAGCCTCAAACTGTCTAAATATGAAGTTGATGGAAAAAACCCCTAACTAACTTCGGCTGAAATAACTATTAAACTACTAGAATACTAAAATAGATAAACTCTGCCCTTGAAATATGATGGCTCATCACTGTAACTGTTGTTGATAGCCTAAGCTGCTAAGTACGGTTAGGAACCTGAGTGTACGAACCTATGATATGAGACATCATAGCGCAAAAGAAAGTATGCGATCAGTACATAGAATGTACTGGTATGTTAAGTGAGGTAAGGATGATATACATAGGTTCATAGTCATTAGATGATAACTGACTGAACGAACATCATGAAGTAACCGGATGAGAGTATAAGCAAATCTGTAACTACTAAACATAATGAACATGTAATACTGCGCATATAGGTATACATCATGTATCTGAGATAATACTGAAACTAAGTACTGAATTCTGATGGCTGAGTAACTGATGACTGATAGCCATGGTTCTGTAGAACTGACTGAGTTCTTTACTAAATACTGAGACTGAGACTGTAACTCTAGGAGTGTTCATCTAATTGACATACCTCGATGTAGACTGATTTGGGGTCCAACCTGTGACCCCAGTTGGAAGGGTGTTAGCACCTTGCCAAGGGATACTACCAATGTTGTGTCAACCTTAAACTTGTAGGAAGACTCATGAAATATATATATGATTATGTAAACCCTAATCTGGCAGGAGGACGACTTACCCTATGCTGGCAACATAGTTTTGTAACTCAAGGATTGTTACTAAGGGTCAAACCCTAACTGGAAGGAATACCCCTATCACTAGGTTTACTCAGTGCTGAATCCTACTCTTAGCTGAAAGACACTAATCACTAGACTATACTAAGCTTGACTGAGCGGACCCTGACCGTGTTGGTTGACTGAACTGGACTGAGTTCTCTTAACTGACTGAGTACTACTGTTCTTGACCTTTACTGGGATGATTATATAACTACTACAACTAAGTAAACAACTAGATATCGGGTAATAAATACCCCTAAGACTCGATAGTATAATTTATAAACTCATATCACAACTTTAGCAATACAACCATAAGTTACCATCAATAATTTACTCATATGGACATTTTATCAAAAACTTGGGGAGCATGATTGCTATACATGAGAACTAACCACATAGGGCATCATAACTATAACATCCAACTTGGAAATTAAAGGATTTTGACATGAGAGATTCATAATTAAACGCACATGCTAACTTAATTTCATGGAACTCATAAAAAGATCTTAACTTGAAACCCATACAAAAACACAAGCATGAGCATGATTCAATTCATAACATGGGAAACATAATTCAAGTTTTAAAAAAGGTTCTTGAAATCTAAGGGTTGAAGGAGACCCAAGGATGAACACCTAACATACCTGAGTGAAAGAATTCATGAAGATTGTTAGGGATTTCTTGGAACTTGATATTGAGTTTGATGAATTAGGGTTTATTTATTGAGAGAATTTTTTGAATTAGTGAATGTATTCTGCCTATTGAAGGGCTGAATTTTGTGTTATGGGGGTTTAATGTGGGAGGAAAATGACCTAATTGCCCCAAAACCCGTAACTAAAGGTGAAAACTATGCCCAACAATGCGATAACCGACGCGCCGTGTCGATGGTGTCGACGCAATTTCTGATAGCCATGTCGATGGTCTAGATGCAATTACTAATGCATCGCAGCCTGATCACATCGACTTGCTATTTTGGACATTTAAACATGTTTCTAATGATGTCCGAAAAAATCCGAAACTCACCCAAGATGACCTATTTACATCACTGATCATGAATCAACTTAAAAATCAACATTCTAAGGTCGTAAGTATAAAAAATAAGATCATCCAATTACGAAGACTAAAAATGATTCTAAGTCTTAACACTTAGCTGAATTTTTCTAAGTCTGGGACCCCTTATTACAAGCTATATGGGACTAAATTGAACTACAACTTTTACGGGGTCTTACAATATCTCCCCCTTGATAACATCCGTCCTCGAATAAGATAGACCGAACTAAGAGGAACTGAGGAGCTGTACTTACATTGACATGCATAATTGAAGCATGACTAAATTCTGGAGACATGACACATGACTAAACTATTTCATGAATGTATAAATGATATGAGAATGATATGCAGCTTAAATTAAGAATGGAATAGAGTAAATCTAAGAAAAATGGTTACCTTAAGTTGTGAATACTGAAGAATCTGAGATCCTTTACTAAACATGAATGAATTAGAACATGAGATCATAACCGAGTCTGAAGCATGATACATTAACTGAATATCATGAATTGAACTGATTTCTTGAACATAGACAGTGATATGAGAATGGCTATAACACTAAGATAGGAATGAAAGAGTCAACTTATGAGTAACCATTATCTCTGGTTAGATCTAGTTTAGTGCAGAAAAGATGAGATTTAGTACATAAAAATCTCGGGGGAATTATATCTCCCCCTTAGTATAGTTTGTTCCCTGAATGATACTGACTTGACTGAAATACTAGGAAAAACAAGATGATGCAAGAAACGCTTACGGACTGAATCATGAATGACTATTTGGGATCTAAAATATGATGCATGAACTTAAATGGATTCAAAATTTTCATGGATGCAAACAAACTATTTCTTGGAAGGGATATATTCATGAAACTTCAGATAGTAAGACTATATCAAAATACAGAAAAACCATAGGAACCTGTCTGTCGGACTGCTAATTTGAATTACTGTCTATACGGACTAATTCATACTGAAAAGCTTATACTTAACTGGAGTATTTCTTCGACACTCTTTCTAAGAAGTTTTAATGTCTTTTAGGGATTAAGGAATATTGGGCATGGTCTGAATAAGATATCTGGAAAAGAAATCACAACAAGGCTAAAATTCGCTAATACAAAAACAAGCCCACAAAACATCAGCTGGGATAGAGCTACTAGCCTTATGCACTGCAACTACTATCTTTCAAACTTAGAAATACTCCACGAATACTCTCTCACCTATAAATTCTACCTTGATACTGTACTTTACGTGAGACTACTGAAAATATTCAGATGAGTTCTGCTAACTCTACCTACTAAAGTTTGAGCTGGACTGAATTTTCCCACTATGTACAAGCTTGCTCGAATCTACAAAATGAACACATAACACTGTAATACTAGTCTGAATCGTGAATTCAACACACCCTTCATTTTAACAACCTCTCATCTCATAAATAATTTTGATTTCCTATTCAACAACTAAATACAACCTCTTACTAGCCATTAACTAATGTGTAATACATTTATCCACTTACACACACCAATATGAAGTTTGATAACGCTCAACTTACACCTCAAATTAGTGTAAGGCGGTCGCCGTCAATATATTTACCCAACTTTGGAGTCGGGGTCGAATCCACAGGGAACAATGTAAGTGGCGATTAAGCTAATTTGAAGCTATAGCTACAAGTTCAATTCAAACAATGGTACGAAAATATAAAATTAAGTTGGGGGTTTTGAAAGTATCAAGTAATGTTGTCACTTCAATATTAATATTTGTAATCAATATAAATGGGAAACCAGATCTATGTTCACCAAGATTTTTGGGAATTTATAGATACTAGGTAATGCTAGAGATTCTCGGAATGATTAGAACAATAGAATATCCCTGACGATTATACTATCTGACTTATCTCTCGACCTCACCAGACAATTTATTATCTAATTCTCTCGAACTTAGATAACTTATCTATTTCCAATAGGATGTTATCTCAGGTAGATTAATCTAGTTACAGAATTAATCATTAAACAGAAGGTTGGTAGCTTTCGAGTCCCTGTTGATAATTCACGTCCTCTAGTCTATTTCTCCGTTAGAAGCAAATAAGACCTAAGGCATAACCTAATGTTTGCAACCTCTAGATTTCAGTTAAAACAATAGAATTTCAAGATGTTCCACTACTCTTTGAATCCGTTAACCACCTAGTATCATATCAAACGCTAATCCATGGATCCCATAACCCCAGCTAATGGAATTAGTCGCTCATGATTTGATGAAAAAAATCACAAGTTGAATTTATAATGATAAGGATAACTTACGATTAGATGGAAAATAACAAGTAGTTTCTTCGATTGAATCACAAGGTAGAAACCCAAAAATAGTTGATAAAAACAAGAAGAATAATTGATATAAGAGAGCAATGTTACGTGCCTCTCTTCCCTAGGTTAATTGTCTGATAGATGAATTATGAATTGATCAAAAACCCTAAAAGATGCTATTTATACTAAAGCCTAATTAAGGAAATAAAATAAAAAATTAATAAAATTCTTCAAATTAGGTGACGCTGTCGCTGATGCCACGTCAAGGTTCTGACGCCTTATCACGGATGGCATTAGAATTGCTCCAGTTGCCTTCAAAATTTATCTTAGGATGACGATGTAGATGACACCGCATCACCGATCTGATGGTGTATCACCAGTGTCGTCAGATTTCTTCTTCAAGCCCAATTCTCTAGTTCAGGCTGACGCCCATCGTGATGCCTTATCAGCTCTTTAACGCCATGTCACCAATGTCGTCAGAACTTTCTCTCAGACTTCAACTCTCTGGTTAAGGCTGACACCAATGTTGATAGACTATCATAAGGCTGACGACTTATCACGGTCGTCGTCAGCCATGTTTTCAGCTCTTTTTGCTCAGATTTCAGCTCTTTTGCTCCATTGTTATTTATTTCCATGCATCTTGACTTTCCTACAAAATTTTAAGAAATATCATCAAAAAGACCAGTAGTTACTTAAGAACTTACAATTATTTCGAGTTAAAAAGTCTTAAATGTGCTACAAAAATCTAGTACATCAACACCCTCAACTTAAAACACAATTGCTTGTCCTCAAGCAACTACATAACCCCATATTACAATGCTTAACCAAGAGACACATAAGATACATATGACAGTTGATTATCAAGTTTTGCTTAAAACACATTACCCTATCCATTTTCAATCACCTTAAACCCAACTATGTATATCAATGAAGATCCACAATGTGACCCAAAGAATTCAAGATATGGAATCAATTCAGCAACAACAACCATGCATGTACCAATATTACACTATCCAAACAAGTTAACAGCTAGCAATACAACCGATGTGCCCTTACAACAAAGAAGTCCCTCCTCACTCATATATGAACTCAAGCATGTCAATGCGGGGACGGTCAAGAGACACTCACTCTCAGAAAGAACTTCCAATCAATGCATGTCAAATACCATATACTTGCCTTTATTTTCATTACCAAGGTGTCCAATCAGGTAAGTTAGGATCACTATAGGTCTTTTCTTCGGCTTGTAATGTAGGCTAAGGGATGGTATGATATTCAATGGCATTTAGAGTAACTAAGCCTCCTTGGCACTACCTTAACTTTTGGGGCCTCACTTATTAACCTTTTTCTCAATTCTTCTCTTCTCTTGATCACACACATTGAGGATAGGTGCAGTTTTTCTTATTTTTTTTTTCACAACTATTCTTTTCTTATTCTTTTTCCACAGCACCCTACTTTTATTCTTTTTCTTTTATTCTACCATTCCTCATACTTATTTTACATCATGCACCCCTATGATAGCCACCCTCAACTTAGGCTGTTTGCTTAAGTCAAGGTGCACAGTATCCAAGGAGGAACAGGGCCAAAATAGGTTCATTATGATATAAATGGGAAGGTGATAGGTGTCATAGAAAGAAATGGTCAATTCAGGCTCAAAATGGGGATCAATAGATATCATGCATAACAGGGAAGGTCATTTAGGCTAAAAGTGGACTAACATCAACAACGGCCTATGATCCTTTCCTAACCCCTATCTTTCAACCAAAGTAAAACTAACCAGGCAGGTTCTGAATTTAACACACAAAGGGAACTAAGTAGTATCTCACACACACATGGCACAAAGGTGTATCACAAGCTACTATCTATTTGGTTCATGCGATTGTTTAGCAGTGGATATCATGTCACTAGTACTAATGTCATAACAAGATACACAGTGGTCACACATAAATTTATATCACACAGTTATAAAATAGACCAACGGAGAGGTGTTTATCAGTCTCAAAAATCAACAAAAATATGTCAACTATCCTAGATACTTATTTTTCTCCCAATTAAGCACAATACATCACAAAAAAAATATAATATGCCTAAACATGCCGGCTCTACTAGGAACAAGACTCTGGGGAAAAGAGGCACGACAACAAAATCCCCAGGAGGACATCAACACCTACAAGTAGCCCCACCCTCAACTAAATATCATGCATTGTTCCTAACACGTCAAACCAAAACAAGAGAGTTAGAAACATACCTGTGGCACCATGGGTGCAAAGATCTGATGTCAATCACATAATACGAATACAAACAACAAATTACCTTGGGTTGCCTCCCAAGAAGCGCCTAGTTTAAAGTCGTAGAACGACCCAACTCAGCTTTTTCCTCCACCTTAAGGATATGAATTTCAACCCCAACTTATAGTCCATCTTCTTGCCTCGCTCATAGAGAGGTGGTACAAAGATTAAGAAGCCGAGTAATGGATGATGCATGGTAAACAACTCGACCTTAAAGTGAGGTGTGTTTTTATGTTGTTTATCAAGTGTAAAATAAAGAATATAGGATTCTTGTTCCTCATTTTCACAGTCTTCGACTATTTTATATGATTCCATAGACAAGGTATCATCTAAACATAATGTGGAAAAATCCTTCGAGTGTGTCCCACCAAATCCTACGTCAAAATTTAAACTATCCTCTACACACTCACTTTTATTCATCTTCTCAACATTTTCACTTTGAATTGGGCTAGAGTATTCATAAGAGATTAGTTTGTTTTCATCTTTTGCCTCTAGCACCATTTCCTCAATCTTGGCATCATCCTTCATGGTTGGTTTGGTTGGTTGGGAAATCTCCAAGGTCTGCTCAACATCAAGCACAACATCGATATAGGGTTCTTGCTCCTCATATTCACACTCATCCATTATGTTAAATGATTCCACATACAAAACATCATCTAACCACAATGTAGAAAGGTGTTTTGGATGATTGACCTCGATATCCATCTCTTATATCCTTTCTCTTCCCTAGTTAAATGTCCTAATATCTTGACATATGTCATATATGGTATCATTCGTTGTGTCTGTAAGATCCAACATTAGTTGAAACATAGCTTCAATGTCACTCTTTCCAGTGCTTCATTCTTCCTTTTCTTAACTATAAGACCTGTCATACTCATAAGAAGAACTAGAACCTGGGTTAGCGCAATAGGGGGAAAGGGAATTTGGGCAATCACTCCAATGTCCATCATGACCACCACATAAAGAAATATTATACTCCCAGTAGGCTGGAGATGGTGCACGCATCTCTCTCCGAGGAGAATATTTATAATCTAGCCAAAAGTGAGGTCCATCACAAAATGAACATGGATCATCAAGATATGATTTCCAACCACCAAACTCATGTTCATTCCAAGATGCCATGGTAATAAGTAAATTTGAATAAAAATCTACCTAACACAAG
Source organism: Capsicum pubescens (assembly GCA_030864215.1). NCBI lineage: Eukaryota > Viridiplantae > Streptophyta > Magnoliopsida > Solanales > Solanaceae > Capsicum > Capsicum pubescens. The sequence goes on from CM061543.1 coordinate 85,190,731, forward strand.
AAATAAAAAAAAACTAAAAACAACTATTTACAAGTTTGAATTCAGGCAAGTAGGCTAAAATTCCAAGCCAACTCAATACGCCAAATTGTTCCCCGGGAACGGCGTCATTTTTGATAACGCTCAACTTACACCTCAAATTAGTGTTAGGCGGTCATCGTCAATATATTTATCCAACTTTGGAGTCGGGGTTGAATCCACAGGGAACAATGTGAGTGGCGATTAAGCTAATTTGAAGCTATAGCTACAAGTTCAATTCAAACAAATGGTACGAAAATATAAAATTAAGATGGGGGTTTTGAAAGTATCAAGTAATGTTGTCACTTCAATATTAATTTTTGTAATCAATATAAATGGGAAACCAGAGCTATGTTCACTAAGAGTTTCGGGAATTGACAAATACTAGGTAATGCTAGAGATTCTCGGAATGATTAGAACAACAGAATATCCCTGACGATTATACAATCTGACTTATCGCTCGACCTCACCAGACAATTTATTATCTAATTCTCTCAAACTTAGATAACTTATCTATTTCTAATAGGATGTTATCTCAGGTAGATTAATCTAGTTACGACATTAATCATTAAACAGAAGGTTGGTAGCTTCTGAGTCCCTGTTGATAATTCACGTCCTCTAGTCTATTTCTCCGTTAGAAGCAAATAAAACCTAAGGAATAACCTAATGTTTGAAACCACTAGATTTCAGTTAAAACAACAGAATTTCAAGATGTTCCACTACTCTTTGAATCCGTTAACCACCTAGTATCATATCAAATCCTAATCCATGGATCCCATAACCCCGGCTAATGGAATTAGCCGCTCATGATTTAATGAACGAAATCACAAGTTGAATTCATAATGATAAGGATAACTTACGATTAGATGGAAAACAATAAGTAGTTTCTTCGATTGAATCACAAGGTAGAAACCCAAAAATAGTTGATAAAAACAAGAAGAATAATTGATGTAAGAGAGCAATGTTACGTGCCTTTCTTCCCTAGGTTAATTGTCTGATAGATGAATTATGAATTGATCAAAAACCCTAAAAGATGCTATTTATACTAAAGCTTAATTAAGAAAATAAAATAACAAAATTAATAAAATTCTTCGGATTAGGTGACGCCGTCGCTGACGCCACATTAAGGTTCTGACGCCTTATCATGGATGGCGTAAAAATTGTTCCAGTTGCCTTCAAAATCTATCTTAGGCTGACGATGTAGCTGACGCTGAATCACCGATATGACGGCGTATCACCAACGTCGTCAGATTTCTTCTTCAAGCTCAATTCTCTGGTATAGGCTGACGCCTATCGTGACGCCTTATCAACTCTTTGACGCTATGTCACCAATGTTATCAGAACTTCCTCTCAGACTTCAACTCTCTGGTTAGGGCTGACGCTAATGCTGATAGCCTATCACAAGGTTGACCACTTATCACGGCCGTCATCAGCCATATTTTCAGCTCTTTTTGCTCATATTTCAGCTCTTTTGCTCCATTGTTATTTATTTCCATGCAGCTTGACTTTCCTACAAAATCTTAAGAAATATCATAAAAAACACCAGTAGTTACTTAAGAACTTACAATTATTTTGAGTTAAAAAGTCTTAAATGTGCTACAAAAATATAGCACATCAACGTTCAAGCCTATCTTTATAACTACAACCTCGAGTAAAAGAAGCATGCAACAATATTTCCTTAACATAAAACATTTAAACTCTCCTATCTAAGCAATTGCCTCTCACTACATCATTTTATAAAGAGAGGTCATTGAAAGTCTAAAACATAAGGACCTGAAGCATGAATGAACACTATATAGAACTTGACACCTAAAAGAGGCTTGAGGAATAGAATATCAACATCATGGGTTCATCAAGATACCTAAACTGAGGATATACATGACATAATCTTAATTTCGCTGATCATTAGGAGTGTTGTACGAATACTAGAACTGAACATACTGTAGAGCATGAGCACATGAGTCATGAACTGCATGACTTGAGTTTGGAATTTTTGAATCCATTGAACATGATTCACACTGCTAAGTAAACTAGACCTCCTCATATGAGGGACTGAAATCATACATGATTCTATGGAAAATGCATGAATATGAGCTATGGGCATAGAGGTGATATGTAAGGCCTGAGTAGATATCGTAATAACTAAAGTACAAATACTGAAATAATCATGGTTCGGGCATTCCCCTCCCTATTATTATTCTACAACACACTAGCATCACTACTAGAATCAGAGATACTGACTTGGTCACTTGTTCTACCATTTCCCCTATAGCTTAAAACAATCATTTTAAGTCTATGAACCACTTAACCAGCATCTCTAAACTATACTGAAACCATTTTACTCTAGAGTCTGAGATATAACAATACTCATAAACACTAAACTCACCCTGAAAGACTACACCTGAAAGTGTAAAACCCTACTGATACTTCCTTCTGAGATAGAACTCTTAACTTTCTATAGCCTCAAATACATTATGTAACAACTTAAGAACTGAATAACTTATAATTTTCAACTCCTCTTCCTATTAGCTCAACCTTCAAAGATTCAAACATAGATCCTAACACATAACATGAATCCCTAATTCATTAATAACTATACCACTTTTATCATAGCCTACAAATATCACATCCAAAACACATGTTATGAATCAACAAACATAAATTTTTATATACACTACTTCAAGCCTACTGATTCACCTTTCACATAACTAGTCCTATGAAATATATAATCTGTTCAACTTCAGATAACACCATCCCAACTCTACTATTATTGCTAAATTCCTATTTTCATACTTCCAACTCTGGATCATATGATGTCATAGAATTCTGAGAAGGAAGCTGAAATCATGTCTGACTTCTAAGAACTAAGGTACTACCCTTTTATGGGATGACTGGTTCATTGAGAAGCTAAAACTGAACTACTATATTTCTGAAATCAACTGAAGTGAATTACTAGGATATAGAAATTGGGAAATATTTGTATACCCATCTGGCTAGGATAGATTGAACCACTAGGGTAGACACTAAGAAGGGATCTGCTAAGGTTTTGGGGACTAACACTGAACTTGACAAAAACATTGAGGGTTATAAAACAAAGATAAGCTCCAGGATCTAACAAGGCATAAACATGTAAATGAATGGCCGGTAACCTACCCATAACCACGTCAAGAGAACTTTTCTAATCCTATCAGGATTGAATTTCATATAGCTTATTTTGTCGCTGCACACTATTAGCACTGGAAGTGGCAACACCCTGTTGAGCCAGGTGATTAGATGAAACTGGAGGACGGTTGGACTGACCCTACAGACCACTCTTTGGGCAATCTCTAACTCAGTAGCCTGGCTTGTCACACCTAAGACACACATCATTACTGACTCTACACCCCCCTTATGATTCTTACCACATTCTTTGCAAAGAGGATTATTACGAACACCCTTCCCACTACCTTGTTACTTAGAGCCTAGTGCTCTATCTCAACTATTATTCTTAAACTTAGGCACTGGCGCACTGGATGAAGGTGGATCCAGGGCTGAGAATTTTTAATGGGATTAAGAGCGGTTACTACCCCTTGACCTAGGCTTAAAATTACTTGTTCTGGCCCTCTTATTCCTTCTCTCTTTCTTTCTACCCTCCATCTCTCACTCAACTGATCATGAATAAAAAGCCTAGATAGGACAACAACCTACAAATTATTCTGAGTAACTACTGAATAAGCTAAGGTTGTGACCAACTCTAAATTTGGCGTGAGAGATATGCTCATTCAGGTGATCTTCCTATATATGCGAAGGTGTAGGTTGACTCTCATTTCTTTTTTCATTAGTCTTTCTAAGAGGCATATTCTGTAAACAAAAGGAAGATTAGAATTACACTGAGATTCTAACTTGAGCACATACTCACTTGAATGATATGAACACTGAAAGAAGGGAACTTTTCCGAAAAATACCTCATAGCCTTTTGTCCATAAGTATGACTCGCTACACACCCATGCACAAGACTCTACTTGACGTGGATTTTAGACTCGCTAGGACTCTTTAGAACCTTAAGCTCTGATACCAAGTTTGTAATTCCCCGAGAGTACACCCTAGGCATCACACAATGCTTACGACCCCAAACGACAACAAGCTAACCGATGACTTGTACCTTCTGTGAGAACTAAATATAATACTGGAATATATGTGGAAAAAATCTAAAAATTCCATAAGGTTATCAAAATACTAAAATAATAACTGAGTATAACTGATAATAACATCTGAAAACTGAATAACTAACTATGCTAGTCTGAGAGCCTCTAACTGTCTAAATATGGAGTTGATGGGACAAAACCCCAACCAACTCTGACTGAAATAACTATTGAATTGCTAAAATATTGTAATAGATAAACTCTATCCTCAAAATATCAGGATTCACCACTATAATTGCTGCTGATAGCCTGAGCTACTAAGTACGGTCTGGAACCTGAGCATTTGAACCTATGATATGAGACATTATAGCATAAAAGAAAGTATGCAATCTGTACATGGAATGTACTGGTATGCTAAGTGAGTTAAGGTTGATAGACATGCATTCATATGTTTGAGATAATAACTGACTGAATGAACATCATGAAGTAAATAGATGAGAGTACATTCAAAACTGTAACTACTGAACATGCAATACTACATATATAGGTGTACATCATGTGTCTGAGATTATACTGAAACTGAGTACTGAATTCTAATGGCTGAGTAACTGGTGACTGATAGCCATGGTTCTATAGTACTGACTGAGTTCTTTACTGAATACTAAGACTAAAATTGTAACTGTGGGAGCGTTCATCTAACCAATATACCCCGATGTAGACAGATTTGGGGTCCAACCCGTGACCTCAGTTGGAAGGGTGTTAGCACCTTACCATGGGATACTAACAATGCTATGTCAATCTTAATCTGGCAGGAAGACTAATAATATATATATATGATTGCTTAAACACTATTCTGGCAAGACAACAACTTACCCTATGCTAGATACAAAGTTTTGTAACTTATGGATTGATACTAAGGGTCAAACCTTAACTGCTAAGAGTGCCTCCATCCCCAGGTTCACTCGATTCAGAATCCTACTCCCAATAGAAAGACACTGATCACTAGACTGTACTAAGCTTGGCTGAGCTGACCCTTATTATGTTGACTGACTGAACTGGACTGAGTTAATTAACTTCTGTTAACTGACTGAGTACTACTATTCTTGACTTTTCTGGTATGATTCTATAACTATTGCAACTAAGTAAACAACTATATTTTAGGTAATAAATATCCCCAGGACTCGATAGCATAATTGATAAACTCATATCACACCTTTAGCAACACAACAATAAGTTACTGTGCATAATTTACTCATATGGACATTTTATCAAACACTTGGGGAGCATGATTGCAATACATGAGAGCTAACCATATAGGGCATCATAACTACAACATGCAACTTGAAAATTCAAGGGTTTTGACATGAAAGATTCAAAATTCAACGCACATGCTAACTTAATTTTATGGAACTCATAAAAAGATCTTAACTTGAAACTCATACAACAATACAAGCATGACCATAATTCAATGCTTAACATGGGAATTATCATTCAAGTTTTAGAAAGGGTTTTTGAACTCCAAGGGTGGAAGGAGACCCAATGATGAACACCTAACATACTTGAGTGACAAAATTCGTGAAGATTGTTGGGGATTTCTTGGATCTTGATAAATTAGGATTTATTTTTTGATAGAATTTTGTGAATAAGTGAATGTATTTTTCCTATTGAGGGGTTGAATTTCGTGTTAAGGGGGTTTAATGTGGAAGGAAAATGACCTAAGTGTCCCCACAACCCGTAACTAAAGGTTAAAACTGCACCCTATAATGCGATAACCGACAAACCGCGTCGATGGTGTCAATGCAATTGTTGATGAACTACGTCGATGCTGGCAACACAATTACTAATGCGTCGTGGCCTGATCGCATCAACTCGCTATTTTGGACATCCAAACATGTCTTTAACGATGTATAAAAAAATTTGAAACTCACTCAATATGAACTATTGACAAACTTGATCATGAATCAACTTAAAATTTGACATTCTAAGATCGTAAGGATTGAAAATAAGATCATCCAATTGCGAAGGCTAAAAACAATTCTAAGTTTTAACACTTAGCTAAATTTTTCTAAGTGTGGGACCTCTTATTACAAGCTATATGGGACTGAATTAAACTAGAACTTTTAAATGGTCTTAAATAATGATTGGAAGGTCCTATGGTTTAATTTACCCTTTGGTTGTCCTCTCATTAATGATTTATGCCAATCTATCTATCCTTTGCTTTATTGTCTTATTTTCCTTTGTTTTTGTGTTTATTTTTATTGTCGTAGTTTCATCTTGTATCAATATCTTAGTATGCTATGTTTGTGGCCTAGGGATTTGCTAAATCACCGCTTAAGGTTGAAGTTGACCACTTTGGCAAACACATGTTAGTTGACTCATTCACATATTAAAATTATAATTTAAGTGCTACTTTTAAGATCTAACTTATTTGTCGATCTTTAATTCTTTTGATCAAAGAGTTATTTTTCTCCATGATTATATGCCATGTTAAAATGTTAAGTTCTTTTGATATATGTTTGCGGACATGATTTACGAATTTTCATTGTCAAAACTGTCTTTGAGTTTTTCTTGTTTAGATTGAAAAGTTGTTAGGGCTATAGATTTTGTTGAAATGGTGTAAAACTAAAATAGGAGTTGGCACAATTGGATATGTTTTTCTTAGAACTAATACCATTTTCATTATCTTGTCTTTGAATCTAATTTCTCAAATATGTTTAATAGGTGCAATTTGCTTCACTTCGCTTATTGGTTTACTTCTTAAAATATCTTTTTTTTTTATTTCATTTAAATGTCCCATTGTTATTCACATGCCATAGTGAATTTTTCTTCAAGTTATAGATTTGTTGATTGACTCCATTTTGCGTTGAAAAAGTGTTGTTGCATTAGTATGTCTTGTATTTCTTGTTTGAGGTGCTACGAAAGATTTCCTCATCTCTTGCTCATTCTTCTTTTCTTTCTTTAATTAAAACATGCCTTACACTTTATCATATCATAATATTTGGTGCAAATATGTGTTAATCTATAGGGAATATTTTTTTAAATTTTAAGCAACTATGCTTGTGGATCCATGTCTTCTTTTCACGGGTTAGTTGATTATATTACGGTAGGTTCAATTTTTGTAAGATTGTTTGAGAAATGGGTTAATTCCTTTTTCTTTAGATAATTTGGTTTTCTTTGATATCATAGTTTACTATTCCTTTATGCTTGAGAATGTTATTTTTCATCTCATCATTTATATATTAAGTGTAAAATTTTTGAACATATATTAATTCCTTTATCTCTTTCTTTCCTTGAATTTGCCTTGGATTCCAAATGTACTCTTTTCCCTTTATATTCCATAACGGGCCGATGAGTCTCATCTTTTCGAGATTTTTTTTTGAGAAAGTTCGAAATTCGTTTACATGGTGTACAAATGCAAGAAGATGGAAGAAGGAAAATGAGTTAAAATTCATTGATGAATTCACTAAGAGACTTGAAAAGTTTAGATTTTTATTATTGGGTTTTTCTTTATTTCTTCATTTAGTTATTTATTTATTTATTCATTCATTTATTTGGGGCCTCGAAGCCAAAGTTTTAATCTAATATAGGTGGAGAAAATTTTGGGTCTCAAAGGTCTGAAAAGATAGTTTAGGATAGGTTATGGGTCAAAAGCCTAAATGATTAGATTATGACAGGTTATGGGCCAAAAGCCCAAGTATTTAGATTAGGATAGATGAAGATAGGTCAAAAGCCCAAATTAGCTTAGGACGGGGTCTGTGGATTTGGGCCTAATGGCCTAAGTCTTTTAGTCTCCCCCTTTCCCCTTTATATGCTAATTGTTTCTAGCTTTCGTAGACTTAGTTAAAAGTCCCCCCTAAGTTGTCAATATTTATTTTGGACAAATATTGAAGAAATTTTTTTTCCTGAATCATTTTCTTTTCAAAACTCAATTTACCTTTTTAAAGTTAGCCAGAAAGTTGTTTATAAATAGTCCGAATAACTGCAAGTTACTGGATACTCTTAGTGCCTTAACAACCTTACAAGAGTATTAATAGGAACCACTAGCTCAGAATTTTCAAACTTAAATGATTTTTTGTTTTGGATCATTTAAGTAATTTGTTAAAGGTTTTATTGATTTTCCTAAATAAATTAAGTGGTGACTCTTTTCCCGACTTTGAAAACTTTTTCAAAAGTATTCGAATTCATAAAAATTATAATAGTCATCTTTTCTCGAAAAATAGGTCCCTATACCGCTAAAGCAGAGGTCGATAAAGTATCCAAGGCTCGCTTTAGCGGTACCTGGATACCATCTAGGCTCAACTTTAGTGATATCTGATACACTAAAGCAGTTCCCGCTTTAGCGGTCCTATGGCCGTAAAAGCGGCTGCACCAAATATTTGGTGCACCAACAACTTTGCCAAAAATGCTGAGTTGTGGATTTTGTTTGGAATCTTGTGTAGGCAAATGAAGAATACTACAAGACTAAATTTGATGGTCTAGACTAAATAGCGACATCAGATTTTTGAAAAAGGGTTGTTTTATTAAATTGACCCTCGAGACCCCATTTTAATTTTTTTTTTCAAATTGAGGGTCAAAATGAGATCCAAAAGCCACAAAATCACACCACAATGCTATCAATCTAAAATCGATATTTTGGTTATGCTGGCACAATCTATTTTGCCATCTGACTCACAAAACAACAAATGTTGATTGAAGCCAACTATAACGCCTTTTTAACCTTGAAAAATCACAAACTTACATAAAATGCACCATATTGCATTGTGAAATATGACAACGATCCCTCACACTCCAGAAACATCATGTAGAAACCATGAGGAGAAGTAAAATCATCAAAACATAAAAAATAAGAAATCACAAAATCAACTCTTTGCAATATCCACCACTAAGAAAATAGTTCATCTTCAGACTAAAGGCAAGGGAAATACCAGAATCAGCAATAAACCGGGGATAACTACTATGCATGTCGGAATAAATCTCCTAAGTAGACTCATCTACTAGATATTATCTCCACTGGACCTTTACCACTTGCATATCTCTAGAACGCAACCGTCTAAAATCCATGTCTAAAATGGAGAATGGCTCCTTAGTGAAGGACAACCTCTCCTCCATTTTCCCTGTGTCCCAAAAAATGACATGAGACTAATCTGGAATGTAATATCGTAGCATGGAAACATGAAAAACTAAATAAAAAATTGATAAATCTAGGGGCAATGCTAACACATAACTACATCCCAAATAGTCAAAGAATCTCAAATAGCCCAATATACCTGGGGCTAAGCTTTCCCCTCTTCCCAAAACTCATCACACTCTTTATGGGCGAAATACAAAGAAAGACATTGTCACCCACGCTAAATATCAACACATGAAGTCTATGATCCGCATAGCACGTCTACCTACTCTGAGCTGCTCGAAGTCTATCATGAATGACCCAAACCCTATCCGTAGACTCCCAAAGAAAATCCATACCTCAAGGACTAATCTTAGAAACTAGAAACTAACCAACTGGAGATCAAAAACGCCTACCATATAAGGACTTAAAGGGTTCCATCTCAATATTCAAACCATAACTATTATTATATGAAAACTCAGCTAAGTCTAAATGCTACTTCCACTGACCTCCAAAGTACATAGCACAAGTGAAGATCATATCCTCCAAAACTTGAATATTCTGCTCTGATTGAACATCATTCTAGGGGTGAAAAGTTATGCTAAGATTAACCTGGGTACCCAACTCCTTTGGAAATGCCTTCCAAAATTGGGAGATGAAGACTGAACCTCTATCTGAGGTAATAAACACTAGTATCCCATGGAGATAAACTACCCTAAAAATATAGATACAGTCCAACCTTTCAGTACATAAGGAAACTTGAATAGGAATGAATTGAGAAGATTTGGTCAATCGATCTATAATGACCCAACACTATTAGAACAATGATAAGTATAAGGTAACCCAATCACAAAGTATGTAGTGATCCATTCCCAGTTCCATTTGGGAATGGTCAACCTTTAAAGCAAACCACCAGGCCTTAAATTCTCGTCCTTTACTTGATGGAAATATAGGCAATGAGCTATAAGGTCTACTATATCTTTCCTATACTACCTCACTAGTAGTGTTATCTCAAATCACGATACATATTATATTAATCACTCCCAGATGAATAAAATACTTAGAATAATAAACCTTCTCCAAAATCAGTCTCACCTAATCATCCACTCTCAGAACACAAACTCAACCTCCAATCCTCAAAATATCATCGGAGTCAAATGAGGCTTCCTTAGCCTCACCAATCAATACCTTATCCTAGATCTCTCTCAAACTAGGATCATCAAACTGATTAGCTTGAATCTCCCTCATCAAAGAAAATCTAGCCTCCACAAATACCAAAACACACCCAGGTATGGATATATCAAGCCTAACCATTTTGTTAGACAAATACTGAACCTCTAAGGCCAAATTCTTCTCCTACATTAAAAGATCTAGGATACCCATGGTAGTTGACTTTTGTCTTAAGGTATTCACAACTACAATAGCCTTGCCTGGATGATAGAGAATAGTAAGATCATAATCCTTATGAAACTTAAGACAACGACGTTGACTCATATTAAGATCTTTCTAGGTGAAGAAATATTGAAGGCTATGGTGATTTGAGAAGATTTCATAATGGATTCCATTAAATAGTTCCTCCACAAAGTCAAGCCAAATATAATCACACAAAACTCTAAATCATTGGTAGGATAGTTTTTCTCATGGGGTATCAACTATTATGAAGCATACACAATCACCTTACCCTTTTACATAAGCAAAACACCTAACCTAACACCAGAAGCGTCACTAAGTGGGTTTGACTTAATTGTGTGGTTCTAATACCTATGGTACCTATTGAGCATAGAAAGATAAAATGATGGATAGATTCCCAACAATCCCAATGGTAGATCCAATCTCTATGTAACTAGAACCATCCCTCGATAACCTTAAAGGGACTAAATATACTAAAGTTTAAGATTGACCCTCTTATTGGACCTCATAATTTCCTTCATTAGAGATACCATAAGAAAAACTTATTGTCTAACCTTAGAGTCTATACCCATTACCTTACAGTCCATATACATTTTCTACCTACTTTAAGAAGCCACCAACTCAGTTTGAATGAGACTTACTTTCTCTTAAGCCTCTTTTACCAAGTTAGTGCAAAATATTTAACATATCTAACCTCAAGCCACCCAATAGGTGACCTACTCTTTATTTTGTATTATGCTTCAAATTATGCCATATGAATGCTTGAGTGATAGATGTTGTTGTATGAAATCTCACATATCAAAAAAATGGTCCCAGTGAACACCAAAATTAATCACTCGATCTTTCAACATATCTTTTAGCACTTAAATCATCCTCTTTGACTATCAATAAATTTGAAGATGAAAATTCGTGACAAAGGTGATCTTGGTATCCAAATCCTCATGCAACATGTCCCATAATTTGGAAGCGTACTTTGCATATATATCAAAATAATGGTTTGTGGAGCCCCAGCGAGTCTCACAATCTCCTTAACACAGATTTTATCTAACTGCTAAGAGCTATAGTCTACCTAAAATAGAAAAAACTTAATTTATTTTGTTAATTGATTCACTATTACCCAAGTGGAGTAATAATCCATAACAATGTGCTCCTATTTCCACATAGGAATAGGCATCCTCTGAAGCAACCCTGTAGGCCTTTAGTGTTCATACTTCCCCTGTTAACAATTTTGATACTTGAACACATAATCCACTATGTCTCTCTTCATCTTGGGAAACTAATAGAGATGGCTCAAATTATGGTACATCTTGTACATACCCGGGTGAATAGAATAACATGAACTGTCGGCCTCTAAAAGTGTATCATGTATCAGATCACCAACCTGAGAAACACGTAGGCTTTCCTTAAACCGCAGCACCCTACTCGTGTCAAGGGTGGCATATGCCACCTCCCTATGTACCACTTTATTCCAAATTCTTTCAACCTATTGTCCTCAAATTATTTAGACTTAATCTGCACTATGAATATCAACTTCACATCAACACTAGAAAATTTACCACCCATGTCTGAGGCCCAAAATTGCATAATTCGAGATGCTAGAGTTTTAAACTCGCTAGCTAAAAGGTCGCTTAGACATCCTCAAGAATGAAAAACTACCTATACTTACAACTTTTTATATCAATGTATTTTTTACAACATTAGCCTTACTCGAATGGTACTAAATAGTTACATCATAATCCTTCAATAACTCTTCATATCCACGACCTTAGATTCAAATACTATTGAGTATACATATGTAGCAGGTTATGGTGGTCTATGAAGACCTCGCACTTAACACTATAAAAATAGTGCCTCCAAATACTTAATACAAACACTACTGCTGCCAATTCTAAGACATATCTTGGGTAGTTCCTTTTATGAGGCTTCAACTGCCTCGAAGAATAAGTAGTGAAATCTATACCTTGCATCAACACAACATCCAAGCCCAAAAGTGAAAGCAACACAAAACACTATAAAGTCCTTACTAACCTGTAGCAAGAGGATAAACGCTATAGTCAAGAACATCTTGAGATTTTGGAAGATCTCCTCACATTGATCTAACCAAAAACATAACACTTCCTTATGATTCAAACTTTTCAAGTGCATTGCAGTTGAGGCAAAGTTCTTGACAAACATGTGGTAATAACTAGCAAGAGCCACAAAACTCCTTACCTCTGCCACTAAGCTAGTTTGAGTCTAATTTTAACTATCTCAAGCTTTTGGGGATCCACGATATCCTTTTTTTTTTAAACCATATTTCCCAAGAAGTCCACTAAAGACAACCAAAACCCATACTTCATAAACTTAGCAAATAACTGCTTTTTCCTTAGAACCTGTAAAACTATGTGAAAGTGACCTGCATGATCCTACCGACTCTTGAAATAGACTAGAATATCATCAATAAACACAATTACAAAAAAATCCAAAAATAGTTCAAAAATACCATTCATCATGCAAAAAAAGGTTGTAGGTGTATTAGTTAGCCCAAAAGACATCACCAAACACTAATAATGGCCATACCAAGTTTTAAAAGTTGTCATTGGTATGTACTCTAGTCTTATTTTCAATTAATGATAACCCAACCATAAATCAATCTTTCAAAAAATTGACGCATCCTGTGATTGGTCAAACAAATCATCTATACGAGATAGGGGATTTTTATTTCTGATAGTAACCTTATTCAACTATCTATAATCAATGCACATGCTCAAACTACCATCCTTCTTCCTAATAAAAAAGACTGGTGCACCCCAAGATAAAACACTTATATGAATAAAACCATTGTCAAGTAGTTCTTACTAGTGAGTTTTGAGATCGCTCAAATCTATCGGATCCATTTGATATGGAGAAATTGATATAAGGTGAGTGCTCGACTGTAGGTCAATACCAAAATCTATATCACTCTCTAAAGGTATCCCTGATAGATCTAAATAAAACATATCTTGGAATTTCAAAACTACTAAAATTGACTCTATAGAGGGGACCTTAAACTCACATCTCACAGATAGGATAAAAATGCTCGACACCCCATCCTACTAACTTTCCAGCCTAGAAAAATGGTATAATTGTACTTGGCTTATCCTTATACACTTCTTCCCACTCTAGGTTATCCATTCACAGTATAGCTTAAGTTACAATGTTAGCATTACAATTTATAACAATGTGACATGAAGATAAACATTTATACCAAAAATTATATCTAAGTCTAACATATCTAGAATAATTAGGTCTACCTATGTCTGAAAACCCAAAAACAACATAGGGAAAGAATGATAAATATGGATTACTTCTACAGATTTACCAACTAAAGTAGAAGGGTAATCAAATACATTACACACCAGAATCAGACACACCACTAACTGACTAGATACATAAGAATAAGTAGACCCTGGATTAAATAAAATAGAAGTCTTTTGATCACAAACAAAAATAACACCTGTGACTACCAATTTAAACCTCGACGTCAATCCTCTTCAGGAATGCATAATAGTTATCTCAGCTATCAATCTGATCTAACTTCATCCATGACTGTGCTTTTCCCCCAACTTTACTATTTCCTCGACAACCATGACCACCTGCCTAATTTTCTAATCAACCTTATAGATGAACTCTGCCATTAAATCCTTTCTCTTTACCTACTAGAATTATAGCTTAGGTTTTGTGTTGCACCTGAGTATTTTTATATCTAATATGACACTCCTTCTTAAAGAAACCAAAATTACCATAATGGTAACATCCTCACTCAATAGAAGGCCAACTAGTAAAAGAGTAAGAAGCGCATTGGCCCATTACAGTTTGCTGTTGAGAAAAAACCTTAGCAGAACGATAGTAGAAGTTGGTGATGTTTCCAAAAACTAATCTACAAAGAAGTATGTTACATCCAACGCCGAATATAGTAACCCAACTAGGTTGGGGTCGATCCCACAGGTAAAATGTTGAATAGTTGCTTAACTTGCTGAAATCAACGAGCAGTACAGAAAAGTAAATGGGGGGATTTGAAATCAATCATAAGTGTTAACCGATCTTGAATGCTTTGAGTTTGTAAATAATAGAAAATGAACACTAGGACTGTGTTTCCCTATCTTTTCAACTCTATAAATTTCTCGTGTTCAACCCACCTATTTTGTTGTTCTGCATGTAGAGTCAACAAGATATGTATTATCAATCGTCTTGTGGACGTATTGATAAATCACACCATTTACCTTATGAGTCTCGGGGCATCGCGTTATTTCTCTTTGTCTATGAATTAAGTTCAACTTTCACCTTTTGAGTATCAAGTTGATTATATAAGATGATGAAATAATAAGATGGACGTGAATTCAAATTATAGTCTTAATCCTCTTTTCCTAATCTCAAACTCCCTTATGAGGATGTTATCAAATACAACCAATCCTCAAGCTTCTGTAGTATCTTCGAGGTCAATTAATATGAAAAATGTTAAGATACACACATCTATGTTAGAATAGATGAATCTCCCACTTTTTTTACATTGCTAATTCACCAGGGTTCCCACAATCCTAGTTAACAAAATTAGTCACTCATGTTCATGCAGTAATCCATGATAATTAATAATGAATTCATGTTATTAATTGGACATGAATAAGAAAAATAAAAATTGAAGTCTTCAATTGAATAATAACCTAAAAATCTCAAGAATAATGTAAAGTACTGTAAAAATATGTATTAGAGTATCAAAGAATGTCTAAGGGTTTAATCTAATAAAATAAAAACCCTAGGGTATTTATAGTATCAAAAAATAACTCAAAAATCCTAATTAAAATGGAATATAAAAGTAATATTGACACAAGGTACTATTCACTCATCCACTCGTAAGGTCTTCTTATGAGTCGTGCAGTGCCTGTTGTATGTTCTCCAGTGTCTAATCTTCCAGGGCTTCAACTTTCTATTCTTCTTACGACTTAACTCACGAGTCTCACTTTGACCATATGATTCATGGACTTTAATCATTACCACTTGGGCATTTTTATTTCCTAGCTCTGGACAATAGTTCACTTATAGTTTGTTGGTATGAGTCATACCCAAACTTCTGACTCATCTTCTTCTGTGACTTAAACTCAAATTGGGAGCCTGAGGTTCTATTCTCTTTATGTTTTCTTGACATGGCCCGTATCCTTATTTTATGACTTGTATGCTCTAGTTGTATCTTTCCTGTACTTAGTGTTTTTACTTAGCTTTGTTTTTTTATGCGTACGAGTCAACCAATGATTCGTATGATGTGTTGACGACTCGTATCATCTATAACTTTGTCTTCTTTAGGTCTTTTTCTTCAAATTTTATCCTAACACTATTATTGACATGTTTCACCTGCAACAAGCATAAAACCACCTTATATCTACTAAAATAACCTAAGTCCAAGCCTAAATCCTTTGTTTTAACTATCAAAAGTGTCGTGCTTCCACGACACATCAACACCCTCAGCTTAGAAGTTTGAGTGTCCTAAGGAAAATAGAAATAAAAATTCTAACATAACAACAATGATGCTTAAACAAGAAGATCCTAAGATACCTATGGCAGAGACTTTTCAATAAAAATTTTGACAATTTTGTTGCCCCTCCTAGTTTTATCTTTTTCCAGAATCAAACTTTTCCAATTGATTTTGCACACAGAGAAACATAAAGGAATCCAATTATGGAATTACATTAGTAATAGATAACTAGGCATAGACACAAACCTCATTAACTGAACAATCTGGAGACTTAACAACATAACCCATATATGCCCCATAACCAAATAAATCTCATTCAATCAGTTAAAATTAATCAATTTATTTATGTTTATAACAAAGAATGCTCTCTCTCTCTCAAAGAAGTATCGACCGATTTATATAGAATACCATAGGCTTGGCCATATGCTCCCTTCCTAAGTTTTCAGATTGTCGGAGTAGGATCACTAAAGGACTTTATTTGGCTTATAACATAGATTTGGGGCTCGTATGGTATCTTTTTGGGATTTTTTTGAATGACTACACCTCCTTGACACTATGCTTTATCTGGGATCCATATATTTTCCATTTTTTAAATTTTATTTCTTCCCTTATTTCTCTTCTTTTCTCTTTAAAACACATTCAAACTGAACTAGGTGTGGTTTTCTTTTCTCACTTTTTTTTTCTTTTCTTTTCTTGTAATTTTTTTTATTTTTCTTTTGTTTTGTTTTATTTTCACCGCACCTGTTCTTTTTCATATTTCTTTCTACACGTCTTTATTCATACTCATTTTTTGTTATGCACCCCTATAATAACCATTCTCAACTTAAGCAATTTTCCTGATTTGAGGTACACAATGTCGAAGGAGGACCAAGGACAATATAGGCTTATTGTAAATATAATAGGAAGGTGAAATTGGTGTAATCAAGAAATGGGTTAATTAAGGCTCAAATTTTTGGATTAAGGATTCATTCTTCATTATGTATTTAGGCTTGAGTGGAATCACAACAAAAATGGCCTATGATCATCTCCTACTCAACTATCCTAAACTCTAGGTAAGAGCAACCAAGAAAGTTCTAGATTCAGACACACCAGGAACTAAGTAGCGCCTCGCACACACTCATACAAATACTGCTATGTACTACTTATCCAGTTATGCAATTGTTCGCCCTAGTTGTTCTATTCCTAATTCTATTTCTATTATCATATTCACAATTATCTTATGCAAATACACACATCAGACTGTTAACTCAAAAATTTAGGAGGGGTATCAATTTTTCAGCACAAATATTTCAAAATCAAACAATTTCAGCATACTTATTGAAAATAATATCTACTGCCACAAGTACAAATTTTCCTCCTATTTTCAGCTATTATAGCATAAACACAACAAAGGTAGAAACAAAAACATGCCAGTTCTCAAATTTTCCAGATGTGGCCATGGTCTTCGAAATATAGCAAGTATAGCCTGTGGCGACTTGGTACATCCCCACCCCTAACATAAAGCCTAATCACTATCCCCAATGCATGTAACAATGAAATATATAGGATCGGAAACATACCTAGGTTCTCAAGGTGCCAACTCATACTGCCTCCTCACGTGGGCCCTTAGAGCAGGTCCCACCATCATTAGCTGTAGTCCCATCACCCCCAGGACTATCTCCGCAATAGTGGCACTAGTTGTGGATAGTGAGCTCGGTGGTACATCAATTGATAGGGCTACATACCTACCTCCTTCAACATCAACAATCTCTGGCCTCAAGCTACCGACACCAACTTTTATATCTTCTACTCTCACCTACCGGTTGCTCTCACTTTGTAGGCTATCTTTCTTAGCCTTATTCATAGATTATTTTTCTACACTCCGGTGCTTTTTCTTCTTCTTTTTCTCTCGGGGTTCTTCTTCCGATTCCAGAATAGCCTAGATGTTTTCAACTTATACTTTGAGCACAACTTCTATAACCACAGGTGCTGAAATGAATTTTCTGTCATAAAGCTTATCTACTATTTTATTTATCCTTGCCATCTCTGATTTTTACCTCTGCTATATTCTGGATGTGGCTGCTTCCCAACTGTTGGGTCCTCTTCTATTCAAATGCATCGAATCTTCCCTGCACCCATCTATCTTAGTTTGCTAGCATAGTATCAACCTAAGGCTTTACACCTTCTTCCATATTCAAGACCTTTTACTCCAGCATGGCAATCTCTTAATCGCCTCATTCCATATGGCTTGTGAAATCAATATTAAGCCAACTTGCATATCTTTGGGTCGAGGTGGTACATACTGTGCTAGAGGAAGGGTACTAACTTTACCTACTATATCTGATGTCTGTGGATCAGTCTGCATACCTGTATTATCTTTCCCCACATCCTCGGTTTGTTCACTCTAACTGAACATCTTTGCTATCATATAAGTTCAATGCCTTACTTTCCTGGCCATGGGGTTTACTGCATCTCTGATCAACCCAAAATCTGTAGTGTTTTTTGGCTTATCAAACTGATCAATACCTAGGAGTTCCTACACCCCCCAGCCAAACACATTTGAGTGATCATAGATGGGTATGCCAACAGTAACTTTACTCTACCCACATCTCTATCTCATATCTCCAGGGCCAAAAACTCGCCCACGCCAAACCGTACCCAACCATCAAACCTGCTATCAATGTTTCACGGACCAGGCTGAGTATGTTGTCCCTTTTAGTGGGACACAATATGTTCCAAGTCAGTGTCCACCACTCCTTGGGCTCAAAGTACAATGTATTCTTTTTTATCATCCATGAAGTGACCCCTGGGCCGCCTACTACCCAGACTGCATCTTTACCCGTTAGAGTAATCAAGCTCGCAATCCACCTAAATTGTCTTATCTTATCTTCTAACCTCCGTAGTTTCCATTTAATTTTCCGCATTTCATCCATGTGGTAATCCATTTCCCCTATGTTCATCACCGACTGGAAGTTTGGTTAGTTCATGAACTGGGAAATAGTATGTGGGGAGATGTTCACCCACACTCCTTGAATGGTTAGTGATGTAATGAGGTCACCACCTCTTTATAAGTGACCCTATGGATATTGCCATTTCAATTCACCCTTGTATGCCGCATAAAACACCAACATTAATGTGGCAATATACTTTTCAGGAACTGTAGTCATCCATTGAAAACTGTATTGCTAGGATCTCACCTCAAATCTAGGCAACTCAAACATCCTGGTGGTGGTCAATCACCTCTCAATATACAGAATCTATTTGATTCTTCCATTAGAGAGTCTTCTCAACCCGTCATTGTATATTTCCTGCATACTGGGGTACCCCCACCATTTAACAGTGGGAACTAAAACAGGTTTAATGGCCAGAGGTGGGTCCTGTCTGTCAATCAAAGTAGTATCAACCTCTTCCTCACTAGTATTCTCCGAACTTTCTTCCTATGATCTTGATCCAACATTTTCCTTATCTCCTATATCACCCTCAAGTTCATCATATTTGTTATCTTCATCATCCTCAAAAGATTAAGGTGAGTGTTGAGGGGAGGTACTTAAGTTCTTCATTTTTAGTCCCCGTAGAGGTGTGTCCTCTAGAGTGGCTATTTTCTTTCTCCAAGGGTGTTTTTCCCCTGGGTCTACTTTCTTATAGATAGGGAACTCCACAATGTCCCCACTCGAATCACTTAGCTCCTTATCAGTAAAATACAACTTTGCCTTTGGAGACTGCTTCTTCTTGGTATTTTTCTTTGAAGAATCGCCTTTAGGAGCAATAGTACTTGAGTTGGTGAGATTCTAGGTTTCTTAAATTTTCACTTTTCTTCCCTAATTTATTACAAAATCCTTTCAATAAAAGAGAACCAAATGATTAGGTGTATGTTTTGGAGGTGAAATCATGTATTTTAGAGCTTCAAAATCAGAATCAATGAAGGTATTTTGTGTTTGTGGTATCGGGTACCCAAATCGCGTTCCCTTTTTGTTTAAAATTAGGTGAGCTAGGCCAGGTTTTCCCACGACTCTCGACCTGGTAAACTTGGTTACGAGTCATGTGTAGGACTGTACCTAGGCTTACGGGTCTTTTCCTCCTTTAGTAAAGACCTGGAGCTTTACTTGGGTTCTGGAGTCGCTACGATTCAATGTGACAAGTCGTACCTTGAAGGTACGACTTATTCTGAGAGTCATAAATACTCAAAAAACTTTTACCCAGATTTACATCATATCCCAAGTCCTTATGACTCCTACTCATGAGTCGTTACTTTACGATACGACTCGTGAGGAGTCCATATGACCTAACTTCTTTGAATTTTCTAGTTCTTTTCTGCCATCATTAGTCCTGCACACTAAAAAAACATATTACCCTAAATATAAATAAGTACAAAACATGGGTTGCCTCCTATACAGTGCTTGATTTAATGTCACGGAACGACGGGGCTAAGTCGGATACTCAAATTTCACCAACTAGCCTCATGATTTGTATTCTATGCAATGCTTGATTTAACGTTGTGACACGACTTAATTTTCTTGGTTACTCATACTTCACCTAGATCCTTCTCAAAAATTACACTTCTTTAGTGTTACTCATATAATGATTTACTCTTTACCTATTCACCTTGAACGGGGCTTCACCATCCTGCTTCAATTCCAAAGCACCATATGGGAACACTCTTAGCATAGTAAATGGACCATACATCTACACTTCAACTTACCTAGAAACAAGTGAAGCCTCGAGTTGTAGAGAAATACCCGGTCTCCTTTCTTAAAGATCCTTTTCTCAATCTCGTGATCATGATGTAGTTTCATCTTTTATTTTTAAAGTACTGAACTTTCATATGCTCGGAGTCGAAATTCATCCAACTTATTCATCTTGTTCATTCTCTACATTGTTGCATATTGCCACTCAAAGTTCAGCTTTTTCAAAGCCCATAGTGCCTTATGTTAAAGCTCAACAAGCAAGTGGAATGCCTTGCCATACACTAGATAATAAGGTGAAGCACCAATAGGGGTATTGAAAGCTATTCGGTAAGCCCATAATGCATCATCTAACTTTTTTGACCAATTAGTTCTATTGATATTTTCTGTCTTTGCCAAGATGGGGTTGATTTCTCTGTTGGACAGCTCAACCTGTCCACTAGTCTACTGATGATAAGGTGTTGCCACCTTCTGTTTCATTCCATACTTCTCAAACAAAATTTTGAATAAACGATTACAAAAATATGAACCACCGTCACTAATGATAGCACATAACGTGCCAAATTGAAAAAAATGCGTTTTCTCAAGATATGGTGACACTACGTGCTTCATTATTGGGAGCGCATACGCTTCCACCAAATTAGAGACATATTCTACAAACTCAAGAATATAATTTATGCCATACAAAGTCACAAAAGGACCCATAAATCTATGCCCCGTACATCAAACAATTACAATTCTAAAATATGAGTCATAGAAAGTTCATGGCGTCTAGATATGTTACCTTGGTGTTGACATTGATCACAAACTGACACAAAATCATGTGCATCTTTGTAAATTATTGGCCAATAGTACCCACATTGCAAGATTTTGTAGGCTGTGTGGGTTCTTCCATGATGACCCCCAACTGATGAATAGTGACAAGCCTCAAGTATGCTTATCAACTCCACCTCAGTTATACATCTACGAATAATCCCATCCGCAAAAATTCTATATAAATAAGGCTCATCCCAGAAAAATTTCCTTACCTTATGCATAAACTTCTTTCTCTGTTAAAAGGAAAGATCTTCTAGGACTAGATCACTTGCTAGATAATTTGCATAGTCTGCAAACCATGGAATTAGATCTCGGGAATCTTTTATTATCTGCTCATCTGCAAAACTATTATCAATCTTCAGTCCATCTTCAACATTTTGTATAGATTCCTCTTCAAGTCTAGACAAATGATCCAAAACTTGATTCTCAATGTCTTTTTTTGTCCTTGACCTTAAAATCAAATTCTTGCAGCAATAAAACCCACCTAATAAGCTTAGGTTTTGCATCTTTTTTTCTATTAGATATCTCAATCCTGCATGATCGGTGTGCATAATTACCTTTTTTCCCAATCAAATAATACCTAAACTTCTCAAAGGAAAAAATCACAACCAACAACTCTTGTTTAGTAACAGTTTATTTCTTTTGAGCAACATTTAGTGTCATGCTAGCATAGTACATGGGATGAAGGATCTTTCCTTTTCTTTGTCCTAGTACAACATCTAAGGCCAATCCACTTACAGCACACATAATCTCAAATGGCAAGGACCAATCTTGGGAAACTATGTAGGGGCAGTCATCAACTTCTCTTCCAGACATTCAAAAGCCTTTAAGAATGCTTTAGTAAAATCAAATTTCACCCCTTTCTCAAGAAGCCTACAAAAAGGGTTGGCAATCTTAGAGAAATCCTTGATGAATCTCCTATAAAACCTTGCATGTCCCAAAAAGCTTTGAACTCCCTTAACAGAAATTGATGGACGTAATTTCTTGATCACTTCAATATTTTCTCTATCTACCTCAATAACACTTTTTGAAATTTTGTTCCTAAGTACAATACCTTCTTTAACTATAAAATTTCACTTTTCCCAATTAAGTACCAAGTTGCATTCTTCACACCTTCTAAGATCATTTATCAAGTGAACGAGGAAGTCATCAAAAGAATCACAAACGACTGAGAAATCATACATAAGGACTTTGATTGTGTCTTCAACCATGTCAGAGAAGATTGACATCGTACATATTTGAAATTTGGCTGGAGCATTACATTTTCCAAGTGAATGAGAAAGTCATCAAAGGAATCACAAATGACTAAGAAATTATCCATAAGCACATTGATGGTGTCTTCTACCATGTCACAGAAGATTGACATCATACATCTCCAAAATATGGATGGAGCATTACATAATCCAAATGGCATACGTCTGAATACAAATGTCCTATAATGATAAGTGAAGGTTGTCTTCTCTTGGTCTTCAGGCACGGTAGTGATTTAGGTATATCCTGAGTACCCATCTAGAAAATAGAATCATCCTCTGCCTGCAAGTCTATCCTACATCTGGTTCATGAAGGGCATGGTAAAGTGAACCTTCTGAGTCCATACATTCAATTTTCTATAATCCATGTATACTCTTTTATTCTTTGACTGGCCTTATTGGAACTAGATAATTCTTCTTATTAGGCACAATAGTAATAACTTCTTTCTTTGGAACACATTGTACCAGACTGATCCACTTGCTATCACTAATGGGATACACTACACCAGCATAAATCCACTTGATTATTGTTTTCTTCACGACTTCCTACATAAGAGGATTGAGTCAACGTTGGTGTTCTATGCTTAGAATGCAATCCGATTCAAGTTACATCTTATGAGTATGTAGACCAGGTGGGATACCTATAATATCTACAATTGATCAACCAATGGACCTCTTGAATCTATGTAGAACTGATAGTAAAGATTCCACTTCTATCTTAATCAAGTTAGCTACAATAATTATAGACAAAGTGTTGTTTTCCCCCAAAAATGCATATCATAAATGAGAAAGAAGGGCCTTCAACTATAAGACAAGTGGCACCTCAATAGATGGGCGAGCAGGTAGAGTGGTTCTATTTTGGAGTTCCACATCAAGATTCTTTGGTGAATAAGTATAAGAACTACTCCCAAAGAGTGCACATATTATCTCATCATAGTCATCAATACCATCACTGTCAAAGTTCATGATCACGGCATCAAAAGCTTCAACACCCAGCCTTTCTTCAATAGGAACAACATCAGAAGCATCATCCTAAATAGTCTCTAAATCAATATCATATAATGAATCCATTTCCTCATCATACACATCAATCACAGATACCACACTAAACTTATCAGGATATTTCATGAATTTGTATACATTGAATAGCACCTATTCATCATTAAGTCTCAACATCATGTGTCCTAGCTCCAAATCAATCAACATCCTTTCTGTAGCTAAGAACAGTCTTCCCAAAATAATTAGGACTTGAAAGTCCACTTCATAGTCTAATATCATAAAATCAGTAGGAAATATCAAAGAAGCCACCTTCAACAATACATCATTTAGAATACCAACTGGTTTTTTCACTATTCTATCTGCTATCACTAGTCTCATAGTGGTTGGGGTGGGAACTCCCAACCCCAAATTTATAAATAATACTAATGGAAAGAGATTTAAAATAGCACCCAAATCACACAATGCCCGAGTGAATTTGAAAGATCCAATGGTACAAGGAATGGTGAAAGCACCAAGACCCTCCTTCTTCTTTAACAATAATCTAGTAACTACAGTGCTGCAGTGATGAATATTTTTGACTGGATTATAACTGACTAAACTATTCTTGGTTATTATATCCTTCATGAATTTTACATATCTTGGCATTTAATCTAATTCCTCTACAAGTAGGATGTTGACTGATAGATCCTTCAGCCTAGATAAAATTTTTGATACTTATCCTCTTGTTATTTCTTTTTCAGCTTTTGCAGGAAAGGAGGGGGAGGTCTCGAGATGGACTTCAAAATAGGCTCCTCGACCATGTCTTTTTCTTTATTTTACTTGCTACTACTCTCCATATCAATAGAATTATCATCATTCCTTTGTTCTTCAATAGTGGTACAGGAAGATATATGGTGGTTACCACTTCTAGTGGTAATGGAATGTCAGTGACTATCACTTTTTGTATTTATCACTATGTTACTAGGGAGTGTGCTAGGTTGCCTTTGCTTTACTATGGCGAACAGCTGACCAGATTATTGCTCCAACTGTTTGATTGTGGTAGCATGTGATTCAACTTTCTGATTTATCCCTAATGGATTTACCTTAATCTTCTTAAGACAACTTTCTTGACTTTCTTGTCCTTAGACTAATTATGAAAAAAGTTCCTTCATTCTAGATTTTGAATCATGACTACCTAGTTGAACTTACCTATCACTCTTCTCTTTATAATTATCTTTCTGCCACTAATCATCATTTCTCTCTCTACTTCCATCTCTGTATCTATCATTGTAATAGTTTTGACCTTAATTGCCTTGCCCTTGGGCTCGAAAATTTGCCAACTGATGATCAATATACTTTGCTTTCTCTTCTGATTCAGTCTCAACAATCCTAAAATTAGATCACTATGCCACAACTGCATTCACTTTCTCAACACTCATTATTGTGAATTTTTTTGTAAGCATCCCAATATCTATCCGAAGTTGTGCAACCTCTTGCGCTAAAAAAATGATCGACTCTATAATCATTAACTTCTCTAATAGCATATGTACCTACACCATGCTCAACATCTCTAGTATTCCAACCTCTATTAGTTACAAAATATCATCAAGTATATCCTATGTGGAATCCCTTCGAAGATGCATAAATGCACCTTCCTAAATTGTATCTGCTATTGCTCTAGAACTTACATTCAGTGATCTGTAGAAGATTTCCAACAAGTCATACCCCTTCATTCTGTGATTAGGTACAATGCTTAAATTACTTTTGAATCTAAATCACGCATCATACATGGATTCTATAGGTAACTATCTGAAATTGAAGATTTCATCTTTCAACTGTAGCATTCTTCTAGAAGGGAAAAATTTATTCAAAAACTATCGACTCAACTCATACCAAGTAGTAATTTAACCTCTTGGAGTTCCCCTAACCATAGTGATGCTTCACATGTCAGTGAAAATGAGAACAACCTCAATCTCAAAGCTTCCTGATCAACCCTCGAAATAGTATATGACGTGAAAGTCCTAGCAAAATTAGCAAGGCACATGTTTGTATCATCAGTAGCTAATCTAAAAAACACACCCTTCAAATTCAACAACTAGATCATAGTGCTAGTAATATTAAACTTCACATTGGGGGTAAACCAGGAGGAATGATGGCTCTTATCTCAGTAGGTTCAACATAACCCATATCTTCTTGTTTATAGTATGGGTGTAAGTGCTGATATGCCAAAATCAATGGAGCTCGTCCTCTCTAAACACAGTCTCTACACTCGTCTACTTTTTGTGGTCTATATAGTCTTCCTTGATGAGATAACCCATCCTTTTCAGCAAATCTAACCACTTCAGCTGCACTTCTCTTTTCCTTAGCAACAACTAGAAATTGTTGAGTTTGTAAATCCACAACATTCTATGGATCACCTGGAGCATGAAAAAGTGCCATATTTGGATTAATAGGAGGAGGAAGAGGATCTTAAACCCAGTACGAAAACCTTCATGAACTTGTCTTGACATCCTTCTTAGAATTTGAAGATTTCTTTCAGACACTGGATCAAAAGAGAGTAAGGGATTGCCTCTTCTCCTAGAGTTTGACATATATCGATGTATGCCAAATCAAGAATAGAAACTAAAACTTGTGAACTTCACCAATGGAATTAAATACTCAAATTGTCCTCCCCAACAACGATGCTAATATTTGATGTTTCCCAAAACTAACCTCCAAAGAAGTATGTTGCGATCGATGACAAATATAGTAACCCAACTAGGTTGGGATCGATCCTAAAAGGAAAACGTTGAGCAGTTTCTTAACTTGCTAAAATCCATGAGCAGTACGAAAAAGTAAATGGGGGCATTTGAAATCAATCGTAAGTAGTAACCGATCTTGAATGCTTTGAGTTTGTAAATAGTAGAAAATTAACACTAGGACTATGTTCCCCCTGGCTTCTGAACTCCATAAATTTCTCGTGTTCAACCCACCTATTCTGATGATCTATATGTAAAGTCAACAAGATATGTATTATCAACCGTCTTGTGAATATATTGATAAATATAACCCTTTACCTTGTGAGTCTTAGGGCGTCTCCTTATTGATCCTTGTCTATGACTTCAGTTCAACTTTCACCTTTAGAGTCTCAAGTTGATTAGAGTAGATGATGGAATAATATGATGGATGTGAATCTCAAATTATTGTCTTAATCCTCTATTCCTAATCTCAAACTCTTTTTGAGGACATTATCGAATACATGCCATCCTAAAGCTTTTGCAGTAGCTCTGAGGTCAATAAATATGAAGAAGATTAAGATACACAGAGTTACGTTACAATAGATGAATCTCCCATTTTCTTTATGTAGCTAATCTACTAGGGTTCCTACAACACTAGAAAAGGAAATTAGCCTCTCATGTTCATGCAATAATACATGCAATTAATAATGAATTCATGTAATTAATTGTACAAGAGTAAGAAGAATAAAATCTGAAATATTCAATTGAATAATAACCCAAAAATCTCAAGAATAATGTAAAGTATTATAAAAGTATGTAATAGAGTATCAAAGAATGTCTAAGAGTGAAACCTAATAAAAGACAAACCCTAGGGTATTTATACTATCTCAAAAATAACTCCAAAATCCTAATTAAAATGGTGTAGGAAAAGTAATGTTGGCACAAGGTACGAGTCGCTCATCCACTCATAAGGTCTTCTTATGAGTCGTGCAGTACCTCCCGTATGTTCTCCAGTGTCTGATATGCCAGGGCCTTAATGTTTTGTTCTTCTTATGACTTATACTCACGAGTTGTACTTTGACTATTTACTCGCGGCCTTCACTCATTATCACTTGGGAATTTGACTTTCCATTCTTTAGACACTAGTTCGCTTACGGTTGGTTGGTATGAGTCGTACTCAAATTTCTGACTCATCTTCTTCTGGGACTTACACTCAGATTGGGAGTTTGAGGTTTTATTCTTTCTACGGTTTCTTATGATTCAACCATTTTAAGTTCATAACAGTGGAACCAAAGTTCTTTACAAATATGTGGTAATAAGTAGTAAGAGCCATAAAACTCCCTACCTCTATCACTAAGCTAGGTCGTGTCTAATTTTTAACTACCTCAAGCTTTTGGGGATCCGCCATCACCCCTTTTTTTAGAAACCACATGCCCCAAGATGTCCACTAAAGACAACAAAAACTAATACTTCAAAAACTTAGCACATAACCTCATCATCCTTAGAACCCCTAAAACTATGTGAAAGGGATATACATGCTCCTCCCTACTCCAGGAATAGACTAGAATATCATCAATAAATATGTTTACAAAAAAATCCATGAATGGTTTAAAAATAACATTCATCAAGCTCATAAAAGTTGTAGGTGCATTAGTTAGCCTAAAGGACATCACCAAACACTCATAATGGCCATACCAAGTCTTAAAATCTACCATTGGTATGTCCTCTGGTCTTATTTTCAATTGATGATAACCCGACCACAAATCAATCTTTGAAAACATTGACGTACCCTGTGATTGGTCAAACATATCATCTATATAAGGTAGGGGATTTTTTTTTCTGATTGTAACCTTATTCAGCTGTCTATAATAAATACACATCCTCAAAATACCATCCGTATTTCAAACAAAAAAGACCGATGCACCCTAAGATAAAACACTTAGAAGAATAAAACCACAGTCAAGTAGTTCTTGCAATTGAGTTTTGAGCTCGCTCAACTCTATCAGAAACATTTAATATGGAGGAATTGATATAAGGTGAGTGCTCTACTGTAGGTCAATATCGAAATCTATATCCCTATATAAAGGCATCCTCGATAGATCTAAAGAAAACATATCTTGGAATTTCAAAACTACTAAAACTGAACCCATAGAGGGGATACCGAACTCACATACTGGAGATGGCATAAAAATGCTTAACACCTCATCCCTACTAACTTTCTAGCCTAGAAAAATGATATAATTGTCATTGGCATGTCCTTATACACTCCTTCCCACTCAAGTTTATCCATTCACATCATAGTTCGAGTTACGCTGTTAGCATTACAGTTTAAAGCAACGTGATATGGAGATGACCAATCCATACCCAAAATTACATCTAAGTCTAACATATCTAGAATAATCAGGTCTATCTATTTTTGAAAACCCAAAAATAACATAGGGAAAAAATAATGAACATGGGTTTTGTACCACAAACTCACCAACCAAAGTAAAAGGCTAATCAAGTACATCACACACTAGAATCAGACTCACCACAAATTAAATGGATACATAAGAATAAAAAGACCCTATATCAAATAAAATAGAAACAATTTGATCACAATAAAAAATAACACCTGTGACCATCGCATTGAAGCCTCGACATCAATCCTTTTTGGAAATATATAATAGTGAGCTCGCCTATTAAGCATAGCTAACTTCTTCCATGACTGCGATCCTCTCCCTACTTTACTATTTCCTTGAACACCATGAACAACTTCTTGATTTTCTCATCCATCCTATGGGCCACCCCTGCCATTAACTCCTCTCTCTTTACCAGCTAGAATTATAGCTTGGGTCTTGTGCTGCACCTGACTATTTTTCTGTATGATACGACACTCCCTCTTAAAGTGACCAACAATACCATAATGGTAACATCCCCTCTCAATAGAAGACCAGCTAGTAGAAGAGTAAGAAATGCACTGGCCCCTAACAGTTTGTTGCTGAGAAAAAACCTTAGTTTGAACCACAATAGAAGCTGGCAAGGTTGACTGAACACAACGATATGAATAGGCCTATTGATCGTGGCCCTTAGAGTAATAATTAGTGAAATTCCCAATATTGTGGGTCTTCTTGGCTAATATCTTAGACATAACACTTGCTTTAATTCCTCCAACTAGAACTACATAGTCAGAAACTTCATTGAACCCCTTTCCTATAAAAGACATTCATAGACAAAACTTAAATATCATAATTCAAATGCTTACTGAAGAGGAGAATCCTCTCCTTCTCAGTAGTCAAAAACTGAGTGGCATAAAGAGACAAGTCATGGAACTTAGCCTAATATATTTTAACTAACATGTCACCCCGCCCCATTGCCCAAAACTCATCCTTCTTGCAATCCCGGAGAGCATGAGAAATATACTTCTGCAAGAATAAAGAATGAAATTGTTCCCAAATTTATAAAGGCAAAAGCAGTGATCGATATTCTACATACACCATCCACTATTACTTAACATCATTCTCCAATAGAAAAGTCACAAACTCAACTCTATGTTTCTTTATAATACCTTTCTTGTGCAACCTCTCAGAAAGGTCAATGATGAACTCAAAAGTATCTTTCGACTTAGTATCCTGGAAGTTAGGTGGTTTGATCTTTAAAAAATATGTCAAAACTCATGCTCAGTACCAATCATCACAAAACCCAAAACTATATGAGTAAAAGCATCGGTCCCTAAAAATTCATCCATTCTAGGAGCCATAGTAACGGTAAGATGAATAATCAGAGCTTAAAAGTGGTTACCATGGGTGTGGCCCCATACTACGGAAACCCACTTAGAAAATCTAACACCTACTGGACAACCTCAGGACACAAAGAGGTAGTGCTGCAACCCATGTGGTGTAACCACCTTAGGCTCCACTCCTTGCTCCTTAACTTCTTTTTTTTCTTAACATGATCTTAAGGTGGGAAAGGTGATACTGACCATTCAAGGGTTGGGCCAAATACTTATTGTGCTCCACCACTGGAAGTTGTGGCTCGTCCCTTTCCTTATTTACCTTGCCCTTTTACTGGTACTTATCCCCTTATAGCTGGATTTATAACTGGAGTGGTTGATGAAGGGGTTGCTATTTAGGTTCCATTTTAACAAGTAGTCACAATCAGTAGACAAAAGAATTAAGAATATTAGATACAAATTTAGATTACTAGAAACTAATTGGAAAAAAATTATAGCATGAAAGAAATAAGAATGGTAGGTTTCCTTAAGCCCTATATCCACTAGAATAAAAGTATAGACATCTCTGTACCATTTTACGAGACTCTACTAGACCCATTTTGGTATGACAAAATTGATGAACCTAGGCTCTAATACCAACTTTGTCACAACCCAAACCCATTGTGTGTGGAACCCACAGTACTCACCCGATGGGAGGACCATCTTCCATAAAACACCATCTCAAGAACAACAATTAAAGAGATAATAAAACTAATCCATCAATAAGGATATTCAATTCTAAAAGAAAAACATAAGGACAACTAAAATGCAGAATATTGTACTTAACCAAACCTTCCCTAGAACCCAAAAGTCATACGTACCAAAAATACGAAAGATTGTCAAAAAGGGGATGTAAACTCCAAAATGAAGGACAATGTCATAAAAGAAAAATCTCATGGTAGACCAAATATGTTACTCAACCTATCTAAAATCAACTACTCGAATCATAAGAAAAGTCTAGCATGAGCCGCAGGAATACACGAAGCACTAAGAAAAGTAAGATCAGGTTCATTATCAGCTTATAAGAGAATAATGATATATTGGAAGGGTAATTTGGCAAACCCAAGATGAGAATATGGATACGTAACCTAGTTATAGTACAACAAGTTAATCCATATTCAACCAACAATATACACTTAGTATAAAAAGCAACAAATAAGTAGTTTAATATTACAACCAACAAGTCAACAAAATATCATCAAGTCAGGTTCAACCAAGATAAGTCAAGACATTTAGACAATTAGCAAGCATAAAATATGTTCCCCGATTCACTCGTGGAACCATCAAACCTATATAATCCTTATACATACACACTATGAGTTAGATTTTCACCCTCTAGACATGACCTACGTGGGAAGATTTTAGTCTATGTACTAAATCCCATGCACAAGTGTCTACAAAACTTGTGTCACCTATAACCCATGAGAACGTTTCAAATGCCAAAACATTCTACATTTAGAAATAAGGTAGGTCAAAATCATACAATAAAGTAAAATAATTTGAATTAACCATACCAAACAACATGCACTAAAAAGCCACACTACAAAGTAGTTATCATTCACATATAACACAAATTGAATTTAAACTACACTACCATCACCTACGTCGAACTAGGCTTGCATAACTTCTCTAGGATATATCTTTGCACTTCCGTGATATATTTGCTAGCTCTTTTTCCAAACCAGGCATATAAATACATAATTATTGAAATGACCTATAATGTTGGGAATTATAAATCAAACCCAAATTCATGATCATTTTCTTCCCGTTCTAGGGTTGTTCTACCATAATTCACATAAACCTACCAATTCCATGGATAAATTAGTGCATTAACAAAGTGTAATGGTGAATTAACCATTAACAATCGAAACCCATTAACTCATTGCCTAATTTACTCCCTTGATCAAAAATAACAATAATCAACCCTAAAACCCTCTCCAAACTATGTAAATTAGAAATTCTAAGGCCTAATTCCTTAATTACTAGTTAATGGGGAAGAAATCCTTTCCTTAACGATGCCAAATGATGTAAATTTTGTAGAAATCGCCCCTCCTTTTGCCCCTAAATGAGTTTAAAAAATAATTTTAGGGAAATAATTTATTAAAACTGCATTCTTTTCCATTGTAGTGGGTGTTGACCAATTCTGACCATCACTATAGTAGGAATTTATTTTCTATAGCGACACCCTGCTACAGTGGTTGCATGCCACTATAGCATCACCGACAAGAGAAAATGTCCAGTTTTACCCAAAAATACTAATTTTTATAACACATCTTAAACCAGAGATATACCAAATAATAATCTTTATGATATGATCAATTTCGAAAGTTATACTTACCCAAATTCAATTTTGTAAATTCCTATAGGTTCCTTATCATCTTAGCTAACTAGAAATCAAATCAAACACCACCAAAATTTTCTAAATAATTCCCGAATTTCCATAGATTATACCTCGCTTTGATTTCATTTGAAACTAGCCCAACTTGAAATTTATAACATCAAAACTGAGAAGAATTTTAACATGGAGCTTTTAGATAAAGGATCATACATAATGACAGAAATGGTCATTACAAGTACAATTGTAAAAGTTTTGAATTTTTGTCATTATCCAAAAGGGGGAAATTGTTAGCCCAAATATTATTTTAATAATGACATACAAATTTTTAATTAGTTGCAAGATATTTATAAAAGAAATCAATCAAAAAGAGAAATCCCCTTTATAGAAAGAAAAGTATCAATCATGATTCACAGTCAAATTGGAAGGCACAAATCACAAAGGAAAATATCATGTCAGCACAAGAGCTAAGGAAGGAAATATGGACATATCTGATATAGACATATAACATCATCTGTGTAGCAAAAATTTAACCTAGATGACCACACAAATCCATTTGGTTTCCTTGTCTAATTGATCATGGAATTAAATAAAGGAAATTCTAATTTAAAATTCAGGGAAAATCTCTCTAATATGGAAAGAGAATATTGATCAAACATTCTAAAGGCTATCAACTGCAATGATAAAAAATCAAATTATGGCAAGAGAATATCAATCAATATTCTGAAGAGCTTTTTGCCCCAATGATCACTTTCTTTAAGTTTGTATGAATAGACTATATCAGCCTAGGTTTATTATTGTACATCTTCACTTTATCAATATTCTACATACTTCTTTAGCAGTATATAGTTTATTTTAATACTTATAGTAAAAATAAAAGAGAGAAGAAATGAGGTGCTATACGAGAGGAGGTTGCTACCTTTCTTGGAATATCTTATTTACAAGTTATCATAGAAACATTCTGTGAACATTCAACTTGCTCTAACAAAAATCTCTTATGACCAAAAGGTACTAGAAGTAGGCACAATAAGGTTTTCCCATACTAGTATAAATCTCTCTATGTCATTTGCTTATTTCTTGCTTTTTATATTATGTCATCATTGTTTCTAGAACTAATATTTCTGTGCATGGAAGTCAACTAACAAACAATTTTAGTAGACTTGAAGTCTTACAATTTCAGTTCCTCCCTCTTATTTATCAAATGATCCCTATCTATGCTTCACCGATGTTCCAGACATTGTGTTTTCAATGGCCTCTATACATAATACTTCAGGGCATTCCCCTATGAATAAAAACACACTTGAATAAGAATGGATGAATAAAAATACATAAGCTCATAATTCTAATACAACCAAAATTATAAAATCCAAAACTTGCCTACCAAACTCGGACTAAATATGTTAATACTGAGTTTACCACCAATAATTTGATTTTATCCAAAACATTATTTTCAATTATTCATGAAACAACCATAATAAATTACCAACGATAAAAAAAATCCAACAAATGCACGATAAATCAATCCATTAAACTAATAAAACACATTAAATCATAAAGCATATAATCATACATTCAATATATCAAATTTTAAGAAAACTCAAAGATGAATAGAGAGATGAGAATTGGTCCTCAATGTCTTCGGATTGATGCAATTAAATATTTTTGAACAAGAATTCTGAATTAATTTGACAAGAGAAAAACTCGAGTAGATCTTAAATCTTGAACCAAACCTCAAAATGAAACCCAAATCTCGAACAAGTAGCCTTTGTATTCTTTGTGTCCAGATATAAACCAATCCGTCTTTTGGATGAAATCTAGTTTGACTCTTTTATTTATGGTAGTAGGTTTTTATGATGTTCTTGGTCACTATTGAAATAGAGGGAAGGTCTCATTGATCGGCTAGAAATATAAGGTCGATGATGAAGGGTGTTTTTTAGCAGGTTAATAGAGAGATTAAGTTTCTTGGGTGTTGTTGCATTGGTATTATGATGAGAGTATGGAGGTTTACTTTTTGGTATTAATGAAGGGAGTGTTTCTCTGTGTGTTTTCAAAAAGGTTGGTTGTCATAACCCAAACGACGACCTAGTCATGACGGGTACCTCAAGTCTACCAAGGACCAAAGACCAAACCCATTAACCCAGCCAACTAGAACACAATATAACTAGAAATAGATGAATTTTGAACATATAACAAGATAGAGTTCAGTTTTGAACATATAACAAGATAGATAAATCAATGAAAGATTTAAGAATCCAAAATACCAAATCCACCCACATCATGTTCAAAAAGGCCTCTAAGAAAGCAAATATCAACCAAATTCGAGATATGCCACCGACCATAGCCAAAAAGGCAATCCTTAGATAGTATAAGACATAAATAAAGACCCAAACATGAAATGAGGGTCTTTCATAGAATGGAAGATCACCACTTAAATGCTGAATGCATTCAATCCAGAAATCACCTATTACTGCGCAAGGAAACAAAAGTGTCTCCAAACACTGCATTATGTGGGGATATAACATCCAGGGATGGTTAGCAAGGTTAGCACTAACATTTAAATTAGGGAGAGGATAAAGTAAAAGTCATGATCAAATCAGTTTAGAATTATTAAGAGCCAATGAACACCATGATATATATATATATCTTTTCGGGATAGGAAACTAGGCTTAGCATGTGATTAAAGCATTATCCTAGATTATATAACTTAGGCCATCCTATTAGGATCCCACTTTCTATACGGGTTCAAATCTCCCTGCTAAAAAGGTCCCAGCCTGTGTTAGTTGTGCAAACTAGAGATATACAAGGTAGACTAGGGAATGCCCCTGTCACGACCTGAGACTACCCCCTAGTCGTAACACGGTGCTAAGAAGCACAAGCAATCCCAAGCTAACCCATGAACTGACATACTATTAAGCAACTGATTTATAATATATTAAATAACTAGTTCTGCTATGAGGATATATAATCATGACAAAATTTGTGAAGAATTACAATGTTGATACAATTTACAATTTGATAAAACTGAAGAGAAAACTGAACTTACATGACTGACTCTGACTGACATCTATGAATCCTCTACTATATGACTATAGATAGCTAGGATATGACTCAAGCTACAACTAATAAATACATATGAGTAATAAAGTAAAGTATATGAACAACATCTGATCGAAGTCCCCAAAGTAGGAGAACTTATCACCTGTAGGCTGAAATTTGCAACTGTCTAATCATGATATATGGGATATAACTGGTACCTACATTATGAAACAATGTAGCACATATACGTATATATGAATTAATACTTCTAGAATGTACTGAGTAAGCGGGGGTGAATGCAATAAGTAAAACTAATTTCATACGTAATCTAGAATCATGTATGCTAAGTGTAAGTAGACTCACCAAGAGGCTGAAATAAACTGAAATCTGAAGTACCTTAAAAATATATAACAAATATAATAAGTAGTTTCTTAAAACTTTACATTTATAATAAGTAGCACTGAATCTAAGAAATAGTAAAACATGGGTACTGTATGAATACAGGGTCTGAAACGATGGGGTGAAAACTGACATAACTCAAGGGTATTAATATACAAATATATTGAGCATGAATGCATAAAAATTTTGATATTTGAGAATGCAAGACCAAGCATATATGTACATTTCTTAAATAATCTGTAGACGAAAATACTAAAATATGATAACTGAATGACTGGTAATATGTATGCTTTGGTCAAGAAAACCTGAACTGAATACTGGAATGAGTACTGCATTGATATTTTGGGAGGTATCATTTAACTGACATGCCCCAATCTGAACAAATTGGGGTCCAACCTGTAACCCCAATTAGAATAGTGTCAGTACCGTTCCACAAGTACTAACACTAGCTATGTGGATCCACTAAACTGGTTTTCCAAAGGACTAGGGAGATGTCCTAAACCGGTAGGTAACCCCTTAGAGAATGTCAGTCCTAAAATGACGGGTGACATCTCATAATCATACGCTGACTACGTAGTTCTGGAACTTAGGGATTGCTTCTAAGGACCCAGTCCTAGCTATCGGGTGAGCCTCAATTCCTAGGTTTAATCGATACTAAATCTTACTCCCACCTGAAATGACACTGATTACTGGACTGAACTAAGCTTAACTGAACAAACAACTATCTATAATAACTAACTAGATGATACTACTTATGGTTTATCTAAAATCATTCTAAAGATACTGAAGTTACATAAAAAATTAGGTATCGGGTGTTCATAACCCACCAACACTGAATGTAAATAACAATAATGACATATATAACTTTAAAAATCATAGTAGGGGATTATTGCTCAAAACCCAACATATTGACATTTCATCAAACACGTGAGAGTCATGATATTGAACATGGGAATATGATATATATATATATATATGAAAACAACACTAGTGCATGACTAAATTCATAAGTTGGGGATTTAACATGAAATCAATGGAATATGTCATGGAAACTTGCAACTACAATCATGAATAGATAAATTCACTTGGAAACACTTGTAGACATGGCAAAGTTCATAATTCAATATTATAAAATGAAATTCAATTAGATACATCATGGGAATAAAAACTTAAAGCATGAGATAACCTAAATTTTCGTGAAAACATCCTTGGAAATGAATTTAGTCAAATTACTAAGGAAATCATGATTTATATTCATCTTGAACGTATGATACTTCATAAACAAAAGGAAAAGTCCATATCTTTAATTAAAGAAAAGTTTTTTGGGCTCCATGGGTGAAAAGGTACTTATGGATGAACTCCCATATACAATAAACTTTTAACTTGAAAGAGGAACACCAATCTTGATGCTTTCTTGAAGGTTCTTGTATTTGGGAACTTGAATTCTTGATTTCTTGGGGAGAAAAAGAATTGAATTTTTTCTTGGGGAAAGGGGAGGGTTTTCTTGACAGAAAAGTTAGAGAAGAAGGCCAACAATTGCATTGAGGTGGAAAACTTGTTTTCCCCTCAGGCAACAAATTTCACAACAGAACCTTTGTTTAAAGTGTCACCGCAACGCGGTCTTATCACGGTGTCTCACTGGTTCTGACAAAAATAATCATAAATTTTTTCTTGGGTATTAGATTAATACAAAATTGGTATCGTTGGAAACATAATTAAATTTTCTACAAATTGGTGGGTCTTGAGCTGAAAAATTCCATAGATGTCAAAAGTTATATACGTTCAAAGTTGACCTTTGTAGGATCAAACACCAAACTTTTGACGAATCAAAGGCTCTTAACTCAAGTTTTTTCTAAGTGATTCCAATGAACATCTTTAACCTCATAAGCACTTCACACACTAGGATAAAGATATTGACACATGAATTCAAATTATAAATAATGAACTGGGCACGACACCCTCACCGCGATGCAGTATATATGCCAATGCGAATAGCATCGCAATGCGATACTATCGTGGTGACTTGCTAGATTCGTGATCCTAACATGAACCAATACACATTTAAAAAATTCAAAAATTCTCCCAGACATGATTCTTACACCCCTAAACATGAATTAACTCAAAAAATAATGTTTTGGGGTTGGACAGACAAAAATGAAAATTCTCAAAGTTTAGAGGTCTAGAAAATGGTTAACCCCCCAACACTTGGTGAAAATTTCAAGCCTTAAGCCCCTTATGTATACAACTAAGAGCTTAGTCAAGCTAAGATTAGTACGGATTATGACAATATCTCCCCCTTGGGAACATTTATCCTCGAATGAGATTGGTTAGAATGAGAGTACTGTACTAAGGTAACTGAGATCATATATTGAACATGCATGACTTGGAACATAATCGCATAACTAATTTTGAAACGTGATACATGAACTGAATATCATGAAATGAACTGATTCTTTGAATACATGTAATGACATAAGAATTATTATAAGGATGAAATAGAAATGAGAGAGTCAACTTATGAGTAACCATTGACTCAAGCTTGATCTGCTTTTGGGAAAAAAAGATGAGAGATTTATAAATTGAAAACATAGGGTATTACAACATCTCCCCCTTCGAATCATCCTTCTCCCAGATAATACTGATTGGCTGAAATATTAACGAAAGACTGAGATGATGCATAAGACACTTATGGACTAAATCATGACTGAATATCTGAATCTAAAAGTTGATGCATGGACTAAACTAGATTCATAATTTATATGGATGAGAACAAATTACCTCTTGGAATGGACTAAATCATAAAATATCAGATAGCAAGACTAGATCAAAAGATGGAAAAGCCATAGGAATTTTTCTGTCTTACTGGTAAACTGAATTGCTGGCTATATGGACTAAATTATGCTGAAAGCTTACACTCAACTATACATTCCACTTCAAAACTGCACTTCACTTGAGGCTACTTAAAATATTCACATGGGCACTGATAACTCTACCTACTGAAGTCTGAGTTGAACTGAATTCTCTCACTATGTTCAAGCCTACTCGAATCTATAAAATGCACACATATATTGTAATACTAGTTTGAATCATGAATTTGATACACCCTGTATTTTTACAACTCCTCATCTCATGAATAATTCTCATTACCAATTCAAAAACTTCATTCAACCTCTTACTAGACATTTACTAACGCACAATGCATTTATCCATATATACACAAACACGTCATTCAAGACTATCTTCATAATCATATATGCACTTCTAAATAAACACCCATAAAAGCATCTTTCTCATATCATCCAAAACACTATTACTAACTACTTCCATGCACTACCCTAAGAAAATAAACACAACATTTCAGCCAACCATGACATATATAAAAACATGGCCTCAATCTCATAGCACACTTACAACCTTAGCTAAAACAAGCATTCAAAAATCTTTCATAAACAAGAAACATTTACTCTCGCCCATCTAAACAATTATTCATCATCACTATCTTGACCCAAGGAGAGGTCACTGAAAGGGTAGAACATGAGGATCTGAAGTATGAAAGAATACTATGCATAACTTGGACACTTAACTAAGTCCTGGGGAATAGAGTACCCACGACATAGATTCATTACAGAGATCGAAACTGAGGATATACATGACATAATATAATTTTTTTATCATTAAAAGTGTAGAATGAGTATCTAGAACTGAACTGTAACACTCAACATTTTCGAGCTAGACTTTTAACTGTCATTCCTACATGTGTAAACTATAATCCCATAATTTACTTTTGAATTAATGTTTCATGATCTTTATACTAGTGTGTGAAGTTCTTAGGAGGTGAAAAATGATCATAAGTATCACTTAGAACAAAGTTGAGATAAGATTCTTTGATTCGTCCAAAGTTTGGTATTAGATTTTAGAAGGGTCTACTTTGAACATGCCTACTTTGAATATGTATAACTTTTGATATACATTGAATTTTTCATATCAAGACCCATAAAATTTGAGATAATTGAGTTATCATTCCAATGGTACAAATTTTGCCATAATTTAATACGCGAGCAAAAAGTTATGACCTTTTTGTGAGAGGCAGTAAAGGTCTGCGATTTAGCCGCAGCACACCGATTTCTCAATGCGATTTGGGGAGTGACGCGTCTCTCTCTCAACATGACATGGGATGCAACACATAGCTTATTCCCTCTCTTTTCAGTGTCTTAATAGTCCAGAGGCACTTGGGTCCTTTCCCCTCAACCCCAAACGTCCAAGAGGCAATTTATAGCACTCCAAAGGGCATTATTTGCCCTTTTTCCTCAAAGTAACTCACGTAAGAACCATCCCCTTCCCCCATGAACAAAGTTCAAGATTTTTCTCCCAAGAACACAAGGATTTAAACTTCAAGTTAAATATTTCTTCAAGAATTCAGCTAATTAAGGTGTGTGGGACTTCATCCATGGGTCCCCTTTCACCAATAGAGTCCAAGAACCCTTTTTGATTTCAAATTATGAGTTATAAATGTTTCAAGTTGAATTCTCTCTATGAATCTATTGTTGATTTCAATTACGAGTTGTCTTTCTATGTGTTTTCATGTAGAATGAGTCATATCATGTTTCAGTATTGAAATTCCTATATCATGTTCAATTAATTTCAGGATGAACCCCAAGTTATGAATTTAGCCATGTTATCCTATTATTTTCCCATGTTTAAGATATTCCCATGTATAAGGATATGATTTTCTCATATTTGATGAAATTCCCATGTTAGGGTCTTTGAACCATGATCACTTATTACAGTGTTTCAAGATTGATATTGTATTTTGTACTCATTCTGTGTTGGTGGGTTATGAACTCCCGATACCAATGTGATTTACGTATATTCAACTTTTCTAGTGTTCAGATAGTTAATCCATGAATCTTTTCAGTATATTAAGATATTCATATTTAAGTTGAGTATTATTAGTTTATATGGCCATAATTACCCTAGAATCCATATGTACTGTTAATTTTAGAATACCATGACCTGAGTTTATCAGTATCAGTTATTTATGCATACACCAATTAGTATTCCAAAGTCATTCAGTTGGGAGTAGGATTTAGAACTGACTGAGTTCTGATAACCATGGTTCTATAGAACTTACTGAGTTCTTCACTAAATACTGAGACTAAAACTGTAACTGTGGGAGTGTTCATCTAACCGACATACCCCGATATAGACTGATTTAGGGTCAAAGATGTGACCCTAGTTGTAAGGGTGTTAGCAACTTACCACGGGATACTAACAATGTTATGTCAACCTTAATCTGGCAGGAAGACTCATGAAATATACGAATGATTGTGTCAATCCTAGTATGGCAGAAGGACGAATTACCTTATGCTAGCTACGTAGTTTTGTAACTCAGGGATTTCTACTAAGGGTCAAACCCTAACTTGCAAGAATTCCCACATCCCTAGGTTCGCTCGGTGCTGAATCCTACTTTGAACTGAAAGACACTAATCACTAGATTGTACTAATCTTGACTGGACTGACCCTGATCGTTTTGAGTGACTGACTAAGTACTACTATTCTTAACCTTTACTAGGACTATTCTATGACTACTATAACTAAGTAAACAACTAGATTTTGGGTAACAAATACCCCTAGGACTCGATAGCATAATTAAAAAACTCATATCACAACGTTAGCAACACAACAATAGGTTAACATGAATAATTTACTCATATGGACATTTTATCAAACACTTGGCGAGCATGATTTCTATACATGAGAACTAACCACATAGGGTATCATAACTACAACATAAAACTTGTAAATTCAAGGGTTTTGACATGAGAGATTCATAATTCAACACACATGCTAACTTAATTTATTGGAACTCATAAAAGATCTTAACTTGAAACCCATACAATAACACAAACATGAGCATAATTCAATTCATAACATGGGAATCGTAATTCAAGTTTTTAAAAAGGTTCTTGAACTCCAAGGGTTGAAGAAAACCGAAGGATGAACACCTAACATACCTTGACTGTTTAATTCATGGGAATTATTGATGAATTCTTGAGACTTAGACTTGAAGTTGATGAACATAGGGTTTTGTTCTTGAGAGGTTTTGTGAAGAATGAATATATTTTTCCCTTTTAGAAGCTTAATTTTGTGTTTTGGCTAAATTGGGTGAGGGGAAAAGGACATAAATACCCTTTGAAAATGATAATTTAAAGAGAAAAATATGCTCAGTGATTCGGCCGGCGTCGTGCTACGTTGATGTTGTCGACATGATAGTCAATGAGATGCATCATAATCACGTTGGCTTGCTATTTTGGTCATCCAAACGTGACTCAAACGATGTTTGAAAAATCCAAAACTTACCCATGATGACCTATTGGCATCCCTGATCATGAATCAAATTAAAAATGACATTCTAAAGTCATAAGGATAGAAAATAAGATCATCCAATTACGAAGGTTAAAAATGACTCTAAGTCTTAACACTTAGCTGAATTTTTCTAAGTCTAGGACCACTTATTATAAGCTATATGGGACTGAATTAAACTAGAAATTTTATGAGGTCTTACAGTATCTCCTCTTTGGGAACAATCATCCTCGAATGAGACTGACTGAACTGACAAAACTAAGGAACTGTACTTACACTGACATGCATAATTGAAGTATGACTGAATTCTTGAGATATGACACATGACTGAACTATTTCATGAATGCATGAATGATATGAGAATGTTATGCAACTATAACTGAACATGGAATATTGTAAATCTAAGGAAGGTTGTTACCTTAAGCTGAGTCTGAGTTTGCAAAGAAGAGGTGAGGATACTTGGTTCGCATGTCTGCCTCTGCTTCCCAAGTAGCTTCCTCAATTGACTGATTTCGCCAAAGATTTTTGACAAAAGGAACTTCTTTGTTCCTTAGTAAACGAATATGATGATCAAGGATTTTGACTGATACTTCCTCATAAGAGAGACTATTCTGAACATATAAACTCTCTACGGGGACTACAACTACTAGAACACCTGTGCACTTCGTTAGGAGGGAGACGTGAAACACTAGGTGCATGATACTAAGTCTACAGGCAACTCAAGTTCATAGGCTACCTTTTCTAAATGACTCGAAATTCTATAAGGACAAACATATTGGGGACTAAGCTTTCTCTTCTTACCAAATATCTTCACCACCTTCATGGGAGATATTTATAAATAAATATAATCACCAATCTCAAATTCAAGATCTTTCCTTCTCACATCTGCATAAGATTTCTGTCAGCTCAGGGTTGCCTTAAGCCTCACCCTGATAAACTGCACATTCTCTAAAGCATCAAACACTA
The DNA here is from genome assembly GCA_030864215.1 of Capsicum pubescens. NCBI lineage: Eukaryota > Viridiplantae > Streptophyta > Magnoliopsida > Solanales > Solanaceae > Capsicum > Capsicum pubescens. The sequence continues at coordinate 85,234,141 of CM061543.1, forward strand.
AGTCAGGCCCCATTGTTGTGGCCTCACCTACTTCGAACCAAACAATGGGACATCTACATCTTCTCCCATAAAGAGCCTCAAACAGTGCCATCTGAATACTGGAATGATAGTTGTTATTATACGCGAACTCAATCAAAGGTAAGTCATCATCCCAACTGCCCTTCAAGTCAACGACACATGCCCTTAACATATCTTCTAGAGTCTGAATTTTCCTTTCTGCTTGACTATATATATGTGGATGGAAGGCTATACTGAGATGAACTTAGGCATGAAGACCCTTCTGGAAAGTTTTCCAAAAGTCGGAGGTGAACTGCGTACCTCAATCTGAAATGATGGATAATGGGACACTGTGTAACCTAACCAACTCTCTAATATATAGCCTGGCATAGTCCTCAGCTGAATAGGAAGTATGGACTGGCAAGAAATGGGCGAACTTGGTCATCCTATTTACATTGACCCAAATCAAATCATGCTAATGATGAGTGTTAGGTAAACCTGTCACAAAGTCCATCTTCACTTATTCCCACTTCCATGTGGTAATACTGAACTTATAAATGGAACCAGTAGGCTTTTGGTGTTCAATCTTCACCTGTTGACACATGGAGCACTTAGCCACAAACTCGGCAATGTCCCTCTTCATCCCACTCCACCAATAGATCTCCTACAAATTATGGTAGATCTTAGTGGCCCCTGGATGAATGGAGTAACGCCCACCATGATCTTCTACAAGAATTTACTGCATCAATCCATCTACACTTGGCACACAAAGTCAACTCTGGAAGCATAACACACCATCTCCCCCTTGGGAGAAAATCTCTACTTTCTGATCTCTGACTGATTCTTTTACCTTGACTAGTCCGATATCTGTATCTTACTTTTCTTTCACTTCAAAAACCAAAGATGATTATGATTTATTCTACACTCAAAAACTTCTCTCATCCCAATCAACCAAATGGACACCTAGTCTGGCAAGCTAATGAATTTCCTGAACTAACTTCTTCTTACCATCCTTAACGTGAGCAACGCTACCCACGACAACTCTTGAAGCATCAAAATCTACAAAAAATCCATTTGAATAGTCGGCAAAGTCAAAAATGGGGCTATAGTGGGTCGAGTCTTCAACTTCTAAAAACTCTTCTTATAAAAATTTGACCACTAAAACTTTACTTTCTTCTGAGTCAATCTGAACATGGGGGATGCAATAAAAAAATCCTTCAACAAACCATTAGTAATAGCCAGCCAACCTTAAGAAACTCATGATATCTAACCGAGGTCGGGTCTAGGCTAGTTTCTCACTGCTTCAGTCTTTTAAGGATCAACTGTAATTCCATCACTGGAAACTATATGTCTAAGGAATGCTATTGGCCTTAGCCAAAACTCATACTTACTGAATTTGGCCAAAAACTAATGGGCTCTAAGAGTGTGTAACATTATTCTGAGATGGTCTTCATGATCATGTTTATTGCGATAGTAGACAAGAATGTCATCAATGAAGACTATGATGAACATGTCCAAGTGTTGCTTGAACACGCAGTTCATCAAGTCTATGAAAGTTGCTGGGGAATTGGTAAGACCAAATTACATGACTAAGAATTCAAAGTGACCATACCGAGTTTTGAAAGCTTTTTTTGGAATGTCACATTCTCTTACTCTGAGTTGATGATAATCTAATCTGAGGTCTATCTTAGAAAAGTAATTGGCACCCTGAAGTTGTTCGAACAAGTCATCAATATAGGACGTGGGTACTTATTTTTTACTGTGACTTTTTTCAACTGACGGTAGTCTATATAGATTCTAACATAACCATCTTTCTTTCGCACGAATAAAATTGATGCACCCAAAGGAGATATGCTGGGCTTAATAAATTCTTTGTCTAAGATTTCTTTCAATTCTTCTTTAAACTCTTTATTTTTAGATGGAGCCATTCTCTATGGAAAAATAGAGATGGGCTGAGTATCAGGAAGGAGGTCTATTCTGAAATCAATTTTCCTTTTGGGAGGAAATCTGAGGAGATCTTCGGGAAATACATCTGGGAATTCATTTTTAATTAGACCTAACTCAAGTTTAGGAATCTTGGAACTATAGTATTTGAATCATATGAAATGATAGACACACCCCTTGGATATCATCTTTTTCTCTCTAAGGTATGAAATAAGTTGACCCTTAAGTGTTATGGCACTACCCCTCTATTCAAGGACTAGTTCATTCGGGAACTGAAAATAGATAATTTTGATCCTTCAATCAACTGAAGAATAGCGTGAATAGAGCCAATCTATACCGAGAATAATGTCAAAATCTGCCATCTCTAACTTTACTAAAGGTGTTGAAGTAACTTTCTGAGATACCACAATTGGACAGTTCCTGTATACTCACTGGGCTATGATAGGTTTACCTACTGGGTTAGGGGCTGAGAATGGTTCTAATAAGATTTTAGGACTGACTTTGAATTTGACAGCTATATAAGGAGTTACAAAGGATAAAGAAGCTCCTAGATCTAGCAAATAATAAACATGTAAATGGTAAACTTGTAACGTACTAGTGACCACATCAGAAGAACTTTACTGATCCTATTGGGACTAGAGTTTATATAGCCTGTTTGGGCATTGCTCACTGGTGGCACTGGAAGTAGCACCCTGCTAAGATGGGCGATCGAACTGAACTGGGGAACAGTTATGCTGACTCTGTGAACCCACTTAAGGACACTCTCTGATCCTATGGCCTGACTTACCACTCCCAAAGAAAACATCACTGCCAACCCCACAGACACTTAGCTTGCATGTTTTAAGATTTCATACACTGATATTTATAGGCTGGAGAGTCTTGGTGGGTCTACATACACTTATAATTCACACTACCCTTATATTTATAGCCTAGATCCCTATCCCTATTACCATTTCTGAATTTAGGCACCGGAGCACTACCTGAGGACGGAGCTAGGACTTAAGATATTGGGTGGAACTGAGGACAATTTCCACTTTCTGACTTAGTATGAGGAAAACTAAAGCTACCTATTCTAGCCCTCTTATTCTCCCTCTCTTTATCTTTAGTCTTATATTCCTCAATCTATTGAGCATGGACCATCAACCTAGCCAAGTCTATCTCCTTAATCAGAATTGTAATCCTACACTCTTTGACCATACTATTAGACACACCTGATTTGAACTTGCACATCTTAGACCGGCTATAAGCTACCACATGAAGAGCATACCTGTCCAATACAGTAAACTTGAGGGAATACTCTTTCACACTCATGTTGCCCTGCTTCAGATTGATAAATTCTAACACTTTATCCTCTCTTAACTCAGAAAGAACCTATCTAAAAAGGCAGTAGCAAACTCCTCCCATTCTGTAGGCCCTGCATATGTACCCCTATCTACCTTCCACTACTTTAACCATGTATGAGCTATTTCCTATAAATTATAGGTAGCTAACTCAGCACTCTCACTAGCGGTTACCCCCATAATGTTTGTTACTTTCTACACTATGTCAAGGAATTCTTATGGGTCCTCTTTAGACTTAGACCTTGAAAATAAAGGAGGATTCATTTCGGTAAAGTCCTGAATTCTAGCTGCAGTAATATTGGCCACTGGGTTGGCCTAAACAACACCTGGTCAAACATTTTGAGCTGCTATAGAATGGGCTAGAGTAGTGAAAGCTACTCTGAATTCTGTGTGAGAAATATGCTCATTCAGGGGATCTTCCTGAATGGACGGAGGTTCTGGATGGTTCCTAATCATTCTTCTATTGGTATTTCTGGGAGGCATGTTCTGTAAATGGAAGGAAAATTTGGATTAGGAAGAGAGTTTAACTTGAGCTAATTCTCACTCACACGATATGAACACTAAAAAAAGGGAACTTTTTCCTAAAATGCCTCATATCCCCTTGTTTATAAGTATGGTGTGCAACACACCTATACACAAGACTCTACTTGACATGAATTTCATACTCTCTAGGACTCTTTAGAACCTTAGGCTATGATACCAAGTTTGTAACACTACGAGAGTACACCTTGGCCGTTAAATTGTGCTTATGACTCTGAAGGACCACAAGCTAACCCATAACAGGTACTTGCTGAGAGCGCTAAACATAATACTAGAATTATATACAGAAGAAATCTAAAATGCCATAAGGTTCTCAAAATACTAAAATAATAACTGAGTATAACTGATAATAACATCTAAAAACTGAATAACTGACTATGCTAGTTTGAAATCCCTCAACTGTCTGAATATGGAGTTGATGGGACAAACCCCCAACTAACTCCAACTAAAATACTTCTAAACTGCTGGAATACTAAAATAGATAAACTATGTCCTCGAAATATAAGGACTCACCACTATATTTGCTGCTGATAACCTAAGCTACTAATTATGGTAAGGAACCTGAACATCCTAACCTATGATATGAAGCATCATAGCACAAAAAAGAGTATGCAATCAGTATGTGGAATGTACTGGTATGCTAAGTGAGGTAAGGCTGATATATATGGGTTCATGTGCATAAGATGATAACTGACAAAATGAACATCATAAAGTAACTAGATGAGAGTACATGCAAAACTGTAACTACTGAACATGTAATGTTATGCATATAGGTATACATCATATGTTTGAGATTATACTAAAATTGAGTACTGAATTTTGATGGCTAAGTAACTGATAACTGATAGCCATGGTTCTATAGAACGGACTGAGTTCTTCACTAAATACTGAGACTGAAACTGTAATTATGGGAGTGTTCATCTAACCAACATACCCCGATATAGACTAATTTGGGTTCCAATCAGTGACCCCAGTTGGAAGGGTGTTAGCACCTTGCCATGGGATAATGACAATGTTGTGTCAACCTTAATCTGGCAGGAAGACTAATGAAATATATATATGATTGCGTCAAGTCTGGCAGGAGGACAACTTACCCTCTACTAGCTATGTAGTTCTGTAACTCAGAGATTACTACTTAGGGTCAAACACTAACTGCCAGGAATGCCCCCATCCCTAGGTTCGCTCGATGCTGAATCCTACTCCCAACTGAAAGCCACTGATCACTAGATTGCACTAAGCTTGATTGGACTGACCCTAATCATATTGACTAACTGAACTAGACTGAGTTATATTAACTAACTGCGTACTACTATTCTAGACCTTTATTGGGACAATTCTATAACTATTCAGGTAGTAAATACCCCCAGGACTTGATAGCATAATTGATAAACTCATATCACAACTTTAGAAACACAACAACAGGTTACCATACATAATATACTCATATGGACATTTTATCAAACACTTGAGAAATATGATTGCTATACATGAGAACTAACCACATAGGGTATCATTACTACAACATGCAACTTGCAAATTCATGGGCTTTGACATGAGAGATTCATAATCCAATAGACATGCTAACTTAATTTCATGGAACTCATAAAAGATCTTAATTTAAAACCCAGAAAACAACACAAACATGGGCATAATTCAATTCATAACTTGGGAATCATAATTTAAGTTTTGAAAAAGGTTCTTGAACTCTAAGGGTGAAAGAAAACCCAAGGAAGAACACCTAACATACCTTGTTTGTTGAATTCCTAGGAAGTGTTGATGAATTCTTGAGACTTAATACTTGAAGTTGATGAACCTAGAGTTTTGTTCTTGAGAGGTTTTGTGAAGAATGATTGTATTTTGCCCTTTTGGAAGCTTAATTTTGTGTTTTTGCTGAATTTGATGAGGGGAAAAGGACCCAAATGCCCTTGAAAAATCATAATTTAATAAGAAAAATCTGCCTAGTGATGCAACCAATGATGTGACATATTAATGACCATCAGTGCGGCATCAATGCGATAGCCAATGCGACGTATCGCGATTGCATTGGCTTGTTTTTTTGGTCATCATAATATGACTCAAATGATGTTTGAAAAATCCAAAACTCACTCAAGATGACCTATTGATATTCCTGATCATGAATCAACTTAAAAATGTCATTCTAAGGTCGTAAGAATAAAAAATAAGATCATCCAATTACGAAGGCTAAAAATGATTCTAAGTATTAACACATAGCTGAATTTTTCTAAGTCTTGGACCCCTTATTACAAGCTATATGGAACTTAATTGAATTAGAACTTTTACAGGGTCTTAGACTTTGATAGACTAGTTTTATACCTTCTTTTTTACCTACCCTTTATGCATAATCCTAGTAAGCCCCATTGAGCCTTTAGCTTTTTCTCTGGAAGCCGTATAAGTAGCATAATCCCTTCTTCGATAGACCATAATTTGATCCACAAAATCTCCTAAGTGCTTTAATGAAAAACTAATTGAGTAAGGAATTTGAGAAATAAGAATAAAAAGGTGAAATTGAAGCCCCAAAAGAAATTGCTATTGGTATTTTAAATTGATGTGTTGTGGTTGGGAGTGAATAATGAAATGAAAAAAAATTTGTTCAAGCTGGATAAGTTGTGCATAGGATGCTCCCACCATAGTGTTTGTGAAAATTCTTAAATAAAATGGTGTAAAAGCAAAATATGTGGGTATAAAAAGTGGTTTAAATTGGTTTTTGGATAATGGTTTTAATTGATCATGTGTTGCATTAAAGCTCTTAAGAAAAATGTCACTATTCCTGATCAAAATAGTTCTTACTCGTCCCTTAGCCTATATTACAACCTGGAAAAGACCTATTTGATCTTAAGCTTCATCATTCTGATATTACTGGAGCACTACACGAAGGGAAAACATAAGGTTCATTAAGTGTAACTTGTGAATTCTTTGTGAGAGTGGGTGTAATTTCATTCTTGTTGCCATCATGTTATAAATTGCTTAATTGTGAGTGATTATGGGTAACTCTCTTGTAATGAGGGGCACATGTTTGATGAATGTGGGTTATTTTTATGATGTTCTTGATTGAGAAATATGCATGAGTTTGCTACTTTTTGAGTCTATTATTGAGGCTACAATGTCTTGAAGTAAGATTCTTGAGTTTTCAATTGTGTATAACATGCTTAGTAGTGTAAAATTACATTTCGTGTAGTCATTGTAGTACTATCTTAAGTGTCTTGCATGTAGTTAGAAGTGTGGAGTCTCTTCAGTTCATGATGTTTATAGTGAAGAGTTTTTCGAGGATGGACAAGGCTTTAAGTGTGGGGTGGTGATGTTGGGTGTATTTATGCATTCTAGCATTACTATTCTAGCCTATTTAGGTTTGTGTTTAGGATGATTCATGTGCTTAATGTGTTAATAATTAGGTAAATGTGCATATTAGTGTCTATGTATGTGTTTATAATGTTTAATGGTGTTTCCAAGCAATTTTTGATTCAAATTGATCATTTAGAGTTCAACCGAGAAAACTAGTGTGACTAGCTTGAGCTAGGTATTTGTCTAGTCTATCATGTTGGATTCTAACATGTTTAATGAGATCCTAAGGTTGTTATTGTGTATTTATATGTGAAAAAACTTGTTGGTAATGTTCAAGGGTCAATTGGATCGAGACAAGAGTCAAAACAATAAGTTAGAAATCAAAGAGAATGAAGCCTATGCTTAGCTTGTGTTTCTAGTTCACCATTTTGGATGTTGTGTTGTTTTGAACGCTAAATTGTTGTGTTTAACTCTATAGGATTCAATTTTAATGGATTATGATGATATATGGAGGATATACAAGCTTCAAATCAAGTGGAAATAACTCAAAAAGTCTCGGAATGGATCAACGAAAGCACAATACAAAACTTGGATGATATTTGGAGTCCTAGAATGTCAAGGATACATGTGGGCTGTAGGGAAGGTCAATTGACGGGTGCTATGGACCAAAAGTTTTAGAAGGGAACCAAAACAGTGATCCCTTGCAATGAGGGTACTTGCGACCTACACACACCCTTTTAAGCCTTGCGATGAGACCTACATTCCTGTTTCCATCTTGTACAATGAAACTTCCACTTCCCTTTATAGATTGCGCATCGTGACACCCTACAAACATGGAAAAAATTGGCACTACAACTCCTACACGGCTTGGTATTTGTTTTCCACTATAAATACATCTTTGTAAACATTATTATTCACTTTTGGACGTCCTTGGAAGATATTGAAGGTTACCACAACTTCTTTTTAGGTTTTATCATTCTTTAATTTAGTTTCTTTATGTCTTGTATCATTAATCCAAGGGATTGGTTTATGAATGTTTCAATTAAAGGCTAAACTCACTTTCCGAGGTTAAGACCAAGATCATGATTACTTTAATTTTGAATTAAGTTTGTCAATTTGCTTATCATTATGGTTGTTTATTAATCCTTGTTTTAACTATTTTAAGGATTAGCTACCCTTCGAATATAGTCATTATCGACCTTGTGATGTTAAAAGGAGGAATAGAAAGATAGAACATTGGGATAAGCAAGGTAAGGTTCGTAGTCTTTTATAAAATAAGGATTTTGAATTAGCATCTAGGATAGGGATATACCTAGAAGCCTTACTTGATTAAAATGTACGATGATATCTTAAATAACTTAATTGGATTATTACATCCCCACTCAACGATGTAGTTGTAAGGTCCAAATTGGGTAAAAAATTATAGGTTTGGAGTCCATGATCATGCGATTAACCCTACGAATCAACAACCAAGATAAGCGATTTACCGAATGAAGTTCAATAATGTAGTAGGATTGTTCATATGCCTTAAACCTGGGCTTCTATCCTTTGATTGTCCAAAGTCATTACTTTTCCTCATTAGTATAGTTTCTTTTAGGTTTTCAATTCTAAAACCTTTTTGTTTACTTTTTCTCAATCGTTAAACTAGAATTAGATAGTTGTTTAACACATGTCAGTGTGAGATCGATACTTGTCTTCTTAAAGTCCACTTTACTACTCGGTAGACCACGTACACTTGTGTGTGTGCTTGGGCATTGTCAGCTTTCAACTTATTTCAGTCTCTTGGTGAGTCTACATATACTCAGCTTGTATGTTTTAAGAATTCATATATAACCAGTTTTACTTGTTCCTTTCACCCCCACTTACTCAGTACATTCCAGAAGTACTGATCAATATATATGTCTATGTGTTACATTATTTAATAATCTAGGTACTAGTTATAGCCTATGCATTATAATAAGAAAATAGCAGCTTCCAGCCAATAGGTGATGAGTTCTCCTATTTTGAGGACTCCAAAAACATTTAGTTTCGGTACTGTGTTGTATTTTTTTTAATTTTCCATATGTATTGATTAGTGGTAGTTGGTGGCATGTCCCAACTATCTATAGTCAATATAGTGGAGGCTTCATAGATGTCAGTCAAAGTCAGTCATGTAATTTGAGTTCCCTCTTCAGTTTTATTAGATTGTAAATTTTTATCAGTTACATACTTATACAGATTTCATTATGATTATGTTTCTATACAACAGTACTAGTTATTATTGTATTGAATCAGTTGCTCAAGTAGTATGTCAGTTCATGGGTTATCTTGGGATCACTTATGGTTTTAAGCAAGGTGTTACATCTAGGGGGTAGTCTCCGATCATGAAAACTTAGTATCAGAGAACAGAGTTCAAGTGTCCTAGGGTGTATATGAAGTCATATCTAGTAGAGTCTTATGGAACAATATGAAGACGTCTATACATTTCTTCGAGAGGCTACAAGGCATTTAAGAAATATTTCCCTTCTTTCATGTCTCAGATCGTGCAGTAGAAGTGTTCTCTTAAATACATATACAGATTCTTACATTGCCCTATTCATGTCAACTCTGCCTTATTTCAAGGTAACCAGAATAGTGAAGCTTAAATCCCTACGGATAGAGTTTTCTCAAACAGTCCCCATAAACAGTTATGAGACTGTATGTAGGCTCAAAAGTACCCCATTAGTTCCTTTAAGTTTTGAAGTTTGAAGTACTTCAGTCATGTTCATAAAAAAAATTCACTAAGCCAAAGTCAAATGTACTTTCAGATCCATTCCTAGAATCCTATGTCAGCATATGATCTAGAGTTAGAAGCATGGACCCAGAAGTTTGGCGGCAGTAAACTGGGGATAGTATTTATCTGGATTTAGTAGATTATGTATCCATGGGGCTAGTTGTATGAAAGTTGAATCAGTAGGCTTGAAATAGTGTATGCAAGAATTTAAGTTTGTTGATTCAAAATTATATGTTGTTGATGTTGGGTTTGTTGGTGTAATGATAATTCTCATGGTTTTGGGAAACAACATAAGTTTAGAGATGTGATACAAATAGGCTATGATGGAAGTAGTATGGTTCATTAAGAGTTTGTGAATATCCATGTTACATGTTAGAATCTAAGTTGAATCTTCAATGATTGGGAAAATATAAAGAAGAGTTTGAAATTCTAGATGGTGTGAACTCATGGTATGGTGATATTCCTAAAGATTTTAAGATAGTAAGTGTTTAAATTATTGTATGGTGACTATTGAGGCCATGGAAAGATAAGAGTTGTATCTCATAAGAAAGTATTAGCAAAGGGTTGTACACTTTTAGGTGCAGTCTTTTAGGGGGAGTTTAGTATGGATGTGTATTTTTATATTCGAGCTCTAGAATAAAGTAATTACAGTTGAGTTAAGTTAATAAAAAGGGTCCTCAAACTTAGAATGATGTCTTAAAGCTAATAGGGAGATGATAGAACAAGGAACCAAGTCAGGCTCTCAGATTCTAGTAGTGATATCAGTGTATTATAGAACATTAGTAGGGGAGGGAGATGTCCGACCCATTCTTATCTCAATGCAAATTTTGTATTTTAGTCATCATGATATCTACTCATGCCTTATAAGTCAGCTCCATGATCAGTGCTCATATTTATCACTTTCCATAAAAATCAAGTACGCTTCCAGTTTCTAGTTTGAGGAGTTCCATTTCACTCATTAGTACGAATCATATTCCATGAATTTATGAACTCTAAACTCAAGTCATGCAACTCATGACTCATGTCTCATGTTTTACAATATGTTCAATTCTAGGTACTTATGTTACACTCTTAATGATCAGTGAGATTCAAATCATGTCATGTATATCCCCACCATTGATGTCTCAAATGAATTCATTCTTTTGATACTCTATTACTCAGGCCTAAGTTAAGTGTTTAAGTTACCCATAGTATTCTTTCATGATTCAGGTCCTCATGTTCTAACCTTTTAGTGACCTCTCCTTGTATAGTGATAGTGGTGATGAGTAATTGTTTAGATAGGAGAGAGTAAATATTCCTTGTTAAGCAAAAGATTATTGTATGTGTGTTTTAAATAAGGCTATAAGGTTGAAGTAAGATTTAGGAAAAGCTTTTGGTATATGTCATTATTAGCTAAAAGGTTGTGTGTGTCTTCTTTATTATAGTGCAAAAAAGTTATTATTGTATTGAATCAGTTGCTCAAGTAGTATGTCAGTTCATGGGTTATCTTGGGATCACTTATGGTTTTAAGCAAGGTGTTACATCTAGGGGGTAGTCTCCGATCATGAAAACTTAGTATCAGAGAACAGAGTTCAAGTGTCCTAGGGTGTATATGAAGTCATATCTAGTAGAGTCTTATGGAACAATATGAAGACGTCTATACATTTCTTCGAGAGGCTACAAGGCATTTAAGAAATATTTCCCTTCTTTCATGTCTCAGATCGTGCAGTAGAAGTGTTCTCTTAAATACATATACAGATTCTTACATTGCCCTATTCATGTCAACTCTGCCTTATTTCAAGGTAACCAGAATAGTGAAGCTTAAATCCCTACGGATAGAGTTTTCTCAAACAGTCCCCATAAACAGTTATGAGACTGTATGTAGGCTCAAAAGTACCCCATTAGTTCCTTTAAGTTTTGAAGTTTGAAGTACTTCAGTCATGTTCATAAAAAAAATTCACTAAGCCAAAGTCAAATGTACTTTCAGATCCATTCCTAGAATCCTATGTCAGCATATGATCTAGAGTTAGAAGCATGGACCCAGAAGTTTGGCGGCAGTAAACTGGGGATAGTATTTATCTGGATTTAGTAGATTATGTATCCATGGGGCTAGTTGTATGAAAGTTGAATCAGTAGGCTTGAAATAGTGTATGCAAGAATTTAAGTTTGTTGATTCAAAATTATATGTTGTTGATGTTGGGTTTGTTGGTGTAATGATAATTCTCATGGTTTTGGGAAACAACATAAGTTTAGAGATGTGATACAAATAGGCTATGATGGAAGTAGTATGGTTCATTAAGAGTTTGTGAATATCCATGTTACATGTTAGAATCTAAGTTGAATCTTCAATGATTGGGAAAATATAAAGAAGAGTTTGAAATTCTAGATGGTGTGAACTCATGGTATGGTGATATTCCTAAAGATTTTAAGATAGTAAGTGTTTAAATTATTGTATGGTGACTATTGAGGCCATGGAAAGATAAGAGTTGTATCTCATAAGAAAGTATTAGCAAAGGGTTGTACACTTTTAGGTGCAGTCTTTTAGGGGGAGTTTAGTATGGATGTGTATTTTTATATTCGAGCTCTAGAATAAAGTAATTACAGTTGAGTTAAGTTAATAAAAAGGGTCCTCAAACTTAGAATGATGTCTTAAAGCTAATAGGGAGATGATAGAACAAGGAACCAAGTCAGGCTCTCAGATTCTAGTAGTGATATCAGTGTATTATAGAACATTAGTAGGGGAGGGAGATGTCCGACCCATTCTTATCTCAATGCAAATTTTGTATTTTAGTCATCATGATATCTACTCATGCCTTATAAGTCAGCTCCATGATCAGTGCTCATATTTATCACTTTCCATAAAAATCAAGTACGCTTCCAGTTTCTAGTTTGAGGAGTTCCATTTCACTCATTAGTACGAATCATATTCCATGAATTTATGAACTCTAAACTCAAGTCATGCAACTCATGACTCATGTCTCATGTTTTACAATATGTTCAATTCTAGGTACTTATGTTACACTCTTAATGATCAGTGAGATTCAAATCATGTCATGTATATCCCCACCATTGATGTCTCAAATGAATTCATTCTTTTGATACTCTATTACTCAGGCCTAAGTTAAGTGTTTAAGTTACCCATAGTATTCTTTCATGATTCAGGTCCTCATGTTCTAACCTTTTAGTGACCTCTCCTTGTATAGTGATAGTGGTGATGAGTAATTGTTTAGATAGGAGAGAGTAAATATTCCTTGTTAAGCAAAAGATTATTGTATGTGTGTTTTAAATAAGGCTATAAGGTTGAAGTAAGATTTAGGAAAAGCTTTTGGTATATGTCATTATTAGCTAAAAGGTTGTGTGTGTCTTCTTTAGAATAGTGCAAAAAAGTTATTATTGATAGAGGTTTAGAGAATACGAGAAAGATGTTGTTATGGCTGTTTGGTTAGACGTTCATATGTGGTTATAACAGTAGGCTTGAATGTCATGTTGTTGTATAAGTGGATGAATGCATTACACGTTAGTGAATTCCTAGTAAGAGTTTGAATGTAGCTGTTGAAGTGGTAATAAGAATTATTCATGAGTTGAGAAGTTGTGAAAATGTAGGGGTACTAAATTCATGACTCGGACTAGTGTTACAGTGTTATGTGTGCACCTTGTAGAGTCGAGTAGGTTTGAACATAGAGAGAGAATTTAGTTCAACTCAAACTTCAGTTGATAGATTTATCAGTTCCCTTTTGAAGATTTTAAGTATCCTTAAGTAATGTTCAGTATTGAAGTGGAATGTATAGTTGAGAATAAGCTTTAAACTTAATTTAGTCAATACAACCAACAATCTAGTTTAGCAGTAAGACAGATAAGTTCCTACGGTTTTCCATCTTTACTATTCATAAGGTCATTCACGACCATGCAAGTTGTAAATTCAGTTCAGTTCGTGCATCTTGTTTCATATTTAGATATTTAGTCATAATTCAGTTCATTAGTGTTCAGTGAATGATCTCAGTTTTCCATGTATTTCATCTTAACCAATGTAATACCCCTTGTACGATCTTAGTCTTGTTATCTCATGATTGGTTCTTACATAAGTTATCACCTCGCAGTTCTATGTGCATGATTGTATCAGAAACATTTCAACCACGTTCTAAACTCTTAGCATGAATCAGCTCCTTATAGTAAGTAAAGTCAAATCAGCTCAAGAAATCAGTTTCATGATAAAGTTATTATTCTTCAGCTCAGCTTATCCTTCACTACCAGACGTGTCATATATATATTATTCCATACTTCTAATGATTCAATAAGTTCTTATCCATCATTCGAGGATGAATGTTTCCAAGGGGGAGATAATGTAAGACCCTGCATTTTTGAGCTAGACTTTAAACCGTCGTTCCTACATGTGTAAACTATAATCCCATAATTTACTTTTGAATTCATCTGTCCTAATCTTTATCCTATTGTGTAAAGTGCTTAGGAGGTGAAAATTGTTCATAAGAATCACTTATAACAAAGTTGAGCTAAGAACCTTTGATTCGTTGAAAGTTTTGTATTTGATTTCACAAGGGTCTATATTGAACATGTATAACTTTCTATATACATAGAATTTTGCAGCTCAATAACCACCACATTGTATATAATTGATTTATCTTTCCAACGGTACTAATTTTCCCTTAACCCAATACCCGAGCAAAAAGTTATGGCCTTTTTCGTGAGAGGCAGTAAAGGTCCGCATTTTGGCCGTGGCGTGCTGGTTTATCAATGCGATTTGGGCACGACGCATTTCTCTCTCAATACAATATGGGATGTAATGCAGAGCTTATTCCCTCTCTATTTTAGCCTATTAAGGGTCTAGGGGCACTTGGGTCCTTCCCCTCAACCCCAAACATCCAAAGGACGATTTATAGCACTCCAAAGGGCATTATTTGCCCATCTTCCTCAAAGTAATTCATGTAAAAACCCTCCCCTTCCCACCTGAACAAAGTTCAAGATTTTCCTCTTAATAGCACAAGGATTCAAATTTCAATTTAAATATTTCTTCAAGAATTCATCCATGGATCCCCTTTCACCCATGGAGTCCAAGAACCCTTTTTCATTTTAAATTATGAGTTTTACATGTTTCAAGTTGAATTATCTATATGAATATCTTGTTGATTTCACTTACAAGTTATGTTTGCATGTGTTTTCATGTAGAATGAGTCATATCATGTTTGAGTATTGAAATTCTCATATCATGTTCAATTAATTTCAGGATGAACCCCAAGTTATGAATTTAGCCATGTTATCCTATTGTTTTCCCATGATTAAGATATTCCCATGTATAAGCTTATGATTTTCACATGTTTGATGAAATGCCTATGTTAGGGTATTTGAACCATAATCACTTATTACAGTGTTTCAAGATTGTTAACGTATTTTGTACTCATTCCGTACTAGTGGGTTATTAACCCCCAATACCAATATGATTTACATAAATTCAGGTTTTTAAGTATTCAGACAGTTAATCCATGAATCTTATCAGTATACTCAGATATTCATATTTATGTTGAGTATTATCAGTTTATATGCTCATAATTACCGTAGAGTCTTTATACACTGTTATTTTCATAATACCATGACCAGAATATATAAATTATTAGTTATCAGTGCATACACTAGTTAGCATTCGTGAGTCATTTAGTTAGGAGTAAGATTTAGCACCAAGCAAACCCAGGGATGGGGGCATTCTTGCTAGTTTAGGGTTTGATCCTTAGTAGCGATCCTAGAGTTACAAAACTACATAGTCATGGTAGGTTTGAGATGTTTTTCTACCAGTTTAGGGTTGACATATATCTCATGAGAGCACCTGCTAGTATAGGGTGACTCCTTAGTCCTTTGGGACATTAGTTAGTGATCACTATAGTTCAGTATCTATTCCGATGGCAAGTATAGAATAGCCCTCCTGAATGTGGGTCATACATTAGACTCCATGATAGCTCACAAGGGTTTTGTCGGTTACATGATATCTCCCTGATAACGCTCAAATTATACTCTTAAATGGGTGTAAATGATTGTTGTCAATATAAAACTCAACTAGGTTGTGGTCGAATCCCACAGGGAATAGGGTGTGAACTTCGATTTGTTTACGAAATGCTTTACTGATAGTTTACTATGTCCAAAATATGGGGGTTTAAGTTTCACAGAAAGTCAAATGCCACTTTCAATACTTCAGTGTTTGTAATTAAGATAAATGGGAAACAAGAGTTATGTTCACCATGGCTTTTGGGAGTTGACAGATACTAGGTAATGATTGGGATTCTTGAAGTACGTAGAACAGCAGACTATCCTTGACTATGATACTTTCTGACTTATCTCTCAACCTCACCAGACAATTTATTATCTAATTATCTCAAACCTAGATAACTTATCAATTTCCAATAGGATATTATCTTAGGTAGATTAATCCAGTTACGGCATCAATCATTAAACAGAAGATCCGTAGCTTCCGAGTTCCTGTTGATAATTCACGACCTTTAGTCTATTTCTCCGTTAGAAGAAAATAAAACCTAAGGCATAATCTAATGTTTGCAACCACTAGATTTTAGTTAAAACAACAGAATTTCAAGATGTTCTACTACTTTTTGAATCCGTTAAACACCTAGCATCATATCAAACCCTAATCCATGGATCCCATAACTCCGACTAATGAAATTAGCCACTCATGATTTGATGAACGAAATAAAAAGTTGAATTCATGATGATAAAGATCAACTTACGAATGGATGAAAAACAACAAATAGTTCCTTCAATTTAATCACAAGGTGGAAAACCAAAAATAGTTGATAAGAAAAAAGAAGAATAATTGATGAAAGAGAGCAATGTACGTCCCTCTCTTCACAGAGTTAATGTCTCATAGATAATGACCAATAATTCCTTTTTAAAAATCCTAAAAAAATTCTTTAAATAGTCAACCCTAAATAAGGAAACAAAATTAAAGTTACAGTTTTCTCTTCAGATTAAACGACGATGCTTTTGACGGTGCGTCAGACACCTGACGACGTGTGGGAGATGTCATCAAAGATTCCAGTGAATTGTTATCTTCTAACTCTTCATACGGTAATCCTGATAGCGTGTTAAAGATATTAACGACGCTTGCAAACTGGCGTCACACTTCAATGGAAATCAGCATACTCTGCCCTCTGGTTGACGACAATTTTGACGAGCTGTCAAATATTTGTCGTCCCTTCTGAATCATCGTCACAGTTCATATAATCTTCTTAGGTTTTGTCTAATCTTGATAGTGACTTTGACAGCCTGTCCCATGTATGAAGGTGCTTCAAAATGATCGTCAGATACATTTCAGCTTATTTCCACCAGATTTTAACAGTTTTATTCTTCTTTCCTTTGGTTTTCTCCCCGATCACTTGTATCTGCATTAACACACAAAAACAATCAAAAACAACAAAAGTTTCTTAAGACTTCACAATTATTTAGAGTTAAAAGATTCAAATGTGTTAGCATCGGTTCACACATCAACACCCTCAACTTAAACAATTGCTTGTCCTCAAGCAACCAAAACATAACTAGGAGTAAACAAAGTACAATTCGGTAGCTAACTACTCTTATCAGTTCAGAATACATGCACCATCTCTATGATCAATCAAAATAAAATCATTGTGTCTAATATTTGAAAACAACCATGTAACTCACAAGCATCTAGATATGGCAAAAATCTCAGCAATAACAACCTAGCACATACCCAAATTACATTCTCCGAACAAAGCAGTTAATAGTAACATACCATGTGTTCCCTCACACTAAAGAAATCCCTTTTTCACTTAGATTTACATGTATTAACATAGAGATGAATGTAAGAGTCACTCTCAGAACGAAGTTCCAACATTGTGCATCGAATGCCATAGGCTTGCCCTTATAGTCAGTACCGAAGTCTTAAGATAAGTCAGTTAGGATCACTATAGGGATTTTCTAAGCTTGTAACATAGTCTAGGGTCTGGTATGACATTCAAGGGTATCTCATAGTGACTACACCTCCTTGGCACTACATTAACTCACGGGGTTTCAACTTTTGACCTTCTTTTCTTCCCTCTTTTATTTGTCAAATATTCTCAATATGGGTGTTGTCTGTTCAAGCATTAGATCAACTTTTTCAATTTTCTCTTTTCTATTTTCTTTTTCACTACACCCAACTTGTTATTCATTTTCCTTATTTTACCTCTCTTCATACTCATAATGCATCACACACCCCTATAGTAGCCACCCTCAACTTAGGCTATTTTCCTAAGTCAAGGTGCACAGTGTCCAAGGAGGACCAAGGCCAAAACAAATTTTTTGTGATGTAATAGGAAGGTGAAAGGTTTACAAGAAATAATTAGGCTATTTAGGCTCAAAAAGGGATCAAGGGATATTGTTCACACTTGGATGCTTATTTAAGCTAAAATGGATTAACATGCAAAAACAGCCTATAATCCTTTCCTAAACGCCTATCCTATGACTATGGCATGACTAACTGGGCAAGTTCTAGATTCAACGCACAATGGGAACTGAGTAAGATCTTACACACATAATTATATAGCACATCACTACTCATCCATTTCATGCATTTATTTTCTACAGGTTATTTATTTGCCACGCTAGTGCCACAAACAGATACATAGTGGTCACACTAGATGCACTTCACACAGTTCACAATATATCAGACCACTGATTGGTACTCAAAATTTACAAAACGATCTAACTAACTCAAGTATTTGCACTACTCGTAATTATCCATAGAACGTGTTACAACAACAGTTTCCCTATACCCTCAACTTAAAATTAAGAAATAAAAAAGCACCAAGGGTTAGGATTTACCTGAAAACAGTCAAGCTTGTGGGTCCTGGGTCTCTGACCCTGCCATTGCATCATCAACTATCTTTTCCCCACTCGTAGCATCTGCCTTTGCAGTAGCTGGAGCTTGGCTTGATAAAGCACCTGCAACTATATCTCTAATGGCTTCTTCCCATTTCTCTGTGTCAGCCAGAGACTCCAGTCTTTCCCTTTTCAAGTTCTCCTTCTCTTCCTTCTTCTTTGCTTTGTTTTTAGCCTTTCTCTCTTCTTCACTATCAGGATCATCTCTTTTACTTTTGCCTTTATTTTCCCCCTTTTTCTTCATTTTTGTTCGGGGAATCCGAAGTAAGATCAAGTATAGGAATGTCTTCCTCTACATCATAATTTGGTGTTGCTACAGCATCCCAACCTCATCCTTTACCTTATCAAATGCAACCCTAAAAGTAGCGAGATCAACATCTATCATCTATCTTGCCCGAGCATCGAATCTGTTCTCAAGATCTACCACCCGCCCAGGCAAGGTCATGAAAGGTTCTAGTGCAGCATCGAATGCATCTTTGACTCTTTTGTCTACAAAAGCAACAAATTGTTTGGCGAAGGCCTGTAGTTGCACCTCACACCAATTCGCTTGCTTGGCCTCCTTCCTGATATCAATCAGCTGAAATGCCGACCTTGTTCTTGTTGGAGGAACTGAGGAAGTCGGTTCACTTTGAGGCACTGAACCTGCCTGAGCGGAATGTGCTGGTGGTGGTGGTGGTACAATTTCGGAGCTTTTAACCCCCACATCTGGTGCTGAAACAGTCTCAGTGATTGGAGGATCTGCTGCACGAACTGCATCTTGATTAATTCGCAAGCCCGGCCGAATTTCATTTTTGCTGACAGGGTTGTAAGTCTTCTTGGCATGTATCTCATCATCAATACCTGAAATCTCAGGTACATGAGCTGCTTCACACAACCTAGTAATAAGATTTGGGAATGGATATGTAGCATTGGGTCTTGCGAGTCAAATTTTGATCTCTTTCGCTATAATTTCTCTGAAATCTAAGGGGGTTCTATCTTTCAAGCTTGCAACCAATATTGCTCGATTATCCCCTAATATGTTGTCTCCCTCGGTGGGTATCAGATGAATCTATATTAAACTCCACCAAAATCATGCCTCTGAATTTAGAGACGTTTTGGTAATCTTTTCTTCTGGATTATTCAACCACTCTGGTTCCCCATCTTCTATGAGAGTCACTAGCCACTAGATTTTCGCGATGCTTCAACCGGGCATAGAATATAGGTGAGGTGGCTCATGGGACGAAGGCTGGCCCATGAAGAAACCTGTTTATGGTGGCATCAGATACTTCTACCCTCACTCCATGTACTACAACTTTGGTCATAAGAGGTTTATCTGAAGTTCTATCCCCTTCTTTGCACATACTTTCCACCGTAGCCTGGTAGTTCATGTAGAACTCCCGGAACAACGAAGGAAAATAAACACCACTTACCCTATTAGTCCACTCCAGACCATATTCCTTGAGTTTATGCATCACCTCAGGGCATCTGATCAACCTTGTAGTGATAATCTTCTTCTCCTCTAGAATTGGTCTTCTGGCAATTCGTTGATCTGTTCAGCGAAGTCCATCCAAATAGATCGTTCCAGCCCCAGGAATTTTCCATCTCAAATTGTTCCTAACCTCGGGGTTTTTGCATTTTACCAAAGTTCCCCATACTGGAGAATCCTTATCACCTTGCTTCTACGAAGATGGTGATTCAGACTTAGTTTCTTCAGCTGCAGGCCTCTTAGAATCTTCAGTTTCAACTTTTTGTTCAGTGCTCTCAGACCCCTACTTAGTGTATTCTGATCCTTGTTCCTCCGAAGCTTGCTCAGATGAGATTGTCATCTCAGTATCATCAGTATCCTCCACCTCAATAGGCTTAGGTGGAGGCGGAGTCTTTGGACTAGTCCTCTTTCTTTTCCATCTGATCAAAGGCTCCTCGTCTTCATTATCAGAGTCCTCATTGACAAGTTGTCAAGGTACACTCTCTTTAGATGCTTTCTTTGGTGTGCTTGGATTCTTCCTCTTGGCTTCCATGCTCATTTTTGTACAACGTAGAAATCCTCAATTAGTACTAATAACCAAACAAGAAAAGAAGAACAATAAACTCAGTTTAGCATCAACACTATTTTTAGTTCCCAGGTTTGACGACATTTCTGATTTGCCATCACAGGTGTGACGGCGCTTAAAAAGCATCGTCAACCTTTTCCATAATCTGAAAAAATTTCTCAGCTTTTGACGGCATTTTTGAATGGCCGTCACACAGGTGCAAGATCGTGAACACTACCGTCAGACAATATTATAACTTCTAACTTCTTTTTACTTGATTTTTCTTCTACCATTATTCTCAATTTCAACTTAGGTCGTGTTCTTTACTGAGAATTCCATGAAATTACCCCGCATTCTCCTACAAACCCTAGTTTTCGAAGGATCTTGAAGAATGTCAATGGTTTCAGCCCACTCCTTCGAAACCAAGGTCTCTTATAGTTCACAATTGATCCAAAAAAAAGATGAAGTTGAAGTTTTTCTCATAACTGAGTGGCGACACTTAGCTGATGCACTTTGAGCACTTAGAATTTCAAGTGAAAGAAGACTGAGATGACAGAGAGAGAAGGTTTTCTTGACTTAATCCTCAGGTTTCAACAAGGAAAGTTTTAAATTTTTTGCCTTAAATCGAAATAACTTTGACAAAGGAAGGTAAATAACTCACTAAGGAAAAAAAATTAAAACTAATAGTAAAAGACCTATGGTAAGCGGGAATGTGAACAATTGTGGCTGGGCCGGGTTAGCCCAAAATTTTTAAGCTGGGCTCAACTCCTCTGACGATATTTTTGACGGCGCATCAGATACCTGACGATGCTTTAAAATTATCGTCAGCCTTAATAGAATAGGGCTTTGACTTGAGTATTTTGATGCTATTTCTCATGACTTGTCATACTTGTGACAGCCCATCAAAATTGACGTCAATCCTCCTTAAGTTTACTGAAACCAGTTCACCTCCTTTGTATGACTCTTAGCTACAAACATTAAAAACACAAGTGCAACAAAATTAAAACATCGGTTTTCCTCCCAAATAGTGCCTAATTTAATGTCATGGCACGACTGGGTTATCTCGACTACTCAGACTTCAACAAGATGCTGTATCACTACCACATTACCATCTTCCTGGAATACATCGATGACCGAGAATATATTCATCTCCTCCAACTACTTCATAGGAGGATGCATTTTAAATCTGGCCACTCTTTTTCCATACCTGAACTTTAGCTCATTGAGCTCCATATCATCCAACACTCTTCCCGTAACTAATAATGGTCTACCCAAGATGATGGGTACCTCAAAATAAACATCACAACCCAATATCACGAAGTTAGCAAAAAGAATAAAGTCATCCACCTTCACTGGCACATCGTTCAATATACCAACAGGTCGTTTCACCGACCTGTCTTCCATCACAAGACGCATCATTGAGGGGGTAGGTTCCCCCAATCCAAGCTTCTTGTAGATATCAAGGGGAATCTGATTAATACTTGCTCCTAAGTCACATAAAGCTTTGGTAAAATTCATAGACCCAACTGTGCACGGTATGGTAAATGCTCCAGGGTCTGGCTTTTTCTGCACTAAGGATTATAAAGAAATAGTGCTACAGTGGTGGATGTTGTCCACCGGCTCACAGCTTACCTTTCACTTCTTTGTTAACAATTCCTTCATAAATTTAGAATAGTTTGGCATTTGCTCAAGTGCCTCCATCAATGGCACATTCACTGTCAGTTGTTTCATTATTGCCATGAACTTGCTAAATTTTTCATTGTCTTCTTTCTTCTTCAATCTCTGAGGAAAGGGAGGTGGTGTTCTTGGCATTTCTTTCAACACCACTTCACCTTTCTTTTCGTCTTCTTTCTCTGAAATATCAAAAAAAACATCCATCTTCTCAAACTCCACTGGATTACTTCTTTCTGATACATCAACATTTACCTCCTTCTCTACAGCTTTGCCTATATAAGGACTAGATAACATATTTTCACTCCGAGTGGTAATCACCAAAGAAGAACTATCAATCCGCAGGTTCTGAACCGTATAACTAGGTAAAGTACCATCTTTTCTCTGGTTCAGAGTAGCCGACAGTTGCTCATCTATTGCTCCAACTACTTAATAGAATCAGAGTGTGAGCTAACCAACTGACTGAAGGTAGAAAATTCGCTTTTCATAGTATTTACCCCCGAGTTGGTAAGTTCAACTCCCTTCAACAGCTTTTCCATCATGTCCTCCATGGACATCTTTCCAGAACTAGTCGTCGCAGCATCCCAACTTCCAGGATAAATATACAAACCACTCCTGTCATTATTATTTCTCTAATGTCCCTGCTCCCTATCTTTATAATCAGGCTTGTCATAGAAAGTCGGACCTTGGTTCCCTTGGTTATTTCCTTGGAAACCCCCTGGTTATTCACATAGTTTTCCTCAGCATCAGCACCTATAGATACAGTACCCTGAGATTCCACAGCCTTAACCATTTCAGTCTTGCCGGATAGCAAGTGCTTGGCCAGCAAGTCCATCTACGTCTTCAAGTGGTCCATGTCTTGATCTCGCTCCTCATCCCTTCTACGCTGCTCTGCAGTAATACCATCAATAAAAGTCGGGCTAGCCACTACAGAATCCCTAATGTGCCAAACCCGACTCTGCTTGGTCATTCTATTCAGCATGTCAGAAGCATCTAGAAAAGAGAAGTCAATGAACGAACCACCTGCAGCATTGTCAACAATAGGTTTCATCACAGAGTTAAAATCTCTATACAAAGTCTCCATCAAGTGCAAATTTGTCATATTGTGGTTCGGACATTGTGCAAGTTTCTTCTTAAATCTTTCCCAGGTTTCGTGCAATGCTTCAGTCGGAAGCTGTCTGAAGTATCTAATTTAGTCATTCAACTGTACTCTTCTAGAGGGTGGAAAGGAACGTTCTAGGAACGCATCTTTCAACTGTCTCCAGTTGGTTATAGAATCAGGCTCTAACTCATTTAACCACATTGTTGCCTCCCCAGACAGAGACAAAGGAAATAATTTCAACCTGATCTCATTCTGGCTCACTCCCGGATTGTCAAAGGATTTTAAAATGGTGATGAAGTTCACCAAATGTATGTTCAGATCATCACCAGGAAAGCCTCCAAATAACCCTTTTAGATTCAGGAGTTGGATCATGGTACTTGTTATGCTGAATTTTGTACCTGGTGCAAATGGTGAAGGAATGATAGCACCCGTTGCACCAGCTCCGTCCATTCCTTCATCATCTTTATCAGCCTCATATTTCATAGGTTGTTTCCCATATTTTCCTCGGACTGGACGATTTTTGTTGATGTTTTGTTGCACTGGTGCAGCAACTTGTTAAGCTCGCCTTGGGTTTTGAGGATTCAGCAATTCCTCATCACCCAAGTCTTCATCATCAGGGTTTTGGTGACGTGCTTGTTGACCCAAATTTTGTACATTCACCTGAGCCCTGGCCATAGCAGCTAGTCTTTCTGCTTCCTATTGTTCAGCCATTCTTCCTATCAGTTGAGGTTCCGGATTGATTGGTAATAGTGGTGCTCCGGAACTTCTTGTGTTTTGCATAAACAACACAGTACCTGGAATAAACAAAAACATCAAATAAATGTAAATCAAGGAAACTTAACTATCAGCAAATTTTTGCGCCCAGACTTTAAGTCTACAACCAAATTCCCCGGCAACGGCACCATTTTTTGATAACGCTCAAATTACACTCTTGAATGGGTGTAAGCGATCATTGTCACTATAAAACCCAACTAGGTTGGGGTCAAATCCCACAGGGAATAGGGTGTGAACTTCTATTTGTTTATGAAATGCTTTACTGATAGTTTACTATTTCCGAAAGATGAGGGTTTAAGTTTCATAGAAAGTCAAATGTCACTTTCAATATTTTAGTATTTTTAATCAAGATAAATGGGAAACCATAGTTATGTTCACCATGGATTTTGGGAGAGATAGATACTAGGTAATGATTGGGATTCTTGAAGTACGTAGAACATCAGACTATCCTTGACTATAATACTTTCTGACTTATCTCTCGACCTCACCAGACAATTTATTATATAATTCTCTCGAACTTAGATAACTTATCTATTTCCAATAGGATGTTATCTCAGGTAGATTAATCCTGGTACGACATCAATCATTAAATAGAAGGTTGGTAGCTTCCAACTCTCTGTTGATAATTCACGACCTCTAGTCTATTTTTCCGTTAGAAGAAAATAAAACCTAAGGCATAATCTAATGTTTGCAACCACTAGATTTTAGTTAAAACAACAAAATTTCAAGATGTTCTACTACTCTTTGAATTTGTTAAACACCTAGCATCATATCAAAACCTAATCCATGGATCCCATAACTCCGGCTAATGGTAGTCGCTCATGATTTGATGAATAAAATAACAAGTTGAATTCATGATGATAAGGATCAACTTACGAATAGATGAAAAACAACAAGTAGTTCCTTCAATTTAATCACAAGGTGGAAAACAAAAATAGTTGATAAGAAACAAGAAGAATAATTAATGAAATAGAGCAATGTACGTCCCTCTCTTCTCAGAGTTAATGTCTCATAGATAATGACCAATAATTACTCTTTAAAAACCCTAAAACAAGTCTTTAAATATTCAACCCTAAATAAGAAAAAAAAATTAAAGTTACAGTTTTCTCTTTGGATTAGACGACGATGCTTTTGACGGTGCATCAGATACCTGAGGACGTGTGTGAGATGTCATCAAAGATTCTAGTGAATTGTTATCTTCTGAATCTTCATACGGTAATATTGATGGAATGTCAAAGATCTTGACGGCACTTGCAAACTGGCGTAACATTTCACAGGAAATCATCATACTCTGCCCTCTGGTTGACGACGATTTTGACGAGATGTCAAATATTTGACGGCCCTTCTGAATTATCTTCACAGTTCATCTAATCTTCTTAGGTTCTGGCTAATATTGACGGTGACTTTGACAGCCTATCCCATGTATGATGTCACTTCAAAATGATTGTCAGATACATTTCAGCTTATTTCCACCAGATTTCAACTGTTTTATTCTTCTTTCTTTTGGTTTCCTCCCGAATCACTTGTATCTATATTAACACACAAAAACGATAAAAACAACAAAAGTTGCTTAAGACTTCACAATTATTCAGAGTTAAAAGATTCAAATGTATTAGCATCGGCTCACACATCACTCCCACAGTCTCAATACAGTATTCTGTGTATTCTCAGTTTTGGTTTGCTTGACCAAGTGTACAGATTTTTAGTTATTAAGTTATATAATTTTTAGTCTTTTATATTACAGATTAATATCAGTACAGATTTATACTTGGTCTTGCGTTATCAGATATTATAGTTTTCATGTATTCATGCTCAGTTATTTCAAGTTATTCAGTTAGTCCTTATCCTATATGAACAATACCCAATAGTTTCAGTTCG
The DNA here is from genome assembly GCA_030864215.1 of Capsicum pubescens. Lineage (NCBI taxonomy): Eukaryota > Viridiplantae > Streptophyta > Magnoliopsida > Solanales > Solanaceae > Capsicum > Capsicum pubescens. The sequence continues at coordinate 85,260,322 of CM061543.1, forward strand.
GTTATTTAGAGTATGTACAGTTCAGTTTTACCCATCAGTATACAGTTATCAGTTAATCAGTATATAGATACCAGCTAATCAGTACCCAAATACCAGTTTTTCAGTATTCCAACGTCAGTTATTTAGTATTTAGTTATGAGTCATTCCATTAATCAGATCAGCTTAATATATTTTATGTTTGATTTTATATGTTTATGCATTCATGATCAGTATATTTGTACATTAGAATCCTCGAGTTATGTTAGTTTCCATCACATAGTTTTAGACCCAGTATTCATACAGTATCTATGTTTTACTACTTTTCAGCTTTAATTCTACTTATATTATAAAAGTAAAGTTTTTAAGAAACTAAGTGTAGGGATTCACCAGCTTATCATATGTTGTTTGTTAATCATGTTTTAAGATATATCAACTTTTAACTTATTTCAATCTCTTGGTGAGTCTACATACACTTAACATGCATGTTTTAAGGTTTCATATATAACCAGTTCTACTTATTGCATTCACCCCCACTTACTCAGTATATTCCAGAAGTACTTATCTACATATATGTCTATGTGCTACATTGTTTCATAATGTAGGTACCATTTATAGCCTACACATCATAATCGGAAAATTGCAGCTTCCGGCCAGCAGGTGATGAGTTCTCTTACTTCGGGGACTCCAGTCAGATTTAGTTCATGTACTGTGTTGCATTTTTTTTTATTTTCCATATGTATTGATTAGTGGTAGTTGGAGGCATGTCCTAACTAACTATAGTTAGTATAGTAGAGGATTCATAGATGTCAGTTAGAGTCAGTCATGTAATTTGAGTTCCCTCTTCAGTTTTATCAGTTACATACTTATTTATATTTCATTATGATTATATTTCCGCACATCAAAACTAGATATTAATTAATTGAATCATTTTCTCAAGCAGTACTCCATTTTATGGATTAGCTTGGGATCACTTGTTGTTTCAAGCACCGTATTACGACAAGAGGGTAGTCTCGGGTCGTGACATGAACATTCAGTAAAACATGAGTACATGAGTCATGAGTTGCATGACCTGGTTTGGGAGTTCATGATTTTATGGAACATGATTCATACTGCTGAATGAACTAGAACTCCTCATACTAGAAACTAGAAGAGTACATGATTCAATGGAAAGTGCATGAATATAAGTTATGATCATGGAGTTGACATGTAAGGCATGGGTAGATGCCGTGATGACTGAAATACAACACTTTGCACAAAGATAATAGTTGGTTGGGCATCATCCTCCCTTACTAATGCTCTTCAACGTACAGACATTACTACTAGAATTTGAGAGCTTGACTTTGTTACTTGTGCTATCATTTCCCCCTTAGATTTAACCCATGATTCTAAGTTTGTAGGCCCCTTTAATAAACTCTATAATGAACTACAACTACTTTACTCTAGATTTTGAGATATCATAATACACATAAATAATAAACTCATCCTAAAAGTTCATACCTTAAAGCGTAAAACCCACTGCTAAAACGTTCTTCTGAGATAGAATTGTTAACTTTCTATAGCCTCAATAGTCATCATACAATAACTTAAACATTGACTAACTTTGAAGTTTGAAGGAGTATCACCATACAATAAGTTCATACCAACTAGAATTCCAAATCTTCCAAAGATTAGTTCAGCTATCCACAATTCAAACTTAGATTCTAACACGTAACATAGGTATTCCCAAACCTTTAATGAACCATACTACATTCATCATAGCCTACTACTATCAGATCTCTAAATATATTTTTTCCTAAGCCATGAGAATTACCATTACACCAACCTACTCAATATCAACTACATATAATTTTGTATCAACAAACTTAAATTCTTGCATACACCATTTCAAGACTACTTGTTCACCTTTCATACAACTAGCGCCATGGATACAAAATCAACTAAATCTAGATAGTCATTATAACTAATTTGTTGCTGCTAAACTTCTAGGTTCATGCTTCTAACTCTAGATCACATGTTATCATAGAATTCTGAGAAGGGACCTAAGAGAACATCTAACTTTGGCTAAGTTCGTGATTTTCGTGAACATGAATGAAATCATTCAAACTTTGGAACTTAAAAGCACTGATGGGATACTTTTGAGCCTGCGTGCAATCCCATATTGTCTGTGGGTACTATCTGAGAAAACTCTATCTATAAGAATTTAAGCTGGTTATTTCTTCTTCCTTAAGATTAAAGTAGTGATGGCATGAATGGATTAACGTAAGAATCTGCATAAGTTTCTTAGAGAATATTTTTACTACATGATCTGAGACATAAAAGAAGGGAATCAATTCCTAAATGCCTTGCACCCTCTCGAATAAAAGTACAGACATCTTCGTACCATCTCTTAAGACTCTACTAGACATGGATTCATATACACCCTAGGAAACTTGAAATTTGTACTCTGATACCAAGTTTGTCACGATCTAAGACTACCCCTAGTCTTCGGTGCTAGGGACCACAAGTGATCCTAAGCTAACCCATAAACTGGCATATTGTTAAGAAGCTGATTTATAATATATTAAATAACTGGTTTTTCTATGCAAAAATATAATCATGACAAAATATGGGAAGAATTATAATACTGATACAATTTACAATCAAATAAAACTAAAAAGAGAAATAAAATTACATGACTGACTCAGACTGACATCTATGAAGCCTCTACTATACTGACTATAGATAGCTGGGACATGACTCCAGCTACCACTAATTAATAAATATGAGTAATAAAGTAAAGTATATGAACAACATCTGACTAAAGTCCCCAAAGTAGGAGAACTCATCACCTACTGGATGGAATCTGTAACTGTTTGATCATAATATATGCGCTACAACTGGTACCTAAATTATGAAACAATGTAGCCACACGAACGTATATGTGGATTAGTACTTTTGGAATGTACAGAGTAAGTGGGGGTGAATGCAATAAGTAAATCTGATTTCATACGTAATCTTAGATCATGCATGCTAAGAGTAAATAGACTCGCCAAGAGGATAAAATAAACTAAAAATTGAAGTGTCTTAAAACATGTATAAAAAATATAATCTGATAAGCTGGTGAACCACTACACTTAGTTTCTTAAGACTTTACTTTTATAATATAAGTAGAACTGAATCTAAAAAAAATAGTAAAATATGGATACTGTATGAATACAGGGTCTGAAATTATGAGGTGGAAACAAACATAACTCAAGGGTGTGAATATAACAATATATTGAGCATGAATGAATGAAAACTGCGATATCTGAGAATGCAAGACTAAGCATATATATACACTTCTGAAATAATCAATAAACTAAAATACTGAAATATGATAATTGAATGACTGGTAATTTGTATGCTTTGGTCAAGCAAGCCTGAACTGAATTCTAGACCGAGTACTGCACTAAGACTATGGGAGGTATCATCTAACCAACATTCCCCAATCTGAAGTAATCAAGTTCAAACCTATAACCCCAGTTGGAAGGGTGTCAGTACCGTGCCACGGGTACTAATATTGGTTGTGTGGATCCACTAAATTTATTTCCCAAAGGACTAGGGAGTCAGTCTTAAACTGGCGGGTGACCCCTAAGAGAATGTCAGTCCTAAATGGGTGAGTCACATCTCATAAACCTACGTTGGCTACATAGTTTTGGAACTTAAGGATTACTTCTAAGGACCCCATCTTAGCTGGTGGGTGAGCCCCCATCCCTAGGTTCGCTCTATGCAAAATCCTACTCCCAACTAAACTGAGACTGATTACTGTATTGAACTAAGCTTAACTGAACAAACAAGTGTATATAATAACTGATTAAATTACAATGCTCATGGTTTATCTCAAATTATTTTGAAGATACTAAAATTATGTTAATAATTAGGTATCGGGTGTTCATAACTTACTAGCATTGAATAGAAATCACAATGATGACATATAAAGCGTCATAAGCCATAGTAGGGGATCATTGCTCAAAACCCAACATTAGACATTTCATCAAACACATGAGAGTCATCAACTTGAACATGGGAATATGATATATATGTGAAAACAATATGAGTGCATGACTAATTTCATAAGTTAGGGATTTAACAAGAAATTGATGGAATAGGACATGGAAACTTGCAACTCAAAGAATGAATATATTAGTTCACTTGGATACATTTGTAGACATGGAAAAGTTCATAATTCGATATTATAACATGAAATTCAATTGGATACGTCATGGGAATCTGAACTTAAAGCATGAGATAACATAACTTTTCATGAAAACATGCTTGGACATGAATTTAGTCAAATTACTAAGCAAATCATGATTTATATTTATCTTGAACATATGATACTGTAACACCCCGAGTCTGTACCCTGGATGCTACATGGTGCGTACGACCCCGAAGGACCACAAGCCAACCCATGACTGATATCTACTGTGAGCACTGAAACATGATACTGTAATAATTGTGGAATAATAGGCTGAAATGCCAAAAGGTTCAAAATCTTTAAATATTGATAAAGTGTATCAACTGAAATAAAAATCTATAAAACTAAATATTGTCTGAACTATAGTTTGAAAAGCCTCTAATTTGAAACTATCTGAAAGTGGAGTTGATGGGACAATCCCTCAACTAACTCCGTCTACTAAAATACTGAGTCTACTGTAATAATGAAATGAAAGAATATCATCGATAGATGAGAACTCACTACTAAATCTACTATTGGCTGAATTTTGATCTATCTATACGTGGTCAGGAACCTAAGTATCCGAACCTATGATGTAAGACATCATAGCATAAAGAAAGAGTATGCATCAGTATGTGAAATATACTGGTATGCTAGATGAGGTAAGGATGAATGCAAGGGTTCATATGGATGAACAATAACTGACTGAATAATATAGAGAAACTGAACATGAGAGTACGTAGATTATTTGAACTACTATAAATACTGAGCATGCAATACTGTACATATATATATATATATATATATATTGTAACTGAGCTTTTCTAAAGCTAAGTGCTGAGTTTTGATATAGAGTAACTAATAGTCTGAGTATTTTGAGAACTGAGTTACTGATACTGATTGACTGTATCTGACAATCCTGATTCTGTAGAACTAAATTAAGTTCTATTCTAAAGACTAAAACTGTGGGAGGTAATCATCAAACCAATATGCCCCAAATAAGATAAAATAATTGAGTTGGGGTCCAATCTGTAACCTTAATTTGAAGGGTGTTAGTACCATGCCGTGGGTAAAAACAATTGAAGAGATTCCCTCATCTGGCAGGTACTATAATGAGAACGGTGGAACCCTCATCTGGCAGGTTAAAACACCTCATCAACCCTCAACTGGCAGGTTTGATATCTCAACCTACGCTGGCTACGTAGTTCTAGAATGCAAGGATTGCTTCTAAGGGTCACACCCTCTACAGGAAGGTGAGTCCCCATCCTTGGGTTCATTCGGTGATGAATCCTACTCCCAACTAAAAGACACCGAACTGGACTAGATCGATATTAAGTTTACTGAGTTTTCCTGAGTTTTGTAGCTGATGAAGTTCCACTGTGTTTTGTAACTGACTAAGAGTACTACTGATCGTGACATGACTAATACTATTTTGTAACTGATACTGGCTATAGGTAAACAACTAAATTATTGGGTATTAAATACCCCCAAGACTCAATAGAATGAAAAGTAAAGCATAGCATAATCTTTAATAACATAACATTGTTCATTTGTTCATAATTCATATGTAGAGATATTTTATCAAACACTTGTAAGGAATCTACTTATACATGAACGGGGAATACATGCTACAATGTTATAATGGTACTATTTCATTCACATAGGCATTTTATCAAATACATGGAGAGCATGCTTTGGTTATACAACAATCAACACATATAATTATCCTGGATATATCAATCAACTTGCAAATTGAAGGGTTTATCATGAAGATCATGTAATTCAACACATATAATTATTAATTTCATTAAAGTTTGTAATTTAATCATGGACTAAGACCAAACAATAACATTATCATGAATTCAATTCAAACATAAAAGTTCTTAATTCAACAATGTTGTTATTTGAAAATGGATTCGTGGACTTTATGGGTGAAAGGAACCCATAGATGAACACCTAACATACCTTGGAAAGTTAATTCTTGACGGTGCTTGAAGAAATTATTGAGTTTTGACCGTGATTTTTTATTACCGATAAAATAGATTGATAAAAATGATCCTTTATATTTAGATAGGTATAAAATAATACCAAATCCATACTAAGAACAATTTTAATCATTAAAATTTTGCTTTAAATACTCAACAAAATTCTGGTTGTTATGTTGGAAATGTGAAAAATAAAAAAGATTAACATGAATTTACATTGGAGGTGAACTTTGCAAATTTTGGTTTATTTCTAAAAAGTCTTGTGCCCGACATTTTTAAGTTCAATTTCTACTATTTTAGTCTATTTCTTGCAGTTTTTAAGATTTTATGAGACTCTCTTGCTATTTCTGATTAATTTTTAATTTGAATTTTATGATTTTTGATAATTTAATAGTCATAGTCCCTTAAGTATTTTTATAGAAATGAAATTAAAAAAAAAACTCATTTAAGGTATCAAAACTTCTTATGTAATATATTTAAGTGATGATATTCTTAATTTGCACAAATAGGGTTGCGTTATTTCCCTCACTCAAGAGAAGAGGGACTAATCGTGAAAACTCGAAAGAATTCTACTTCTCTTTGAAGGTAAAAACATAAACAAATGATTCAAAATGTTTTTAGGGCTTTGATATCACACCTGGGTGGAATAAAATCATAGGAAAAGACTGTTTTAACCCTGGACAAAACATTTAATTTTTGTCAAATTTTTCCAAACTAGTCCCCTGGCGCTATGCGCCATGATCGCGTTGGGCCACTGGAAATAGACAATTGGAAACTGAGGGCTTGGCACGACGCGGTGGAATCATGGTGCCCCTTTGATTCTAAAATTTGGACTCATCGCGAAGCGGTGGGATCACGTTAATACACTGGAAATTGACAAATGTGAAAATAAGATTTGGCGCGATGCGCTGATATCGTGGTACCTTACTAGAAACTGACAATTTCCATTTTTACATACTCTACAATGCGCTAATAGCCTGAATGATGGTGTTTAACGACTGAAACTTAAAATAGCCATAACTTCTTACCCGGTTATCGGATTTAGGCAAATTTTATATTGTTGGAAAGGTAGTTGATATTCCTATGAAATGGAAGGCTCTAAACCAAAAAATACTGGCTATTTCAAAATTTTAATATCACACAACTCATGGACTGAGTGTAATTTAGGCTAGGGAAATACAAGGTATTACATTATCTCCCTCTTGGGAATATTCGTCCTTGATTGAAATTGATTAAGCTGAGAAACACTGATAGACTGAGTTGACACACTTAACATGCATATCTAATGCATGACTACATGACTGAACTACTAACAAACTGAGCTCTTACACAGAACATGCATAGTTGATACATGGAATACATAACTGAAGCTACTGATAAGCTGGGTTTTCATACTGAACATGCATATCTAATGCATGAGTACATGACTGAACTGATTTATGGATGCATAAGCTAATATGCAATGGTAATGGATACCAAGTTATAATTGAACATGGAACTGAGTAAAGCTAAGAAAGACAATTACCTTAAGCTGGATCTAAGGTTGCGAAGAAGAGGTGAGGATACTTGGTTCGCATATCTTCTTCTTCTTCCCTAGTAGAACCCTCTATGGAATGATTCCACCAAAGAACTTTGACTAAGGAAACTTCTTTGTTCCTCAGTCTGTAAATTTAATGATCGAGGATCTGGACAAGAACCTTTACGAAAGAGAGATTATTCTGAATATTTACATCCTCTAAGGAGACTATGACTGTTGGGTCACTAGTGCATTTCTTTAGCAAGGAGACATGGAATACTGGATGTACTGAAGCTAGATTCGAAGGCAACTCAAGATCATAAGCTACCATTTTGAAATGACTGAGAATCTTGTAAGGACCGACATATCGGGGAATGAGCTTTCCCTTCTTTTCGAACCTCTTTACTTCTTTTATGGGAGAGATTTTCAAGTACACAAAATCACCGATCTCAATCTTAAGATCCTTTCTCCTCTCATCTGCATATGATTTATGTCAGCTATGGGAAGCCTAAGTCTTTTTCTGATCAACTGAACCTTCTCTAAGGTATCAAACACTAGGTTAGACCCTACTACTATGGTCTCACATACCTTAAACCAACCAATTAGAGATCTACATCTCCTACCATAGAGAACCTCAAACAGAGCCATCTAAATACTGGAATGATAGCTATTATTATATACGAATTCGATCAAAGGGAAGTGGTCATCCCAACTACCCTTAAAATCAACAATGCATGCTCTTATCATATCTTCTAGAGTATGAATGATCCATTCTTCTTGACCATCTTTCTGAGAGTGGGAGGTTGTACTGAGATAAACTTGGGTACCAAGACCCTTTTGGAATGCTTTCTAAAAATGAGAGGTAAAATTGGTACCTCTATATGAGATAATAGATACTGGGACTCTGTGTAACCTGAAAAACTCTCTGACATAGAGTTTAGCATAGTCCTCGACTAAATAGAAGGTATGGACTGGCAATAAATGAGCTGATTTGGTCATCCTTTCTACGATAACCCATATAGAATCATGCTGATGATGAGTACGAGGTAAACCTATCCAAAAGTCCATGTTCACTTCTTCCCATTTCCATATGGAATACTAAACTCTTGCATGGACACACTAGGCTTCTGGTGCTCAATCTTAACTTGCTGACATATAGAGCATTTAGCTATAAATTCTGCAATATCCCTTTTCATTCCACTCCACCAATAGATCTCCTATAAATTACGGTACATCTTAGTGACCCATGTATGAATAGATTAACGAGCACCATATGCTTCTACAAGAATTTGTTGCATAAAGTCATCTACACCTAGCACACATAGCCGACTCTGGCAACACAAAACACCACCTCTACTTTTTGATCTCTGACTAACTCTTTCAGCTTAACAGGAGTGGGATATCTATCTTGTTTTTCCTTTATCTCAAAAACTAGAGAGTATTTAGAACTGTTCTACACCCATACACTACCTTCTATTGAATCGACTAAGATGACACCTAGTCGGGTAAGCGGATGTACTTTCTGAACTAACTTCTTTTTATCATCCTCAACATGAGTAACACTACCTATAGATAGTCTACTGAGAGCATCAGCCACTACATTGGCCTTGCCCAGATGATAAAGAACACTCATGTCATAATTTTTCAATAACCTTAACCAGCTTCTCTGACGCAAATTTAAATCTTTCTTAGAAAATACATACTGCAAGATCTTGTGATCTATGAACACATCTACGTACACCTCATATAAATAGTGCCTCTAAATCTGTAAGGCAAACACTGCAACTGCTAACTCAAGACCATGAGTCAGATAATTCTTCTTATGGGGCTTAAGTTATCTAGAGGAGTAGGGTATGACCTTACCTCTATGGATGAAGACACAACCCAAACCTACTCTTGATACATCACAGTACACAACAAATCTATCTGAACCATTTGGTAGAGTCAAAATTGTGGCTAAGGTGAGTCAAATCTTCAGATCCTAAAAACTCTTCTCGTAGGAATCTGACCACTGAAACTGAACTTTCTTCTGAGTTAATCTGGACATAAAGGATGCAATAGACAAAAAACCTTCAACAAACTGACAGTAATAGCCAGCTAAACCCAATAAACTATTGATATCTGATAGAGATAGAGGTCTAGGTTTTAAGGATCAACTCTAATACCATGACCGGAAATAATATGACCAAGGAACTCTATAGACCTTATCCAAAATTCGCACTTACTTAATTTAGTGAACAACTGATGAGTTCTGAGGGTATGAAGTACGATTCTGAGGTGGTCTGCGTGATCATTCTCTCTATGAGAATAGATAAGAATGTCATCGATGAAGACTATAATGAATATGTCCAGGTACTGGTTGAACACATGGTTCATTAAGTCCATGAAAGTTGTTGGGGAATTAGTAACACCAAAGGACATAACTAGAAACTCATAGTGACCATACCGAGTTCAGAAAGCTATTTTTGAAATATCACATTCTCTGACCTTGAGTTGATAATAGCCTAATCTGAGGTCTATCTTAGAAAAGTAACTAGCACCCAAAAGTTGGTCAAACAAGTCATCAATTTTGGGAAATAAGTATTTGTTATTGACTGTGACTTTGTTTAACTGATGGTAGTCTATACATATTATGAGAGAACTCTCTTTCTTATGCATGAATAGAACTAGTACGCCCCACGGGAAAATACTGGTCCTGATGAATTCCTTATCTAGGAGATATTTTATTGTTCCTTTAATGCTCTGAGTTCTACTGGAGCCATTCTACATGGCAAAATAAATATGGGCTGAGTATCTAGAAGAAGGTCTATTTCGAAGTCTATTTCCCTAATGGCAGGAACTCCAGGAAGATCTTTGGGAAACATATCTGCAAATTCATTTACTACTAGAACTGATTCAAGACTGGGAGTCTCTAAACTAGAGTATTTGACTCACACAAGATGATAGACACACCAGCTTGGATATCATTTTTATTGCTCTAAGGAATAAAATCAACTGACCCTTAGGTGTTATAGTACTACCCCTCCATTCAAGGATTAGTTCATTTAGAAACTGAAAATGAACAATTTTGTTTCTATAATCAACTGAGGAATACAATGAATGGATCTAATCCATGTCAAGAATGACTTCTAAATCTGTCATCTCTAATTCTACTAAGTCTACTTTAGTGACTTTCTTAGATATCATAATCGAATAGTTCTTGTATACCCGTCGGGCTATGATAGATTGACCCACTAGGGTAGAGACTGAGAATAGTTCTATTAAGACTTTTGGTTTGACTTTAAAGTCAACTGCTATGTAAGGAGTTATGAAAGATAGAGAAGATCCTGGATCTAATAAGTCATAAACATGCAAGTGGAATATCTGTAACGTACCAGTGACCATGTCAGGAGAACTTTCCAGATCTTATCTGGACTAAAGTGTATAAATCCTATTTGGGCGTTGCCCATTGGTAGCACTGGAAGTGGCACCCTGTTAATTCGGGTGATCGGACTGAGCTGAAGAACAATTATACTAACCCTGAGAACCTGACTAAGGACAATCCCTGACTTTGTTTCCTGGCTTTCCACACTCGAAACAAACATCACTACCAGATCTGTAGATACCCTAGTGGTTTCTGCCGCATTGCTGACACAGAGGATTTATTCGAGTAATGCTGACACTACCCTGAGATTTATTGCCTGATGCCCTATCTTTGTTACCATTTTTGAACTTAGGTACTGGAGCACTAGCTGAGGACAGAGCTAGAACTGAAGATTTTGTGCAAAACTGGGAATGGTTACCGCCCTATGACTTAGTTTGATTGAAATTAAAGCTACCTATTCTAGCTCTCTTGTTCTGCCTCTCTCTTTCTAATCTTAGCCTCTTCTATCTATTGAGAAGGGAGCATGGGCCTATATTATCTGCTACTACATATGGAACATACCTGAATAATTGAGTAAACTTGAGGGAATACTCTTTCACGCTCATACTGCCTTTCTTGAGGTATATGAACTCTAACACCTTAGCTTATCTCAGCTCTAAGGGAAATAATCTACCTAGGAAGGCAGCAAAAATCTCTTCCCACTCTAAGGGCTCTATATTTGTGCCCCTGTCTACCTTTTAGTGCTTAAACCATAGATGAGCTACATCTTGTAACTGATAGGCGGCTAACTCATCACTCTCACTAGAATTCACTCCCATGATATCTATGACTTTTTGAACCCGATTGAGGAACTCTTGTGGATCCTCTTCTGACTTGGATCCTGAGAATAGGAGAGGATTCATTCGGGTGAAGTCCCAAATCCTGGCTGTAGCAGTATTGGCCACTGGGTTGGCTGGAATAGCAGCTGGCCATTCATTCTGAGCTTCTACTAAATTAGCTAGAGTCATGAATACAACTCTGAATTCAATATGAAAGACATGCTCGTCTAGGGGATCTGCCTGAACGGGCTGAGATACTGACTGATTCCCGGTTCTTCTTTCATTAGTCTTTTTGGAAGGCATATTCTATAAACAAAAGGAAGAAACAGATTAGACTGAGAGTTTAACTAGAATTCATGATCACTCGCACGACATGAATACTGAAAGAAGGGAAACTTTTCCTAAAATATCTCATAGCCTCTTGTCCATAAGTGTGGTGCACTACACACCCATGCACAAGACTCTACTACATGTGTCTTTTAGACTTCCTAGGACACTGTTGAACTTTAGGCTTTGATACCAAGTTTATAATTCCCCGAGTATGTACCTTAGACGCTACATAGTGCTTACGACCCTGAAGGACCACAAGCTAACTCCTGATATTTGTTGTGAGCACTGAAACATGATACTGTAATAAATGTAGAATAATAGGCTGAAATGCCATAAGGTTCAAAATCTATAAATACTGATAAAGTGTATCACCTAAAATAATAATCTATAAAACTAAATACTATCTGAACTCTAGTCTGAAAAGCCTCTAATCCAAAACTATTTGAAAGTGGAGTTGATGGGACAATCCTCCAACTAACTCTATCTACTAAAATACTAAGTCTACTATAATAATAAAATGAAAAAATATCCTCGATAGATGAGGACTCACAATTAAATCTACTGCTGGCTAAATATGGATCTATCTATGCGTGGTCAGGAACCTGAGTGTCTGAACCTATGATATGAGACATCATAGCACAAAGAAAGAGTATGCGTCAGTACGTGGAATGTACTGGTATGCTAGATGAAGTAAGGCTGAATGCAAGGGTTCATACGCATGAACAATGATTGACTGAATAATATAGAGAAGCTGAACACGTGGATAATCTAATCTACTATAAATAATGAGCGTGCAATAATGTGCATATATATATACTATAACTAAGATTTTCTAAGGCTAACTACTGAGTTCTGATACAGAGTAATTGATAGTCTGAGATTTCTGATAACTAAGTTAGTGATACTGATTGACTATATCTGATAGTCATAATTTGGTAGAACTGAATTGAGTTCTATTCTAAAGACTAAAACTAAAATTGTGTGAGGTAATCATCAAACTGACATACCCCAAATAAGATATAATAACTGAGTTGGGGTCCAATCTGTAACCCCAATTGGAAGGGTGTCAGTACCGTGCCATGGATAAAGACAACTGAAAAGGCACCCTCATCTGTAAGGTCATCAAATAGAACGGTGGAACCCTCATCTGGTAGGTTAAAACACCTCATCAACCCTCAACTGGAAGGTTTGATGTCTCAACCTATGCTGGCTATGTAGTTATGGAATGCAAGAGTTACTTCTAAAGGTCACACCCTCTACTGGCAGGTGAGCCCCCATCCTTAGGTTTACTCTGTGCTGAGTCCTACTCCCAACTGAAAGACACTGAATTAGACTGGACCGAGATTGAGTTTATTGAGTTTTCCTGAGGTTTGTAACTAACTGAGTTCTACTGAGTACTGTAACTGATTGAGAGTACTACTGATCGTGACATGACTGATACTATTCTCTACCTGACACTATCTCTAGGTAAACAACTTAATTGCCAGGTATTAAATACCCCCAGGACTCAATAGCATGAAAAGTAAAGAATAGCATAATCTTGAATAACATAACATTGTTCACTTGTTCATAATTCATCCATAGGGACATTTTATCAAACACCTGTAAGGCATCTACTTATACATGAATGGGGAATACATGCTATCATGTTATAATTGAACTATTTCATTCACATAGGCATTTTATCAGACACATGGGGAGCATGCTTAGGTTATACAATAATCAACACATATAGTTATTGTGGCTATATCAATCAACTTGCAAATTGAAGGGTTTATCATGAAGATCTTGTAATTCAACACATATAATGATTAATTTTATGAAATCTTGTAATTTAATCATGGACTAATACCCAACAATAACATGAACATGAATTCAATTCAATTCAAACATGGAATTTTATAATTCAACAATATTGTAGTTTGAAAATGGATTTGTGGACTCTATGGGTGAAAGGAACCCATAGAAGAACACCTAACATACCTTGGAAAGTTAATTCTTGATGGTTCTTGAAGAAATTCTTGAGTTTTGACATCGATTCTTAAAGCTAGGGTTTGCTTCCTTTAGAGAAAATACCTTGATTTTGGGGGAAAAGTTAATAAAAAAATGATTTAAAACATTTTTAGGTCCTTAATCTAACACCTGGGCAGAATAAAATCATGGGAAAAGAATGTTTTAACCAAGGACGAAACATTTAATTTTCGTCAAATATTTCTGAACTGGATCCCTGGCGTGAGGTGGTATGATCGCGTCCGGCCACTGGAAATAGACAATTGGGAACTAAGGGCTTGGTGCGATGTGGTGGAATCGTGGTGCCCCTTTGATTCTAAAATTTGGACTCATCGCGATGAGGTGGGATTGCGTTGGTACAATCAAAATTGACAAATGTGAAAATAAGCTTTGGCGCAACGCGCCGGTATCATGGTACCTCACTAGAAACTAACAATTGTCATTTTGACATACTCTGCGACGCGCTACTGGTCTGAATGACGATGTTTAATGATTGAAACTTAAAATAGCTATAACTTCTTACCTGATTATCGGATTTAGGAAAATTTTATATCGTTTGAAAGATAATTGAATTTCCTAAGCAATGGAAGTCTCTAAACTGAAAATACTGGGTATTTCAAAAAAATTATATTAGATAACTCATGGACTGAGAGTTAATTTAGGCTAGGTAAATACGAGTTATTACAGATACTTCATAAACAAAAGAGAAAGTTTATATCTTTAATTAAAGAAAAGTTTTTTGGGCTCCATGGGTGAAAGGGGACTCATGGATGAACTCCCACATACCTTAAACCTTTAAATTTAAAGAGGAACACCAATCTTGATGCTTTCTTGAAGGTTTTTGTCTTTGGGAACTTGAATTCTTGATTTCTTGGGGAGAAAGAGAATGAATTTATTCTTGGGGAAGGGGAGGATTTTCTTGAGAGAAAAGTTGCAGTAGAAGGCCAATAATGACCTAAAATATCCCCAAATCATGTTATGAATAATTGGGTTGAGGGGAAAAGACTTAATTTCCCCCAAGCAATCAACTTCACAACTGAACCGCTATTTGAAGTATCACCACAATGCGGTCTTATCGCGGTGGCTTACTGGTTCTGACGAAAATGATCATAACTTTTCACTCGCGTATCAGATTAAGGAAAAATTGGTATTGTTAGAAAGGTAATTTAATTTTATACAAATTGGTGGGTCTAGAGATGATAAATTCCATATATTTCAAAAGTTATATAAATTAAAAGTTGACCCTTGTAGGTTCAAACACCAAACTTTGGACGAATCAAAGAATCTTAATTCAACTTTGTTCTAAGTGATTTCGATGAACATTTTTAATCTCATAAGAACTTAACACACTAGGATAGAAATCATGACACATGCATTCAAATTATAAATTAAGAACTAGGCACAAACCCCTCACCGCGATGCGGTATATATGCCAACGGGAATAGCACCGCGATGCGGCGCTATTGCGGTGACTTGCTAGATTCGTGATCCAAACCTAAACCAATCTTCATCCAAAAAATCTAAAACTTATTCGAGATATGATTCTTACACCCCTGAACATGAATTAACTCAAAAACTAATGTCTCAGGTTTGGGAAGACCAAAATGAAAATCCTAAAAAATTAGGGGTCTTGAAAATGGCTAAGTCCCCAACACTTGGTGAAAATTTCAAGACATAAGCCCCTTAAGCTTCTAACTAAGATATGAATCAAGATAAGATTAGTATGGGGTATTACAGACCCGATCTCACGTTATTCCCAAATACATATATTTATCAATAGTGTGGACTATGCACATGGTCATCAAGAACCCCACATCGGCAAATGTGGTTTCCAGTGTTTTTTCTCTCTGGGACTTACACCTTCATGATGAGCTACACAATACTAATTAATACAAATTAAACAAATTTCACATAACCCATTTATTTAACCAAGGAATTATCTATTAGAGCATAAACCATAGGTATTGTCGTACCCTTACGCTTGCAAGTTTATAATTATGCCATTCCAATTCCATCAAACTTGGGGGAATGCCATGACCCCCTTAGTTTATTAGATCAAGTTGGGGGAATGCCACAACCCCTATTATTTATCCAATCAACTTGGGGGAATGCCACGGCCCTTGAGCTTCTAATTTAAAATAAAAAACATGGCCAACAAGGCCTTCAAATCCACTCATGCTCCAATATCCTTTTTATTCAATGCCATAGTTTCAAAAATAGTTTTAGTGTGTATGTACTCAAGTTTCAAAGCCAACTATGCAAGTGGTTGAGGAAACAAAATTTCCAAAACCAATTCCAAAACAAAAATCATCAATTTATAGGAATACCTGGACTACTATCCCGTTCACCATACCCATGCACGCGAGTGTTAAAAAATACCTCAAAAAAGTGTACATAATTGCATTAAAACCATGAAATCAAATTCACGTAACCATCATTCCTGTAATACCCCGTATTATTCTTAGCTTAGTTCAGCTTATAGTGCATGTAAAAGAGCCTTAAAACCTAAAAATTTAGCTAAGTATTGGAGACTTATTTTTATTTTTTGCTTTTTAACTTTTTTGATTATTAAAGTGACCTTCCCAACCCCAAGAAATAAGTTTTTGAGTTAATTTATGTTCAAAGGTGTAAGGAACATGTCTCGGGGATATTTTGAATTTTTTGGATGAGGTTTGGGCTATGTTTGGATTTCAATTCCAGCAGCTCAACGTGATTTCACCGTACGGTGGAATAATGATGACATCATTAGCGCATCGCGGTGATGGTCTAATTGGCGTCCCAGTTATGAATTTAAATTATATAAGGGCAGTCTTGTCTTTTCCCATTGCCCCAATCCGTATTAATACGGGATTTAGCTTCGGTTAAGGTATATTATGCCCAAAATCCCCAATTTTACACTCAAATAAACCCTAATCTCTTCCCTAGTTAAGCAAATTAAACTCCTTTCCGTTCGAGAAAAATCAATAAAACAAGTCCCCAAATTCAAGAATCTCTAAGGAAGATTAAGGAATTGTGTTTCTTTTCATGGATTTAAGCTTTTAAGGTATGTTTGATGTTCATTCATGGGTATTTTTTCCCATAGAGTCAAAGAACCTATTTTGATGTTTTAAATAATTAATTTGCATGTTTACACGAATTGTCTTCATTAAGTGTTTATGAATTTCGAATATGCATGATGTTTGCAAGTGATTTTTGATTGCACTAGCCTTACACGCTTGAATGATGTTAAGTCCAAAATTCATGGTCTTACTATTGAAATTATTCTATTACCATATGTTTTTAAACTATTTCAACGCTTTAATTCATGACCTTCAAGTGTTTAGGGAAATGCCTAAGTTATGATTTTGGAATAATGCTTGCTTATTATGGTTTCAAATGCTCTCATGTGTTCATATTGATATTGCTATCGAGTCCTGGGGGTTATTAATACTCGAAACTTAGCTGTTTTCATAGTTTTAGTATTTTCAGAGTGGTTTTAGATAAACCATAAGCATCATCAGTTCAGTCAGTTATCTTAGTCAATTAAACTTAGATTAGTTAAGAAATTAGTGTCTTTTAGTTGTAAGTAAATACTTAGAACTTAGTGAACGTAGGGATGGAGTCTCCCCAATTAGTAGGCATGGGGAATTCGTCTCCCCTGTCAGTAGGCATGAGATGTTAGTAGCGGTCTCTAGGTTCCAGACCTATGGCGCCACCGTAGACTTTGAGGGGTCCTCCGTCAGTTAGTCATGAAACCTTCGTCCTTCGGGATATTATATTAGTGTATCCACACAACCATTGTTATTACCCATGGCATGTTACTGACACCCTTCCAACTGGGGTTACGGGTTGGACCATGATAGAACATTAGGGCATATCGATTACATATAGCTCTCATAGTTTCAGTCCAGTCTCAGTTCAAAAGTCAGTTCAGGTTGCTTGACCATACCATATAGTTATCAGTTATTTAGTTATTAGATTTTTATATTTCATATAACAGACTACTTCGGTATCATTTTATATGGTTGGTCATGCATTTTCAGATTTTACAGCTTTCATGCATTATATGCATCAGTTATTTCATGCTATTCATTCAGTGAGTTATTATTCATGCACATGAGCCCATGCATATAAGACAAACCCCATCTAGCATACCAGTAAATTCAAAGTACTGACCACATACTCATTTTTTATGCTATGATGTCTCATATCATAAGTACGGATACTCAGGTTCCCGATAATAGTTAAATATTCAAGCGCATCAGCAGCAGCAACATTGGTGAATCCTCATATTTCAAGGATTGATTATGCTTATTTCAGTGTTTTCAGTTTAGTACTTAGTTAGAGTTAGTTAGGGCCTTTCCCATAAACTCTTATTTAGTCAGTTTGTCATTACTTTTATCAGTTTTCAGACAGTTGTTTTCTGGTAGTTGTTTTCAGACTTATGATTAGAAATATTTTAGTAATTAAAACCTTATAGTTTATTCAGTTATTCCACACATGTGTATTTTATTATAATTATTATGTGCTCACAACAGTTACTATTTCATGGGTTAACTTGTTGTCTTTTGGGACCGTAAGCACCGAGTGGTGTCCAGGGTATATTTCTAGGGTGTTACAAACTTTGTGTTAAAGCCTAAGGTTTTACAGTGTCCTAGGGATTCTAAAAGCTGTGTGGAGTAGAGTCTGGTGCATGGGTTTGAAGCGCGCCACACATATGGGCAAGAGGCTACAAGATATTTTAGGAAAAGTTCCCTTTTTTTTATTATTCATATCGGGCGAATGAGCATGAGCTCAATTTAAAATCTCTTTCTGATTCAATCTTCTTTCTATTTATAGAGCTTGCCTCCCAAAAAGAATAACAGAGGAACAAATGGGAATCATCCCGCACCTCTGCCCATTTAGGAAGCTCACCTAAATAAACATATCTCTCATGCCAAATTCAGAGTTCAATTCACTACTTTAGCTCCCTTAGTAGCAACTCAGAATAATCAGGCTTCATTTAAATCCATTCCTGTGGTTAATACAATAGCATCTAGGATTTGAGACTTCACCCAAATTAATCCTCTTTTGTTTAAGGGATCCAAGTCTGATGAGGATTCGTAGGAGTTCCTTGACATTGTTAAGAAGGTAACTGACATTATAGGTGTGTCTTCTAGTAAGAGTGAAAAATTAGGTGCTTACCAATTGGAGGATGTAGCTCACACCTATTATAAGAAGTGGAAGGGAGATAGATGAGCAGATGTAGGGCCCATTGAATGGGAGGAGTTTGCTACAACCTTTTTAGATATGTTCTTTCTTTTGGAGTTAAGGGAAGCTAAGGTGCTTGAGTTTATTAACTTGAAGAAGTGCAATATGAGTGTGAAAGATTATTCACTTAAGTTTACTCATCTAGCAAGGTATGCTCCTCATGTAGTGTGATAACTGGTCTAGGATGAGTAAGTTTGTCTCTAGTGTAGCTGATAGTATGGTCAAGGAGTGTAGGACCGCAATGTTAATTAAGGAGATGGACTTGTCTAGGCTTATGATCCATGCTCAACATATTGAAGAGAAGAAGTTTAAGGAAAGAGAGAGAGAGAATAAAAGGGCTAGGACCTGTAGCTTTAATTTTACTCCGCCAAAGTTGAAAGGTGGTAACCATCCTCAATTCTGTCAAAAATCTTCAGTCCCAGTCTAATCTTCAGCTAGTGCTCTAGTGCCAAGGTTCAAAAATGGTAATCAGGATAGGGGGTTAGGCTTTAAGACTCATGGTCATGTGAACAGTGGTTGGACTAATCCCCTTTTCCAGATGTATGGTAGGAATCATCAAGGTGTATGCAGGGCTAGTAGCAAGGTGTGTTTTGGATGTGAAAAGTTAGGCCACAGGTTGAGGATGTGTCCAAAAGGTATGTAGAAAGGTAGGAATAATTGCCAACAGGGTCAAACTAACTCTTCAGTGGCACCCGCAGGTCGCCTAACTCAGCTGGGCGCCACTTTCAATGCCACCAGCAGTCAGCGCCAAAATAGATTGTATGACCTCCATTCCCCGTACAATCATTAAAGTTTCCCTAATGTGGTTATAGGTATGTTACGAGTCTTTCATTTACATGTCTATGCTTTGTTAGATCATGGAGCTTCTCTTTCTTTTGTAACCCCCTATATAGTTTCCATCTTTAGAGTCAATCTTGAAACCTTAACAAAACCCTTCTCGGTGTCTACTCCAGTAGGTGTTTCTATTGTAACAAGGCAGGTATACAGTAACTGTCAGGTCACAATATCCTAGACAGTCACTTCAGTTGACCTTATGGAGTTATAAATGATGAATTTTGATGTCTTTCTTGGCGTGGATTGGCTCCACCCATGCTATGCTTCAGTTGACAGTAGAAATAGAGTCATTCAGTTTCAATTTCCAAATAAACCATTTATTGAATGGAACAGTATTACTTTAGCTCTTAAAGGTCAAGTTGTTTCATACCCTAAGGCATGAAAAATGATTTCCAAGGGTTGTGTTTACCATCTTGTTTGAGTCAAAGACTTTAATTCTGAGGCCCCTAGTCTTGAGTCAATTTCAGTAGTAGGGAATTTCTAGATGTGTTTCCTGAAGACCTTCCCGGAGTTCCTCCAAAAGGGGAAATAGACTTTGAAATATACCTTCTTCTAGATGCTGTAACACCCCGAAAATGGGTCCCAAGACATCACATGGTGGTCAAGACTACAAGAAATCTCAAGATAACCTTGTAAGCCTTCTACAAAATCTAAAACTCATATTAAAGAGGTTTAAGAAAGCAATCATTTCTGAAATACTTAATCTGAACTAATTTGGTCTGATTTTACATGAATACGGTGTCTAAAAATAATTAACTATGAAATTTGAACAATCAACGCTGCAAAACTAAACATATTTTATAATCGAACAAGCCTCTAACACTACTAATTGGAGAGTCACTGGGACAAACCTCTAGTTGACTGGAACTGATTGAAAATACAGCATAAAGCACTTTATTTTGTTGGAAAATTAAACAATTTGGTCCCCAAACTATAAGGACTCACCAACTGTTGGGATGTAGATGGAGATGCTCGAAATCACTCACGCTGATGAAACTGAGAACCTAAACCTACATTATTAAATAATGTAGCACATAAACATCTATATGAATCAGTACTTCTAGAATGTACCGAGCATGTGGGGGTCAATGGATAGATAAATCAATATCTCAAGTTTATAAAAAATTCAGGATGGAATGCATGCTAAGTGTAATGACTCACATACTCTAGAATAACTGAAAACTGGAAATCATAAATCATAAATAAGGAAGCATACTGTATAAATCTTGTGAGCCATCACATTTAGTTCTAAAAAGTTTTACTTGTATTCTACCTTTAAATCATGCAAGCTAAGTATAGAAAGGACTCACTTTTATATCTGAAAATTGAAAGTTGTAATGTTATGACTAATATCTGAAGTATAATAATAACTGAATGAAATTGCGAGCGGTCACATTTAGTTTTCTAAAGCTTTTCTTTTAGTCTTTTCTATTAGGGAGGTTCTTCTAACCGACATAAACCATTTTATCTATCATGGAGTTAAATATCAAGTTCCCCTAAGGGAAAAACCTCACGTTGGGGAGAGGTGTCATACTCTTGTCAAGGAGTATAACCTGAGTCAAGTGATCACAATTTGTATCTGAATTCATATAAATGGAATGATCTGAATCTATACCTACGTTGGATCATAGTTTTAGGGCATGTAAACATACCTAACTCGGTGCTAACTATAACTCTTTTTAATATGTATGCTCATTCTATAGGATATCCACTTTAGAATTTCCATAAGGATCTATACTAAAAACTAGTTATGCCTCTGTTTACTTTAAACTGTATTCAGAACGATGAAGTGGATTCCATATCTTAACTGAGGATCAAAAGATCAAATATTGCTTAAAATCTGAATAAAAACTAATCATAGGATGCTTAAAAGCACAATTTTCTTGAAATATCAATATTCCAACTAGGGCTTAATAACCCATGTTTCAAACTCATGTCAAATTATCATAAAGTCATGCACAAAAATCAAAATCTTGAAATTCTTGCACAATTCTAATCAAGATAATGAATTTCAATTCTCAATGTGTATAAAATAACTTCACACACATAAGCATGCAAACGTAGGGATGCAATTCAACATTTAATCACTTAAAACATCAACATCTTAGAATAATATCATATAATTTCATGTAAATTCAACTTTAAAAACTAGTTTTGGGTACAAGTATGAATGAATATCCTTATTCATAAACCCCACATACCTTATTAGATTAATTTGATGAAGAAAACTAGCTTTGAACTCCCAAAGATGTTCTTGAAGGCTTTTTCTCGAACTTCTTAGATTATAAAGCTTGGGTTCTAGCTTTTCTTGTAGAAATTTTTGATAGAGTTCTTAGTGTTCATGAGGGGATAGGGTTTTCTTGTAGTGAAAAGATGATAAATGATGTAACTAATGCTATTTGGGGCAGAAATCTCATGTTTTGGGCATTCTTGGGTGAGGTAAATGACCTAATTTCCCACAAATATGCAAAATCAGAAACTAAAAAAATAAGCTAGCGCACAATAGAGCAAGCGACGCAGGCTCTGGAGTAGCGTGGGCATATCATGGGTAGCTACTATTTTTTATATCCAAACATGCCCTTATGCTGGTCCAAAAATGCTGAAACTTACCCAAGACGTACTATTAAATACCCCGATCATGAATCATCTTTAAAATCAGCAATACAACCTCAGGAAGGTCATAAATAAAATCATTGAAGTTCAAGGGGTTTTGGAAATGACTATGTCCTAAAACTTAGTGAAATTTCTAAGTCCTAGACCCCTTTAACACGCACTACAGAGCTGAATTGAGTTAGGATATTACGGGGTCTTACAATATCTCCCCCTTGGGTATATTCATCCTCAAATAAGAATAATTAAGCTGAGGTTGTTGATGAACTAAGACTATAACTAGGGAGCACATCTGAAACCATGACTTAACAAACTTGCAAAATTCAAGAATTATTAAAAGAGTGACTATATAATGCTAAGACTAAGAATGAAAAAGAGATGATCTGAGGAAACTGGTTACCTTACGCTGAGTCTGAAGTTGTGGAGAAGAGATGAGGATACTTGGTTCGCATATCTACTTCTATTTCCCAAGTGGCGCTCTCAACAGTTTGATTCTGCTAGGGAAACTTCTTTGTTCCTTAATCTACGAGTTTAGTGATCAGAATTTCAACAGGAATCTCTTCATAAGAGAGGCTATCATGAATATCTATGCATTCTAAGGGTACTACAACAGTTGGATCACCAATATACTTTTTTAATAGGGATACATGAAACACGGGGTGAACGAATGACAAATCTACTGGAAACTCAAACTCATATGCTACTTTCCCAACATCAATCAATATCCAGTAGGGACAACATATCGGAGACTAAGCTTCCCTTTTTTTCCAAACCTCTTTATCCCCTTTATGGGTGAAATCTTCAAATAAACTAAGTCATCAACTTCAAACTCAAGATCCCTTCATCTCATATCTGCATAAGGTTTCTGATGACTCTGAGTTGTCTTCAACATCTCTATCAAATCGACTGGACCTTCTCCATGGCTTTAAATACCACCTCTATCCCAATCTAAGCGGCCTCACCTACTTCAAAAAAACTTATAAGCGACCTATATCTCCTCCCATAAAGATCCTTAAACGGGGCCATCTGAATGCTAGCATAGTAACTATTATTGTAGGCCAACTCAATCAATGATAATTGTTCATCCCAACTACCGTTGAAGTCAAGAACACATTACCTCAGCATATCCTTTAGGGTCGAATGGTCTTCTCTATTTGACCATCGGTCTGAGGGTGAAAAGCTAAACTGAGATAAACTTGAGAACCTAGACTCTTCTGAAAGGCTTTCCAAAAGTGAGAGGTAAACTGAGTTCCTCTATCTGAAATGATAAACAAAGGAATCCCATGAGACTTGACCAACTCTCTGATATATAACTTTGCATAATCTTCAGTTGAGTAGGACGTATGATCTGGCAGAAAATAGGAATATTTGGTCAATTTGTCTATAATAAACCAAATCAAATCATGCTGATGAAGCGAATGGGGTAACCCTATTACGAAATCCATGTTCACCTCTTCCCACTTCTAGGTGTGAATACTAAACTCATACAAGGTACCACCAGACCTTTTATGCTCCATATTAACCTATTGATAAATAGAACACTTAACCACAAACTCCACAATATCTTTCTTCATACCACTCCACCGTAGACTTCCCATAAATCTCTATAAATCTTAGTAGATCATGAGTGAATGGAGTAACGCGCACCATGCATTTTGACCATAATCTGCTGCCTCAAACCATCAACGCACGGAACACATAGTCTACTCTAGTACCCCAACACACCATCTCCCCCTTGGGAGTAAACTTCTACCTTCTGCTCTCATAATGATTCCTTCAACATAACTAGACTGGGATTCTTTTCTTGTTTCTCTTTTACCTAAGAAACTAAAGAAGACTCTGAACTACTCTGCACCCAAACATTTCCCTCAGCCGAATCAACTAACCGTACACCTAGTCTAGAAAACTGATGCACTTTCTAAACCAACTCCTTCTTATCACCCTCTACAAGAGAAACACTACCCACCAATAGTTTACTAAGGGCGTCTAACACAACATTGGCCTTGCCTGGATGATACAAAACACTCATGTCATAATATTTCAACAATTTTAACCACCTTATCTAACTGATGTTCAACTCTCTCTGCGTAAATACATAATGTAAACTTTTGTGGTCCATAAACATATCAACATGCACCAAATAAAGATAGTGCCTCCAAATTTTCAAAGCAAACACAATAGCAGCTAACTCAAGGTCATGAGTAGGATAGTTCTTTTTGTGAGGCTTAGTTGTCTAGAGGAATAGGAAATGACCTTAACTCTCTACATCAATACACTACCCAGACCAACTATAGAAGCATCATAATAGAAAATGAATCCATCTGTACCTCAAGTAACGCTAAGGCTGGGGCTGAAATGAGTCGACCCTTCAACTCCTGAAAACTAATCTCACAACAATCTGACCACTATTAAATTTACTTTGAGTCAATCTGGACATGAGGGATGCAATAGACGAAAATCCCTCAACAAACCATTGGTAATAGCCAGCTAAACCCAAGAAACTCCTGATGTCTGAAGGAGAGATGGGTCTAGACCAGTTTCTTACTGCTTCTATCTTTTGGTGATCAACTCTAATGTCATCACCAGAAACTATATGATCGAGTAAAGCTTCTGACCTTAGCCAAAATTCACATTTGCTGAATTTGGCAAACAACTGGTGATCTCTAAGAGTTTGCAACATGATTCTAAGATGATCTGCATGGTCATCCTCACTGTGGGAATAGACAAGGATGTTATCGATAAATATTATGACAAACATATCAAAATATTGGTTAAACACTTTGTTCTTCAAGTCCATAAAGGTTGTTGGGGCATTTGTCAGCCTAAAGGACATGACTAGAATCTCAAAATGACCATAACGGGTCCTAAAAACTACCTTTTGAATATCACATTCCTGTACTCTAAGGTGAAGATAGCTGGATCTAAGTTTTATCTTAGAGAAGTAACTTGTACCTTGGAGTTGATCAAATAAGTCATCAATTCTGGGAAGAGGGTATTTATTTTTAACTGTGACTTTATTTAGCTGATGATAGTAAATGCCCATTCATACAGAACCATTTTTCCTCCACACGGATAGGATGGGAGATCCCTATTAACAAACACTAGGACTTATGAAACCTTTATCTACAAGATCCTTGAGTTGCTCCTTTAACTCTTTAAGATCGACTGGAGCCATATGACATGGAGGAATGAAGATTGGCTGAGTATCAGAAAGAAGATCAATACCAAATTTTATTTCTCTATCGGGAGGTACCCTTGGAAGATCTTCAGGAAAAACCTCAGGAAACTCATTGACTACACGGACTGACAGAACTATTGGATCCTCAGACTTAGTGTCCTTGACTCGAACTAGATGATAGGTACACCATTTTGATATTAACTTTCTGGCTTTAAGATAGGATATAAAATGACTCTTAGGAGACACTAAATTACCTTACCTCACAAAGACTGGCTCATCAGGAAACTGAAACTTCACTACTCAGGTGCGACAATCTATGGATTCATAACAGGAATGAAGCTAATCTATTCCTAGAATAATGTTAAAATCGATCATATCTAACTCCATCAGGTCTGCTAATATGATCCTATGAAGGAAAATGATAGAAAACTTTTAATAGACTCATTGGGCAACAACTAACTCACCCACTAGGGTGGAAACCAAGAAGGGCTTAGGGAGTTTCTCAGGACTTGTCCCAAAATTCACTGCAACTAATGGGGTCACATAAGAGAAATTTGACCCGGGGTCAAACAGTACATAAATATCAAAATGAAAAACATGAAGCATACCAGTAACAACATCTGGCGAACTCTCCTGCTCCTGACGGGATGGTAAAGCATAAAACTAATTCTGGCGCTGACCGCCACCAGTACTAGATGATGCACCCTTAGGAGGAGATGGGTGACCTAGATGAGTTGGTGCGCTAGTAGCCTGGGTCTGGGGATGAATATCTTTGCTTCCTTGTTCAGCATACGTGCACTCTTTGATTCTGTGACCCAACTTACCATATCCATAACAACATTTGTGTCCTAACAAACACTCACCAAGATAATACTTACCACACTTAATATATGTAGGATAACTGGGCTTTCCACCCATACTATTCTAAGACCTGGACATAGGAGTCTTACCCCATTGCTCCTGCTTGGCTCTAGGTGTGGGATCACTGGCTGAAGACGATGTTGGCATAGATGAGTGACCCTGAAACTAAAAATGATTTCCCCCTCTAGACCTTGTCTGGCCATAGTCAAACTGCCTAGTTCTAGATTTATTATTCCCTCTATCTCGCCCCTTCAAATTTTCCACCTCAATCTATTGGGCATGAGTCTTTAATATAGAAAGATCCATATCCCCAATAAGCATGGCAGTCCTACACTACTTAACCAACAAACTAGAAACTCCAGTAACAAACTTACTCATACTAGATCTACGGTTAGCTATTAAATCTGGAGCATACTTATACAACTTATTAAACATAAGGTAGTACTCATTTATTGTCATCGAGCCCTGCCTCAAGTTCATGAACTCATCTATACTAGATTCTCTTATCTCATATAGAAAGAATCTATCTAGGAACGTATCCTAAAATACGTGCTGACTTATAGGAGTTGTATCCTCACCTCTACCATTCTTCTACATAACCACCCAATCATAAGCAACATCCTTCGGTCTGTAGAATTCCAATTCTACACTCTTATCCTCAGTTACATGCATAATTTGGGTGATCTTTTTCACCTCATCAAGATGGAGCTGTGGGTCCTCACCTACTATTGACCAAAAGAATTCAGGCGGATTCATTCTCATAAAGTCATGGATCCTGGTTGCAGCTAAATCACCATTCAACTAATGTAGGACAGCAGCCTGCTGGTTACCTTGAACATTGGCAGTTACAGCTTGGGCTAGCACCTGAAAACCAGCTCAAAATTCAGCATGGAATTCATTCTCATTCAGAGGGTCAGCGGGCTAAGGTGGTTGGTTATCATTTCTGTATGCATTAGCTCTGCAGGAATGTATATTCTATCAAATAAGAGCATGATTTAAAAGTAGGTAGAGACACTGTAAGTATGATAGATCATGAAAGAAAAGGATGATTTCCTAAATTGTTTGGTAGCCTCTTTCTCAGAAATGTGGCATGCTTCACACCCATGATTAAAACTCTACAGAATACTTCTTGTCTGACTCCCTAGGACTCTTTAAACCTTAGGCTCTGATACCAAGTGTGTAACACTTAATAAATGGGTCCCAAGATATCACAGGGTTCTCAAGACTACAAGCAATCTCAAGCTAACCTTTTAAGCCTTCTACAAATTTAGAAACTCAAATTAAAGAGGTTTAAGTAAGCAATCATTTCTTAAATACTGAATTTGAACTAATCTAGTTTGAGTTTACATGAATACGGTGTCTAGAAATAATTAACTAGGAAATCTAAACCATCAACAATGCAAAACTAAACATATTTAATAGTGGGACAAGGCTATAACACTACTAACTGGAGTCACTAGACAAACCCCCAGCTGACTTGAACTGACTGAAATTAGACATCAAACTACATTATTAAGTTAGAAAACTAAATAACTGGGTCCCCGAACTATGAGGACTCACCAACTGTTGGGATGTAGATGGAGATGCTTGAAATTACTCATGCTGCTGAAACTGAGCACCTAAACCTACATTATTAAACAATGTAGCACATAGACATATATGTGAATCAGTACTTTTGGAATGTACTGAGCATGTGGAGGTGAATGCATATATAAACCAATATATCAAGTTTATAAAATATTCAGGAAGGAATGCATGCTAAGTGTAATGACTCACATACACTAGAATAGCTGAAAACTTGAAATCATGAATCATAAATAAGAAAGCATACTGTATAAATCTTGTGAGCCATCATATTTAGTTCTAAAAAGTTGTACTTGTATTCTACCTTTGAATCATGCAATCTAAGTGTAGAAAGGACTCTTTTTTATATCTGAAAACTAAAATTTGTAATGTTATGTCTAATATTTTATGTATAATAATAACTGAATAAAACTGCGAGCCCTCACATTTAGTTTTCTAAAGTTTTTATTTTAGTCATTTCTATTAGGGAGGTTCTTCTAACCGGCATAAACCATTTTATCTATCATGGAGTTAAACATCAAGTTTCCCTAAGGGGGAAACCTCACATTGGGGAGAGGTGTCATACTCTTGCCAAGGAGTATAAGCTAAGCTTAGTGATCATAATTTGTATTTGCATCCATATAAATGGAATAACCTGAATCTATACCTACGTTGGCTCATAGTTCTGATGAATATAAACATACCCAACTCGGTAATAAATACTACTCCCTTTAATCTGTATGCTCATTCTATAAGATATATACTTTAAAATTTGCATAAGGGTCTATGCTGAAAACTAATTATACCTGTATTTACTTTAAACTATATTCAGAACTATGAAGTGGATTCCATATCTTAAATGAGGATCAAAAGATCAAATCTTTCTTAAAATCTGAATATAAACTAATCATAGGATGCTTAAAAGCACAATCTTCTTGAAATATCAATATTCAAACTAGGGCTTAGTAACCTATGTCTCAAACTCATATCAAATTATCGTAAGGTCATGCTCAAAAATTAAAATATTGAAATTCTTGCGCAATTCTAGTCAAGATAATGAATTTCAATTTTCAATGTGTATAAAATAAATTAACATGCATAAACATGAAAAAGTAGGGATGCAATTCAATATTTAATCACTTGTAACATTAATATCTTAAAATGATGATAATTAGGTGTGAACCCTAAACTGTAAATCATATAATTTCATGTAAATTAAACTTTAAAAACTAGTTTTGGGAAAAATGATATAAGAATATCTGTGTTCATAAATCCCGCATACCTTAGTAGATTAATTTGATAAAGAAAATTGGCTTTGAACTCCCAAAGATGTTCTTGAAGGCTTATTTTCAAACTGCTTGGATTAGGAAGCTTGGGTTCTTTCTTTTCTTGACAAATTTTTTAATAGAGTTCTTAGTGTTCTTGAAGGGATAGGGTTTGCTTGTAGTGAAAAAGATGATAAATGATGTAACTAATGTTATTTGGGGCTGAAATCTCATGTTTTGGGCATTCTTGGGTGAGGTAAATGACCCAATTGCCCTCAAATAAGTAGAATCAGAAACTAGAAAAATAAGGCGGCACGTGATAGAGTGAGTAGCACTTGCTCTGGAGCGGGGACGTAGGGTATGGAGTAGCGCAGGCATATCGCGGGCAGCTACTGTTTGGAAATCTAAACATCCCCTTTTGTTGGTCCAAAAATGCTAAAACTCACCCGAGACGTACTATTGACTACCCCAATCATGAATTATCTTTAAAATCAGCAATACGACCTCGGGAATGTTAAAATTAAAATCATAAAAGTTCAAGGGTCTTTAGAAATGACTATGTCCTAATATTTAGTGAAATTTCTATGTCCTACACGCACTAGAGAGATGAATTGGGTTAGGATCTTACAGGGTCTTACAGATACCTAGCCTATTTTTATTCTGTCCTATAGAATGGCTCCAGATGAACTTAGGGAGTTAAAAGAATAGTTGAAAGATCTCTTAGATAAGGGATTCATCAGGCCCAGTGTTTCCCTGTAGGGTGCTCCAGTCCTTTTTGTGTAAAGAAAAGACAGATCTCTTAGAATGTACATCGATTAACGTCAGCTGAACAAAGTCATACTCAAGAATAAGTATCCACTCCCTAAAATTGATGAATTTTTCGATCAACTTTAGGGTGCCAGTTATTTCTCTAAGATAGACCTCAGATCCGGCTATCATCAACTCAGAGTCAGAGAACGTGACATTTTGAAAACAACTTTCAGAACTCGGTATGGTCACTTTGAATTTCTAGTCATGTCTTTTTGCCTAAAAAATGCCCTACCAACTTTCATGAACTTGATGAATATAGTGTTCAAGTATTACTTGGACATGTTTGTCATTGTCTTCATAGATGACATCCTTGTCTATTCCCGTAATGAAAATGATCATGTAGACCACCTCAGAATAGTATTACAACTCCTTAGAGCCCATCAATTGTTCACTAAATTTAGTATGTGTGAGTTCTGGCTAAGATTAGTAGCTTTTCTAGGCCATATCATTTCCAATGATGGCATTAGATTTGACCCTCAAAAGACCAAAGTAGTGAGAAATTGGCCTAAACCCATCTCTCCAACTGATATTAGGAGATTCTTGGGTTTGGTCGGCTATTACCGATGGTTTTATTAAGGGTTTTTATCTATGGAATCCTTATATCCAAATTGACTCAGAAAAAAGTCAAGTTTCAATGGTCAGATTCTTGTGAGAAGAGCTTTCAGGAGTTGAAGACTTGACTCACCTCAGCCCCAACTTTGATATTGCTAGATGGTTCAGATGGGTTTGTTATTTATTATGATGCTTATAGAGTGGGCTTGGGTTTGTGTTGATGTAGCGAGGTAAGGTCATAGACTATGCCTCAATATAGCTTAAACCGCAGGAAAAGAATTATCGTACCCATGATCTAGAGTTGGCAGCTGTTGTATTTGCCTTAAAGATTTGGAGGCATTATTTGTTTGGGGTTCATGTTGATGTTTTCACTGATCACAAAAGTTTGCAGTATGTATTTTTCTAGAAAGATTTAAATCTCCATCAAAGAAGGTGGTTAGAACTATCGAAAGATTATGATATGAGCTTGTTGTATCATTTGGGAAAGGTCAATGTAGTGGCAGATGACCTTATTTTGTTTTTTATAGGTAGTGTTGCTCATGTTGAGGATGATAAGAAGAAGCTAGCTTGGGAGGTTCATCATCTTGTTAGATTAGGTGTACGGTTAGTGGATTCAACCGAGGGTAGTGTATGGGTTCAAAATAGTTTAGAATCTTCTTTGGTTGCCAAAGTAAAAGAGAAGAAGGATATGGATTCCAGTCTGGTTAAGTTGAAGGAATCAATTAGAAATCAGAAGGTAGTAGTTTTCTCCCAATGGGGAGATGGTGTGTTTCAATGTTAGGGCGGGCTGTGTGTGCCATGTGTTGATGGGTTAAGACAATGAATCTGTGTAGAGTGCATGGTGCACGCTATTCTATTCACCTAGGAGACACTAAGATGAACCATGATTTTTGGGAAATCTATTGGTGGAGTGGTATGAAGAGGGATATTAGAGAGTTTATAGCTAAGTATCCTAATTGTCAGCAGGTTAAGGTTGAACACCAGAGGCCTAGTGGCACCTTGTAGGATTTTAGTATCATCACATGGAAGTGGGTAAAGGTGAACATAGACTTTGTGATGGGTTTGCCCCATTCTCATCATTAGCATGACTTGACATGGGGTATCGTAGATAGGATGACCAAATAATCCCATTTCTTGCCAATTCAAACTTTTTATACAGCCAAGGACTATGCCAAGCTCTATAATAGAGAGTTGGTTAGATTCTATGGAGTCCCACTATCTATCATTTTAGATAGAGGTACTCAGTTTATCTCTCACTTTTGGAAATCTTTTCAAAAGGGTGTTGGTACCTAAGTCCATCTCAGTACAGCCATTCACCCTTAGACAGATGGTTAGGCATAGAGGACCATTCAAACCCTAGAGGAAATATTGATAGCATATGTTATCGACTGTAAGGCTAGTTGGGATGATCACTTTCCACTGATTGAGTTTGCCTACAATAACAATTATCAATTCAGTATTTAGATATCTCTGTTTGAATATCTCTGTGGGAGGAGATATAGATCTTCTATTTTTTGGTTTAAGGTAGGTGAGACTGAGCTGATAGGGCCAGATTCAGTGTTTGATACCTTGGAGAAAGTTTAGTTAATTAGGGAGAGGCCTTAGATAGCACAAAGCCAACAAAAATTGTATGCAGATGTGAGGAGAAGAGATTTTGAATTTGAGGTTAGAGATTTGGTATATTTAAAGATGTATCCCATGAAGGAAATAAAAATATTTGGCAAGAAGGGGAAACTCGGTCCCCAATATGTTGGACCTTACAGGATCTTGAGTCGTTATGCGAAGGTGGCGTAATAGCTTAAGTTTCCTGCAAATTTGGCATTAGTACACCAAGTGTTCCATGTCTTCTTATTGAAGAAGTATATTGGTGACCCAGTTATAGTTGTTCCTTTCGAAAGCGCAGATGTTCAGAATAGTATATCTTAGGAAGAAATTCCAATAGAGATCCTTGATTGCCAGATTCATAGACTAAGGAACAAAGAAGTTTCCTTGGTCAAAGTTCTTTGGTGCAATCAGTTCGTTGAGGGATCCACTTGGGAGGAAGAAGCATATATTCGTACCAAGTGCCCTCACCTTTTTTTCGCAAACTCAAACTCAGTTTAAGGTAATAGTTTTCCTTATATCATCTTTTTCCATTCTCAGTTCCAGCGATATATTCATCTTCCTGTCATTACATGCCTTCACGAATCAGTTCAGTTGTGTATCATGTTTCAGACTCAGTCACATAACCATGTTTTTAGTTATCACGTTCAGTATGTGATTTCAACTTTCTTAATATTATCAACTTAATCAGTCTCATTCGAGGATTAATGTTCTTGAGGGGGAGATATTGTAATACACCGTATTATTCTTAGCTTATTTTAGCTTATAGCTCATGCATAAGAGGCTTAAAAACTAAAAAATTAGCTAAGTATTGGGGACTTAGTTTTATTTTTGGCTTCTAAACTTCGTTGATTTTTAAAGTGACCTTCCCAACCCTGAGACATAACTTTTTTAGTTAATTCATGTTTGGGGGTGTAAGGAACATGTCTCGGGAAAGTTTTGGATTTTTCAAACGAGGTTTGGGCCGTGTTTGGATTTCAATTCCAGTAGCTCAAAGTGATTGCACCGCGTCATGGTGGAATAGCGATGACATCATTAGCATATTGCGGTGATGGCCTAATCGGTGTCCCAGTTACGAATTTAAATTGCAAAAGGGTAGTCTTGTCTTTTCCAATTGCCCCAATCCATATTAACACGGGATTTGCCTTCAGTTAAGTCATATTATGGCCAAAATCCCCAATTTTACTCTCAAATAAACCCTAACATCTTCCCTAGTTCATCAAATTAAACTCCTTTCCTTTCAAGAAAAATCAAGAAAACAAGTTACCAAATTCAAGAATCTCTAAGGAAGATAAAGGAATTGTGTATCTTTTCATGGATTTAAGCTTTTAAGGTATGTTTCATGTTCATCAATGGGCCCTTTTCACGCATGGACTCCAATAACCTATTTTGATGTTTTTAATAATGAATTTGCATGTTTACATGAATTGTCTTCATGAAGTTTTTACGAATTTCAAATATACATGATGTATTTGTCATGTTAAGTCTTAAATTCATGATCTTAGTATTGAAATTATGGTACTACCACATGTTTTAAACTATTTCCATGCTTTAATTCATAACCTTTAAGTTTTTGGTGAAATGCCTAAGTAATAATTTTGGAATAATGCTTGCTTATTATGGTTTCAAATTCTCTTATGTGTTCTTATTGATATTGCTATCAAGTCCTAGGCGTTATGAATACCTGAAACATAGTTGTTTACATAGTTTCAGTATTTTCAGATTGGTTTTAGATAAACCATAAGCATTATTATTTTAGTCAGTTAAACTTAGAGTAGTACAGAAATCAGTGTCTTTCAGATGGGAGTAAAGACTTAACAACGAGTGAACGTAGGGATGGCGTCTCCCCCCTCAGTAGGAATGAGGCACATGTCTCCCCCATTAGTAGGCATGATATGTTAGTAGCAGTCCCTAGGTTCCATACCTACGGCGCCACCGTGGACTTTGATGGGTTCCCCGTAAGTTAGGCATGATACCATCGTCCTTCGGGATATTGAATTTGTGGATCCATACATCCATTATTAGTACTCGTGGCATGGTGCTGACATACTTCCAACTAGGGTTACAGGTTGGACCCTGATAGAACATTGGGGCATATTGGTTATATCTAGCTTCCTATAGGTTCAGTCCAGTCTTATTTTGAAAGTCAGTTCAGGTTGCTTGACCATAGCATACAGTTATCAGTTATTCAGTAATCAGAGTTATGTACTTTAGTTTAAATACTATTTTAGTATTCTGTTATATGCTTTGTCATGCATTCTCAGATTTTACAGTTTTCACGCATATTATGCATCAGTTATTTCATATTATTCATTCAGTCAATTATTATTCATGCACATGAACCCATGAATATCATCCTGACCCCATCTAGCATACCAGTACATTCAAAGTACTAATCATGCGCTATGATGTCTCATATCATATGTTCGGGCGCTCAGGTTCCCGACCGCCCTTAGATATTCCAGTGTATCAGCAACAGTAGTGGTGAGTCCTCATAGTTTGAGGACCGATTATGCTTATTTTAGTGTTTTTAGTTTAGTAGTTAGTTGGATTTAGTTGGGTCCAATCCCATGAAATCTTATTCAGTCAGTTTTAGAGTCTTTCAGACACTTCAGACAAATAGTCAGTTTGTCATTACTTTATCATTTTTTAGACAGTTGTTTTTCAACAGTTGTTTTCAGACTTATGATTTAGAAATGTTTTAGTATTTAAAACTATATGTTGTATTCAGTTATTTTGCACATGTGTATTTTATTATTATTATTCAGTGCTCACACCAGGTACCAACTCATGGTTAACTTGTGGTCTTTTGGGACCGTAAGCACCGTGCGGCGTCTAGGGTGACCCATATAAAAGTCCATATTTAAATCCACATAAATAACCTAGAATCCTTTTTACAAAAAAAGTTTAGGGTAAATGCTTGAAATTATTGAGAATTATAGAGGTAAATCACCAATTGGAGCTCTAGAAACCACATCCTTAGAACCCCTAGTTGTTCTTGCCTTGGGTACTTGAGAGATATAAGAGTAGTTTATGATAGAGTAATAAAATGTTCTGGGGTCCGTTAAAGTATTTTAGATCATGCATTTAGAGTATTTTAGGTCATGGTTCTTAATAGGGGGTGTTACATTATCCCCCCTCCCAGGATCATTCATTCCCAAATATGGAGTCAAGGTATCCATTAGCACGAATGTAAGACAACAATGCAATCATAAAACCTTTAACAAAGTCTGAGAGAGTAAGAAAACCCATTTCTTAAGCATGATTATCCAAGTTGGGGAATAAGAATAGATATCTGGACTTCATGTCCTTTTGAGACTCCTAAGTTGCTTCGTCCACCCTTTGGTTCCTCCAGAGAACATTCACCGAAGCCACATCCTTAGTCCTCACACGATGGACTTGTCTACTGAAAATCTCCACTAATACTTCCTCATAAGGCAAGAAATCTGAAATATCGACACTCTGAATAGGCACAATCAAAGAAGGATCGCCCACACACTTCTTCAACATCAAAACATGGAAAACTGAATAAATGGAACCCAAACTTAAAGGCAATTCCAACTCGTAAGTAACATTACCCACTATTCTCAAAATAAAATATGGGCCCATATATCGAGGACTAAGCTTACCCTTCTTCCCAAACCTCATCACTCCCTTTATGGGAGACACTTTAAAGAACACCCAATCGCTAACATCAAACTCAACTCTTTTTGCCTTACATATGCATAGGACTTTTGGAAACTATGAGCGGTCTAAATCCTACCTCTGACCACCTTCAACTTTTCTATATCCTGATGAACTAAATTAAGACCAAACAATCTAGTCTCCTCAACTTTGAACAATCCAATAGGATACCTGCACCTACTACCATGTAAATCCTCGAATGGAGCCATCTGGATACTCGATTGATAACTACCTCCAAAATAAATCACACAGGTCCTTACCATATCTTCTAAGTCTAAATAGTCCTCTCCGCTCTTCTATCTGTCTGAGGGTGGAATACAGTGCTAAAGTTCAGCCCTGTTCCCAAGACTTGATGAAATGAATGCCAAAAGTGAGAAGAGAACTGTGTATCACTATCAAAAATGATGGACACTGGAGCACCATGCCACTTGATAATCTCCTGAATGAAAAACTTAGCATAATACTAGCCAAAATAGGTAGTCCTCACAGGAAAAAAGTGAGCAGACTTACTTATCCTATCCATGATGACCCAAATGGAATCAAACTGATTGCGAGACCACGGATCTCCTGTAATGAAATCCATGTTGATCACTTCCCACTTCCACATAGAAAACTCAATCTCTTAAGACATTCAACCAGGCCTCAAGTATTCAACCTTGACTTCATGACAAACCATGCACTTAGCCACAAAATTAGCCACATATCTCTTTATGTTGCTCCACTAATAAATATCCTTCAAATAATGATACATCTTTGTCGAGCTTGGATGAACCATATATTGCGACTTATGAACCTTAGACAAAATTCTTTCCCGTAGCCCATCAATATCAGGAACACATAATCTGCCTTTGTACCTCGAGATACCATCACCACCAATCACAAAAACCATTACCTTCTGCCCTAATTTGCGTCAAGATAGGATCCAAAACCTATTTCTCCCTCACCTTAGAACCAAGAGCTTACTTCACCACCTTTTGAACAATCATACCTCCATCTTCCAAATTAAAAGTATGAACTCCAAGATTAGCCAACCAGTGAATATCCTTCACCGTACCTCGCTTCTCCTCATCCACATGAGACAAGCTACCCATAGACAACGTTCTAAGAGCATTAGAAACCACAATAGCTTTACCTGGATGATAATAAAGACTCATATCATAGTCCCTCAGAAATTCAATATATATCCTTTGCCTGAGATTTAACTCCTTCTGGGTAAACACATACAATAGGCTTTTATGATCTGAATATATATCAACATGAACCGCATACAAATAATGGTTCCAAATATTCAATGCAAACACCACAACCGCCAACTCTAGATCATGAGTCAGATAATTCCTTTCATGAACCTTAAGCTTTCTAGAAGCATAAGTCATAACTTTATCATTTTACATCAAGACACAACCTAGTCCCATACGAGAAGCATCAGAGCAAACAAAAAAACCATCAGTACCCTCGGGTAGGGTTAAAATTTATGTAGAAGTCAATTTATCCTTCAACTTCTCAAAACTATCCTCACAAGCATCAGACCATAATAACTTTACCTTTTTCTAAGTCAACTTAGTAAATAGACTAGCAATAGAAAAGAACTCTCGACAAATCTCTTATAATATCCATCCAAGCCAAGAAATTTCAAATGTCAGTTGGAGTCGTAGGTTTAGGCCATTTCTTTACAGCTTCAACTATCTGTGGATATACCATGATATCCTCACCAGAAACAACATAACCCGAAAAGGTCACAACATTCAACCAAAACCCACACTTTAAAAACTTGGCATATCGTCGACCCTTAAGAGTCAGCAATACTACTTAGAGGTGATGGGCATGATCCTCCTCTCTCTAAGAATATATAAACATGTCATCAATAAACAAAATCACAAACAAATCCAAGAATTACCTAAATACCCAATTTGTCAGGTCTATAAATGTAGCTGGAGCATTAGTCAAACCAAAAGACATGGCCAAAAACTCATAGTGACCATATCAGGTACATAAGGAAGTCTTAGGGATATTCAACTCCCTAATCTTCAATAAATGACAACCCGACTGAAGATCAATCTTAGATAAACACGTAGAACCCTGAAGCTGGTAAAAAGATCATTTATCCT
The DNA here is from genome assembly GCA_030864215.1 of Capsicum pubescens. NCBI lineage: Eukaryota > Viridiplantae > Streptophyta > Magnoliopsida > Solanales > Solanaceae > Capsicum > Capsicum pubescens. The sequence goes on from CM061543.1 coordinate 85,298,815, forward strand.
AGGAAGAGGATACTTATTCTTCATAGTCACCTTATTCAATAGACGATAGTCAATACACATCTGAAGACACCCATCCTTGTTATGCACGAAAAGCGTAAGAGCATCTCACTAAGAGAAACTAGGATAAATGAAACCCTTATCAATAAAATTCTCCTTAATTTCTTTCAACTCAGTCGAAGCTATTCTATATAGAGAGATAGAGATAGGATAGGTATCCCATAGAAAATTAATCCCAAAGTCTATCATCTTATCGAGAGGAATACCAGAAAGATTATTAGAAAACACCTTAGGAAACTCATTAACAATAGGTACATATTGTAAAGAAGGAACTCTGAACTAGAATCTTTAACACGAACTAGATAATAAAAACACCCCTTGGAAATCAGCTTCAAATAGAAAATAAATCTTTCCTTAGGAACTAGGGAACTCCCCTCCCATTCTATTATTAGTTCATTATAGAATTGGAAACTGACGCTATGGGTCCAAAAATCTAGAGAAATGTAGCACAAATGGAGACAATCCATCCCCAATATCGTATCAAAGTCTACCATATCATACTTTATCAGATCCACTAATGTCTCTCGACCACAAATAGATATAATACAAACCCTATCGACCTTTTTAACCATAATATAATCACCCAAAGGGGTAAATATAGAGAAGGGATCAGAAATGCACTCAAGATCGAAACTAAATAAACATACACGAAAGAGGTCACATAAAAAAGAGTGGACCCCAGATCAAGAAGATAATATACATCACAAGAGATAAGTTATAATGTGCTAGTGACAACATTAAGTGATGCCTCAGATTCCTAATAGGTGGCAAGGGCATAAAGATGATTCCGGCCAGTGTCAGTACTAAAAGTATAACCCTTTGGTGCTGGAGCTAAAAAAGTATCAATTGGAACCTTATTAGCTCCAGAAGCAATATTAGTTAAAGGGTAATTCCTCTGAATATGACTAGGTTGGCCACATTTGAAACATAGTTTCCTCTTCTCATCACATTAACCATGATGCAATTGTCCATAGAATCTGCAATGAGGGTAAAATGGGCTGACTGAGCTCCCCTGTACTGTGGCTGGGCACCTTAGGATTTATACCCACTGTCATCTTGAAAGTGATGCTCACTCGATGGCTTAGGATAGGGAGAACTATTTGTAGAATAAGAACCAGAATTTCCCTACGTCTTTCTTTTTCTCCACTACCTACCATCACTATTACTTTTCTACTGACCTCTACCCAACTCTAAATATTTGAACTTCTTTTTCTGCCTCTCTCTTAGTTTAACTTATTTCTTTTTTTCATCTTTAACCTACTGCATATACACCACAACCCTAGAGATATTCATGTAATTATTCAACATTGTACCCTTACACTATAGTACCAAGTCTAGAGACAAACCTAATGAAAACTTTCCCTTCCTATCCCGCATGCTAGACATATTTTCTGGAGCATAATAAGACAACTGGTGGAATTTCAAAACATATTTCTAATAGTGATCCTTCCCTTCTTTAAGTTTACAAACTATTTGTCCTTATACTGTCTCAACTCATGAGGAAAGAAACGATAAAAGAAAGCACCAAAAATCTCCTCCCATATAGCCTGCTCATCATCATCACCCCTTGAATTCTCTCACTCTTCCTACCACTGATATGCCACATCTTTCAATTGATATGGGTCAAACTCCACGCCCTTCACATTAGTATCATGCATCACCCTAAACATGTTCTTTATTTCATCGATGAACCCTTGATGATTCTCCTCAACCTTAGAGCTAGTAAAGGTCAAAGGAATTAACCTCATAAACTGACCAATCTAGTAACCTCAGAAGATGGAGTAACAAAACCAACACAGTCAAACTGAATAGACTAAGAAGTCATCAACTGGTTCAACAAAAAAATAGATCAATAGAATCGACATTAGAAATATCTCCTTGGGTGGTGGGGAATGAATATCATCAGCTTGAGAATACCAAGGAGGACTGGTAAGTACTGGTGGAACTCCACATTGATAGTCAGGAGCGGGGACCCTAGACCGGGTCTGTACTTCATAAGTAGAATAAGTTACATCCACACTATCCCCAGGTGGGATAGAAAAGTTTCAACGAGCATCAGATCTTCGGGGAGGCATAATATGGAATACGAACAAATTAAATTAGAGGAGATTTCAAGACCTTATACTCTATAGCCCAAAAAATAAATTACAAAAAAGGGAAACATTCCTAAATAAACCAGTAGTTGTAACATGGATGATCCTCTTTCTTCTTCTTCTTTATGTTTTTTGAGGCTAACATCTAACAAGCGACAATTAGAAGAGTAATTAAAAAACTTATCTTCAAATGAATATTTTGGGAATTCAAACCCTCTAGTTCTACCCTTATTTTACTATCTACAAAATTACCCAAGGGTTAATTAAAAATTAGATAGTTCCTTCAAGCTTAGCCCAATTCCATTAATGGAGATTTTTAGGCTAACGGTTCAAACTTCATTGAATTCCAGATCCCCAACTATCAACTATCATATTTTGTAACATTAATTCCATACTATAAGGAAAAAACTATAATTAATTATTTGTGAAAATGCTTGTACCAATGGGTTTCCCCATAATTTCATGAACTTAGGGTTCTAAAACATAAGAGTTTCACCCTGAATTCCCTAGTCAAATGATTTTAGAAGATGCATAAGTTAAACATTTTCAAAAAGGAGTAAAATCTTACCTTAACAAAGGAGTTCCACCCAAACCAAGAGAAAATCGCCCCTCTAGAGTTTATGAATAAAATTTTCGAGCTTGGGGGCTGAAACTTATTGTAGGTTATAAACTATTGTTGCATCTCTATAGAAATGTTGTTATAGCAACGTCACTAATGTGCTATGGTTTCATAAAACTTTTGACACTTATAATGATGAAAATATGAAAGTTACTTAGGTTGTTTTTGTTAGATATGATGTGTTTTGTGTTATGTTTTGTAGGACACCAGGTTTTGAAGCTGAAAAGGAGAAAATATATTAAATTGAAGATTTTGGAAATCTACATGGGTACCTATGCTCCATAGGTACTACCTACATGGAATGGGTGTTAGAATATGTGCTAGAAATTTGAAGTCCGGAGATTCAGAAGCTAAAGACCTTTTTCCTTCCACCTACATTGTACTATCTACGCCCCCAGGTATCAGAAAACATAGAGTTCCTGATATATTTTTTGGTATATTGGAAACTTCCACCTATGTGGTACAACCTGTATTCCGTAGGTTCCACCTATGACTTGTAAGTGGCCCCGTAGATGGCCGCCGACTTGGATTTGCCTCTTTTGTTTAGGATTGATTTCCTAGGGTTTTCTGGTATTCTATAAATACACTTTTTATATTTTTTAGTTTGTTTGCACACTCTTATTACTTACCAATATATATATTTGATTTTGATATTTGGTTTTGATCTTAAGATTCTTGTGTTATCATTTTTGGTTGAGTTATTAATCTAACACTTTGGGTATTGTTCATAAATTCTTGTGAGATTAATTTAATGCTTTCAATCCAGAATTCAATTAATTGTTTCATAACGATGGGCGGCTAAATCCCTTATCTAGGGTTGTGGAACCCTGGCAAATTAACAGGGTAGGGGAAGTGAAACATTGTCTCAAACCGATATTCTTGCATGTATTGTGATAGTCTTCAGTCTAATATATTTATTTTTGGTTAAAAATATTAGGATCCCACCTATATTTATCTAATACCCCATATTCTTTCTATTTTAATTCAGCTCAATAAAAGCACATTAGAGACTTAGGATCCAAAATTTTAGCTAAGTGTTGAAGACTTAGTCTTAACTTTGGCCTCTAAACTTTGACGACTTTATTATCGACCTTTCCGACCTCGGAATATTAATTTATAAGTTATTTCATGATCAAAGTAGTCCATAGTACCTCTGGGGTGAGTTTTGAAATTTTTAGAGAAGGATTAGGGCATGTTTGGTTAGCCAAAATAGAACCTCAATATGCTATCTTTGTGCCACGTCGATGGCCACATCGATGTAGAAGACATGATTCATCACTAATTGCATCATAGTGAGTGATGTGATGCATTGTTGATCGCATCGATGCCTAGTTTTTATGTGTTAAATGATGGATTATGGTGGCATTTAAGTCATTTACGCTCACCCAAATCTATTCAAAACACACCATTTTAGCCCCAAATAGCATAGATGCTTCGTTATTCATCTTTTTCTTCTCCAAGAATAAAAACCCAGCTCCAAGAATCAAGAACAATCCCATAACTCCTACTCAAAGAAAGCTTATAATCCAAAGTTACGGGCTGAAGAACTTCAAGAAAAAGCTTCAAGAGAACCATTAGAGAGTCAAAGGTTCAAGGTTTTATATTCAATTCATCAAGCAAGGTATGTGGGGTTTTGGACAAGGATCCTCTTTCATCCCTTTGCCAAAAATCTAGTTTCCAAAATTTAATTTATATGAATTTATATGATTTATAGTTTGGGGTTCATACCCAATTATCATTATTTGAATATGTTGATGTTACAAGTGATTAAATGGTGAATTACATCTCTACTTTGGCATGTTTATGCGTTTGAAGTGATTTTTTATACATTGAGAGTTGAATTTCACTATCTTGACCAGAATTATGCAAGAATTTCAAGATTTTGATTATTGAGCATGACTTTATTGTAGTTTGACATGAGTTTGAAACATGGGTTTTAAGACCTAAGTATAAGTATTGTCATTTAAAGAAGATAATGCTTTTAAGCATCCCATGACTAGCTTATTTCAAATTTTTCAGAAAAGATTTGATCTTTTGATCCTCAGTTAAGTTATGGAATCCACTTTACAGTTTTGATAATAGTTTTGATTACAGTTTAAAGTAAATAGATGCATAACCTGTTTTCATTGTAAACCCTTATGCTAGTTTTAAAGTGGATTTCCTACAAAATGAGCATATAGATTAAAGAGAGTAGTATTTAGCACCAAGCGAGTAGTGTGGGTTTAGCACATCCTACTTCCCCAGAACTACGAACAAATGTAGGTACAGATATAGATTATTCCCATTTATATGGATGACAGATATAGATTATGATCACTTATATTAGGTTATACTCCTTGTCAAGAGTATGACACCTCTCCCCAACGTGATGTTTTCCCATAAGGAAACTAGACGTTGGACACTATGATAGCTCACATAGTGTATGTTGGTTAGAAGAACCTCCCTAATAGAAAAACTTTACAAAATAATTTTTAAAAGAATTCCCTACAGAGTAATTATAATAGAAAAGAACAACAAAAAATCTTTTAGAAACTAAGTGTAAAGACTTACGATTTTAATCAGCTATTGTGTTGCATAAGTCATTATCTATGAGATTTCAGCTTTTAGTTTATAGATACAAGGGTGAGTCCCTTTATAGTTAGCTTAAATAATTTGAAAAAGGACTTAACTTCAGTCCTACTTATTTCACTAGAAGAAAGTAAAAGTACATCTTTCAAAACTAAATGTTATGACTCACTAGATTTATGCAGTATGTTTTGCTATCCATGGTTATGATTTTCTTTCAATTTTTCAAATATTTCAGCTTATGTGAGTCATCTACATTTAGCATGCATATTTTATGAATTTTGATAACATTGAGATATTATTTCAACTTATGCATTCACCCCCACATGCTCAGTACATTCCAAAAGTACTGATCCATATATATGTTTATGTGCTACATCATCTCAAAATGTAGGTTCAGGTGCTCAGTACCAGCAGCGTGATTGACCGTGAGCATCTCTATCTACATCCTGATAGTTGGTGAGTCCTCATAGTTTGGGTACCTAGTTATTCAGATTTCCAGCTTTCCAGATTAGTTTATTTAGTTATGTCAGACAAGTCGAGTCAGCTAGGGGTCTATCCCAACGATTCTCTAGTAGTAGTATTAGAGGCTTGTCTTACTATTAGATACATTGCAGTTTTTTAGTGTTAGTTCTTCAGATTTTTCTTAGTTAAGTACTTTCAGACATTTCATGCAGTTAAACTCAATTCAGTTCAGATAGTATTTTAATATTTTAGTGTACCCCATGTTTATATTACCTTTATTTGAGTCATCAAAATGAGTAGCGGGCTTTCAGGGTTAGCTCGTGGCTACTTGTAGTCCAAAGTACCGTGTAGCATCCCGAGACTGGGTTTTGAGGCGTAACAATTTACTACTTGCTTCACAAAAGAGAGAGAGAGTAGAAAAAGAAGATCACAATTGTAATTCAGATTTAATTGTCAATATTATCTTATCATATTTATCTATTTAACATAATTTTCTTTGTCTAATTAACTAGAGATTCAAAAGGTAATAGTTAATCTGGGATCTCAGATAAGGATTAGTAAGGCAAAACTCTAGGACTCAAAAGGTAAAGATTAAAATTCACTAAGGCATTTACAAGATAGTTAGACAGGCGACCCTCTGGGACTCAAAAGGTAAAGTGTAAAATTCACTAAGGCATTTACAAGATGGTTAGTGATACATAACTTATCAGATTTTACATGCAAGATTTTAGGTTGGTCAAATAGATCACGATAAGACTAATAGTGGAGAAGCAGTGGGAATACAGTCCTAGTGTTCTTTTCAGATTGAGTACAACCAAAGCATTCCATATCTTATTAATTTTTTTATAGATTACAACAACATTCCCTCATTTACTTTTCAGTACTGCCTATTAATTTCATCAAACTTGAGAGATAGTTACAAGTATTACCTATGGGTTTGACTCCAACCTAATTTGGGTTACCATATTTTGCATCGCCTTCTATATCTTAAATTGGAGGTGTAGCTTTGGGAAATATCAATTTTTTGTGCCATTGTCAGGGAATACGGTGTATTGTTGATCGAAGTTGTTGAAGTTTTTGGGTTTTTATTTTCTATTTTTAGTTGAGTGTACACCGGTGTATGCCTAGCATATGAAGTAGTGGTAATCCCTTACCCCAACTTGATCCTGAATCTGAAAAAATCATACAACCAAATTGTAGGATGACTGAATGTATACGAGAAGTGAGATTTAAGGGGTTCAAAATAAACCAAATAATTTGCTTTCCCCTCCTCCTAGAGATGTTCAAGACATTGTTGATCAAATAATTGAGCAATTATTAGCAGAAGTAGCTGATAATAAGACAAGGGAAGTAGAAGCTCATAGGGTATCTCAAGAGGAAGAATTGGTGAGATAGCAACCAGGAGTTGATCATCAAGAAGACCTCGATGAAATTTGAGATAGAGATAGAAGTGGTAGATCACAAGTGATCCCAACCTATCAATACTTACCTCCATATAATGATCAAGAGGAGGACTTGGGATTCGTTGATCCTACCAATACAGGAGCAATAATTCCTTTAATTTTGCCACTGGCTGTGAAGTTCAACATTACTCGTGCTATGATTTGACTATTGAATCTAAAAGTTATGTTTGCAGGCTTGCAGATAGATGATTCAAACAAGCACCTTACAAACTTTATTGGGATCTACACTTCATACTCTATACCTGGGGTAAATTAGAAAGAGCTGAGACTAAGGTTGATCCCCTTTTATTGACTGATGAAGCAATATTGTGGTTAGTGGAACTTTCTCAAGGATCAATCACTACTTGGAATGAGTTCCAGAGGAGGTTTTTAAGTTATTTATTTCCACCATCTAGAATGCTTCAGTTGAAGAATGAGTTATATAATTTCAAGCAATCACACTCTGAGTCAATGTATGAGGCATAGTTTCATTTCAAAAAGAAGTTGATGATGGCATCTAGCTATGGGATTTTAGGGAAGATCTTGCTTGAGATCTTCTATCGATACCTTAACACTAGTGTTAGAGATATGGAAGACAGTATTCATGATGGAGTATTCTCGTGTCTACGCTAGGAGATAACCTTAGATATATTATATCAAATCTCTCTCACCTATCTAGGATGTCACACTTGGAAGGAAGAGAGCAGCATTTGCGCATATGTAATTGGTGCTTCCATCTAGAACAAAGTTGTTGATGACACAGTGGCATAAGAAGTTTCTCAGATAATGATGGAGGTTGGGTTGTTAACAAAGAAGTTCACAATGATGAATTCTGAGAAGGTGAATTTAGTAGGCTCACAGGGTAAGGCCTATGATGTGCTATAAATTTATAGCATTTTAGATGCTTAAAACTACGAGAATATTCATGTTGATGGTACATAACTTATCAATTCTACATGCAAGATATTAGAATAGGCCAATAGTGTACACAAGCGTACTGTTTGTCTTAGATTATTTAGAACTAAAAGTAACCAAGCCTTGTTACTTTTTGTGAGTTACTACAAATCCCCCTTTTTTAATTTTTAGCACTTCCTGGAGATTTCAATAAGTTCAAGATAGATTTTGGGCCTATTCCCTGTGCGATCAACCCCAACCTAACTGGGTTTCTATGTTTTTACAGCGACAGCTTTATCCTTCTATGGAGGGATAGCTTGGGTGTTATCAAATTTTGGTGTCATTGTCGTGGATTACGATCTCAAAATTCTTGATTAAAGTTGTTGGAGTTATTGGGTCTTATTTTCTTTTGTTTTAATTATTTTGTCTCCTACTCTTCTTAAGATAACAGCATGGCTAAAGGAAGTATGTACTGATGATGACTCCTTATTTATTGATCATTTTTCTTTTGATACGGTGCATTATTGAAGAAGTGTGGAAAATATAGTGTGTGAGTAGAAGGATAGTCTATTGGAAATAGTAACACACCTTGTCCACAACAATATAAGCTTATTCAAGAGGTTGACAGTTTTGGCTTGGATATTTACTACCTACAAGTGGAGTTGAATGCAAATGCTACTATATGAAATGCCCAACAACTTAGTTATAGGTGGTGTGAGACTAAACAATTCTAAAAAGTGAATTTGAAGAGCTGAAAATAGGGGAGTCTAAAATTGCTCATGCTATTATGGATAGTGTCACTCTTAAGGAGAGCATACTAGAGTTATGTGGGGATGAAAAGAAGACTAAAAGTACTAAGTTATGGCGTATTAGACTTCATTCAAAGCATTTTTCCATATTATGTTTCGATTATCAGATCTAGATCAAGTAATCCAAGCCTAAAGAACACTGCAAGGAGGAGAAAATATATGTCTATATTCTTAAATTTGCTGAGCCAGAATCAAAGAACTACATTCCATATGTAAGGGCCAAGAATTACAATATTCCAAATCTATTTCTTGGGTCTTTTATTTTTATACCTTTTCCCCATAAGCATAATGGGAAAGTAGAAAAATAATTAGAGGTGCAGTTCATAAGTTTAAAGTGGAAAGTGAAATTTAAAGGTAAACTCTTGGGATACCTTGATGAAGTTTGAGTAATCAAAGATACCCAAGGGCTAGTTGGGGAAGTCTGAGTACCCAACCAAGTTTCATCATATCGTGGAGTGAAATCAGGTGCTTCTTGGGAGGCAACCCAAGTAATTTTGTTGTTTGTATTTATTTTTTTATTGACGTTAGATCGCTGAATCTATCGTGCAATAGGCATGTTCCTACATCTCTTGTTTTGTATAGGTTTGATGCATTGAGAAAACTGCATGATTTTAAGTTAGGAGTGGTGCTATTTATGGGTTTTAATGTCCTCTTTAGGTTCTTGTTATTGTGCCTCTTTTCTTAAGAGTCTTGTTCCTAGTAGATACAATATGTTTAGGCATATTTTGTTTGGTTTCATTAAATTTTGTGGTTAACTAGGAGAAAAATTAGTATCTAAGGCAGTTGACAGGCTTTTGTTGATTTTTGAGATTAATGATAATACCTCTCCAATTATCTATTTTTGAACTGTGTGAAATATATATATATATATATATATATATATATATGACTATTGTGAATATTGTTATGGCATTAGGATTAGGGACATGATAATCACTTGCTTACAATTGCATGAATCGGATAGATAGTAGTTTGTGATGTAACTCTGTGTCATGTGTCTATATATATATATATATATATGTGTGTGTGTGACTATTGTGAATATTTTTATGGCATTAGGATTAGGGACTTGATAATCACTTGCTAATAATTACATGAACCGGATAGGTAGTAGCTTTTGATGTAACTCTGTGTGGTGTGTTTAAGATACTACTTAGTTCCCTTTATGTGTTAAATCCAGAACTTGATCGGTAGTCTTACCTAGGTTGTAGGATAGTTGGTTAGGAAAGGATCATAGGTCATTTTTTAGTTTAGTCCACTTTTAGCCTAAATGACCTTCCATGCGCAAAATAGTATCCCTTTATCCCTATCTCGAGCCTTATTTCTTATTTCTTTGTTTTTACCTTTCACCTTCCTATTTATGTTACAATAAACCTATTTCGTCCCTAGTCCTCCTAGGACATTGTGCACCTTAACTCAGGCAAATTACCTAAGTTGAGGGTAGCTATCATAGGGGTTCATAATGTAAAGTAGGCATGAAAAAGGGAAAAATAAGAGAAAAATAAAGTAGGGCTGGGTGTGGTAGTAAAAGAAAAGAAAGAGAAAAAAATGAAAAATTGTGAAAAAAAGAATAAAGAAACCATGCCCATCCTGAATTTGCATAAAAGAATAAAGGGGAGAAATAAGGGTGGAATAAAAGGAAATTGGGTAATAAGTGAGACCTCAAGGATAGTGTAGTGCCAAGGAGGTTTAGTCACTTTAAAAGTTCATATGTATCATACCATCCCCAATCCTACATTACAAGATGAGAAAAGTCCTATAATGATCCTAACTTGACTATCTGAAAGCTAAGGTAAAAAAAATAAGGGCAAGCCTATGGCATTTGACATCCATTGATTGAAACTTCTTTTATCAGTGTGAGTATCTCTTGACCTTCCTTGCATTGACATTTTTTATTTCATATATGAGTGAGAGGTACTTCTAAATGTGAGGTCACATGGCTTGTATTTCTAGCTACTTACTTGTTTGGGTAGTGTACCTTGTATATATGCATGGTTGTTTGTTGCTAATGTAATGTCATAGCTTGATTTCTTTGTGTCACATTGTTGTTCTTCATTAATACACACAATTGGGTTTAAAAGTATTAAATTTTGAGACGGTAATGATCTTGAGTTTAAATTTTATGATTGACTACCATAGGTATCTTAGGTTTCTCTTTGTTAAGAATCATCGTATTGTTTTGTTATGTTTTGCTGCCTGAGGACATGCAACGTTCTAAGTTGAGGGTGTTTATGTTCTATGAATATATAGCATTTTAGATGCTTAAAATTTTGAGAATATGCATGTACTTAAGGCTATTTTGTTGGATTTGAGGTGTTTTGGGAGTGTTCTGCAAGAAATTATGTTTTGGATGCTAATTTTGTGAAAAAGGTAATTTTGACTACTTATGGGAGCAATTATGGGCAATTACAAATGTTCATGACACTTTCTTGATTGTTTATGATGAAATCATGTTCGGGAATTGAAGAAGAAATGAAAAGATGACTACCGTCACTTTCTAAGTCAACATGTGGACATCAAGTAGCACTTGTGGACCGCATGTGTGCAAAGAAAGTGCCAGAAGTTCAAAATCCCGACAGTTGACTTGTAGAAAAAAAATTTGTCACTTACTCGATGTACCTGTGCCCACCCTACTGGTTGCAAGTACTATATACGCCCAGGGTCAAGGCGCAAGTAGGGAGAGTAAGTGACCGCAGACAGTGATTTTTCTGGATCATTCCAAAATCATTTCCTAGGGTTTCCATGTATCCCAAATATACTCCTATGATGTTTTTAAGTCCTATTATGTATGGGTCATTAAGTTTTCCTATTTTAGTTAGGATTTGAACTCTAGGGTTTTTTGTAACCTATAAATACCCTTTAGGCTTCGTTTAGTTAATTATTCAGAAAATTATTCAGACATTGACATACACATATTGATTGATTGAGAAGGAGGCCCCTTTGGGGACAAGTTCTCAATCATCTTGTTGTTCTTAGTTTGTTATTAAATTTAAGACTTTGGGATTTCTTCTTTCATTATTATGAGATTGATTTTGTAATTTTGTCTATGGTATCCATGATTGATCTCATAACTATGAGCGGCTAATTCCCTTAGTTAGGGTTGTGGGAACCCTAGTAGATTAATGAAGTAGAGGATGTGCCAAGTCATTACAAATAAATATTCTTGCATCTATTTGGGTTTCTTCATTCTTATTGATTTCCAGCTTATTCCCTGTGAGATCGAACCCAACCTAATTGGTTTACTATATTTTGATAGCGACCCATTTATCTTTCTAAAGAGGGGTAGTTTGGGCGTTATTAGCCTCTAGATCATCTGATTTAAATTTAGAAAGAGAGGGAAAATACCTGGATAGAGAGTTGTCGGGTCACCGAGCCAAAGGGCAAGAAAACCAAGGTCAAAACTATTACGGGGATAGGTACAAAGATAAGAACAGAGAGTGGGATAGTGACTAGTAATGCAAGGATGATTACAAAGAGAAGGATGGAGTGTATGTTCCACCAAGTAGCCGGGACACTGAGTGGAGGATGGAGGTTGTGTTGTCCAATCTAGTAGAGGGTCAGGAAAATTAGGAAAATTACCTAAAGGAGAGATTAAGGCGGACATTTCAGGGTGTCACTAAAAGGTAGAGTTGTATGCTACTGTGATAAAGTAGTTAGAGCAGTAGTTTGGAAAAATGTCTGCAACTTTGAATCAGAGGCAGCCGAGCACTCTTCCAAGAAACACAATACAGAATCCAAAAAATAATGGTCATTTTCTAGCCATCACCACTCAGAGTGGAAAGACAACTACTAATCCCCCTATGCCTACTATTGATGGTTCAAAGAATGATAGTTTTATGGTTGATTAGACACCTGAAAAAGAGTCAGAAAAGTCTATAGTTGTTGATTATGATGCTTAGAAGGAAGGAAAAGGTCGATGAGCCTATAGTAAAGCAAATTCCATGACCCCCACCTTTTTATCAATGTTTGAAAGAAAAGAAAGAAGAAGAGAAGTTCAAGAAATTCATTGCCATGCTTAAAGTGTTGATCTTAAACATCCCTCTTCTTGAGTCTCTTGAGTAGATGCCTGGGTATGCTAAGTTTATGAAAGATTTGGTGAAAAAGAAGAGATGTTAGTTTTGAGGATGTTAGTGGGTTGCACCACTGTAGTGTGATTACTTCTAGATCTCTGGCTCAAAAGAAGGGTGATCCAAGAGTGTTAACGATTCCATGTACCATTGGGACTTCAAGGTTTTCCAGAGCATTATGTGACTTAGCATCCAACATTAACTTTATGTCATTGTCAGTGTCCAAACTTTTAGGCTTGATCCATACGAAACCTACAACTACGCGATTTTGGTGAAAGTAGACAACTTTATTTTTTTGGATGATTTTGTTATCTTGAATTATGTAGTTGACTTTGAGAAACCCATAATATTGGGTAGACCATTCATGGACATGGGTAGAGAGATGGTAGATATGGATAAAAGAGAGCTCAAGTTGATATTGAATGATGATGAGGTCATATTCAACGTCCATGAGACCATAAAGGAGCCAACGAACATGAGTGTGGTGTCAGTTATACATTGTATTAATGTCCTAGAAGGGCGCTCCTTATGTTAACTTGATAAATTATAAGTAATAAAGGTACCTATTAAATCAAGCACTGCATAGGAGGTAATCCATGGGCTTGTTCTGAAGTCTAAGTAACCAACATAGCCACATTGTTCCATGATGTTAGATCAAGCGTTTGGTGGAAGGAAACCCACTAATCTAGTGTTAACATTGTTTTTATTTTTTATAGGTCTATAGTATCGAAACGTGGGGTGCACCACCTTATAAGGGACCAGGTCCCTCAGAGTCAGATACAGGCAATAAAGTAAAGCGGTAAGGAAACAAAACTTTGTAGGAAAGTAAAGAACACAATGATTTAACATGGAATCCTCCTTATTCAAGGGAGGGAAAACCACGACCTACCCTTACAAGAACTCAAGAATCCACTATAATCAAACTCATGATTACATACTCTATTGGGACTTAACTCTAAGCTCCATTAATTTGTAATAACTCTATTACAAACTCTTCTTGACAACTCTGCCAAGATCTCTTCTCAATATTGATTAACTCTAACCAATATTAACTCAGGTAACTCTACCTAAGCACTCTATAAACACAAGAAAGACATTACGATTATTAGATGAGTAATTCAATTACATACCAAGACTTGACTCATGAACAATTACTCTCTTAGCACACGAAACTTAGAACTTGAGCAATATTGAGTTTTCATCTTTTTTCTTCTTGAATAACCAAATTGTAAAAACTATTGAATTAGAAGCATTCTTTTATATTTATATCAGGATAATAATTAGGGTAGAATTTTGATTGGGACAGGTGTCTTGATTGGTATGCATCTCACCTGTGCAGTTTGTTACACTACCAGATAAAACTTCACAGACATGTGCCAGTTGTATGTTTTAATGAAGACCTATAGACCTTGTCCATTTTTCCCTCTTTGATGATGACAAACCATGGATTTTAGAGCATCAAATTTTTTAAACTCCTTTAATCAGAGTGATCACCACTACTGTCAATGAATGTGCCTCTATCACTATGCATCATGTTTCCCCCATTAATATATTAATATATTTACTTGCTTCCCCAATTACTATACTAACATGTTTTAATTTTTCAATAACCTATACTTCAACACATCATTTAGTACTTGTGCCTAGACATGGTACCTAGTCCCTACCACATGAATTTAGTATTCTCCATTTTGGAATCATTGAAAAGTAAGAATAGTAATCCCAGAATAAAATAAGCACAAGTTAGTTAATTCATGGCCACTGGGGAAATAACATGAAGAACAACTTTTAATGTAAAGAAGAGATAGATAAAACACACAGACAAGGATTCATTCATATGTAAAAGTTAAGTATCATTGCAATGCAAGATTTAAATTTTCTATTCCACAGTAAAAGCCACAGAAATTAAGAAATTTAAACTGGTGAAGGACTTGGGAAGGGGGTTTGGAGAAGAAGTTCCATGTTATTGTTATTTGCAGCATGACAGTATACCAATTCCTTGGTTAGGAGTTGTATCTTTCTATTCAAGCTAAGAACCTCATCAGTTAGAGTTGAAACTCTCTTCTTTAGTTCAACATTCTTAGTTCTATTCTCTTCATAGACACTTTGATCCTCATTAGAAAGATATTGAACTATCATTTGTAATTTGTTAATTTCTACATCCTTAATAGATGTGTTGAGCTTCAATTCCACTATTTCTTTGCTAAGCAATCCTTCAGAGATAATTCCTAATTATTTTCCACATACTCAGTTTTGATTAGACTTTTTAGACCAAATATTTGTATCACAGTTCTAGGAGTTCCATTTTCACAGAATATTCTAAAATAATCAAATACTCTATTCAACCAATATCCATAAGGCATGTCATGTCTTCCATTCTTCCCATGAACAACTGAATTTATGTGCTCCATCATTAGAGTAGGCAAACTAATGAACTCAAAACTACTGAGACACTCCATCATATACAAATCAGCAGTTGAAGCAATGCTACTTTTTTGTGATCTAGGAAGAATCACTTTATTAACCAAATCAAAGACTAACTGTAACTCACTTTTGAGAAATCTCCTATTTAATACAGCTATAGATTTTTGTTTTAAACCTTGATGCATTCTCCATAAACTCTATTGAGGGTTGTTGTTTTGAGACAGTCCTCACACCACTAATAGGAAAATCCTGAATTCTCCTAAGTAGTACAATATCAAGATTTAGCTTCTTTCCTTAAACTACAACAGTTATCTTTAGTCTTCTTTTATAAAAGTCTAAGGTGGATTATAATTACCTAACTACCTCATCAAAGATAGTGGGAATGGTCCCTTCCTAATATGGGTCCATCTTTGATGTTTAACAAGCTCAAATAATTCCATCATGCCTATTTTTGTTAATACACTTGAGTCAAAAACCTTCCTAATTAGTACTTTTTGATTTCTCAAGAACCTATTTCTAACTTTCTTAGGCAAAAGGTTTCTTTCTTCCTATCATTTTCTTTTATTTGAAGCATTGATAGATTCCCTTTTAGTCATTTTCCTCTTTTTGGGACCAAGTCCCTCTGAAGTCTGTTGCTTCATAGTAGGACTTCTAGATTTCACACAAGAACTTATTGTTTTCATACTTAAATCTTGTGTCTTAGTACCACAGACTCCCTTTTGGGTTCTTTGATAGAAAAATAAGAATTTCAGCAACCCAATCATTACTTATCATTATGTTTCCAGAAGGATTATATATTTTCAGGGAAAAGTCTTCATCAATGGGTTAAGTGAAGAAGGAGTCTAGCTTTGAACATATAGGAGGGCTTAAATTAGTTGACTCTTGAAAGGAAAGGAGATTTTCATACAACATGACTTCAAAAAGGAGATCAACTTTTTTACTGGCCTCTAATTTAGAAGATGACTCATAAAAAGGCTCCATTTTATTAGGAATTTCATTCACTTGAGGTTCATCCAGGGAGTGGTTTTGAAGACTAGTTCAATCAAGTTTTATTCTAAAAAAAATGTGAAGGATGAAGTGGGCTTGGAGCTTTTAAGAAGGTTTGAGACATAATTTTTGTCTACACTAAATTTTAAGGACATGACTATTTCAATAAAGGAATTTTTTGAAAGGATTAGAGAGTTTTTAGGGAAATATGAGTCTTTTGTGGGGTTTTATAATGAGGAATTGTTAGACATTTGAAGACCCATCCCTCATTTAAAAAAAAATATCATACGCAAGCTATTTGAGATTAGATGGTCCTTTAAAACAAAATAGAACACAGGTCATGAAAAGAAATTAGGGGAATTAATACGCACAAGGATGAACTTTTGAACTAATGAGATAAGATTAATTTCAATTTTGGGGTAACTCATCTTTTTTTTAGGATAAGACCATTTTTTGACATAGAGAGAGAGAAGATACAACTTTTTTATAGAATAAAAAAATACACATTCATGATACTAACCTGAGAGATAGGATTAGGTCCCACTCTGTAATACCCGGAAAATTACTAGTCATTTAAGTCCTATATACATGCCAAAAGAGGTCCCAGACTTAGAAAATTTCAGCGAAGTGTTGACACTTAGTCTTATTTTTGGCCTCAATATTTCAGTGGAATCATTTATGATCTTACCGACATTAGATTATTGATTTTTAAATTGATTCATGATAAGGGATGTCAATAGGTCATATTGGGTGAGTTTTGGAATTTTTGGACATCATTTGAGTCGTGTTTGGAAGGCCAAAACAACAAGCCAACACGATCTTGATGCGTCGTGTTGGCTATCGTGTCATACCCATCGATGCGATGCATCGGTGATTGCATCGACACAATCAACGCGGCGTGTCACCTATCACGTCATTAGCCTATTTTTGCTCATTAACTTATGAGTTTCCAAGGGCATTTAAGTCCATTTCCCCACACCCAATTCAGCCAAAACACGAAATTAAGATCCCAAAAGGGCAAAATACATTCATTCATTACAAATCCTTTCATGAATAAAACCCTAGTTTCATCAAGTTCAAGTCCAAGTTCTAATAAATCCCCAATAATTTTCACAAAATCAACAATCAAGGTATGTTAGGTGTTCATTCTTGGGTTTTCTTCCACCCTTGGAGTTCAAGAACCCTTTTTAAAACTACAAGTTTTTAGATTCATGAATTACATGTGCAAATTGGGTTGTATTCATATTTATGTTGTTGTATGGGTTTAAATTCAATATTTAACTATAAGTTTCATAAACATAAGATAGCATGTATGTTGATTGATGTAATTCCCATGTTAAAATACTTGAAATTGCAAGTTTAAGTTGTCATAATGTTTATGTGTTGTTCATCACCATGTTCATTAATTATACTCCCCAAATGTTTGATATAATGTCCATGTGAATTGAGTAGTGTAATCATGACATGTTATCATGTGTTCTCATTTGTCTACAAGTTCATGACCTCTAAGTGTTTGACAAAATATCTCAGTGAATGAATTGTGAACAATTGACTATTGTTATGTATTTAAGATTTGTTATGTTTTATTATTGATGTAATTGAGTCCTATGGGTATTTATTACCCTAAATCTAGTTGTTTACTTAGTTGCAGTAGTTATAGAATAGCCCCAGTAAAGGTCAAGAACAGTAGTACTAGGTCAGTAATAGAACTCAGTGAACTAAGTCCAGTTCAGTCAATCAACATGATCAGTGTCAGTTCAGTAAAACCTAATAAAGTCTAGTGACTAGGGTTGACATCATCATATATATATTTCATTAGTATTTCTGCCAGATTAGGGTTAACCCAGCATTGTTATATCTCGTGGCAAAGTGCTAAAAGCCTTCTAACTAGGGTCACAGGTGGGACCCTAAATCAGTTTATAGTGGGGTATGTCGATAAAATAAAACTCCTACAATTACAATTTTAGTCTTAGTATTCAATAAAGAACTCAGTTAGTTCTAGATAACTATGGATATCAGTTATCAGTTACTCATCCATCAGAATTCAGTACTCAGTTTCAATATAATCTCAAATACATGATGTATATCTACATATGCATATTGCATATTTAACATGTTCAGTAGTTACAATTTTGCATGTACACTCATCCAGTTACTTCATGATGTTGATTTAGTCATTTATCATCTCACGAATATGAACCCATGTAAATCATCCTTACCTTACTTAGCATACCAGTACATTCCACGTACCGATGCATACTTTCTTTTGTGCTATGATATCTCATATCATAGGTTCAGACATACAGGTTCCTGATCATACTTAGCAGCTCAGGATATCAGCGGTAGATTCAGTAGTGAGTCCTCATCCATCGAGGATATTATTTTATTTTAGAATTTTAGTAGATTTAGTATGTTCAGTAGTCAGAGTTAGTTGGGGACTTATCCCATCAACACCATATTTAGATAGTTTGAGGATTTCAGACTAGATTACTTCAGATAGATGTTAAGTATTTTTAGCATTATTATTAATATTCAGTATTTGTTTTTAGTTTATAAACCTTATAGCATTTTCAGCCTAACTTCCACATATATTTTCAGTATTACTATTCAGTGCTCATAGACGGTACAATTCATCGGTTAGCTTATGATCCTTTGAGGTCGTAAGCACTGTGTGACACCTAGGGTGTAGTCTCGGGGCATTACACTCACTTTCTTGAGTAAATCATCAGATATATGGTTGTCTCAACATTTCTCTTTCAAAGGTATTCCTATGTATGTATACCTGCAAAGGTATGGTACTGAGTTAGACCAACAAGTACATATTTTATCAAGGAATCCTATCTCCTGATCATAGCTAATTTTATGGAGAAAATTGATTCATCCAGTACGTCAGATTATTTTGATCAACCCTAGCCTCAACCTGTTCTTTACAAATTTTTCCTTGTGAAGAGCCTTACTAAAGATGTCTTCTATCTGATCCTCAGTCTTGCAAAAATTCATTTAAATATATCTCTTCTCAACACTATCTCTCAAAAAATGATACCTTACATGAATATGTTTGGTCCTCTTATGCCGCACTAGATTCTTAGCCATGTTAAGAGCACTTGTATTGTCATACATTAAAGGTATAGTGTCTAAGACAATCCCAAAATCCTTTAGTTTCTATTTGATCCATAACATATGAGTATAATGGGAAGCTACATCTACATAATCAGCTTCAGTAGTAGATAATGCAACCAAATTATGCTTCTTACAACCCCAGGAGATTAAGGAAGAACTCAGAAAATGAGCCATTCCTGAGGTGTTTTTTCTGTCCACCAAATATCCAGCATAATCAATATTAGGATATCCTATTAGATCAAAACTGTTCCAGATGGATAGTATAGGACCAAGTCCCCTGTCCCTTTCAGATACCTAAGAATTCTTTTTGAAGCATTCAAATGACACTCCTTTGGGCAAGCTTGAAATCAGGCACATATTCCCATACTAAATATGATATTTGGTCTGCTTGTAGTTTTATATTGTAAGGATCAAATAATCCTACTATATATGGTCTCATTAACTGAAGGACCAGGTTTATCATTATCTATCTTTGAATTGGTTCCAATTGGAGTTTCAATTGTCTTTGTATCTTTCATATTATATTTCTTCAGTAGCTCCTAAATATACTTCTCTTGATAAATCATTATCCCTTGAGAAGTTTTATTGATTTTTAGGCCTAGGAAGAAACTCAATTCACCCATCATGCTCAATTCAAATTCACTCCCCATTAGCTTTACAAACACTTCAAATAGTAATTTAGAAGTAGCTCCAAAGATTATGCCATCAATTTATATCTACATAATTAGTAAGTTGCTACCTCGAGAATTTTAAAAAAAGTATTGTCAATTTTCCCTCTTTTAAAACCATTTTCCAGATCTCTCTTACCAATCCCTTGATGTTTACTTCAAACCATAAAGAGATTTTTCCAATTAAGAACATGATGAGGAAAATCTACATCTTCAAAACTTGGAAGTTTTTTGACATAGACTTCTTCCTTCAACTTTCAATTAAAAAAAGAACTTTTGACATCCATTTGTAAGAGTTTGAACCCTATTTAGACAACAAATAATATAAGAATTATAATAGCCTCTATCCTTGCTACAGGGGAAAATATCTCATCATCGTCAATTCTTTTCTCTTGGTTATAACCTTGAACAACCATTCTTGCTTTATTTCAATTGATAGATCCATGCGCATCCTACTTGTTACTGTACACCCATTTGGACCCAATAATTATTCTTTCAACAGGTTTAGGGACCAGGTGCCAGACTTTACTTCTTTTAAATTTCTAAAGCTCCTCCAATATTGCATTGACCTAGTCAACATCTTTCAGAGTTTTTTTCAAATTTTTGGGCTCAATTTAGGAAAAAATTGTTGAGAATGCCATGAAATTTCTAGCTTGAGATCTTGTTTGGACTCTAAATTCTAAATGTATAGTTAGATTCTCAAGTGGGTGAGAAGATTTGTGCCTCTATTTTGATGTTCTAATATGAGTTCCACTGGGACCAAGTCCCTAAAGAGTTTGAATGTACCCTTCTTGATGTTCTTTAACTGGAGCAGGGGTCTGTAACTAAGATCTTGGATCACTATCACCTTTACCATTACCAACTGCATCATTTAGTCTTTGACCATCATCTTCAGCAATATCATCCCTTTGAACGGGAATAAGTTCTTCAACATCAGAATCTTCATCATTACCTGAATTCACTAGCTTTCTAGATTCATCAAAGACCACATATATAATTTCTTCAACTCATAGAGTTCTTTTGTTGAAAAATTTGTATGCTTTTCTTATTGAGGAGTATCCCAAAAATGTTGCTTCATCACTTTTGGAGTCAAAATTTCCTAGTTCATTATTCCCATTTTTAGCACAAAGCACTTGCACCCAAAAGGTCTAAAGTAGTCAAGCTTAGGCTCTCTATTAAACACAAGATCATATATGGTCTTGTTTAGGAGAGATCTAATCAAACACCTGTTTGTCATATAACAGGTAGTATTAACAACTTCAGTCCATAAGCTATTTCGAATCCCACTATCAATCAGAATGGTCCTGACAATCTCTATAAGGGTTTTGTTCATTCTTTCAACAACTGCATTTTGATGAGAAGTCCTATGAGTAAAGAAGTTGTGACTGATTCCATATTCAGCACAAGATCCTGTAACTTGGGAGTTCTTAAATTCAGTTCCATGATCAGATCTAAATTCAACAATGTTACAATTCAACTTCATTTGAATTTTCTTGGCAAAAGTTACTAGAACCACATAGGTTTCATACTTGGTTCTTAATAGCATTGTTCAGGTGAACCTGGAGTATTCATTCACAATGTCAAATACATACTTCTTTCCTCCTTTACTTTAGACTTTAACAAGTTCACATAGATCCATGTGTAGTAACTCAAGAGGTTTAGAAGTACTCACCTACTTCTTCAACTTAAAGTAAGACCTGGTTTATTTACTTTTAACACAAGCATCACATATGTTGTTGTCTGGAAATTTTAGTTCTGGTATGGCACAAACCAGGTTCTTTGAAATCAACTTGTTCAACAAAGAGGAACTTACATGTCCCAGCCTTTTGTTCCATAGATTAACATCTTCACTTTGAACAATTAAGCAAGTAAATTCCCTATCAGCCATAGATTTTAAATCCACCACATACATATTTTTGAACCTTTTGGCTTTGAGAATAACTCTCTCAGACTTTAGGCTTGACACGGTACATCCATCAGATGATAACTTCACCTCATTACCTTTGTCACAGATTTGAGAAACACTTAGAAGACTGTACTTGAGGCCATTCACATGGTACATGTCTTCTATTTCTTGATCAGGTGATTTTCCAATCTTTCCCACACCATGGATATATCCCTTTTTACCATTTCCTAAAGAGACACCTCCACCTTGAAGTTTCTTGATAGAGAGAAAGAAGTTAGTACTCTCATTCATGTTCTTTGAGAATCCACTATCCATAAACCAGCTCCTACTGCATTCCCTTTCTCCTACCTACAATCAAAATTATTTGTTAGATTTGGAAACCCACTAGAGTTTAAGTTCCCAAAAGAAAGATAAAAGGGTGATCAAATCTTTCTTTTCCCATCTAGGTAGAGAGTTATTCTTCATATTTTTCAAGGGTATGGAAACCTTAGGGTAATAATTTTCCTACTCGATGTATATCACTACTGGTTATAGCTCCAAACCAATATTTACAAATTTCCTTCAAGTGCCCATCTCTTCCATAATGAGTTCATAGTGGCTTGTGGACCTTGTTTCTTACACCATGAATAGCTTTCCATTTATACCCAATTTATTGGGTTTTCTATTGATATTTATGGCCTTTACGATTATTCATACCCTAGACAGTTAAATTAGAATGGATTTGTGAGGATGTGGTCCATATTAGTGATTTGTTAAGTTCTTCTCTTTTATGGACCAGGTCCCTTTCTAATTG
Source organism: Capsicum pubescens (assembly GCA_030864215.1). Classification (NCBI taxonomy): domain Eukaryota; kingdom Viridiplantae; phylum Streptophyta; class Magnoliopsida; order Solanales; family Solanaceae; genus Capsicum; species Capsicum pubescens. The sequence continues at coordinate 85,321,724 of CM061543.1, forward strand.
CTCATTCTGATTGAGTGCAGTCATGAGATGATTTTGAGAATCCCACAATTTTTATTCAAGATCAATTTGAAGCCTCGAGGCTTCTTTCTTCCTTTTACCATCAGAATCATTCACTTTCTACAGTTGATTTATTAGATTCAGATTTTCAGATTTCAACTTAGTGAATTGTTTCTCTGTTTTAGATATCTAGAGATTTAAGGCAATTAACTAAAGGTCTTGATTTTCTAATTTCTTTTATAACATAATTTTCTCAACTATCAGTTCACACACAAAATCAATCAGCATATTTGTAAGCTTCTTTATCTTTCTAGAACAGTAGTTATCTAAATTTTCTTTAATGTCAGAAAGAGTTACCGCATTTTCTTTTTTATCTTCAGTGTTTTCCATAAGAGAATAAAAGGATTCAAAGTTGATATTATCATCCTCCACTTCCATCTTAGAACCATCTTCAAGATTTTCATCTTTCTCTGATTCACTGGAGGAATCTACCTAGACAGTTAATGCCTATTTTAATGCAAAATCAGCTAAAGCCTTTCTTCTTGACCTCTCAGGGACCTGATTCTTTTTTTCCATAGTTAACTCCAAACTATAGATATTCTTGATAATCCAGTTTATGTAGTGGGAAATATTTGATGAAATACCCAGGTTTCCCACATTTTTGGCAAACTTCAATTGTAGCTTTCTTTTTGCTGCTACTTCCTCTTATTTGAAAATGACCACTGTTCTTTATTTCTCTAACAATCCTTTTTTCCAAATAGGCAACATCAGTTTCCTTCTCATTTGAATCAGACTTTGAAGCCTTCAATGGCAGAGATTTTTCTCTTTTTGCTTCCTTTTTGTCTTTCCCTTGCTGCTTCTTGGGTTCATGAGTCTTCATATTACCAATAAGTTCATCCATTGTGAGAGTTTTTAGGTTTCTTGTCTCAGTGATAACATCTACTTTGCTTTGCAAGGATTTAGGAAGAAATCCAAGAATTTTTCTTACCCATTTATACAAAGGTATAACTTCTCCTAAGAAGTGCAACTCATTAGTCATTGAAGTGAATCTAGTATGCATTTCTTGGATAGTTTCTCCTTCTTTTATGGTGAGGGTTTCATATTGAGTAGTTAGCATATCAATTTCTAGATCCTTCACATTAATGGTTTCTTCATAAGTAGTCCTCAAGCAATCCCAGATTTCCTTAGCATTTTCACAAGCAGAAATCCTTTTATATTCATCAAGTCCTATGCCACAAACAAGAAATATCTTTTCCTTCTATTTCTTCTCAACTTTATTTTGATCTTCATCATCAAACTCTCTCCTGGTTTTGACAACCATCCTTGTTATGTCTCCTTATTTGACCTCTCTAATTGGCTCATAAGGACCATCAAATATTACATCTATTATCTCACTGTCCTCAGCCATATTGAATTTATACATCCTAGTTTTCCACTACACATTAAAGTGGGGTGGTCTAGTGGTAGACTGCCTTCTTGCAGATTAGGAGGAGCAGCCATGATCAGTAAATTACTCTAGGTATGAACCTTTTAGAGATTCCTTGCTCTGGTACAAATTTTTGAAATATGAGGGTTGCACCACCTTATAAGGGACCAGGTCCCTCATAGTTATATATATGCAATGAAGCAGTAAGTAAACAAAACTTTATAGGAAAGTAAAGAACACAATGATTTAACATAGAATCCTCCTTATTCAATGGAGGAAAAAACACGACCTTCCCTTACAAGACTTTAAGAATCCACTATAGTCAAACTCATGATTATAGAATCTATTGGGACTTAACTCTAAGCTCTATTAATTTGTAACAACTCTATTACAAACTCTCCTTGACAACTCTGCCAAGATTTCTTCTCAATATTGATTAACTCTAACCAATATCGACTCAGGTAACTCTACCTAAGCACTCTATCAACACAAGAAAAACATTACTCTTATAAGATGAGTAATTTAATTATAGACCAAGACTTGAATCAAGAATAATTACTCTCTTAGCACACGAAACTTGGAACTTGAGCAATATTGGGTTTTCGTCATTTTTCTTCTTGAATAAACAAATTGCAAAAACTATTAAATTAAGAACCATTCTTTTATATTTATATAAGGTTAATGATTAGGGTAGAATTTAGATTGGGCTAGGTGTCCTATTTTGTACACAGATTACCTTCATAATTTTTTACACTAACAGAAAAAACTATGGAGACATATGCCAGCTATATGTTTTCATAAAAACCCAGGGACCGGTCCCTTATTGTTAGTTGATCATCATCAAAATAATATACAACATATGACATGAGGAACAACCTAAAATGTGGTAAATAATTTCTTAATGTAGAATATTCTATGTAAATGACTTATTAACCCACTCATGGAGGTCAAATGTCCCACTCGGGCTAGGAAAGTTGTAAAATAAAGTCAGAAGAAAATTTGGAGATTTTTAGGAATTCTTGAACTTTCACCTATGAACCTTCTTACGGGGTCGTAAGTACCACTTACAACCTCACAAGGAGTGTAATATATGTCTGAAAAAAAATTTAGAGAGCAGGGAAAGGACATAAAAATTTTGGTCACCAACGACAGGGCACCTAAGGGCCGTAGGTGCCACCCACACCCCATAGGTTGTGCTGTAAGTGACTCAATTTTTTTTTTAAAATTTTGGCCTACCCCGACCATACCTATACCAAAACTGGCCTATCGTCAATTTCAAAAGATTTTTAACCAGTTTATTCACTCAATAATCCTCAAATTTCCAACTCCTCTCGAATCAAACTTTCTAACTTTCTCTCAAATTATATATAGGGCAAGACTCATCCCTCAGTCAATCACTTGCACGCATAAGGATCTTTTAAAACTAGGGTTTTGAAATTGCTTTCAACTTCTACTTTCATTTTCAAAATCAAAATGTCATGGTAAACTTCATAGCTCCTATGAATATTGTAATATGATATTAACATAGAATATATGAGATGGTACTTTAATATGCTTGAAAATTATATGAAACTCAAAATTCTTATTTATAGGTGCCTAGAATAATCCATAAAATTGAATTGGGGCTTTAGTACTGAATTAAAACCCTATGATCATACCCTATTTGGAGGTAGAAGCTGAAAAGGTGATCAAATCCAAAAAGTTTGTGTGCCTTGTGTAACACCTCAAAAATCCTAGACAAAATTTGAACCATGCTTTAAGTTCATTAGTGGGACCCTTGGGGGGTTTCACCATATAATGATGGACCAAGTCCCTTTGAGTCAATCACAAGCAACCAAACAGTGGAGTGCAGGAAAACTAAAGACAGTGCAGGAAGAGTAAAACCACAAGATTTATATGTGGAAACCCAGGAAGGGATAAAGCACAACTTTCCCTCTCAAGTAACTCCAAATCCACTATTATCAAATTCTTGATTACAATCTTTAATGAACCTAACTCTAGGTTACTTTCGCTTGTAATAATTCTACTACAAGCTCACTTTTCCAACTCTGCCAAGGACTCTCCACTGATTTACTCTAATCAACAACTAGCTTAGGAAACTCTACCTAAGAACTTCTCTAAATAAAAGAAAACACTACTATTATAGCATAAGTAGTTCAATTACAAATCATTACTCACTCACTCATTAAGCATACTACAAAGATAATAACATGATCAATGTTTGAGCAATCTTTTAATAGAGTTTTTGTTGTCTCTCTTCACTCTTTAGATTTATGCTAAAATTATTTGATGAATAGGTGTCTCGTTTCTTTTATAGATAAGCGATTATTAAGGATGAACAATAATTTGACCAACTTTCCTAATCAATACAAAGTATCACATGTAAGTTTTTTACACAAAAGGATAAAACTATACAGGCAATGTGTGCCAACTGTACAATAAGTTGCACATCTAGGGACCTGGTCCATTGAAGTTAGTTTCTCATCATCAAAAGTATATACAGAATTCATAGAAAATCAAACCTCATAGTTTGGTATATTATTAGTGATTTAGACATATATTAAGGCCTCAAATAACTACTAGCTTATAGACAAGTCAAAACATCTCTGAGAGATTAAATTCTTGTGAAGAATATAACCATAGCCATCTTAAAATAAGCATTAATTTTGGGTTACTAATTATTTTTGAGTGTAAGACCCACCAATAGATATATAATTGAATTGTTTTTCCAATGATTTAAATTTTTCCTTAATCCGATATCGGGGTGAAAAGTTATGGCCAAAATACTGAAGCACTATAAAAGTTACCCAGTTATAATGACCCTGACCATGAGTTGTGATCAGACATTATGGGTCGTTAGGAGGGAGTCATGATCGGGGAAGTAAAGTTTGATAGTTGGTTCTTGACCATGAATCAAGTCATGACTCAAGGCTAGACCTCCCGAGTCATGACCGAAGTCGTCAGGACTGCTTTCGGCCAACTTCCAGACAATTTCTAAGGGGGGTTGGTATTTTTCCACTCTTATAACCCCAAAACTATGTCGTTTAATCTATTTTAATGTTGAATGTAAAGCCAAAACAACCCCAAATCCCTCATTCTCAACACAACACCAAAATTTCTCAAGAGCCATGCGATTTTGCACTCTTACAAAGAAAGAAATTAGGGGTTTTCATCTCCAAGTCCAAATCCCCAAAACATAAATTTAAGAATCAAAATTAATCAAGTATGTGGGTATTCAATGATGATCTTCTTTCATCCTAATGACCAAATTATGATTTTTATTCATGAATTTTATGATTTTCATAAACTAGGAATTTTACCCAATTATTAATCTAAGCTTAAATTCAATCCCCCATGAAATAATTTTCACTCATAAGATATCATTCATTTTATTCTCATGTCCATGCATGATTTACATGATATTAGTCCAAATTTTAAAAAAAATGATCAAGCTATGAATGATGTACATATGTTTTGAAGATTTCTGAATCCTCAAGCTTAATTCCCCTTAAGTTTTGGGCTCCAGGTCTAATATGAGTTTTCCCTAACTTCTTTAGTTTATTTTGTAGTTAAACCATGAATACATATTTTCTAATAAGAATAGCATATTCCCGTGTTTAAAATCATGAATTCCATATTATGATCAGTTGTTGAATTTTTGGACTTTATTCATGAAATTCTCTAGTATGATAAGTTTTTTAATATTGTCATGTTCAATTTCATTGATCAGAGCTGGTGGATTATGAATACTCGATATCGAGGAATTCAGGTATACATCAGTTTACATGCTTTTGAGTACTTAAGAATATAAATGCATTGTTATTTTTAGAATGTCATGACTTGAGCACATTAGTTATCAATTTATGTTTCAGTTATACTTTTGTTTCTTTCAGTTGGGCGTAATACTTAGCACCGAGTGAACTAGTAATGATGGATCCCCGATCAGTTAGGTTAAGACTGTTAGTAGCAAACTTGAGTTCCAGAACTATGTTGCCACCGTAGGTTATAAGGGTCACCCATTAGTTAAGGATTGACATTCTAGTCCTTCGGCACATTAGTTTTATGGATCCATGAGAGCCAATGCTGGTACCCTTGGCAAGGTACTAGAACCGTTCCAACTAGGGTTACAGTTTGGAGTCTGATTTGCTCAGATTGGGAGATGTTGTTTATTATTAGCTCCCACAGTCCTCAGTTTTTTTTCATGTTATGCTTTAGTTCAAATAAGCATGACCTTATATAAAATTATTCAGTTATTCAGTTTTATACATTACATATTTAATTTTAGCAAATGGCTTATGTTCTCAGTTTTGAAGCATGTTTTAAGTAATTTGTATGACTAATGCATATTTCACATACTCAGTATGTTCCAAAGTATTGATAGTATACCTCATTTGATGATACTATTCATGTTATGTAGATTCACGTGCTTATTCTTAAGATCATAGTCAGGTAGATCACAACATTCAGCCAACAGTTTATGAGTTCTCTTATTTCGAACACTCAAGTCAGTCACATTTCTTATAATTATATTTTCGTATTTGGATGTATTAATTAGGGATAGTTGGGGGTCATGTATCGACGACCTATAGTCAGTATTAGTAGAGGCTTCATAGATGGTTAGCGAGAGGCATTGTACATAGTTTAAAATCCCTTTTCTTTTAGATTACACTGTTGGAAACTTTGAACAAAAATGTATTGAAATAGCTTATCTCATGATTATGCTTACACTTAGTAAATTTATCTTTTATATTTGATTTAATCAATTATTCAAGCATCATGCCACTACCATGGGTTAAATTGTGATCATTTATTGTTCTAAGCATCATGCTATGACTAGGGGGTAGTCTCGGTCGTGACAAACTTGGTATTAGAGTAGAAGGTTCAAGAGTCATATGGTGTTTATGAAATCATGTCTTGTAGAGTCTTGAAAAAATATTACAGAGACGTCTGTACTTTTCTTCCATAGGCTATAGGGAATTTAATAAATATTTTTCTTCGTTCATATATCAGATCGTGCAGTAGAGATATTCCTTAAGAAACTTATACCAATTCTTGCATTGCTCAATTCATGCCAACTTTGCCTTATTTTTTAGTTAATAGAAATAGTCAAGCTTAAATTCCTATTGATAGAGTATTCTCATACAGTACCCATAGATAGTTATGAGATTGCATACTAGTATGAAAGGATCTCATTAGTGCCTTTAAGTTCAAAACTTTGAAAGAGTTCTTTCTTATTTATGAAAATAGTGCATTGAGCAAAAGTTATATGTTCTCTTAGATCCATTCTCATAAATCCTATGACAACATGACCTAGAGCTAGGAGAATGAGTCTAAAAGTGTAATAACAGTGGAGTGGGGATAGTATTTAATTGAATTTAGTATATTATAATAGCACTTTGAGAGAGATTTACCCATTAAGGGGAACTTAAAGTATGTTAATGCTTTAGTAAGAATAGAGACTAGGCAGTGGGCAGAAAGATACAGAAGCTCATTAAGGTTGAGTATGTTCAGAAAAATTTTATGTTAATTAATGTTTCATGATTCCTATATAGTATTAATAAGTGGATATTAGTGCATAAGAAGTTGCGTGGCTATCCATAGTAAATGTTAAAATCTAAGATTGAATTGTTGATGATCAAGCTAATACAGAAAGGAGTTTGGAATTTGTGAAAGGAATAGTATGTACTCAGGGTGTTGTAATACTTCAAAAGACTTTAAGTTAATAAGTGTTTAAGTAGTTATATGATGACTATTAGGGCTATAGAAAGTTAAGAGTTATATATCAGAAGGAAGTACTAGCAGCGTATTTTACCCTTTCAAGTATAGTCTTGTATGAGAAGTTTGGATTTATGTGTACCGTTATATCTTGAACTCTAAAGTAGAGTGGTTGAAGTTCAATTAACCATTTATTAAAGGGGTTCACAGACTTAGAACGACTACTTAAATCTAAGGGGGTGATAAAATAAAGAATCAAGTCAAGTTATCAGATTCTAGTAGCGATGCCAGTGATTTTTAGAACAACACTAGGGGGGAGAAGACTGACTCATTCTTATATCGGTATGAATTTTTGTAATTCATTCATAACAACACTCTACACATACCTTACAAGTCAGCTCTATGATCTTAACCTATATTTATGCACTTTATATAGAATTATGTCCACTCCTAATTCCTAGTATAAGGAGTACCAGTTCACTCAGAAGTATGACTCATATTCCATTAAGTTATGAATTCAAATATCAATTCATATTTCTCATAACTCATGTACTCATGTTATACAGTATGCTCAGTTTCTGTAATTCATGGTACACCCTTAATGACCAGTAGAAATTAGCATTATGGCATGTATGACCTCAGTTTAGATCTCTTTAATGAATCTATGCCTTTGATACTCTACTCCTCTGTCCTCGGTTAAATATCAAAGTTATGTATAGTATTTTTTTCATGCTTCAGTTCCTCATGTTCTAACCTTTTAGTGACCTCTCCTTATGTGAAGATTGTGGTGATGAAAATGGATGAACAATGGTATAGATGTGAGAGACTAAATGTTCCTTATAAGGGAAAGATTGTTTTGTGCTTGTTTTATCTAAGGCTATAACTGTGAAGGATGATTAAGGCAAAGCTTTTGGTGTATGTCATAGTTAGTTGAGAATTCTAGGTGTTTCTTCTTGGGGATAGTGCATAAAAGTTGTTACTAATAGAGGTATTAAAGAATATGGGAAAATTCTTAGGTGGGTTTTTTGCCTAGATGTTCATATGTGGTTATAATGATAAGATTGATATCATATTGGTATAAAAGTGGATAAATGCATTGTGCTCTAGTGAATTTGAAGTTAGTTACTGAAGTAGTAAGGAGTATTATTCTTGAGATGAGAACTCTGAAAAGACATAGGATATTGAATCCATGGTTTAGACTAGTATTATGGTGTTATGTGTAGTACCTTGTGACTTTGAGTTAGGCTTGAACATGGTGAGAAAATTTAGTTCAACTCAAACTTTGATAGAAGTAGTTATCAATACCCAAGTGAAGATTGTAAGTGGTATCAAATGAAGTGTAGTATTTAAGGGGAAAGGTATAGTCGAGGGAGTATTTGAGAAGTATGGCTAAGCTTGAAAGTTAGAAGTTCCATTGCCTAAGGCATAGTAATTCTATCCTAACATATGTTTTATATACCTATATTCCATGTTTTAGAGTTGTATACATTTTGCGATTCCTTATTAAGATATCTCACTCAAATTATGCAAAAATTCTTTGCTCCATAATGTTATTAGAACTTCTGACAAAGAGTGTTGAAAGTTACAAATATTCTTTTTCCACTGACTTTTAGAAATTTGATGTTATTACATATCACCTTAAGGTTCTAAATATCCATTTGAACCAAGGATACTTCAGTTTAATTATAAACTTTTAGTATGAGTCAGTCTATATAGACAGTAATTTAGTTTAACAATCAGACAGGCTCCTATAGTTTTCTATCTTTTCACTAGTCATATTATCCAAAGTTTCATGAATATGTCTATTCCATGAGGTGATTTATTTATATTCATGATAGTTTTGAATTCAGTTGAGTCCTTACTCCTAGTCTAAATCAGTCCCAAGCATAAAGGATACCTAGATTCAGATATCAATATCATGCTAGTTAGCCAACTTTAGAATTCAGCCGGGCAGTACTAGTGAGTTTCCTTATTTTCAAGATAGTTAAAGTTAGTTGGAAATTTAGTCGACATGTCCATATTTAGCTCTTAGAATTCTATGTTATGGATTGAAGCTCTTTCCTTATCCTTTAAGCCAAGTCAATCATCATTTGAGGACGAATGATCCCAAGGTGAAGATATTGCAGCACCCCAAAAATCCAAGCCAAAATTTAAACCATGATTTAAGTTCATGCAAAATCAAACCTCAAGTTTTAATAGTTTTATCAGTGATTTAAACATATATTAAGGGATCAAATAACACCTAGCTTATAGACAAGTTAAAACATCTCTTAGCGATTAAATTCTTGTGAAGAATATAATCATAGTCCATTTTAAATGTGCATAACTCTTAGGTTACTAAGAATTTTTAAGCTCAAGACCCACCAACATATAGATAATTGAATTATCTTTCCAATTCTATGAATTTAACCTTAATTCGATACTAGGGTGAAAGGTTATGGACTAAATATTAAAGTACTATCAAAGTTACCCAGTGATAATGACCCTGACCATGAGTCGTGATCAGACATTACGGGTCATAGGAAGAAGTCATGGTCTGGGCAGTAGAGGCTGAAATTGGGTTCCTGAACATGACTCAAGTAATGAATCATGGCCAGACCTCATGAGTCATGAGCTAAGTCATCGGGACTGCTTCCAAGCATCTTCCAAACGGTTTCTAAGGGGTTTTTTGGTCTTTTCCCACTCTTTTAACCCCAAAACTATGTCGTTTAAGCTATTTTAAGAATAAATATAAATTCAAAATATCCCCAAATCCCTCATCCTCAACACAACATAAAAATTTCTCAACAGACATATGATTTTCCACTCTTCCAAAGCAAGAAATTGGGCTTTTCATCTCCATGTCAAAATCCGCAAAAATTTAATGAAGAATCAAAAATAATAAGGTATGTGGGTATTGAATGAGGATATCCTTTAATGCTCATACCCAAATTATGATTTTTATTCATGAATTTTATGATTTTCATAAACTAGGGCTTTTACCTAATTGTTATTCTAAGCTTAAATTAAATCCCTCATGATATAATTTTTACTAATAAGTATGTTTTGGTGATCATTCATGATTCCTTAGGCCCATATTATATCATTCATTCTATTCTCTTGTCCACGCATGATTTCCAATATATTACTTCAAATTTAAAGCACATGATCAAGCTATGAAAGATGTACACATGTTTTAAATATTTCTCAATCCTCAAGCTTAATTCCTTTAAAGTTTTGTGTTCCTGGTCAAATATGATTTTTCCTTAATTGTTTCAGATTATTTTGAAATTAAACCTTGAATGATATTTTCTCATAAGAATAGCATCTTCCCATGTTCAAAATCATGAATTTCCATATTATGATCAGTTGTTGAATTTTTGGGCTTTATTCATGAGATTCCCTATTATGATTAATTTTTAATATTATCATGATCAGTTGCATTAATTAGAGATGGTGGGTTATGAACACCCCATCCCTAGGAATTCAGACATATATCAGTTTACATGTTTTAGTACTTCAGATTATACATGTATTGTTATTTTCAGAATACCGTGACTTAAGCACATCAGTTATCAGTTAATGTTTCACTTACACTTCAGTGTCCTTTAGTTGTGAGTAAGACTTAGAATCGAGTGAATGTATGGATGACGTCTCCCCCGTCAGTTAAGTAGAGACCATTAGTAACAGTCCCTGAGTTCCATAACTACGTCACCACCATAGGTTATAAGGGGTTACCCCATTAATTTAGCATTTACACCCTAGTCCTTCGAGACATCAGTTTAGAGGATCCATTCTAGACAGTGTTGGTACCCTTGGAAAGGTACTAGCATCCTTCCTACTTGGGATACAGGTTGGACTCTGATTAGCTTAGATTGGGGCATGTCGGTTATTGTTAGCTCTCATGGTCCTCAGTTTATGTTTAACTTATACTTTAATTCAAATGTACATGACCTTATATTAAGTTATTCAGTTTTATACAGTACATCTTCATACTTGGTCATTGCATCAGTTCACATACCATAATTTCAGACCCAAAACTCATACATGACCCTCAGTATAGTTTTATAGCATATTAAGCATTATCTTGAGATTAAATGTAATAGTCTTGTTTCTACATCTTCCTAGTTTATAGAAATGTTTTTTCTCATGATTTAGAAATTTCACTTCACATTACAGATTTTACATAGAGACTATTTTAAATGCATATTTCAGCAAATGGTTGATGTTCTCAGTTTTTAAGCATTTTTATGACTAATACATATCTCACAAACTCAGTACATTTCAAATTACTGATAGCATACCTCTTCTGCCTATTTTTTTCATGTGATGTAGATTTAGGTACTTACCCTCAGTATCATAGTTAGGAAGATCACAACATTCATCCAGCAGTTGAGGAGTTCTCTTATTGTGAGGACTCAAGTTAGTTCTAGTTCTTGTACTTATATTTTCTTATTCATATGTATTGATTAGGGATAGTTGGGGGTCATGTCCCAACTACCTATAGTCAGTATTAGTAGGGGCTTCATAGGTGGTTTGTTAGAGTCATTGTGCATAGTTTAAGTTCCTCCTTCTTTCAAATTACACTGTTGTAAACTTTGAACAAAAATGTATTGAAATATCTTACCATATGATTATGCTTCTACTCTGTAAATTTAGGTTTTATATTATTGTAATCAGTTGCTCAAGTATCATGCAAATACCATGGGGTATCTTGGGATAACTTGTGTGTCTAAGCAACATTTTACGACTAGGGGGTAGCCTCAGGTCATGACACCTTGCCTGTGTTTTGGAAATTAATACAAGTATATGTGCATTATTGGACTGGAATGTGCTAAAGTTTACTATGTAGGGATATAAAATTTGGGAAAATTTAAAGTTTAATAATTTTGATTTTTCTTCGAACTTTACACTCCTTTATTATCTTTTAGGTACTAATACTTACTTTTTTAGGTACTATGGCACCAAAGAAGGCAGAACCACTGAGGCGATGGGATGAGGCCCCCAAGCATAGTAGCTTGGTGAAGGAGTACCCAATTTCCCTTACCTAAGTAGCTCACCACGAACCAGGGCCCAGAGATATTCTGTGACCGAGCATATTGATAGAGCCACTTTTGGCATCCAACTCTCAGCACAAACACAATAGCACAGTTGACCCACTTCTAATTAGGCTAGGGATTAACTAGAGGACAACAGACCAATTTCTAAGCCTAGGATAAAGTCTTATAGGTTGACACCACCACACTCTTCCTAGTTTGAGGTGGGAGAAAGGGGGAAGGAGGATATATAGTTAGAACCATTAGTGTAGGAAGCCACACAAGACCTCTAATCAAAAAAGGGGTCACAGGATAAGTTCACAGTAGCAAGTTCTAAGCCATCAACTGTAGTACCCTTTTTTGAGGAGGTTACAAGCCAGACATCCCATTAGATCCAGCACCAAACATAGAGCTATCGAGTCAGACTAACAAGACTTTCGACTCTACTCACATCTCGATTGAGCTCGAGGGGTTATAAATGATTTATGATCAAGGCTGCTTTATGACTAGGCAGGCCATCCCAAGAGGGATATTTGGGAGGGGAGATCAATTGAGTTATCCGACTAAACTGGAGCACCACTTTTATGGGCTGCATTAGATCATTATCAGCTGGGGTGGATGACTAGACCCTAGGGTTCATATAGCCATACATTGGTACGGGATTCTATGCCTCCTACGTTACTATAGTATCTTTGACCACACCCATATGCCGATCTTTCTTTGACCCTGATTATACAGCTCTGGTATCTACTATAATTTTTTATTGAGATTTGCGCGAGACAGATGCACTATATAGGATGATGAGAATAGGTAATAGAGGGTAGAGGTTGAGATATGGATAGCCTATTACATTTTAAACCATGGTGATGATGACCCTTGGATTGAGGGAAAGGGGCATATTAAAAATGTGGCAATAAAATTTACAGTAAAGATTAGGTGGACGGTGGTTCGTTATTGTTTATGTTTGACTACTGAAGAAAACTCTCTTACATGGGATTATGTAGCATTGATCATGAGTCTGATGGCTAGATATGATATAGACTTTGCATCTATTATTAAGTATGAGCTACATGAGCGAGTTTTTGGTGATATTACTACACTACCCTTTCTTAGCCTTGTCCAGTAATTATGAGATAAGGTTGGTGTACCTGAGGTTCCAAGTGTTGACCAGGGAGTTGAGGAAATGGGTGTGTCCCATATGAGTATGATCAAGGAACTGACAAACTTGTTCCCTAATTAGATGACCTGTAGGCCTTTGATAGTGATTTTGGCCCAGCTTGAGGTGCAATCAATTTTAGCAAAGCCTAGTGATAGAGAGGGTGGTGATATAAATATAAGTATAGAGTTTAAGATAGGTGAGTGGAGAGAGAAACATGAAATGATCACTAGAAGGGGGGTAACCCAACCACATCTACTTTAGCTCCAGCCTCCACGTTTGAGTCAATTGGGGTATCTTCTAGTCCCTCTTTCCCCACTGCCACTTCTAAAGCTCAAGGCTTTATTGAGGTGCCTCGAGACTTCTTATAGTGCCTGGTAGAGAGGCAGGAGGACACCACAGCCCGATTGACTAAGATAGAGTCTAGGATTGGAATATTATATGAGTAAATCTAGCCTTGGGTCCAAATGACTTTTGAGAGTGCAGAGACTCAGATTTAGGCTACTCTAAGGTATGACATGTTAGAGTTTCAGGCGAGTTGCATGGATGTATTGATGCTTTTGAGAAGAGAGTGCAAGAATGATTTAGTCATATTGAGGCACCTGATATAGCTGATATTAGGGAGGAGGTGTCTACATTACTCATCGAGGTATGCCCTTTTACCGAGAGTCATATTCTAGCCATTTCTTTTGAGATCCCCATATTTGCCCAATTGATGTCACCATACCGACCTAGGAATTTTGATTTATTTGTTGATAATGAGCTGGTCCCTAGAGTTGGGAATAAGAGAGTTAAAGAGGAGTATCTGTAGGATCCAAACATTCCATATTATCAGGCCCTAAAAAGGGCCACGCATGATTCGAAAGAGTTTGCAGTTGTTGATAGGCAGAGGCATACTGAGATAGTTATGGGTGCACCTCTAATAATACGCCACCACTACCACCACCTCCACTAGTGATATACCCCCCTGAGGGGGACGAGCATGATACGGAAGCCTAGTGAATCCTAAGTGTGTCCCCATCCCCTTGCTTTATATTTTTTCATTCACTAGGGACAGTGCATAGTCTTTTAGTTGTGGGAGATACCATAGCTACCGTGGTTTTTTTTGTCATGCTTCTTCTTTTATTATCCATGGTATGGTTGTAGAACTAGCATCTCTTGGGTAATATTATGTCGTATCATGTTTTATTATATTATGTTGAATATTTGTGCAATTAGGAGATTTTTTAGTATCACAGTTAATATACTTTGTTTTTTATTTTTGAGAAAATGAAACTCCTTTAAAAATTTGTTTGAACTATGTAACATAATAATCATAGCTAACAATTGCATGATCCAGATAGGTAGTAGTTTGTAATGCAACCCTATTCTATGTGTTTTTGAGATACTACTTTGTTCCCTTTGTGTGTTCAATCCAGAACTTTTTTAGTTAGTCTTTCCTAGGTTGTAGGATAGTTGGTTAGGAAAGGATCATAGGTCGTTCTTGAAATAAGTATACTTTTAGCCTAAATGACCTTCTAAAAGTGAATAAGTGCCCTTTAGTCTCTATTTTGACCCTGTATAGCCTATTTTTCTTATTTTACCATTAACCTTCCCATTTGAGTTACAACAAACCTAGTCTAGCCCTAGTCCTCCTTGGACATTGTGCACCTTAACTCAGGCAAATTTCCTAAGTTAAGGGTGACTATCATAGGGGTGTGTAATGTGAAGCGGGTATGAAGAAGGGTAAATAAGAGAAAATAAAGTAGGGATTGGTGTGGTAGAAGAAAATAGAAAAAAAAAGAATAAAAGAAACCACACCCAACTTGAATGTGCATTAAAGATTAAAAAGGGAGCAATAAGGGTGGAAACCAAGAGAGTCTGTTGATAAGTTGACCCAAACATAAGTGTAGTGCAAAGGAGGCTTAGTCACTAAAAATGTCCATATGTACCATACCAGCCCCCAAGCCTATATTATAAGCTGAGTAAAGTCCTATCAAGATTCTAACCCAAATATCTAAAAGCTAAGGTAAGAACAATAAGAGCAAGCCTAAGGTATTTGATGCACATTTATTGTAACTTCTTTTGTGAGTGTAAGTGTCTCTTGATTATCCCTACATTGAGACTTCTTTGATGTGAGGACGTATGGGTTGTGTTGCTAGCTACTTACTTATTTAGGTAGTGTAACTTGTACATAGGCATGGTTGTTTATTGTTAATGTAATACCATATTGACTATCTTATGTCACATTATTGTGCTTCATTGATACACATAGTTGTTTTTAAGTGGTAAAGTTGAAATGGGGTAATGTTTTGAGATTAAAGTTTATGATTGAGTGACGTAGATAGCTTAGGTTTATCCTAGTTAAGCATTGTTGTTTTGTTTAGTTGTGTTTTGTTTCTTAAGGACATGAAAACATTCTAAGTTGAGGGTGTTGATGTGATATGGCTTCATAGCACTTTTGATTCTTAAAGAGAGGAAAATATGCAAGTTACTTAGGTCTTTTTATTAGATATGATGTGTTTTGAGTTGTGTTTTGTGGGAAACCAGGTTTTGGAGTTGAATAGGAGAAAAGATATAAGAATTGAAGATTTTGGATACCTATGTAAGTACCTATGGCCCATAGGTACTACCTACATGGAGTAAGTGTAAAAATATGTTCTAGAAAGTTGAAGTCCAGAGATACAGAAACTGAAGAATTTTTGTCTGCCACCTACGTTGGACTACCTACGGGTTGTAGGTAGTACCTATACCCCTTAGGTTTTGGAATACATGGATTTCCTGGGAGATTTTGCAGCATTTTGGACACTGGCACCTATATGGGACCACCTATGATCGATAGGTGCTACCTACGGCCCGTAAGTGGCCCGGTAGGTATCTACCGACTTTGATCATTCTCTTTTGTTTAGAATTGGTTTTCTAGGATTTCCTTGTATTATATAAATACCCTTTAGATATTTTTAGTTAGTTTACACACTCTTATTACTTACAAATATATATTTGATATCGAGATTCAATTTTGATCTTGGGATTCTTGTGTTTTTATTTTTGGTTGAGTTATTAATCTGAGACTTTGGGTTTTTGTCATAAATTCTTGTGAGATTGATTTAATTCTTTAAATTATTAATTCCATTGATTGTTTCACAATGATGAGCGGCAAAATCTCTTAGATAGGGTTGTGGGAACCTTGTCAGATTAACAAAGTAGGGGAAGTGCAACGTTGTCTAAAACTGATATGCTTGCATATATTGTGATCATCTTCAGTTTAATAGATTTCTTAGCGGTTGCAAATGTTAGTATGCCGCCTATATTCACTACTTGTTTCACAAGAGAAGTAGAGAGTAGGAAAAAAAGATCACAAAACTAATTTGGAGTTAATTATCGATGTAAGTTAATCATCTTCATCTACTTAAGATAATTATCTTCATTTAATTAACTAGAGACTCAAAAGCTAATAGTTAATCTCGGATTTATGATAAAGGTTAGTAAGGCGACACTCTAAGACTCAAAAGTTAAAGAGTGAAATTCATTAAGGTGTTCACAAGACGGTTAGTGATACATAACTTATCAAATTCTGCATACAAGATATTGGGTTGGTTCAACAGAGTACAATAAGCCTATGAAGTTGAGAAGCCAGGGGGAACACAGTCCTAGTGTTCATTTCAGATTGAGTACAACCAAAGAATTCCTCATCTTTTTACTTTTCACAGAATACAACAACATTCCCCCATTTACTTTTAGTACTGCATGTCGATTTTAGTGAACCTGAGAGATAGTTACACGTATTCCCTATGGGTTTGATCCCAACTTTAGTTGGGATACTATATTTTGCATAGATTGCTTTGTCTTTATTTGGAGGTGTAGATTTTGGCAATATCAATCACTATAGAAACCTGACTTACAGTGACCTTAGCTTTTCAAAAATCTTCAATAAAATAGTTATAACATTTTACTCGGGAAGCATATTGATGAACGATAGGTTACATTGGAATAAAACTCAAATATATTTAATTTGGTGGGTATTAGGACCCCTATCTCCTTATATCCTAGGAGTAGTGCGTGTTTGAAGTTGACCCGAGTTTAAACATAGACCAACACTAAATCAACAAGTATACTTTCAACTTTAACTTTTGACATGACCCAAAATGGGACCGAGTCGTGTTGGGTGCTACGAGTCCAACAGAGATCCGAGATCACCCCCAATACCCAACCATAACCTCCCTGCAACCTATGTCGGATGAATTCCAATTATATAACAAAAAAAACAATAAATACTCAAGGACAATAACAGAATCCTTAACCATAACCAACCAACAATCCAATCAAATATCCAACTGCTGTCAGTCCAAATATCAATACCAATGCCAAGACTGACACTAATACCGACACTGCCCATGCCTAAAGTTGTCACACAAAGCCTCTATCCTAATTCAAAGAACATCTGGTCAGGACATGCCCCCAACCATAGCCAAAACAAAGTCCAAGAACAAAACAACATAAAGAAGTCCATATCATGAAATGGAGCCTTCCGGAGTATGGAAGCTCACCACTTCAGTATGACACAAAGTTGTCCCCGAATTCAATCACTGAACAGGAAGAGTAGTATGGGCGGTTCCTGCATCGCATGGGGATACAACGCCTAAAGATAGGTTAGTGGGTGAACTCTAGCATGTACTCAGGAATAAGGATAGAATAATGCCAACAATTAAAACCAAGTAAGTAACCAAGTGCAATCACATTCATACATATTTATATATATATATATATATATATATATATATATTCCATACCGTATAAGGGAATCGGATTTAGCATGCCCTTAAAATGTTAAACTGGGTTGTGTAGCTTGGCCATCCTAAAACCATCCATGGTCTATATGGGTCTAGTGTTACCCCTTGAATGGTCCCCAGTGCCTGTAGCCGCACGAACTAGAGATATCATAGGGGCCGGAGATTCCCGTGTACCCTTCACCCTCCATAATACATATACACAAGTATAATTAAGGGATTCCCATGTACCCCACAAGTATATGGTATCCATGAACAACCCTCATGTCGGCAAACATGAGTTTCCAATGTCCGTCCATTGTACTCATACCTTCACGGTCAGCTATCACACCCCGTCATTATTGTCTAATTAAAACCTTTAACACATAACCAAACCACCAATTCCAAGAGTTAATTACCAAGGTATTATGAAGTGGTATCGCTATACCGACTATAGCTTGCAAGAAATGTCATTAGCCAACACTAGGGGATTCCCATGTATCCCATGGACTCCATTATAAAGATCACTTGGGGGATTCTCGTATACCATACATGAATTTTTTTTTACCAAACCCATGGCCACCAAGGCCTTTCCAAACCATTTAAAACCAACCAAAATAATTTAATTTCCATTACCATATTATACAATGCAAAGATTTCAATAAAAGTCAAACTATGTGACAAACCATTCTCATAGGCAATTTAAATAACATGTTGAAGGCATATTGTTTGTTGTTGTTGTTGTTGTTGTTGAAGGCATATAGTTTCCAAAACCAAAATCAAAACCAAATAACCATTACCTTGCAACCATATGTTTAAACCAACATTATAACATGAAAATCCATAAATAGAACATGGGAAAACATTATCCAACCATTAGTAACCAAAACCCAGGAAATTTTCAAGGGCCAAAACCCAGGGTGTTTCAATTCTCCCCAACTTGGATCGTTCATCCTTGAATTATGGAACAAGGTAGTACAAACACGATTTACACCCCCAATACATCGACTCTGAACTTTAACTAAGTTAGAAAACAAAGATGCAAGAAAGTCATTATCTCTTTTAACATAGTTTGAAAACCAAAGTATAATGTAGAACACAAACTTTTCGCATGAATTTTCGGAGAGAAAATTGGAATGGATAGTCGAACTTCATGTCCTCTTCCACTTCCCAAGTAGCCTCATAAACCTTGAGGTTCCTCATAGAACCTTGACCAAAGTTACATCTTTGGTCTGCAACTGACGAACCTGCTGATCCAAGATCTCAACTGGGACCTCCTCATAAGACAAGAAATCTAAAAAACCAATATCCTTGACTGGCATGATTTGAGATGGATCACCCATATACCTTCTCAACATTGAAACATGGAACACTACATGAATAGAGCTCAAACTAGAAGGTAACTCCAACTCATATGCAACATTACCAACCCTTCTGAAAATCAAGTACGAACCAACATACTGGGGACTGAGCTTCCCTTCTTACAAAACCGCATCTTTCCCTTCATAGGAGACACCTTTCAGAACACCTTATCCCTAACCTCAAACTCTAACTTACCTCGCCTCACATCCGCATAGGAATTTTGGCGACTTTGGACGGCCTTAGGGCTATCCCGAATCACCTTTACCTTCTCCATGAATTGGTGAACCAAATTCGGGCTAAACATATCTGCCTCACCAAGCTCAAACCACCCAATATGAGATTTACATCTCCTACCATATAACGCTTCAAATGGATCCATCTCAATGCTATAGTGGTAGCTATTATTGAAAGTAAACTCTATAAGAGGAAAATGGTCAAACCAAATACCACCATAGTCAATCACTCAAGCACGAAGCATATCCTCCGTATCTGAATAGTTCTCCCGACTTGCCTATCCGACTACGAGTGGAAAGTAGTACTCAAACTAACATTAGTCCTCAACCCTTTGTGAAATGACCACCAAAAGTGAAATGAAAACTACATACCGCGATCTGAGATGATTGAAATAGGTACCCCATGCAACTTCACAATCTCATGGAGATATAACCTTCCCTAATTCTCCACCGAGAAATTAGTCCTCACTGGTAAAAAGTAAGTCGACTTCATTATCCTATCCACGATAACCCAAACCAAATCAAATTGATTCCGAGATCGAGGAAGACCAGTAACAAAATTCATATTGATAACTTCTCACTTTCATTTGGGCAACTCAATTTCTCAATACAAACCTCCAAGCCTCAAGTGCTCAACCTTCACTTGCTGACACACCATGAACTTGGCCACAAAATTAGCCACATTTTTCTTCATATTATTCAACCAATACATCTCCTTAAGGTCATGATACATTTTCATCAAACCGGGAGGAACAACATAGTGCAACTCATGCGCCTCAGCCAAGATCCTTTCTAGAAACCCTTCAATAGCGGGAACGTATAATCTCCCTTGGTACCACAAAGTACCATCACCACTAATCTCAAATGACATCACTCTCTACCCACCAATGTCACCCTATATTCTCATCAACACAGGATCTAACACTTGCTTATCCTTAATTTCAGCACCAAAGGACGACTGTGCCACTTTTTGAATGAACACTCTACCATTCTCAGATTCTAGTAGATGAACCCCAAGGTTTACCAAACAGTAAATATCCTTCACCAACTCCTGCTTCTCCTTATCCATATAAGCTAGACTCCCTATGGAGAACCTGCTAAAGGCATCAGCAACAACATTAGCTTTACCTGGATGGTAGTGAAGACTGAAGTCATACTTCTTGAGCAGCTCAAGATATCTCTTTTGCATGAGTTTAAGCTTTTTCTAAGTAAACACATGTTGCAAGCTCTTATGATCGAAAAAGATATCCATATGCACTCCGTACAAATAGTAACGCTAGATTTTCAACATGAACACCACAGCTAATAATTCCAAATCATGATTTTGATAATTTCTCTCATATACCTTCAACTGCCTAGAGGCATAAGTTATCACCTAGCCATGTTGTATCAGAAAACAACCAAACCCAATACAAGAAGCATCACAATAGACCACAAACCCATTTGTGCCTTCAGGAAAAGTCAAAACCAAAGCTAAAGTTAGCTTATCCTTCATCTCTTCAAAACTACCCTCACAAGCGTCAGACCACAAGAACTTTACCTTCTTCTGAGTCAACTTAGCCAATGAGGCAGCTAGATAATAACAACACTCTAAGAACCTCATGTAGTAGCCAGCTAAGACCAAGAAGCTTTGAATATCGATTAGAGTCGTGGGTCTAGTCCACTTCTTAACCACTATAACCTTCTGCGGATCTACCATGATCATGTTACTAGAAATAATATGACCCAAAAAAGTGATAGCATTTAACCAGAATTCATATTTCAAAAATTTGGCCAACAACTGCTGCTATGTCAAGGTCTACAACAGTAAACGGAGGTGATCGACATAATCCACCTCACTCTTAGAGTACACCAAAATATTATCTATGAACACAATGATGAACAAGTCCAGAAACTAATGGAAGACTCTATTCATCAAATCCATGAATGGCACTGGGGCATTGATCAACCCAAAATAAATAACTAAAAGCTCAAAATGCCTATACCAAGTAAGGAAGGAAGTTTTAGGGATATCCTCCTCCCTAATCTTTATCTGATGATACCTGAATCAAAGATTAATCTTGGATAAATACTTAGCACCATGCAACTGATCAAACAAATCATCTATCCTTGGAAGTACATGCTTATTCTTTAACATCACCTTATTCAACTATCGATAATCAATATACATCCGAAGGGAACCATCCTCCGTAAGAATGAATAACACTGGTGCACTCCACGGAGACACACAAGGAAAGATGAAACCCTTATCTAAAAGATCTTTTAATTTCTCCTTAAGCTCCTTCAACTCAGTTAGAGCCATTTATATGGAGAGAAAGAAATTGGACAACTTCCCAAAACAAGATCAATCCCAAACTCAATCTCCCTATCAGGAGGAATACCAGGAAGGTCATTAGGGAAGACCTCGAGAAATTGATTTACCACAGGGATGAAATGCAAAGAAGGATCCTTCGAGTAAGAATTTTTAACTAAGATTAAATGATAGATACACACCTTAGAGATCAACCTTCGAGCTCTATGATATGATATGAACTTCCCGTTAGGAGATAGGGAAACACCCTTTCATTTAATGATCATCTCACTAGGGAAATTAATGACAACCTTACGGGTTGGACAGTCTAGAGATGCATAGCATGAGTGAAACCAATGCATCCCAATATGATATCAAAATCCACCATATCTAATTCAAACAGATCCACCAAAGTTTTTTTACCACTAATAGATACCACACACACCCTATGGACTCTTCTAGAAATCACAGAGTCACCTACTTGGGCAGAAATAGAAAAAAAAATGAAAGATACTCCGGACCAAATCTAAAATACACATCCATAAATACAGTCAAATAAGATAAAGTGGAACCCAGATCAAGTAAATAGTACATATCACGAGAAAAGAGTTTCAACATACCTGTCATGATATCAGGCGATGCCTCAGAATCCTGAGGAGTAGTGAAAGCATAAATACTCTTACGACTAGTGCCAAAGCAAGATGATGTACCCTTTGATGCTGGAACTGAAGAAGAGGCAATAGGAACCTCATTTTTCAAGGAGGCAACCTTACCAACAAGACAGTTTCTAAGCATGTGCCCTGGCTGACCGTAGTTGAAGCTCTTGTCCCTTTTCTCATCACAAAAACCCCAATGCAATCGAACATAAAATCTACAAGGAGGATATGATAGAGTTGACTGATCCCCACTAGCCTAAGATTGGGCACCCTATTCCCTAAATTTCTTGCTACCATGGAAATATTTATCATTCGACGGCTTCGTGTAGGGATCAATAGCCATCAATAAGACCCCGAATTTCCCCACTTTTCTTGGGCCACATACCACCATCGCTATTACTCTGTTGTTGGCCACCACCCTGCTTAGAGAACCTAAACTTCTTACCCTGCTTATTTACTATGTCAGTCTACTTTTTCTTTTTTTGCTCCACCTATTGCATATATACCACCAACCTGGAGATATCCATGTCCTTGATCAACAAGGCTACTTTACTTTCCAAAAATAAGTCTTGAGACAAACTAAAAGAAAACTTCCTCATCCTCACCCTCATACCAAAAACCAACTCCAGAGCATAACGTGATAATTGGTGAAACTTCAAGGAATACTCCTTGACAGATGTCTTACCCTGCTTTAGATTAACAAACTCTTCCTCTTTCGCTTTTTTTAACTCCTAAGGAAAGAAGGGCTCCAGAAAAGCATTAAAAAAATCTTCACACAAAGATGACTCAATATCGTCACCCCTTGCCTGATCCCATTCCTCGTACCATTGGTACACAACATCTTTTAGCTGGTAGGAGGCAAACTCCACATCATCTATATTCATGGCATGCATAACACAAAAGATATTTTCCATCTTATCTAGAAAATGTTAAGTTTCCTCCTCCACTTTAACACCAGTAATGGTCGTAGGGTTTAACCTCATGAACTAGCCAATACTTGTGGCCTCAAAAGATGGAGTAACCAGAACTCCACGCTCATACTGAGTAGCTACCAACTTTGTTAACATATAAATAGATTGATGAAACTCGATGTTTGTCACATCAGCCTAAGGAGTTTGAGATGTACTAGAAGGAACCGGTGGAACTCCAGAACAATCCAAACTGGACCTCTAGACTGGGTATGGATTCCATGAGTCGAGTGTTCTATTAAAATATCCCCAGTTGGGACAGAGGAGTTTTTGGGAGCTTCAGATTGTTGAGGCATGATCTAAAAAGCAAATAAATGAGAATTAGAGAAGAATTCAAGACTCAAACTCTACAGCTTGAGAATAAAACACAAGAAAGAGAAATATTTCTAAATGCCTTATAGCCTCTCCCTTATGAGTGTGGTGTCTACACACCCTTAAAAGAAAATCTACTCGACCCGTCTTTGAGGACTCCTAATTTACCAGGAATCTAGGGCTCTGATACCAATCTGACATGACCCAAACTGGGGCCTAGTTATGTCAGGTTGCTTGAGTCCAACGAAAACCGGAGACCACCCCCAATACCAACACATAACCGCCCTATAACTTATGTCGGATGAATTTCGAACATATAACAAGATGAAATGAAAATTACTCAAAGACAATGATAGAATCCATAACCAACTAACAATCAAATCAAATATCCAATCGGTGTCAGCCCAAATACCAATACCAATGCAAAGACTAACACCAACACCGACATTTCCCATGACCAAAGTAGTCACATAAAGCCTCTATCTAAAAACAAAGAACATCCAGTCAGAATATGCCCCCGAACAATAGCCAAAACCAAAGTCAAAGAAAGAAAAATAACATAAAAAGGTCCATATTATGAAATGGATACTTTCGGAGTATGGAAGCGTACTAGTTCAGTCTGACACAAAGTTGTCCTCAAATCTAATCACTGAGTAGGAGGAGTAGTATGGCTGGTTCCTGTATTGCATGGGGATACAATGCCTGAAGATGGGTTAGCAGGTGAATGCTAGCATGTATTTAGGAATAAGGTAAAATAATGCCAATATTTAAAACCAAGTGCAATCACATTCATATATATATATATATATATATTATGCAGGAAAAGGGAATTGGGTTTACCATGCATTTAAAATCTTAACCTAGGTTGTGTAGATCAACCATCCTAAAACCACCCATGGGCTATATGGGTCCAGTGTAAACCTAAAATAGGCCCCAGTGCGTGAAGCTACACAAACCAAAGATATCATAGGGGCTGGGAATTCTCGTGTACCCATCGCCCTCTATGATACATATATACAAGTATAAGTTAGGGGATTTCCATGTACCCCATAAGTATATTGTAATGCCTCAAATATGGTACTCAGAATGCTACACGATACCCAAGACCCCGAAGGACCACAAGCTAACCCATGACTAATATTTGTACCTGAACACTGCATAATTTACTGTATAAATGCAGAAATAAAGGCTAAACAACCATAAGGTTCAAAAATGATAAAACATAACATCTGAGAGTATGGTATATCAATACCAAAACAACACTAAAGTAAACTATCTGAACATAGTATAGTATGAAAAGCCTCTAAAACTGAACTGTCTGAATAAGGAGTTGATAGGACATGTACCCAACTAACTCTAATTTATGAACTAAACTAAGTACTGAAAGAATGAACTAATTAAATAATAACATCCTCGAATGATAAGAACTTACTGTTAAATTTGGCTGCTAAAATCTGGAATGCTATTGATGCTCTGGAGTTCGTGCTTCTGAACCTATGGTATAAAATAAAACACCATAGCACAAATGCATCAGTACAATTGAATGTACTGGTATGAATGTAAGGTAGGCTAAATGCAAAGAGTTCAAATGCATGAATAATTCTAACTGACTGTATGACGTGAAAGTGAGAATACATACATGAATAAGTTATTGTAACTGAATTCGTGATGATACTGACTACTAAGTTCGAATGCTAATAACATGAGTTACTAGTAACTGATATAATTTATACTGAGTGACTGTGTCTAACAGTCTAAGTTCTGATGAAACTAGCTGAGTTTCGTACTAAGCTGAACGACTGTATCTGACAGTCCTGAGTTCTATAGAACTATCTGAATTCTACTATTAAGACTGAGACTATAACTGTGGAAAGTAGTTATTAAACCGATATTCCCCAAATAAAGAAATATATCTGAGTTGGGGTCTAATCTATAACCTCAATTAGAAGGGTGTCAATACTGTGCCACTGGTAAGGACAAGCTGTGAGTGACCCTCATGTGGTAAATACTCTAATGAGAATGGTGGGACCCTCAACTGATAGGTTAAGCCACCTCATTAACCTGCAACTGATAGGATTGATGTCTCAACCTATGTTTGCTACGTAGATCTGGAATGCAAGGATTTCTTCTAAGAATCACACCCTCTACTGGCAGGTGAATTTCCATCCTTGGGTTCACTCGGTGCTAAATCCTTCTCCCATTTGAATAGATACTAAACATGATTAACTGGACTGGACTGAGTTAACTGAGTTAACTGAGTTTTATTGACTGATAGAATACTATTGAGATTACTAAATTTTTTAGATTTCTGAGGTTACTGGAATTACTGAATTTACCGAGTCTTCCTGAGTCACATGACTGCCTGAGTTCTATGGATCATGATTTGACTGAGAGTATGGTTAAAACATGACATTGGCTCTAGGCACACAGCTAAATTATTGAGTACAAGTACCCCTAGGACTCGATAAAAGAAAACTGATAAGGTATGACATTCTTGAATATGTGACCAACAATCCATAATATAATAAGTTGGGTATTTCATAAAGTAAATGGTTATTATAATCTTGAACATGGTAGGAATGAATATAATTAGTTTCATAATTTTATACTCTAACATCATGAGCAGTCCAAAAAATATATATATTGCACCACAATAGCATGGGAGTCATTTGAATATAAGGGGAAAACATACATTTATCATATGGGTCATAATTGAGCTATAATACATAATTTCTATAATCTTAGGCATTTTATCAAACACCATTCATGCACAACTTAGGTCATAGGTGTAATCATCAAATTATACATCATAAATAACTCAATTCATGAATTTCAACTTGCATGCTAACGTAGTTTCATAAAAAACACGTAAACATTCCAACTTGGAAATCGTACAACAAGATAAACATGGTTACAAAACAACCCACAACATAAACATCATGATTTATAATTTGAAATAGGGTTCTTGAGCTTTATGGATGAAAGGAATCCATAAATCAACACTATGCATACCTTGGATGAAATATTCTTTAAAACTAATGGTGAAATTCTAGAAATTGGATCATCGGTTGAAAACCCTAAGCTTGTTCTTGATGGATTTTGATAGAGATAAGTGTATTTAGGTTGAATTGGGGCTTAATCCCATGTTTTAGACTTATATAGGGGTGGAAAATTTACCCTTTTACCCTTGAGGACGTGGTTATTTAATGACTAAAATTGAATGTCGACGCTACAAGCGACATGGCGCGTTGATGGATGTGACTCAATACTCGATGTGTCGCACCATGATTGCGTCAAGCCTCAGAAGATTTGGCTCTGGTAGCCTGCACAGATGTTGACAACCGCGATTTGCGATGTGGCACACCATGATCGCGTTGGTCCACTATTTTGGGACTCCGAACATGATCTAAACGTGTTCCAAAAAATCTGAAACTTGTTCGGGACCACTTATTGACCTTCCTGATCATGAATTAATAAAAATATAGACCATTAAAGGACGTTAAAGTGATGAAATGAGATTTCCAACTTTCGAAGGCCAATAATAGGCTAAGTCTAGGAACCTAGCTAGAATTTTCTAAGTTTGGGACCCCTTGACAAGCTTAAAGGACTCAATTAACCTTTAGGATTTTATGGGGTCTTACAATATCTCTCCCTTGAGAACATTCATCCTCGAATGAGACTAACTGAGAGGGGAAAAAAGATAAACTAACATACATAATGAACATGAACAACTGAAACATGATTCCATGACTGAGATGACGGTTAACAAAATACATCATACTGAGCATGCATATCTGATTCATGTGTAACTAATTCATGAATGTATGATTGAGTGTTCTGATGAACTGCATTTCTTACAATGAGAATGCATATCTGATGCATGATTATATGACTAAACTGATACATAAATGCATGACTGAATATGCAATAGTAATCGATACCGAGTTTATAATGGAATTCTAACATGAACTGGATACCAAGTTGTGGATGAAATCTAAACATGAAACTTAAAGCTTAAGTAGAACTGTTACCTTAGGCTGAGTCTGAGTTAGCGGAGAAGAGGTAAGGATACTTGGTATGCATCTCCGCTTTTGCTTCCCAAGTAGCTCCCTCAACGGACTGAATCCGCCAAAGAACTTTGACTTGAGGGACTTCTTTGTTCCTTAGTCTACGAGTTCGATAGTCAAGGATTTCGACTGGAATCTCCTTATAAAAGAGGTTGTTTTGAACATCTATGATATTAATAGGTACTACAAGTACTGATTCACCTATGCATTTCTTGAGAAAAGATACATGGAAAACTGGATGAACTGAGGCTAGCTCTGAGGGGGCTAACATAACGGGGACTGAGCTTTCCCTTATTGCCGAATCTCTTTACTCCCTTCATGGGAGAGATCTTGAGATAGACATAGTCACCAATATCGAACTCTAGATCTTTTCTGCGCACATCTGCATAAGACTTCTGTCGGCTCTGAGTAGCCCGAAGTATTTCTCTGATCAATTGGACTTTTTCTAATGCATCGAATACTAAGTCAGGCCCTATGACTAAGGTCTCACTAAATTTGAACCAACCGACTGGAGATTTGCACCTCCTACCATAGAGAGCTTTGAATGGAGCCATCCAGATACTGTAATGATAGCTATTGTTGTATGCAAACTCAATCAAAGGCAAGTGGTCATCCCAACAACCCTTGAAATAAATTGCACACACCCTTAGCATATCTTCTAAAGTCTGAATAGTCCTTTCTTCTTGACCATCTGTCTAAGGATGAAAGGTTGTATTTAAATGAACTTGGGTACCAAGACCCTTTTGGAATGCTTTCCAAAAATAAGAGATGAACTGGGTACCTCTGTCTGAGATAATAGATAACAGAACACCGTGCAATCTAATCAACTCTCTGATGTAGAGTTTGGCATAATCCTCGGCAGAATAAGAGGTATGGAATGGAAGGAAATGAGCTGATTTGGTAATCCTATATACAATGATCCAAATTGAATCATGCAGATGACGAGTACGATGCAAACCCATCACGAAGTCCATGTTCACTTCTTCCCACTTCTAATTAGGAACACTAAACTCCTGCATGAACCCACTAGGCTTCTGATGATCTATCTTAACTTGCTGACATGTAGAGCACTTAGCCACAAAAGTTGTAATATCTTTTTTTATCCCACTCGACCAATAGATCTTCAAAAAGTTATGGTACATCTTTATGGCCCCTAGATGAATAGAGTAACGCGCCCCATGATCTTCTGCAAGAATTTATTGCCTCAAGTCATCTGTACCAGGAACACACAGACGACCCTCACAACGCAATACACTATCTCCCTCTTAGGAGAAAACCTTTACTTTTTTATCCTTGACTGACTCTTTCAACCTAACTAGACTAGAATCTTTTCCTTACTTTTCTTTCACCTCAAAAACTAGAGATGATTCTGAACTACTCTGAACCCATATATCACCCTCTTTTATATCGACTAAGCAAACACCTAGTCTGGAAAGATGATGGACTTTCTGAGATAGCTTCTTCTTACTATCCTCAAAATAAGCAACACTACCCATAAACAGTCTACTGAGAGCATCGGCCACTATGTTGGCCTTGTCCGGATGATAAAGGACACTCATGTCATAATCTTTCAAGAGATATAACCACCTTCTCTGATGAAGATTGAGATCTTTCTGAGAGAATACATACTGAAGGATTTTATGATCTATGAATATATCTACATGAATACCATACAAGTAATGCCTCCAAATCTTTAAGGCAAAAACTACAGCTCCTAACTCAAGATCATGAGTAGGATAATTCTTCTCAAGGGGTTTAAGTTGTCTGGAGGCGTAGGATATGACCTTACCATGTTGCATGAGGACACAACCCAAGCCTACTCTAGATGCATCACAATACACTAAGAACCCATCTGAACCATCTGGAAGAGCCAAAACTGGAGCTGAGGTGAGTCGAGTCTTCAACTCCTAAAAACTTTTCTCACAAGGATCTGACCACTGAAACTTGACTTTCTTCTGACTTAATCTGGACATAGGCGATGCAATAGAAGAAAATTGCTCAACGAACCTTCTATAATAGCCAGCCAAACCCAAGAAACTTCTGATCTCTAATAGAAAGATAGGGCGCGGCCAGTTCCTTACTTCTTCGGTCTTTTGAGGACCTACTCTAATGACATCACCAGAAATGATATGAACAAGGAATGCTACTGACCTTATCCAAAACTCACACTTACTGAATCCGAAGAACAGCTGATGATCATTGAGAGTCTGAAGTACTTTTCTGAGATATTCTGCATAATCATGCTCACTACAGGAATAGACGAGGATATCATCTATGAAGACTATGACAAACATGTCCAAGTACTGCTTGAACACACAGTTCATCAAGTCTATAAAAGATTTTGGGTCATTGGTAAGACCAAAAGACATAACTAAGAATTTGAAGTGACCATACCGAGTATGGAAAGCTATTTTTAAAATGTCACATTCTCTAACTCTGAGTTGATGATAGCCTGAACTGAGGACTATCTTAGATAAATAGCTGGCACCCTGAAGCTGGTCAAACAAATCATTGATCCTGATAAGTGGATACTTGTTCTTAACCATGACTTTATTGAGTTGATGGTAATTAATACATATTCTGAGAGAACCATCTTTCTTTCGCACGAATATGACTGGTGTGCCCTATGGGGATATACTGGGTCTGATGAATCCCTTATCTAAGAGACCCTTCAATTGCTCTTTCAATTCTCTGAGTTCTACTGGTGCCATTCTATATGGAGGAATAGATATAGGCTGAGTACCTGGAAGAAGATCAATATCGAAGCCTATTTCCCTTTGGGGAGGAATTCCTGGTAGATATTCGGGAAAGACATCTAACTATTCATTCACAACTGGGATAGATTCAAGACTAGGAGTTTTGAATCTAGAGTCCTTAACATACACAAGATAATAGACACATCCCTTAGATATTATTTTCCTAGCCCGTAGATAGGAAACAAGCTGACCTCTGAAAGCTAAAGTACTACCACTCCATTCTAGAACAGGTTTATTCAGAAACTAAAATTGGACAACTCTATTTCTATATTTGACTGTGGCATAGCAAGAATGAATGCAATCCATGCAGATTATGACATCAAAATCAGTCATCTCTAATCCGACTAAGTCTGCTGAAATGACTTTCTGAAATATCATAACTGGACAGTTCCTATATACCCACCGGGCTATAATATGTTTTACCCACTAAGGTAGAGAATAAGAAGGGCTCTGCTTGAATTTTGGGACTAACTCCAAAATCAACTGCTATGTAAGGAGTAACAAAAGACAAAGAAGCTTTTAGATCTAGCAAAGCGTAAACTTGCAAGTGAAAGATCTATAACGTACCAGTAACCACATCAGGAGAATTTTCCTGATCTTGCCGGAACTGGAGAACATAAAGTTGATTTGGGTGTTGCCCACTAGTAGCACTCAAAGTGGCACCCTGCTAATTTAGGCGATTGGAATGAGCTGGGAAATAGTTCTGCTAGCTCTGGGAACCTATCTAAGGACAATCTCAGACTCTATGGCCTAGATTGCCACATTCAAAACAAATATCGCTACCAGCTCTACAAATACCCTGATGGTGCTTTCCACAAGTCTGACAAGGGGGATTAGTTTGGGCATTGCTAACACTTCCCTGAGACTTAGAGCCTGACTCTCTATCTCTACTATCATCCCTGAACTTAGGAGCTAGAGCACTGGCTGAAGAAGGAGATGGAACTGATGAATTAGGATGAAACTGAGAATGGTTTCCTCCCTCTAACTTAGGCTGAGCAAAGTTGGAACTACCTATCATTGCTCACTTATTCTGCTTCTCTCTCATCTAAATCTTTTGCTCATCTATCTGTTGAGTATGGAGCATAAGCTTGGCTTTGTTCATGTCACTATTCAATATCGCGGACCTGCACTTATTGACCACACTATCATTCACCCCAGAAACAAACTTACTCATCTTGGCCCTACTATATGCCACTACATAAGGAGCATATCTGGAAAATTGAGTAAACTTAAGAGAATACTCTTTCACCGTTATGTTTCCCTACCTGAGGTTGATAAATTCTAGCACCTTAGATTCTCTCATCTCTTAGGGAAAGAATCTATCTAAGAACGCGGTGAAAAACTTCTCCCATTCAATAGATCCTGAATCAAATAACCTCTCTGACTTCCACTGTTTGAACCAAGTATAAGCGACGTCCTACAACTGATATGCAGCTAGCTCAGCACTCTCACTAGAAGTAACCCCTATGATATTTGTAACTTTTTAAACTTGGTCAAGGAATTCTTGAGGATACTCTTCTGACTTAGACCTAAAAAGGGATGGAGGATTCATTCGGGTGAAGTCTTGAATCCTGGCTACAGCTGAATTGGCCACTAGGTTGGCCAAAGCGACAGTTGTTAATTCATTTTGAGCAGTATCTGACTTAGCAAGAGTAGTAAATGTAACTCTAAACTCGGGCTGAGGGGCTGACTGATTTCCAGTTCTTACCTAGGGAGGCATGTTCTATAAACGGATGAGAAAAGGATTAGACTGAGAGATTAACTTAAGACTATACTCACTGGCGTGACATAAAGACTGAAAAAAGGTAAATGGTTCCTAAATCATCTTATAGCCTCCTGCACATAAATGTGGCAGGCAACACACCTATATAGAAGACTCTACTAGATGCTTCTTTAAGACTTCCTAGGATACTGTTGAACCTTAAGCTCTGATACCAAGTTTGTAACGCCTTGAATCTAGTACCCGAAATGCTACACGATGCTCATGACCCCAAAGGACCACAAGCTAACACATGACTGATATATACACCTGAACACTGCATAATATACTGTATAAATATGGAAATAAAGGCTAAAGGGCCATAAGGTTCAAAACTGATAAAACATAACATCTGAGAGTACGGTATATCTATACTAAAACAACATTAAAGTAAACTGTCTGAACATATTATAGTCTAAAAAGTCTCTAAAACTAAATTATCTGAATAAGGAGTTGATGGGACATGTCCCCAACTAACTCCAACAATTGAAATAAACTAAGTACTGAAAGAATGAACTAATCAAATAATAACATCCTCGAATGATGAGAACTCACTACTAAATTTGGCTGCTGGAATCTGGAATGCTACTGATACTCTGAAGCTCGTGCTTTTGAACCTATGGTATAGAATAAAACACAATAGCGTAAATACATCAGTACGATTGAATGTACTGGTATGAATATGAGGTAGGCTGAATTTAAAAGGTTCAAATGCATGAACAATGCTAACTAACTGTATGATGTGAACGTGAGAATACATGCATGAATAAGTGATTGTAACTGAATTCGTGATGATACTAAATACTGAGTCTGAATAATGATAACATGAGCTACTAGCAATGGATATAACTGATACTGAGCGACTATGTCTAATAGTCTAAGTTCAAATGGAACTAGATGAGTTTTGTACTAGGCTGAGCGATTGTATCTAATAATCCTGAGTTCTGTAAAACTATCTAAGTTCTATTACTGAGACTGAGACTATAACTATGATAAGTAGTCATCTAATCGACATGCCCTAAATAAGGAAATATAGCTGAGTTGGGGTCCAATATGTAACCCCAATTAGAAGGGTGTCAATACCGCATCACTGGTAAGGGTAAGCTGTGAGTGACCCTGATCTGGAAAGTACACTAATAAGAATGGTGGGACCCCCAACTAACAGGTTAAGCCACCTCATCAACACTTAACTGACAGGTTTGATGTCTCAACCTACGTTGTCTATGTAGTTCTGGAATGCATGGATTGCTTCTAAGAATCACACCCTCTACTGGCAGGTGAGTTCCTGTCCTTGGGTTCACTCAGTGCTAAATCCTACTCCTCTATGAATAGACACTGAATAGGATTAACTAACCTGGACAGGACTGAGTTAGCTTAGTTTTGTTGACTGACGAAACACTACTGAGATTACTAAATTTTTGAGATTTCTAAGGTTACTGGAATTAAAGAATTTACCAAGTTTTCCTGAGTCACATGACTGCCTGAGTTTTATAGATCATGGATTGACTGAGAGTATCGTGAAAACATGACACTAGCTCTAGGCACACAGCTAAATTGTTGGGTACAAGTACCCCTAGGACTCGATAGAGGAAACTGACAAGGCATGACATTCTTAAATATGTGACTAACAATCCATAATACAATAAGTTAGGGATTTCATGAAGTACATGGTTAACATAATCTTGTACATGGTAGGAATGCACATAATCAATGTCAGAATTTCATACTCTAACATCATCAGCATTCCAACAAATATCTACATTGCACCACAATAGCATGGGAGTCATTTGAACATAAGGGTAAAACAAACATTTATCATATGGGTCACAATTGAGCTATAATACACAAGTTCTATCATCTTAGGAATTTTATCAAACACCATACATGCACAACTTAGGGCATAGTTGTAATCATCAAATTACACATCATAAACAACTCAATTCATGGATTTCAACTTGCATGCTAATGTAGTTTCATGAAAAACACGTAAACATTCCAACTTGGGAATCGTACAACAAGATAAACATGGTTACAAAACAACTCACAACATAAACATCATAATTTATAATTTAAAATAGGGTTCTTGATATTTATGGATGAAAGGAACCCATAAATCAACACTATTCATACCTTGGATGGAAGATTTTTGAAAACTAATGGTGAAATTTTGGAAATTAGATCCTCAGTTGAAAACCCAAAGCTTGTTCTTGATGGATTTTTAGAGAGATAAGTGTATTTAGTTTGAATTAGGGATAATCCCATGTTTTAGAATTATATAGGGTTGGTAAATTAACCCTTTTGCCCTTGAGGATGCGGTCATTTAATGACTTAAAATTGGATGTCGACACTACAAGTGATGCGGTGCGATGATGGCTGCAATGCGTCACGCCATGATCACGTCGAACCTCAAAGTTTTGGCTCTGGCAGCCTGCACAGATGTTGACCAATGCGATTGGCTATACGGGGTGCCATGATCACGTTTGTCCACTATTTTGGGACTCCGAACATTATCTAAAGGTTCTCTAAAAAATTCAAAACTTATTCAGGAATACCTATTGACCTTCCTAATCATGAATTAATAATAATACGAACCATTAAAGGATGTTAAGGTGGCGAAATGAGATTGCTAACTTTTGAAGGCCAATAATAGGCTAAGTCTGGGAACCTAGCTAGAATTTTTTAAGTTTGGGACCCCTTGACAAGCTTAAAGGACTGAATTAAACTTTAGGATTTTACAGGGTCTTACATATATGTTCTCTATGACCAACCCTTATGTCAGCAAATATCAGTTTCCAGTGTCTGTCCATCGGACTCGTACCTTCATAGTCAGTTATCACACCCCGGCATTATTGTCCAATTAAAACCTTTAACATATAACCAAACCAAAAATTCCAAGAGTTAATTACCAAGGGATTATGAAGTAGTATTGTCATACCAACTATAGCTTGCAAGTAATGTCATTAGCCAACACTTAGGGTATTTCCATGTACCCCATGGACTGCATTATAAAGATAACTTGAGGGATTCCCGTGTACCCCACATGGTTTTTAAAACCAAAGCCATGGCCACCAAATACATTCTAAATCATTTAAACCTTCCACATTCTCAATCTCAGTCTTTAGTAAAGAACTCAGATAGTTTTACATAATTAAGGATTGTCAGATGCAGTCTCTCAACTTAGTACGGAACTCATCTAGTTCCATTAGAGTCAGAAGTGTCATACACAGTCACTCAGTAAACAAAATATCGATTATCATTAATCCATGTTAATAGTAAATTCAGTATTCAAAATCCTCATGATTCCAGTTACAGTTATGTATTTATGCATATTTTCTCACGCAGTCATGTTCATGTTATTCATTCAGTTTTAGTTCATGCATATAAGCCCTTCCACTCAGCATACCTCACTTTGCATACCAATACATTCTCACGTACTAACGCATACTTTTCTCTTGCACTATGGTGTTTTATAGCACAGGTTCGGGCGCTCAGGTTCTCGATCACACTTAGTAGTTCAGGTTTCAGTAGTCATAGTTAGTGGTGAGTCCTCATAGTTCAAGGACATGATTATTTCATTATTTTAGTACTTTAGTACTTAGTTTATTTCAGCAGTTAGAGTTAGTTGGGGACATTTCCCATCAACTTCTTATTCAGACAATTTAGAGGTTTTTTCAGACTATAGCATGTTCAGATAATTATTTCAGTTTTGGGTATTGTTATACCTTATTTAGAAATTGTTTTATTCAGTATTGTTTAGTTTTGAACCTTATGGCATTTCAGCCCATTATTCTTCATATTTAAGTACTATTATTTAGTTATTGCAGTAGGTACCAGTCATGGGTTAGCTTGTGGTCCTTCGGGATTATGAGCACCGTGTAGCATCCGGGGTACCAGACTCGGGGCATTACAAACTTGATATCAGAGCCTAAGGTTCACTAGTGTCCTAGGAAGTCTAAAAAGTCGTATCTAGTAGAGTCTTGTGCATGGGTGTGTTGTACATCACATTTATGTATAGGAGGCTATGAGATGTTTTAGGAATAGTTTCCCTTCTTTCAGTATTTATTCCATGTGAGTGAGCATGAGCTCAAATTTAACCCTCAGTCATCCATTTCTCCCTTTCATTTACAGAATATGCCTTCCAAAAGGACTAACCAAAGGAGGAACGGGAATCAGTCATTACCTCAGCCCGTTCAGTCAGATCCCCTGGATGAACACGTTTCTCATGGAGAGTTCAGATCTTCATTCACTACTCTTGCTAATTCAATTGCTACCAGAATGAATGTCTAGCTGCCATTTCGGCCTACCCAGTGGCCAATTCTGCTGCAGCCAGGATTCGGGACTTCACTCGAATAAATACTCCTTATTTCACCGAGTCTAAGACAGATGAGGACCTTAAAGAAATCCTTGATCAAGCTCAGAAATTTACAAATATAATGGGGGTAACTACTAGTGGGAGTTCTGAGCTAGCTCCACATCAGTTGCAGGATGTGGCTCACACATGGTTCAAGTAGTGAAAAGCAGAGAGGGTCACAGATGCAGGGTCCGTTAAGTGGGAGGAATTTTCCACTGCCTTCTTAGATAGATTATCTCCCCTAGAGCTTAGAGAAGCTAAGGTTTTAGAGTTTATCAACCTCAGGCAGGGCAACATGACAGTGAAGGAGTATTCTCTTAAGTTTACTCAATTAGCTAGATATGCTCCTCATGTAGTGGCAGATAATAGATCTAAGATGAGTAAGTTTATTTCTGAGGTGAATGATAGTGTGGTCAAAGAGTGAAGGACCGCAATACTGATTAATGAGATGGACATATCCAGGCTTATGGTCCATGCTCAATAGATAGGGGAGTAAAAGATTAAGGAGAGAGAAAAATAGAATAAGAGAGCAAGGATAGGTATTTTTAACTTTTCTTAGCCTAAGTCAGAGGGTGGTAATCGTTCTTAGTTCCACCCGAATTCTTTAGTTCCATCTCTTTCCTTATCTAGTGCTCCAGTTCCTAAGTTCAAGAATGGTAACAAAGATAGGGCTCCAGGATCTTAGTCTAGGGTAGTGTCAACAGTGCCCGAACCCATCCTCTTTATCAGGCTTATGGCAAGAATTATCAAGGTATTTGCAGAGCTGGAAGTGATGTTTGTTTTAGATGTGGCAAGCCAGGCCACGGAGTCAGAGATTGTCCTCAGCCAGGTTTTCAGGTTCAGCATAACCGTTCCTCAGCTTAGTCCAGTCACCCAAATCAGCAGGGTACCATCTCCAGCGCCACTAGTGGGCAATGCCCAAACAGACTATGCACTTCAGTCCTGACAAGATTAGGAAAATTCTCCTGATGTGGTCACTGGTACGTTACAGATCTTTCATTTATATGTTTACTCTTTGCTAGATCCAATAGAGTCTTTGTCTTTTGTTACTTTTTATATATCAATTGATTTCGGAGTCATTCCCAAAATTCTAGTAGAGCCTCTACCCCAGTGGGTAAATCTATCATAGCCCGATGGGATATAGGAACTGTCCAGTTATGGTATCTTAGAAAGTCACTTCAGCAGACTTAGTCGAATTAAAGATGACTGATTTTGATGTCATTTTCGGCATGGATTGGCTTCATTCCATCTATGCCACAGTCGACTGCAGAAATAGAGTTGTCTAGTTTTAGTTTTCTAATGAGCCCGGCCTAGAGTGGAGGGGAAGTATTTTAACATTCAGGGGTCATCCTGTTTCCTACCTAAGGGTAAGGAAGATAATATCTAAGGGATGTGCCTTTCATCTTGTTCGAGTTAAGGACTCTAGTTTCGAAACTCCATTCTTGAATCAGTCCCAGTTGTAAATGAATACTCAAATATCTTTCTAGAATATCTTCTCAAAATTCCTCCCGAAAGGAAAATAGATTTCGGCATTAACCTTCTTCAAGACACTCGGCCCATATTTATTCTTCCATACAGAATGGCACCAGTAGAACTCAAAGAATTGAAAGAACAGTTGAGGGATATCCTAGATAAGGAATTCATTAGACCCAGCATGTCCCAATGGGGTGCACCAGTTCTATTCATGTGTAAGAAATATGGTTCTCTCAGAATGTGCATACGCTATCGTCAGCTCAATAAAGTCACTATCAAGAATAAGTATCCACTTTTCATAATCTATGACTTGTTTGACAACCTTCAGGGTGCCAGTTAATTCTCTAAGATAGACCTCAGATCAAGCTATCATCAGCTCAGAGTCAGAGAATGTGACATTCCAAAGACACCCTTCAGAACTTGGTATGGTCATTTCAAATTCTTTGTCATGTCCTTTGGTCTTACCAATGCCCCACAACCTTCATAGACTTGATGAACCATGTGTTCAAGTAGTACTTGGACATGATCATCATAGTCTTCATAGATGACATCCTTGTCTATTCCCACATTGAGCATGATCATGCAGACCATCTCTGAATAGTATTGCAGACTAAAAAATCATCTGTTGTTCTCCAAATTCAGCAAGTGTAAATATTTTCTAAGGTTAGTAGCGTTCCTTGGACATATCATTTTCAGCGATGACATTAGAGTTGATTCCCAAAAGATCAAAGCAATGATAAACTAGCCCAGACCCATATTTGTATTAGATATCAGGAGTTTCTTGGGTTTGACTGGATATTACAGATGATTTGTTGAAGTTTTTTCTTCTATTGCATCCCCTATGTCCATATTGACTCAGAAAAAAGTCAAGTTTCAGTGGTCAGATTCATGCAAGAATATTTTTTAGGAATTGAAGACTCGACTAGCCTCAGCCCTAGTTCTAACTCTTCTAGATAGTTCAGATGGGTTTGTCATGCACTGTGATGCATCTAGAGTAGTGTAATGCCCTAAATCTGGTACCCAGAATGTTACACTGTTCTTATGACCCCGAAGGACCACAAGCTAACCCATGACTTATATATGTAACTAAGCACTGAATAATATACTTATATCTATAACTGAGCACTGAATAATATACTGTAAATATGTGGAATATAAGCTGTAAGGATATAAGGTTCAAAACTGAACTAATACTGCATATAAAACAATATCTGTAATGCGGTATAATAATACCCAAAATTGAAATAAACTATCTGAAACATGTTGTAGTCTGAAAGCCTCTAAACTGTCTGAAACATAGAGAGTTGATGGGACATGTCCCCAACTAACTATGAACTACTAAAATAATAATAAAATAAAATAATTATTCTATCCTCGAATGATAAGGACTCATTGCTAGTTTGGCTGCTAAACGTCTAATCCACTAAGGATGCTCGGGAGCTCGTGCTTCTAAACCTATGGTATAAAACACCATAGTGCAAATGCGTTAGTATGATTGAATATACTGGTATGCAAGTGAGGTAGGTTGAATGTAATGGTTCATATGCATGAACAATACTAACTGACTGAATAACATGAATGTAAGAATACATGCATGAATACATAACTGTAACTGAGATCATGATAACGCTAACTCATGAATTCTAATAAGATGGATTTATTGATATCAGAATGCTAATATTGGGATACTGAATAACTGATTCTATAGAGCACTGAGTAACTGATGTCATATTACACATAAAGGAATGAATGTTACTGACAGTTCTGATTATGACGAACTGGTCTGATTGATTGTATCTAACAGTCTTGAAATCTGAATACTGGTAACATGAATTTCATATAATTAATATAGTATTAACTGGGTGACTGTGTCTGATAGTCTTGATTCTGATGGAACTACATGAGTTCCATACTAAGCTGAGTGACTGTATCTGACAGTCCTAAAATTGTAGAACTGAACTAAGTTCTATTACTTTGACTAGATCCGAAACTAAGACTGTGGGAGGTAATTATCTATCTGACATGCCCCGAATCTGAACTGGTGCTCGAGAGCTCGTGCTTCTAAACCTATCGTATAAAACACCATAGCACAAATCTGTTAGTACGATTGAATGTACTGGTATTCAAGTGAGGTAGGCTGAATGCAATGGTTCATATACATGAACAATACTAACTACTCAATAACATGAATGTGAGAATACATGCATGAATACGTAACTATAACTAAGATCGGGATAAAACTGACTCATGAATTCTGATAACATGGATTTACTGATACATAAGTGTTAATACTGGGATACTAAATTACTGTATGTATAGAGTACTGAGGAACTGATCTCATATTACAAATAAGGTAATGACTATTTCTGATAGTTTTGATTATGAAAAACTGGTTTGATTGATTGTATCTGACAGTCCTAAAATCTGAATACTGGGAACATGAATTTCAAATAATTAATATATTATTAACTGGGTGACTGTGTCGAACTGTTCTGATTCTGAAAGAAGTAGATGAGTTCCATACTGAGCTAAGCGATTGTATCTGACAGTCCTAATACTGTAGAACTGAACTGAGTTCTATTACTGAGGCTGGATCCAAAACTGAGACTGTGGGAGGTAATCATCAAACTGACATGCCCCAAATCTAAACTGGTGTGGTCCAACCAGTAACCCCAGCTGGAAGGGTATCAGTACCATGCCACAGGTAAATACAAGCTATGAGTAAACCCTCTCTAACAGAGAGCTCTTCCGTCAACCCCTCCAGTAAGGAAAACTCAAATGAGATGTATAGTCCCTAGACTCGTAGGGGTACATCTTAACCTAAAATGGCTACGTAGTTTTGTAATGTATGGATTGCTACTAAGGATCACACCCTCTACTGGATGACAGTGTGTGTCCTCATCCCTAGGTTCACTCGGTGTTGAATCCTACTCCCAACTGAATAGACACAAAATTGATTTTCTAGTTCATACTAGGCTGGACTGATCTGTTACTGATTTTCTGATTAAGTAGATTGGACTGAGTTCACTGGATTTTAGTTGACTGACTAAATACTAATAAATTCTATTAACTGACAGAATACTACTGAGTTCTACTAGCTGACTGAGTTTATTAAGGTCTGAACTGATTACTACTAAGACATGATGACTGACTGAGATCACTGAGATTCCTGAGATTACTGAGATTACTAAATGGGACTGTACTGATACTGAATTTACTTAATTTTCTTGAGTCACATGACTGACTAAGTTCTACTAATCATGTATTGACTGAGAGTATCGTGAAAACTGATACTAGCTCTAGGCACATAGCTAAATTGTCAGATACAAGTACCCCCAATACTCGATAGCATGAAACTGACAAGACGTGACACTTCTTGAACACATGACCAATATCGATAATTCATAATACAATATATTGGGGATTTCATGAAGCACATGGTTATCATAATGTTGTACATGGATGGAATTTCATATAGACATGTCATAGTTTCATCAATCAAATCTCATAAAAATTCCATCAAATACTCATAATGCACACAATATCATGTAAGTCAGTCTTGGTCATAAGGGTAAAGGATGCATTTATTATTTGAGTCACAATTGAGCTATATTACACAATTTATATCCTCTTAGGCATTTTTTCAAACACCTTACATGCACAACTTAGGTCATAGGTGCAATCATCAAATTACACATCATAAATAACTCAATTCATGGATTTCAACTTGCATGCTAATGTAGTTTCATGAAAAAACATAAAGATTCTAACTTGGGAATCATAAAACAAGATAAACATGGTTACAAACAACCCACAACATAAATA
Organism: Capsicum pubescens; assembly: GCA_030864215.1. NCBI lineage: Eukaryota > Viridiplantae > Streptophyta > Magnoliopsida > Solanales > Solanaceae > Capsicum > Capsicum pubescens. The sequence goes on from CM061543.1 coordinate 85,363,830, forward strand.
TCATGTTTTATAATTTGAAAGAGGGTTCTTGGACATCATGGATGAAAGGAATCCATAAATCAACACTTGACATAACTTTGTTCTTGATTTTTTGAAGATTGACGGAGAGATTCTTGAATTTAAGTCTTGAATTTGAATCCCCAATTGAAAACCCTAACTTTTTCTTGAGATATACTTGAGAGAAACACTATATTTTGGTTGAAGCGGGGCTAAATCCCATGTTTTAGACTTATATAGGGGTGGAAAATTGACATTTTTTCCCTTAAAAATGCGGACATTTAATGAATGAAACTACGTATCAGCACTATTATCGACGCGATGCGTCGATGACATCGACACGATAGTCGATGCATCGTACCATCATCGCGTCGAGCGTCAGTACTTTGACCCTAGCAACCCGCAACAATATCAACCAACGCAACTGGCAATGCGGTGTGCCTAGATCACGTTGGTCAACTATTTTGGGATTCTTAACGTGGTCTAAACGAGTTACAAAAAATCCAAAACTTATTTGGGAACACCTATTGACCTTCCTGGTCTTGAATTAGCAATAATACGGATCATTAAAGGACATTAAAGTCACAAAATGAGACTGCAAACTTTTGAAGGCTAAAATAAACTAAGTCTGGAAACTTCGTTAGAACCTTCTAAATATAGGACCCCCTTAACAAACATAAATGGATTGAATTAAGCTTAGGATTTTAAGGTGTTTTACAAGTAGGTTTGGGTTGTGTCCTCATGCAACATGGTAATTTCATATCCTATGCCTCCGGACAGCTTAAGCTCCATGAGAAGAACTACCCGACTCATGATCTTGAGTTAGCAACAGTAGTGTTCGCCTTGAAGATTTGGATGCATTACTTGTATGGGGTGCATGTAGATGTGTTCATAGATCTTAAAAGTCTTCAGTACGTATTATCTCAAAATTACTTAAACCTCCATCAAAGAAGGTGGTTAGAGATCATAAAAGATTATGATATAAGTGTCCTTTATCATCCAGGCAAGTCCAATGTACTGGACGACACTCTCAATAGATTGTCTATGGGTAGTGTTGCTCATGTTGAGGACAGTAAAAAGAAGCTAGCTCATAAGTCCATCAACTTGCCCGACTAGGTATCCGCTTAGTCGATTCAGCAGATGGTAATATATGGGTACAAAGTAGTTCAGAATTATTTCTAGTTTTTGAGGTGAAAAAAAAGAAAAATAGAGATCCTAATCTAGTTAAGTTCAAAGAGTCAGTCAGCTATTAGAAGGTAAAGGTTTTCTCCCAAGGGGGAGATAGTGTGTTGCATTGTCAAGTTCATCTATATGTACCATGTGTAGATGACTTGAGGAAATAAATTCTTGCATAAATCCATGGTGTGTGCTACTCTTTTCATCTAGGGGACACTAAGATGTACCATACCTTATGGGAGATCTATTGGTGGAGTGGGATGAAGAGAGACATTACAGAGTTTGTGGCTAAGTACTCAATATGTCAGCAGGTTAAGATTGAGCATCAGAAACCAAGTGGGTCCATGTAGGTGTTCAGTATTCCTACTTGGAAGTGGGAAGAAGTAAACATGGACTTCGTAATGGGTTTGCTCATACTCATCGCCAGCATAATTCAGTTTGGGTCATTGTAGATAGAATGACCAAATTAGCTCAATTCCTTCCAGTCCATACCTCTTATTCAGTCGAGGATAATGCCAAGCTCTATATCAGAGAGTTGGTTAGATTAAACGGTGTTACATTATCTATTATCTCAGATAGAGGTACCCATTTCACCTCTCAGTTCAGTAAAAGCATTCCAAAAGGATCTTGGTACCCAAGTCCACCTCAGTACAACCTTTCATCCTCAGATGGATGGTCAAGAAGAAAGGACCATTCAGACCTTGGAAGATATGCTAAGGGCATGTGCAATTGATTTCAACGGTAGTTAGGATGACCACTTTCTTTTGATCGAGTTTGCATACAACAACAGCTATCATTTCAGTATTCAAATTGCTCCATTTGAATCTCTCTACAGTAGGAGATGTAGATCTCAAATTGGTTGGTTTGAAGTCAGTGAGGCCATAATTGTAGGGCCTGACTTTGTGTTCGATGCCTTAGAAAAAGTTTAGTAGATCAGAGAAAGGCTCAAGACAGCTCAAAGCCGACAAAAATCATATGCAAATGTAGACAGAAAGGATCTCAAGTTCGAGATTAGTGACCATGTGTACTTGAAAATCTCTCCCATGAAGGGAGTAAAGAGGTTTGACAAGAAGGGAAAGCTCAGCCCCCGATATGTCAGCCCCTTTAAAATTTTTAGTGCTTCGACAAAGTAGCTTATGAGCATGAATTACCTTCAGATCTAGCCTCAGTGCACCTAGTATTCCATGTCTCCCTTCTAAAAAAATTCATAGGTGACCCAGTAGTTGTAGTCCCTATAGAGGGAATAGACGTTTAGAACAACCTCTCTTTCGAAGAGATTCTAGTCAAAATCCTTAACTATCAGACTCGCAGACTGAGGAACAAAGGAGTCCCTCAAGTCAAAGTTCTTTGGAGGAATCATTCCATTGAGAGAGCTACTTGGGAAGAAGAAAAAGATATGCAGACCAAGTACTCTCACCTCTTCTCCGCAAACTCAGACTCAGCTCAAGGTAATAGCTTTCCTTAAGCTAATTCAGTTTCATACTCAGATTTCCATTATAAATTCGGTATTTATTACCATTGCATATTCAGTCATATGCATTCATGTGTCAGTTTAATCATGTATACATACATCAGTTATGCATTCTCATTATGAAAAACTCAGTTTATCAGTAATCCCGGTCATGTATTTATGAGTCAGTTATTCATGCATCAGATATGCATGTTCAGTATGATAATTTAGTATATTAGCAGCTTCAGTCATGAAATCACGCATCAGATATGCATGTTCATCATGAAATTTAGCATGTCATTAATATCAGTCCTAGACACATGTACCAGATGTTCATGTCCAGTAAGTAGATTCAGCCTACTAGTACTCTCAGTTCAGTCATTTTCATTCGAGGACAAATATTCCCAATGGTGAGATATTATAAGACCCAGAAAAATTTCTAGTTTACTTCAGTCCTCTAAGCTATTAAGGGGTCACAGGCTTAGAAAACTCTAGCTAAGTTTCCAGACTTAGTTTATTTTTAGCCTTTGAAAGTTGGTAATCTCATTTCACGACCTTAAAAGTCCTTTAAAGGTCAATGTTTAAGTTGAGTCATGATCAGGAATATCAATAGCGGTTCCCGAACAAGTTTCAAATTTTTCGAACCTCGTTTAGACCATGTTTGGAATCCTAAAATAGTGGACCAACGTGATCTTGGTGCACCGCGTTGCCAAATGCATTGGTTAATATTTTCCCCAGCTACCAGCATGCCATTCCAGTGACACGGCATGATTTTGGCACGATGCGTTGGATATCACATCGATTCCATTGATACGTCACAACGGATATTGCGTCGGCAACCTAGTTTTCAGTAATTAAAAAGCCATATTTCTGAGGGCATTTGGGTCTTTTCCCTCGATCTTCATCCCTCAAAACATGAAATTTATCCCTTTTAGAGGCATAATACATTTATTATTCTCAAAATTCCCAAGAAGAAAACCCTAGGGCTATTAAACCAAGATTCAAATTCAAGAGAATTCACCATCAGTCTTCTCAAATTCAAGCAATAAGGTATGTAAAGTGTTTATCAAAGGATCCCTTTCATACTTGGAGCTCAAGAAATCAATTTTTAAATCATTAATGGTGATTTCCATGTTGTGGGTTGTATTTTATCCATGTTGATATTAATGTATGTTTCCTAAGTTGAAATCCTTAATGTATCTCATGATAATATGATAGCATACATGTTGAATTTGAATTCTCTTATATTGAACTCTAGAAATATGAACTTAAGATGAAAGTCATGATGCTTTACCATGTTGTCCATGCCCAAATATAAGATTATGACTTCTAGGTGTTTGTCAAAATGCTTAAGTGAATGAATTGTGAAATTGTGACTCATTTGTAATCTAAATGATGATCCCATGCTATATCCATGTGTTTAAGTTGACTCTTATGCTAAAGCTATTCTTTGTAATGAATTGATGAAATGCCCATGAGATTAAAATTGAGAAATTATGACATGATGCATACCTTCCTATTCATGTGCAAATTTATGACTTTCATTTTCATGAAATCCCTCAATGATTGTATTATGAGTTGATAACTATTGTCCTGTGTTCAAGAATGGTCATGTCTTATTATTTTCATGCTATCAAGTCCTGGGGGTAGTTAATACCCGAAAATTTAGTTTTGTGCCTAGATCCAGTGTCAGTTTTCAAAATACTCTCAGTCAAGCCATAATCAGTAGAATTCAGTCAGTTACAGAACTCAGGAATACTCAGTAATCTCAGTGTCATTCCCGTTCCATTTAGTATTCAGTTAGATCCTTAGTAAACTCAATCAGTTATCACAATTTAGTAGTATTTCTTCAGTTAATGAAACTCAGCGAACTCAGTCCAGTTCAGCTTAGTATAATTAGTTCAGTGCCTATTCAGATGGGAGTAGGACTCACCAGCGAGTGAACTCAGGGATAGGAACTCCCCTACTAGAAAAGGGAGTGATTCTTAGAAACAATCCTTGTATTCTAGAACTATGTAGCCAGCATAGGTTGAGACATCAAACCTGCTAGGTGAGGGTTGATGAGGTGGCTTAACCTGTTAGATGAGGGTCCCACCATTCTCATTAGAGTACCTTATAGATGAGGGTTACTCACAGCTTATCCTTACCAGTGGCGCGGTATTGATACCCTTCTAATTATGGTTATAGATTGAACCCTTACTCAACTATATTATCTTATTTGGGGCATGTCAGTTAGAGAACTACCTCTCACAGTCTCAGTCTCAGTCTTCAGTAAGGATCTCAGATAGTTCTACAAATTTTAGGACAGTCAGATGCAGTCTCTCAGCTTAGTATGGAACTCAGCTAGTTTCGTCAGAATTAGGACTGTCATACATAGTCACTTAGTAAAAAATATATCAGTTATAAGTAATCCATGTTAACATTAAACTCAGTATTCAGAATCCTAGAGATTTCAGTTACAGTTATGTATTCATGCATGTATTCTCATGCAGTCATGTTCATATTATCCAGTCAGTTATAGTACATGAATATGAGACCTTGAACTCAGCCTACCTCACATTGTATACCATTACATTCTTACATACTGAAGCATACTTTTCTCTTGCGCTATGGTGTTTTATACCATAAATTTGGACGCTCAGGTTCCCGATCACACTTAGCAGTTCAGGTTTCAGCATTCTGAGTCAGTGGTGAGTCCTCATAGTTTGAGGACATAATTATTCATTATTTCAGTACTTCAGTACTTAGTTTATTGCAGCAGTTGGAGTTAGTTGGGGACATGTCCCATCAACTCCTTATTCAGACAATTTAGAGGCTTTTTCAAAATATAGCATGTTCAGACAGTTATTTAAGTTTTGGGTACTGTTATACCTTATTCATACATTGTTTTATTCAGCATTTTTCAGTTTTGAACCTTATGGAATTTGAACCCATTATTTTGCATATTTTAGTATTATAATACAGTTACTGTAGTAGGTACCAGTTACTGTAGTAGGTACCAGTTACTGTAGTAGGTACCAGTCATGGGTTAGTTTGTGGTCCATCAGGATTATGAGCACCGTGTAGTGTCTAGGGTACCAGACTCGGTGTGTTACACTGGTGAATTAGCAAATTTAAGTCTCCAATGACTAGAAATTCTTGAACACCCGTGTCTAGTGCTAACTTGCGACCTAGGATGCAAGTCTCATATTTAGCCATGTTATTGGTGAACGAGAAGTGTAATTTAGCATTTGCTGGATAGTGTTGGCCTATTTCTGACACCAAAACTGCTCCAATTCCTGAGACTTTGAAGTTGACCGCTCTGTCAAAAAACAATATCCATCTGGGGTAAATCTCTATAATGTAGTCTCCCACGAATAAAATCTCCTCGTCTGGGAAGTAAATTTGAAGTGGATCATACCCATTATCAATCGGATTCTCAGCTAAATAATCTGATATGGCTTGCCCTTTTATTTGCTTTTAAGTCGCATGCACGATGTTGAACTCCCTCAGCAACATTTTCCACTTGGCTATCTTTCCCATAGGCATGACTTTCTAAAATATATACTTCAATGGATCCATTCTGAAAATAAGATACGTTGTGTATGAGGATAAATAATGCCTCAACTTTTGTATGACCTAGGTCAAAGCATAACACATCCTTTCTACAAGAGTGTAGTGAGCCTCATATATCATGCAATTTTTACTCAAGTAGTAGATTATTTTCTCCTTCTTGTCGATCTTATCATGTTGCCTGAGGACACATTCAAAAGAATTTTATGATACTAACAGGTAAAGTAACAATGGACTTTCTTCCCGTGATAGAACCAAATCAGGCGGAGCAGACAGTTAATCATTGATTCTATCAAAAGCCTTCTAACACTCCTCTGTCCACTAATTCAATACATCTTTCTTCAATATCTTGAGAATTGGCACACATATTACCATCAATTAGGCAATGAACCTACTAATGTAATTCAAACAACCCAATAAACTCATAACCTTTCTTTGTCCTTGGCGGCGGTAAATCCTGAATTATCTTGATCTTAAATGGGTCGAACTCGATTCCCTTTCTACTGACTATGAACCTTAGTAATTTCACGACTGACACACCAAAAGCACACTTAGAAGGATTCAACTTCAAGTTGTACTTTCTTAGTTGGTTGAAGAACTTTTCCATATGCGTCAGATGATCTGAACTCTTAGAGAATTTGATAAATACATCATCCACGTACATCTCAATCTCTTTATGAATCATATCATGAAAAATTATCATCATAGACCTCATGTATGTCGCACCAGCATTCTTGAGACCAAACGGCATTACCCTATAGTGATAAACAACCCAAGGCATAATAAAAGTCGTATTTTCTGCATCTTTCTCATCCATTAACATTTGATGATACCCGAATAAATAATCCATAATATACTGCATTTCCTGCTTCACATAATTATCGATGGGGATGGGGATGTTAGGTAATGAAAAATTATCTTTAGGAGTGAATCTACTCAGATCTCTATAGTCAACATATATTCTGATCTTGCAGTCCTTTTTTGGCACTGGGACAGTATTTTCTAGCCATGATGGATATCTTGTGACCTCCACAACTTTATATAGAATTTGTTTTACCACTTCTTCCTTGATCTTCAAACTTAAGTTCGGTTTTAATTTTTGCATTTTCTATTGCATTAGATCAAACTCGGGATTAATTGGAAGCTTATGTGACACAATGTTAGTTCTAAACCCCAACATATCATCGTAGGACCAAGCAAATATATCAATATATTCCTGTAGCAAGTGGATGAGTTCTTTTTTGTTCCTCTGCTAAGTGGACACTAACTCTTTCTCCTTGATTTTATCGTGGTCTCCTAGGTTGACTTTTTTAATTTCCTCCAGGTTGGGTTTCTCCAAATTTTCAAAATCTTCTATGTCTTCCACTAACCGCTCCTCATCATTCTTCTCGCTTTCTTAATTTAGCCTTTGACATGACATAACATTGGAAGGTTTAAAATTATTGTTACTCATCCGTACTACCACCGACTTTGTGGGGAATTAAATTTCATTTTTTAATTTATCCTATAGATCGAGGAGTAATAAGTGGAGTGAAAGTGCAGTTCAACACAGTTTTCTCCAATTTATCTTTCTTGATTCTGGTTGTCTTGAAAATATTTTCCATGGTAGCATCACACTTTTCCATATTCTATCCTCGAGATCATCACTTATAGGTTTTGAAAAAATAATTGGTAGAGTCCAATTTTACTACTAATCATTTTTCCTTTCCTATAATAAAGCTATTGTCAAGAGGAGAATCTCTTATTCACTTTGATCTAGTGAAGTGGGGCCATTTTATGTCAACACAGAGTAGTTCCTATCACCTACAGAGTAAAAGTAACTCAGCTCCTATTACCTGTGGAGTAAAATTAACTCAAAGGCTGATGTGTTAGATTCGGTTAGTAATAAGCAAACCAATATGATTAGGCAGGAAGTAAACACATAAATTTGTTTCTCATCTCATACAAATTGACCCATTGAATAATGATGACTTGAGAGTTTCAATGAACAGGATCTTGATTATTGATATGGATACGTTAAATTCATCAAAAAGGTTCAACTATTCTTCTTTACAGCCTTACTTCTTCTTTCAAGAAAATGGAGGGCAATAGAGTTTTTGAAGATAGGGTCCAGACCAAAAGGCTACCCATGTATCTCATAGAGGAGAAATCAGGCCCTACGTAGTTCAAACTCAATCAATAGGTTGACTTTGGTGATCTTTCTTTTGGCCACAACAATCTTCTTAGCCACTTTCTTACTGTCCACCTTTAGCATATCCTCTATTTGGTCTAACTCCATCAATTTTTTCTTGACTTGAGTAATTCTCCTATTGCTCTTTTCAATCCTTCCTATAATGGATTCTCCTGAGTTCATAGGCAATCTTTCTGAAATGGTAGGAATACCTTAGGAAATTTTGAGAATGATTGCAAACTTTCTAAGAGACTTGTAAGACTTAAAGTATGTTTGGTCGTACTTTTGTATAGTGAGGTATATTTCTACTTAAGGGTGATATATAAAAAATGTAATTGGATCAATTCACCTTTGATTCAAATTAATATAAAAAGTATAAACATATAAAATAGTTCATACTAGCATATTGTAATAAACGTAGATCCTAATTGGGTGACGTTTTTGAGTCAAGGATTGGCCTAACATATTTGAAGGAAGTATATGCTTTTTAAAACCAATCCATTATACACAAAAACCTTCATAGGTATATAAAAGGGCATAAATGCTTACAAAAGTTGCACAAAAGGGATGCAATCTTTAGGGAAAGGGAAAATAACATGAAATAAAGAAAACTAAAAACAATTAGCATATAAAGAGGAAAGGGAGAGACTAAAAAACTTAGACCATTAGGCCCAAATCCACAAATCCTGTCTTAAGTTAATTTGGGCTTTTGACCTATATTCATCTGTCTTAATCTAAATACTTGAACTTTTGTCCTATAACCTGTCCTAATCTTATTATGTGGGCTTTTGACCCACAAACTATCCTAAACTATCTTTTTTGACCTTTGGGGCCCAAAATCTGCTTCACTTGTATTAGATTACAACTTTGGCTTCGAGGACCCAAATAAACGAATAAATAAACAACTAAATGAAGAAACAAATAAAAATGCAATAATAAAAATAAAGACTTTTCAAGTCTCTTAGCGATTTCATCAATGGATTTTAACCCATTTTCCTTCTTCTTCCATCTTGTTGCATCTGTATACCATCTTACCAACTTTTGGACTTTCTTTTGAAATTTTCTCAAAAAGATGAGACTCATTGGCCCATTATTGTATTCAAAGGGGAAAGAGTCCATTTGGATATCAAGGTAAATTCATGGAAAGAAAGAGATGAAGGAATTAATATATTTTTGAAAATTCTACACTTAATAGATAAATGATGAGAGGAAAAAAAAATAGCATTCTCAAGAATAAAGGAATAGTAAACTATGACATCAAAGCAAACCAAATCATCTAATGAAAAGGGAATTAACCCATTTCTCAAACAATCTTACAAAAATTGAACCAAGCATAATATAATCAACTAACCCATGAAAAGAAGACATGGATCCACAAGCATAGTTACTTAAAATTTAGACAAATATTCCCTACAGATTAACACATATTTGCATCAAATATTATGATATGATAAAGTGTAAGGCATGTTTTCATAAAATAAAGAAAAGGAGAATGAGCAAGAGATGAGGAAATCTTCCGTAGCACCTCAAATATGAAATACATGATATACTAATGCAACAGTACATTTCCAATGCAAAATGTAGTCAATCAACGGATCTATAACTTGAAGAAAAATTCACTATAGCATGTGAATAACAATGGGACATCTAAATGAATAAAATAAGGGATACTTTAAGAAGCAAACTAATAAGTAAAGTGAAGAAAATTTCACATATTAAACATGTTTGAGAAATTACATTCAAAAACAAGATAAGGAAAATGGTAGAAGATTAATTCTAAGGAAAAAAAGGTCCAATTATGTCAACTCCTATTTTAGTTTTACATCATTTCAACAAAATCTATAACCCTACAACTTTTCAAGATAAACAAGAGAAAATCAAAGATAGTTTTGAGCATGAAAATGAGTAAATCATGACCGCAAACATCTATTAAAAGAACTTAGCATTTCATCGTAGCATATAATCATGGAGAAAAATAACTCTTTACTCAAAAGAATTAAGGATCACAAAAGAAGTTAGACCTTAAAATTAGCACTTAAATTACAATTTTTACATGTGAATGATCCAACTATCACATGTATGCCAAAGTGTTCAGCTTCATCCTTAAGCGGTGATTTTGCAAATAGCTAGGCCACAAACATAGTGCACTATGATTTGCCTTTCAAAAATAAAACAAAATCTCTAGATTCAAGTAACTCATTAATTCAAGTTGAGAAACAATTTTACTAACCCTTAACAATAGGAACTATTCTTTTTCAACATAAAGGAAACAACTTTAAATGCTAAAAGCGAACATATCTATGAATAATAAATTTAAATAACGAATGTGTACATATTTTAATCAAGAAAAGATCAAAACTTTATCCACCTAATTTAATTAGTCGAAACAATCAATAGTGACTATTCTTTTTCTACATAAAGGAAACAACTTTACATTTTAAAATCGAATATATCCATCAATAACGAATTTAAACAAGGCATGAGTACATATTTTAATCAAGCAAAGGTCGAAACTTTATACATCTAATTTATTAAGGAAAAATATACAATAGGGACTATTCTTCATAAAGAAATCAACTTTACATGCTAAAAGCGAACATATACATCAATAATGAATTTAAACAAGGCATGAGTACGTATTTTCATAAAGAAAAGTCGAAACCTTATTCATCTAATCATAATAATCAAAGAAGAAAGTCAAAAAAACGCGTTCAACTATCATTAGCTCATTTTACACCCTGAACATAAAAAATAGCCATAATATTAATATCATAATATCTTATGGCCTTCAAGCCCATCTACATCTAACAATTCCAGCAAACAAAATTACAATTACACAGCTATAGAACTATGAAGAAGGAGATAAATAAGAAAACAATAACAAAACTAAAAGAAAAAGGTGTGTTTACCTTTTTTGGAGCAGCAAAATGGGACTTCAAGCTTTCTTCAGAGTCTTGATCATCACCAGAAAGCAATTTTTTTAGAACCCCGATTAGCCTACCTCTTGAAAAAATTTACTTAAAAATAGTTAAACTCTTTGCTCAAAAGTTTTTTCACTCTTTGGGACTCAATTTTCTACCAAAATAGTGGTAGTATTTATAGGAAATAATGGTAATTCAATTCTTTGAATTCACCAATATGGGAGAGAGAACTTGGGGGTGTTTAGGAAATTTGAAATTGAGGGTAAGGCTTGTTGGAGGATAAAGTGAGGTGAAATTGTACAATCTAGTATAAATTTTAAATTTCAAAATGGAAAAAGGACAAAGTTGAGGTGGAATTGTAAAATCTAGTATAAATTTTGAATTTTAAATTGAAAAAAGGATAAGGTTGAGGTGGAATTGTACAATCTAGTACAAATTTTGAATTTCAAAATTTGAATTTCAGGATTTGAATTAATTTTGGGGTTTTTCGAATGTTGGGTTTCTGGGTTTGAGTCTTTTTCATTGGGTTGGATTCGGGATGAGGCCGAAATCAAGTTTTGTCGGTTTATTTAGGTTTTGATAAGTTGAAATTGGAGTTGTTTGTCGGTGGAATTGTTGTTGGTTGATGTTGATGTTGACGATATTGCTATTTTGCTGGTTTTGTCATTGATGATACAGTGTTGTTGGAATTGGTTTAAGGAGAAGGTGGACCAGGTATTGGGCCGAATAATTGGATTGGGGCGGTTAAATTTTGGGCCTGAGTGGTGTTAATTTAGAAGAATAGGTTGGTGGGTGGTTGTTATTTAGGTCGATTATGCATTTTGGGGGTTATTTAAAAAATAACCCTCATTAGTTTAGGAGTTAGTCAATTTTATTTAATTTTCGGCCAAATTGAAAATCAATTGGTCAATTGCATTTTAATTGTGGTCAATTTGATTTCAAGTATGGCCAAATTTAATAAATTGATTAAATTCAATTGAAATTCAATATGAATCAATCCCTTGTTTAATCCCGAGCTTCTTGATTTAATAATAATTAAACTAGTATTTTTTCAAATAAATTATTTTCAAGAACAAATTATATTTAAATCAAGATTTTAACCATTTGAATTTATTTTCAAGATAAGCCTTGATTAAAATTCGATATTTCGTAAAATTAATATTTAAGTAACAAAATTATATAATTTCGTATAATTGAATACAATAATATATAATCGCTACTTATATTAAAAAAATTTCCTTGCAAACACTTTGAAAAGCTTTTTATTTGGATAAAATAAATGTTGTAATTTTATTTGAAAATAGAATAAACTCAAAACTAAACTTGGTTGTAAAGGGCAAAAATTAGGTGTCAACAGGACCACTTTAGCGTTCAACCATATTCGGGTCAAACTTCTTTAGCGGTCAACCCGCGCTATAGCAGTGACCGCTTCAGCGTTCGGTCAAGTACAAAAATGCCTTTTATGATTTTTCATTCAATTTTTAGACTTTGAGCATTGGGTTGAGAGGATTTTTGATGATTTCTTTTATTTTCAAGCTTGGGTAAGCTCCAAATCACTATTTTAATTATGTAATTTTGATTCTTGTCATCTAAAACTTGTTAAAATGTAATTTCAAAAGTAAATTTGGAAATTTTGACCCGGAAGGCCTAAAATTGTTTTTCTTCAATTTATACCCCATCTTAAGCCTATTTCACTTGGATTTTCTTCTATGGCTTCCATAAATTATGGGTAATGTCTTTACGAACAAAAATTTTTGTTTTACCCTTTTTTTTATAACTCATTTCAGGGGTCCATTTTGACCCCAATTTGAAAAAAAGGCAATATATGTTTCACATTTTAGGATATATGATGGGTACATTTGGCTTTCTTTTTACACATATATTCTATATTTGTATGTCTTAGTTTATTCTGAGGCTGTTTGAGAGGGGAAAAGCTCCACATTAAGGGGTTTTTGCTTGGATTTCAGCATCACAAAGTAAGTTATGGCTTAATCTTCTTCAGACTAGTTGGGGAGTTAATATTTGTATAAAATCATGTTATGGGTATGGGTAACAATCATGAAAATAATATTATTACTATTGTGTGCTCATGTGGGGGCTTACATTGTTATTATCGGTAATCTAGGATGATATTTGCTATGTGTAGCCCGTGTGGGGGCCTTATCTGATATTGTTAGCTTTGTATATACCCTTGGTTTCTTTCCTTATGATAGAAAATGCCTAATTTGGTGTTAATTTGATATTAATTATGTCTTATTCGTATATTTTGCTCTAATGGTACATGGCTTATATTGAATCATGGATGATTGACATATTGAGTGAATTTTTAGCTCATGTTCATGTGTATTGGCTGGTTTTGAGATCTTTATACTGGTTTTGTTGTGGGTATTACATCCTTATATGGAACATACATTCCTGAGATATGTAACGCCCCGAGATCCTATCCCGAGATGTCACACGGTACTTATAACCCCAAAGGACCACAAGCTAACCCTTTACTGATATTTATACCTGTAAACTGCATAATGTCTGAAATAAATGCAGAAATTAACCATAAGGTTCAACACATCTATGAATACTCATAATACAAAAAATTAAATACTAATACATCCGTCTGAAAGGCCTCTAAATTGTCTGAACTGTGGAGTTGATGGGACATGTCCCCAACTAACTCCATCAACTAAAAATAAACAAAGTCTTAAACAATAATAGTAAACTGAGGTTCATCCTCGAAATATGAGGACTCACTACTACTGCTGCTAACAGGGACTGAACTGTTGAGAATACTCTGGATCCTGTGCCTCTAAACCTATGGTGTCAAATAAAACACCATAGCGCAAATGCATCAGTACAGGAATGTACTGAGTATGTAGATGGGGTAGGCTAATGCAAGGGCTCATGCATGCACAATATCTAAACTGAATAATCATAAAGATGCCTCATGAGAACACAATCATCACAACTCTAGATACTGAAACTCGGATACCACTTTACTGCAGACTAAACTTACTACTAACACTGAGATACTGAATCACTAACTCATCTGATATTGATAACTGAGGATCTGGATGTACTTACATCAAGGACTGAATTCTGAGCTTACTGCTTTCGACTAACAGAATTAGAGATCAATTTTTCTAACAGATTATTTCGGAAGCGATTATCAATGATAAGAAGTATGATCATGTCTGAATCTGACAACAAGAATACTCAACAAAATCTGAGATGGAGATCAAGCCTCTCTGATGAGAGATCTCTAGATATGATAATAAGCATCTGTATATGTAACTAAGACTATCTGATGGGATGGTCTATGTATCAATGGAACTATCTAAGTTCCTCAATGAGATAGATGATTGTACCACACATTCCTGATTTCTGAAGATCGCTACTGAAACTGCAACTGAGGAAAGTAGTTACTTAACCGACATGCCCCAACCTACCCCAACTGGGGTCCTACATCCTACGCTGGCTAAGCAGTTCTGTAGTTCGGGGATTGCTCCTAACGACTCGGCCTCTCTAACAGGAGAGCCGCCATCCCTTTCCTCTCTCGATGCTAGCTTTCACTCCCAACTGAAAAACTCTAAACTAAAATCTTAACTAGCACAATTGAACTGAATCTGATATTGATCATGTTTCTCAAAAGATCTGACTGAGTTACACTGAGATTACTTAGTTTCGTATCTGACAGAAAAGGTATTGAATCATGGTATCTGACTGATGATGTAGATCTTGTATAGATTACTCGAATCACTTCTGAGATTAGAATTGAATCACTTGAATACTATTAGATCTGAGCTGATTATAGGACTGAGGCTAGATTACTAGAGATACAGATATTCTAGAGATAATTGAGATTACTGAGCTTTCTTAAGTTCTGCACTTGTCTGAGGATATAGAGTTCTATAGTTCACTGAGTTCTGAGAATCATGGGTCGACTGAAGTTATCGAGAAACTGACACGGGCTCTAGATAACAGCTCTATTGTCGGGTATTAACACCCCCAGGACTTGATGACATAAAATTAATGCGTAATCATTCATTATCATAATTATTCGTTCATTTATCATCACAATCATTAAAGCATCTTCCCAATCATTAACACATCTCTTCAAGTAATTAGGAATCACAAACGTCTATCCATCATCATAGTCGCCAAGGGGTCACTTTAAGCATCTTGGAATCATAATCATATAATAATGTAGGGAAAACATGCTACTAGATCGTACTCCATTCAACAAGGTTTTACCTCAGCTATTTTATACCTATATCAATTCTGACTTGTATTTACATATCATATAGCTTGGGGAAACTTCTTACTATCATGTCACAACTTACTTGCTAACCACTTGACATGTATTAAAAATTTAGCATATATCAAAGAGCACATAATCGGGGAATTTACAACCATCATATCTCGACTTGTTCACTAGGGTCTTTCAACAAACACTAGACATGACCGAATTTACACCTACTTGGGGGTTTCATTCTATTTGGCACATATCATTCACTGAGGCATTTTATCAAACCCTGGGCATGCATGGGCTAGCTCACAATTTGGAGTTTCACATTCAACATACTATAATGGCTCTTATGCTTCACCTAAGCTCTTTATAAAACCTATGGGAAACATTCTTCACTTATTCAACCATTTCTACACTCAAAAGTCATGAACACATCACAAGGAAAAACAACTTCAAGAGGGTCTATTACAAACATCACATGAATTCCACATACTAGGGTCAAAGCTCATAAATTTTGTAGGAAAACATAAATTAAAACTCAACAACACATTAAAAATCAATTTCAACTCATACAAATCATTAACAACTCATAAACATAAAAATCTTTTAGTTTCAAAAAGGGGTTTTGAGCTTCTTGGATGAAAGGGACCCAAGAATCAACATCTACATACCTTAATATTTGAAATTGGATAAATCCTAATACTTGAGACTCTATCCGCATTTGTAATAAATGATTCTCGAAGCCCACACTATAAGGAACTTGATTCTTGAAGAAAGCGTGAAGATTTATGGATGAATTTTGAAAGATTAGGGTTCTTGATAAAACCCTAATTAGATATTCTTGAGAGAATTGAAATAGAAAAATGATGAAATTAGGGTTTTGGAAGTGGGTTCTCATATTTATAGAGGCTCACAAAAGGTGGGAAATGACCAAAATACCCTTGCAAAAACATCTCTAAATTGCTGAAAAAAATGGCTGACGACATTTGTGATAGGCCGTCAAACCTATGACAGGCCGTCACAAAATGTCGTCACAAAAGGGTGGATTTTATGATTTTCTGCCTAATTGTGATGACCTTTTGTGACAAGACGTCAGACCTGTGACAGGCCATCACAAAATGTCGTCACACATTTTCCAGACTGACATGCTGGAGTAAAATAGGCATAACTCTTTGCTCCGATATCGGTTTTTGAAAAAATTGGTATCGTTGGAACTATAATTCAAAGAGATTACATTTGATATATGGTAGGTCCTCTAATTCGATACATAAAAGGAGATATGGTTGATTGAAGTTGACCTAAATTTTTGACAGTCACTAAAACTTGAACTATAGGAAAGCTTTCAACTCGTCCATGAGTTAGGGGACCTCTTTGATCTTATTTTATGCTCAAATATATTCCCATATGATTCAAATTATTTCATACTTGGGAGAATATTTCTAAAATATTTTGACTCGGATTTTCGCTCTACCAAATACGCTCTAAGGCTCAGACTAGAAGAGGATTTTACGGGGCATTACAAGATATTGGTAACATTGTTTTTATATTGTGTTTCGATAGAAATAATACACTTTTACAAAAACCTCTATCGTAGCCCACGAGTCAGAGAGGAAATATGGATATTGAGACTGGACTTGAATATTGATATTTTCTATGGCATGGGTTACGAACCCCCCATGGGTCCTACTTGGAAGTATGATGCTCAGTAAGTGTATACAGAAGCTATGCAATAACCTCAATCTTTTCACACCATTATTATTATCTCTCACATTACATCTCATCCATTTATGTATCTTTAGTTTGTGCTTCTATATTTTGTCTGATACATGCCCTTTTTGTTTCTTTTATGTACCTATCCTCCTTATGTGCTATACTTAAAACTATTAGTAAAGATGGTGTGATCTATCATTTGGAATATTTTTGTTTGCAGGTGATGTGCTCATGGAGTGTATTTATATACTTTATATTCTATTTTGCTCATTCAGCCTATGATACCTACTGAGTATAAGTGGACCATACTTATTCCTACTATACTCTTTCGGTTCAGATTTAGGTATGAGTGCATCATGCGTCAATGTTGTTTGGGCGGTGATTTGAAACATTTGAGGTCGTGGTCGTTTTATGCTTCCAGAGTTGAACTCCTACCCCATCCTATCTAATTGATATCTTGTTTTGTATTCAAAGATAGACTTGTGTTCCTTTTTGGATTATCAGATGTATTTTCAGACATTAAGTTGTATGTAGATTGTTCTAACATTATTACACCAAGTTTTGGGATGGTTTATGGCATTATTATAATTTTGACTCCTGCTATATTTATACATGTATGGTGTGACTTAGTTCTAGAAGTCTCTCCATAAAATTTCTGTTGTGATTTTCATTTACATATTAGTTTGGATGATTGACTTACTTGTCAAGGCTTAGCCACGATAAGTGCCATCATGACTACAGTTTTAGGTCGTGACAGACTTATATAACATATGATAAAATCAAAACATAATATGGTATTGTCAACTCTTTTCCATAGAACGTAACTTGTTGTTTGAAAGTCCTTGGGTAATGTGTTACCTATAAGTCACGATTTAGATAACATCTCATAAATCAAGACACAATATGGTAGTATCAACTCTTGTTCATGAGGAGTAACTTGTTGTTTAAAAATCCTTGGCCTTTGTCTTGCCTCTAAGGAAAGAGTTATAGAGCATCTCATAAATTAAGACACAACGTGGCAATGTACACTCTTTTTCATTGGACATCACTTGTTGTTTGAAAGTCGTTGGGATAAGTTTATAGAGCATTTCATAAATCAGGACACAATCTGGTAGTATCAACTCTAGTCCATGGGGCGTACCGATTGCTTGGAAGGAATCATAAAAAAAAAGAAAAAAAAGAAAAAACTAATAACAGTTGAGGGAAAATAAAAAATAAAAATAAAAATCAGTGAAAATAAAAAAGAGAAAAAGAAAAAGATAAAAAAAAAAAAAAATAGGAGTGTAGAGGAGAAAAGGAAAAAAATAAAGGTTGAGAAAAAAAAAAGACAAAACAAAAATAAGGTCGAGAAGCATAAAAAAATTTAAAAAAAAAAAAGAAAGAAAGGAAAATCAAAGAACAATAAAAAGGAGAAAAGAATTAAAAAAAGTGGAAGTTGAGAGGAGAAAGGAATAAAAATAAAGGTTGAGAAAATCTAAAAATAAATAAAAATAAAAATCAAATTAAAATAAAAAAGAGAAAAAAATATAAATGTTGAAGATAAATAAGCATGAGTTATTTAAAAATATTTGAGGTATAGAGGGGAAAATAGGTGTTTGTTAAATACATATAAAAAAGGACTAGTTTTGTAGGACTTTTCTTATAGGAGATTAAAAAAAGCAATGATACCCACTATGGGGTTCATTTATGTAGTTTACCCACAAGCGATGGGGTGAACTTGGGCTTCAAGGCATTCGATGTCTGCAGGGTCTATGCAATACAATTTTATACAAAACTCCCCCTTGAATAACCATGTAAAAGAGAAATCTAGTGAATGCACATTTAATTATTGCTTTATTAAAAATCTTACTAGAAAAATGCAGTGGGATAAAATCTTAATTAAGGAAAAAAGAGTACAATGCATATTTTTACTCCTCCTGGTGAAGATCCCAATTAAATAGATCAATCTTCAAATTATCTTGTGTACCATCTTCTCAAGAGTTGAAGTTTCTAATGATTTATTAAACAAATCTATTACATTGTCACTTGAACGAATTTATTGTTCATTAATATCATTGTTTCTCTAGAGATCGTGTGTGAAGGATAACTTTGGCGAAATGTGCTTCGTTGTGTATCCTTTATAAATCCTTTCTTTAATTAGGTTATGCATTTTGCACTCTTTTCAAATAGGAATATGGTTACCTTGATATCATACTTCAGGTCACATCTCTCTTTGACCAAATGTATCATCGACTTCAACCATACATATTCTCTATTTGCTTCATGAATAGTTATTATCTTAACATGTTTTGAAGAAATAGCAACAATAGACTATTTTGTAGATTGTCATGATATAGTAGTACCTTCGTATGTAAGTACATAGCATGTTTGAGATCGAGGTTTATGTAAGTCAAATAAACAACTTAACATACTTCTGCAAGATCAACAAGATTTACACTATATTAGTATAAGATAGCTCCATATCAATAGTCTCTTTTAGATACTGCAGTATATACCAAACTCTATTTTAGTATCTACATGTAGGAGAAGAATTGTACGTGGCTAAAAAATTAATCGAAAGGCTATATCAGGACTTGTGTCATTAGTAAGATACATAAGTTTATAAATAACACTAAGATGTGGTACTTAGGACCAAAAATCTCTTCATTCACTTCTTGAAATTGGAATAGATCTTTACTAACTTCAAGTGATCAGATAATCATTGCAGTATTTGATGGATGTGTTTTGTCCATGTAAAATCATTTCAAAATTTTCTCATATAGACAGATTGATGGATGAAGATCATGTATGCTAAATGTTCAATTTAAAAACCAAGACAAAATTTTATCTTTCTAAGATCTTTCATCTCAAATTCTTTCTTAGTTATTTAATTACTTTTTGGACATTTTCTGGAGTTACAAGGAGATTTATGTCATCAACATAAACAGGGAGTATAACGACATCATTTATGTGATGTTCATTCATCAAGTACCCACTAAGACGATTATATCACATACTCCCTAATTTAGTTTAGTTAATAATGGACTCTTGGGTCCTTATTATTAATAATCAGTGAAAGGTCCAATCAGCCCAAAATACATAAAATAAAATCTGAACCTAAACTCATCCCAAAAGACCATGTCAGGTCTCTATAAATATGTTTATACCTAGGATTTCCTAAATCATCATCTTGTTCCTTGTCTCTCTTCCTTCTCTGCCTCTGAAAATATTAAATTTTCCCCTCTTCAACGAATGTCTCCAGCTCCTCCTATTGTGGGTGATGAATTATCTTCACCTCTTTTTATGTGTTTGCTTCTTGCTCATCTTGCAGAAGTATGAATCCTTTATTTCATTCATTGTTATTGATATTTTCTCTTTGTCACTAATTTTTCCTTTTTCAGGCGTGTCAACCTAATTTTTTTAGACGGTATAAAGATTTTTGTAATCTTTCTTAGTAAATTATTCAAAATTTTAACTATATGTTTTAGACATCTTTAATTTTTCTGGGATTTTCATATATATTTTATTATCAAGTGACAACATTCAATATTAAATGTATGACATCTTCTAGTGTTGGATTGCAGGTCAAATAGACTTTATGCTTTTCAAGAAGCATATTTCACATGATAATTGTTTTTAGGACAACATGCTTAAAGATATATAGAATTTAGATCTTCATAATATTTTACAATATTGCCCATTATATTGTACTAAATATATCATTGATGAAATATTTAAATTGGTTCACAATGCGACATAACTTATTGAGATCTCAATACTTTATTATTTTTCTTAGGTACCTAAATCTCCCATGAGGATTCATAAGGTGTTATATTGTAGACTCTTCAAGAGCACTTTGCCTCCTAATTATGACTATTTTATTTATATTTTATTTGAAATCGATTGGTCTACCATGCTTCATGCATGTTGTAGAATCTATATTTTAAGGACACTCAATAGGAGCATTTGCAACTAAATATGAAATTAGTTTTGGGTCAGTAAATGCTTCTAGAATTTAAGAATTTTACTTGATTTATCTTTTCAATTAGAATTGTACTGACAATAATTTGCAACATATTTCTTAGTTGCTTATTAACTCGCTTCCATGTTAGGAAAACAAACATATACTCCAATCTATTTTGGAGATCCATCTTTGCGCATCATGATATATCTATTAATTATATACCTCACATCAAAAAGTTATTAGATGAAATATTTAATTTCTGATCCTGAACTAATTGAGAGGGAGGAATTGATCACAATTTATTGATCTAATGCATATAAATTCTATTGTATATATTATATCATATTTCATACCAACAGATGAAGCCTTGTTCTAATAATTAATAATTTGACTATTTATCAAAGGCATTCAATGTCAAATCAGCTTGAATATGACCAACATTATTAAGATCAATTATCTTAATTGCAGAATCTGAAAATTATGTTTTAAACCTAGTTTAATTGAGCAAAAAATTTTATGAATATCAAACTATAGATTGACAATAAATGTAAATTTAAATACCTTATAGATGCATCATATTACATGATAGGTGAATGAGCCCTTATTCATCTTTACACTTTTTAGAATTTAGGAGATTCAGTCCCAAATTAGCTTATTCAATCAACTTGTCATGAGAACAAGTAATAATTCATGAAGAATCTTCTAGTTCTTCAGTATATGTCTAATACTCAATATGATCAACTTTTAGATGGCAAAATTATTCATGTCAAGAGAGAAAATTATTTTGACTAGTAAACTCCATCTTTACCATGGCTTATCCAATACAATTTTATATGACAATCATTACACAAATGGCCAACATAATAGGTTGAATAAGATATCCTAGTTAGTTACTCGTTAATATTTTGAAATTGAATAATCTCCTTTTATGCCTTGATATTTTCCTTAGTATAAATCAAAATAGTGACAGGTATAGCGAAAACCAAACAAATCAACATTTGTCAAAGTACCGATAGATTTCATGAAAAAGTATCTCTCAGGTGGGGTGTTCATCGATCGGTTTGATTTAATTTTATATATTATCGATTTGATTTATATGTTTTTGATTTATCAATATGGTAAATCGATTACCAAAGCTGTAAGATATTTGTTATCGATTTATCGATTTTGGACCTTAATAGTTTGATTTATCGATTACCGACAAGAAAATGCTCATTTTATTTTTTTCACTTTCTCTTCTTATTTTCATATGTTCATATATATACACCACCTTAATGAATAAAAGCCTACACAAAGTACAAGTAGAAAAAAATTTAAATACATTACTACTAAAATAAACATGTTTTCTTTTCGATAAGTAGCGAACTTGAATGCAGTAGTAGTTGACAGTAATCTCTCAAAAATAAATATCAATGTAGGTTTATATTTTATATTAATGGATGGAACCCAAAAAGACAACAAGTTTATAAAGAAAATAACAACACTGAGACAACAACTATAACATACAAAAAAATAGGGTAATGTAGTTAAAATATCAATCCACTATTACATAACTAGGGATAAAAATATAATTTTAGTATAATCTTATTAGGTTACCGATTTAACCGTTAACAAAGACCTAAAAACTGAAAATTGAACTGATGTTGTGATTGAAAAATCTAATATTATTTAAAATCGTTAACCCAATAACCTGATATTGACAAACTAATAACCATTTTTTCCATTCAGTTTATCGGTTAATTCAGTTTTATATTTTTTCATTGTTGTAGGCTAAGCTAAAATAGACTATTTCAATGATGACCCTCCATGGATTCACCTATTTAAGACGCGGCTAAAGTTGCAAAAATAAGAGCTTGAATACTGCACACCCCTACTCTCAGATCATTAGATCCATTAATTCAACTTAGATGACTTGTTATTTAAGTAGTCAATCCAAATTATTCTTTAAATAATTAATCCAAATTACAGAACATAATTCAATTAATTAATTAATTTGTCAAATTTTTGCATCGGAAATGACGCCAGATAATCTTACACCTAGTAATAAAATAAAGACCTGTTTAGAATGCTACAAGACAACTGAAATTGAAAAAAGATGTAGTTGAATGTAATTAGACGATTACACATATTTGGTTGATCAAGTAATTATCCGGTTAAGAGGGAAATTAGGGTAATTGAAAGGTTGTATTCTTAATTTCTCAAAGGGGGAGGGGGGAGGAGAGGAGGGGGGAGAGAGAGGGGTAGAAACAAAATAAAAGAGCTAAAACCCATTTATTTAAAAATAAAAAGAGTATAAAATTATCTGATATAGAATATTTTATTTTTTTATTAATTTTTATTTTGATATTTTAAAAGAAAAATTATATTATCATTGAATGAGAACGGAACGATAAAAAAAGAAAAAATTTCATAAGTAGCAAATTTAAACTCATAATTAGGAGTTTCATAGAAACTATTTTGTAATTACACAAAATAACAAGTTGTATTTTGTATTTTAGGCAAAGTTTTCTACCTAAATACATATACAAAATTTATTGTACCTTTTTTTCTCAAATAACTTGAGTTAAATAAGGAATAATTCTTAAATTACTCCATGCATTTAAAGAGGAGGATTGATTTTCCATAAATGACTCTTATTAAAGAATTTTTTCTTAAATTACATAACTAATAAGTCTATATTTGTTAAGATTTTTACAAAAATTACATAACTTATTATTCGTTTAATGATTAAGATTTTTGTTTTTCCATAAGATATATATATATATATATATATATATATATATATATATATATATATATATAATTAGTACCCATTAGCTAATAAATGCATCTACAAATAACTCTTCGTGTTTATCTTCTTCTGAATCATATTCAGAGGAGTTTTCAACATCAGGACTTGTAATTTTACTTGATTCTCCAATTTCTTTTGATTTGTTTCTCAGATTTTTGTATTTTTGAGGATTTTGGAGATGAATGTTTTTTTCAATTATTTTTGTATCATAATTTCGGCCATCTTTTCTAGATCACTGTGATTCTTCGACCTCACCTCTTCAATGCTCACTGATTTCTTCGACTATATAGGAGTAGAAACCAGGGGCTTTGAGCTAAAAGTGACAAAAGAGTTTGAAAATGAGGTGTAGGTGACTTAAGTCTTAATAATTGAGTGGAGGTGATAATTAATTTATTATAAATTAAGAAAGTTGGGAAAATTTGAAAATAACCCACAATTTTTTAAATTTATACTTTGATCCAAATATTTGTTAATATAACAAAAAATGGAGGGAAAAAAGGCGTGTTTCTCTCTCTTATCATCTATTGTTGTTTTCTCTCTCTTCACAATTTTTGTTGTTCATTGTTGTTGCTGTTTTATTCATCATATTCTGCTTCATTATCATCATCTTCTACTTCATTATCATCTTCATCTTCTTCTTGTCAACCATTATTGTTGTTTTTACTGCTACTGATGCTACTTGACCAATTTTTTATGTGAAATTTTATTTTATAGATCATTTTTCACTTTGTCATTACTTCATAGGTGACTTTGGAAAGTAAAATTATGATTTTTAGATGACACTGCTACTGATGTTTTTTCAACAATGGATAGAATCCATTCATGAATACAACATAAGAGCCCACAATTTAAATAGATCACTCAGTCTGTTGCAACAGATAAATATTCTATTACAACAGAAGACTCATATGTTGGGTTCATGTTTATGATCCTATAGTGACCGTAACATGAATCGAATAGATGGGTAATCTGCTGTAACATAATAATTATCTGTTGCAACAGACTAGTTATTTGTTGTAACATATTACTTATCTGTTACAACAGACGAGTAACAAAATATTTATATGTTGTAACAGATAATTATTTTGTTGCAATATTATGTTGCAACAGATGAGTAATCTGTTTGGAACAACACAATACAACTTCTGCCACAAACCCAACAGATGAGTAATCTTGCTATTGCTACTGGATTCAAATTATTTCTTAATCGTCGACATGTTTGTTTAGAAGAAGAAAGACATTGTGAAAATTAAATAAGAATTAAAACGTCAAAGTCGATCAAACATAAAAAAAATTTACTAAACAAAAATAAATAAAAATGCATAGGCTAAAAGAAAAAAATAATCTAATTATTATTATTATTATCATTATTATTATTATTATTATTGTCAGCCGGCCAATCTTCAGCCGGCAACAGCAGGGCCCTCCTTAGCCTGCAGATCTCCCAGAGCATCCTTGCTCTCACGGCTCCCAACTCCCACTACAAGTCATAAACCTGCCTCTGAAGTTTCCGCACAGCGTCTTGCAGAAAAGCAATGTCTTACACTGGATCAACCATATCTAGACACATATGAATTGACAAAAAACATAAAAATAAAAGTAAGGAAAAGAATTTGAATGTAATACAACGTATACTACCAATTGGGTATATTTACACATAAAGCAAGAAAAAATCTTACCTGAGTTAGGGAAGAGAAAATGATTGAAGGTGTAATATGAAATACAAGATGTAAGAAATAAATAGAGTGTAGTAGAATGAACGAGTGAGTAAGGAGGGATCTATTTATACAGGATTGAATTTGAATGAGTTAGAAAAAAAGGTGCGACTGTTCACCTCAATTTATTAATTACATATTTGATTACTGTGAAAATTTATGACTTAATTAAATCAAGCTGCTGAGTTACTTTTTGAATATTGTGATAAGTCATGACTTTTTAGCTTATTATTATTAATTAGTTCTTTCCAATAACCCTTTTTATTGAGTTGTGACAACAGATTCTATATCTGTTGCATCAGATAACCTATCTGGGACAACAAATATATCATCTATTGCAACAAATTGACAACCTGTTGCATCAGATAATCTATCTGTTGCAATATATAATCTATCTTTTTTTTTAATAATCATCATATCGTTAATCCAAATTTGGTGAATTTTTTATTATATAAATTAAAAAAATATATTTAAAAACAAAAATGGAAAAAAGTTACTACTTGTCGCCTATTTAATATTAACATTAATTATTCAAATTAAATAATAATTTTTTATAATTATAAATTGTGTTTATCATTTATTTTCTGTGAAAAGAAATGACTTAATTAAATTAAGCTGGTGAGTTTTTTATTATTGTGACAAGTCATGACTTTTTAGCTTATTATTATTACTTAGTTCTTAAATTTAATTAACATTTTTCTCAATTAAAAAATCAAAAACACCTTTTCAATAACCATTTCTTTAATAAAATAATAACTATTTTTATCGAGTTGTGACAACAGATTGTATATTTGTTGCATCAGATAACCCATCTGTGGCAATAGATATATCATCTGTTACAACAAATTGACCATCTATTTTAGGAGCACTTTTTATTTCTTCTAACAACTGATTTATCAGTCGCAACAGATGGGGAATTTGATGCATCAGCTTGTTTTGAATGTGTCAGACAAAAAGTCACGACTTTTCATCTTTTATTTTAACAATCATTATCTACCTTAATTAATCCAATGTTGTGACTTTTTTATTATATAATAAATAAATAATTTTAAAAAAAGATTTAAAATCAAAAATGGTGAAAAGTCACAATCAGTTATTAAAATTAAATAACCGTTCTTTTATGATTATAGATTGTTTTTATCATTTATTTTATTATTATTTATTTACGAATCATTTTTCATATTAAAAAATCGAAAAGTCATAACATTTCATCCTCTCAATAACAATAACACTTTTTTTATTAATAATCACTTGTTGCAACATATGATCCCTCTGTCGCAATAGATTAACCATTTGTTGCAACATATGGTTCATCCGTTGCCACAAACGCTCAATTCTTACCTCCAACCGTCGACATAGTAGAATAAGGAATAGACAAAATAAAATTTAAATATTAAATAAGAATTAAAAATCCAAAGTTGACCAAATATAGATTTTTGAATCCATTATATACAAATATATACAATAAAAAAGCATACCCTTGGATAGATCCAATATAAAAAAAGAAAATACATACGCTAAAAAACCTTAACCTAATTATTATTACTACAACTATTATTATTAGTAGTAGTAGTAGTATTGTCAACCGGCCAATCGTCATCCGGCAGCAGTAGGGCCCTCATCAGCCTTGCTCTGAAGTTGTTCAACTCCCTCCGGAGTTCATGAATCTGGCATTCAAGTTCCTGCATGGACTTGAGATAAATCATCTTGTATAAATCTGGATCATTCATGTCTAAAAGTGGAGTAGAATAAACGAGTAAGGAGAGGCCTATTTACAAAGGATTGAATTCGAAGGGGTTAGTAAAAAATCCACGACTGTTCACCTCTTTTTAAATAAAACTAGTGAATTTTTGAATATTTAAATTAAAAAATGAATCTAAACGCAACATTTTATCTTTATTGTATATCCAAAAGAAAACAAAATTGCTTTAAAATAAATCTAACAGAAGGATAATCTGTTGCAAAATACATTCTATTTGTTTGATAATTTACAACATATTGACAATCTGTTGCAATAGATGGATATATCTATTTGATTTTTTCAACAGATATGTCATATGTTGCAACAGCTTGATCATCTATCATAGCAGATGTCTATAATTGTTTGATAATTTTAACAGATGTGTCATCTGTTGCAACATGTTAGTTATCTATTTATTGAAATTATGCCATAGATGGGCTAGGAAGAATAAGGTGCATGCATATGGATGGATCCACTTTCACATGTGGGAGTAATGTATTACTGATAAGGTCATCGGGACAACACACACAAAGTACAATATTTTTGTGAATGTAATTTTTAACTGATTAGGCATTGATCATTCAAACAAGATCATGCATTGTACATTTAAGTTTGATAGGTTTGAATTGATAAGGTTGAGGGGCCCATAAAGATGGTGGTGATACCCTATTACAAATTTCTGATGGTTTTTGCTAATGTTTATGTGTGTCAAGTTTTGAGAAAGGATCAATATTCGGTGTCATTGCAGATATTCAATAGCGATTGGACTTAACTTTAAGTTTGCAGTGGATTTTGAGAAAGATTTTAAAGCCTCCCACTGCATCAAACAAGAACGAAAAACCAATAAAAATTCCCCTAGCCCAAATTTATATGGAAGGGTTATTCGAGAAGATGATTATACGCCAGAAGGAGACGTTGGAGAATGCCTGCTAGGAAAAGGGGAGTTGATGAAAAACTCTATCATTTGAGAGCTAATTGAAGAGGAAACATAGGGTAGTAAGGAACTTCTAGCGAATCTAGTCGATGAAGCTGAATTAGAACACGAGAAATTTGAATCACGTGCAAATATGAAAGTGGATCCAGTAATGAAAATTCATTTGTTGTCTCTCTCTCAAAGAAAAATAGTGCAGTTGGGCACTTTGGTAGGGAGTTAAGACAATAGACAAATTTTCATTTTTGGATACACTTTCATATTTTCACTTGATTCAAATTTCTCCAATTCTTACTCAATTTCTCCAATTCTTACTCAAGTAAACCTTGAAGAACTTGCAGTCGTAGTGACTGACATTGCTGCAACAGATGAAAAAACTGAAGAAGAGAAAAAAAAAAAGAAACAAAAGAGAATAAGGCAGCGGATGAACAAGATGCAAAAAAAAAAAAAAAAAAAAAAAAGAAGAAGAAAAAAAAAAAGAAGAAGAAGAAGAAGAAGAAGAAGAAGAAAAAAAATGAGGAAAGGACAACTGAAGAAGAGGAAGCAGAAAATAGAAAAAGATGGTGAAAGAAATCAGAAGAAGAAGTAGAGAAAAACAAGAAGGCAGTTAATGAAGAAGGAGTGGTTGAACAAAAAGATGAAAATATTGAAGAAGAGAAGAAATTACAAGAAGAAGAAAAATAAGAA
This sequence comes from Capsicum pubescens, assembly GCA_030864215.1. Lineage (NCBI taxonomy): Eukaryota > Viridiplantae > Streptophyta > Magnoliopsida > Solanales > Solanaceae > Capsicum > Capsicum pubescens. Next base: position 85,392,857 of record CM061543.1, read on the forward strand.
AATAAATAAAATGAGAAGAAAGAAGTAGAAGAAGAGTAGAAAAAATATGAAGAAAATGAATTGGATGTGATGGGCATTATTAAGGAACTCAATGATGATAACATGTAGTTCGGTGGTTTGGAACAAATAATTTTATTAATGATTTGTTGTTTTTAATGATTTTTATGGATAATTGAATTACATATATTTGGCATGTCAATGATGACATTTACTGATGAATTATGCTTTGTTATTCCATTGTCTTGTTAGATTAAATAGTTGATTGCATTGCGTTACCAGTTCAGCTATTATCTTAATTTATAGAGATCAGTGGTAAATATTATAGAAGTTGTTCTCTATAATTTATAGACTTAAGGAACGATGGATTGAATAAATCATATATTTACAATAACAACAAACAAGTTTAATGTTATATGTTGCATTGATTACGTCCAGTATAAATCATAGATGCAAAGTCTTGTCAATAATATACCATATTGGTTTATTGCCCTTAGTAGCATATTAGAAAAAAAAAAGAATAATTAATTATTAAAATAATAAATAATTAAATTTTATGCAATCAAATGAGCTTAAACAAGTCATGTGATCATATAAGAGTCCACGTAAATTGTAGAAGGTGATCAAAGATGTATGAGGATAGGTAGTGGTTGTACAACCAGCATCCTCAGAGTAATGTTTACCCAAAGTGCAAGTTTGTTGTGCGGAATTCATTTGCTCAACCACAACTCATCATTTATTCAACCACAAGTCATCACCTCACACATCTTTGATCATCACTTTCAATTTACGTGGATTCTTATACAACCACATGACTTGTTTAGGCTCATTTAATTACATAAAATACAATTTTCTACTATTTTATTAATTAAATAATCATTTTCAAAATATATGCTAGTCATGGTCTATGAATATGTATCCTCGTCTAGTTATTTAATTGTGAAAATGGTTCTCAGTCTATTCTAGACTATATCAGGTCGAGTAAAAAAACTAAGCATAGTCTAGCATAAATTACTGACTACTTCATTAATAAATGAACTAGACGAGGATACATATTCATAGACCATAACTAACACATATTTTGAAAAGGATTATTTAATTAATAAAATAATATATAATTGGATTCTATGCAATTAAATGAGTCTAAACAAGTCATGTGATCGTATGAGAGTCCACATAAATCAAAAGTGGTAATCAAAGATGTGTGAGATGATGAATTATGGTTGAACAACCAACATCCTTAGGGAAATATTTACCAAAGAACAAGTATGTTGTGAGGAATACTTTTGTTCATCCACTACCCATCCGCACAGATCTTTAATCAACTTCTCCAATTTACGTGGACTATTATATGATCACATGACTTGTTCAAGCTACTTTAGTTACATCAAATCCAATTATTTATTATTTTATTAATTAATTATTCCTTTTTTTGCCAAATATGCTACTAAGAGCAATAAACCAATGCAGTATATTATTAATAAGGTTTTAAGTTTATGATTTACAATGGACACAATATATAGCCCTCAAATTAATTTTACTTATTTAATTATTTATATCTTTGACTATGTACTAATGTTTTTCTTACTATTGCACCAACCCGTATATACCTTAGCATTGACCGAATGTGGATCTATACGGTTTAGAATCTACCCAATGCATGAGAAGGCATTTATTATATTTAAGGTTTATGCAAGAGGTCCAGTAGTATGGTTTATTAGTGATAAAGCTTGTATTCTATGATTTACAATCGACACAATTTTATTTATGTAGACAGTCACGCGTAGTTATTTATCTCGGTCAATCATATTTACTATATCGACCTTGTAATTAATTTTGTAGAAATCCGCATAATCGTTGATAGACCAGATTCATTATCTAATAGCATATATGAATATGTGTGTGTATATATATATATATAATAGACCCTTAATTTTGACGTCTGACAACTGTTTCATTCATCTGCTAATAGGGGGAATTTCAAAATTTCCACCAAAAACAAAATTGTATAATTAATGTAGAGATAACCAAAAAGGGAATTGCAATAAAATTTCAGACAGAAAACACTTTATTTCATAAGTTCATTGTAGAAATGGTTTAACACCATATTTATAACAAAATATGAGCAAAAAGGGCAAAAGAAAGAAGCTTTCATCTAACAAATTACCTAGACATGAAAGATTCTTTGCAATGAACTTACAACTACAACTACGGCAGAAATTAAAACCTAAACTAAGGGGATGATGGTGGGGTGATGAACTCCTCGGGTTGGATGTCCAGTCTCTCCATGATCGCCCATAAAAATTGGGCGATACTCTGGAGTTCACGGTGAAGGTGATCCATGTCCTTACCCAGGCCATAGAAGAGACGGTCTAGGTCATTTCAAAGGAGGAGAATGTCATGGCTACGCTAAAAATGATCCCTTCTTCTTGGTCTAAGTGAAATGCTCAACATCTGGTCATATTTATCAATTTTTTGGGTTGAAGAAGATGAATATTGTGTATAGTTGATGGATGTTTATATAGACCAAAATAGAAGCCTTTGGTCTTCCCGATCAGTTATAGGTAGATGCGTACATCGGTGGAATTTAAGGAGATAGTGTATACTCAATTGAGGTAGGGTGTGAGTGGATGTGCAGCCATTTTTTTGACATGTCATAAATAGTCGACTATTCATCTGTTCATTTGAATAATTATATTTTTTTAATATACTTAAAATAGAATCGATAATAAACTATGTGGTATATATAGAATAATTCCAGTAGTCTTGACACACAATATATGCAATAACTTAAAAGGTCGATAATAAACACAATATATGCAATCAACCTAGTGTCTAAATACTTAATTTTTCAAGACTTGTGTCAAAAGACCAAAAAAAGTTTTCAAAGTGTCTATTTTGAAAAATGGAGTTATCCAAGAAATATTTTTTACCGCATTAGTAGTATTTTATCTTTATTCTTTCGGAAAGAAGGTTGTTTTAAAATTAAAAAAAATCAAACAGATATGTCATCCATTGATATAGATATCAATATCTGTTAGAAAATTTCCAACAGCTCAGTCATCTATCGCAACAGATGCAAATATCTATTTGATAATTAAATTAGATAGGTAATCTGTTGCAAAATATCTCAATATCTATTTAAAAATTTTCAAACGATCAGTCATCTGTTGCAATAGATTTTCTTGCAATTGATTTAATAAAATAATTAATATCAATTCAAACCAAATTAACAATTTCAAAACTTATTATTTTCCAAAAATACAAATCAACCTAATACAAATCATCTATTTGCGGAAAAAATATTTCATCATTTTAAATCTCGAGTTCTCGCTTTTTTCTTTCTCTCTCTATCATACAGACAACAACTACTCAGCATATTGCTCAACCCTTCAAAACAAATTAATTTTCTTCTCATTTCCGACCACTTAGTTGTTATTTTCGACTTCATTATTGCTTGCATCCATCATTTTCTCTGTCTTCGTAGGTAATAGAGTTTGAGAATAGTTCTACATTTGTTATTTATTCTAAAAATTAGGGCTTTTTAGTTAATCATGAAAAAATAGACTTTTAGATGTATTACCTTTGAGAATGGGTTAAGAATTTTGAGTTTTGATGCTAAAAATGTAGAAAGAACCCGAGAAAACTCTAGTTTTTATCATAGTGTTTTGTTGACTATCGTAGTATTGTTGGATGGTATTTATGGTATTTTTGGTGGTTGTTGGTGGTGGTGTTGTTATTGGTGGTCATAGTGGTAGTATCGGTGGTCTTAGTGTTGATATTAGTGGCATTGGTGGTGGTGTTGGCGGTCTTGGTGGTCTTGATGCGGGTATTAATGGCATTGGTGGTGGTGGTGGTGGTCTTGGTAGTGGTGTTAATATTGGTGTTGGTGGTCTTGGTGTTGGTGGTGGTGGTGGTGTTACTGGTCTTGGTAGTGGTCTTGGTGGTCTTGGTGGTGGTATTGGTTGTCTTGGTGGCATTGGTGGTGGTCTTGGTGGCACTGGTGGTGGTCTTGGTGGCATTAGTGGTGGTGTTTGTGGTCTTGATGTTCCATCTATTGCAACAGGTGGAACATTTGTTGGGAGATATTAAATAGGTCTTCAAACAGATTCCCCATTTGTTCCAACTAATGGGTTATCCATTGGAGTATTTTTTTTGTAATACGACATATAATAATTTATTCAAATTTGTCTTACCTTTTTTTTTTAAATTTATGAAGACATCAAATGTAAAGTATTTTTTGTTTTTTAGTTATTTGTAGTTAAAAAAATGTCTCCCAAAAGAACAAAAACTAAAAGTGGATCAACTTTTGACCACCCAACGAAAAAGGCTAGAGTACAGATGGATTTGGAGGAATTTCCTGAACAATCTCAGTTAGGGAAAAATAAAGCTGAGAAAAGTTATGAAAATGGAGGTGGAGAAGGGTATATAGAGGCTGGTGAGGAAAATAAAAGTGAGAAGGAAGAAGAAGAAGATGAAAAAGAAAAGGAAGAAGTAGAAAGTGAGAAAGAGGATGTTGATCAATATAATGATAAAAAAAAGGAAGAAGTAGAAAGTGAGAAAGAGAATGATGATCAACACAATGATAATGCATCACCAATGGGGCATGAATTAAAATCAAAATCACAGCATGAGGTGGTCAAAACTATTAGTATTGACAGGTTTCAAGTTGTGATGTCGATAAATGACCCTGCAGATCTAACTGGTGATCTTGTACTTAAATGTCAGTCGAGGAAACCTTTTGATGAATTTACGAATATTATGAAGAATGAAAACATAGACCAACTTTTTAAAAAAAGCTACTTGAGACACTTTCTTGAACTGCCTGAGGACCACACTGCCCGTTTCCAAATGAGCATGGTATATGGTCTTCTCAAATGTAGGATAAAGTACGTGGGGGATGATAAAGATTCGAAGAAGGGGAACAAAAAGATGGATGAAATTTGGATCAACTACTGTGGCATGCCGATTTGTTTTGGCTTGAAAGAGTTTGCCATTGTGACAAGTTTGAGATGCGATCATCCAGAATAACCTCTTACCAAAGAAAAACCCCTCAAAATGTCCAAAACAAGGACAGCCAAACCACCACCACTATAAAATAGGGGAAAGGAATTGTCCAAGCAACCACCCACCAAAACCACAAACACAAGGAAAAAATAGATGGGTTATTAGACATTAATGGGTGTAGCTGCAAAATGACTAATTTGATAAAAGATCTCAAGGATAAAACCATACCAAAGAAGTACAGGGAGAAATTTTGCTTGGTTTGGTTTGCCCATTCCATTATATTGGCAAGAGACGTCAAGAAAGTCATAGAAGATGATTTGTTGGTGCTTGCTGAGGATTTTAAGAAATCAATGATTATCCCTGGGGATATGACAGCTATAACTTGACTGTCAAATATTTACTGATAAAGCTATCCCTAAAGATGATCACATTATATGGCTTTTCTTGGGCTTTCATAGTAAATTTAATCACTATTTGTTTACTCATCCATTATTTTATATTGAATAATTATTATGACTTTTTTTTATTGCTTACTGTTTACATATTTTAGGATTAGGAATTTGAAGCCATTTCTCTCCTTCGAAAGCAGGTCAAGGATTACCTGGATGAGGTTTCTCATCCAAGGATCCTTAGGTGGTTGGCTGCAAAAAGAAATATAAAAATTAAGAAGGCTGATCTCTTTAACCCTCTGGATGATGTAGTATGTCTTCTTTCGAGTAAAATAATTTGACTCAAAGAAAGATATTGAAATAAATGTGCCATCTGTTATGATAGATGGGTTTTCTATTGCAACTGTTTACCCATCTACTGCAACTGGTGCAATAGATGGGTAATCTATTGTGATAGACGATCCATATTTCACAACAGTTTAACCATCTGTTGCTCTGGTTCTCTGAACTCGACTCAACAGATTGCACATTTACTTTAAATTATGCAACAAATGGGTAATCTGATGCAACATATTGTTAATCTATTGCAACATATAGATCATCTATTACAATAGATAGATCATCTATTACAATAGATAGATCATCTATTACATAAGTTGACTGTGTTAACATTTAACCCAACTGACTGCAAATTATTATTGTATGATTTAAATATATCTGTATTTTTCTTATAGGTTATGCATCCTTGGATCGTGCCTACTGAGAATAAGTTGGGGATGACTTTTTTATTACTCTAGGTCTTGTTTATACAATAACAGACCCAATGGTGGGGTTAATAAAAAAGGAATTGGCTGGAACAACAGCTATAAGAAGAGCAGTTAGGCAAGGTCAACCTACTACAACAGATCCGAGTACTTCTTCTACAGGTGTTTCTGGTGAAGTTTTTAATGTTGGTGGCATCCATCCTGATGTTGCTTCCAGTCGTGATGATGAGCATGTTGATGTTCAAGAAAAAATAAATGCGTTTGAAATCACCCCTTACACAGTTCCCTCTCACCCTTACACCGGTCCCTCCCACCCTTAAACTGGTCCCTCTCACCCCTCTTCACCCTCATGTTCTTATTGAAAATGCACAGTATACAAGGACATATAGAATAAACTCCTTGAAGAACTAGAGTCTATCTCTAAAGCTTTCGAGGAATTGAAATCCAAGAAGGGTGTTATACCATCCAAGAAGGTGAGGGATCCATACACTCCTATAATGGTAGTTAGGAGGAGGAACAAAAATATTAGCCAAATACTTCTTCTATAAAAACAAAAAAAAATTACAACTCCTCCCTTTCCAAAAGATGTTGAAGTTCTGGGGCCACTAAAGAAGGTGGATATATACGCGACACTTGGCGATGAAGAGAGGACAGAACTGCGAAATGCCAAGTATCCCAAGAAGAAGAAACCTGCATAAGAATACACCATGCATATGTTTGACACCCAAGACTTCAGGAGTATGACAACTATGTGTAAGTGGTACATAGATAGGGTAAGTTTACTTTTTCAACCTATCCTTCTAATCTACTCTATGAAGAAGAAGCTATGCAACAGATGTGTCATCTGCTGTAGTAGCTACGTATTCTAGTGCAATTAGTGGTTGTTTTATTGTAATAGATTAAACATCTATTGCATGAGTTGCGTTAGCTGGGTAATCTACGAACAGATTCGATAACCCTCTACAAAAGATGGACCATCCGTTGCATCTTTCCACTATGTTTTTCTTTTTTATAATTACTAACCTATTTTAAAATTGTCTTCTTATATCACAGTATGTTGATGAAAGTCGCTGCCTTATGAGGGGCAGGCAATTAGCATATCCAGATGTTTATGATATTGCTGATAGGATAATAGACCTCAACTTCTACAACAATTTCAAAAATAGGTACAATAGGCTCTGTAAGCTAGTGTCAACTCTCAGTGGCACAAGATTTGATATGTTAGTTTCTATGTATGAATGGGATAAAGATATGATTAACTATGTTAGAGGGAAGAGGCCATATCCACACGGTATGAGATGGACCAACACAAAGAGAATTCTTGCAGTCATGAATGTGGAAGTTCAACATTTTCTTGTTGTTGTGATACTTCTCGAGAAGAGAAAGATTAAGGTTTATAACTAAATCTTACCTATCTTTGACGACGATGCTTTTTTAACCCACATGCAGCTACTGTTAGAGTTTGTCGCCAACTTGTTGAGGCAGGTAAACTGATAGATCATTTTTTAGCAGAAGTCTTGATAAAGAAAGCATGGGATTTTGAAGGTCAAAACAAGGACATACACCTTCAAAAAACAAAAATGGTGTCGTGTGTGGGCCGTACGCGCTTGCATACATCAAATATTTGTTGATCGGCATAGAAATGTTCGGTCTATGCTACGCCATTGTGTAAAATATGCAAGAGGTCTGGGCCTATGGGGTACTAACTAAATGCTTGAAGCCTATTTATAAAGAAGAAGATGTACAAAGAAAAACACCATAACAATTTCTTATGTTAGACGAAAGTTGATTTTTTATAATGCAATAGATTATCTATCTGTTGTAACAGATAGTATATCAGTTGTGATAGATTCATTATATGTTGTAATAGGTTGGTCATTTGTTGCATTATCTAGATGTTTCTCAGTCTACCTATCACAACAGATATACATTTTTTTGCAACATATAGTCTATTAAAACAAATAAAAAGAGTAGGAAAACCTGTTTGATAATTTCCAATAGATGACCTACATGTTGCAATATATGTCTAAATCTATTTGATAATTTCCAACAGATATGTCATCTATTGCAATAGATGTATTAGCTGTTGCGATATTTAAATCTCATATTCCATTTCAATTAATAAGTTTAAAACTAAGGATTAAATTATATTCATAGACAACATAAAATAAATCGAAGCCTTCAAAAATTACATAAATAACTAAACAAATAAATGAAATGTAAAAAAATTATTATGGGTACAAATGATCTACTCTACAAATAAATCAACAATTTAACCTTTGGTGCAAACAATTACCAAGGAGAGGTTATTACTTTGACAGACTCAAGCAATAAAGATCTACTTAATATGGACAAGTTGTTCTTCATCCGGTGCTATGGAATTCTTCTTTGATCATCGTGGGTCTTTAATGTCTCTTGCTTATGGTTTATGCACTTTTTGTTCTCCGTAATTCTATAAAAATATTAGCATATTTTCAATGTTGTTCAGCAGTATCTTCTACAGTGATATCCACCTGGAAAGCCTAAATTAGTCAATGCTAATCACGAAGATACAAAAAAATAGAAAAGGATAACTCATCTATTTTAGCAAATCAAATAGGTGTTCCTCATATTTTAAATTGTCCCAAATAGATTATATTTCTATTGCAATAGATAGATTAACTGTCGAGACAAATTATAACATGGGGAAGACCTATATGATAATTTCCAACGGATAAACTATCTGTTGAAACATATGACTCGTCTATTTGAAAAAATTGAAATGGTATGAAGTCTTGATTTAATTTGTCCCAATAGATGACCCATCCATTGTAGCAAATAGGTCATCTATTGGTACAATTAAAAATTGTACGTAGAGCTGCTTGATTTGCTAAAACAAATGAGACATATGTTGCAACAAATACTGTATATGATGCAACAGGTTAGTCAACTATTACAATAGCTGTAAATATATGTTTGATAATATTTAGCAGATTTGTCATCTTTGAAATAGATATGTGTCTATTTGTTAGTTGGAACAGATGATATATATTTACCTTTTTCAACTTGTGCTTCTCTTCTTTGGCCATTGTGCATTGCTCAATAGTGCAACACACGGACAGATGAGTTGCAATTTTTGTTTTTTAGATGCTTGATAATGCCTTGGAAATTACTTTTCTTCTTCTCTTATCCTTAATATCTAATGAAATGGATGGATATAAAATCCTCTTTGATGGAATGACACCCCTCTTAGTTATTAATTCCTTTATAGAAGTAATTAATGCATTAATAGCATTAATTTCTACATCATGTTTCACCTTGCAGTCTTAACATTTGCATGCAGAACATTTGCTAGGAGAGGTAAAATTTGTATAACCAGTATGATCATACTCATAATGGTTTGTTTTAAAAACTGTAAGAGGAGCATCATTAGCACCAATATCAGCACCACTAATACTATCAGGTCATGGGATTGGTATTTGAATATCGGTTGTCTTGGGTTGTGAAATACTATTATTTATATTTTGTTCTTATATAAGGTCCATATTGGACATTTCTACCAAGCTAACCCCTTACATTAGCTTCGTGTTATGGTATCGGCTTACCTACTGGTGGGATGTGGTAAGTGCCATCATGACTCAAAAATTGAATCATGACATTAGCATAGTTTGGGGAGGATTAAGGACTAAATTTTCTTGGTTTTCTGGTGCAAGGGGATAAATTGAGTATAAAATCAATGAGTTTTACTTCATTATTATTAGTTTTCCATTGCATTTGCATATTGTTAATCTAATATATCATCCATATAATTGATAGTTTTAGGTGAATTATGGTAGAAGACCTAGAATAAGAAGGGAACGATCAGGGGTTGGGTGTGAGTTATAACTTCCAACATGATAGGGTTTTTAATTGATTGTATGTTTATATGTATTTTCTAGATCTAGATCAAGAGAAAATTACATGGAAGGATAAGACTCCATCATAGTGGAGTTGTACAAGCTTGATTTGAGGTAGGCGATGATATTGTAGTTTGATCCAATTTGTACTATATGTTCGTGTTAACTACTTCTTAGTATGACTTGTTAATCCATGTTGTTTGGTGTGGTCAATCTAATGACTTTATTCTTGTTGCATGATTTTTACCAAACTTACAATTAAATAAGAAAATGAACATTCTCTCGGGTTAATGGTGGAACAAGATTGGCAGACACTTGTGTCTAGGATTTCAGTACATGGATGGAATTTGTGTCTTACAGGTCATGGATAAAGGGTGGTTATGATACCTATAGCGTGTATATATGAGGTTCAAGTGAGTTTGATTTTTCCATGAGTGTATCAAGAAATACACTTATATATTTAATTATTGCTTCTGTCTTGACTGGTTTTGACTTGGCTAGACTTATTTGAATTGGTGGTAAATGACTTGACTTGATGCTTGTAATCCTAAATTATTTATTAGTACTTGTTATGATAAAGTAGGTTAGAATGAGCATGAATTAACTTGTTGTACTATTTTTTTAGTTATATGCTCATATTCTTATCTTGGGTTGGACAAATAACTCTACTACTATACTATGGAGTCTATAGGGTATATCCGAATCCCCTAAGTATTGGCTAATGACATTGCTTGCAAGCTATAATTGCTATGATGATATCACTTTATAATTCCTTAATAATGGACTCCTGGAATTGATGGTTTAGTTATGGCTAAATATTTTAATTGGGCAATAACGGGGTTGTAATAGCTAGCCGTGAAGGTGTTAGTTCGAAGGATGGAAATTGGAAACTCATGTTTGCCGACATGATGGTTGGTTTAGGTGACCATATTCTTGTAGGGTAAACGTTAATCCCCCTAGTCTATACGTGTATATATATATCATGGAGGGAGAAGGATACACGGGAATCCTCAGTCTTCCATTATAGCTTCGGTTCATGCGGCTTCACGTACCGAGGCCCATTTAGAGGGTAACACTGGAACCATATAGACCATGGGTGGATTTATGATGGTAAATATACACAATCCAAGTTAAGGTTTTAAATGCATGCTAAACCTTGTTCCCTATCCCATCATAGTATATATATATATGTCATTGCATATGGTTATTTAATTTGGTTTTGAATTGATGGCATTATCTTATATTTATCCCTGAGTTACGTGATAGCGTTCACTCTACTAACCTTCTTTAGGCATTTTATCCCCATGCAATGTAGGAACCGGCCATATTTCCATTCCTCTTGCTCAGTGACTTAAATTTGGGGACAACTTTTGAGTCAGATTAAATTGGCGAGCTTTTATTCTTCAGAAGACCCTATTTCATGCTATGGAAATTTTTTTATCATTGTTATTTCTTTCGTTTTAGTTTTGGCTATGGTTGGGGGCATTTCCCGACTGGTTATTTTTTATTCTAGTTATAGGCTTTGTCGGACTACTACCGGCATGGGTGGTGTGGATATTAGTATTGGATTTTGGATTGGTATTGGTTGGATACTTGGTTGTGAGTGTTTGGTTATGGTTATATACTTTATCTAATATCTTTAAATTATTATTGTTCTATCTTGTTATATGTTCGAAATTCTTCCGACAGGGGGTGTAGGGCGGTTTATGGTTTGGGTATTGGTGATGGTCTTCGATCCTGATTGGACTTGAGACACTCAATATGACTAGGCCCTAGTTTTGATCATGTTAGATTTGTATCAGAGCCCAAGGTTCATGGTCAACTGGGTTTCCACAAAGTCGTGCCGAGTAGAGTCTCTTTTAAGGGTGTGTAGCATGCAACATTCATAAGGGAGAGGCTATGAGACATTTAGGAATGTTTCTCTTTCTTAAGTTCTATTCTCAGGCTATAGAGTCTAAGGTCCTGAAATATTCTAAAATTCCCTCTTGTTCGCTTTTCAGATCATGCCACCTAGATGATCTGAAGCTCACAAAAACTCCTTTTTCCCACCCGAGGACAACGTTGATGGAAAACATCATCCTTATGGGGTATAGACCCTATCTAGGGGTCTAATTCTTGATTTCCTTCCTGGAGTTCCACCAGTCCCCTTCAATCCTTCTCGGGCTCATCAAGTTGATCTGACGAAAGCTGAGTTTTGTCAGTCTATTCATATATTGTCTCAGTTGGTATCTTCTCAGTCTAAGTGAATAGCTTCTGTTACACCATCTTCTGAGGTCATAAGGGTTGGTCAGTTTATGAGGTTAAACCCTTTTGTGTTCAATGTTGTTAAGATTAAGGAGGATCCTTAGGTTTTATTAATGAGATAAAGAAAGATCTTTCGTGTTATGTATGCTACTAATGTGAAAGGTATGGAATTTTCTACCTACCAACTGAAAGATGTAGCCTACCAATGGTATAAGGAATGGGAATAATTTAGGGGTGGCGATACCGAGTCATCCCTATGGGATGATTTCTCTACTGCTTTTCTGGACTACTTCTTTTCTCAGGAGTTGAGAAAGGCAAAAGCAGAAGAGTTTGTTAACCTAAAGCAAGTCAAGATGTCAGTAAAGGAGTAAACTTGAAGTTTCACTAGTTATCGCGGTATGCTCTTAAGTTGGTTTCTATCATGTGGGCTAGAATTAGAAAGTTCGCTTATGAGTTGTCCTGAGACTTAATTTTGGAGAGTAAGGCTGCCTTGTTGAACAAGAACATGGACATATCCAAGTTGGTTATGTACATACAGTAGGTTGAGGAAGATAAAAAGAAGTAGGTGGAGATAGGGGAGATTCAAGCAAGAAGTTTAGATTCACTGATCAAGGTGGTGGCCAACAGTAGAAGTATCTATTTCTATTCCTTATTTCGGAAAATTATGCTTAAGGTATGTGTCATTCTTAACATCTTTATTTTTTGTTTTTGTTAAAGGTAAAATATAAAATTCCTTGGTATTCTATTTTCTATCTTAAAGGTAAGAGTAAAGGCGTTTAGGGGCTTAATCATGCTAGTTAATGCCTTGACCCATCTTTCAAGGATGAATGATTCCCAGGTTTTGACCCTTGAAAATTTCTTGAGCTTTGAGCTCACTGCCCTATTGATGACTCACCATACGAGTCGTATGGTGTGTTTATGGGTCTAGGGACCTAAGTCTTAACCAAACCAGTGTGTAATTTGCTAGGTTATGCTCTGACTGCGAGTGACTCACTATGAGTTATGATACTATGTTACGAGTGGTAGGACTGTATCGTATGTTGTCCAGTGTCTAATCCCTTTAGATTCTGTCTTGGATATAACTAGACCATATGAGTCATATGGTCAGGTCACGAGTGGGATCATGGAGTTGTAAGATGGACATTGTATGGATGTCCAACTCACTGTCTAGGATAAGAATCATAGATACGAGTCATATAATATGGTGATGAGTCACTGGGTCGACTCATAACCAAGGACGACTTTTTACAGCTTTAAGCTAAGGGAACTTTGGACATTTACCACTTAAAACCTTGAAGGACCCACGTCCATATAGCAATTTTTGGTCACTCATTCCATACTTTACAATATTAAACATCCTCTTTACTCTCTCAAAATCCTCTCAAGTAAAATTGGCTAGGGTTTCTCCAAAGTGGTCATCTAAGAGCTTAAAGATCAATTTCTCTCTGTGAATCATTGTAATTCAGGCAGGGGTAATTTAGGCATGTGACTCTTCCCCCATTGTTATATTACTCAAATCATATGTTTAAAGCAGTGTTCATGAATCATTAATGGTGGTTTTGAAACAGAGGTTAAGGGGTTTGAATGCATATCATTGAATATTGTTATCTATGTTTTAAATTGTGATTATGCATGTTTTAATTATTGTTTTGCACATGTGGGTGCATGGGAATGGTAATTTAATTGAGGGGTCATGGTTGAACACCAAAAAGTTGATGAGTTTGTCTTTGATAATGGCATGCCCTCAAAATGTTTGTGAAATTATCAATGAGAAGGATATTGTCACAAGTTGAATTGTGTTTTTGAACTAAGGCTTTGGCATAACCATGATAATAATTGATGATAGACTTTATAAATGTTTTGATGGCCATAAATTGAATTATATTAAAATTCTTGTGGGGTACATGGGAATCCCCCAAGTGATTTTATCAATGGAGTCTCAAAGGTACATGAGAATCCCCTAAGTGTTGGATAATGATATTGCTTGCAAGCTATAGTAGGTATAACGATACCATTGCCTTAATAATTAACTCCTAGAATTGTTGGTTTAGTTATGTGCTAAATGTTTTAATTGGGAAATAATGGGGGTTGTTATAGCTAGCAGTGAAGGTATGAGTCTGAAGGAAGGACACTGGAAACTCATGTTTCCCTACATGAGGGTTGGTCTTGGTGACATATGCTTGTGGGGTACACAAGAATCCCCCAAGTCTATACTTGTAAATATGTATCATGGAGGACAAAGGGTACACAGGAATCCCAAGTTTTCTATGATATCTCTGGTTCGTGCGGCTACACGTACTGGGGCCCATTCAGGGTGTAACACTAGATCCATATAGCCTATAGGTGGATTTATGATGGAAAAGCTACAAAATCCAGGTTAAGGTTTTAAATGCATGCTTAACCTTGTTCTCTATCCCGGCATGGTATATACATGTATGTATCTCATTACATATGGTTATTTGATTTGGTTTTGAATTGATGGCATTATCTTATCTTTATCCCTGAGTTACATGCTAGCATTCACTCTACTAATTGTCTTCGGGCGTCGTATCCCCACGCGATGTAGGAACTGGTCATTCTTCCATTCCTCCTGCTTAGTATGTTGGATTCGGGGATATCATTTGTGTCAGATTGAAGCGGTGATCTTTCATACATCAAAGATCCCATTTTATGCTATGGACTTCTTTTTATCCTTGTTATTTCTATGATTATGGTTTTGGCTATGGTCGGGGGCATGTCCTGACTGAATATTCTTTGATTATGGCTAGAGGATTTGTTGGACTACTATGGTTATGGGCGGTGTCGGTATTAGTATTAGTATTAGTATTGGTATTGGTTGGATACTTGGTTGTGACTGTTTGGTCATGGTTATAGAATTTATCTAATGTCTTTAAATTATTATTGTTCTATCTTGTTATATGTTCTAAATTCTTCTAATAGGGGGTGTAGGGCAGTTTATGGTTTGGATATTAGGGATGGTCTCCGGTCCTAGTTGAACTTGAGACACCCGACACGACTAGTCCCTGCTTCGGATCATGTCAGTATTGTGCAGCAATATAGAGTTGTGTTGTGACTTTTTTATTGGACAAGGATGTTAAGAAATATAGAGGGTGTATGTTGAATGTTTATCATTGGTTTTGCCTCCATTGACTTGGGAGTAGTTTTATTCTTTGTTTTTAGAGAAGAATGTACCTCGTTCCCTCCATGATCGCAAGAAAAATGAGTTTTTGGTAGTAGATCAAGGTGACATGTATGTTGCAGCCTATGTGGATAAGTTTCATGCTTTGTTTAGCTATGCTACTCAGATATTGGCCACCAAGGAAGAGAGGATTCAACATTATGTCTAAGGTTAGAATTATAATCTTCAGGTCTTGTTGATAACGCTCAAACTACAGCTCTCGTAAGAGTGTAAGCGGTCGTTGTCAAATATAGAACCCAACTGGGTTGGGTGTCGAATCCCACAGGGAATACTTGGTCACTAAGTATGCAACAATTAGTAGACTTTTGATCGAAAATTCTACGAAAAAAGGGGGGATTTAATTGTAGCGTGAATTAAGAGTATCAAAGTAACAAAGAAAAATGGAATGTTTAGTAGGTTTTAATCAATGAGAATTGTAAGTTAGGGTTATGTCCACCTTATGAGTTTTACATATCTATTGGCTATGAGTTATGCGGAATTCAGACATGCATGTGCTTATAGAGATTCGTATTCTATGGTAAATCCTAGTGTCTTTCGACCATCAAGGATTATATCACTTTAACTCTTTCGAGCTTAAAGCGTATACTAATGGTACGAACTCTCCAAGAGGTTAATCCAGTTACGGCACTAACTTTTAAACAGGGGTTGGTAGCCCTATTTCCTTGTCATTCTCTCTTTTCCAGACATGTAACTTTTCTTTTGAACAAGTTAATGCTATACTGGCGTATTCTATATGTTTGCAACCACAAGAATTCAATTAAGATGAAGAGAGTAATGATATAAGCAGCATGCGTATCAAGAATTCACAAACTCATAGCAATAGATAGTATCTCATAAGGCTTCCATAACCCTAACAGAGAAGTTTAGCTACTCATAATTGTGAAGGAAAACCACGAGGATATCATCATACCAAAGCAATAACAATATCACGATAAGGAAGTATTGGCGTCACTTGTGGCATGAATTCCTTGCTAGTAGAGTTTCTCTTGTCGTGAAAATTAAAAGTCGAATAGATGAAGAATAATGTCAACAACGAATTTAAGAATAGAAGAGAGTAAGAATGAATTGAAAGAGAATGAGTGAGAATAATAAAAAGCTTGCTGAAAAATTCAGCAAATAGGGTTTTTATAACATCCTTGTCCTAGTCCTACTGAAACAGGGTTTTTATCCTTGTCCTAGTCCTACTAGGTTACTGCATCCTTGTCCTAATCCTACTAAGTTACTGCTGATCCCCCAAGTCTTTAGAAATGCTGTTTTTGCCCGGGACAAGTTCTCCATGCATCACTTTCAGTCCACAAGCTTCCAGAAGCTGCCTTCCTTCTTACGTGAAGTTTCCTTTGGCGTCCAACAGTCCATAAAATGCTGAAATCTTCATCATTTATTCCTGAAAACTTGCTAATCACGTTGGTTAGCTCACTTACAGGAAAAAGGACTAAAAGTGTAGGAATTATATACTTTGTCCTTTAAAACTTAGCTAAAATATGGGTAAATTAAGGTGCTTTAGGCGTGTAAATACACCTAACATCACTTGTCTGTGCATATGGCTTCTATAGAGAAGGGGTTCGATAAAGTGTCAGATTATGTCAAAAAGTTAGAAGAGGTGATGCAAGTGGGTCATGCTAAGATGTTAGATTAGAAATCCCACAGTGTTAGCAATTTCATCGAGTCTTTCTCTAAAGGACAAGGTCAGTAGGCCTTCCCAGCTCACCCCATTCAGGCATTATTACCAGATTCTACTTTAGGTCCAGCTAAGGTTCCTTCTCAATCATAAATTATTAGGAACTAAAGGGCTTCTAACTTTTCTACAAGTCGACCTTCTCTGGAGTGGGGGTCACTTTAAGAGGGGTGGTCTTTATGACAGACGAATGCTAAGCGCATTAGAAAACTCAGCTATGGTTCCAGCAGGTAGATGTGGAGGAAGTAATGACATGGGTCATCTATAGGGTGGACGAAGAACTCTGGCAAGCAGTCAGGGTGGTCGAGAAAATGGCAGTGTAGGGAAGAAATGCAATTGGGGAAAGAATTATCTCATATTGATGATAGGGCTCACTGCTATGTCTTTTTAAGAAAGACTAATATCAAGGCTTCAGATGTGGTTATCACATGTACCATTTCTAATTTTAATCGGATGACTTTTGTTTTAATTTATCTTAGGTCTAATTATTCCTATATATCTGTCCAATTTCGATGGTTCTGAATTTCGTTTGTGATGACTTGACTATCCTATTTATGTGTTTGATTATATTGTTGAGTCTGTGGTAGTAAACCATGTTTATGGTTCTTGTTCTATGTTGCTTGTCGGTTTTCAGACTTGGGAAGAATTGATTATTCTTGATATGTTAGACTCTAATATAATTTCAGATATCACCTGGTTATCTCCACATTATGTTGTCTTAAATTGTAATGTTAATACATTGACTCTAGCAATACCAAGAATGGATAATCTAGAATGGAATGGAATGGAATGTACAAGGCCAAATCGATGAAAATTACACCATTATTCTGGGCCAGAGGTTAGTCGAGAAGGGGTGTTCAAAGTTTTTAGCTCATCTTTGTGATGTGAGTTTAAATACCCCTTCCATAGAGTCAATTTTGAAGGTTTTCAAATTTCAAGATGTATTTTATTTAGACTTATTGGGTATGGCTCTAGATAGAGAGATTGATTTTTATATTGACTTTGAGCAGGGTACTCACCCTATATCCATTCCTCCCTATTGAATGGCTCCAGTAGAGTTGAGGAAACTCAAAACTATATTACAGGAACTACTTGATAAAGGGTGTATTCGTCCAAGTACTTTTTATTGGGGTGCTCCAGTATTATTGATTAAGAAGAAGGATGGTAGTATGAGTATGTGCATTGATTATAAGCATATTAATAAGGTTACCACAAGAAATAAATATCCTTTGCCTCGTATAGATGATTTGTTTTACCAGTTACATGGTACAATTTTTTTTCTAAGATTGACTTGTGATCGTGTTATCATTAGTTGAAATTTAGACTAGAGGACATACCAAACACAACTTTTACAACTCGTTATGGCCAATACGAGTTTCTTGTGATGTCCTTTGGGATGACTAATACGTCTGTCGCCTTTATGAGATTGATGAACGATATTTTTAAGTCATTCTTGAATTCTTTGTTATTTTGTTTATTGTTTGTACTCTAGTCTACTCCAAGAGTAAAGAGGAGCATACAGGTCATCTTCATACAGTATTGGAGTATCTATGAGAGAAAGGGTTATCTGCCAAATTTTCAAAGTGTGAATTTGACTTGTCATTTTAGGGCACAGTATTTTTTAAAGGGGATAAGGGTGGATCCTCAAAAGATTGAGGTAGTTAAGAATTGGATACGACTTAGGCTAGTGACTGAGGCAAAGAGTTTTATGGGTCTTGCTAGTTATAACTATAGGTTTGTCATGATTTTTTCATCTGTTGCAATGCACTTGAAAATGTTGACTCAGAAGGAATGTTGACTTAGAAGGAAGTGCCATTTGTTTGGTAGATCAATGTGAAGAGAGCTTCCAAAACTCAAGACACTCTTCACTATAGCACTGGTTCTTTCATTACTGGTTGAAGTTAGAGTATAGTGTTTTTTAATCCTTTACTTTTGGTCTAGGGTATTGTGTTGATGCAGGATAAGAATGATATTTTATGATTTGAGGCAGTTGAAGCTTCATAATAAGAACTACCCAACCCATGACTTAAAGTTGGCAGCGGTGGTGTTTGCATTAAAGATTTGGAGACACTATAATTTGGTGTTAAGTGTGAGCTCTTCATAGACCACCATAGCATGCAATATGTGCTTATTCAAATGGATTTGAATCTAAGTTAGCAGTGATGGATGGAGTAGTTAAAGGATTACAATGTGACAATTCAGTACCATCCAGGTAAGACCAATGTGGTGGAAGATGCATTGAGCCAAAAATTTGTAAGTATGGGTAGTTTTTCATTCTTGAGGGTGTTCAGGCAAACTTTAGCTAGGGAGTTTCAAACTTTAGCATCTCTTTACTATTTATTGAATCTCAATATCTTCCCTCAAGTTCCATATCGAAAACTTTATGATTATAGACATTTCTCAGCTATGCTCCTCCCTCCTAGCATTATACTTCATCACTTAAAACTGATAATTCTCATTAATATGCACAAACCTACAAGAGTCAAGTCTAACTACATGTTCTTCCATGTTCAGACATATCTCAAAACTTTCATCCCCGTGGTCTCTATTTCTTCTTACTACTTCAAATAACTATTCCATAAGTTCCAATCAAGGATTTCTAGTCTCACTATTTAATAGTCAACATGCACATCAACGAGATATTCAACCCTATTACTAACACCATTTCGTCGACTTCCATATAAAGTCACACCTTAAAATTCCATAGTAACTATTACTCATAGTGAAAACTTCATCACTCTTCTTCACACCAATATCTTTTAGATGGAAAAACACTCCACTAACATCTCCCTTTCTTTGAAAACTCTACTTGAAGATACTATTGTTCTTGCTAGGACCACTTTTTCAG
Organism: Capsicum pubescens; assembly: GCA_030864215.1. NCBI lineage: Eukaryota > Viridiplantae > Streptophyta > Magnoliopsida > Solanales > Solanaceae > Capsicum > Capsicum pubescens. Next base: position 85,412,855 of record CM061543.1, read on the forward strand.
ATATCTCTTAACTTCCTCCTTCACCTATAAGGCTTTCACTAAAGGATTCACTTTATTACTGTATTACTAGAGGCGTACTCCCTACACTCTAGCCACCCATATAAAATAATTAAAACTTACTCAAAGAGTCTACACCCCCCATATTATAAATTCACTAACTTTAAATCTTATTAGGTATCCATATAATACACACTTTAGGCTTCTCCATACTTAGCAACTAAAGAGTACTAACTATGCACACATAGTACTTTCAAACTAAGAATCTTATTCAATCACAATTGCCTCATATTCTCCTATTTTAGCCATAATTTTCTATTTAAAATCTAGTCTGCATATAAATAATGGTTATAGACTGTTGCGCCCAAGCGCAAACACAAGTTTATGTGGTCTCACCAAGTAATATAGTGCCCTTAAATAAAGTTGAATATTGATCCCTCAGTGTCTTGTGTTTACAACTATCCTATTCTAGTACAACTATTAATATTAAATTAGTGCAAAGGTAACCAAGATAGTTTTGAAAGTTATAAACTAAAAATAAAGTAAACAGTGCAAAAAAGTAAAGAGTTTGGACAATCAATGGATGAAAATCCGGGGTTAAAGAACTATGAACAATCATACTACACTATTGAACCTCATCCATTAGATTGCTTATCTTGGTTTTTGATTCGTAGGTTTTATTGTATGATCATGGTCTCTCAACCTCTAACCTTCTACCTAACTGGAGATTACAACTACATCATTGAGCGGAGATGTAATAATTCATTTAGATGCATTAAGATATCATCCTACACATTAACCAATCAAGGCTTATAGGTATATCCCTATCATAGTCGCTAATTAAAATTCCTTATTTTATAAAAGAATAAGAATCTTACTCCACTTATCCCTACGTTCTATCTTTCTATTCCCCCTCCCAAGCTCACAAGTTCGACAATATATGTATTCTAGGAGTTGAGAATCCTTAAAATAGTTAAAACAAGGATAAAAAAATCAACCAAATATGATAATAAATTCAAAAAAACTCAATCCAAAGTGAAAGTAAACATGTTCTTGGCTTTAACCCCGTAAAGGGGGCTTTTAACCGCTAATGGACATAATCATAATCCAAATCAATGAATACTTGATATGATCCATAAAGAAACTAAAGTAAGGAGATATAAAACCTAATTTAATATTTTATAAGCCCCTCTCCAAAGCTCCAAGACTTCCAAGGTGTCTCACAATGTGCACAAGAGTTGTATTTATAATAGAGGAATTTTGGCCGTGTGGAAATATGCCTCGCGAGGCGCCACCGATTCCTAGGGACTAGGGTTCATGATGAGCCACCTATTACACTGTAATGATTATCATTAAGTGACACTTATTCCAATGGATGGGGGTCTCATTTCCCCTCCATCGCGAGGCTTCACTGGAATTCCAATTTTGACGTCCAACTTTATTTTGTGCATTTGTCTTTCATCCCAAGCCTTGTGGTGTTGTTTCCATTTCATGTACAGCTTTTATATCCTTCGTATATCATAAAAATAAAATCACCAAGCATTCTATAACATCAAACATCACGTATTAGAGCTCAAAACAACACAACATCAAGAACTGTGAACTAGAAACTCAAGTTAAGAACTAGTGACGTCCTTTAAATCTTTAACTTGTTGTTCTGACTCTTGGCTTATTACAATTGAAATTTGAAAACTATAAAAAAGTTGTTCCATACATAATTACACAATATTAACCTTAGGAACTTATTAAACACGTTAGAATCCATCGAGACCAACTAGACAAACACCTATCTCAAGCTAGTAACACTAGTTTTCTCATTTGAACTCTAAATGATCAATTTAAGTACAAACTTGTTTTAAAGATGCCATAAACATTGTAATCACATACTTAACACTTAGATTCTCAAATATATCATCATTAACACACTAAGAACACAATTTTTACTCAAAATAGAGCTAAATAAACTAGGATAGCAACACTAAGGTGCATAAAACCATCTTAGATCACCACAACACACTTAAAGCCTTGTTTGACCTCGAACAACTCTTTATTATAAGCATCTAAAGTTGAGGTGACTCTACACTTCTACTCCAAGAAAGACACTCAAGGTAGTACTATAATGACTACACAACAAGCAAGTTTCTACACTTAGAATGTTGCGTACACAATTGAAAGTTCAAGAAAACTACTCCAGAACATCCTAGCCTCAAGAATTGACTCACCAAGTTGGCAAAATCATACATATTGTTCAATCAAAGACATCATATAAATCGCCCAATTATCATCAAATATGTTTCATAACAATAAGAGAGTTACCCATAATCACTCATATAAATGCAATTAATGACATAATGGGCACAAGAATCAAGTTACGCTCACTCTCACAAGGAATTCACAAGTTAAATCTGATGAATAATAGGCTTGCCCTTAGTGTAGCACTCCACTAATATCATAATGTTAAAGCCTAGGATAAAGTAGGTCTTTATGCATTGTAATGTAGGCTGAGGGATGGGTAGGAACTATTTTGGTTAGTAATAGTGATTATCTACCCTAAGCGCTTTTATACATCATATTATACAAGCAAATCACCTTTAAAATTGACTTTACACCACTTTTGTTTACCCCTATCTATTGTTTTCCCCTACCTCATTAAGCTTATTCACAATCACTATGGTGGGAGAATTGTCTATTCACAACTTATCAATTTGAACAAATTTTATTCATTTCATTACTCAATTCAACACCATAACACATAAAAATTGTACACACCAATAACAATCACTTTGGCGCTTCAATTTTGCCTTTCTCCTACTTGAATTTCCAACTCCTTTACTTAATTAATTTTACACTAAAGTGCTTAGGAGCTTTAGATCAAATTAAAGTTTATCAAAGAAAGGGTTAGGCTACATATGAGGCTATCGAGAAAAAAGCTAAAGGCTCAATGGGGCTAACTAGGATTATTCCCAAGGGTAGGTCAAAAGAGGGTATGAAACACGGCTATCAAAGAAATGCTTATATCATCTTCTAAACCCACACTCTTTATTTCACTTTGCACGCACACCAGGAAAATTCTAGATATCATATGAAACAAGGAATATACAAACAACCTCACACACACATGTCACATGCTCAACTCAAGTAAGATCCATATAGACTCTCAACCAAACCATAACATGAATTCAATATTAATCCAACCAATACAAGAGTCATAATCATAAGCCTAATAGTCTAAATAGTAGTAATTCACACAATCGACATGCTTATACAACAAAAATACTTGCATCATACAGTCAAACATAGCACCAACAAAAATATCCCACACTTATTCCTAACATAAAAAAATTTAAAATTACTCCTAAAAATGGGAATTTCCCCAACCCCACACTTAAAAATATACTTTGTCCCCAATGTATACTTTAAAAGTAGAGATAGAAATACTCCTGAGGACTCTAGGCCTAGATATTAGCATCTTGATACATCAAGGGGGTCTGGCGACCCCACACTTAGTCTTCGCCATGCTCCACAGCTCAGGTTTTTCAGTAATCAGACTTTCCATCAACCTGCGACTCAATAAAAACAAAACCTAGTGAACTAAAAACAAAAAATACTGAAAATAAAACCTACCTTAACATAACTTGGGTTGCCTCCTAAGAAGCGCCTAATTTAGTGTCGCAACACGACCCAATCTTTGACTTATCCATTTTTCTTTATCCTCTTTCTCCTACTCGGAGGATATTTTATTATTCATTTCTGACCCTTTGAGTGAGAACTCTCAAGGTCAATAGCTCTCTCAATAAGAACCTTTTCATGTTTATCAATCTGCATCATTTTGGGCTGAGGTATTTAAGGCTTGGGCTTCTCAATAAGGAATTTCAAAGAGGTCTTTTGTGGAATAGACTCCACCCCTACCCCCTACCCCCCTCCCCCCACACACTTATCCCCTTCAATCACAGTAATTATGCACAAATCTTTGTAGTGTTATAGTGTGCAGAGTGGTTTGAACACTTTGAAAATTGTCTCTTCATCATCCAGCTTTATTATGAGTGTGCCCTCTCTCACATCTATCAATGCTCCCCCCTTCACCATGAATGGACATCCTAAGATGACTGACACTTTTTATCTGCCTTAAATCTAAAATAATAAAATTAGCAAGAGTAGTAAATTTATCGTCCTTGATAAAAACAACCTCTATAATTCTCTCAGGATAGGCTAGGGTCTGGTCTACCAATTGAAGTATCATAGAGTTTGGTCTCAGATTCCTCAGTTGAACAAAAAAAGGGGCATCAAGTTGATACTTTACCCTAAGTCACTAAGTGTGTGGACCACCTCACTATTGCTAATTTGAATGAGGAGAGTGAATTACCCAGGGTCATTGAGCTTTTTAGGCATCTTTTGCATCACCACAAAGCTACACTCCTCAGTGAGTGATACTTTCTCCACATCCTACAACTTAACTTTATTAATGAATACGTTCTTCAAGTACTTAGCGTACTTGGGCATTCCCTGAAATACATATAAGAGAGAAAGGTTAATAAGAAGATATTTGAACGTGTCAAAAATCTTCTTGAAGCATAGATCCTCCTTCACTTGTCTAAGCCTCTATGGGAAAGGTGGTGGTAGGCTCTTCTTCACCTGTTTATCCACTTTTCTTTTTGAGTCCTTAGACTTCCTCGAATTTTTAGTAACTTTGTCATTTACCTTCTTAGGGGCCATCTCTGCATGTACCTCCTTTGCTGTCTTTGGAGGTTCTCTATTTAGCTCTTTACCACTCCTCAAAGTTATTGCCATTACTTGTTTTAGAGGTTCAATGTAACTTAGAAACCTACCTTGAGGCCTGGTATTTTGTGACTACTATATTTTCCCAACCTGTATCTCCAAGTTCCTTGTAGCCACTTGTTGGATCTTTATATTTGCTTAATGTCTCTTTATATCTACTGCCGATTATGCTTGAGTAGCTAAAATTTATTTCAGCATCTCTACCATATTGCTAGCGACTTGATTCCTTTAAACCTATGGTTACTAAAACTATTGTTGTTAGTTGTTCCATAATGGATTTGGTGGCTGAGTCTGCCACTTTAGATTGTAGGTGTTCCCATAATTTGGACTTTGATATTTCCCACAAATATTACTTACTTGATATTTACAGAACACATAGTTGCAGAATGACCACTGTTGCAATAAATCTCGCACCAAGTACATGTCTGCTGAATTGTATTCATTGTTGCTGCAGTCTGTGTATATGCCAATTTCATATTACTGAACTGAGTAGTTAGTTGATTCTTTAGTGCAACAATCTAAGTAGATATAGAAGTAAATTGGTCCATCTCCAACACACCATTAACCTTCTTTGTAGCACTTCTTGAGTCAGAATGCCACTCAGTATTCCCTTACGCAATTCAGTTCAATAAGGAATATAGCTCATCATACGTTAATTCCAATGCTTCACCACCTACAGTTGAATCTAGCAAAATTTTTGTGCTATAATTAAGTGCCTCAACAAAAGTGTGAGCTAGTACCTCATTGGACTGTTGATGATGTGGACAATCCTAAAGAAGAGCATTGAACCTCTCTTATGCATGATATAAGTTATTATATGGCTTCTGTTTGAAGCACATAATCTTACTGCACAGTCTCACAGTCTTGCTAGATGGAAAGAATCGAATGAGGAATTTCTGGGCTAAGTCATCCCAAGTTGTGATTGATCTTGTCGTCTCAGCATCCAACCACTTCTTCTCTTCCCCCAATAGTGAAAAGAGGAATAGTGTTAGCCTAACATAATCAGTTGACATACCTATAGGGATGAATGTTTCACTAATCTCCAAGAAGTTCCGCAGATGGACTTGTGGATCTTCATGTGAAATCCCCATACAATTTCCACAGTGGATCAAAAGCTACACCATTTTTGTTTTAGTTCAAAGTTACCTCCAACAACTATTTTTTGGAAAGGGGAGGTCAAATTCATTAGAAGTGGGATTGTCACTTCACGAACTGTCCTATAGGCTGGTTGATCTTCATCCATAAGAGCAGGATTGTCTTAATCTTCTTGAATTTACGGTATGTGGTAGAGAAGGATTGCTTCTCTTCTTCGTTGGTGAAAGTGTTACTCGATTTCGAGGCTTAGTTCAACTAATTCCCTATCCTTTGCCACTTAAGTAGCCTGTAAACCTATTTCCTACAAATTCAAAACCAAGACCAAGAGTAAAGCACCAACAAAATCTAAAAAGTAAAACTAAAACTAAAATAGTTGCCAAATTACAAGTCCTCGGCAACGACATCAAAAACATGTTGAACCCAAGCACACACGCAAGTGTACATGGTCTTACCAAGTAATACAGTAGCCTTAAATAAAGTCGAATATCTATCCCTCGGAGACTTATGTTCACAACTATCCTATTCTAGTTTAACTATTAAGATTAAATTAGTTCAAAGGTAACCAAGATATTTTTGAAAGTTATAAACTAAAAATAAAGTAAACTGTCTGAAAGAGTAAAGACTTTGGACAGTAAGTGGATGAAATCCTGAGGTTAAAGCACTATGAATAATAATACTATGCTATTGAACCTCATTCTTTAGGTTGCTTATCTTGGCTGTTGATTCGCTGGGTTTATCATATGATCATGGTCTCCCGACCTCTAACCTTCTACCTAACTGGACATTACAACTACATCATTGAGAGGGGATGTAATAATCCATTTAGATGAATTAAAATATAATCCTACATGTTAACCAAGCAAGTCTTCTAGGTATATCACGATCCTAGTTTCTAATTCAAATTCCTTATTTTATAAATGAATAAGAACCTTACTCTACTTATCTCCACGTACTATCTTCTTATTCCCCCTCCCAAGCTCACAAAGTCGACTATATATGTATTATAAAGGTCATGAATCCTTAAAATAATTAAAACAAGTATAAACAAATAATCAAATATGATAAGGAATCCAAACAAATTCAATTCAAAGCGAAAGTAAACATGTTCCTGGCCTTAACCCCGAAAAGGAGGCGTTTAGCCGCTAATGGACATAATCGTAATCCAAATAAACAAATACATGATATGATCCATAAAAAAACAGAATTAAAGATATATAAAACCTAATTTAAGAGTTTAGAATCCCCTCGCCAAAGCTCCAATACGTCCAAGGTGTCTCACAACGTGCACAAGTGTTGTATTTATAGTAGAGGAATGTTGGTCGTGTGGGAATATACCTCGCTACATTCCACACATTACTAGGGACTAGGTTTTGTGACATTCCACCTATTAAAATGTAATGAGGCTTGTGACTCACCACTTATTGCACTGGAGTGGGGCTCGCGTTGCCCCTCCATCACGAGGCTTCACTGGAATTCAGATTTTGACGTCCAACTTTAATTTGTACATTTTTATTTCATCCCAAGCCTTGTGATGTTGTTTCCATGTGATTCCCCAGAAAAAAAAATCGTTAAGATCTCGGACGAAAATGTGTTAAATTCTGTTCTTTATCGTGATTAATAATTTTTCTGTGTGGAATTTTTGGATATGCTACCCATCATCGCATAGAGCATCGAATAAGATTTCCAACGATATGTGGATCATCCAAAAATAACACTCTAGCGATAAGTTATGATCATTCCGATCTAACCGTGAATAGTGGTGAACAGTAAATGTGCAGGAAAAAAATACTGAGGCCAGGAAAATTTTAGGGTCAACTTCAAACGATCATAACTCCTTGTACATAATTATATGGGTGAGCTAATATATATCAACAGAAAACTCTGAAAGTCCTCTTTCCAATGAAACTGGTTTCATCCAATTTGGCCATCGGAACAAAAAGTTATGGTCGATCAACTTCAGCCTATCAAAATAGTCCACCAAAGGATAGATTTGACATTATTTGATTTTTAAGGGTATTCTGGTCATTCCTACTCCAATACATCCTGGTAAACCATGGATTTATGTCCATTAAGAGCATTCAATAGCTCATTTTTCTCCAAAATTTCCTAAGGCTCAAACCCCAACCCTACTACTCCAAATTTCATCCTTCTATGTCTCTTGATTGAACCGTAGAAATTTTAAATTGATTTGGGATTTGAGTTGATCATGTTAAGGGCTTCAAGAAGCATCCTTTATTTTCGTGAATAAAGTTCCGGAGTCGGAAGTTCATATTCATCTTCCATTATTAGGTATGTGGGGCTTTGAACAAGATTATCCTTTCGATCTTGTGCCCGGTAATTTTGTTGAATTACATTGACATGAGATTTTACATGTTTTACCATGAATTGGAAATATGGTTTTATATCTTATATTATTATCCATGAGCTATGGGATTATGTCATCCGATATGTGTATGATGTTGAGATGGAATTATGTCCAAAAAGTATTTGATTATGAGAGTATAATGATTTAATTTGTTGAGCCTTGATTTATACTATCATTCCACTATTTCCTTATTATGAATTTATAATTGATATTGGAAATTCTATATCCCTAGTATGGGTTGATGTCTCAAGTACCTTTAAATGAGAGTTGGATGGCAAATTGAGAAATGTTGATATTGAAGTTGCAATGAGTCTTGGTATTTTCCGGATGGTTTTGATGAGTTAAATTATTGAAAATATCATGTATTGAGTCTTCATTTCTTTGTCCAAATGTCGAGTTGGTTATGGTGCAATGCATTGATACCTTGTTGATGTTGAGGAAGATTAAAATATTTTGAGCTAAAATGTGTTGAGTTAGGAATCCACAAATTGATATGATTTGATAAATGAGAAAGAGATTTGATTTGGTCTTTATGATAGACCCTTGTGATATTGTGGTGGATTTCCTAATGCGTTCTGAGCCTGTCGGGGAGTAGTACTTAGCACCGAGAGGGAAATTTGGTATTTCCCCAAACCTATGTGCCACCGTAGGGTTATTTGATGATGATATTATTGGCCAGAGAGACCGATTGTGATTATTGCAGTTTTAAGGTCGTATTCCCTGGCAATGAGTATGACGCTCCCGCCAACAAGGATTTCAAACGTTGGTATTCCACGTAGCTCACGTGGGGTTGTCGTTTATAGAAAACTCCCTTTTCCATAAGAGTCATGTTTATTGAAATACCGAGTCACTCCAAGTTTTGATGTGGTAAGTCAAGTTGCCTATGATGATCTATAATGATTTATGAGGTTTTTATCCTACATTTCCTATCTAAGATGTTATGAGTTGCATGATTCAATCTCACTCAAGCCAGGTGTGTCATTATGGTCTGTATGTACATTTTTACGAAATTTATGATATTATTTATATTTTGCATACGCCCCCACATACTCAGTACGTATCTTGTTTAGACCCACATATTTCTCTATGGGCTACATTCTTACCATAATGTAGGTTCAGGTACTCAGCCTCAGCCGCGACAATGATATCCGAGTGTCGCATCTACGTTCCTTCAGTGGTGAGTCCTCATGGTTCGAGGACCAAGTAGCTAGTTTTGGTGTTGTTGTTTTGTGATTCCTTTGGTATGTTGAGTCAGTTGGTGGTTTGTCCCAATGGATCGTTGATTTTGCTGTATAGAGGCTATGTTAGACTAGTGTATTGTTGGTTTGGTTTGTGTATAGACATTCCATATATGTACAGTCTAATGATATTTCGTGCCATGTGCGATGTGATATCATATGTACTTATATATATATCCTTAGCGTAGCGTGTATGTTGTTGTGTTAGAACCCAAGGGTAGTGTTTTGGCTTAAAGGGTTAGCTTGAGGCTACGTGTAGCCTTGGGCACTATATGGCATCTTGGGATGATATTTTGGGGCATTACAAACTTGGTATCAAAGCCTAAGGTTGTGAAGAGTCCTAGGGAGTCTGACAAGCCACGTTACGTAGAGTCTTGAGCATCGGTGTGTAGCGCGCCACACCTATGATCAAGAGGCTGCGGGGCGTTCTAGGAAAAGTCATTTCTTTCTTTCTACAAGAGTCTATCATGCTTACAACTGTTTCCTTCTGCTGTTAATTCATGCGTTCTTACGATAGAAAATGCCTCCACGTCGAGCTCACGGAAACAACAACTAACCTCAACCCGTTGATCCGTTACATGAGATGGTATCCCATGACGAATTTCGGGAAGCTTTTCAGATGCTAGCCCAGGCAGTTACTGCTAATACTCAGGACAACGCTGCACCTTCGCAGGAAAATAATTCGGCAGCAGCACGAATTCATGATTTTATGCGGATGAATTCGCCAGAGTTTCATGGGTCGAGAGCAGGTGAGGACCCCCAGATGTATGTTGATGAAATGAAGAAAATTACACAGATTATGCACGTGATCGAGGAAGAAAGTGTGGAGCTGGCTTCTTTTTGGTTGAAGAATGTTGCCTGTGATTGGGTGTAGATGTGGAATAAGGGTAGAGAGGAAGATACCACTCCGGTGACTTGGCAATTGTTCCAAGATGTTTTCTTGGATAGATTCTTTTCTCTTGAGTTACAGAAAGCTAAGATAGAGGAGTTTATGAATTTAAGACAAGGCTCCATATCGGTTAAGTAGTATTGTCTTAAGCTTAATCAGCTATCGAAGTACGCTCCCAATATGATGGCTGACTCAAGGACTAGTATGAGCAAGTTTCTAACTGGGGTGTCAAGTTATGTGGTGAAAGAATTTAGATCTGCTATGATCAACAGGGAGATTGATCTTCGTAGGTTAATGATTCACGCCCAACACATTGAGTCCGATAAGATAAAGGAAAGAGAAAGTGTAAGAGGGATTAAGATAGTCAGATCGAAGCAATAGGGGTCTGGTCAGACTAGATTCTCTGGAAGGAGTCGCCCTCAATTTCAGAGACGTCCATTTATACCTGCGCCTTCCTTAGCTAGTGCTCCCGTATATCAGGGAAGGCAGGAGCTCGGGAGTATGTCGGTATCTTCCAGGTCTCAGGATAGTGTAAATAATCGGCCTCATCCTCCTTCGTGTGCTAAGTGTGGTAAAGACCATTTTGGGGAGTGTTATATGGGGCAGTGGGGTTGTTTTGGTTGTGGCAAGTTGGGCCACATACTTAGAGACTGCCCGTATGCCAGACAGCGGAGTCGTGATGCCCGTCCCCAGAGTCTGGCTACCAGTGCCTCGCCTCCCGCAGCCCATCCAGTTCCTCCTCAAGGTGCTTTATCTAGTACTGCTGGCGGTCAACGCTAGAATTGTTTCTATGTTATACCACCTCGTCAGGAGCAGGAAGACTCTCTCGATATTATCACTGGTATGCTCCATGTTTTCTATTTTGATGTATATGTGTTGATGGACCCCGATTTAAGTTTTTCTTATGTGATACCTCTAGTTGCTGTAAACTTTGTAACGGATCCTGAACTAGTTTCTGAGCCTATTTTGGTTTCTACTCCGGTAGGAGAGTCTGTCATTGCTAAGAGGGTGTATAAGAAATGTCTCATTACTGTCTTTCATTAAGTTATGTATGCTAATTTGATTGAGCTAGATATGGTTGACTTTGATATCATTCTGGGTATGGATTGGCTTCACTCATGCTATGCGTCTATTGATTGTCGTGCCCGTGTGGTCAAGTTTTAGTTTCCTGATGAATCTATCCTCGAATGGTCCGGGAGTTCTGTGATTCCTAAGGGTTGTTTCATATCCTATCTCAAAGATAAGAAGTTGATTTCTAAGGGTTGCATCCACCATTTGGTTCAGGTTAAAGACACTAAGTCTAAAAACCCAACCATTCAGTCAATTAATGTTGCTAATGAGTTTCTTGATATCTTTTCGGAAGATCTCCCTGGAATACCTCTTGATAGAGAGATAGAGTTCGGGATTTACCTTCTTCCCGATACTCAGCCTATTTTCATTCCTCTGTATCGCATGGCTCCCGCGGAACTTAAAGAGTTGAAGGATCAATTGAAAGATCTTTTAGACAAAAGCTTTATCAGACCTAGTGTGTCCCCGTGGGGTGCACCTGTCCTATTTGTGCGTAAGAAAGATGGTTTATTGCGGATGTGTATTGATTACCGACAGCTTAATAGGGTTACTATCAAGAATAAATATCCGTTTCCTCAAGTTGATGATTTATTTGATCAATTGCAAGGTGTGAGCTACTTTTCGAAGATAGACCTCAGATCCGGTTATCACTAACTTAAGGTTAGGGAATGTGATATCCCCAAGACAGCCTTCCGAACCCGTTACGGTCATTTTAAAATTCTAGTGATGTTTTTTGGATTAACTAATGCTCCAACGGCTTTCATGGATCTTATGAACCGTGTATTCTGGCCATATCTGGATTTATTTGTAATAGTGTTCCTTGATGATATTCTTATTTACTCCCGAAGTGAGGGTGATCATGCGGATCCTCTCCGAATCGTGTTGGAAACTCTTCAAACTCATCGGTTGTATGCTAAGTTCAGTAAGTGTGAGTTCTGGCTGAATTCTGTAGCCTTCTTGGGTCATGTTGTTTCTTTCGAAGGTATTAGAGTTGATCCTCAAAAGATAGAGGCTATAAAGAGTTGGCCTAGACCTATTTCTCCTTCTGATATCCGAAGTTTCTTAGGTCTAGCTTGTTATTATTGACGTTTTATTGAAGGGTTTTCATCTATTGCGTCTCCTATGAACCGTTTGACCCAAAAGAAAGTGAAGTTCCTTGGTCCGAATCTTGCAAGAAGAGTTTTCAGGAGTTGAAGACTCGACTCACTTCAGCCCCTATGTTGACTTTGCCTAACAGTGTTGATGGTTTTATGGTGTATTGCGATGCCTCCAGAGTCGGTTTGGGTTTTGTATTGATGCAAAAGGGTAACGTTATAGCTTATGGTTTCAGGCAGCTAAAGCCTCACGAGAAGAATTATCCTACCCATGACCTTGAATTAGCTGTCGTGGTTTTTGCTTTGAAAATTTGGAGACATTATTTGTATGGTGTCCATGTCGACATCTTCACGGACCATAAGATCTTGCAGTATGTATTCACCCAAAAAGAGTTGAATCTTAGGCAGAGACGATGGTTAGAACTGTTGAAAGATTATGATATGAGCGTGCTATATAATCCGGGCAAGGACAATGTAGTAGCAGATGCCCTTAGTTGGAAGTCCATAGGTAGCGTAGCACATGTGGAGATTGGTAAGAAGGAGTTGGCCCGTGAGGTACATCATTTGGCTAGATTGGCGGTTAGGTTGATTGGTGATGCTGAGGGTAGTATAGGAGTGCAAAGCGGTTCCGAATCCTCTTTAGTTTCGGAAGTGAAGGAGAAGCAAGACAGGGATCCTACCTTGGTCAGGTTAAAAGAGTCAGTTAAAGACCAAAAGGTGGAGGTTTTCTCCCAAGGGGGAGATGGCGTTTTGAGACTCCGAGAAAGATTATGTGTTCCTGATGTTGATAACTTGAAGTAGAGGATTATGGTGGAAGCGCATAGTACACTATACTCCATCCATCCTGGTACTACCAAGATGTACCATGATTTGCGGGAAATCTATTAGTGGAACGGTATGAGGAGGAACATAGCAGAATTTGTGGTGAAGTGTTCCACGTGTCAACAGGTTAAAATAGAGCATCAAAGGCCCAGTGGTGTGATGCAAGAGTTTAGCATTCCTACTTGGAAGTGGGAAGAAGTGAATATGGACTTCATAGTTGGTTTTCCTCCTTCTCGTCCCCATCATGATTCGATTTGGGTTGTCGTAGATCGGCTGACGAAATCAGCTCATTTCTTGCTTGTGCATTCATCGTATACAGCTGAAGATTATGCTAGAATATATATTTGGGAACTCGTCAGACTTCATGGAATCCCTTTGGCTATTATTTCTGATAGAGGTACTCAGTTTACCTCTCAGTTTTGGAAATCTTTCTAGAAGGTTCTCGGTACCCAAACTCGTTTAAGTTCTGCTTTCCATCCGCAAACAGATGGTCAGGACGAGCGGACCATTCAGACTTTAGAAGATATGTTGAGGTCTTGTGTGCTTGATTTTAAAGGTAGTTGGGATGAGCACTTAGCATTAATCGAGTTTGCTTACAATAACAGTTTTCATGCTACTATTGGAATGGCCCCGTTTGAAGCTTTGTATGGTAGAAGGTGTAGATCAACCATTGGTTGGTTTGAAGTTGGTGAGGCTGCCGCGACTGGACCGGATGCGGTGTTCGAGGCCATGGAGAATGTTAAGTTAATCCGAGAAAGGTTGAAAATCGCCCAAAGTTGTCAAAAATCATACGCAGATGTAAGGAGGAAAGACCTTGAATTTGATGTTGGTGATTTAGTGTTCTTGAAAGTTTCACCTATGAAAGGGGTGAAGAGATTTGGGAAGAAAGGGAAACTAAGTCCACGTTACATTGTTCCCGATAAGATTGTGGATCGCATTGGGAAGGTAGCGTATAAGGTTGAATTGGCCGCAGAGTTATCTAACGTCCATCCGGTTTTCAATGTTTCTATGCTTAAGAAGTCTATTGGTGATTCTGTTGTGATTGATCCTTCCGAAAGCTTGGGTATTCAAAATAGTCTTTCATATGAAGAGATTCCGGTTGAGGTTTTTGACTTTCAAGTTCGTAGGCTAAGAAACAAGGAAGTTCCTTTGGTTAAAGTGCTTTGGCGAAATCAATCCGTGGAGAGTGCTACTTGGGAAGCAGAAGTGGATATGCGCGCCAAATATCCCAACCTCTTTCCTACGAATCTTGAGCATGTCAAAGGTATCGTTCTCTTTTAATTTAATCCTTATTGCTATGTTTATCTTGGCTTGTGTGTTTTCTACGATATCCAAAAAAATCTAGAATGGAATATATGCTTGAACAAGATGATTTTTCTCTGTATACTCATTTTCATAGTATTCTTGACATACCTATCAACATTCGAGGACGAATGTTTCCAAGGGGGAGATGATGTGATGCCCCGGAAAAAAAAAAATCGTTAACATCTCGGACGAAAATGTGTTGAATTCTATTCTTTATCATGATTAATAATTTTTCTGTGTGGAATTTCTAGATATTTAACCTTTTATTGCGTAGATAATTGAATAAGCTTTCCAACGATATATGGATCATCCAAAATGGACACTCGAGCGATGAGTTATGATCATTCCAATCTAATCGTGAATAGTGGTGAAACAGTAAATGTGCAGGAAAAAAATACTGAGGCCAGGCAAATTTTAGGGTCAACTTCAAACGATCATAACTCCTTGTACATAATGATCTGGATGAGCTAATATATATCAACAGAAAGCTCTGAAAGTCCTCTTTCCAATGAAATTGGTTTCATCCAATTTGTCCATCAGAGCAAAAAGTTATGATCGATCTACTTCATCCTATCAAAACAGTCCACCAAAGGACAGATTTGACATTATTTGATTTTTAAGGGTATTTTGGCCATTCCCACTCCAATCCATCCTGGTAAATCATGGATTTAAGTCCATTAAGAGCATTCAATAGCTCATTTTTCTCCAAAATTTCCTAAGGCTCAAACCCCAACCCTACTACTCCAAATTTCATCCTTCTATGTCTCTTGATTGAACTGTAGAAATTTCAAATTGATTTGGGATTCGAGTTGATCATGTGAAGGGCATCGAGAAGGACCCTTTATTTTCGTGAATAAAGTTCCGGAGTCGGAAGTTCATATTCATCTTCCATTTTTAGGTATGTGGGGCTTTGAACAAGATTATCCTTTCGATCTTGTGCCCGGTATTTTTGTTGAATTACATTGACATGAGATTTTACATGTTTTACCATAAATTGGAAATATGATTTTATATCTTATATTATTGTCCATGAGCAATGGGATTATGTCATCCGATATGTGTATGATGTTGAGATGGAATTATGTCCAAAAAGTATTTGATTATGAGAGTATGATGATTTAATTTGTTAAGCCTTGATTTATACTATCATTCCGCTATTTCCTTATTATGAATTTATAATTGATATTGGAAATTATATATCCCTACTATGGGTTGATGTCTCAAGTACGTTTAAATGAGAGTTGGATGGTAAATTAAGAAATGTTGATATTGAAGTTGCAATGAGTCTTGGTATTTTTCGGATGGTTTTGATGAGTTAAATTGTTGAAAATATTATGTATTGAGTCTTCATATCCTTGTCCAAATGTCGAGTCGGTTATGGTGCAATGCATTGATACCTTGTTGATGTTGAGGAAGATTAAAATGTTTTGAGCTAAAATGTGTTGAGTTAGGAATCCACAAATTGATATGATTTGATAAATGAGAAAGAGATTTGATTTGGTCTTTATGATAGACCCTTGTGATGTTGTGGTGGATTTCCTAACGTGTTCTGAGCCTGTTGGGGAGCAGTACTTAGCATCGAGAGGGAAATTTGGTATTTCCCCAAACCTATGTGCCACCGTAGGGTTGTTTGATGATTATATTATTGGCCAGAGAGCCCGATTGTGATTATTGCAGTTTTAAGGACGTACTCCCTGGCAAAGAGTAGGACGCTCCTGCCAATAGGGGTTTCAAACATTGGTATTCCACGTAGCTCACATGGGGTTGTCGGTTATAGGAAACTCCCCTGTCCATAAGAGTCATGTTTATTGAAATACCGAGTCACTCCGAGTTTTGATGTGGTAAGTCAAGTTGCCTATGATGATCTATAATGATTTATGAGGTTTTTCTCCTACATTTCCTATCTAAGATGTTATGAGTTGCATGATTCAATGTCACTCTAGCCAAGTGTGTCATTATGGTCCGTATGTATGTTTTTACGAAATTTATGATATTATTTATATTTTGCATACGCCCCCACATACTTAGTACGTATCTTGTGCTAACCCACATATTTCTCTATGGGCTACATTCTTACCATGATGTAGGTTTAGGTACTCAGCCGCAGCCACGACAGTGATATTCGAGTGCCACATCTACGTTCCTTCAGTGGTGAGTCCTCATGGTTCGAGGACCAAGTAGCTAGTTTTGGTGTTGTTGTTTTGTTATCCCTTTGGTCTGTTGTGTTAGTTGGGGTTTGTCCCAATGGCTCGTTGATTTTGTTGTATAGAGGTTATGTCAGACTAGTGTATTGTTGGGTTGGTTTGTGTATAGACATTCCATATATGTACAGTCTAACGATATTCCGTGCCATGTGCGATGTGATATGATATGTACATATATATATATCCTTAGCATAGCGTGTAAGTTGTTGTGTTGGAACCCAAGGGTAGTGTTTTGGCTTAAAGGGTTAGCTTGAGGCTACGTGTAGCCTTGGGCACCGTGTAGCGTCTCAGGATGATATTTTGGGGCGTTACATTCCACTTCATGTCGATCTTGTATATCCTATTTATATCATAAAAATCAACTCACAAAGCATCCTATATAACATAAAACTTCACGGATTAGAGCTCAAAACAACACAACATCAAGAACGGTGAACTAGAAACTCGAGCTAAGAACTAGTGACGTCCTTTAAATATTTAACATATTGTTTTGACTCTTGGCTTATTTCAATTGAAATTTGAAAACTATAAACAAGTTGTTCCACATATAATTACATAATATTAACCTTAGTAACTCATTAAACATGTTAGAATCCATCGAGATCAACTAGACAAACACCTAGCTCAAGCTAGTAACACTAGTTTTCTCATTTGAACTCTAAGTGATCAATTTAAGTACAAACTTGTTTGAAAGACACCATAAACATTGTAATCACATATTTAACAATTATATGCTCAATTATATCATCATTAACACATTAAGAACACTAGTTGTCCTTAAAACAAATTAAAATAAGCTTGGATAGAAACACTAAGGTGCATAAAACTACCGTAGATCATAGACTCTCATTTCTCATAAATTATGATTAACTTAAGCTCTTCCACATACCACTTCAAGCCTACTAGATCTATTTCCCCAAAGTCAGCATTACTACCCCTAAACAAACATTCTTTCTACCTCGGCAATCATTCACAATTCAAACGTAGATCTAGCAGTCAACTAGATGGTTATACAATTTCTCACATACTATACTATCTTACATCTACCAGATAAGAATCAAGAAACACTAATCCTCTACGACCACATGATAAAATGGTTGATCTTAAACTTATAATCTATATAGTTACATCCTATAACCACAACATCTCTTCAAACACACTACTATTGATTCGATCATCTATCTAAACTAACTTCATAACTCTATAAAACACCGAAGGATTCTTTTTCTAAAGCTACAAAGTGCAACCTAGTTCTATCCATTCTTAACCACTTTAAAATTCCAATGTGAACCTATGTTAGATCTATACAAACACAATGACAAGATTTACAATACCATAAATAGAAACTCCTCCTCTAAACACTACTATGAAATCTACACCACACTTATTATACCTCAGGCGACACTTATGAACATAAAACCCAATCAGTAGCTATCGAGTGGTTTACTTCACCACCCAAAATCTAGATGCATACCTTCTCTCCCCTTAAGGAACTTTCTAAAACAAGGCTGAAGGAATGGTCTAAATACTTATCTTATTCGGTTTGAAACACATAATTTATAGGGGCAAGGATGTAATATTTTGAATAAAGGATATTAATACATTAATGGGATCTACTCAAGCTCTTGTGCAGTTATCTAAACTTTTTGCAAGCTATATTTGAGTAAATCTCCATTATAGGATCTTTAACTTTACTACTTCTACTACCTCAGGGATGCAGCATAGTAGGAGTAATGTAGGAAATTGAATACATTTCTAAGTGGACAATTTTAGTGCATGATCTAAAGTAAGAAAGAACAAGAAACTTTTCTGAAATGTTCGTAGTTCCTCATTTATAGAAGTGGGGCCCTCACAACCATAAACAATATACTACCAACAAGGCTTCATAAACTCCCTAGGACACTTGAATTCTGTGCTTTGATACCAAGTTTATCATGGCCTGAGCCTATACCCTAGATGTAACAGGCATCCAAAACCACGAATAGACCAAGAAAACCACTTGACCTGTTATACAACTATTAAAGCTAACATAATAAAATACGGATATGAAAATATAGGATAACTTTTGTAAGTAAATGAAACAGAAATAATATGAACTATTATTAATTGAAACATTACAAATGTTTAAAACTAGTTACAACTGACTTGACATGACTATATATCTATGAATCATTTACTACATTCTAAGTACAACTACCTTTATGTAACTAAACAAATCGATGATTGGAATACTGCTAAGTCCTTGGGAATAATGAGAACTCATTCAAGTAAATATCATAGTCTATTGAAGATTTTGTTCATGACATGTATATTGAAAGCTAGTGGCCATATCGTCCAATGATGTAGTGCTAAAAAAGAAGGCGAATGACTAAAACAATAAAGTGAAACTATATTAATGTCTAAAACTAGCATGTAAACCAACAAAGTGAAACTGTATTAATGTCTAAAACTGATAAAATTGGAAAATAGAGACATGAATAATATAATCATAAATAGTGTTGATTAACTGGAAAAGGAGAATGACTAACATAAATGCTAAAACT
Source organism: Capsicum pubescens (assembly GCA_030864215.1). NCBI lineage: Eukaryota > Viridiplantae > Streptophyta > Magnoliopsida > Solanales > Solanaceae > Capsicum > Capsicum pubescens. The sequence goes on from CM061543.1 coordinate 85,432,251, forward strand.
TAAATTAATATCAGTAAAATTTTCTTAAAACATGTTCGTAAAACTAAAATTGGAAACTTAATGACCAAAGTCTGAATAAAATTTAAAAATAATGATTTATAAAAACTCCTTCTAAATTGGTGGCCTCATTCATATATTAGCTCAAAATAAGTAAGTTTTATTTTGTGGAGTTTCTCTTAATCGACATAAACCATGAGAGCATCATGGAGTACACGTATCCACATTGCAAAAACCCAATGTCTTGCTCATGTTGGTAGAGCCATCCTATACCTTGCTAGAATATAAGATAAAAACATAATATGTGGATACCAAAGCTGAGCCCGAATGTTATAAATAATAGACGAGTCGCCCTATTTGCAGATGATTCTTTTACTATGGAGTTAATGTAGTTTTAGAGCAAGTGTTATCTAACCTCATACTCATCTCGGTTCTTAATAGTATTCTCAAAACATACTAATTGCTCATAATAAAAGTCTTAAAACACTATCAAAAAATCATGCTTGATTTAAAATATCATATCATGAACTTATCTATTCTCTGTGAGCCTCAACTCTACATCTCATTAACTTTTTTAAATATAGCTTTTCAAGATACAGTAAGATTTTCTTAAGATATGATAATAGCATAAATATTCTTTGTAAGCTTTTCATAAACATAAATTTGCAACTCTTAAATAAGTCAACCTAAAAAAACTATAAATCAATTCTCATAACCATGAAAATAATCTTTTAAAATATAAATAGGCTTTCAAATTCAAAAATAAAATACATACAGTTTCTTTCAAGAATCAATAAACATAGACTAGGAATCAAATTAAGGAAAAGATTCCAAACTCATAAAATTCTTACTAAAAAACATAGAAAGTTCAAGGAATTTCATCAAGAGATAAAGAACGTGACTTAGGATTTCAACTCTTAAAAATCCTTACATAATTCACTGTTTAAGAAAATAATAGATTGGTTGTGGTGAGGACGGGGTTCCCACATGGAAAGATTAACTTTACATACTTTGGAGATGGCGAAGCTTGAGAATGATTTGAAGTAACCATGCTTGTAAGTCTTTTGCTTTATTTTTCTTGAGAGTTTTGCCTTGGGATTTGGGAGAGGAGAAGGGAGAATTAAGTGATATAAATATGATTTATTAGGACCTTTTTGGGGTTAAATAATCAGGTTGAGGGGTTCCTAGAGGTGTAGCAAAAAATAGAGCCTTTTTAATAACTTTTCATCGGTCAAAATGTACCCTAGTTTACTATACTGCATCATGTTAGTAAAATAAACATAACCTTTTACTTGAGTTTCAGATAGAGAATGGTCATGGAGTTAGGAAGAAGATTCAAAAAGTTCTAATTTGGTGGGTAATGAGCCACATAACTCTTTATATTCTTTAAGGAGTGATCATTTGTAGTTGACCCTAGTAAGAACATGTACAAAAACATATCCAGGAAGAAAGGTTCTCAACTTAACATTGTGTTTGTGCTCTCTTATGACACTATAATTCTTATCTAAATCACTACCACACAAGTGAATTGGTCTTAACACTTAGGTGCAATTAGAAATCACTGGGTTTTGACCAATACACATATGGAAAATGATTCAGATCTTAGCTTAGAATTTTTGGGATGTTATATAAACTTAAGTACCTTAAGGTTGATATGTCTAGACCATTTATTGTATATTTTATTCTCAACTCTCTTCATATAGAATATGGTTTGTTCAAGATATCTAAAACATAAATAAAGATAAATGGTCAATCAGTGAACTCTTGACCATGTGTATGCAAGAAGAGAAGAGATTAAAATATGAGATACCTAAAAGTGATAATTTTGTGATTGATGATAATAGAAATCCAATGAAAGAAAAATTATTCCTCTAAAAAGAACAATAGTTTTGGCAAAGACTTTTTCTATTTCAGTAAAAAAAAAGGACACTGGAAGAAATATTGCCTAAAATACAAGAAGTGACTTCCGAAAAAAGGTATTTTACCTTTGCATGTTATTAATCTAATTTCATTGAAGCTTTTAGTAATACATGGTGGATAACTTCTAGTTCCACAACTTATATTAACAAAAACATGCAAGGTTTTCTAACTTTAGCAATTCGATGAAAAATAAACAAAATATTTATTCCAGGATTAGGATGACATTACATGTGGAACACATGGGGACTTATATGTTTATTTTAAAAGATTGTTTTCAACTAGATTTAGAAATACTTTTTATGTTCCATTATATTTAAGGAATTTAATGGTGGTAGAGTGAAGAAGTTAAAAGAAAGATGGAGACTAAGAAGGTGGCTTATGAAAATTTGGTGGCGAGCATGGATGACAAGGAGAAGTAGATGAATATGGATAAGTTTAAGTTAGATAGGGATCAGAGGTCCTGTGACCTTGACCAAGTGAAGTACATCAAGGGTGAGTATGGAAAAGAATTGGTGGATGATGCATCATTAGAAGGAGGCGACGGTCTTATTTTCATGGGCTTTTGAATAACGAAGGGGATGATGGTTTAGTGTTGGGGGACTTGGATCACTCAGAGAGGTGTCGCGATTACATTTATTATAGGGATATTAATTTTGAAGAGGTCAAGGGTGCTATTCGTAGGATACATAAGGGTAGGGCAACTGGGACAGATGAGATTCTAATGAATTTTTGGAAGAACACTGGCGAGGCAGGTATGGAGTGACTAACAAAGTTGTTTAACACTATTTTTAGGACGAAAAACATACTAAAAAGCCACGATATGGAGTATGCTAATTCCTTTATATAAGAACAAAAAGGATATTTAGAGTTGCAATAATTATGGCAATATCAAATTTTTGAGTCATACTATGAAGGTTTGGCAAAGAGTGGTAGAGTTAAGGCTGAAGAGGATTGTTATTATTTTTTAGAATCGATTAGGTTTTATGTCAAGTCGCTCAACAATCAAGTTAATTGATCTTATAAGGAGATTAGTAGACCAGTGTATGGAGAGAAAATCAGACTTGCACATCGTGTTCATTGATCTTGAGAAGGCATATGACAAACTCCCCATGGAGGTCTTGTGGAGGTGCTTAAAGGTTAGAGGTGTTTTGTGGTATACACTAGGTTGATTCAGGACATGTATGATGGAGCGATGACTCGTGTGATAATGGTAGGAGAATATTTAAAACACTTTTCTATTTTGGATGGGTTGCACCAGGGATCGACTCTTCGACCACTTTTATTTGCCTTCGTGATGCATATATTGACACGATAAATTCAAGGGAAGGTGCCTTGGTGTATGCTATTTACTAATGATGTAGTGCCAATTGATGAGACTCGTGGAGGAGTTAATAATAAGTTTAAGTTTTAGAGATAGGACCTAAAGTCTAAAGGGTTTAAGTTTAGTGATTTGATACATGAGTTAGACGTGGTAATGAAGCTAGATTCTCATGCCATTTAAAATAGAGCTAGTTTCAAGTATCTTAGGTCTATGATTCAGGGGAATGGAGAGATTGACGAGGATGTCATTCATTATATCAGTGTAGGGTGGTTAAAATAAAGGCTCACTTTGAGAGTCTTATGTGATAAGAAGGTGCCTCCTAAGTTTGAGATAAGTTCTACAGAGTGGAAGTCCGATCAGCTATGTTGTATAGAGAAGAGTATAATCAAGTTAAGAACTCTCACATCTAAAATTTGAAGGTGGAAAATAGGAGGATGTTTAGATGGATGTGTATACTTACTAGATGGGGTAGGGTTAGAAGTAAGATTATTCGAAAGATGGTAGGTGTGGCTTCGGTGGAAGATAAGATGTAAAAATAAGGTTGAGATGGTTTGGGTATGTCATGAGGTGATGCACTAATTCCCCATTATGGAGATATGAGAGGCTTACTATGGATGGTTTTAAAATATGTAGATTTAGGCCAAAGAAATACTGGATAAAAGTGATTACGCATGACATAAAGAAGTTACAGCTTATGAAAGATATGAACCTTGATAGGAAGGTGTGGAGGACGTATATTAGGATAGAGGGTTAGTGGGTAGGAGTGCTTTTTTTATTGATATACCAGTAGTCAAAGTACTATGCATGTGTCTTGTTGTTTCTTATTTTTGGTGTTTAGGAGGTTGGTTGTGATTACAGATAATAGTTCATAGTATTACTCTATGGATATCTAGTTTCTTTTATTATCTAGTGGTGTCTTACCCAATTTTGTTATTTATTCTTATGTTTTCTTCTTGGTATACTACTATGTCATAAACAAGGGTCTATCAGAAACAACCTCTCTACTTCATCTGAGGTAGTGTTATGGACTATGTACGCTTTACCTTCCTGGACCCACTTTGTGAGAATACATTGAGTATGTTTTGTTGTTTTTTATTATATTCTAGAAATTTAATTTCTCTTTTAAAACTATCAATAGCTGGTTATGATTTCAATTTTAATTTGTCTGCAATGAAAATTTTGAAAGGAAATATAGTTATTGATTTTGAAAATTTATTTGAAAAATTATTTAAATTTGGTCTATCCCCATGACTGAATGTAATGTTTTAACTCTGAATGATAAAGAAATTGATACTAAGGAATGTATAATCAATAAAAACTCATCAAATGTTTGATATTAGATTTTAGGACATATCTCTATTGAAAGAATCAAAAGGTTAGTTCATGATGGAGTTCTTGAAACCTTTGATTTTTTTAACTTTTTAATTTGTATGGATTGTATAAAGGGTAATCAGATCAACAAATCTCTAAAGGTGCCAAATGGAGTTCTTATTTGCTTGAGATCATACATACAAATATTTGTGGAATTTTTCCTACCCCTTGCTTGAATGGCAAGAGATATTTTATCTCATTTATTGATGACTATTCCAGATATATGTTCTTCTATTTTCTGTCTAATAAATCAGAAATAGATGATACTTTTATGATATTTAAATAGAAGTAGAGAAACAAATTGGAGCTTAAATCAAAATTATAAGATCTTATAGGGGAGAAGAATATTATGACAGGTACACACAAAAATGACAAGTTAAAGGTCCAATTGCTGAGTTCCATGGAAATAATGTGTAGTTGCTTAATATACCATATCGGGAACACCATAATAAAATGGTGTGACAGAAAAAAGAAACAAAAAATTAATAGATATGATAAAAAACATGATTAGCAGATCAAGTTTATCTTTATCCTTATGGAGTGAGGTAATAAAAATTATTTTATATATTTTAAATAGAGTTCTATTTAAGTCTATCCCAAGACATCTTTCAAATTATTTAACAGATGAAAATCTAGTTTAAGCCATTTACACATTTGGAGATGTCCAAATAAGGTAAGGGTTTATAATCCATATTTAAAAAATTTGAATGAACGAACAATAAGTGATTTCTTTATATGCTATATGGTTTACTCTAAAAGATTTAGATTTTATCATCCTTCTCATTCTCCTAAAATTGTAGAGTCTATAAATGCTAAAAAATTTTAGGAACATAAAGAAAGTGAGAGTGGTTTAACTCAAGTGGTGGAACTAGAAGAGATAAGGGAACCATTTGTGGTATCTTTATATATTGGAAATAAAATTCAAATAAAATAAATTCACATTAATTACCTAAAAATCAACATATTCAAGATCCACTGCCCGTTAACGATCCACATAAAGAATAACCCACTTTACCTGAATCGACTGTCGAAGGAGCACCTGAACAAACAAAAGTAAGAAAATCCTCAAGAGTTCGTAAACCAATAATATTTAGTTACTAGGTTGTATATCTCCAAGAGTCTAATAATGATATTTGACCAAAATATGATTCATGTTTTCTTGACAAGTCATGAATGGAGAAAACTCTATACTTTAACATGATGTAATGATAGAAGATTTGCAATATATGGACCAAAATAAAGTCAGAAATCTTGTTGAATTGCCAAAAGAAGTCTCTACTATAGTATCCAAATGGGTTTATAAAATTAAAATAGACTCATTTGATAATATTGAATGATGTAAATCTAGACTTGTAGATAATGATTTTAATCAAGAGAAAGGTATTGATTATGATGAAACCTTCTTTCCTATATCAAAAAGGGAGTAATTAAGAATATCATGGCATTAGTAGCTCATTTTTATTTAGAGTTACATCAAATGGATGTGAAAATAATTTTCTTGAATGGAGATCTCAAATAGGACGTATACATGCATCATCCTAAAGGATCTTATGATAAGGATAAAAGTCACCTTATTTGCAAGTTGAATAAGTATATTTATAGACTAAAAACATGCTTCTTGCCAATGGTATATTAAGTTTAATAATGTTGTTTCTTCATTTGGATTTTGGAGAACATCATTAATAAAAATATATACCTTATGATAAGTGAGAGCAACTATATTTTCCTAGTCCTATATGTGGATGGTGCTTTACTTGCTAGTAGTTATTTGAGATTATTGTACGAGACAAGATAATTTCTTATCTAGAATTTTGATCAAAGGATATGGGGAAAGTCTCATATGTTACTAGCATAGAGATTCACAGAGATGGACCTCAATAATTGCTTGGACTATCTCAAAGAGACAAAATTGAAAGAATTCTGGAAAGATATGGAATGAAAAACTATTCACCTATAGCAACACCTATTATTAAAGGTGATAGATTCTCATTAAATCAATGTCCATAAAATGTACCAAAATAAGAGAAAATAAAAGTCATTCCATATGGTTCTCTTATTGTAAGTCTTATATATGTACATGTATGTACTAAACATGATACTGCCACTGTAGTAGGAATGCTTGACAGATATCGATGTAACCCTGGTCTTGATAATTTTTTAACGATCAACTTATTAATGAAATATGTGAATCATCTGTAGTCTGAGTGATTTGAATATTTTACCCCTCTCCATCATTGTATTATGGTATTTTTGGAGTTTGGGAATGATTTTCATGATTTTCGATGCATTTTGGTACTATTTATGCGATATTGTGGTTTTTGATGGCTTCGAAAGCCTTATTTTGGACTTATGTGGATATCTTTTGATCGGTGAGACGAATAGTTGAATAGACTGTGTCAGTAGCTCCAAAATATCAATTTTAGTCTAGGTAAATCTTTGGTTTAGATTTTGGTGCACCCGAGCTTATTTCGACCTATTGGTCGGATAGTTGGAAAAATTAAAAATATGGGTGTGGAATCCATATTTAATCGAAACGATCTCGGATGGAAAATACGACTTCGCCAGCAGATTTGGAATGTTAATTCTAGGGTGATAACATGTTTGATGTGATTTTACGGCTTTTAAATCTCATTTCGACCCTCGACTTAAAAAATTATGATTTTGGATTTCGGGGATCAACTTTGTGAAAAAAAAAATTCAAAAAATCTTATATCTCCATTGAGTATAGAGAATCGAATTTAGCGTGTTTTCATAGTTTTCTTGCATATAACATACTCCAAACGAATCTCGTGCACCCCATCGAAGTTCGAGTTGGACTTAAAGATAGAAAAATCTGGTGCAATTGCAAATTTTTTGGTACAAAAACAGCATTTCCCCTCCGCTTTACCCATTTTGCTCATTTTTCATCTTACCTCTTGAGAGTTAAATCCTAAAATAGTGTTGGGTCTTAAAAGTAAAGCTTGTGGGAGTTTGGAAAGTTAGATTAATATCTATTTCTTAATTTTATTCTGGATTTAAAGTAAGAATTTCCTCTTTCTTAGTAATTTCTTGATTTATTTTTCAAATCCCCAAAAATCTTAGGGCTTCATTTTAAACCCAAATTTTGCTCTTTTTCACTTGAATAATATTTTAATCTTATAATTACTAGTTTTTTATCCATTTAACCTTCAAAACAACTCTGATTCTTGATTTTAATCCGAATTTCAAAGATTTTACCCGATAAAGCTTAAAATGGTTTTTCTTCGATTTGAACCTTGTTTTTCACTCAATTTAACTTGAATTTTTAGCTATATGTTCCTAAAAATATGGAAAACACATTTTTGAAGTAAATACACAATTTTATCCTTCTTTTTCGAAAACTCATTTCGAAGGTCCGTTTTGGCCCTGAACCAAAAATAGTCAATGTGGGTCTCATTCATTTTTTTTTGCCGCGTAGATTCTATATTTGATATTTTTAGTGGATTTTAGGATCATTTGTGAAAAGTAAGGTCGTGGGTTCGAAGTGTAGCGGATCGATTTGACTTTTGTGATAAGTTATGATTTAACTCTTTCAAACTACGTTGGGTAGTAAATGATGGTACAAAATGTATGTTAAGGGTGAGAACTAATCATGAAAAAATGTCTATCTATGTTTTGTGTCTGTGTGGGGGCCTATATGTGATGTAACTATCTATATTGAGATATTATATGATATGGGTGACCATGTGGGGTCCTATGTGATATTGATTGCCTTGAATACATGTGAATAATTATATTGTGTTATTAAAATGCTTAATATGGTACCATTGGTGTATTGTGATTATATTCATACTTTATTGGCATATGAGATATGTGGAAATCCATGGATGAAACAAAAATAATGAGTGGATATTGGCTCACATGGTTTTGGTTGTGGAAATATATCATGTGGTTGGTTTTGAAAATACTCATTATGATTGATTGTGAGCATTATATCCTCATATCGTACTCATTCATGAAACATTAGTACCACGATGGCAACACCTCAGTAACACCAGCAACACCTTTTTTAAAACCCTCCTCAAGGGATATGTTAGGGAGGAGATAATGTAACACCTTATGAAAATCTTTCTGATGGATGTGCTAGAAAGTAGATATAAGATATGTGGATTGTATACATATTGATGAACCCCCCCATGGGTCCTGCATTGAGAGGCTTGCCTTCGTAACTATATAAGAGGATTGGGTAGTGATCTCAAAGGTTGTGCAACGACCTCATGCATCATCATCATCATCATCATATACAATGCACTCATTTTATTGTGTTGTATTACCATATTGACTTGCCATCTATGTAACTATCTTATCTTCTTTACTTGTATTTGATGATCTTGTATATGCATATTCCCCCTTGTTCTAATTATATGTGATATAATGAAAACTTGTGTTCTATCTTGGTGTGATATTGCAAGATATATGATAGATTAGAGTTGTTAGTGCAAGCGGTGTGACCTACCATTGTGGGATATTTTCTTATTACAGGTGATATGCCCTTAGTGTATATTTTGTATGCTTTATTTACTACTTTACTTAGTCGGCTTATGATACCTACTGAGTATAAGTGGACCATACTCATGCCTACCGTACCCTTTCAGTGCAGTTCCTAGATCAAGTGCCCCTTAGATTACTTAACTCGGGCGATTGTTGGAGCTTTCAAGATAGTGGTTTGATATTCATACATTCAGAGATTGCCTTTATCATTCTATCATAGTTATGTCTTTATTAGTACTCAAACACATATATTATTCCTTTGTGGTTATTTTTCTGATGTATGTGACTTATGGATTGTATTAGTAGTTCTTACACTATTGACACCTGGTTTTTGGCATGATTATCATTTTGGATAAGTTCTTTTAGAATTATTATGACTACTTGTATGGTTTGTCTTCGATTTTGAAGCCTTACCTTCTAGTATTTCTATCTTTTTCTCTTTTTGTATCAGTTTGGGTGATAGACTTTCTTGTTAAGGCACACTGTGGCAAGTGCCATTTTGTTCCTCATTTTTGGGTCATGATAAATTTGTATTAGAGTAGCCAGGTTTCATTGGTATCAACAGTGTAAGAATAGGATGTCTAGTAGATTCTCGCAAATCGGTACGTAGACATCCATATCTATCTTCAAGTAGCTATAGGATGTCTTTGGGAAACCTTCTTTATTTTATTCCTTATAATGTGAAATTCTTTCATACCTTGTGTTTTGAGTTGTGTTTTACTCTTTCTGCATGGATAGTGTGTCTTATACTCCATACCAGTTGAGAGATATTGTGAGAGATTGGTAGAGATCATTTGTTGGTTGTAGGCCAATTGATGCTCTTGAGTTGGCATAGGATTAGTTTGTTGATGCCTTTTTGTATAGATTCATCCCTTACAGTTTAAGGGATCAGATGTGGGACAAGTTTAATTATTTGGAACAAGGCCCCATAACAGTTGCTAAGTATAGGGAACGCTTTCATTCCCTGTCCAGATATTCGTACGATAGTATTTTGACTGAGTCTAAAAAGATTTAAAAGTTTGTAAAGGGTTTGGATGTCTCTCTTTAGTTGGCTATGTCTCAGATGGTTATGCTTAGGGCTCTTTTTTAGAGTATTATGGATCATGCTAAGATGACATAAGGTATTCTTAGTTCATCTCTAGGAGGCACCAAGAAGGCATAATGTTTTGGTAAATTTAGGAGTCAGAACTCTCGAGGTAGAGATTTTAAAGGTTCTTGTAGATACCATGGTAGGCCAATGCAAGCGGCTTTACGGAGTTCAGGTGATGGATCTTCTAGTTTAACAGTTTAGGGTTGCCATTCGGGCTTAGTTGTACCTTTTTCTGTTGAGATTAGTCATAGAGGTTTCTATGTGTGTGAAGATATTGGTAATGTGGCTAGGGACTATCCTCGCCGAGTGATTTAGGCTACTCTTATTTCAGCTGTGAGGGGTAGGGGCACTACCAGAGATGCAAGGGGCAGAGATAGTAGAACTCATAGGGTGATCGTAGGGCTATTCAGGCAGTTGGTGGTCATGGGGACACTCAAGAAGTTGGTGGTCATGGGCAATGTTGTGCTATACTAGCTAGACCTGAGGCAGAAGCTTCTGATGTTGTGATTACAGGTATCGTCCCCATTTATTTCAAATCTTTATCTATGTTATTTAATCTCGAATCAACTTTCTCCTATGTATTTGTGTATTTTGTTTCAAGTTTTGATTTTGTTAGTGAGCCTCTTTTTATGCTTAGTCGTGTATCTACCCCTTGTATGAGATTTTTTAGTGGTGGATTAGATATACCGATCATGTGTTGTGACTTTTGTCAGGCGTGAGACGTTGGTGGACTTACTTGTGTTAGATATGATTGATTTTGATGTTATTTTAGGTATGAATTGGTTGACTCCTTATTATCCTGTCCTAGATTGTTATGCCTAAATTGTGACTTTAGCTTCGTCGAGTGTACCGAGGATAACATGGAAGGGTGCACTTCATTTGGGTCCTAAGAGGGTTATCTCTTATGTTTAGGCTCATCGATTGGTTGAGAGAGGATGTTTAGCTTACTTGGCTCATATTCATGATACTAGTGTTATTTCACCTCATTTCTTGAATTTTGTTCATGTTGTTCGTGAGTTTATGGAGAAGTTTCCTACGTATTTCCCTGGTATGCCTCCAGATCGTGTTATTGATTTTGTTATTGATGTTGAGTCAGGCACCAAGCCCATTTCTATTCCTGCATATAAGATGGCCTTAATAGATTTAAAGAAATTGAAGGATTAGTTGCAGGAGTTGTTGGATAAGGGATTTATCTGACCTAGTATTTTACCTTAGGGTGTGCCTACTTTGTTTTTGAAGAAAAATGATGGATCTATATGGATGTATATTGATTATCGACAATTTAATATGGTGACGATTATGAATAAGTAACCTCTTTCTTGCATTGATGATTTGTTTGATCAGCTTCAGGTGTTACGGGGCTTTCCAAGATTGATTTGAGATTTGATTATCACTAGTTGAGTATTAGAGCTTCGGATATTTTGAAGACAGATTTTTGAACTCATTATTTTCATTACGAGTTCTTGGTAATATTTTTTGGGTTGACTAATGCCCCTGTCGTGTTCATGGAGATAATAAACTGGGTATTTTTACCGTATCTCAACTCCTTTCATATTGTATTTATAGATGATATCTTTGTGTATTCAAAGAGTGAAGCTAGGCATGAGGAGCATTTGGGAACTATGCTTCAGAGATTAAGATATGAGAAGTTGTATGCAAAGTTCTCTAAGTGCAAGTTTTGATTGATCCAACCAAGATTGTTGCGGTTCGTGATTGGGTTAGACCTACTTCACCCATCGAGATTCAGAGTTTTATTAGCTTAGTAGGTTATTATCGGCATTTTGTTAAAGGTTTTTTATCCATTGTAGCTCCATTGGCCAAGTTGACCCAGAAGAAGATTTTATTTCAGTGGTGTGATGCTTCTGAAGCGACTTCCAAAAGCTCAAGGATTTGTTGACTTTAACTCTTATTTTTGCTTTACCTAAGAAAGGAGTGGGCTTTACCGTATTTTGTGATACTTATGGCGTTGGGTTAGGTATTTTGTTGATGCAGAAGGGTACAATGATTGTGTATGTTTCTCATCGGTTAAAGCCCCATAAGATGAATTATCCTACCCATGATTTGGAGTTGTGCTCAATTGTGTTTACTTTGAAATTGTGGAGGCACTACTTATATGGAGTCCATTATGAGATCTTCTCAGATCATCATAGCCTTCAGTACTTTTTCACCCAGCGATATATTAATATGAGGCAGCGTCATTGGCTTGAGTTGCTTAAGGATTATGACTGGACCATTTTTTATCATTTGAGCTAGGCTAATGGAGTTGCGGATGCCTTAAGTTGGAAGACGACTAGCATGGGTAGCTTGACGCATCTTTTGACCAAGGAGAGTCTTTTGGCCTTAGAGGTTCAGTCTTTAGCTAATCAAATGGTTAGGCTTGTTATTTCGACACGTGGGCATCTTCTGGCATTTATGGAGGCTAGATCTTTTTTGATGGAGCAGATTCGAGCTCATTAGTTTGATAATATTGGATTAAGATTGATTAGAGATAAAGAGTTGAGTGAGGAGGGGTGCTAAGAAAACTTCACTTGATTCAGATGGAGTTTTACGGATTGGAGGCCGAGTTTGTGTACCGAGAGTAGGTGATTGGATTAGGTTGATCTTGGAAAAGGCCCATTATTCTAGATATTCTATCCATCCAGGTGTAACTAAGATGTATCATGATTTGAGGAAGCATTACTGGTGGGGTGGTATGAGGCGATATATAGTGGATTTTATGGCTCGTTGCCTATGTTTTCAGCAGGTGAAGGTCGAGCATATGAGGCCTGGTGGGTTACTTTAGAGGTTACCCATTCTCGAGTACAAGTGGAAACAGATCACTATAGACTTTGTGACTAGTTTTTCTCGTACATCTTATTGCTCTGATAGTGCTTGGGTCATCATGGATCGATTGACCAAGTCAACCCATTTTATTCTAGTTTAGGTCTCATTCAGAGCTAAAAGGTTGGCCCTATCTACTTTAGTGAGATTGTGAGTCTTCATGGTGTGTCAGTGTCCATTATTTCAGATCGAGGTTCTGTGTTCACATCTCACTTTTGGAAGATTTTTCAAGATGACTTGGGTACTCAAGTTGATCTTAGCACGGCATTTCACCCCTATATTGATGGCCAGTCAGAGGGGACTATCCAGGTTTTGGAAGATATGGTCTGCACTTGCATAATGGATTTTGGTGGTCAATGGGAGTAGGATTTGTCTTTAGCTGAGTTTTCATATAACAAAAACTATCATTCCAGTATCGACTTGGCTCCTTTTGAGGCGTTGTTTGGTAGGCATTATCACTCCTCAGTGGGTTGGTTTGATGTTTCAAAGGTGAGACATCGAGGTATGGACTTGCTTTATCAATTTTTGGATAGAGCTCGAATCATTCAGGATAGACTTAGAGTGGCCCAGAGTAGGCAGAAGTATTATGCTGATCGTAGACTTCGTGCCATGATATTTGGTGTTGGTGATCATGTCTTCCTTCGAGTTTCACCCATGAAGGGGGTGATGATGTTTGGGAAGAGGGGCAAGCTTATCCCTAGGTATATCATCCCATTTGAGATTCTTCAGACTGTTTGTAATATGTTTTATGAGTTTGCTTTGCCCCCTGATCTATCAGTTGTTCATCTAGTTTTTCATATTTCTATGCTTTGTCGTTACATTCCTAATGAGTCTCATGTTATTTATTGGGAGTCAGTTCAGTTAGATGAGTGGTTGCCTTTTGTTGAGGAGATGATCTCCATATTTGCTAAGGATGTTAGGCGGTTGCACTCTAGAGTGATCCTTGTGGCCAAGGTCCAGTGGAGACATCGACCTATAGATGAAGCTACTTGGAAGGTCGAGTCTGATATGCATAGTTCTTATCCCCAACACTTTGTTGATTCAAGTATTTCTTTGCCTTAGTTCGAGGACGAACTAGATTTTTCGTGGTGGATGAAATAACGAACAATTTTTTTATGAAATATGTGAATTGTGTATTTTCTGTGATTTGACTATTTTACCCCTCCCTATAGTTGCATTATGGTATTTCTTAAGTGTGGAGGTGATTGGCATTGTTCTCAATGCATTTTTGTACCATTTATGCGATATTGTGATTTTTGATGGCTTTAAGAGTCTTATTTTAGACTTATGTGGATATCTTTTGATCCATGAGACGGATGACTAAACAGACTATACCAAAAGCTCTGGAATATCGATTTTGGGATAGGTAGACCTTTGGTTTGAGTGCCGGTGCACTCGAGCTCATTTTGACCTATTGGTCAGAAAGTTAGAAAAATTAGAAATATGGGTGTGGGATCCACATTCGATCGAAATGACCTCGGATGGAAAATTCAATTTCACCAGTAGATCTTGAATGTCAATTTTTGGGTGATAATATGTTTGATGTAATTTTATGGCTTTTAAATATCATTTCGACTCTTGATATGGAAAATTGTGATTTTGGATTTTAGGGGTCAACTTTGTAAAAATAACATTTTTAAAAAAATTTGATATCGCCATTGAGTCTGGAACATCGAATTTAGTGTGGTACATGGCTCGTTTGCGTATATCGAACTCCAAATGAATTTCGAACACCCCATCAAAGTTCGGGTTGGACTAACAAAACTCTGCTGCAATTGCAGATTTTTTGGTATAAAAATAGTTTTTCCCCATTTTGCTCATTTTTCATCTTGCCTCTAGAGAGTTAAACTAGAAAATCGTGTGGGATCTTGGGAAGCAAGATTAACATCTATTTCTTAATTCTATTATGGATTTAAGGTAAGAATTCACAATTTTCTTAGTAATTTCTTAAATTATTTCTCAAAACTCCAAAAATCTTAAGGCTTGACTTTAAACCCTAATTTTACTCCTTTTTAATTAAATAATATTTTAATCTTATAATTACTAGTTTTTCATCAATTTAACCTTCGAAACAACTCTGATTCTTGATTTTAACTCGGATTTCAAAGATTTTACCTTGTAAAGCTTTAAATTAGTTTTTCTTCGATTTGAACCTCATTTTTTACTCAATTTAACTTATTTTTTTAGCTATAGATTTCTAAGAATAAGAAAAACACGCTTTTAAAGTAAATTTAGGATTTTTCTCTTCTTTTTTGAAAATCCATTTCAGGAGTCCGTTTTGATCCTTAGCCAAAAGTTGTCAGTATGGGTGTCATTCATTTTGTTTTATTGGGTAGATTCCATATTTAATATTTTTAGTGGAGTTCGAGATCATTCGTGAAAAGTAAGGTCATAGGTTCGAAAAGTAGCAGACCATTTTTGGCTTTTGAGGTAGTTTATGGCTTAACTCTTTCAGACTGAGTTGGGTAGTAAATAATGGTACAAAATGTATGTTAAGGGTGGGAACTAATCATGAAAAATGTCTATCTATATGTTGTGACCATGTGGGGGCCTATATGTGATGTAATTATCGAAATTGAGATATTATGTGATATGTGTGACCGTATAGGTCCTATGTGATATTGATAGCCTTGAACACATGTGAATAATTGTATTATATTGTTAAAATACATGATGTGGTGCCAAAGGTGTATTGTGATTATATTTATACTTTATTGGTATATGAGACATGTGAAATGAGTGGATATTAGCTCATGTGGTTATGGAAATATATTATTTTGGTTGGTTGTGGAAAATATATCATGTGGTTGGTTGTGAAAATACTCATTGTGATTAGTTGTGAGCATTATATCCTCATATCATACTCATTCATAAAACATTGGTACCACTGTGGTAACACCTTTGTAACACAAACAATACCTTTTTAAAAACCCTCCTTAAGGGATGTGCTGGGAAGAAGATATTGTAACACCTTATAAAACCCTTTTTGAGGGATATGCCAGAAAGGAGATATGAGATATGTGGATTATATACGGGGTGAAGAACCCTTCATGGGTCCTGCATTGGGAGGCTTACCTTCGTAGGTGTATAAGGGGTTTGTGCGATGATCTCGGAGGTTGTGCAACGACCTCGTGCATTTTCATCATCATCATCATATACATTGCACTCACTTTATAGTGTTGTATTTCCATATTGACTTGTCATCTTTGTAATTGTCTTATCTTTTTTTGTTGTATTTGATGATCTTGTATATGCATGTTCCCCCTTGTTCTACTTATATGTGATATAATGCATATTTGTGTTCTATCTTGGTATGATGTTGCAAGATATGTAATATATTAGAACTATTAGTGCAAGTAGTATGAGCTACCGTTATGGGACATTTTCTGATTGTAGGTGACGTGACCTTAGAGTATATTTTGCATGCTTTATTTACTACTTTGCTTAGTTGGTCTATGATACCGACTGAGTACAAGTGGACTGTACTCATTCCTACTGCGCCTTTTTGGTGCAGGTCCTAGTTCGAGTGCATCTCAGCTTACCTGACTCGGGCGATTATTGGAGCTTCCAAGGTAGCGGTTAGACATTCATGTGTTCGAAGTTCACATCTATCTTTCTATCGTAGTTATGTCTTTATTCGTATTCGGAGACAAATATTATTCCTTTGTGGTTATTTTTTTGATATATTTGACTTATGGATTGTATTAGTAGTTCTTACACTATTAACTCCTGCTTTTGGGCTTGATTGGTATTTTGGATAAGTACTTTCCACATTATTATGATTACTTGTATGGTTCAGCTTCATTCTAGAAGCCTTACCTTAGGGTATTTCTGTCTTTTTCTCTTTTTTGTATCAGTTTGGGTGATAGGCTTACTTGTCAAGGTATGCCGCGACAAGTGCCATTATGACCCTCGTTTTTGGATCGTGATAAATTTATAAGCTAGTAAAAGAGTTTTAAGATATTTGTAAGAAACGAAGGATCTTAAGCTTACATACAGATATTTTTACTCATTAGAAATCATTGGATATTCAGACTCCGATTAGGTGGATGCAAAATTCTACTTCTGAATACATTTTTCATCTTGTTAGAGGTGTTGTGTCGTGGAGAAGTTTTGAGCAAGCCATTATTTCAATATCCATAATAGAAGCTGAATTCATAGCATGCTATGAAACTACTCCATAGGCGTTATGGTTGAAGAATTTTACTTTAGGCCTTAAAGTTGTCGATTTTATTGCAAGTCCATTAAGGATGTTTTGTGATAATTCGACTGTAGTATTCTTTTCAAGAGTAATAAGAGTAGCAATCGAAGTAAGTACATTGATATAAAGTATTTGATGGTTAGAGACCATGTCAAGAAGCAAGATGTAAGATTTGAACATGTTACTACTATTATGATGATTGTTGATCCTATGACTAAAGATTTATCAACTACGTTTTCCAAAATCATTTAACGTGTATGAAACTTTGTAACTTATTGTAGTCTTGCTTTGCTTTCTAATAATTTGTCTAGAAATATCATTTTTGTTATATACGATAGTGCACATTTTGATTTTCATGTATTAGAAAGTGATCATTGGATCAAATAAAGTTAGATTCTGAATGACTTATATTAGGCTCATTCATAAAGTTGTTGGACACTTATTTAGGACATATTATATATTATAATACATGAAAGAAAGTATTTGATTAAGAGCATGACCTCCATGATTCTTGTATTAATATATTTCTGAAAAAGTGATTGTTGCATAACTACTAAGTTGGGTAAATTTGTGTTTATGGTCGTATTGCTTATTTTCGCTCATAAAGGATTGTCTGATTTTGATATGTGGGTCAAGTGAGAGAATGTAAGAATATTATATATCAATGACCCACATATTTTTTATAATAAAATACTTACATTGTTACCCAAGTAACGTAATAAATCAGTCAATTAATTTTCTTTGTTATGCATATATAATATTTCTTTTATGGCAAGAAATAACTATAAATAGTCACTAGGATTAAAGTTATTTACCTAAGAGTCCCTGGTCTACTTATAAATACACATATGATTCCATCAGTCCGGTATACTCTTTGATAGACATAGGCCAGAAGACTCCTAAGCTTTGTCACAAATACCCTCTCAAGCTTTTTTCTTCTCACACTTGGACAATGGTGATTGAAGAACATTCCTATTTAACTTTTTCATTGTGTTTGTATTTGTGATATGTGTTAAAATTCAATATTTGAAACTTAAGAGTGTTGATCAAATTCAATATTCGAGGTTAGGAAATTCGTTTTCATGTTTTAGTAAAGGTGTAAACTGGGTCGGTTTAAGCCGGTCCGACCCGATTAGTCGACCCAATAAGGAGTCTGAACCGGTCTGACCCGGCACCGGCTAAAGGACCAATCTCCTGGGCTGAGGTCCTGGGCTGGGCCAATTGGTCCAAGTAGTAAGGTGGACCAACCCAGTTGAGAAATTCGGCCAGGCCCACCGGTTGTTCGTTTGGACCGGCCCGATCAATATTTTTTTTAATAATTAGCCCAATGGCCTATCTGCCCAAAAGATAATTTTGGACCATTGGTAATGACTATATAGTCGTTGGCCCAATGGCCAAAATTATCTTTTGGTTGATTTTATTGAAAAAAAATCAATTTTTTTCTATAAAAACTAGGCATTTTGAATCAATTTCTCCCACATCTTAGAATCTTATTCTTTCAAACTCTCTCAATTATTCTAATAATCTGTTAAAGTGCTCAATTTTATTTTATTATTTTGTAATTCAAGTGAAAGTTTTCAAAAGTTTTTCAACTTTTGAATACATCAAAAATTTGATATTGTCGTTTCATCTCTTACTTTTAATTTTTAATTAGTGTATTATTTATTGGATAATTATTTTTATTATTTTTGTTTTTTTAAATATTTATTAGTTTAATTTGTAATATGGATAAATTAAGAAAAGTCGGTAAAAATGTTAGAAATTTGTGTCTCGAAAGTGGTAGTGGTAGTAAAAAATAAATTGGTGCCAGTTCTAATAGAGGTAGTTCAAGTACTAGATATACTTGTATGTCTCTAGTTCCAATTACCGAACCCTATGAGAATAAATATGTGTAGGTTCCCACGATATGAATTTCTTAAAAGCTCAAGAAATTTATGGTATAGAAGAAGATAATGAAGTGGACGCAGTTGATTTAAATGTAGATGATGTTGCTATTGGTGATACACCCAAAATCTGTAATGCTAATGTTAGATCTGAATTTGTTACCTCCTCTCCATCTCCCTGTAAGATCTCATAGAAAAACTAGTATGCAAAATGGTTCGATGAACTCTTTTACTATGTCCGTTTTGTAATGTGGATACTTCTACTTACATGTTTGTCATCTGAACCGTTGAACTCACTATAAAGCAACATTTTAAACACTTTGGTGGTGAGTGTAATACACTCTCTCCATGTCAGCTTTCATGTCATTTAAAATACTACATTAAATTCCACATCTTTTTAAAAATGCCACATAAGAAATTAAATATTAAAAAAATAAAAAATTGAAATTGAGAATTAAATAAAAATAAAAATAAAAATGAGGTGAAAACCATTTGCTCTCTCTTCTCCATCTTTTCTTCACTTAAGGTAGATATCAAGTTCTGGTACCAAAAACATCTTCCAATAGACATTTCTAGAAATGTCTTTTCATTCATTGTCAAAATTCAAAAAAGAAATGCACTTTCGTAATTGAATGAGCCTAGTGTGAGCATGAACATCTCAACAATCAGTGCTTTGCAGATGAGACAGGGTGGCTGTAATTCCCCAAAAAAACATAACTTGAAAAATAAAACTCACCACTGTAATTAACAAGAGTAGACATAGTTGCTGCTGCACTTTACAAGAAAACCCACAAAGGATGTCCAAAAAAAACAAACTTTACACCAAGAACAACAAACCCCAAATTTTATTTTCAATTGATATTTGCATTACACATTAACAACGCCCAAGATTTCCACAAAAACCCTATCAAAGTAGGAAAAAACAACTTTAAGAGTTCATCTAAAACAAGTTGACACATTTTTTTGGTTGCCGGAATTTGGGATGTCGGAGAATACTACGGCGATGAATTTGGCGAGTTTGATTTTGATGATGTTTCCCTTGACGCTCGGTAGTAGACGTAGAGTAAATGGTGGGGATTGTGTGTGGGGGTGGGTCATTAATGGTGGTGTTGTGGCTCTAATGCCATGGAAGCCTTGGCTTGTGAAAAGATTGAAATTTTGGTGTTTTTCTACACTTTGTTTAATATTTTTTTTTATACCCATATCTTGTTTTTGACAATTTTGAAGTTTGATTGTGAAAATGATTAAAATTTTGGTGTTTTTCTACACTTTGTTCACTTTGTTTAAGGTTGTTTTGTGGTGATAGAGAAGAAAAGGGGAATTTAGGCTGAGGTTAGGGTTGAGGAGAAGAGAGGGGTGGGTGAGTTATGGACGGCGGTGGGGGTGGGTGTAATACCCCGAACTTTCCTTAAGCCTAATTTCGTCTCTATAAGATTGAGGAATGACTTCCAAAGTGTGTAATGTTTAAATCATATAGAATTCTCCAAATTTTGACTTTTTATCATGTGTAAAATTGAATTATCTTTCCAACGATAAAAGATTCGCCCAAATCCGATAACCGGGCAAGAAGTTATGGCTAATTGAAGTTCCTATCATAAAACACTGTCATTTAGACCCTTAGCGCGTCGCGGAGAGGAGTAATATCCCAATTTTTAGTTTTCAGTAGCTTAACACGATTGTGGCGCAGCACGCTAAAGTTTCAGGTCCCAACCAGTAGGACAACGCGATGGCTCCGCATCGCGGTGACCCTCAGATTCCCATTCGTCAATTTCCAGTGAGCCACCACGATAGTGGCGCGTCGCGATGGCCCATAAAATTGGGCTCCCAGTTATATTTTTCCAGTTTCATTCAGAAGTTAAAAAGGGTATTTTGGACTTTCTCCAAGCCACTTAAATCGTCCAAACACCTGATTTAAGGTCATTACAAGCATCATATACCATTTTCTTCTCAAAATCCCTCAACCAAAAACCTTAGTTCATCAAACTTCTCCTCCAAGAAACTCAAGATTTCTCCATCAATTTTCCAACTTAAGTCAAGATTCCAAGTTCTTAGTGCAAGAATTCCAAGAACCCTCATTCAAGAGTTCCAATAACATCTCGGAAGCAAGTTATTCATCCAAGTTTATCAATCTAAGGTATGTGGGGTTTGAACAAGAACACTATATTCGTTCTTGTGCTCAAATTGTTGATTTTTATTAAAGAATTTCATATTTTTGCAAGTGGGTTTATACCCAAATTACTTTATTTTGAGATTATGAGATTAAGAGTTGTTCAAGTCTTGATTTGTATGATTATTTCACTATTTTATGACATGAGTTGAGAAATTATGCTATGAGTGGCACATCTTTGTATCGATTTGATGTTTCCAAGATTAATGTCATGATTTAAGCTTTATTATGAAACGGAGATTATTTGAGCATGAGTATAAGTTCCAAATCAAGTATGAGTTTTGATGTTTCTTGAAAGTATGTTGTTTAGTTTGATTCAATCAACAAGTACTTTGATTTTAAAAAAAGATTACTTTTGAGCCTGAGTTAAGACATGAATCAACATTATTCAATATTTATGATTTAAAGATAAGAGAATTATAATTTGGTCTTCACTATAGACCGTTGAGTTGTTTTGAGTTGGATTTTCTAAGAGTTCTGAGCTGAGTATGGGAGTAGTATTTAGCACCGAGTTGGGTATGATTCTGAGGTCTCATACCCAGAACTACGTGCCACCATAGGACTGAGATTTATGGGCCCGAGGCCGAGATAATGATCACTGAGTTGAGGTTATACTCTCTAGTAAGAGTATGATGCCTCTCCCCAACGTGAGGTTTCTTCCTTAGGAGGACAAGACGTTGAAATCCATGTAGCTCACATGGTTTATATTGGTTAGAAGAAACTTTTGAGTGTCCAAAGTTATATAATCCCGAGTTCTAAGTGTCCCGAGACTAAAAGAGTTCTAGAGTTCCCAAGTGTTGAAAATTCCTAAAAGTTCTGAGTCCTTGAGTTTTAAAGAAGTTTTACTCTCCATGAGATAAAAGTATGAGTTTGAAAGTATTGTTTAAAGTTCCTTTAGCCTTCAAGTTTTGAGAATAAGATGGAGAATATAGATGTTAGAAGTAAAGAGAATGACTCACGAAATTTGTACTATATGCTTCATTATACATGACTTATGAGATTCAGATTTCAGCTTTTACTCAAGCTATATGAGTCATTTATATCAGCATGCAGATTTTTTATAAAGATTGATGATATTGTTTACTTATTGCATTGCATCTCCATATACTCAGTACATCCTCAAAGTGTTGATCCACATATATATCTTTGTGCTACATTGTCTCATAATGTAGGTACAAGTTGTAGTATGTGCAGTCAAAATCAGACAGTTGCAGATTTCAGCCAGTAGATGATGAGTCCTCCTATTTCGGGGACTTCAGTTAGATTCACTATTGTTCTTTACTTTCTTATTCTTATGTATTGATTAGTGATAGTTGGGGTCGCGTCCTTACTATCTATAGTCAGTATTAGTAGAGGCTTTATAGACAGTCAGTAGAGTTAATGTATTCAGTTTCAGTTTTCATTGTAAAAGCAGAGTTATAATCCTGTGAATTCAGTTTTGTATTGATTAGATTCAGAAAAGAGTTATCTTCCGCTGATATTGTACAAATTTATTCATTTTATTCAGTTGCTTATGAGTTTGCCAGTAGAAGGGTTAGCTTGGGGTCACTTGTGACCCTAAGCATCGTGTGACATCTTGAGACCCATTTTCAGGGTGTCAGGGACAGGTGGAGAGCGGTTGGGGTGGGGGTGGGGGTGGGGATGAGGGTGCTGGACTGGGGAGGGGTTGGGAGAGGGCCTTTTTTATTTTTATTTTTTAAAAATTATTATTTTGTAATTTTTAAAAATATTTTAAAATTTCAAAAGCTAAAAAAAAGTTGAATGCCTTCTTTTATTTTTTTAAATTTTAATATTATTTTAATATAAATATATTGCTTTACTCGGTCATACACACGTGACTACACGCACTTTGTCTTAGTCAGCAATTTTAATGCCACATATATCAGACCAACAGTCAAAGGGGTTAAAATATTGAGTTTTATTGATTTGAAGGGTCCAGATGACAAACATATAAGTAGGAGTATCCATATTACAAAACAGACATAGTACAAGGGTCACCGAGTCATTTTACCAAACTAGTATTGTGTGAACTTTTTTTTTAAAGTAGAAGAAACTACTAAGATCTAATTCAATATTTATCAAATGGTATATAAGCATAAGACTGGGGGTAATAAAAGGGATAAGGGTGCATTGTCAAGATATTTAAATAATGAACACCTAATAGAGCTAGCTGCGGCAAAATATGATGGGATTCTTAGGGGGCCAACTCAAAGTAGATTGAATCCAAGAACTGGTCGATTAATTTAGAATTATAATAAAATAAAGAATCGGAAAGAATTAGCGAAAATGATAGTTGTAGGTTGTTTTTCTTTATCTTTTGCTTCTTCTAATGATTTTATTCATTATATTCAAGCAATTTATAATTCTATGTCTACGGGTATTCCTAGAAGTACTTATCAATCTGATATTTTTAGACTTCATGTACAATATGTTTATTATTTATCTGCATTATTAAACAATATTTCATGTAGAGTTGTTCTAACTTCTTATCTTGATCGTGCTGTTAATAAAAATGACCATTTAACAATTATTTGTCATTGGATAGATAGTAATTTTATTATGCAAAAACATATTTAGAATTTTTGTATGATGAAGATCATAGACACACTGAAAAATTTATTTCTGAATCTATTTTTAAAATTGCAAAATATTATGGTATTGAAAGAAAAGTATTACGTATATATTTTGATAAGGCATCTAACAACAAGACTATTGTTGACTTGTTAAAAGTTGAACTTTCACCACCGTTACCCGAAATATTTCATGTTAAGTGTGCTTGCCATATATATAATTCAAATCGTAAAAGACGGTCTTGAATTTTTTGAGATATATATTGAAAATATTTGTCTTGCAGTTGACTTTATTCAAGGAAATCATAGAAAAATTAGAATTGTAGAATTTAAAAGAAAATATGAACAAAGTGGACTTAGACGGATATAAATGCCTGAAGAAGTAGATAGTAGGTGGAATGCTACTTCTAAGCTTTAAGAACTTTCCTTATTTATAAAAATCCTATTACAATGACTTTTAATCAATTTGTTGGTTCTTTTTCTAAGTGTATGTTACATGATTTTGACTGGACTAAGATTGTTGATCTTGTTAAATTTTTGAAAAAAAATTACATAGCTAGGGTTGAATTTTTTGGTGCTTATTATCCTATTGTTTGTAATATTTTAATTTATTTAGCCGACATTTCTTGTTTGCTTAATGAATATAAGGATAAAGAAGGTTACAAAGAAGTTATTGTTGCAATGAATGATAAATTTAAAAAATACTTTTATCCGCTACCCCCTATTTACTTGATTGGTGCTATAATAAATCCACGTATGAAATATAATATTATGTTCGAATTTACTTCTATTATTTATAATGCTTAATGCAAATAATTTTATGGATGCATTATACAATCATCATGCTGATTTACTTGATGATGTTGTACTGACACGTATCACTCCAACTCCAACTCCCCAAGCTCCCATGAGCCATCATCTTCTAAAAGACAGGCACATAGTAGTTATCCTGACTACTTTTTTTATTTAAATATTTGGAAAAGGGTGTCTCCTTCAGCACATAGAATCATCTCTTAGAAAGAGCTTAAGTATTATCTTTGACAACCGATAGAGGATCATAGAGCAAAGATCAACGCGTTGAATTGGTAAAAAAATAATGAAAGACAATATCCTGCACTTGCTAAAGATATATTAAATATTTTAATGTCAACCATTACATCAGAGAGCGATTTTAGTGAAGAACGACAGCAGCTTGGAGACAACTAGTTTGCCTTATGAGACTGGATTAGAGCGGAATGAAGAAATCAAGGAATAGAGGTGGAGCCAGCATAAGAACAAAATCTTTAAGACATTATGACTTCAAGGGAAAACTCAACACACTCAATTCCAATGCATGACTTTGGCCCCATTGATTTTGACATTTCTCAGGCAATTCCCGTTAATAGTAACATGAATGAGTTGAAAAAATATGATGCAAAATTTATAGAATTGTCAATCTTGTAACTTATAAGTTTTGAATCATTTTGCAATTAATCAATACAAGATTCATTCACTCCTTACATATTTTTTTCATTTAAACTGAATGTGTAATTTGAATTAAATACCTTAAATATATTACTATCAAACATTACATAAACATAACAATATATATATATATATATGTATGTATATGTATATATATATATATGTGTGTGTGTATGTATATGTATATATACATACATACAATGAAAATTGAAAAATAATGTTAGCAAAATATTACTTAGACTACTAGTATTGACATATAAAAGTTCTATATAAGTTTATCTTTTAAGTAGTGTATGTTAATATTTGAATATATATTCAAGTATTATTATATTAAGTAGTATATACTATGTGTATACGTGTTTGTATTTTCTAAAGTACTATAGTATGTAATGTATATATGTTGTGTGTATATTTTAATAGTAATATAATATGCAATGTATATATGTTGTATGTATATTATTTAAAGTAGTATTTTAATTTTTAAGTAGTATATATATTGTGTATATATATATGTGTGTGTATGTGTGTGTGTGTGTGTGTGCACGCGTATACGTATATATATATATATATATATATATATATATATAATGTATATTGTTTAAAGTGGTATTTTAATTTTTAAGTAGTATATATTGTATATATATGTGTGTGTGTATTTTTTAAAGTTTTATATATTGAATATATATATATATATATATATATATATATAGGGCTATTTCAATAAAAATATTTCAATAAAAAATGGTTGAACTAAAATTTATTACTGATTTTTATAATTTTTGTGTTGAACTAAAATTACTGATTTTTATAATTTTTGTGTAAAAATCCTACTCAGTACTCCCTCTCTCTCATAGTTTCTTCATTTTTGTAGTTCTTATGGTTTATATTTTCCCCAAATTTTTGATGATTTTTTTTTTTTTTTTTTTTTTTTTTTTTAATATTTATTTACCCTGTTCATCTCTCCCTCTTAATCCATATTCTTAACACTTTACTTCTTTAACCACACCCCGGAATATGTTTTATCTGGCAACTAACATTCGTCCTATGTCTATTCTGCAGACTTGGCGGACTTTCAAGGCCAGAATTCCTAGGAATTTACAGGTTAATCCATCGTTGTTATTAAGAAATTAAGAGGCTAACCATATACTAGGGGTAAAATTTTAATAAAGAAAAACAACTGATTTACATGATGTATAATAATTTGAACATGAAGTTAAACATAAAAACATAAAAGGTATTTTTTATGGGGAAAAATTTCATAAACAAGAACTTACATGAAGTAAATAGAGGAGAGGTTTCCCTTTCGGGAATCCCCTAAAGATCCGATGAAAAACGTAGAGCTTTTATTCAACAACAGCTTAGTGTTTACAACTTTTATACAAAAAGAACAAGGTTGGATCTTGTTTTTCGGTGGAGAGGTTTACACATTTAAGAGGTTTGGGGATGATTTTTCACTCTACTAGTTTCTACTTGATACAAGCCTTTTATAGGCAAAAACTAAAAAAGGAGTGGTTATAAGGATTACTACGTGGCCGTCATCTAATGGGCCGACACTTTTAGATAAGTGATAAGGAAAAACTTTAATAATGCAAGCCGGGTGCGCTGTGGGCCCCATCGTCACATGCGTTATTAATTTTTCTTTAATCCTTATCTGACGCGTGCTTCTGCAGTTTTTCTTTCTTTGTAGAAAGTATTGATAAAGGAAGCACTCGTACTGACTCATACTGACTCTGATATTTACATGACACAAAGTGGGCATCCCCACCTGACTAGATTGTTACTACTGGCATCCCCACCTGACTAGATTGTTACTGTATATTTTCTTGTCTATCTTGTCTTGAATTTGTCCTTATGTGTCCAAGTTGTGCAGGGCTATTGAGTCGAAACTCATGCCTGAGTCATCTTCTTCATAGGGGTCCTGTGCATCTTGGAACTGGGAATTATTGTCTTCGTCTGAATTTGAAACTGAAGGATTAATATCCTGTTCTGGTACCAATCTTTCTGAGTTAAAGGGATCTGTATTAGTGGGTGGTTGTTCGCTTGTCTGCTCATTTATGTATTTGTCTTGAGTCTGGCTACTGAAAAATTTATCTAATGTCTGTTTGATTATAGTTTCTATTGTCTTGTTTTTGCTTTTAGCTATTAAGGTTTTCCTAGTTCTATTTACTTTGGTTCTTGATGAAGAGCATCCTTCATCTTCACTTTTTGGCAAAGTGACAGCCATTAACGGATTTGTTTTGTCTTTACCGGTTACCGTTTGAGCCGGACTAGCTGTACCAACATCCGGTACAGTGGATTTCTTAGCATTTAGTGGGAAATGCACACCCTTCTCATCCATTTTTTGAGGAGATGGAGAACTCTGTTCTGGTGGAGTCTGTGTCTGAGCATCTGTCTTACTGGCTGAACGTTGTCTGAGTCTGGTTTCTAATATCTGTATTTGTTTAATTAGTCTTGTGTTTTCCATGACGAGAGATTCCTTTTGAGAATTCAGGATTTTGAAGTTTTCCGTCATAGAAGAACAGTGATCACAGAAAATTATTTTTCCAGTGTCTTTTTGGATATTGTACTGGGGAATTTGGTTTGGATTTTGTCTAAGGGAAGGAGAAATATAGTAATTTGGTCCTAGGTGTCCTCTAGCGTAATTAGTTGCTTCAGTAAAATCGTTAAAACCTTTGAAAAGCGGAGTTTTAAAACCTTGTATGGAGTCTAAAACTTCTAGCCAAGTTTGGAAAACACCATTATTTTTTCCATGAATTACTACATAATATTTAAAACGAGGTTTATTCTTTTCAGACATATATTGACATAAAGCATTCATGGAAGCCATAAAATGATTACGGTTTTGTTTATTGTATGAAATCCATAAATTGTCTACTAGGCATTTTTGAGGTCTATCTAAAACATAGTCTGGTCTTACTCTAAATGAGATATTGCTTTCTGGAAATGCAACTAAATTAAATGGTCCGAATTGAATTCGTTCCATTGTCTCTGTATGTTCTAATGGTCTAAAATGTATGTTACCTAACATTGTTTGTCTGTAAATGTCTGAAGAAGAGGCTTCTCCCTTGTCTTTGTGTCCAGGTGGTTGCCCTGTGGGTCTCATTCTGGGAAAACAAATAAGTAATGTTAAACTTATTTATTTATTCCTAGTTGTAGTCTACTTAATTGATCTGCTAATGCATTTTCCTTGCCCTTAATATGTTCAAATACTATATTTTTGTAGACAGATATGGTGTCTGTGAAATTTAACCATCTTCGCCTACTACTGTTTTTATCATTTATTTTTTGGTGGAATTTAACTATTGCTTCGCAATCAGTTCTAACTAAAACTTCTTCTTTGTTTAGTATATATAGTTTGAAGCTATTTAAACCATATATTATTGCAAGTACTTCTAGATCTATGGCACTCATATTTCCCTTTTCTCTATAAGCACCACTTTGATACCCGCAAATTTGTTCTTCATTTTTACTACTATACTTATTGGGTCGAGCTTTTAAAATAGCTCCCCATCCTAAATCACTACCATCTGTTTGGATAATTAAGTAATCAGATTCTAGAGGAATTTTTAGGTCTGGTATATTCTTAATTTTTTCCTTTATCTGTTTAACTAACTTAACATCTTCTACATTAAAGTTTTTCTGTCCTTTACTACCTGTTTTGGCATATAAAGGTCCAGCTATCTTTCCTAAGTTTTGAATAAAATTTCTTGCGTAATTTACTAGTCCTAGAAATTTCTGTAAATCCTTTGTTGTTTCTAATTTATCTGGCATGTCTAATACCTTTTTTGCTATATGTGGTTGTAATTTTATTTTTCCATTCCCTAGTGTTATTCCTAAGAAATTAATATAGGTTTTGCATAATTCCATTTTCTTTTTACTTACTATTATACCATGTTTGACGAATAATCTAAAGACTATTTGTAAGTGTCCTAGATGTTCTTGCATGTTTTGACTAAATACTAAAATATCATCTACATAGATTAGTATGAAATGCTTATATTCTCCGAAAATATTATCCATTTTTCTTTGAAAGATGGGCGGAGCTGTTTTTAATCCAAAAGGCATGACCAACCATTCATAATGTCCTCCGGGACATGTGAACGCTGTCCATTCGATGCTTTCGGGATGCATTTTTACTTGCCAATAACCGGATTTACAATCAAATTTGCTATATATCTTTTTATTCTGGATTCTATTAATTAATTCATTTTTATCTGGTAATTTATATGCGTCTGTTCTAGTATTATCATTTAGTCTTTTATAATTTATCACCATACGAGCTTTTCCTCTCACCTGCTCGCTATGATTTCGTACCATAAAAGCTGCTGATCTATGTCTAGATGTAGAGCGTCTTATAACTCCTAGCTTTAAAAGTTCTTTTATCTGTGTATCAAACTCATTGGTGTCTTCATTATTTGCTTCTATAGGAGCTGTTTTTATAGTATATTCATGGTTGATTATATCTAATTTACACATTAATTCATTAGCATCCCAATGAGCTAATGGTTTTTCTCCTATTATTTCCATTTTATCTAATATAGATATTATATTGTCTAAATCTTTTGGGCTATTTATTATCCCTATTTTATCTATTCCTTTCCTGAAATTATAGAACTGAGTTTCTATACTGATTAGTGTATATTCCTTTTCTATAGGTTCTAAATATTCTTTTCCCTCTACATTAAGTAGAGTATAATTTCTTATTTCTTCTGAATTTTCTTTCGACAGGTTGCTGCATTGCGTATCTTGGCAATCTTCGCAGCAAGGCTCTTGAAGAGTTTTCTTTTTATTCGTATTTAATGTTCTATATATTGTAGGCAGGATTTTTGTCTGAACCGGTGTGTAAGTTAGATCTTTAAATAACATTATCCCGTCTCGTGTTAGAAGACATCCTCCTTTATCTTGTATACAAAATTTTAATCCTATGACAAAGTCTGAGCCTATGTTTAAATCTCTAGCTAATATTCTATTTACCTTATAGACTGGGTTGTAAAATTTATTACAAGTATTTAAGAAACTTATTTGCGCGTTTTCTATATAATATCGATTAATATTCTGAGTGCCATCCATTTGAGTGGCTAGTATGGGTCTTTCAAGTATTTTTATTAGATGTTCTGGTACTATTGCTTTGTTAATTAAACAGCTAGTACATCCTGGATCTATTAATGCTAGCGTTTCTATTTCTATATTCTGTATTTTAATTTTTACCAGAACTTTTATAGTAGAAAATTCTTTGTCTTCATTACATATAAGATTTGTGTTATTATTTTCTGTGTTCATAAGTTCTGCTTCTAGTTTGTCTAAATGTACTGTGCCTATTGTTTCTTGGGTCTCTATTTCTTCTTTCATTTTTCCTTTCTCTAGAGTAGTTAATCTTTGTTCTAGATCATTTAATCGAGTTTCTAAAGTAGATACTCTTAAATTTAAAATCTGATTATTTGTATATTTTTGTCCATTATTGGTTTGTGATTCTACTTTTATTTTTAAAGTATTTTCTATACAATTTATACATGCTTCTAAGTAACATTTTTTACATTTTACCCTATTATCTTTACTTGGGTACCAACTACATATACGACACCTATTACTATCTAAACCCTTATTTCTTTGGAAATCATGTTCACATTCTTGTGTAATATTCATTAGGTTATTTATTACTAGGTTATTTAAATCTAAGTCATCTATCTCTTGACCTAATTCGTTAACTAAGTTGTCTTCTTCTGAGTCGGAAGAATCTGATTTTTTATCTTGGTCAGTTATATCGATGCTAATTATTGAGTAGATACTTTCCGTATCTGACATGTATTCATCTACATTTAATAGTGTTTCTTGGAAGTCTTCTATTAATTGGGAATTTCTTGTTCTATTATTGTTTCTCTTGGGGCATATATTGGCTAAATGATCTGTGCTGCCGCACGTATAACATTCTAGCTTATTTCTGTAATTTCTATCATTTCTATATTTTCTAACATGTCTATCCCTATTTAACCAGGGCTTTTTAGCTTTTGATTTTCGTAGGAAGTATTGTTTTCTGCTATATGGTTTTTGGTTATTTCGCTTCCTATATTTCTTGTATTGCTTTTGGTCATAATTTTGAGTTGTGTATATAACTGATTTACAGAAATTCATTTCATTTCGTTTTAATTGTTTTTGTATTTGTATGTTTGTACACTTTTCTGTTAAAATATCCATTATATGTTGTGCTCTATGTCCTATTGTCCATTTAAAATTCGGGTTTGCTGCTACCCCATCTCTTTTATACCATCTGTCTTCTATTTCTCTTCCTAACGCTCCGGGTAGTTTATTAAATAATTTTTTACCTAATTCTTCATTAAAAGTATTTCCACTTATGGTACAATAATAAAAATAATCTTGTAAAAATTTCTTTATGTATACCCAGTGTGAAATGCTTAGTTGTTCTAATTTTATTAATGCTTCCTTTTGTAAAGCTATCAATCCACTATTTGGATCTTTTCCAGTTAATAACATGTGCATTTTATTTGTGAAATTATAGGGATTTGGTCCCATGCTTAATAATACTTGAAAATCATGTGGGCAATTAGTTTTAAAACTTTCCCACGTGGCTTTAGCGGATTCTCCTAAGAAAGTCTCTAAATATTTATACATTGTTTCTGTATCGGTTTCAGTATAATGTCTTAAGTAATCAGCTGCTACTATTCCTTTCCATAAATCTATTACTGTGTCCCACATTTGGGGATCGTGTGCTGCGATATTTAAGATTTTTCCTTTACTACCTCCTTCTTGGAGTTTAATAGGTTCTTCTATAGGCATTCTTTTTCCTGCTGGTTTTATGTAGTCTTTTACTTCTGTGTCTGGGTTTACTCTTATTGCAGGTCTTCTAGGTACATTCCCTGTACTATAATCTATTGGTTGTGGATTAGGATTTGTTTGTTGGAAAGGGCTAGCACTAGAGGAGCTAGCTGGTTCTAATTCAGCTAATTCTTTGTAACTAATATTTGAACTTAGTACTGAAAATGTATCTTCTTCGAATTTATTTAGGAAGGGTTCATTATTTCTATATCCTAAATTATCACTGCGTTTCAAGCAAGTTCTGAAATGTTCTCTACATTCGTTTATTAGCATATTGTCTTTTTGACATCCTTTACATTTGAAAGTTATGTTTTTATGTTCTTCTGCTAGATTTTCTGCCTTTTCTATCGCTATATCTACTTCATATCCTTCTTGTAAAACTTCTATATTCATAAATTCACTTTCTGTTCCTATATTACTTTCGGTTTCATCGTCGTCTAGAATTCTTTTTGTCGTATAGTTATAATCTGTAAATCTTACCGAAGTTTCACCTTTACTTGTTGTATATAGTAAGTGTGAGTCTGGTGTGAAAGTCTTTGGTTTTGTAAATTTATTTAGATTTCATTCTAATCCTGCATATATTTCTGGATCTATTTTTATTGGTTTTATAAGACTTATTCCTTTATTACCCATTATTTCAACTACATCATTTACCTTTAATTTAAATTTTGTATTGCTACTTAAAGTTAATTTACCAATAAAACCTATGCACATTAATAAATTATTTCCACTATTCATTTCTTCGTATCCTTTAGTTTGAACTCCTATCTTAATATTTTTTCCAAATTCTTTTAAGTTCATTAAGAAATCTGGACTTATGTAAAATATTCCTCCATTATTTGTCATATCTACCTCTGTTAATCCTATGATCGATTTTTTAATATCTGACCATCGATCATCATATATAGTTATTAATACTTTAGATCCCAGATTTTTTCTGGTTAATCCTTTAATGCCTATGACAATTAATCCCATATGCATTAAAACCATTTTATTATATTTTATTTGTTTTAAGGAGTTAGTATTTACTAGGTCTAATATTTTAGAATCTTCTCCTAAGGCTGATATTTGCTCTTCTCTGTAATGTCTATATAGCTGGTTGTTTGAAGAGAAATATCCTGTGTTGTATAATGTCTTTGGATTTAGTAATTTTAACTGATGTTGTTGAAAGATTTGTAAATCCTTATCTACATCTATTATCTCATTAAGCTCTTGGTTTTGTTCCATATTAGGTTGTCTCCTACATATTCTAGATAATATATTATTATTTCCTATCCTGTTTTCTGAGAAACTAGCTCTCCTACATATATATATATATGTTTTCTAAAGTAGTATAGTATGAAATGTATATATGTTGTATGTATATTGCTTATAGTAGCATTTTAAGTAGTATTTATTATAAGTACATATGTTGTATGCATATTGTTTCAAGTAGTATATGACTATATATTGTATATATATATATATATATATATATATATATATATATATATATATATATATATATATATATATATATATATTTGTGTGTATGTTTTCTAAATTAGTATAATATGTAATGTATATATGTTGTATGTATATTGTTTAAAGTAGTATTTTAATTTTTAAGTAGCATGTACTGTATATATATGTGTGTATATATTTTCTAAAGTAGTATATATTGAATGTATATATGTGTATATGTTTTCTAAAGTAGTATAATATGTAATGTGCTTAAAATACTACTTGAAACAATATACATACAACATATATATGTACAATAAATACTACTATAAACAATATACATACAACATTGAATGTATATTGTTTCAAGTAGTATATAACTATATATTGTATGTATATTTTCTAATGTAATGTAATATATATTGTATGTATATCATTTCAAGCAGTGTTTTAAGTAATATATGTTGAATGTACATAACTACATATGTGTGTATATTTTTTAAAGTAGATATTGAATGTATATTAATAATTTATTAATCTTTAGTGTCATATAATATGTAATGTATATATGTTGTATGTGTATTATTTCAAGTAGTATTTTAAGCAGTATATATTGAATAAATATTGTTTCAAGTAGCATATATCGTATGTATATTTGTGTGTATGTTTTCTAATGTAGTATAATATATATATATATATATATATATATATATATATATATATATAATGTATATATGTTTTTAAGTGGTAGTATATATTGAATGTGTATTGTTTCTAGTAGTATTTCAAGTTATTGTATGTATATTTGTATGTATTTTTCTAATGTACTATAATATACAATGTATATAAGTTGTATGTATATTATTTCAGGTAGTATTTTAAGTCATATATATTGAATGTATATATGTGTTTATATTTTTTAAAGTTGAAATTGAATGTAATATATGTGTGTATGTTTATTAAAGTAGTATAATATGTAATGTATATATGTTGTATGTATATTATTTAAAGTATTTAGTAGTATATATGTGTGTATATACAGTATATATTGAATGTATATATTTAAAAAAATCATGAAAATTCAAATTCAATCTTTTATATTTTACTTCAAGAACTGTTAACCGACTCATTAATCGAATTGGGCCGGATTGACCCGGTCTAAGACCGATTAAATCGGTTATTTTCTTAAATGGGTTGGTGATGGGCCATAAAGAGGATTTATATTTGTTGGGCCTGGTACGGACCAGTCCATTAAGCTGGGAGACCAAACCGAACCAAACTTGAGCCCGATAATAAATTTTGGACCGATTTCGGGTTGTGCCAGACAGGCTTGATTGACAATTTTATGTTTCAATCATGTCACTAGGTTCAAGGTGAGTTTTGGTCTAGTTGAAGGTTTGGCTCAATTCACGAGGTTTCTAGATAAGTTTTGAGTTGTTGAAAATTTAAAAATTTCTAAGTTAAGAGTTTACTTCAGTTAACATCTAGTCAAGATGACCTTGATTCGGTGTTTTGATGGTATCATTATATCCGTAATATCATTTTCAAGCTAGTAACATATTTGGATTGTGTTCGCAAAATTCTGAATGAGCTTTGAGTGGATGATTATAACTTGAGCTTAAGTTTTAGAACTTTATGCCTTCAGAAATTC
The DNA here is from genome assembly GCA_030864215.1 of Capsicum pubescens. NCBI lineage: Eukaryota > Viridiplantae > Streptophyta > Magnoliopsida > Solanales > Solanaceae > Capsicum > Capsicum pubescens. Next base: position 85,467,489 of record CM061543.1, read on the forward strand.
ATGCTACTAAATTTGTGCTTCAAGACAAAAAAAGTTTCACAAGAAGCAAGTTATGGCCTGTAAGGCATTAGTTCAATACATGAACTTCTTAAGGTATGAGGTTCTAAAATTGAATTTATGCCTTATTGAACATAATTTGTGCCAAGCAAAATTTTTTGAATTTTATTTGCCTGCTTTTTTATTAGGAAGGTTTCCGATGAATCCTCAAGTTTCACTTAAGCATCTCTTGTTTCAATCATAAAAGATAAAACTACAAAAAGACAAAAAAAAGGAAAATAAATTAAATAAACACTTAAATGCAGCTGACCTCACTACACATGTACTTCAACAGGTTTGAGGACAATTTTTTCATTTTAGTAAAGAGAACATGGATTAGCAAGTTTTTCCAAACAACTGTTTATTATTATCATCAATTTTAGCATTTTTAGTATTTTTATTCAAACATGCAACTTTTTAGTATTTTTATTCAAACAGGCAACTATTTATTTATAAAATCAAATTCAGCACCCACCGATAGTCTTTGACCCTTGATGCCTGCTGGTTTGTTTTTTAACTTAACATATCATGCCTATTAAAACAACGTGCAGGGATTAGTTTCCTATATCATGAGTCCTCCCAGGATCTTTCATCAATCATCAAATTCATTAGTATCTGACTATTTTTGGAAGATACACAAACTCAATGAGCCTTAATGATGATCATCGTATCAAAAAAGAAACAAAATCATATATCTAAAACTTATTCCTAAACATGTGCAAGATAGCGGGTCACAAATTTCTTTTCTCAAATCTTAAGACAATTGTCTGTAACATTTCTTCCATAAAACTTAAATTCTCACTGTTTTTGCTTTCTGAAATGAGCTCTTTTCTAGTAGCGAGGCCAATATCCCCGAGCTCTAATTATAATTTAGGTCTTCCATCATCATCAGTATGTGGTGGTTGTCGTCGTGGCCATTTCTGCAAGATTTCAAACTCATTGAGCCTTGATGATGATGGTGATCATCGTATCCAAATAATTCATGATCCGGAGCTTACACCTAAACATGTATCTATAATAATGGATGGAAACAGGAGATGGGCCAAGGCGAGAGGTTTACCAATGCAAGAGGGTCACAAATTTCTTACTCCTAATCTTAAAAATATTTGTAACGTTTCTAACCAACTTGAAATACAACTTGTCACCGCTTTGGCTTTCTCAACCGAAAATTGGACCCGTTCCAAGGTACGTCTTTCATTAAATTCACCTTGCAAATAGTTTCTTAAAAATCAAGAAAATTACCTTTTTAGTAGGATATACCACTTGTTGGGTTCGCGAAATCGAGAGGGCGTCATGCGGAAACTTATAGTTTGCAAACCTTGAGATGATAAATCAGACGAGAAAGAAAAAAATATTAAAAATATAATATTATTATATGATTTGGCAAATCGGCCTACATTTAAAACCTAATATTAAAAAAAATAGAAATCTCCCATACCAGACTCTTTGATGACTACATTGTGGATGCTATTGTGTTATGACTTAAAGAAGAGATCTTCTGTTTATAGAGTTACCAAACTGTAGAAAAAGAATAAACCTAATAGAAATCTAATAGGAAAGAGTTACAAAACCCTAGAAAAGAATAGACCTAATAGAAATCTAATAGAAAAAAACTAATAGGAAAGAGATCTTTTCCAACAAGAAAACTTCTTTCTATCAAAAAAGTTAATTCTAATTATGATAAAAAATCAGGTAAAGTAGAAAATTCAGAGCAAATCCTAACATAAGTAGGGGGAAGCAAATTTTAGAAATGATATTTTAAACTCATTGTTTTCTTGTCAGAGGAGCTAGATGTAACTTACTAATTCTTAGATAAACTTTAATTTTATTGTGAATATGTTTTTATAACTAGTTTAGGTTTACGCATCTCGTGCGTGTACCTCATTTTATTGAGTTCAAACATTACACTAAATAAGATATTTTTTTAAATAATAAAGATGAATACAATAATTAAATTCAACATCTTTTGAAGAATTTATTTAATTAAACCTTACCTTTACCAAAAAAAATTCTCAAAGCCGATCGACATCCATCTACCACCTGTAAACTGCAACAAAATAATACGATGATAGAGACATCAAAACAATATAATTAAATCTAACCTTTACACAAAAATTTTCTCAAAAGCCGCCCGACACTCATCTACTACCTGTAAACTATAATAAAATAATACGATAATAGAGATATCAAAGTAATACAACTAAACTTTACCTTTACATAAGAAAATCCTCAAAACAGAGATATAAAAACAATGCAATTAAACCTAAACTTTAACTAAAAAAATTCTTTAAAGCTGACCGGCATTCATCTACCATCTGTAATTCATCTACGACCTGTAAATTACAATAAAATAATATAATAGTGATCACAAAGCTTCAGTTTTGATGAAAATAATTCTTATCTGAGAGAAAATTTTGACACAACTCCTATTGTTATTTCCTTTTCTGCTATATTTTTAGTGTTTATTATGCTATTTTTATCTATTAATTCAATTTTTATAGTAATTCATAAAATCCTTGTGGTACCGTAAATGCGGTTAATTCCTTAGATTCTTCTTCTAATTTTAAATGGTAAAATCCTAGAAAAAAACAAAGATAAAAGTTTAGATAGTTTAAAAAATTCATTAAGAGAACAAGAAAAAATAGTTAGCAGTATTAATAACCTCAAACAAGATAGGCGCGGTAACTTTACTAGATAATAAATAGTTATTAGGTAATAAGTATTTATTTTTATATAATGTATTTTGTGAATATTATTGATTGGATTAATTTTTGTTTTTATCTTCTTGACTTAAGATGTTTTATTAGTTCATATTCTAAATTAGATATTATCGTAATTAAATTATCTAGTGTTCTAGGATCCTCGTTGGTATTATGTAATCTTTTGTATTCTAGGTATAAACTATATAGTTTATTTTCGATTTCATTTAATGATTTATTCTTTTCGTAAGATGTATCCATTAATTTATATAATTATTAAATGCTTTGTAGTAATGTTTATTAACTGTTTTCTTTGTTCTTGTATCTTTTATTTTTGTATATCTTATTAACATTTTTAATTTTACTGATATTCATATTTTGGGAGGTGATTAAATGATAGTTGATTAAACGCTTTGCTATAATATTCTTTAGCATTTTCTCTTAGTTTTTGTAAGTCTTCTATATTATTTTTAAGATATTCTAAATATTCTATATGTTTTGTTTTAAAATATTCAATTAAATTTGTTTTATAAGGTTTTCTGTTAATCTTATTTCTTCCATTTCTTGTTCCCAATATTTTAGATATTCGTAGTTTATCATTTTATTCTTCTAAAGTAAATGTATAATAATCTATTTTATTTGTACTATATTTAATATCTTGTTTGAGGTTATTAATACTACTAATTATTTTTTCTTGTTCTCTTCTTAATGAATTTTTTAAACCATCTAAACTTTTATCTTTGCTTTTTTCTAAATTTTTCAAGGTTTCGTCTATCCATTTTAATTTTTCTATTAGATTTTCCATTATTTCTCTAATTTGTTTTCTATAATTAATTTCTTTATGTAGGTCTTCTTGGTTTTCTCTAATTTTCTTAATATATTCTGACATTTTTAGTCTGTATAATATTCATCTGAATCTAAATAGTATTGATGTTCATAATATATGCGTAAGTTTTCTATATTGTTTAATAATTCTTCCTCTTCATATTCTTGTAATTTTTCCCATATTATTTTCTTTATGTCTATGATTTCTATATCTCTAAGTATATATAAAACAAGTATTTTAATATCATCTGTCATTTAAGCTTGATTAAATGCTTTTTCATAATATTTTTCAGTTGTTTGTTTTAGTCTAAGTAGTTCTTGCATATTTTCATTAAGGAATTCTATATATTTTATATCTTTAGTTTCCATGTATTTGTCCAAATTTGTTTTCATCTGCTTTTCTACTAACTGTATGTTTCTCGTATCTTTTTCCCAAAATTCTAAATATACGTAATTTATCATGGTTGACATGTAGGTTTGGTATATATGTGTTTGTAAGTGTAATTAGGTATTTGTGGTATGTAATTTATTCTAGTCATATAATATTTACCAAATGCTTTTTCTAATATGATTTTTCTTATATCTACTACTTCTATATGCTTAAGTGCATATAAAATAAGTATTTTAAATTTATCTACCATTTCGTCAGATAAATAATTATTCATTTTTCATAAAATTGTTGTTTTCAAAATATTCCCTTTAATCATACACATAACAAAATATAATCATATTAGATTACTATATACTAGATTATTCTTAAATAACATGTCCGTCAGTCACTATTAGCATGATAATCCAGATATGTTTTCCTTAAACAGCCTCTACTCTTGCTACTCCCCACCACGGCTTCTCGCCTTATTGGTTTCACCTTTAGGATGGCATAGTTCTTAGGGATTTTTCTCCGTTTCCACTTTGCTAATAAACTTCTTAACATGCTATTTTTCGAATAATTCTATTATAAAGTAACTAACATAAAACTTATTTTATCATATCATGATTGTTAGAAATTATAAATTTAGCTATTCATAATACTGAATAAATATACATGTTCTGGTAAGTTTGATAATCCTAAGTTTTTTTTCTCCATAGATTTTTTCATTGAAATATACCTATTTTTAAATAAATAAGCAAAATATTTGTTGTGGACAAGAGATAGATTTTTTGCTTCAACTCATGAAGGCTTGCTTCTCTTCTGCCTCCGATGCCTTCTATTTATAATGAAAAAGTTTCTCTAATTTTACACGTTTCTAAAACTTTTTACAAAAGTCTTCTACCTAACCTACTTTACTATACAAAAGTCTTTCTAAAAAAACAAAATCTATTAATGCTTAGACTAATAGTCAAACTAAACAATAGTTTCTAATAATTTACTTAAAGAAAATTGTGAAAGTTTGTTCCATGTCGCTTTCACAATTTAATATCTTGTCTTTTATCTCCATTATTTTGTTCCGTAGCTATCTTTTTTGTCGTATCTGCTGTTTTTCTATCTTCTTTTCAGTGTAGTATCACATCTGGAATAAAGTTGTGCTTGCCACTACATCTGCTGCATATGTGGTCTTTGTATTTTTGGCCAACTTTTTCACAAAATTGATTATAGCTTCTTCTGAAATAATTCTCTTACTGATAGATCTCGTTAATGGTTGTTCTTCTGGTCTGAGGAGTGTTAATCCCCATTTTCTAAGTTCTTCCATGTCATGGTCTCTAACTTCTTTGCAAGTTGAATAAATCAATGCTTGATTCCTTGAATTATATATCCAAACTGGCTTTTTATTTGAATAATTATTAAATAACTCTGATAATATATTGCTTATTCCAATAACTCTTTTGTTGCGGTAAAATACTGGTATCTGCATTTTTGGTATCTCGGTCTGTTCACATATTTCTTCCGGAATAATATAATCTCTAGTCATACCCATTTTGACCACATTAATAGTCTGTTTAATTTCGTCAAATAATATTTCTGCTGGTGCGGAATAGAATCGAACATAGAATAATTGTCTGTTAGTAATTCTCTTGTAAGTCATAAATTCTTTGTGAATTTCTGAAATTCCTTCTAAATCATCTCCATTGGTTGTGTAAACCGTAGATAATAATCCATAATAGTAACATGATTTAATAAAATTTGGGCTTGTACCTGGTAAGGCAATAAGTTTATTGTAATTTTGGCATTTCTGGGTAATATATCTTTTTTGTTGTGCGGCTAGCTCTTCACTTTGAATAGGTTTGGTATTTAATAAGGTTTGTAAGGTGTGTATGTTGTCAATGTATTTTCGAGAAGAATAATTGTATATCTGTTTTTCTTGGTTAAGTGATTCAGAATAGGTATGTATCTGGAGAGGTGCAAATGCTTCTAAATTTTGTATTTTTGGTGTATATGGTTTTGAAAATATTTGGCTGAGGTTATAATTTTTTTTCTTTGGTATTCTAGGTCTATTTTGAGTGACTATATTTTTCCCTTTAGATGTGCCTGCAGCTGTAATTGAAGTTTCGTCAGTAATTTGAGTTTTAAGGTGTTTCTCATCGTCACCTTCTAGGTCTAGTTTTTTAATATGCTCTTCCTGCACAGTATCTTGTTTTTTATAGTGCTCGACTTGCACTTTTACATTTGTAACTTCAGTAATTAGTGTAATAACTCGTTCTTGTAATAACTCCATTTGTTTAAACATTTGGAGCAATAAATCAGTCTGGGTATCTTTGGCATCAGCCTCTTCCATTGGTAAATCAGTTTAAGTAGCTTTGTCTTGATAAGTAATCTGCAATGATATTTTTGTTAGTATTGATTATTTCAATTGTAAATGTAAAATTCAGTATATTTAATACTAGTCTCCGAATTTCCTTTGTCATAACTGAGTTTTGTATTTTTCTTGTTAGCCACCATCGTACCTGTGTATTATCTGTTCTAACAATAAACTTGTTATATACGATATATGGTTCAAATGCTATTAAACATTTATATAAAGAACATAATTCTTTTCTATTTATTTCCCATTTTATTTCTGTTTCGTTAAACGTTCCTGAATAATATCTACAATGATGTTCTAATTTTTCTTCTTCATACCTATATTTGAGTACTCCTCCATAACTATATTCACTTGCATCTGCTTCTACTATATATGTAAATTTTTTATTTTCATTTGAAAATTGTAATTTTGGCAATTCTTTACAAAGTAATTTTATTTTCTGTACCTGTTTTTTGTCTTCTTCATTATATCTATATTCTACATCCTTTTTTAATTTTTTCTGTAATCGTTTTAAGTTTTCTGCTAATTTTGGAATATATTCTCTTACTTGGTTTACTAATCCTAAAAATGATTGTAATTTATTTTTTGTATCTAATTCTTCTTCTGAATTTATTATTTTTTGGACTATATGTTTTTGCATTTTGACCCCACTTTTATCTATTTGTATTCCTAAAAATTCTATCTGATTTTTCATAATTTCTGTTTTCTTCTCACTTAAACTTATTCCTGATTTTTCTATTATATCTGTAAATTGTTCTAATAATTTTAAATGTTCTTCTTTAGTTTTTGTATATAATAGTACATCATCTATGTATATTGTACAATTAGGTAATTGTTTAAAATAACTATACATAAAATGTTGATATCTACCTGGTGCATTTTTATATCCAAATGGTAGTACATTCCATTCATAAAATCCTTGTGGTACCGTAAATACGGCTAATTCCTTAGATTCTTGTTCTAACTTTAAATGGTAAAATCCTGATTTACAATCAAATTTACTAAAATAATTATATCCTTGTATCTGTCTTATTTTTAATATCTTGTTTGGTATTGGGTAATTATAAGTCATTGTTTTTGCATTTAAATTTCTATAATCAATAACCATCCTACTTTTTTCTCTTTTTTGTTCACTATGTTTATTTACTATAAATGCTGGACTATTATGCTTACTATTACTTTTTTGTATATATTGTTTTTCTAATAATTCTTCTATAGTATTTTAAATTCTTTTAAATCATCAAAATTATATGTTAATGGTTTCTGGGTTATTATGCTATTTTTATCTATTAATTCAATTTTTATAGTGGTTTTATGTTTTTTCCATCCTTTTAATGGACCTTCACTATATAATTGTTCTAATTTTTTCTTAATTATTTCTATGTTATTTATTGAAAATATAGTTATTTTCTTTTTATTTATTGAAAATATGATCAGTTCTATTGTATCTTCAGTATTTTTTATATTTTCTAATTTTTGTGTAATTTTTTCACTTCCTTCTATCCAATCAGTTTTCTTTCTTATTTTATTAGTAACTCTTTTTGCTCTTACTTTCTGTTTACATGATGTTGTAAACCACCAATCTGTTCTAGTTATTATATATGTGTATAATTTATCTAAAAACAACATTCCTAAAAGTATATCTTTTGATGTTAGCTCATAATTATAGATTTCTTCTATTGTTAATATTTTATCCCATATCTGTATTTTTACATTCTTAGCTTTATATGTAATTAAGCTTCCTTCATTATTAAATCCTTTAACTATTATTGGTGTTTTTAATTTATCCCATTTACTTTCTGGTAAACAATTATATCTGCATAAATTAGCTTTTTCTCCTGTATCTATCATAGGCGTATAACATCTACTGTAATATCTTTCTACTACTATCTTCATTAATACATATATTTTCATATCATGTTAAATCTCTTCTTAAGAATAATTTTTCTCTATTATATATTATAGATAATTGTGTATGTTCTATATTGTATGGTTTTACTTGTTCTAGCCATTTAATTCCTAATATTATGTCTGTTTTTTGCATTTCTTCCTTTATTTCAAATTCTATTTTCATTTTTCTAACTCCTATTGTTATTTTTTTTCCTTCTATATTTTTAGTGTTTATTAAGCTTCTTGGTAGATCTGGGCATATATTATTATCAGATTTTATTTTCTCATTTTTTACTAAATATTTTGTTATATAATTTTCTTCTTGTCCTGTATTTAAGAGTATTAAATATTCCTTTTCATTTCTTGTTCCTGTTATGTAATATTGGTTTAAATTAACTATTGAACTTGTTTCATAACTTGTTCTTTTTGATGAACTTGATGATTCTGGTTTTTCATAAGCTATTCTTTTTGTTGTACTTATTCTATCATTTATTATTTCTAAATCTTCTTCTATGTCTATATTTTTGTAACTATAATCATTATTATCAATTGTTTTTACCAATTGTTCAAAAGGACTTTCTATTTGTATTTTATTGATTTTATTTTTTCCTGTTATTTTGTGTTTTGTAGTTAATACATATAGATTTTTACATCTTGCTGTAAATATTTTACTTCCTGGGGTTAGTTCTATTCCTGATATTTTCCAATATAATATTAAAGATTTATCTATATTTTTATTTGTTATTGCTACTGAATAATTTGCACTTATTACAAATTTAAATTTTTGGTATATTAAATTTTCTTTTACGGCAGTTATTATACTTTTTCCTATAGGTCTTATAATTCTATCATCTGCTAAATATAATTCTATTGGTGTATCTATTCCTTCTCTAAAATATGCTTTTATTAATATCTCTGTACCTCCAAGGTGTACATATTTTATTGGGTCTCTACTTTTTATATCGTTTATTTCTTTATTAATTATCCTTTTTGTTACTAGTGGTATACTAGTTTAATCTTTTGCATATCTGCAGTCTATTACATGTTCTTTTTGGCTTACTACATAATATTCTTCCTTTTTCCTAGTAAATATATTTTTTATTGTTGGTATCTTAAATATTTTTTCTACACTTAAGTCTAACTCTTTTCCTTTTATTTCAGCAAATATATTATTATTAAATATTATTTTTTGATCTGTTCCTTCGTCATTTAAATATTTTTCTTTTGTTATTATTTTTATATCTTCTTCAGTTTTTTGATTTATTTGTATATCTTCTTCAGTCATTTGATTCATCTATTTCACTATCTATTTCATTATCTGTTTCATTCTCTGAAATATCATATATACTATCCTCACTTTCTAATTCATAATCTATATAATCTATCTGCATATATTCTGCATTTTCTATTTTTATTTCTAATATTTGTTTATTTTTTGGATTTTTAGGTAATTTACAATCTCCAGCTAAATGTCCTAATTTTCCGCAATTATAACAAGTACATTCTTTTATAGATTTCTTTTTTCCTATATGGTCTTTTATGTTTATAATTTTTTACATAATATCTTTTTCTTTATTTTTTATATTTATATTTTGATTTTTTGTGTTTCTTATATTTCTTATGTCTTTTTTTTTCTTCTTATAATATCTTTCTTTGCATCCAAATTGAGGTGCTATTTTATCTTTGCAACATGCTAAATTTCTTATTAATGTTTTTTTCATTTTTATTTCTTCTCTATATTTTTTACATAGCCTCGCACGTGTAACGTTTGTTTATTTAAAATTAAATAATTTTATCTATTGCAAAGTTTTTTAATGAAGTTCTAAAGATTAAATTATATTTTAAAGATCCTTCACACTTTAATATAATAATGTGAACATAAATATATATTTGAATGTAAGGACATATATATTTTATCAAAATTTCAAGTGGTTGATGGATCACCACTTTTGCATTCGTACGATTATTTTCTCATTTTTTCTATTTTAAAATCCTTACCTCTTTCCCTTGTTGTTAGAGACTAAGAGAGACACATAAATTTGAACTATATTTACAGTATGGTTATTTTTCTTTTTTTTTTCTTTTATATTTAAAATCTTTTCTTGTTTTTAAATGTCAAATCTTTACAAAATCATTGATTACATTCTTATTCAATACTTAAAACTTTTAAAAATTTGGTACTTAAATTTTTCTTATTCTAACGTTTTTATATTTATTTGTAAATTTTTTAAATCTTCATAAAATCAAATTTAGTTGATTTATAATTCTTAAACTAATGGAAAAAATATTTAGTTTTCATTAATTGATGACTTTTAATAAGGAAATGTTCTACCATAAATATATTTACTCCCTCTGTTTAAAAAAGAATGACTTGCTTTTTTTTTTTAGTCCATTTAAAAATGAATGACCTCTTTCCTATTTTAGCAACTTTTTAATTTCAACTTTCCACGTAACATGTTTAAGACCAAAAGTTTGAAGGACATTTTGATACATTTGACATATCTTTAATTTATCACTATAACATTCAAAAGTCTTATTCATTTTCTTAAACTTCGTGCCAAATCATACTAGGTCGTTCTTTTTGAAATGAAGGGAGTAATTAATTTTCAACTCTTAAATATTAGAAAAATAGTGAAAAAATAACTTTATCTAAAACAAACACTTTTAATGAAGGACAAAAAATTCAAACAATAGTTTTAAGACCCTTTACACTTTTAACATAGTATATATTTAGATTTTTGAAAAACACCATAAGAGGTGTGTTCATTATTTTTGGGCTGATTTTTTGCACTTATTTATTTTTTTTCTTCAAAAAACAATCCAAATTTTTTATTTTTATAAAATAACCCAATTTTCATAAAACTCTAAAAAAAATTAAATTTATTTTAACTTTTTTATATTTTTAACTTTAAAAATACCTCATTTCCAAAATACTATGTCCAAACACAATTACAACTCTATTTTCAACTTCAGAAATTACCAAATAGAGTAAATATATTTTTGATTTTCACAGTCAAATGCGCGTTCTAATTGGGGCAATACTTTTTGTCCACTTACCAAATACAATAAAATAAATAAATTCATTAATTTTCAATACAACAACAACAATAACATATTCCGTGTAATTCTAGGGTTAGGAAAGATAGCGGATGTAGATCTCATCCCTATTTCGTGGTGATAAAGATATTGTTTTCGGAATTTTTCAATAAAAGTATAAAAAACTGTCCATAAAAACAGTTACTCAACACACCCTTAATAGTGTCAGTTTTTAACCTATGATGTTGCGTCTTGTATGTATGTTTCCGTTGTTTAGTTTCATTTTGAGCGGGAGGAGATTGATTCCTTGATGCAACTGTTCGAAGAGTTCTTTGAAGAATTTCTAAGGTAATTTGTTTGGTTTGTTTTGTAACAGTAAAGTAAATATGTTTGTCATTTCATGCACAAAGTTGCTCCCTGCACTAATGATTTTCTTGCGAGTTAGTTGGCGTGGCAATATCTGTCGTTTTCAAAATTATCCTTCACTTTAATTTAAACATTCCCTATATGATAAAAGAACTAAAAACAAAAAAAATCGACCTGTTATTTTTTACATAACCCGACCCATTGACAAACTCATCGTTTCGACATGTTGGGACCTTTTCTCCCTCCTCCTTTTTTTCCTCTTCTTTATTAATTTACTTTTGTTTGGTTTTTACAGATGAATTAATTTTATTGTTCCTTATTTTTATGTTAACAGTGAATTTAACCTATTTTAACATATAACATGCCTTATTTCTAGGTTGTTGATCTCATTTTAATGAACAATTACCAATAATTATTTTTTAAGCGAGATGATACCTTCAAGATTTTACTATATAAATTGAGATGGAGGAAGAGAAGTCTTTTAACTTTTCTCATAACTTTAAATTAACAGGTTTACGAGTGTCTGTTATTGGAGATGGATCCAAACTTCCTATAACTTTACAGAAAGGCATAGAGTTAACTGAAAAGGCCACCAAAGCCAATGAAGGACTGCATCTTATTATGACACTAAACTATGGAGGACATTATGACATGTTACAAGCAACAAAGAGCATAGCCAGTAAAGTAAAAGATGGTGTTATAGAGTTAGAGGATATTGACAGCAAATTGTTTGAGCAAGAACTCGCTACCAACTGTGCTAAACCTGATTTACTCATAAGGACTGGGGGAGAACGAAGGCTTAGTAACTTCTTACTGTGGCAGCTCGCGTACTCTGAATTGTACTTTACAAATAGGCTATTTCCTGATTTCGGAGAAGCAGCTTTGAAGGAGGCCATACTTTCTTTTCAACGAAGGCACAGACGTTTTGGTTGACACACATATTGAAACATTACTTTTTGTACTAGTATCTCTTTTGTTATGTGTACATACGTACTTCATGATTTGCATTCTTTCAGAATGTATCAGCCAAAAAATAGATGAGAATCAGAAGGGTTTTGATTTCTCTATGCAAACACCACTATTCTGATCTATTATGACTTTGATGTGAGTATAAATTAAATTCACTATGAAGGTAAACAACTGCTGAAGCGACCTCACAGGCTACCCTCAAATCTGTTTTTCGCAGATAGTAGTATTGTTTTACCAGCTCAAGATTGCCATCCTTACATTCCGAAAATCAAATCACTAGGAGATTAAATATAGTCCCAACATATTCATTCACCAGAACTTGGCATTTGTCTAGTAAGCCCGTAGCGATATATTGAAATGGTTCTGAGAAGTAATTGTATATCTTTAGTATCTTTGGAATCTCTAGAGGTGAATCTTACAAAACCTTGACATTTGTCTAGTAAGCCTATAACAATAAAACTTTTAGGAAAAAAGAATTTCTTTTCAGAGAGATTGTTCATCATCTTACAGCTTCTGGAGATCGAGTGAAATGTTTCTTGTGGAATCTTTTTTTATGGGGGAAAATTTGGCGTAAATCATAAACAAATAAGCTCTTCAAATACTGCTCTGCATTTAGCCTTTGTACTGAGGAAGAGGATACACCTTCTTCCTCTGGAGTCCCTTGAAGAAATGCAACATATCTTAAAAGTTATGTCTACTTCCAAATCTTACTAATCCTTGGCCTTTGTCTAGTAATCCTATAACAATAATGCTTTTAGGAATAAGTATTTTCTATTCAGAGAGATTGTTCATCACCACATAGCTTCCGGAGATCGAGTGAAATGTTTCTTATGGAATGTTTTTTTACGGGGGGAAAATTTGTCTTAATCATAAAGCAATAATAAGCTCCTCTTCAAATACTGCTCTGCATTTAGCCTGTGTACCGAGGAAGAGGATACACCTTCTTCCTCTTGAGTCCCTTGAAGAAATGCAACATATATTAAAGTTATGTCTACGTCCAGCAAATTTAACTTTTTAATTCTTTTAGTAACTTGTTCTGTTGTGTCTTGTGGATACCCAACGCTGATGTGACACAAATTTTAGAGGTGTTTAGTGTGAAAAATCTTAATCATATTTTGGAGGTCAATCCACAATTGATGAGAGCTCAGCAACTCAACTAAGAAGAAGAAGAAATTGTAATCTTTAGTTCTGAGAAAATTGTATGGTACAAGCTTTCTCTACTCCTATTTATAGACTCAATTATATGTGCTCACTCCAAATATCTAGCATCTAAAGCGCTGCCAATTGATAGTTGGACTAAGTACCCTTATCGTCTCAACTAATAGCTAAGCAAACTAACTAATAGCTGAAGTGCACAGTAATAACTAACAATGCTACATTAGAAATTGTTTCAATGAAACAGTAAAAACAACTCAAACACCTCAAGGCTAACTATTATATGCTAATACACTATTAAAATTGAATGCTCCTCCTCAAGTTGGAGGGTGAATGATATTAAGCACACCAAGCTTGCCTAACAAGTGTGAGTGTTGGGCCTGACCAAGGCTTTTTGTCAACAAATCAGCTGGTTGTTGTTGTGTGGAGATATACAATAGCTTAATAAGTCATGATTTGATCTTATAGCTGATAAAATAGTAATCAGTTTCTATGTATTTACTCATCTCATGGAATATAGGGTTAGTAGGCAATTGAATAGTTGACTTGATCACTGAATAAATTAATAAGACTTTGAATGGACACACCAAGTTCTGTGAACAAACCAACCAACCAAGTGATTTCAGCAACAACTGTTACCATACTCCTATACTTAGCCTCAACTGAACTCCTGGAGATAGTTTATTGTTTCTTGGACCTTATGGCACTAAGGAATCACCAAATTTTACTGCATAACCTATAATGGATCTTCTAGTGCTAGGGAAAGCAGCCCAATCTGAGTCACACTAGCAAGTGAGTGTGTCAGCTTGTTGGGCTTAAAGCCAAATATGTTGTCCTACAAAACCTCTGAGATATCTGACAGCCTGATTGTTGCCTCTAAATGGGATTTCTTAGGATTCTTATAAATTAACCGAGAGTCTGTATTGCATAACTAATATCAACTCTTGTAATAGTGGCATACATAAGTTTCAACATGATTCGTTGAGAGGAAGTAATGTATTGAAGCATCTCATCCTAATAGAGCTTGTAGCATTATCATATTTGATAACGCTCAACTTACACGTCAATTTAGTGCAAGGCGGTCGTCGTTAATATATTTACCCAACTTTTGGAGTCGGGGTCGAATCCACAGGGAACAATGTGAGTGGCGATTAAACTAATTTGAAACTATAGCTACAAGTTGAATTCAAAAAACTGGCACGAAAAGATAAAATGGGGGTTTTGGAGATTAGCAAATAATTTTTGATCACCTTAGTTTCAGTTTTGTAATCAAGAGTTTATGAAAAACCAGAATTATGTTCACTAGGGCTTCCGGTACTTGACAGATGCTAACGGTGGTTCAAGATTCTCACGGTAGGTAGGACAACAAGTTATCTTTATCGACGTTATGATTAAATGTCTCTCGACCTACTTAAGCATTTAATTACCTAATCCTCTCGGACTTAGGAAATTTATATTCACTGCCTAGATTTTACCTCTGGTTAACCAACCTTGTTATAGCGCTAATTATTAAATGAAGTATTTCTAAGTTCCTGTCGATAACTCACTTCCCACTATATTTGATTTCTTTCTCAAGCAAACCAAAGCAGGTGTTATCGATTGTTTGCAACCAACAAACGTTAATTAAAACCTCAGAATTATCAAGAAATCCTACCACCTTTGAATCTTGCACACTTAGCACCTTATCAAGACCTAGCCCTAGATCCCATAATTCAGGTTAAAGGAATTTAGCCACTCATAATGCTAAAATCAAAACAACAAGTTGTATTCATTCTTGGAAGGTTAAACTTACCACAAGAAGAATAATAACTAGTGAATCGCAGATTAGATCGCAAAGGAAAATCCCAGAATAATGATAATAATCTCTTCAAAGTATTTGCTTTTTCAAGCCAAGAAGTTATAGAGAGAAAGTTATCAAAAAGTATTGTCAAAACTCAATGTGCGGGCCTCTCCAAGAAAGCCCTAAACAAGGCTTTAAATAGTTCACCATAAATAAGGAAACAAAATAATAAAATTTTAGAAATCCCTCGAATTAGGTGACGACATTTGTGATAGCCTATCAGGAGGCTGACGACTTATCACAAATGTCGTCAACTCCTTCTTCAGTTTTGGCTCTTCCTGCTTAAGGCTGACGACAATCTTGATGACTTATCAGCTCCTTGACGACCTATCACAAAATATCGTCAAGGCTCTGCTTCAGTTCTCCTGTGCTGCTTTAGGCTAACGACATTCTTTACAGCTTATCAGACCCTTGACGACCTATCAAAAAATGTCATCACAACTTTTAACTTTGACCAATTCTCTGTCTACTACTGACGATGAATCCGATAGCTTATCACGAGGCTGATGACTTATCACAAATGTCGTCAGCCACACTTTTCTTCAGATTTCAACTTCTTTGCTTCCATTCTTGTTGGTTCTCTATCATATAGGCTTCTACTGCCAAATCAAACATAAAGCAATCAAAAACAACAAAAGTTGCTTAAGACTTTGGAATTATTCTTAGTTAAAAGCCTCAAATGTGTTAGCATCTACTCATACATCAATATTCCACTGTTGTCAACTTAAAAATGGATTCCAAAGGAGTTAGTGTAGGTTTAGCATAACTAATCTCTATGTCTGATATCAACTCTAGGATGTACTTTCACTAATTAAAGAATAACACCATCCTTAGACCTTAAAAACTCTATCCCTAAGAAATATTTAAGCTCCCTAAATCCTTCATGTTGAACTGAAGTTGCAACACAACCTTTGCCCCACTAATCAACTGAGTACTGCTTCCAATAATGAGAAAATCATCAACATATACCAAAATAATCACCATGTCATCTTTTTTTTTATTAAAGTAGATAAGGAATAATCATGATCAATTTAAGTAAAACCAGCAGACAACAAAGTAGTAGCGAGTTTGATGTTTCATTGTCTAGAGGACTATTTGAGACCATATAATGAATTAAGCAACATACAAACTTTGCCTGAAACATTGAGGTAAGTCTATAAAGACCTCTAAATCTAAATCATCTTGAAGGAAGGCATTATAAATATCCATTTGATGAATATTCCAACCTCTGTAAACTTCAAGGGCAATAATACATCTCACAGTGACCATCTTGGCAACTATAGAAAAAGTATTTTGATAATCCAATCCTGCTTGTTGACTATATCCTTTAGCAATAAGTATAGTTTTGATCCTCCTTAGATCCCTATTAAATATATTTAATCTTGTAGACCCATTTAGAACTAATAACCTTCTTTTCAGGTCATACTAAACTACTTCCGAAGTCTTGTTGGCTTCAAGAGCCTGAATTTACAACTTTATTGCTTACATCTACCTCTCATCTAAGATTGGCTTATTTAAAATATATAGGTTTAAATAAGGTATAAAACTTAGTAAGAAAGCTATGATAACTTGGAGTAATGGAATCACAAGAACGATAATTGTCTACATGGTATTTGCATGTAGAACCATTAGATGGTGCAATATAATCTTTCATCCACATAGGTTGTTTTGTAATTAACTCTAGTAGTTCTTCTAGGTTGGGCAATGAGTGGCACCAGGATATGATTGTCTGGAACATAAAATAGAGAAGAGTTTTGAGAAGATACTTGTGATGGAGAGTCCATCAAATGTGTTGCTTTATAATAAGATGTGGAATCCTCTACAGGAGTCTCATTATCTGAATCAACTGTAGTATCATCAATCAAGTCTTTATCAAAATGACAACAAAGGATGGAAAATTGATATATTTTGTTCTTTATGTTGTGTGTCCATGAAAGGGAAAATATCTTTCTGAAATACAACATCTCTACGCACAAAAAACTTCCTTGTCTGTTGATATAATAGTAAACAACCCGTCTGAGTTTTTGAAAACCCCATCAAAACAATAGGTTTGGCTCTCTCTTAAAACATATATCCTTTAGGAACTACTAAATCATAACACAAACAACCTACTACGGTAAGATTAGATAAAAATGGAGGTCTTTTATGTAGCATCTAATGGGGACTCTTTCCCATAATACAAGAAAATGAAAACCTATTCATCAAATATAAAGCTGCCTTAATGTAGTATCCCCAAAATCTAATAGGTATTTGTGATTAAAGTCTGATGGCTCTAGTAATGTTAAGAATATGCCTATGCTTCATCTCCACCACATCATTCTGTTGTGGTGTGTGTGAATAATTTCTTTGAGGAATGATACCTAAACCTTAAAATAAATCACGTGTCATTACCTAAATTACCGCATCACTTGGGGCACCTACTTTAATCCACCTAGATAGGAGAACCCCTTACCGTCCTTCCAAAAAGATGTGTGAAAGTCTAAAAACAAGTAACAAAATATCCAATCTTTATTACAACAAATTTTGCAGCATATATAAATAAGGAATGAAAAGTACCCAAGGATCTAGTCTAAACAGGCATAAAATCTTCTAAATTAAGAAGGATAATACTAGAAACAACTTCCACTATGAATGAGAGGGGTAGAAGCTACTGGAGATCACTATCCATATCACCTGAGAAACATTAATTGATCCTCTAAATAGACTATATCCCAAAAATAGTATAGCAAGAGTAGTATCAGTACAAATAACTTGTACTAGTAGGTATTATGGGCCGACCAGGGTTAGATCATGAAAAAATAACGTATAAATAACAAGAAAAACATGAAAACTTATATAACAATATAATTCGTAGTACTTTCATCCACTTATGTTATCCTTATGCCTTTTTTTAACTAAGAGTATTTCCGTTCTTATTCCTATTAATCATTCATCACCTTCACACCAAGTGTCATCCATCCTAACTCTCACTTATTTAACCCCAATAGTTATTAAGTCAATCTGTTTCACTTACACATCATTTGATCTCAATGATAAATAAAAACTAATAATCATCACATTGTACCAAATGCAACTATGAACACACATTATAAGAAATAACTCAAGTTTATTACATTTAGCCTTTTTAAGTAACTGTATAACTTCATTCAAGCATAAGTCAAGTCAAACCATGACCAAGTCAACAATCCTAATTCTAACAACAAGAATCCCAAAATTTATGCCAAGTAATCGGATCACACAAGAATCCAAAATATAACAATCACACTCACACATACCTTATACATACATGTTAAGGGTCTTATAGGTGTGCCCACCACTGTCTATGCAGGGGACAAGCTCTGTCTATGTACCAAAATCCAGACATCAAGTTTCTACCAATGTTATTCCACTAAATCCTGAGAAGATGTTTAAATACCGATACATCCCACAAATAACCAATATAATATCATAACAATTATAGAAAACAATGATAACAACCAACACATGTAACAACCACAAGCTTTACATGTAACTTCATTGAATGTGTCTACACTTACAATATTATTTAACAATTACCTCCTTAAGTAGTCATTGCAACAATAGTCAATTGCCTAAATACTTGGTCCACTCAAGTTAATTATCTTAGGTAAACCACAATCATATTTAACACATTAGTCAATTCACTGGTTACATCAATTATAGCATCTCTGAAGACCAATCCATCGCTTATTCAAGTAAGAATTCTCAAGACATATTAATTAAATTAAGCTATTTATTTTAGGAGTACCCATTCAGCCCAAAGGAGCCTAAAAATCTAGTTCAACATTGATAAGTTCATCACTCATCCAATCCCTCTTTATTTGTATAGAGTCTGGGGATTCTGCCATTATCTAGTAATCTTTTTATTTAAATCATTGCTAGATTAAAGAACCTACTCCATTAACAAATTATTCAACTCTATTCAACTTACAATCTAGTTTTAATCATATACCTTTGTATATTTCACTTCATAACCCTTAGCCTAACTTGACTTTATGCTCTTAAGTTAAATCACCGCCTGGTCATACCATAGTCAGTTCTCATCCCTAAATTTAAGCAAGATTATCCTATATTTCAACATAAATAATATCAAGTTCACCCTTTTATGGTAACTAGGCCAAAACTCTACATTATAAATCCATAAAATCTCCTCGTCATCCTCTATATTCACATAATTCACATTACGATTCACCATAGAGTCACACAAACACACAACACCCATCAAGGATTCATACACAACAAATAATACACAATTAAGACTTTATTACATTAAATCCACATTTTATCTATCCAAACTCAATGATCGTAGGCCTAAGCATATTTTTCCCATTAAACCTATATTATGGATACGTTTACTAACCATAGTCTACTACTCATAAACCATAACCTACTTGGTGCCAAGTTGTATCAATATATAAGTCATATTATGGATGATTTTTCTTCTTTTTCATGTTTCCAAAGGCTAAATCATCTAATAAACAATAATTACAAAAGTAATTAATAAACTACTATTTACCAAAATACCTTGAAATTCGTGGCCTGCAACTTTATTCAAGGGCCAATTAGTCATCAAAATAGTTATATCAAGCTCAATCCAACTTCATTCACTATCAGAAATTAGGCCTATGACAACGAATTTTTTGGCGACGGTTGTAAATGCGTTGCTATAGAGTATCTATGGTAACGCTTCCAACTGTTGCAAAAAATAATTGTTCTATTAGCACTATAATCGTTGGTACTGAAAATAAACCATTACAATTGATATATATATATATATATATATATCAATACTTTTTAAAATCGTCACCATAGAAGTATCTATGGCAATGCTTAATTAGGAAAAATTACCTATCACAACACTTCTTAATTCCCTCCATGATATTTCACATAAATCCACCTATAGAACACATCAAAACTCCTATTTCTCTTTCTAATCAAAAGACCTCTCTTTCTCATAAATCAAAAACTCATTTCTCAAAATCTATGTCTCTTTAGATCAATCAATCACCTTACCAACATTACCAATATTTCCATCACCATTAGCGTATTTTGTTCTTGCCAACATTCTTTTAAAAACTGACTAATTTTTGTGTATTTTGTTCTATGTTTTATTCTTCTTTTCTTAACCTTACTTTATATGTATATATATGTATATTCCCTTCTGAATTTTAGCTGATTTTTATGATGAAATTGTTGTTTTGGTTCCTATAATTAGGGTTGGGTACATGGGTTTTTTTACTGCCAAGATCACCTTACTTTTAAGATTTTTTGTTGAATCTAGACATTTGTGTTTTTTCTGATGTGGGTTTTGCCATATTTTAGTTATAAAGGGGTATGATGTAAATTGGGTTGCTTTTGGTAGGTGTGAGTTTTGATTTTTTGTGGGATTTTTATTGATTTTTTTCTGACATGAAATTGGAGAATGTGATATTGTTGGTTATCTTTGTTTTATGTGTTTTGCTTGATGGTAGAGTGGAGCATATAGGATGGTAACATAAAAGATAAGAATGTTTTGGGTTTTTATTTGCAGATGAAGAATTTAAGGGGTTTCTTCTATTTGTTTAGAATGGGGAAGGGTTCAAATAGTGGTGCGTCGCACCAACTCTTCAAGGATAAGGTGAAGAGTCGTGCTGATGATTTGCAGGGTGTCTTTAATAACCTACAATCTGCAAGGAAAGAAAGTCAAACTTATGATGTTGGGGTGCTTGAAGAGCAAGTCCAGTAGATACTTCATGAATGGAAGGCTGAGCTTAATGAGCCTTCCCCTGCCTCTTCTTTGCAGGCAAGAACCAACCTTATGTCACTTTAGAGGGGTGTACCAAGTGGTTTTGGTTATTTTTACTCCCACAATGTCCCGTGTTGTGATATTGTCTGGCATATATTAGTCTTAGATTAATGGATCAAATTCATCTTTATCTGTGTGTTTGTGATGCCTAATGTTATGTTTGGTTGAACTATCTTGAGAAAATGCTTACAAACAATTTGGATCTATTACACGTGCAAACTTGAATCACTATAAATGTAATTGCATCGCGCTGTCCATTATGGTGTAATTGTGTGCAATCGTTCATACTAGTGTTTTAACTATGTTCATGTGTTCAAACCTTTTTATGTAGTTTTAATGCACATGAAGTTATTAGTCATGAGTGTTTATCTTAATGCTTGGTGTGCAGGAAGGAAACCGCATCTCATCGGACCTCTATAGGCTGCTGCTTGGTGAGGAGGAAGATAATGCTACCAGCGCGTTAGCTGCACCTAAGCCTGGCCAAATGCTAAAAAACATGATGTTGATGCTGCTAAAAAATATGATATCGCTGGTTTTCAAGAGGTAATTGTGTTCCTTGAGATTATCTTATGCATGTGATAGACTCTTGATTGGTAGTGTTTCTAACAGAACAAACCTTCTCATGAGTCCTTTTAGAATACGGTTGGTTTTTTTATTTATCTTGTTGCAGGTTCAAATCAACTTATTCTGCCCAAGTTGGGAGTAGTGTTGTAATTAAATAGTCTATTTTCCCCTAGATTTGCTTGAGAGCAAACTAGGTGTTGTCCTACCATTTTCCTCCTTTAAAGAAACATATCAAAAGATGGATGTAAATGTTTTTTCTTTTTGAACCATAAATTTTAAAATTATATGACCATGTTACTAGTTGCTGAGTGTGTTTCCAGTGGAGATTAGTCTACAGGTGTATCCAGACAGTTCTTGTGGAAGTACCTCAAAATTTGAAATACGTGAACATTATTTAGTGTTCTCATTACGTATCAATCAAACAACTGTCACACCAAATTAGCTAGGGGAAACTTTATGTATTCTTTGCATCCAATCTTCTATATTATAGACTCGGTATTCGAAGGATCATGATAGCTAGACTATTTTTCTGTTGATCTTTAACCTATTAGGATGTTTTTCCTTTAATATCAACTGGGATCTGTTGTGCTTTACAAAGTACAGAGATATTAAGTTTCTCTGTCTATGTGATAAATATAAATAAAGCTATTCGTACTATTTACTGGTTGTTTCTTGTTCCTTTTTCTTCAATACTCAAGACAGTAGTTGACTAATGTCCACTTTAATGTTCTTTTTGATATAGCTAGATTGGTATCTTGGACTTGAAACTGCTTGCCTCTTAATGTTGTCCTCGTAACATGATGTGTCATGACTGACCACTTGTTGAAGTGTTACTTCTTGCTTTGGTTTGATCACCCATTTGCCATTTTTTAATCCGTATTCTATTTTGAATGTCACTTCTTTTAGAGACTTCGTTACCATCTTTTTTTCAGATAACTTTTGTGAAATCATTTTTTTATCAGTTTCACACACTAATTTTATCACTGAATCCTCACTAGTTATGTGGTCTATTTTTTATAGGGTTTCAATGCAACTCTGGTGCTGCAGGAGCAAGGTTACCAGTTGATTGATCAATGC
The DNA here is from genome assembly GCA_030864215.1 of Capsicum pubescens. Taxonomy (NCBI): domain Eukaryota; kingdom Viridiplantae; phylum Streptophyta; class Magnoliopsida; order Solanales; family Solanaceae; genus Capsicum; species Capsicum pubescens. Next base: position 85,490,490 of record CM061543.1, read on the forward strand.
AAAAGTATGCCTTCAGTGGACAATAATGTAGGGAATAACAACCTAGGTGTTGCAACGTAATTAGATTACCATTCTTTTGATCCACAACAAGACTTTGATCAGTTTGGATTTGATACTTTAAATCTTTATCTAGAGGATGATTTGCCTCCTATTCAGATTATACCCCCACCCTCTGCTTTCCTTTCCTGGGACCTAAATGTGCACTTTGGTATTGTCCTCGACCTACGATGGGGTTAGATTGGTTCCGAAAGTCTCATGACTACTGCAGTGACTATCATGCTATTGTTGCGCCTAATAAAGGCTATCTTGGAAGACCTCCAATTGTAAAGATGTGTTGCTAACTCATTTCTACTATCACATAGGATAGGAAGACACTAGAAAATCAGTTGGAAGTTGTTGAAGGGATGAAGTTGGATAGGGGTTACATATCACAATACTTCATCACAAATCAGAAGAATTAGAAATGTGTATGGTTTTGGTTTGCTAATCTTAGTTAAGCTCACACATGTGTTGTGCTACCATTTTTTACATATGTTTTATCATTCTCCATTTTGTTTACATTTACTATGCTCCTTCTAAGTATGGAAGGGACTTGAGGACCCACTAATTCTTATCCACGAGAAAAATATCTTAAGCGTTAATGCTGTTATAAGAGAATTAGAGTCAGCTTCGAAGGTAATTCTCTTCCTCTTTTGTTTGATCAGTAAAGGATAACTAATCCTATTTCTAGGATTATCAATTTAATTTCCATGAGATTGACCATGGAGCTATCTGTATTACTCTTACTTCATCTATGCAGAGAGAAAAGCCCCTCTTAATTGTAGCTGAAGATGTGGACAATGAAACACTTGCTACTCTTATTTTGAACAAGCTTCGTGCTGGAATCAAGGTATTTTTCTATTATATTTGCTCTGCTATTTGTTGTTTAACTTCTAAGTTCGGTGATTGTATATTGTTGGTGAACTTTTAAAGGTTTTTCCCATCAAAGCATCAGTCTTTGGCGAAAATAGGAATGCTAATTTGCAAGATCTCGCTATTTTAACTAGAGGCCAAGTGATAACTATTCTATTGTGCTCATGTATAAGATAGTTGATGCTTGTCTCAATGACACCTAACTAATGTCTCTTCTCTGTATGGCAGGTCGTAAAAAAAGAGCTTAGGCTGAGCATTGAAAATATGGAGTTCGAGATGCTGGGAACTTGTAAAAAAGTAGTTTTGCTGTGCCATTTAGCTGTAGTAGGTTCTCCTTTTGTATATTTCTATTCTCTTTTGAAAGTGTAAGTGCATGAGAATTTTGCACAATGTAATTCTTATTTGGGATTTCTAGTGAGTCTTGTTGGGGGTTTTTATCTTGTTTCCTGCAGCATTGGTCTATTCATACTTTTTATTCTTAGGTGAATATCTCCAAGGATGATACTGTCATTCTTGATGGTGCTGGTCAGAAGAAGTTCAAAGAGGAATGCTATGACCAAGTTTTGTCTTGCTTTCTTTTGCACCAATATCAATACAAACAGTGCACTTCAATATGGGGTTGACATATAATCATGCTCTTTATATTTGCAGATTAAATCAGCCGTTGAATTGAGCATATCTGACAATGACAAGAAGAAGTTGCAGGAAAGACTAGCTAAGATTTCAGGGGGTATTGCTGAAATGCATGTTTAAGGGATTGTTCACAACTTTTTGTAAACTTATGTCGACTCTTGAATTGTGAAATTATACTGTATATTTTCTTTTTGTATAGGTTGGATATTTTGCATTACGATTAGTTGATTAATGTATTCCTATGTAATTTATTTTATATTTTAGTGTAATATTTATTATTATATAGTTAATTTCTTATTTCTTTATATGTTGGTGCAACACCTATAGTCCGTTGCAATAACTTTCAAAATATTATTGCAGTAGGTCCCAAAAACCATTGCGATAGCCTCAAATTTTGCAATATTCTAAGAAAGCCGTTGCAATAGGGTTCTGGCAACAGTTGCAAACCATTGCCAAATATCTATTGCATCAATTAGAAACCGTTTCAATTAAAAAAATAAGTGTTGCATCAGAAGATCTATGGCGACGGTTTTGATCCGTTGCAATTGGAAAAAATAAGTGTTGCGTCAGAAGGAAGAATAACTGTTGCTATAGATGAGTCTATGGTGACGGTTCTCAAAACTATTGCTATAGATCTATGGCAGCGCTCACATATGGGACACTTACTAAACCATTGTGATAGGTCTATGACAACGGTTTTTGTATATAGTGCAACTCTTTTTGAGCCGTCACCATAGGGGTAATTATTAGTAGTGATTAATGGAGTTTTAAAGCTAAAGATTCCACATTTATTGAATTCAGGGTCCCTAAATATCATTTTTATGTTTTTGAACCTTAATTTCACACTAGGAAGAGTTAATTCACACTCTAAAATTAGTTTTAGGTGAAAATACATACATCCATAGGTTATCCCCATAAATCCTTGAACTTAGGGTTCTAACCATAACAATTTCACTATAAATTTCCCGTTCTAATGATTCTAGAAGATGAATGAATTAAACATTATTAGAAAAGAATAAAATCTTAACTCAACAAAGGATTTGCTTTGGGAAAAAGATTCATAGATCTTTAACTTGAAGGGTATTATACCCCCTAACTTCTTATATTCTAGGAGGAATACTCGTTTTAAGTTGACCCTATTTTAAATTTATCCTAAAACTAAATCGGTAATGACACTTTCACCTTAATTTTGTGCTACGAGTATTGAATTACCTTAGCATATATCAAATATGCACCCATATTAAAGAACTAATCCTAACACTTATGATGAAATAGAAGAACATGACTTTACCACATATAAGTTTAGTAACGATGGAACTGGTCGTTATAAGGACATTTTGAATTAAAAATTACCGTACCATTATCAGACGTTACACATTTCACCTGAGAGCCAAATTCAGTCTTTATCATTCAAAAGAAAGTTTGAGAGAGCCAATAGTTTCAGACTTTAGTTATAGAACATGTACCCAATAATATCTACTACAATCATCTGTAGTAGTAAGAAAATAGTGTTTTTTATCAATTGTAGGTATCTTATAAGGGTTCCAAGATCCATGTGTAACAAATCAAAGGCTAAAGAAGATCTAAAAACACTATTAGGAAATGATAGCCTAGTCTGCTTACCAAAAGAGGAAAAGAACATTTATTCAGCATCTCAGGGCTCTCAGAATCTTGTAATATATGTAGAAGCTTTAAATCTTGCGTGTCCATGTATTCCATGCCATAATCCAAAATCCCGCATTAAATCCTTTGCAATTACGAATTGTTAATTATTAATTTTAGCCTGGATATTTTCTTTATTTATGCTCTTGAATATGTACAACCCCCCCTCCCCACTTTCTCTACCAATCCTCTTTCCTTCTTCCAATGTAAAGGTCCTAAAATACAGAAAAGTTAGAGTAGAATCAGACAAAAAAAGATAGTTCCCTAGTGATATGGGATACATACAACAGATTAAGCTTGAAATTTGTCACAAATTATACATTTCTAATAGTTTCATTCTTAACTATTGGCACCTCACCGATATGTGTGACATCCACGTTCTCTCAAGTAGGCAAATTTACCTGATCTCCTGATGAATTTACACTAAGATCATTACTCAACACTAAGATCAGTACTCATCACTTTTTTATTGGATGATATATGATGTGAAGAACTTGTTTAAACTATCCATTTATGACTAAATAGTTTTGTCACTAAACAAGTGGCTGTACCTGACATGTTGACTTCTTTTGGTTCCTACACATCTCTATTCAATAGGTTCATGATCAGCTTTTACTCTTACTTTGTGAATCTTTGTGTCTTGGCTACAAAATTATTATTACCTCATGAGTATTTATGTATGTCTAATTTCCATCTCCTTTGTTAGTAATGTTGTGTGCTGATGTAGATGCATTAAGGTTTTGACTAGGCTTTCCTCCATAGAATCCATAGTTTCCATTGTCTTGATGAATTTATCCATCATGATTACTCTATCCATATGTTCCTATTTGATTCAGGTGTCAATGATTGCCCTTATTCCCCCAACTTCTATTCAGTCAACCTGTAACGATTCTCTCTAGTGTATAACCAGTAAAATAACAGTAGTCATAATATAAAAAAAGGTTTCTTTCCTTTAATGTTATAGTGTGTTGATTTCTAATGTTTTTTATAGCACTTGGTTTAGTTATTTCATTAACTTCAACCATACGCAGAGTGTTGGATCTCCTCTTTAATTATAATGGCATAAGCTAGATTTATGTGTAAAGTTACCCATTTCAATAAAATCTGCGTACGTGCTTTGATCATATGCCTATTCAATCCACTCAGAAATAGAATAAGCATTAATTGAGTTATCTGATTAGAATAATCCTTTAATCTTGGGTAAGTGAAACAAGGTGCAGACATTATAGCGTCATACTTATTCCATAGATGTTTCAACTTTATGAAATAAACAGAGACTACCTTATCACAGTAGTAATTTCTCTACATAGTTGATAAAATATTATTTGATTCATCTAGTCAAATTTCTCCTTTAGGTCCCACCACACCTTGAAAGCACTCATAGCATACATGAGGAATTACTATAGTCCGTCACTATGTAGGGGGCCTGATAAAATACTATGTTCTAGAAATCCCAAGAAGAGATAATAAACCTCCTTGCTTAAGAGAGTAGGATCATGACTATCCTAGTCGGATTTCACCAATACTTCTCTAAACTCCAAGCAACCTTTAGCTACAATCTAGGAATTAACCACCTAATTCTTACACTTTTGCAGTAACTCTATTGCACTACACCCTCATAATGACTCTGTTGTAAGCATCACATTAGCTACCTCTAGCTAAAAAAATAGCTCAAATTTGAATAAAAGCTACCCACTTGAATCTCTACAATGAGATGTGAGTTTACAATTATAAGACCAAAACAAGAACCTCAATAAATCTAGAAGTTAAAAACATTTATCACTTTGAGTAAAGAGTTTCTAAATTGTTGAGGCTTGCAATATCAATTGAGATGGCTAAAAAATAATTTCCTTTTATTTTTTGCAAAAGCTTGTCTTTTCTGAATAAGGATGATTATATATATATATATATATATATATATATATATATATATACATATATATAACTATCAAGAGATAAGCTTTCCCTTTGCTAGATGATGAAAATGACCACTAAAAGTTTGTGCCACTTAAAATTGTCCAGGAAAATATTAGATAGCTGACTCATAAGAGAAATGTGTGCGACTTCAAAACTGCATATTAGGAAACCAATTCACGTAATTGGTCCTTCAACTAAGTTAAGCAATCACTAAAATATAAACCACAAATAACGAGCATGGACCATGTTTCAGTGATAAAGTTTGTCAATTATCAAACATAAGCATAATGAGTGTAATAAAAATAAGGCTGGAACCCAACATTTCCCATGTTTTGATGATGACAAACCAAAACTTCTTAGAACAACAATCCATACTTTGATTTATCTCATTAGTTACCCCTATCATCAACATTAGCAATTTGCTATCACTCGTCAGTTCCCCCTGTCATCAGCATCACCTAATCAAGCCAATAAGCTCAAATATGTCTTTGTAGTTTATCGAATTCAGGGAACCAACACTTCCTCCCCCTGTATTTATTTTTTTTCTCCTAGACTTATCACTTAGTAATTTACTCTTTTGGAATCATTCAAAAGTGTAAGTGCTAATCTAAGCATAAGCATAATTGAAAACAAGTTAACTTATGGCCAGAGAGGCAATGCTATCAAAATAGAGAAATACCAACATAAGATCAAGAAGTAGGCAAGTATGTAAAAAAAATCATTCAAGTTTAGGATAGTCCAACATCTATTATGAAAGGTAATTAAAAGTTAAAAAAATATACACATGCCATAGCTATCATCAAAAGGGAACAAGAAGAATGTGGAAACTAAGACAAAAGGACTTAAGAGGGTGGTTTGGGGATGAGATTTAAGGAGAAGAGTAAGACATTCATATGAATAAACCTAATCTTTAATAAGCTTGTTAGTCAACTCTATCACCTTTCCATTAAGTCTATTATTTTCAACATTTAGAAAATCCACTTAACCAGGTCCCTCAATATGTTCCAAGGAAGCTTGCTGCAAAACAGACTTTAGTTGAGTTATTTCTGCATCCCTTTGAGTAAGCAATGCAGTCATATGATTCATTTATTTATTTTCTCTTTCTTGAACAATGATGATATCAAACAAATATAAGTGAGAGTTCACACCCCTCCTTCTTGATATCCTTATATTTTTCGAGCATAAAAATGGTGAACATGTGTTTCTTAGAAGAGGCAATTCCCTTACCAAGTCCTACCTCGACAAATTTGAACACTTTTTTGAGTAGAAATCAATAGGAAAGACCATGTATTCCTTTGTTCTCATTCACAACATTGTTCATATGCTTCAACATTAGCATAGGAAAATTAATACATTGAAAAAATGACATTATCTCCATAATAAACAGGTCAACTTAAGATGTACCATTTCTATTTTTAAATCTTGGGAGTAAAATTTTGTTGAAAAATTCAAAAACCAATTGATTGTCATACTCCCTTTAATTTTTTTAGATGACGCTCAAATTTATTTTCTTCTGCCTTACTAGCTATCTCAAGAAATTTCTTTCAAGCAATCTTTTCTAAAGGAAAATAATCACATTAGTAGGTACCTCTAGTAATTCCCCAAACACTATCTCATCAAAGTTTATTTGTACTCTTCGAACATGAGTAATAACATTGTTGTTTCAAGAACAGTATTTCCTATTGGCATAGAAATCCAGAACTTCCTTTGCATAAAGATTTGCAAGAGGTCGATCAAACAAGTGAAACCATTTCTAGAATTTAACCATGGACACTAGGTCTCTCATTTAAGGAATTTCAACAATATATAGATCAAATACTTGTCCATGAAGTATGGTTTCTTGCCTTATCATTCCTTCGATCTCTTCACTTGTCAATTCCTTTCCCTTCTCTATATACATAGTATCGGGTCCCTCATTGTTTGAGTCATCATTCTTCTTTCGACTTTTTGACCAACAGACTACTTTTGAAGGACCATGTACATCAATAACCATTCTTCATGTAGAACATACTATCAGTTCTTTTCAATTGTCTTGGATACTATACCACTATATTTCTTGGCTTCTTCATTACTATATTCAGAGGTGGAACATCATCAACCACAACGGTTTTTCTTTTTAGTCTCTTTTTTGAAGTTGCCTATGATTTGTCTATCCTTAAGTCATCTTCAATGAATTTCCTTTGTCTACCCCTATTAGTACGAATTCCACTAGGAATTGGTCCATTGAATGCCTGTTACTTCTTTATCTTTACATTTAGAGGTCATTGATTACTGTCTTTCTCAGAGTAATCTGTGAGAACCTAAACAAGACGAGAAATAAGATTCCCATCATACATAGGTAAGCCATCAAGGGTTTTAAGCATTTGGGAAACATAGTGATATTCACACATAAATTTATACCCATAACCAACAGTTTTATTTCCTTCTATCAAAGCAACAAGTTGAACACTTACATCTAGCATGTTTGAGAAAGTTTCCTTCTCCTTAGGTAGTTCTCCTACACATAGTGTTTGCGTTATTTTCTCAAACATCAAGGCATATTTCACACTAATATTTACTTTATGACTCTGACCATGAATTTTTACAATGCCAGGTTCCTAATTTTGGTCCTCAAACATGGGAAGAATTTCTTTCTCAACATATATACTCAAGCTCTTTTTATTTAAGTGATTTCCCTGATACGACCATCCTATATATCTTGTCTGCAATCTCCAAATATACATCCTCGATAATCTTACTGGAGACATTTTGAGACTTATGTTTATTGGAGTAACTTGGGGAACCAAAAGAAGGAATTGGAACCGGAGTGACCATAAGAGAGTTTCTTATCTCTTCAGTTAATAGAGTTGTTTTAATTCAATTAGTGGTTGTAGAAATCTAAAGGTCATGGAGAACTTTGGATGTAGGAGAACTAGGTTTAGTAATTTTGGTTTAGGTTTGAAACTAAAAGAGACAAGAGAGCAATTTCAGTAGGAGAATAGAATGCTTAAAGAATAAATGTCACGACCCAAGCTACTGGATCATTTCAGGCACCTACTTATATGAAACACCCTATTTTTTGAACCTTAGAAAATTTCTTTGATTTTTGGTTTCTGGGCAAGCTACGACTTAGGGGAATGAGTTGTACACTTGGGTATGGGTGGTATGGTCCAGTCATATGCTGACCAGTGTTAGTTGGTTGGATGGATGTAGTTACTGGAGTGAGTACAATTTGGGTGGTATGAGTTGTACTAGTGTTTACAGGTTATTTGGTTACTTTACTTAACCTTATACTTGGTAACTTAGGTTGGATCTGAGTAGGAGTGGCTCACCATGAGCCGTAAGCTAGGGTACGTGTAACACCCTACATTTTTGAACTGGATTTTGAACCATCGTTCCTACTTGTGTAAACTGTAATACCATGATTTACATTTGAATACATGAGTCATGACTTTTATCCTCATGTGTGAAGTGCTTATGAGGTGAAAAATCTTCATAGAAATCACTTAGAGAAAAGTTGAGCTAAGAGCCTCTGATTCAGATAAATTTTGGTGTTTGATTCCACAAGGGTCAACTTTAAATATGTATAACGTTTATATACATGGTATTTTTCAGATCAATACCCACCAAATGATAGATAATTGAATTAGATTTCCAACTATACTAATTTCACATTAATTTGATACACGAGCAAAAGTTATGGTTTTTTTTGTGAGAGGAAGTAAGGGTCCGCGATATGGCTGTGGTGCGTTTCTCTCTTAGCGCGATACGAGGTGCAACACATTGCTTTCTCCATGTGATATGGGACACGATGCAAAGCCTATTCCCCCTTTGTTTTAGCTTCCTAATGGTAAAGGGGTGCTTTGGTCCTTTTTTCTCATCCCTAATCGTCCAAGGCACGAATTAAAGCACCCAGAAGGGTATTATTTGCCCATATTATTCAAATCAACTCACGTAAAAAACCCCCCTTTTTCCCAAGAACAGTAATACAAGCTTCAAGATTAATAAATCCTCAAGGATTCATCTAGTGAGGTATGTGTGATGTTCATCCATGGACCCTTTTTACCCATGGAGTCCAAGAATCCTCTTTTAGTTTAAATTATGAGTTTTTACATGTTAAAGTTGAACTAACTCCATGAATCTCTTGTTAATTTTTGAATATGACATGTTTACAAGTGTTTTCAAGTGGGATAAGCCATCTTATGTGTTGAGTATTGATATTCCCATGTCAAATCCCTAATTTATGATGTTGGACATACAATCATGTTGTCCTATTATGTTTTACCCATTACCATGTTTAAGTGCATGACTCTCACGTGTTTGATGAAATGCTTATTTTTTTGGTTCATGAACAATGATTCCCTACTATGTTTTTAAAGCTTTCATAATGCATTATTATTGTTATTATTTCCATTCAGTGCTGGTGGGTTATGAACACCCAATACCTATGTGTTTATTTGCATTTTAGATCTTTCAAGTAATGATTTTCGTTAAACCATAAATATTACCATTTACTCAGTTTTTATGATCATGATTAGCAATATCAGTTGTTATGTTCAGTCGAACCTAAGTCAGTGCTAGTGTCAGTTCAGTTAGAAGTAGAATTTAGCATTGAGCAAACCCAGGGATGGGGACTCACTTGCCAGTAGAGTGTGTGACCCTTAGTAGCAACCTCTAAGCTCCAGAACTACGTAGCCAGTGTAGGTTTGAGATGCCTTTCTACCAGTTGAGGGTTGACATATATCTCATGAGAACACCTTCCAGTAGAGGGTGACTCCTTAGTACTTTGGGATACTAGTTTAGTGGATCCACACAACCAGTGTTAGTACCTGTATCACTGTACTGACACCTTTCCAACTGGGGTTACAGGTTGAACCCCAATTGGCTCAGATTGGGACATGTCGATTCGAAGAAACCTACCATAATTTTAGTATTATATTTTATGTATTTTCAGTTCAAGTTTGCTTAACTAAGTGTACTAACTTTTTGATATTCAGTTTTACAACTTTCAGTCTTTCAGATTACAGATTATCTCAGTAACATAATACATATACACTTAGTCTTGCATTCTCAAATTTTACATGTTCATGCACTGTTACCCCATGCATTTTAGCCCGTCCTCATTTCATATACCTGTATATTCAAAGTACTGACCGCATACTATTCTTTGCACTATGATGTCTTATATCATAGGTTTGGACACTCAGTTTCCCAATTGTTCTTAGACAACCCAGCATTATAGCAATAACAATAGTGGTGAATCCTCATTATTCAAGGACATATTATCTCTCATTCAGTTACTCAGTATTTCATTTTGTTCTATCAGTCGAAGTTAGTTGGGGGCCTGTCCCATGAACTCCTCAGTCAGTTTAAAGGTTTTTAGATGCTCAAATAGTTAGGTAGACAGTTGATCAACTTTATCATTTTTATTAGTGGTTTTCAGATAGACCATTTTATTTTTAGTAGCTTGTTAGGTGTTTCATACTTGTGATTATGTTGTACTATCAGTATTCGGACTTGAAGTACTTTATCAGTTTATCTTCTATGAAGATATTTCATTACTATTTTATTCAGTACTCACAGCAGGTACCATCTCATGGGTTAGCTCGTGGTCACTTGTAACCTAAGCACTATTATCGTGGATAGGGGGTAGTATCGGGTCATGACAAAATGTGGTATTAGAGACTAAGGTTTTAAATTGTCCTAAGGAGTCTTAAAGCCACGTTGAGTAGAGTCTTTGTGCATGGATGTAAAGTGTGCCATACTTATGGACGAGAGGATTAAAGATGTTTTGGGAAAAGTTTCCCTTCTTTCAGTGTTTATGTTATGAAAAGGAGTATGAGCTCTATTTAAATTCTCTTTCTAATTTATACTTCATTTTATTTATAGACAATGCTTTCCAAGAGAAACAACAGAATAAAGAACGGGGATCAACCCACACCACCTCCTGTTTAGAAAGATCCCCTGAATGAATATGTTTCTCATGATGAGTTCAGGGCCATGTTAACTGGCTTAGACCATTTGGTATTTTTTCAGAATAGTTAGCAGGATATTTATCCATCCAATCTAGTTAACAATACAACTACAACTAGGATTTGGGATTTTACCCGAATGAATTCTCTTTTGTTTTTGGGATCCAAGTCTGAGAAGGATCTGTATGAATTTTTGGATATGGTGTAGAAGGTGAATTATATCATGGGCGTCACTTCAAGTGATAGTGAAGAGTTGGCTGCATATCAATTGGAAGATATAAATCACACTTGGTTTAGGCAGTAGAAGGAGAATAGAGGTGTTCAAAAAAGGATTATAGAGTGGGTGGAGTTTGCCATAACTTTTTGGGATAGGTTTTACCCCTTAGAATTAAGGGAATCTAAGGTGAAAGATTTTATTAATTTGAAGCAAGATAGGGATCCCAGTCTAGTTAAGTTTAAGGAATCAATTAGAGATCAGAAAGTATTGGTTTTCTCCCAAGGGGGAGATGGTGTGTTGCGTTGCCAGGGAAGGTTTTGTGTTTTGTGTGTTGATGGGTTGAGGAAACAAATTTTTACAAAAGCGCATGGTGTGCGGTATTCCATTAATTCATGGCCCACCAATATGTACCTTTACTTGTGGGAAATCTATTGGTGGAATGGTATAAAGAAGGATATTGCAGAGTATGTGGCTAAATGTTCAAATTGTCAGTAGGTTAAAGTTGATCACCAGAAGCCTAATAACAAAGTCTGCAGACTCCACCTCGCAATCAAAAATAACAAAGTCTGCAGGAAAGATGAAGGTGGAAACCTTCACCAATACATCATATAAGATACCAACAGGTCGTTTTACCGACCTATCTGCCATCACGAGCCGCATATTGGTTGGTGTAGGATCACCCAACCCCAACTTTCTGTAAATAGATAGTGGCATCAAATTAATGCTAGCTCCCAAATCGCACAATGCCTTAGAAAAATCCAAAGATCCAACCGTACAAGGAATAGTGAAAGCACCAGGATCTGCCTTCTTCTGAACTAGCGATCTTGTAGCGATTGCACTGCAATGATTAACATTATCTGCCAGCTCATATCTTGCTGCCCGCTTCTTTGTCAAAATGTCCTTCATGAATTTAGCGTATCCGGGCATCTGCTCTAGCGCCTCCACCAAAGGAACATTAATAGTCAGCTGCTTCAACATAGTCATGAATTTATTGAACCTGGTGTCATCGGCTTTCTTCTTCAGTCTCTGAGGAAAAGGTGGTGGTGGAAGGGGAATAGTTTTCTCTGCCACTTTTTTTTTATCTTGCTTCCGATTGTCGATCTTTTCAGGCTGCAGACGTCTAGGGGTAACGTCAGGAACACTATTTTCAGCTTCTACGGCATCTTCATATTCTGCATCAATAACATTATCTGCTATATCATCAACCACCTGCTTGCCTTTGGATGGATTTTCCAATGCTTTACCACTCCTGGTAGTAATAGCCATACATGATCCATCTTTCCTTGGGTTTTGCACAGTGTCGCTAGGTAAGGTGCCAACCTTTCTTTGATTGAATGCCGCTGATAGTTGACTCAATTGTTGCTCCAGCTATTTTATCGCGGTAGAATGCGAATCAACCAATTGATTTATTGATGACAAATCATTCTTTACCTCAGTAACGCCCTGATAACTCTCAATCTACAGCTCTCGTCGGAGTGTAAAGCGGTCGTTTGTCAAATATAGAACCCAACTGGGTTGGGTATCGATCCCACAAGGAATAGGTTGGTCAACAAGTAAGCAAAGATTACTAGACTTTTAGTGCAAGTCTCGTAAAAAGGGGGGAGTTTTGTTGTGCAAGTAATGTAACCAAACTATTAAAGTAAAAACGGAAAATAGCAAAGCAAAAAGAAAGAATGTTTAGTAGGATGTAAAACAATGAGAATTGAGAAGTTGGGGTTATGTCCACCTTATGAGTTGTACGTCTCTATTGGCTATAAGTTGTGCGGAATTCAGACATGCGTGTGCTTATAGAGAATTGTATTCGATGGTAAATCCAAGTGTCTTTCGACCTAAACAAGGACTATTTCACTTTAACTCTTTCGAGCTTAAAGCGTATCTAGCGGTACAAATTCTCTAAGAGGTTAATCCAGTTACGGCACTAACTTTTTAATAGGGGATGGGACCCTATTACCTTGACATTATCTCTTTTCCAGACATATAACCTTTTTTTCAAACAAGTTAATGCTATACTGGCGTATTCTATGCGTCTGCAGCCACAAGAATTTGCATTAAGATGAAGAGAATAATGATATAAGCAACACACGTGTCACGAATTCACAAACTCATAGCAATAGATAGTATCTCATAAGGCTTCCATAACCCCAACAGAGAAGTTTAGTTACCCATGAGTGCGAAGAAAATCACAATAAACATTATTATTATACCACAATAAAGATCTCGTGTAGTAAGGTATGGTAGGCGTTAGGCGTGACTTCTTTGCAAAGTAACGTTTCTCTTGTTGCGGAAATTAAGAATTGAATAGATGAATAGAAGAAGAATAAAAAGTAGAATTATTAGAATGGTTGGAAGAGTAGAGGAATCAATAATAGAAGAATGAATTAAAAGTAGAATGAGAATTATTAAAATCTCTAGCAAAATAGGGTATTTATAATACCCATATCCTATTCCTACTAAGCTAATGAATTACTTAACTCAATCCTACTAGGTTAAGGTATCATTATCCTAATAAGTTACTGCTAGTCCCCAAAGTCTTCAGAATTGCTGTTTTTGTCCGGGACAGATTTTCCATGCGCCACTTTTGGTCCTTGGCATCCAAGCTTTGCTTTCCTCCTTTCGTGAAGCTTTATTTGGCGTCAAGTTATCCATAAAATTCTGAATTCTGCATCATTTATACCTGAAAACTTGCTAATCATATTCGTTAGCTCACTTACAGGAAAAAGGACTAAAAGTGCATGAATTATATATTTTGTCCTCAAAACATCGCTAAAATATGGGTAAAATATAGCACTTTAGGCGTGTAAATTCGCCTATCATCAACACCCCACACTTGAAGCTTTGTTCGTCCTCGAACAAAATATCATGTCCCTCTCAACATTTACTTAGGGTTTCACAGTAACAACACAAAATATTCGTCAAGACAAGCACAACAATTATCAACAAAGAGTAGTTTTCTGATCATTAGTAGAAACAATTCAGCCTCCAACATAGACTCGTGATGGTGGTTAATTCGTGTTCACAAGTTGAGGTATAAAGAATCATATATGACTACCCAAAACTCATCAACCATGTGTGTCTCACAGTATATTACCCATAATCTCTCACAAGTATAGTATATTTATCGAAACATGGGTATAAAATTATCCTTGCTCTCACTCTCACAAAGAATTCATATGCTGCAACTGATGACCATAGGCTTGCCCTTAGTGTAGTGCTCCACTAAATATCAGAATGCTAAGCTTAGGATCAAATAGGTCTTTTGCTGGTTGTAATGTAGGCTAAGGGACGGGTAGGACTATTTTGGCCAGAAATAGTGACTATGTTCCTAAGCGCTTTAATACATCACATTATATCATTAACACTTTTCTTTCAAACAACCTCTCTACTTTCTTTTAATCTACCACCCTTTTTCTCCTCTTTTGTTTTTCAATTTTAAACATAACCAACTTTTTAGTTTTCCTTTCTTTTTTCTTTTCATAACATACCTCTTATGATAGCACTTCTTTTTCATAATGAATTCAAGCACCCATACATTCTAAAGCATCATATTCACCCAATCTCCTCTTATTTTGTCACATGACTTTACACTTTAAAGCACTTAGGAATTTGGATCAAATTATGGTCTTGAAAAAATGGATTAGGCTTTCATACGAGGTTGTCAAAGAAAATAGGCTAAAGGCTCAAAAGGGGTTGACTAGGATAATGTCCATGGGTAGGTAAAAATAAGGTAAATAATCATAGGTTGCCAAAGAAATGCCTAAATCATCTCCTAGACTTGCACTCTTTATTTTCGCTTTACATACATACCAGGCAAGTTCTAGCATCAGCCACAAGCACAGAATATACTATTATCTCACACACACAAGGCACATGGTCGACTTTATTGGGAGTAGTATAGACTCTTGACCCAACAGATGAAGGAATTAAACCAAACAATATCACATAGTGAGTCACAATTAGAGCCTAAACGTCTCAATAGTCATGATTTTAGCACAAACTCTTGTCATAATCTCATGCTGCCTATTAGAATAATTTCATGCGAAGCTAAGTTAAAAAAATTTAACTACTGAAAAAAACAATTAACTACTAACAAAACAAACAAACATAAATAAATGCAAATGTGGATAGAGAAGTATAGCATGCAAATACCAGCACCCCACACTTAGACGGGACACACTGTCCTCAGTGGAAAATAAATAAGAAGAACCTGGTTAATCGGACTCATCCTCTATGTCTGGGGTCATACCCCTTTCGTCGGAATCATCATCAGAGTCGTCATCCTCAGAATTTCCTCATAAGTATCCCACTTAATTCCAAGAGTGAGTTGAGGTATTTGCAGCGAGGAGGGTTCTCCTTGCTCTTTTCGGCCTCTTTTCTTGCCTTTTTGTGAAGTGGTAGCCTTATCTTTGCCTTGTCTTGCTTTGGGTGCCATTGTACCTGAGACTTAAAACAATGTTCATGTTAGCATCATCTCGATGGATACAATCTATAAACAAGCAGTAGTGGCACCACCCCACACTTAGTTTGTTGGTACAGACTAGTGAAGTGAAAATGGTCGATTACTCAGACTTCATCGACATACGTTTTAGGTGCTCTATTCCAACAATAAAATCAGTGCAGTCATACTTCTTGTAATCTTGGCAATACTTGCATGTGTGAGATATCAAGAATACTACATAGAGATTGAATCAAGGTATAGCATCTAGAAATAATCACAACCTCCTATGTCGGTAGGCATCTATAATTCTTATCCCGATGAACAAGTCATTCCAACATATAAGTATTCAAGTGACAATATTATGCAATTTTTGTGACCATATCAATTCCGCAAAAGTAAGACAGTGCATCAAATTCAAGTTGGAAATAAGTTACGATCATCCTTACGTATTCATTCACTCACTTGGTTGTATCATAACAATTCAATCACTTTCAAATCATCAATACTACTTCAAGATTTAGCAATTCATAATAGGCATAGTAATGTAGTACTTACGGAATATAAATGAAGAACAAAGAAGCACTTACTTGATTGATGACTTTGGATGCTGTTTTTGTGAAGTAAGAGAGCAAAAGGAAAATTTTTGAGAGGATTTGGGGACTATAGGCGGCGCTTAAGCTAGGTTTCCAATGTGTTTTTAGTTCAAGACTAAGTCTCATATTTATAGGAGAAGGTTGGGTCGGGTTTTGACCCATTTAAAATCGGATTTGGAGACAATAAGTGACCATAGGCGGCGCCTTTTGCTTTGCCTATGCTTGGTATAGGCGACGCCTTTTGCAAAGCATTGTTTAGCATAGGCGGCGCCTATTCCATGGCATTCCTAGGCATAGGCGGCGCCTTTCACTTAGCATATGAGATTCAGAGACAAAAGGCATTAGCATAGGCGGCGCCTATGCTATGGCATACTTGGGCATGGGCGACGCCTATGCTATGGCACAATAGATTCCGAGACCTTAGGCCATAGTGTAGGCCTTGCCTTGTTCGTGGCCTAGTTTTACCTAGGCCTAGCCTTGTTCGATGCCTATATTTTCATGAGCAATGCTCAATCCATAGCCTTTTGCTTCTTCATTCCTAACTTACCACCTTTAGCATGCAATACGTCCAAATCGAAATTTGAAACCAATCTCCTCGTTTTACACCTCTTGCACCTACATTTGCTCAAAAACAATAAAAATGATTAGAACGATGGGTTGCCTCCCATCAAGCACCTTAGTTTTGGTCGTGGCACGACTCTTATTTTTGGATTTTTATTTATCAAAAGCAAACACGTAATAGAACGAAAGAAAAATGAAAACGATAAACGATGGGTTGCCTCCCATCTAGCGCTTGATTTATTATCGCGGCACGACATAGTTACCTCGAGTACTTAGACTTCGTCGAGATAGATGGTGGATCATTTTCTGAATGGATTCAGACGATAATGAGGCTTACTTGTAGGCATGCAATCTTCTTCGAGATGAACCTTGTGCATGCCTTCGATAATCGAGGAGCTCTTTCGATTCTAGCATTGGTGGCTCTTCAAGGAAAGTCTTCGCTGTTGGTGACGGTTGATTCTTAAGATCACAGTCCAGTTGCTTAGGAGTATGGGAATAGGACTCTATTTCTGTTAGAGCACCCATAAGTTCTTCATAATCTTCATCGTCCTCATGCTCAACATTCAGTGGCGCAGCAGACAATGGCTCAACAGTAAGCTGTTTCTCTACAGATAATGCTTTATTATCCTCATGATGAACATCATCTACAGAGAACACATTCATATCGCTGGGCTGCTTCATTGCTTTGCATAAATCAAAGCGGACCACTTCGTCATTCAACCAAAATAAAAGCTCATTAGCTCTCATGTCAATAAGAACACTTCCCGTTGCAAGGAAAGGACGTCCCAAGATTATGGGTACTACAGAATCCACCTCGCAATCCAAAATCACAAAGTCTACAGGAAAAATGAAGGTAGACACCTTCACCAACACATCATTCAAGATACCCACAGGTCGTTTTACTGACCTATCTGCCATCACGACCCGCATATTGGTTGGTGTAGGGTCGCCCAACCCCAACTTTCTGTAGATGGATAGTGGCATCAAATTGATGCTAGCTCCCAAATCACACAATGCTTTGGCAAAATTCATAGATCCAACCGTGCAAGGAATAGTGAAAGCACCGGGGTCGGCCTTTTTCTGAACTAGTGATCGGGTGGCAATAGCACCGCAATGATGAACAGTATCTTTCAACTCATAGCTTGCTGCCCGCTTCTTTGTCAAAAGATCCTTCATAAATTTTGCATACCCAGGCATTTGTTCTAGTGCCTCCACCAACGGAACATTAATGGTCAGCTGCTTTAACATAGTCATAAATTTGCCAAATTTTGTATCATCTGCATGCTTCTTCAATCTTTGAGGAAAAGGTGGTGGTGGATATGGAATTGTTTTCTCCACAGCTTTCTTCTCATCTTGCTTCCGAATTTTGGTAGTTTCAGGCTGCAACCTACTAGGGGTGACGTCATGTACGTCTTGGTCAGCTTCCATGGCGTTTTCTTCATTAGCCTTATCATCATTGTCTGCTACATCGTCGACCACTTGTTTGCCCTTAGATGAAGTTTCCAGCGCCTTACCACTTCGAGTAGTAATAGCCATGCATAATCCATCATTCCTTAGATTTTGCACAGTGTCGCTAGGTAAAATGCCAGCCTTTCTTTGATTGAGTACTGCTGAAAGTTGGCTCAATTGCTACTCTATTTTCTTGATTGAAGTGGAATGTGAATCAACTAATTGCTTCATAGCGGACAAATCATTTATTACCTCCGTTACTCCCGCGCTAGTTGCTTCCACTCCTTTCAATAGTTTAGCCATCATGTCTTCCATACTTCCAGAACTAGATGTGGTGGCGTCACGTCTTCCAGGGGGAACATACAAACCACTACTGTCATTCTTGTTCTTCCAACTACCTTGGTCCATGTTTCCAGATTTACCATGATAGTTCCGACCTTGGTTTCCTTGGGAATTGCCTCGGAAACCCCCCTGATTGTTCAAGTAGTTGGCTTCTTCTTTCGAATCAGATTCGTTTCTTCCTTTTGACGCAACAACTTTGACTTTTTTGGTCTTCCCTGATAATAGATGCTTTGTAAGAAGATCCACTTGTGTTTTCATGTGCGCCATATCTTGATCACGTTCTTCTTCTCGTCTCCTTTGGTCTGCAGTCATGCTAATAGAAAAAGTGGGGCTTGCTACCACAGAATCCCTGGTATGCCAAGCTCTACTTTGCTTCGTCATACGATCTAGCATATTGCTTGCCTGACCAAAGGTGAGATCCATAAAAGATCCTCCGGCCTCATTATCCACCACTGGTTTAGTTATTGAATTCAAGGGTCTATATAGTATCTCCATTAGGTGAACATTAGTCATGTGATGGTTTGGGCACCTCATTAGCTTCGTCTTGAACCTCTCCCATGTTTCATGAAGGGCTTCAGTTGGAAGCTGACGAAAGTTGCTGATTTCATCTCTCAATTGTGCTCTTTTGGATGGCAGAAAGAATCTTTCTAGGAAAGCGTCTCTCAATTGCCTCCAATTTGTAATAGAATCAGGAGTCAGCCCATTCAACCATAGAGTTGCCTCCCCAGACAGAGACAATGAAAATAAGCGTAATCGAATTGCATTCTGACCAACACCAGGATTGTGAAACGACTTGCATGTAGAAATAAAGTTGATGAGATGCATATTCGGATCATCGCCTGCTAGTCTACCAAATAATCCCTTGAGTTGCAATAACTGAATCATGGTGCTTGTGATGTTGAACTTGGCTACGGGTACCAATGGTGGAGGAATAATGGCTCCTGTGGCTCCGGCTCCATCAAGATCATCATCATCATCGTCGAACAGTATTTGCACAGCTCGGTGTTCGGGCCTAAATCGCGCTTGTCGATCTCTCCTCTGCATGGGTGCCGCCATCTTAGCAGTATGCCGTGGGTTTAGTAGCTCTTTATCGCCCAGGTCCTCATCATCAGTATTTGTTGCACGCTTTGGGTTATCAATATTCTGCTGATACGCTTGAGCAGCCATCCTTTCAATTTCACGTTGTGCATCCATTGATGCACTGAACAAACCTGAATAAAACAAAAACAACAACTAAAAGTAAAAGTACGAGAATCTTTGACCAAAGGGTCTAGTAACTATCACAAACTTAGTTGACAACTGTATTCCCCGGCAACGGCGCCAATTTTTGATAACGCTCAATCTACAGCTCTCATCGGAGTGTAAAGCGGTCGTTTGTCAAATATAGAACCCAACTGGGTTGGGTATCAATCCCACAGGGAATAGCTTGGTCAACAAGTATGCAAAGATTACTAGAATTTTAGTGCAAGTCTCGTAAAAAGGGGGGAGTTTTGTTGTGCAAGTAATGTAACCAAACTATTAAAGTAAAAACGGAAAATAGCAAAGCAAAAAGAAAGAATGTTTAGTAGGATGTAAAACAATGAGAATTGAGAAGTTGGGGTTATGTCCACCTTATGAGTTGTACGTCTCTATTGGCTATGAGTTGTGCGGAATTCAGACATGCGTGTGCTTATAGAGAATTATATTCGATGGTAAATCCAAGCGTCTTTTGACCTAAACAAGGACTATTTCACTTTAACTCTTTCGAGCTTAAAGCGTATCTAGCGGTACAAATTCTCCAAGAGGTTAATCCAGTTACGGCACTAACTTTTTAATAGGGGATGGGACCCTATTACCTTGACATTATCTCTTTTCCAGACATATAACCTTTCTTTCGAACAAGTTAATGCTATACTGGCGTATTCTATGCGTCTGCAGCCACAAGAATTTGCATTAAGATGAAGAGAATAATGATATAAGCAACACACGTGTCACGAATTCACAAACTCATAGCAATAGATAGTATCTCATAAGGCTTCCATAACCCCAACAGAGAAGTTTAGTTACCCATGAGTGCGAAGAAAATCACAATAAACATTATTATTATACCACAATAAAGATCTCGTGTCGTAAGGTGTGGTAGGCGTTAGGCGTGACTTCTTTGCAAAGTAACGTTTCTCTTGTTGCGTAAATTAAGAATTGAATAGATGAATAGAAGAAGAATAAAAAGTAGAATTATTAGAATGGTTGGAAGAGTAGAAGAATCAATAATAGAAGAATGAATTAAAAGTAGAATGAGAATTATTAAAATCTCTAGCAAAATAGGGTATTTATAATACCCATATCCTATTCCTACTAAGCTAATGAATTACTTAACCCAATCCTACTAGGTTAATGTATCATTATCCTAATAAGTTATTGCTAGTCCCCAAAGTCTTCAGAATTGCTGTTTTTGTCCGGGACAGATTTTCCATGCGCCACTTTTGGTCCTTGGTATCCAAGCTTTGCTTTCCTCCTTTTGTGAAGCTTTCTTTGGCGTCAAGTTATCCATAAAATGCTGAATTCTGCATCATTTATACCTGAAAACTTGCTAATCATATTCGTTAGCTCACTTACAGGAAAAAGGACTAAAAGTGCATGAATTATATATTTTGTCCTCAAAACATCGCTAAAATATGGGTAAAATATAGCACTTTAGGCGTGTAAATTCGCCTATCATCACGCCCATATTGGTTGCCTCCACCCCTTTCAACAGCTTAGCCATCATATCATCCATGGACATCTTTCCAGAGCCAGACGCCACAACCTCACGGTTTCCAGGAGGAACATACAAACCACTCCTGTCAGTCTTATTCTTCCAACCACCTTGATCGCGGTCTTTTTATCCAGATTTATCATAATATTTCCGACCTTGGTTTCCTTGGGCATTGCCTCGAAAATCCCCCTGATTATTCAAATAATTTTCTTCCTCCTCAGAATCTGATTCATCTCTTCCCTGTGACACCACAGCCTTGACTTTTTCGGTCTTCCCTGATAATAAATGCTTGGTAAGAAGATCCATCTGCATTTTCATATGAGCCATATCCTGGTCACGTTCCTCTTGTCTTCGTCTCTGCTCTGCAGCCATGCCAATAGATACAGTAGAGCTCGCTACCTCAGAATCTGTGGTATGCCAAGCTCTACTCTGCTTTGTCATACGGTCCAACATATCACTCGCCTCAATAAAAGTAAGGTCCATGAATGACCCCCTGCAACATTATCAACCACTGGCTTTGTTACCGAGTTCAAAGCCCTATATAATATTTCCATCAAGTGGATATTCGTCATCTGATGGTTTGGGCACCGCATAAGCTTCTTCTTGAACCTCTCCCATGTTTCGTGGAGAGCTTCAGTTGGAAGCTGTCGAAAATTGCTGATCTCATCTCTTAACTGTGCTCTCTTGGATGGCGGAAAGAATCTTTCTAGGAAAGCGTCTTTCAGTTGCCTCCAATTAGTAATAGAATCAGGATTTAGCCCGTTCAGCCATAGAGTTGCCTCCCCAGACAGAGACAATGGAAATAAGCGCAGCCGAATTGCATTCTGCCCAACTCCTGGATTGTCAAACGACTTGCATGTTGAAATAAAATTGACCAGATGCATATTCGGATCATCGCCTGCAAGTTCACCAAATAAACCCTTGAGCTGCAATAACTGAATCATGGTGCTAGTGATATTGAACTTAGCTCCGGGTGACAAGGGTGGAGGAATAATAGCCCCTGTAGCACCAGCTCCATCCAGATTGTCATCATCATCGTCAAAAGGAGCCTGCACAGCTCGGCGTTTAGGTCTCATTCTAGCTTGACGATCTCTCCTGTTCACAGGTGCTGCCACCTCATCTACACGCCGTGGATTAAGTAACTCATCATCACCCAGGTCTGCATCATCAGGATTTGTTACCCGACCTGGGTTATCAATATTTTGTTGATGCACTTGAGCAGCTGCCAACGCAGCTAATCTAGCCTGCTCCTGTTGAGCAGCCCTTCTTTCGATGTCACGTTGTGCATCCATTCTGCCAATAAGTTGTGGTTCAGGATTTATGGGTAATAATGGCTGACCAAAACTACGAGTATTTGGCATGCACTCAACAGAACCTGAATAAAGCAAAAACAACAACTAAAAGTAAAATTCGAGAATCTTTGACCAAAGTGTCTAGTAACTATCACAAACTTAGTTGACAACCGTATTCCCCGGCAGCGGCGCCAAAATTTGATAACGCCCAAACTACAACTCTCGTAAGAGTGTAAGCGGTCGCTGTCAAATATAGAACCCAACTGGGTTGGGTGTCGAATCCCACAGGGAATACTTGGTCACTAAGTGTTGCAATTATTAGTAGACTGTTGATCGAAAATTCCACGAAAAAGGGGGGATTGGATTGTGGCGTGAATTAATGCTATCAAAGTAACAACAAAATTCTTTGTTTAGTAAGATTTAATCATAGAGAAAAATAAGTTAGGGTTATGTCCACCTTATGAGTTCTACGTATCTATTAACTATGAGTAATGCGGAATTCAGACATGCATGCACTTATAGAGATTCGTATTCTAATGGTAAATCCTAGTGTTTCTCAACCATCAAGGATTATTTCACTTTAACTCTCTCGAGCTTAAAGCGTATAACTAATGGTACGAACTCTCCAAGAGATTAATCCGGTTAAGGCATTAATGTGTAAATAGGGGTTGGTAGCCCTATTTCCTTGTCACACTCTCTTTTCCAAACATGTAACTTTTCTTTCGAACAAGTTAATGCTATAATGGTGTATTCTATATGTTTGCAACCACAAGAATTTAGTTAAAACGAAGAGTGTAATGATATAAGTAGCATATGCATCAAGAATTCACAAACTCATAGTAATAGATAGTATATCAAAAGGCTTCCATAACCCTAACAGTGAAGTTTAGCTACACATGATTGTAAAGGAAAACAACGAAGACATCATCATCATCATACCAAAACTAGAACAATCTTCGCGAGAGGATGCTTTTAACTTCAAAGAGGGATGACATTTTTCCTCTTAGCCGACTTCCCCAAATATGTAGCGTGTTTCTCTCTGTTCCAGTTACAGAAATTGTAACGTGAATAAATACTAAAAGTGTCGACCGAATTCTCCAAAAGCAATCCTGAAAAAATTCAGCAAATAAGGTTTTTTAACATTCTTGTCCTAGTTCTACTAGGTTACTGCTGCACCCCTAAGTATTAAGAAATACTGATTTTGCCCGGGACAGATTCTCCATGCATCACATTCAGTCCACAAGCTTCCAAAAGCTGCCTTCCTTCTTACATGAAGTTTTCCTTTGCTGCCCAAAGGTCCACAAAGTGCTGAAATCTTCACCATTAGTACCTGAAAACATGCTAATCACATAGGTTAGCTCACTTACAGGAAAATAGACTAAAAGTGCAGGAATTATATATTTTATCCTCAAAACTTAGCTAAAATATGGGTAAATTATGGTTCTTAGGCGTGCAAATACGCCCAACATCAAAGTGCCAAAAACACTCCGTTTTGAGTTATTTTGAGGGTAATTAAGTCTTTTAACACTCCTTACACGTCCCTAAACTTAACCCTACGAAATTTATATCTTCTAAACACATTACAACCCTATTAACATCTCAAAGCTAATTATCCAAGAGCACCATAGGAGAAAAACAACTAGGGTTGCACAATCAATCTTGAAGATCAAATTTCAAGAAAATTCCTCCGTCAATCATCAAGAACCTCCTTTCCAAGGTATGCGTAGTGTTCATCCATGAATTTCTTTTGTCCTTGGAGTTCAAGAATCAATCTTTAAAATACAAAAGCTTCGTTGGTTGTGGTGATATTATCATACCCATGTTGATTCTTGTTTGTTTTGCTATAAAATAGTATCGTGACTGTATATCTCATGAAAGTTATGTTGTTTGTTGAAAGATTGATAGAATGCAAGTATGAAATCCACCTATACCTTAAAGAATGCATGAAAGGTGTTCGATAAAATGCCTAGTATGTTAGAACTTCATATTTACATGATTTCATGATATCTAAATAACAAGTTCGTGTTAGTCATACACTCCAATATGAATTTCTATGCAAATTATGTGTTGTTATTGTTGTGGTATAAAGCATGTATGATAATGGAGATATAAATTATGTACAAAAAATATATCCATGCTTTCCCTACCATGTTTTAGATGTTGAAGAAATACATGAAGTATAATATTCCCAAATCATTACAATATGATCTAAATTTTACATGTTGCCGTTTCTTTATGCTTGAATGGTGTCCATGCCATTGCTATGAATAGTATATGTTGTCGGAATGCCCATGATATTAGAATATGAGATTTATGACTTGATTATAAGCATTCCTATTCATGATAGATATTATGATGACCATGTACTTCATGAAATCCCCCACTCATGTATTATGGATTTTTATTGATGGTCGTGTACTCAAGAAATTCAAGTTGTGTCAGTTTCCTTCCATCAAGTCCTGGGGGTACTTGTACCTGAAAAATATAGTTGTGTGCCTAGATCCATGTCATGTTTTCATGATACTCTCAGTCAATCCTTGATCTATAGAATTCTGTCAGTCATGTGACTCAGGAAAACTCAGAAATCTCAGTAATCTCAGTAGTCCAGTAATCTCAGTAATCTTAGTGCTCAGTAACCTCAGCAACCTCAGTATTCACAGTTAATCTTAGCAACTTTAGTAATCTCAACCATTCCTCAAAACTCAGTACATTCCGTCAGCCATCGAAATATAGTAAACTTAGTTTAGCTCCGCTAAACAATACCACTAGTATCAGTCCAGTTAATCAGTATCAGTTCAGCTAATCAGTTCAGTTCAGTTATTCAATTTAGCTTAGTTATTCAGTTCAGTGTCCTTCAGATGGGAGTAGGATTTAGCACCGAGTGAACCCAAGGATGGGAACTCACCTGCCAGTTTAGGGTGTGATTCTTAGTAGTCATCCTTGTGTTCCAGAACTATGTAGCTAGCGTAGGTGGAGACATCTTAACCTGTCAGATTAGGGTTGATGAAGTGGCTTAACCTGTTAGTTTAGGGTTCCCACCGTTCTCATTTGAGTACCTTCTAGTATAGGGTTCTCACAACTATCCTTACCAGTGGCGCGGTATTGACACCCCTCCAATCGAGGCAGAGATTGGACCCCAACTTTGCTATATATGTTATAGGGGAATGTCGGTTAGATAACTACTTTCTACAGTTTCAGTATCAGTCTCAGTAAAAGAACTCAGATAGTTCTTCAGGATATCTAGACTGTCAGATACAGTACGGAACTCAGCTAGTTCCATCAGATTTAGGACTGGCAGATACAGTCATTCATGCTATCAGTTATCAGAACTCATGTTATCAGATATATCAGTTATCAGAATTTAGTTATCATTCATGATATGTTATCAGTAAATACATGTCATCAGTATTCATACTCAGTAGTCATGTTATCACGAGCTCAGTTTCAGGACTGTTATATACGGTCAATCAAATCAGTTTTTCATAATCAAAACTATTAGAAACAATCATTCCTTTATCAATAATATAGTATCAGCCTCCCAGTATTCAGTAATACAGTACCAGTTCCTCACTTATTAGTCAATTACATATCAATATCAGTAAACTCAGTCATTTAGTATATCAATATTAGTAAACTCAGTCATTTAGTATCTCAGCATCAGTAAGCTCATGTTGTCAGTATTCAGACTCAGTAGTCAGTATCACCACGAGTTTAGTTGCAGTTACGTATGTATGTATGTATGTATGTATGTATTATCACGTTCATATCAGTTAGCATTGTTCATGCATATAAAACCCTTTGCATTTAGCCTACCTCACTCGTATACTCGGTACATTTAGTCGTACTGATGCATTCACACTATGGTGTTTTATTTGATGCCATAGGTACAGAGGCATGAGTTTCAGAGCCGCTGTAGCATTGTAGATTTCAGCAGTTAGTGCTCCTCTTCATTCGAGGAAAATATTATTATTACTTTACTACAGTATTTCAGATTAGTTTTTCAGTTCATGGAGTTGTTGGAGACATGTTCCTTCAACTCTTTATTCAGTTCAGTTAGAGGATTTCTGACTAGATGTCAGATTAGATGTTCAGACTTCAGTATTTATGTTCCTTTTTGGTATTGTTATACCATGTTTTTCATATATGTATCAGTATTGAACCTTATGGCCTTACAGTTCATGTTTCCGCATATTTTATGAGATATTATGCAGTTTATAGGTACAAATATCAGTCATGGGTTAGCTTGTGGTACTTTGGGGTCATGAGCACCGTGTAGCGTTTCGGTTCAGAAAATTGGGGAGTTACAGACATGTCCTATCAACTCCTTACTCAGACAGTTTAGTCAGTTAGAGGCTTCCTAGACTAAAATGTTTCAGACTTCAGTATTTGAAGTTTTTTTTGGTATTTCATACCACATTTAGATGTTATGTTTTAGTTCAGTTATGTGAACCTTATTGCCTTTCAGTTTATGTTTCTGCATTATTCAGTATTTTATGCAGTATATAGGTATAGATATCAGTCATGGGTTAACTTGTGGTCATGAGCACTATGCACCATCCCGGTTCAGCAAATCGGGGTGTAATAAACTTTGTATCAGAGCCTAAGGTTCAATAGAGTCCTAGGAAGTCTGAAAGCCGCATCTAGTAGAGTCTTGAGCATGGGTGTGTTGCACGCCACATTTATGTACAATAGGCTATGAGATGTTTAGGAATAGTTTCCCTTCTTTCAGTATTCAAGTCGTGCCAGTGAGCATAATTACAAGTCAATCTCTCAGTCTAATCCACTTATTCTCTTTATTTCAGAATATGCCTCCTAAGAGAAGAAATTAGTCAGCCCCTCAGCCTGAAGAGCCTTTGGGCGATCATGTTTCTCATGCGGAGTTTAGGACCGCATTTACCATTCTTGCTCAGTTAGTAGCTTCCCATAATGAGTGACCAGCTGTCGTTCCGGCCAACCCAATGGCCAATTCAGCTGCAGCTAGGATTCGAGATTTCACCCGAATGAATCCTCCATCCTTTCTCAGGTTTAAGACAGATGAGGACCCTTAGGAATTCCTAGATCAGGTGCAGAAGGTGACAAATATCATCGGGGTAACTACTGTTGAGAGTGCTGAGCTAGCTGCATGTCAGTTGGAGGATATTTCTCACACTTGGTTAAAGCAGTGGAAGTCAGAGATGGCAGATAATGCAGGGCCAGTTGAGTGAAAGGAATTTGCATCTGCTTTCCTTGATAGATTCTTTTCCCTAGATCTTAGGGATGCTAAGGTGTTAGAATTTATCAACCTCAGGCAGGGAAATATGATAGTGAAAGAGTATTCTCTTAAGTTTACTCAATTAGCCAGATATGCCCCTCATGTGGTTGCAGATAGCAGGGCAAAGATGAGTAAGTTCATTTCAGGGGTAAATGATAGCGTGGTTAATGAGTGCAGATCCGCTATGCTAAATAGTGACATGAATTTAGCCAAACTTATGACCCATGCTCAGTATATTGAGGAACAAAAGATTAAGATAAGGGAGAATCAAAATAAGAAAGCTAGGACAAGTAGCTTCAATTTTAGTCAGCCTACATCAGAAGGAGAAAACCGTTCTCAGTTTTGTCCTAAATCATCAGTTCTAACTCCTTCTTTAGCCAGTGCTCCAGTTCTTAAATTCAGATAGGGTAACAAAGATAGAGCGCCAGGATCTAAGACCCAGGATAGTCTTAGTAGTGCCCGTACCTATTCTCTTTGCCAGACTTATGGCAAGCACCATCAGGGTATTTAGAGAGTTGGCACTGGTATTTGTTTTGGATGTGGCAAGCCAGGCCATAGTGTCAGAGACTGTCCTCAGCCAGGTCCTCAGGGTCAACAAAATTTCTCCTTAGCTCAGTCCGATTGCCCAAATCTGCAGGGTGCCACCTCTAGTGCTACTAGTGGTCAATGCCCAAATTGTCTTTATGCTTTTTAGTATCAACAAGATCAGGAAAATTCTCCTAATGTAGTTGCTGGTACGTTACAGATCTTTCATATGCATGTTTACGCTTTAGTAGATCTAGGAGCTTCTTTGTCTTTTGTTACTCCCTATATAGAAGTTGATTTTGGAATTAGTCCCGAAATTCTAGCAGAGCCCTTCCTAGTCTCTACCCAAGTGGGAAAAACCATCATAGCCCGGCGGGTATACAGGAACTGCCCGGTTATGATATTTTGGAAAGTCACCTCAGCAGACTTAGTCGAATTAGAGATGACTCATTTTGATATCATTCTCGGCATGGATTGACTTCATTCCTGCTATGCCACAGTCGACTGTAGAAAAAGAACAACCCAGTTTCAGTTCCAAAATAAACCCGTCCTTGAGTTGAAGGGTAGTGTATCCACTTTCAACAGTCAGCTTGTTTCCTACCTTCGAGAAAGAAAATTGATATCTAAAGGATGTGTCTATCATTTCGTTCGAGTTAAGGACACTTGTTACGAAACTCCCAGCCTTGAATCAGTCCCAGTAGTGAATGAATATTCAAATGTCTTTCCCGAAGATCTTCCTGGAATTCCTCCCGAAAGGGAAATAGATTTTGGTATTAATCTTCTTCTAAATACTCAGCCTATCTCTATTCTGCCATACAGAATGGCACCAACAGAACTCAGAGAACTGAAAGAAAAATTGAAGGATCTCTTAAATAAGGGATTCATCAGGACCAACATTTCACCGTGGGGCGCTCCAGTATTATTCGTGCACAAGAAAGACGGTTCTCTCAGAATGTGTATAGACTACCGCCAACTCAATAAGGTCACGGTCAAGAACAAGTATCCTCTTCCCATAATTGATGACTTGTTTGACCAACTTCAGGGTACTAGTTATTTCTCTAAGATAGATCTCAGATCTGGCTATCATCAGTTATGAGTTAGGGAATGTGACATTCCGAACACAGCTTTCTGAACTTTCTATGGTCACTTTGAATTTCTAGTCATGTCATTTCGTCTTACCAATGCCCCAGCAACTTTCATAGACTTGATGAACCATGTGTTTAAGCAGTACTTAGACATGTTCGTCATAGTCTTAGTAGATGATAATCTGGTCTATTCCCGCAGTGAACATGATCATGTAGACTATCTCAGGACAGTACTTCAGACTCTCAGAGATCATCAGCTATTCGCCAAATTTAGTAAGTGAGAATTTTGGCTAAGGTCAGTAGCATTCCTTGCTCATATTATTTCCGGTGATGGCGTTAGAGTTGATCCTCCAAAGACCAAAACAATAAAAAATTGGACAAGACTTGTCTCTTTATCAGATATTAGGACTTTTTTGGTTTTGGTTGGCTATTACAGATGGTTTGTTGAAGGATTTCATCTATTACATCCTGTATATCCAGATTAACTCAGAAGAAAGTCAAGTTTCAGTGGTTAGACCATTGCGAGAAGTGTTTTCAGGAGTTGAAGACTCGACTTACCTCAACCCCAGTCTTAGATCTTCCAGATAGTTTAGATAGGTTCGTGGTGTATTGTTATGCATCCAGAGTAGGTTTAGGTTGTTTCCTCATGCAGCATGGTAAGGTCATAGCCTACACCTCCAGACAGCTTAAACCCCATGAGAGAGATCATCCTACTCATGATCTTGAGTTAGC
Organism: Capsicum pubescens; assembly: GCA_030864215.1. Classification (NCBI taxonomy): domain Eukaryota; kingdom Viridiplantae; phylum Streptophyta; class Magnoliopsida; order Solanales; family Solanaceae; genus Capsicum; species Capsicum pubescens. The sequence continues at coordinate 85,520,781 of CM061543.1, forward strand.
AGCTGTAGTCTTTGCCTTGAAGATTTGAAGGCATTATCTCTACGGAGTTCATGTAGATATCTTCACAGATCACAAGAGTCTTCAGTATGTCTTTTCTCAAAAAGATCTCAATCTTCGTCAGAGAAGGTGGTTAGAGCTCTTGAAAGACTACGACATGAGCGTCCCCTATAATCTGGGAAAGGACAACGTAGTGGCCGACACTCTCAGTAGACTATCCATGGGTTGTGTTTCTCATGTTGAGGACAGTAACAAGAAGTTAGCTCAGGAAGTCCATCAACTTTCCAGACTAGGCATTCACTTATTCAATACAGATAAGGGTGATATATGGGTTCAGAGTAGTTTAGAATTATCTCTAGTTTGTGAGGTGAAAGAAAAGAAAGATAGAGATCCCAGCCTTGTCAAGTTGAAAGAGTCAGTTCAGGATCATAAAGTAAAGGTTTTCTCCCATAGGAAAGATGGTGTCCTTTATTGTCGGGGTCATCTTTATGTTCCAGGTGTAGATGACTTAAGGTAGTGAATTTTTGTGAAAGTGCATGGTGCGCGTTACTCTATTCATCCAGGGGACATAAAGATGTACCGCGACTTGCGGGAGATCTATTGGTGGAGTGGGATGAAGAGAGACATTGCAGAGTGTGTGGATAAGTGCTCTATATGTCAGCAAGTTAAGATAGAGCATCACAAGCCTAGTGGGTCCATGCAGGAGTTCAGTATTCCTACTTGGAAGTGAGATATTATGAACATGGACTTCGTGATGGGTTTTCCTTGAACTCGTCATCAGTATGATTCAGTCTGGGTCATTGTAGATAGAATGACCAAATCACCTCATTTCCTTCCAGTTTATACCTCTTATTCAGCCGAGGATTATGCCAAACTCTATATCAAGGAGTTGGTCAAATTTCATGTTATTTCGCTGTCTATTATCTCAGACAGAGGTACCCAGTTCACGTCTCACTTTTGGAAAGCATTCTAAAAGGGTCTTGGTACCCAAGTTCATCTTAGTATAACCTTTCATCCTCAGATAGATGGTCAAGTAGAAAGGACCATTCAGGCCTTAGAAGATATGCTAAGAGCGCGTACAATTGATTTCAAGGGAACTTGGGATGACCACTTGCCTTTGATTGAATTTGCATACAATAACATCTATTATTCCAGTATTCAGATGGCTCCATTCAAAGATCTCTATGGTAGGAGATGTAGATCTCCAATTGGTTGATTCAAAGTTAGCGAGGCCTCTGTCATTGGGCATGGCTTGGTATTAAATGCCTTAGAAATAGTCCAATTGATCATAGAATGACTCCGGGCTGCTCAGAGCCGACAGAAGTCTCATGCAGATGTTAGTAGAAATAATCTCAAGTTTGAGATTATTGACTATGTCTATCTAAAGATCTCTCCCATGAAGGGAGTGAAGCGGTTCGGCAAGAAAGGGAAACTCAGTCCTCGATACGTCGGTCCCTTCAAGATTTTCAGTCATTTTGTAAGGTAGCTTATGAGCTTGAAGTGCCTTCAGATCTAGCCTCAGTTCATAAGTTGTAGTCCCTATTCAAAGCATTGATGTTCAGAATAGTCTCTTTATGAAGAGATTCTAGTCGAAATCTTAGACTATCAGACTCGTAGATTAAGGAACAAAGAAGTCTCTCTAGTTAAATTTATTTGGTGAAATCAGTTGGTCGAGGGAGCTACTTGGGAAGAAGAAGCAGACATGCGTACCAAGTATCCTTACCTCTTCTCTGCCATCTCAGATCAAGCTCAAGGTAACATTTCTCCTTAAGATTACTTAGTTTTATGATCAGTGTTCATCACGAACATGGTATTCAATTTCATGTTCATGTTCCCACTATAAACTTGGTATTAAGTACCATTGCATATTCATTCATGCATTCATGTATCATCTCAGTTATATAATTATGCATCAGAAATGTATTTTCATTTTGAGAAACTTAGTTCCTCAGAACATTCAGTCATGCATTCATGAATAAATTATACATGCATCAGATATGCATGTTCAGTATTACATGTTCATCTTGTCAGTCATGTCAGTCATGAGATCATGTTCCAGTTATTCATGTTCAATGTGTACGTCAGTTGTCTTTACTGTCCTCCCAGTCAGTCTCATTTGAGGACGACTGTTCTCAAGGGGGAGATATTGTCATACCCCATACTTTTCCCTAGCTAATTTCATCTCAAGAATATCTAACATTAGCTTCTAAATTGAATGATGGTTATTCCATGAGGAATTTTTCAAAATTTTCACTTTTTTTCATGTGAGAAATTCAATATGATTTTCATCGATATATGATTCGCCCAAATTCGATAACTGGGTCAGAAGTTACGACTATTTCAAGTTTCCGTCATAAAAAAACACTATATTAGTCAGTGGCTCCCCGCACCACAAGAGGAAATAGAATTTGGAAAATTCCAGTAGGGGTCTGTGATTATGGAGCGTCGCGCCAGGGCCCAAATCCAGAATTGTTCTTTTTCCAGTGTCAGCGTGATTTTCCCCGCATTGTACCAAAGTTCTAGGCGCAAAAGAAAAGGCAACGCGATGGCTCTGCGTCGCGCCATCCCTCAGTTTCCCAATTGTCAAATTCCAGCGACATGGCACGATAGCGCCGCGTTGAGCCAGGGATTCAATTCGGGAAAATTTTACTAAAATTAAATGACACGTCCAGGGTTAAAAGGGTCAACTTCCCACCGCTATTTAATCCCTTTAACACATGATTCAGCCACTTTTCATCCACAATATACTAGTTTCTCTCAAAAACCTCTCAAGAACAACCTAGGGCTTTTCATAGAAGATTCATTATCAAGAATTTCCTCCATCACTCCTCACGAAATAATGAACTAAGGTATGCGTAGTGTTCATTCATGGATTCCTTTCATCCATGAAGCCTAAGAATCTATTTTCTAATTTTATGTTTTTTTTTATTTCCTTATGAATTTCATGTTGGGTTTGTTTTGTTTATGTTGAGAATGATCAGTTGAATTCAAATCAATGTTGGGTGATCAATTTTATGTGGAATTAATTTGTATAGATGTATATTCATGTGAACCTATGAATAAACCTTACATGATAAAATTAGAGATGAATCATGATGATTAATTGTTGTATAATATTTTCTACATGTACTATGCCTACCATGTGTTTGATTAAATGCGTAGATGAAGGAACAATGCCCAACTAGTGATATCATTAAATCCCCATGTATGTACAAGTTATGCCTATCACATGTTTTGATGGACTACTTCTATAAATGTATTATGGATTATAATGTTAGTTATATGTTCAAGTAAGTTATGCTTGGTCATACTTCTTCCATCGAGTCCTGGGGGAACTTGTACCCAAAACATTAGCTGTGTACCTAGAGCCATGTTATGTTTTCATGATACTCTCAGTTAAGCTATAAATCCTTAGACTTCAGATAGTCTTATGACTCTGGAAAAATCTCCATGATATCATGACTCAGTCAGTTGTCAGTTATTAATAGTATTCTATCAGTTAATGAAACTTAGTCCATGTTCAATTTAGTAAATTATGATCAGTGTCTATTCAGATGGGAGTAGAAATTAGCACCGAGTAAACCCAAGGATGGGAACTCATCTATTATGTGAGGGTGGGATTCTTAGAAACAATCCTTGTATTTCAGAACTATGTAGCCAGCATAGGTTGAGACATCATAGCCTGCTATATAAGGGTAGATGAGATGGCTTAGACTTCTATATGAGGGTTCCCACCATTCTCACTAGAGTTACCTATTATATTAGGGTCACTCATATGTTGTCCTTACTAGTGGCGCAGTATTGACACCCTTCCAATTAGGGCATAAATTGGACCTCAATTTGTCTATAATGCATCATTTAGGACATGTCAGTTAGATGACTACCTCCCATAGTCTCGGTATCAGTCTCAGTAAAAGAACTCAGATAGTTCTTCAGAATTCAGGGCTGTCAGATACAGTCTACTCAGACATAGTACGGAACTCAGCTAGTTCCATCAGATTCAGGACTGTCAGATACAGTCACTCATGTTATCAGTTATATTCAGATTCAGTAATCATGTTATCACAGTATTAGTGTTAGTTGTTATGTCCCATGCATGTATTCACACGTTCATGATAGTTAGTTAGTTATTAATATTGTTCATGCATATAAACCCCATGCATTCAGCCTACCTCACTTGCATACCAGTACATTCAAAGTACTGACGCATTTGTTCTATGGTGTCTTATACCATAGGTTCAGAGACACAAGCTCCAGATCAATAGTAGATTCCAGTTTTAGCAGTCAGAGTTAAAAGTGAGTCCTCATTATTCGAGGACCTGATTATTCCCTATTATCTCATTAACTAGTTTATTAGTTGGAGTTAGTGGGGGACATGTCCCATCAACTCCTTACTTAGATAGTTCAGTTAGTTAAAAGCTTTCTAGACTAACATGTTTCAGACTTCAGTATTTTTGGTTTTGTTTTTTTGATATTTTATACCCCGTTTAGATATTATGTTTTACTTCAGTTATCTGAACCTTATGGCCTTTCAGTTCATATTTTTGGATTATTCAATATTTTATGCAGTATATAGGTACAAATATCAGTCATGGGTTAGCTTGTGGTCCTTCGGGGTCATGAGCACCATGTAGCATTCCAGTTCAGCAAATCGGGGTGTTACATTGATAAAATGCCTATAACAATATTTTTACCATAATATGGAGTTTTCAATGGAACTTATGCATGGTTTAAACTTGGTGATGGAACCTTAAATAATATGAATGGTTTAAATAGTTTTGGAATGATTTAAATTAACAAACATACTTGTGGGGTACAAGGGAATCCCCCAAGATAATATGGCAATGGATACTTCTGGGGTACATTAGAATGCCCCAAGTTAATTGGATAATAGGGTATATGGGTACATGTGAATCCCTCGACCACTGAAAGTCTTAGATAAGGACAATACTTGCAAGCTATAGTTAGTCAGACGATATCACTACTAATAGCCTTGGTTAATAATAACGGACTAATGTTTAGGTTGGAAAATGATTTTAATTGGGCAATAATGGCCGGGTGTTGGAAAATGATTTTAATTAGGAAATAATGGCCTGGTGTTAAAGCTAACCATGAATGTGGGAGTTTAATGAACGAACAATGGAAACACATATTTTCCGACATGAGGGGTAGGGCATGGAGACCCTTTATAATACTCTGAGGTACACACAAATCTTCAAAGTACACTGTACATTTGTATCATGGAGCTTAAAGGGTACATGGGAATCCCAGACTCTTATGGTATATTTGGTTCATGTGGCTACATGCATCGAGGCCCTTTCAGGGGGTTACACTAAACCCATATAGCCCGTGGGTGGTTTTAGGAGGTAAAGATTCATATACCTAGGTTAAAGGTTTTTAATGCATGCTAAACCCAATCCCTTTTCTCAGCATGGTTTTATATATATGTGTATAGGTTATGTTCATATGGATGGTTTTACTTGGTTTTCTTAAATGAAATTATTTTATTCTTATCTTAAGTTCATGCTAGCGTTCACTCGCTAACTCATCTTTGGGCGGCTGTATCCCCACGCGATGTAGGAACCGACCATTTTACTGCCCCTGTTTAGCATTCAAATATTTAGGGGTCAGCTTTGAATTGAGGTGGTGAGCTTCTATTTTTCTGGAAGGCTCTATTTCGTGGATGTTATTCATACTTTAGATCATTTATGGATAATGGTTTTGGCTATGGTTGGGGGCATATCCCAACCAGATTTTTGAATTCTTTTGGGTAGAGGCTTCAGTGGAATTATTATGGGTTGGATCAGTATGAGTGTAAGCCTTAGAATTGGTATTGGTACTGGGGCTGATACTAGTTAATGATATTATTGGTTGTTCCATTCTCTTTTATTTCGGGATTATATATTTAATTATTTATGAAACTTATTTGGTTATGGTTAGATTTATGGTTTTAGTTTGGCTTGGTATAGTTGGACGATTGGTATGGAACAGTTAGACTCAGTTGGTTTAGTCATGGTCGTGATCATATCCTATAGTCTTTGTGTGATGTGTTACGTTATCTTGTTATATGTTTGAAATTCAACCAACTCAGGAAAGGCGGCTGGCGGTTGGGTCAGGTAATGGGGGTGGTCTCTAATCCCTGTTGGACTTGGAACGCTCGTTACGAAAAGGCCCCATGTATGGTCATGTTAAGTTGGTATCAGAGCTTTAAGTTCATGGTTAATTGGGAGTCCACAAAGTCATGTCTAGTAGAGTACGTTTTAGGGGTGTGTAGCACACCACACTTATAAGAGAGAGGATACAAGGCATTTTGGAATGTTTCACTTTCTTGGTATTCTTTTTTCAATCTTGGAATTTGAGTCCTATAATTCTTCTCTAATCCTTGGTTTTTCACTTTTCATTTTATGCCTCGATGATCTGGAACACAAGAAAATTCTTCTGTCCCATCCAGGGATGATGTTTATGGGGTACGTCCTACACTTGAAGTTTGAACTCATTCTCAAGGTTCTATCCCTGATTATTCTGGAGTTCCCCAGTTGATACTAGTCCTCCTCAGGGTAAGGTAACTAATGCGGAATTTTGCCAGTCCATTCATACTATTTCTCAGTTGGGAGCTTCTCAGGCTGAGCGGGATACGTCCGATGGGTTATATTCTAAGGCCACAAGGGTTGTCCAGTTTATGAAACTGGATCCTCCTATATTTACTAGTGTGAAGGTGGAGAAATATCCTTAAGGTTTCTTAGATGAAGTGGAGAAGATATTTGAGGTGATGCAGGCCACAAATGTGGAATGTGTAAATTTTACAGCTTATCATCACAAGGATGTTGCGTACCAATAGTAGGAAGAGTGGGATAGGGATAGGGATGATGTGGAGGAGTTATCCTTATGGGATGCTATTTCTAATGGTTTTCTGGATTGTATTTTCCTCAAGAGATGAAGAAAGCAAAGATGGAGGAGTTTGTGAATCTCAAGCAAGGTAAAATGTATGTCAAGGAATATGCCTTGAAGTTTCATCAGCTTTCACGGTATGCTCCTAATTTTGTGGCTGACATAAGGGCGAGGATAAGAAAGTTCACTTCTGGGATATGACGGGATCTAATCCTTGAAAGAAAAACTACTTTGTTGATATAGGATATGGATATTTCAAGGTTGGTTGTCCACATGCAGCAGGTGGAGGATAAAAAGAGAAAACAGGTAGAGTTCGGGGAAAGGCAGGGTAAGAGGAGTAGGTTCTCTAAGCAGAGTGGTGCTCAACATCAAGGTGGTCGAGATGGAGGTAAATAGCTGAATAAGAAGTGGGGGGTTCTAGCTCCTTCTTTTCTACTAGTGCTTCTTACCCGAGGCAGTTGGGTGACTGGCTTCCATAAAGTGGTGATATTTTCAGGCACAAGGTGCCTAATCTCTGGAGAGTGGGGGTCAGCTAGCTTTTTCATACCTTCCTTTCTAGTTCTATGGTCGTTTTTAGCGGGGCTATTGTGATAAATGTAGGGACAACTGTTTTAAATATGGCCATCCAGACCATATGCTTAGAAATTGTCTGATTAGAAAGGGTGCATTGGGAGCAGTAAAAACTCCAATTGTTTTGGCTTTTGCTCCTGCACCTAGTGGCATGACTTCAGCATCTCCTCTTGCTTTTGGTACCAGCACAGGCAGGAATAGGTTGTATGCTCTTTCATCTCGACAGGAATCTGAGGCATCACTTGATGTCGTTACTAGTACATTATAACTCTTTTCTCATGATGTGTATTGTCTGCTTGACCCAGGGTCCACTTTTTCCTATGTAATACCATATGTGGTTGTGTGTTTTGGTTTTGATCCTAAGGTTATTTCTGATCCCTTTTCTGTTTCTAACTTTATAGGTGACTCAGTTATTGCTAAAAGAGTCTATTAAGGATGTGTGGTATTTATTGGTAGTAAGAAGACCTTGGTAGATCTTCTTGAGCTGTATGTGGTGGATTTTGATGCTATTCTGGGGATGGATTGATAACACTCTTGCTATGCATCCTTAGATTGTCGGACTCATAAGGTTATCTTTAGGTTCCCTAGTGAATCGATTATAGAGTGGGAGGGTGGTTCCCTACCTCCTAGTGAGAGGTTTATTTCTTATCTTAAAGCTCAGAGGTTAATCTCTAAAGGTTGTATTTATCACTTTGTCTAGGTTAAAGATTCTAACTCAGAAGGTCCTTCTCTACATTTAGTTTTGGAGGTAAATAAATTTCTGGAGGTCTTTTCGAATAATCTTTCTGGTGTTCCTCCGGTTAGGGAAATAAAGTTTGGTATTGATTTGGTTTCGGACACTCATCCAATATATATCCCTCCTTATAGAATGGCTCCAGCTGCTTTGAGGGAACTCAATGATCAACTTAAGAATCTTTTGGATAAGGGGTTTATTTGTCCTAGTGTATTTATGTACTTTAGTGTGGTTATCCTATCTTATTTAGCATTGTTTTGAGGACTTCTTGAGTGATTTATGTGTTAATAATGGTATAAATGACCATCTAAGTGTTTAAGTATCTAATTACAATGTTTAAAGGTGTTTTCAAACAAGTTTGGATTCAAATCGATCATTTAGAGTCTAGACGAGAAAACTAGTGTTATTAGCTTGAGCTAGTGTAATTATGTGTGGAACAACTTGGTTATAATTTTCAAAGTACAATTGAAATAATCCAAGAGTCAAAACAAGAGTTAAAGATCAATGTGGGCAAGCCTAGTCTTAGCTCGAGTTTTTAGTTCATCATTGTGAATGTTATGGTGTATTGATCTCTAATATTTGGTGTTTAATTATGTAGGATGCTTGGTGAGTTTATTTTGTGGATATACATAGTATACACAAGTTGGGAAATAAAGGGAAATGACACCAAAAGGCTTGGGATGGAGAAGAATGGCATAAGGCAAAGTTAAATGTTGAAGTTGCAATTCTACTGAGCCTAAACATTTGGAACGTGGCGCGTACCATTCTCCAATAGAGAGAGCAACGTCCCGCACCCTTTAGTCCTGTCGAGAGATCAATTCATTGTGTTGCTTAGTCCCAAGGAAGCCACCAACGCATTGTGTTGGTTAGTCCCTACCCGGCAAATTGTGCACACTTATAAATACACGACTTGTATTTACATTAAACACTTTTGGACGTCTTAGGACTGGAGAGGAGACTGCTTCACATAAACATTAGGTTTTATTATTCTTTATTTTAGTTTTTGAATAAATTTAATCATGTATCCATTGAATTGGACAATGGTTATGTCGATTAGTGTCTAAATGCCCCCTTTACGAAGTTAAATCCAAGAACATGAATATGATTGTTACGAATTGATTTTTACCCTTTTTATCATTATTTTGAGAATTCCCGACCCTTACAATACACATATTGTTGACGTTGTTATCTCAGGAGGGGGAATAGAAAGATAGAACGTAGGGGTAATTAGAGGAGGGTTCTTATTCCTTTATAAAATAGGGGATTTGAATCTTATTCCTTTATAAAATAGGGGATTTGAATTAGCATCTAGGATAGGGATGTACCTAGAAGCCTTACCTTTTTCACTACGGGATGAAATATAAATCCGTTTAGCTTAGTTGTCACATCCCCACTCAATGATGTAGTTGTGGGTCTAAGTTAGATAGGTGGTTAGAGGTCGAGAGACAATGATCACAAAATCAACCCTATGAATCAACAACCAAGATAAGTAACTTAACCGAAGAAGTTCAATAGCGTAGTATGATTGTTCGTAGTGATTTAACCTTGGGTTTTAATCCATTGATTGTCTCAAGTCTTTACTTTTATGCACTGTTTACTTTACATTTAGTTTAAAATTTGCACAACTCTTTTGGTTATGTTGCATTATTTGAATATTAATAGTTAAACTAGAATTTGATTGGTTTTAACACAAGTCGCTGAGGCTTTATTTAAGGCCACTATATTACTTGGTGAGACCACACACAATTGCGTGTGCGCTTAGGCACAATATGTGTTTGATACTCTATTCCTCATGCCAAAATTAAGTGTCAAAGTTATGCATAGTATTTTTTCATTCTTCAAGTCCTCATGGTCTAACCTTTCTGTGACCTCTCCTTAATGTTAAGATAGTGGTGATGAAAAATTGATGATTAATGGTTTAGATGGGAGAGAGTAAATGTTTTTTTTTTAGGAAAAAGTGTTGTATGCTTATTTTATATAAGTCTATATGTTTGAAGGAAGATTTAGGTAAAGCTTTTGATATATGTCATGGTTAGTTGAGAATTCCACGTCTGTTTTATTGGGGATAGTGCATGGGAATTGTTACAGACAAGAGATATTTAAGAATATGGTAAAAATTCCTAGGTGTGTTGGTTGACCAGATGTTTATATGTGGTTATAATGATAGGCTTGAACATTGTGTTTATATATATGTCGATAAATGCATTTTGCATTAGTGAATTCCTAGTAAGAGACTAAATTTTGTTGTTGAAGTGGTAAGAGGAATTATTCTTGAGATGAAAGATGTGAAACACGCTTGAGTTATCAAATTCATGGTTTAGACTAGTATTATAATGTTATGTGTTACACTTTGTAATTTCGAGTTAGGCTTGAACATTGGCAAGAGTAGGTAGTTCAACTAAGACTTTGGCTAGCATAGTTATATATACCTATGTGAGAATTATAAGTTGAATCAAATGAGCATGGTATTTAATGGAAAAGTATAGTTGAGGGAATATTTGAGAATGAGGATAAGCTTCAAAGTTAACATTTGCATTGCCTAAGGCCTAGTAATTCTATCTTAGCTTTTATTTAATAGGCCTAAGTTCTATGCTATAAAGCTACAGTCATATTGAGATTCCTTATTTAGATATATTGTCTAGATCATGCTCAATAATTCTTTACTCCCTAATGTTATTAGAACTTCTTAGAAAAGTGTTGGATAAATATTCTAGTTGAGGATAAACTTTCAGTATGATTCAGTCCATATAGCTAGCAGTTTAGTTTAGCAATCAAACAAATAAGCCCCTATGGTTTTCCATCTTTTCGTCTAGTCTTACTATATGAAGTTTCATGAGTATGAATATTCTATGATGTAAAATATTTGCATCCATGAAAATTACAAATTTATCTCAGTCCATACATCATGCATCAGTTTTAGATTCAGATGTTAAGTCATGATTCAGCTCATAAGTGTTCCGTACATCATTTCAGCCTTTCCTAAGAATTTCAGCCAAGTCAGTATCATTTGGGGAAGAATGATCCCAAGGGGGATATATTGTAATACCTTGAGTTTTCATGTTCTAAACCTCTTAAAATATAACCCACGAAGTTAGTTTTCCAATATTTCAAGCAATGTCTTAATCCGAGGTCGTGGCAAAAAGTTATTGAAGATTTCCTTTAATGGACTGATAAACTTCCATGGCTACGAATCAAGGTAATGAGTCATAATCACTCGTGAAAATTCATCATGAGTGTGTCGTATCCACTCCAGTGAATCCCTCTATCCAAGCCCAATGACTACGACTACTCACTAGGACTCGTACCCAGTGGCTACGAGTCATATGGAAGGATTCGCGTCACCACAGTATGTAATCCAAGAATTCAACCTAGTGATTACGAGTCCAGTATACAACTCGTATCCATATATTGCGAGTCATTATGAAGGCTCATAGATTGATGAGTAAAGGATCCAAGAATCAAGAATCATGTTTTGGTAGTTTAACACGTGACTTAGACCAATATGAATACCCTAAATAGATCCCAATTTATAGACAAGTCAAAACATATCGTAACGATTACATTCTTGGGATGTATATAACTATAGTCAGCTTTAAACGAGCATAACTTTTGGTATACTATGTATATATGAGATTAATACCCACCAACATATAGATAATTTAATTAGATTTTTAATGATACCAATTTTTCCTTAATCTGTATCAGGGTGAACCATTATGGTCAAATTACTAAAGAACTGTCGAAGTTGCTAGTGGGTATGACTCACTGATGATGACTCGTAAGCAGACCATACGAGTCATCAAGAGGATTCATAATCACGACACTAGGGGTCCAAATCTGGGTTCTTGGTGACGATTCAAGGTACGAATAATACTCAGAACATATGAGTCATGACCTAAGACGTCGGGACGACTTCCAAACGATTTTCAGAAGGTTCCTAAGGTTTTTTTTGGTCTTTTATCATCTTTATACTCCCAACCCATGACTTAAAAATATAGAGATGCATAATTTTCCCTACTTTTTCAATCAATTAACAACATATTCTCTCCTCCCATCTTCAAGAACATCAGGATTAGGGTTCCCTACCAAAAATTCATCCTTTAAGTCCTAAGATTCAAACTTTCTTCACAAGTCAAGTAATTTCAGGTATGTGGGCTATTCATCAATGGGTTCCTTTCATCCATGGATCCCAAAAACACACTTTTTAGTTCAAGTATGAATTTTACTCTAATTCGTGAACATCTTCCATGTAAATTATTAAATTCATCCATGTTTCCTTCTTGTTTTGCATTCATGTTATGCTAAATGTTTAATCCCATGTGAATCATGTTCCTATATACTTGAAGTTCCAAAACCCTAGGTCATGTTCTGTTAACATCATGTCAAAATTGTCAAATTATTCTGTGAACTATATTAACATGATATTTTCCAGGTTAACTCGTTCCCATGTTTACATTCATGAAATTTATCAGATTATTGAAATATCTCATGTTTTACGTCTTTGAATTATGATTTTACATCACTGTTTTAAGTGTTGTTATTGGTGTTTTGTAATCATTCAGTAATGGTAGGTTATGAACACCCAGTACCTACATGTTTACTTATGTTTCAGACCTTTTAAGTAAGGAGTCAGTCAACTCATGATTTTATTGTTAAACTCAGTTTGTTATGATCATGTTGAGAACTATTAGTTTATATGTTTATAATTAATTTAGAATATATAAGCATTGTTGTTTTCAAAATACCATGATCTGAGCTTATCAGTTATCAGTGCATGCACCAGTTAGTATTTCAGTATCTTTCAGTTGGGAGAAGGATTTAGCACCGAGTGGGAAGAGTGATTTCAGTGCATCCTACTTCCCCAGAAACTACATGCCACCATAGGTTTAAGGATCTCACCAAAGAGTGTTTCCCTATGCCCAATATGCGCTTAGTTTAGTGATCACTCCTTGTAATGACCTGAGACTACCCTGTAGTGGTCACACGGTGCTTTGAACCACAAGTGATCCCAAGCTAACCCATGAACCGGCATACAATTAAGCAACTGGATTATAACATAATTAATAGCTATTCTGCTGTGAGGAAATATAATCATACTAAAAATCTAAAACAAATAAAATACTGATAAAGCTTTAAAATCTGACAAATCTGAAGAATTAAACTAAAATTACGTGATTGACTCTGACTGACATCTAGGAATCCTTTACTATACTAACTATAGATAGATAGGACATACCTCCAACTACCACTAATCAATACACATGAAAATAAATGAACTGTACACGGACTAAAAACTGTCTGGAGTTCCCAAAGTAGGAGAACTCATCACCTGCTGGCTGAAATCTACAATTGTCTGATCATGATGCATAGTCTATAACTGATACCCACATTATGAGACAATGTAGCACAAAGACATATATGTGGATCAGTACTTCTAGAATGTATTGAGTATGCAGAGGTGAATGCAATAAGTAAAACTAATTTCATACGTAATCGTAAAACATGCATGCTAAGTGTAAGTAGACTCACCAATAGGCTGGAATAAACTGAAAATCGAAATATCTTAAAGCATGAGTGAGAAACATTCTCTGATAAGATGGTGAATCTCTACACTTATCTTCTATAAAACTTTACTTTATTGATATAAGTATAACTGAAGCTGGGCTATGATAAAACATGGATACTGTATGAATACTGGGTCTGAAACTATGTGATGGCGACTGACATAGATTGAGGATCTGAATATACAATCACACTGAGAATAAATGCATAAACATACTAACTTGTCTGATTAACTGAATGACTAATAGCTAAATACTGGGCATGTAAGACCGAGCTGTACTTAGACTCAATAACTGGACTGAAACTGCTGAGTATTATGCATATGAGAAAGGGAATGACTGAGTAACATGAGATAACTGAGCATGAATTTGTGACAACTATATTATTTGAGAGTGCAAGACCAGCCGTATAATATGATTCTAAAATAGTATGTAAACTGAGGTACTGAAATACTAATAGCTGAATAACTGATAACTGTATGCTATGGTCAAGAAAACTTAAAACTGAACTGAGTTACTGATCTGATAAATGGACTGAGACTAGGATTGAGACTGTAACTAAGATGGTAACCGAGACTGTATATGAGATTGTAATTAGGACTGTAATTGAGACCATAACTGAGGCTGCAATAGAGACTGAATACTGAGTTCCGATAACTGAGTAACTAATAGCTGCGATTAATGATAACTAAGGTAATGGTAACTGGGTGACTATTTCTGACAGTCCTAATTCTGTAGAACTAAACTGAGTTCTATACTAAGCTGGGTGAATGTGTCTGACAGTTTTGAATCTGTAGAACTGAATTGAGTTCTATACTGAGACTAAAACTGAAACTATGGGAAGTAGTTATCTAATCGACATTCCCCTCTCCAATTTGATAGGGGTCCAACCTGCAACCCAGTTGGAAGAGTGTCAATACTGTGCCACGGGTAAAGATAAGCTGTGAGTTAACTCTCACTGACAGGAAGCACTTTCATCAACCCTCACTGGTAGAAAAACTTATGTGAGATGTATCAACCCTAATCTGGCAGGAAAATATATCAACCTACACTGGCTACGTAGTTCTGTAACATAGGGATTGCTACTAAGGGCCAAACCCTAAGCTACCAGGAATTCCCCCATCCGTGGGTTCCCTCGGTGCTGATTCCTGCTCCCAACTAAATGGATCCTAAATAGATTTCTAAATTGTACCAGGCTTGACTGAACTGAAACTTATCGTGTTGATTGACTGATCTGGACTTAGTTCATTGAGTACTGCTAACAGATTGAGTTTACTGAGTACTGCTAACTGACTGAGTTTACTGAGTTCTATTAACTGATTGAACAAATTAGGTTCTATAATCAACTGAATACTACCGATTGTGATATTTATGAGATTATTCTGTAACTACTATAGCTCTAGGTCAACAACTAGATTTTCGGGTATTGAATACCCCAAAACTCAAAAGCATGGAAAGTAAAGCATGACATGATCTTCAAAAAAAAGTAGAACAATAGATACTTGTTAACAATACATTCACCTAGGCATTTTGTTAAACACTTGAGATACATGAACTTGTACATTGGAATATCTTAAACATGGGAGCATAGCATGGTTACATAACTAAAATCATGAATTTAGGGTTTAAATTTAGCAAACAATACCATTCAAACATATAAGGTTTAATATCACCAAAAATTTCAGGGAAACATGATATAAGCTTGAGATTCATGAAATTTATAAGAAAAATTCACGGGAACATGTAAAGATTATGACTTTAAAACTTGAAATTTGGGTTTTCGGCTCCGTGGGTGAAAGAGGTCCCATGGATGAACTCCCACATACCTTAAAGCTTTAATCTTGAATGAGAAACACAATCTTGAAAGCATTCTTGAATTAGGAAAACTTGAGTTCTTGCTTTTCTTGAAGAAAAAATGATGGAGTTCTTGAAGTTCTTGAATGGGGATTAGGGTTTGTTCTTGACGGAGGCTTGAAGAGAAATTATGGTTAAAGGGGAAAATAATGCTCCCTAAGGCTTTAATTATCTTTTATGGATGAGTTATGTGAAGGAAAGGACCCTTTTTCCCTTAAAAAGGCAAAAAAAGAACCTGAAAATTTGGTGCGTGTGACAAAGCGCGCGTCGCACGCTAATCACGCGCTAATCGCGCGCAACTACTGCTTCACTCCCAAAAATGGCTGTAACTTTTTGCTCGGGTATCGATTTTTGGAGAAATTGGTATCGTTGGAAAAATAATTCAATTATATACAATTTGGTTTGTATTGATCTGAAAAATTCTGTGTACCAAAAGTTATACATATTTAAAGTAGACCCTTGTAGAATCGAATATCAAATTTTGGACGAATCAAATGATCTTATCTCAACTTGGATCTAAGTGATTCCTATGAATATTTTTAACCTCAAGAGCACTTCACAAACTAGGATAAAGATTATACAACTTATATTCACATGTGAATCACTTGGATTATAACTTATACCCATAGGAACGACGGTTCATAGACTAACCCAAATATGTAGGGTATTACATTATCTCCCCCTTAGGAACATTCATCCTCGAATGATAATGATTAGACTGAGATTACTGTACGAAGGTAACTGAGATCATATTTTGAACATTACTAACTTGGAACATGATTGCATAACAAATTTTGAAACATGATACATGAACTAAACTGATTTCGTGAATACATGCATTGACATCAGAATGATTATAAGGTTGAGATAGAAATGAGAGAGTCAAATGATGAGTAACCATTACTTCAAGATGGATTCTATTTTTTGAATAAAAATGAAAAGTTTAGGATATGAATACTTGGGGTATTACAATACTTCTCCCCCTTGGAATACTTCATCCCCCGAATGGTATTGACTTGCTTGAGATACTATGGAAAGACTGAGATGATACACGGGAAACTTATGGACTGAATCATGACTGAATATATGGGATCTAAAATTGATGCATATGCATAAACTGATCCGAATTTGAAATTTGCATGAACGTGAATTACCTTATGAATAGGAAAGATGGATAACCATAGGAACTTGTCTGTCTGCCTGCTAGTTTGGATTGCTTGCTATACAAACTAAATTATACTAAAATCTTACACTCAACTATACATTCCACTTGTACACCAACATGAAATTCAAGCCTATCTTAATTATCACACATGAACTTGTAGGCAAACTACCACAAAAACATCTTTCTCATTTTCTCTAAACCTTTATCCTTAAAACTTTCATGCACTATCCAAGAAAATACACATAGAATTTTATCTCTTCATGACATAAAGAGAGGTCACTGAAATTTAGAACATGAGGACCTGAAGCATGCAAGGATAACTTTGACAAACAACTGAGGCCTAAGGAAAAAATGTATCAATGACATGAATTCATCAGAGAGGTCTGAACTGAGGACATACATGGCATAAACTAAATTTCACTGATCATTATGAGTGTAGCATGAGTATCTGGATCTAAACATACTGTAAAACATGAGTGCATGAGTCATGAGCTACATGAACTGAGTTTGGAGTTCATGATTTCATGGAACATGATTTATACTGCTGAGTGAGCTAGAGCTCCTCATACTAGAAATTGAAAGCGTGCATGGTTTTTCTATAGAGCGCATAAATATGAGTCGTGATAAGGGAGCTGGCATGTTGAGCATGAGTAGATATCCTTATGACTGAAAAAATTTGCACTAAGATAAGAATAGGTTGGGAATCATCCTCCCTTACCACTTTTCTACACATACTGGCACTACTATTTGAATCTAAGATCCTGACTTAGTTACTTGTTCTATCATCTCCCCCTTAGCTTTAATCCATCATCTTAAGTCTATGACCACTTTAATAAACTCTAAACTGATCTGCAATTACTTTACTCTAGAGTCTGGTGTATAATAATACACATGAATGATAAACTCATCCACACCATCATACTTAATCTCGAATCAACAAACTTAAATTCTTACATACACTATTCAAGCCTATTGATTCACCTTTCATACAACTAGCCCCATGAATATATAATCAGCTCAATCTGGATAACGCAATCCCAACTCTACTACTACTAAACTTCTAGGTTTGTACTTTTAACTCTAAATCACATACTAAACAAAAGGGATTCTAAGAAGGAAATCTGAAAGAACATCTGAATTTGTCTTAATGCATGATTTTCATGAACTTGAATGAAATATTTCAAACTTTAGGACATAAGGGCATTGATGGGATAGTTTTTGAGCCAACATACAATCCTATAACTGTCTGTGGGGACTGGCTGAGGAAATATTATCTGTAAGGACTTAAGCATCGCTGTTTCTGTCGCCTCAAAACTAAGGCAGAGTTAGCATGAATAGTGTAAGATGCGGATCTGCATAAATTTCTTAGATAATACTTTTATTGCATGATCTAAGACTTGAAAGAAGGGAAACATTTCCTAAATGCCTTGTAGCCTCTCAAAGAAAAGTACAAACATCTCCATACCATTCCGCAAGACCTTACTAGACATAGTTTCATAGAAAACCTAGGACACTTAAACTCTGTGCTCTGATACCAAGTTTGTAATGACCCGAGACTACCCCCTAGTTATCACATGGTGCTTGGAATCACAAGTGATCCCAAGCTAACCCATGAGCGGGCATATTATTATGCCACTGAATTATAACATAATTAAAATTTATTCTGCTGTGCAAAAACATAATCATACTGAAAATATAAAATAGATACAATACTAATAAAGCTTTGCAATCTAATAAATTTAAAGGATGAAACAGAAATTACACGATTGACTATGACTGACATCTATGAAGCTTCTACTATACTGACTATAGATAGCTGGGACATGCCTCCAACTACCACTAATCAATATACATGAAAACAAATAAACTGCACATAAACTAAAACTGTCTGGAGTTTTCGAAGTAGGAGAACTTATCACCTGCTGGCTGGAATCTGCAATTGTCTGATCATGATGCATAGGCTATAACTGATACCTACATTATGAGACAATGTAGCACATAGATATATATGTGGATCAGTACTTTTTGAATGTACTGAGTATGTAGGGGTGAATGAAATAAGTAAAACTAATTTCATACGTAATCGTAAAACATGTATTCTAAGTGTAAGTAGACTAACCAATAGGCTGGAATAAACTAAAAACTAAAATATCTTAAAACATGAGTGGCAAACATTCTCTGATAAGATGGTGAATATCTACACTTAGTTTCTTTAAAACTTTACTTTATTGATATAGCTATAACTGAAGCTGGGATATGATAAAACATGGTTACTGTATGAATACTGGGTGTGAAACTATGTGATGAAGACTGATATAGATTGAGGATCTGAATATACAATTACACTGAGAACGAATGCATAAACATACTAACTTATCTAATTAACTAAGTGACTGATAGATGAATACTAGGAATGTAAGACTGAGTTGTACTTAGTCTGAATAACTGGACTAAAACTGTAGAGTATTATGCATTTGATGAAGGGATTGATTGAGTAACATGAGATAATTGAGCATGAATTTATGACAATTATATTATCTGAGAATGCAAGACCGAGCGTATAACATGATTCTAAAATAGTCTGTAAACTGAGGTACTGGAACACTGATAACTGAATAGCTGATAACTATATGCTATGGTCATGCAAACCTAAAACTAAATTGAGTTACTGATCTAATGACTGGGTGAGACTAGGAATGAGACTGTATCTAACATGGTAACTGAGATTATATCTGAGACAATAATTGGGACTTTAACTGAGACTGAACACTGATTTTTGATAACTGAGGAACTAATAGCTGTGATTACTAATAACTGAGGTACTAATAACTGGGTGACTATTTTTGACAATCCTGATTCTATAGAACTAAATTGAGTTGTATTCTGAGCTGGGTGACTATGTCTGATAGTTATGAATTTGTAGATCTGAACTGAGTTCTATGCTTCGATTGAAACTGAAACTGTGGGAGGTAGTTATCTAACCGACATTCCCCTCTCTAATTGGATAGGGTTCCAACCTGTAACCCTAGTTGGAAGGGTGTCAATAGCATGCCACGGGTAAAGACAAGCTCTGAGTTAACCCTATCTAACAGGAAGCAATTTTGTCAACCCTCGCTGGCATGAAAACTCATGTGAGATGTATCAACCCTAGTCTGTCAGGAATATATCTCAACCTATGATGGCTACGTAGATCTATAACACGGGGATTGCTACTAAGGGTCAATCCTTAAGCTGGCAGGAGTGCCCCCATCCCTGGGTTCGTTCGGTGCTGATTTCTACTCCTAACTGAATGGACCATGAAATGATTTCTAAATTGTACAAGGCTTGATTGAAATGACATTGATCATATTGATTGACTGAGATGGACTGAGTTCACTAAGTACTGCTAACTGACTGAATTTACTTAGTACAACTAACTGACTAAGTTTACTGTGCTCTGTCAACTGACTGAATACACTAAGTTTTAGTTCTGACTGGATACTACTAATCATGATATTTTTAAGTCTATTCTGCAACTACTGTAGATCAAGGTCAACAACTAGTTTTTTGGGTATTGAATACCCCCAGGATTCAAAAGCATGAAAAGTAAAGCATGGCAGGATCTTGAAAAAAACCCAGAACAATAGATACTTGATAACAATATATTTACCTTGGTATTTTGTCAAACACTTGAGATACATGAACTTGTACATGGGAATATCTTAAACATGGGAGCATAGCATGGTAACATAACTAAAATCATGAATCTGGGGTTTAAATTTAGCAAACAATACCATTCTAGCATGTAAGGTTTAATATCACCAAAAATTTCATGGAAACATGATATAAGCTTGATATTAATGAAAATTTATAAACAAAATTCATGGGAACATGTAAATGTTATGACTTTAAAACTTTAAATTTGGGTTTTGGGCTCCATTGGTGAAAGAGGTCCCATGGATGAACTCCCACATACCTTAAAGCTTTAATCTTGAATAAGAAACACAATCTTGAAAGCATTCTTGAATTAGAAAACTTGAGTTCTTGATTTTCTTGAAGAAAAAATGATGGAGTTCTTGAAGTTCTTCAATGGGGATAAGGGTTTGTTCTTGAGGGAGGCTTGAAGAAAAATTATGGTTAAAGTGGCAAATTATGCACCATAATGCTTTAATTATCTATTATGGATGAGTTAGTGTGAATAAAAGGACCCTTTTGCCCTTAAAAATGAAAAAGCAGAACCTGGAATTAGGTGCGTGTGACAGAGAATGCGTCGCACGCTAATCGCGCGCAACTACTGCCTCTCTAAAAAATGGCTGTAACTTTTTTCTCTGGAATCAGAATTTGCGAAATTTATATCTTTGAAAATATAATTAAATTATATACAATTACATGTGTACCAAAAGTTATACAGGTTTAAAGTAGACCCTTGTAGAATCAAAGACCAAATTTTGGACGAATCAAATGATCTTAGCTCAACTTGGCTCTAAATGATTCATATGAACAATTTTAACCTCAAGAGAAATTCACACACTAGGATTAATATCATGAAACTTATATTCACATGTGAATCACTTGGATTATAACTCATACTCATAAGAACGACGGTTCATAAACTAGCCCAAACATGCGGGGTATTACACTTCTATTCAGGTTCTACTCTGATGGCAAGGATAGAAAAACCCTCCTCAATGTGGTTCAAAAGTTGGACTCTATTATATATCACATGGTTTATGTCATTTACATGATATCTTCCACAGTTTCAGTCAGTATTCAGTTTATCTCATTTCAGGTTTTCTTGACCAAAGTAATCAAATTTCAAAGATTATACAACCAACTTTACAGATTATTCATGTTATTTAAATCATGTTAGTACATGCTATAATTGGTCTTGAATTCTTAGTTTTACATGTTAATGTTTTCATGCTCAGTATCCATACATGATCCTCAGTTCAGTTTTACAACATGTTCAGCTTTACATAAGATTTACATATAGTATTCATGTTTCTACTGCTTTCCAGCTTGCAGTAATGTTTTCAGCTTATGAACTTATAAATTTCACTATGAATTTTAACATTTTCATGCACAACCATTTTTTAAATGCATGTTTGATATTGGGTGTATTTATGCACTTTAGTGTGGTTATCCTATCTTATTTAGCCTTGTTTTGAGGAATTCTTGAGTTCTTTATGCATTAATAATTGTATATATGAGCATATAAGTGTTTAAGTATGAAATTACAATGTCTAAAGGTGTTTTCAAACAATTTTGTATACAAATTGATCATTTAGAGTCTAGACGAGTAAACTAGTGTTACTAGCTTGAGCTAGGTGTCGTTCTAGTTGATCTCGATGGATTATAGTGTGTGTATTGAGTTTCTAAGGGTTTTATTATGTTATTATGTGTGGAAAAAATTTCTTATAATGTTCAAAGTGCAATTTAAATGATACAAGAGTCAAAACAAGAGTTAAAGATCAATGTGGGCAAGCCTATTCTTCGCTAGAGTTTTTAGTTCATCATTGTGAATGTTGTGGAGTGTTGAGCTCTGATATTTGGTGTTTTATCATGTAATATACTTGGTGAGTTTATTTTTAGGATATATGGAGTATACACAAGCTAGGAATTAAAGTTAAACAACACCAAAAGGCTTGGGATGGAGAAGAATGACACAAGGCAAAGTTAATTGTTGAAGTTCCAATTCCAGTGAGCCTATGCATTTGGGACGCAATGTATACCATTATCCAGTGGAGAGAGCAATTCCCCACACTGTTTGGTCTAGTGGACAGATCAAGACATCATGTGTCTTAGTCCCAAGGCAGCCACCAACACGTCGCGTTGGTTAGTCCCTACGCGAAAAATTGTGCACACCTATAAATACATGACTTGTACTTTGTATTAAACACTTTTGGACATATTGGGACTAGAGAGAAGGATGATGCAAACGAAAATTAGGTTTTATTATTCTCTATTTTAGCTTTTGAATAGATTTAATCATGTATTCATTGAATTGGATAATGGTTTTGTCGATTAGTGTCTAAACGCCCCCTTTTCAGGGTTAAAGCCAAGAACATGACTATGATTACTATGAATTTATTTGGTTTTGTTTATAAATATTTAGTTGTTCTTAGGGGTAAATAGAGTAGGGTTCTTATTCCTTTATAAAATAGGGGTTTTGAATTAGCATCTAGGACAAGGATGTACCTAGAAGCCTTATTTTGTTCACTAAGGTATGATATATAAATGCGTTCAGGTTAGTTCTCACATCCACGATCAATGATGTAGTCGTGGGTCTAATTTAGTTAGGTGGTTAGAGGTTGGGGGAACATGATCATAAAATTAACCCCATGAATCAACAACCAAGATAAGTAGCTTAACCAAAGAAGTTCAATAACGTAGTATGATTGTTCATAGTGCTTTAACCACAGGTTTTAATCCGTTGATCACCTCAAGTATTTACTTTTACGTACTGTTTACTTTACATTTAGTTTATAACCTTCACAACTCTTTTGGGTATGTTGTATCATTTGAATCTTAGTAGTTGAACTAGAATTTGATAGTTTTTAACACAAGTCACTGAGGGATTGATATTCAGCTTTATTTAAGGCCACTATTGTACTTAGTGAGTCCAGGTACACTTGCGTGTGTGCTTGGGTGCAACAAGTTTTTGGATCCATTGTCGGGACTTATAAATTGGCTACTATTCTTTTGTTTTTATTTTTTAGATTTATTTGGTGCTTTATGCCTATTTTTTGGTATTGAGTTTGTAGGAAACAGGTTGAAATATTAGTGTGCTGGAACGGGATAGGGAATTGGTCGAACCAAACCCTGAACCCGAGTAACTATATCATTAATTAAGGAGATAAGCGTAACTTCTCCACCAATTCCTTCAAATTCACAAGGAATAAGAATATCCTACTCTCATGGATAAAGAACAACTAGCCTGTAGGACAGTTCGCGAAGTGGAAATCCTACTTTTGATAAATTTGACCTCCCCTTTTCACAAATCGGATGCTGGAGGTAATTTTAACCTGAAACAGAACATGGTGGAACTTTTGATCAGTAGTGGACAGTTTATGGTGCTTTCTTATGAAGATCCACAATTTATCTACAAAAATTTCTAGAGATCAGTGACACATTCATCCCTACGAGCGTGTTAACTGATTATGTAAGGCTAACACTATTCCCTTTTTCACTATGAGGGGAAGTAAAAAGGTGGTTGAATGATGAGCTAGAAAATTCAATCACAACTTGGGATGACTTAGCCCAAAAATTCCTCGTCTGATTTTTTTCGTTTGGCAAGATTGTAAGACTTAGCAGTGAGTTGTGTACTTCAAATAGAAGCCAGATGAGAATTTATATCATGCTTGGGAGATCTTCAAGGCTCCTTTTTAGGATTTTCCACATCATCAATAGTCCAATGAGGTATTAGCTAACGCTTTTTCTGAGGCACTTGACCATAACATAAATTTTTTTCTAGATTCAGCTGCAAGTGGTCAAGCATTGGAGTTGACATATGATGAGCTTTATACTTTGTTGAACCATATTGCACAAGGAAATACCGAGTGATATTTAGACTCAAGAAATGCCATAAAGAAGGTTTTCATGTGTATTAAAGGTGGCCCAATTTACTACTATTTCTACTCAGATTTCTACTGCGAAATCAGATAAGTAATAAGAAGTTGGGGATTGCACAACCTGTAGCCACAGTGAATACAATTCAACAGACGGGAACTTGGTGCTTGGTGTGTGGAAATGGTGGTCAATCTGTAGAGATGTGTGCTGTAAATCCTTAGTCCGTGATGTTTGTAGGCAATTCTCAAAGGTAGAATTATGGGAATGCCTTCAATCTGAAGTGGCAGACTCAGCTACTAAATCAGCCATGGTATGCCTAACAACAGTAATTCCAACAACAAGTTTAGAATAATCAGGCCAAAACTCAGATTAGCTATGTAGAAGAGATGCTAAAGAAAATTATGGCTATTTAAACACAATTAGCAGTACATATAAAGAGCCAACAAGAAACTACAAGGAGCTTACAGTTGCAAATTGGTCAGTTTACGAAGGCACTAAATACCAGGCCTCAAGGTGGTTTGCCAAGTGACATTGAAAATCCTAAAAAAGTAATGGTAATCACTTTGAGGAGTGGTATAGAGCTTAATGAAAGACCTCTAAATAAAACTAAGGAGGTATATGTAGAGTTGAGTCCCCCACAGGTATTCAAACTAGTTGCTGAAAATTTGAGGTAAGTCTGAGTACTCAAAAACAAAAGTTTCTTAACAGATGATGGAGAGACCACCATCACCTTTCCCACAGAGACGTATAAAAGGAAAGAAGGATGTATTCTTCAAGAAGTTCTTTGACATATTTAGAGAGCTTCATATTAACTTACTTCTTTTAGATGTTTTGCAGGGAATGCCCAAGTACATTAAGTACTTGAAGGATATGGTCTCCAATAAAATTAAGCTACATGATATGGAGGAAGTAGCACTCACTGAGGAGTGCAGCTCTGTGGTGACACAGAAGATGCCCAAAAAGCTCAAAGACCCCGGGAAGTTCACTCTCACCATCCAAATTAGGAATAGTGAGGTTGTCCATAAACTTAGTGACTTAGGGGAAAGCATAAATTTGATGCCCCTTTCTATGTTCACTACTTTGAACTTGGGGAACTAAGACCAAGCTATGTGTTACTATAATTAGCAAACAGGACCACAACCCATCCTTAAAGAGTCATAGAGGATGTTCTCATCAAGGTCGATAAGTTTATTATTCCTGCCGACTCTATTTTTTTAGATTTTTAGGGAGATGAAAGAGTGTAAGTCATCTTAGGACATCCATTTTTAACAATTAGAGGATCCTTAATAAATATGAGAGAGGGCATGCTCACAATAATGATGGATGATGAAGAGGCAGTTTTCAAGGTGTACAAATCCCTCAACACACTATCCCACTATAAGGATTTATGCATGATTATTGTGATTGAAGATGATAAGTATGGGGTGGTGGAGTCTATTCTACAAAAAACCTCTTTAGATTTCCTCATTGAGCAACCCAAGACTTAATCCTAAGCCTGACATAATGCAAATTTATTAGCCTGAAAAGGCTAAAGTTGAAGAAGCTGTTGACCTTAAGAGTTCACACTTAAGAGGTCAGAAATGAATAAGAAGATAGTGTTCGAGTGTGATAAGGAAGATAAAGGAATATGGTTGAGTGAGATATTGGTTTGTTCCGCGACACTAAATCAGGAGCTGCTTGGGAGGTAACCCAAGTTAAATTAAGGTAGGTTTAATTTTCTTAGTTTTTACTTCACTAGTTTTTGTTGAGTCACAAGTTGATGGGAAGTCTGAGTACCAGAACACCTGAGCTAAGAAGAATGTCAAAGACTAAGTGTGGGGTCCCCGAACACCCTTGAATTGTAATGATCTACTAGCTAGGCCTAGAGGCCTCATGGAGTATTTCTATCTCTACTTTTAAGTATTCTTTAGGTACAAAGTAGATATTTAAATGTGGGGTGGGGAAATTCCTATTTTTAGGGTAATTTTCATTATTTTTGTAAATAATAATTATAAGATATTCTTTTTGGTGCTATATTCGACTATATAATGCAAGTTTTTAGTTGTAATGGGCATGTTAATTATGTGAATGACTACTTTTTAGGCTCCTAGGCTCATGATTATGACTCTTTTCCAAGTTGGCTTTATTTGAATTCTTATGGTTGTTTAGTTAAGAGTCGATGTCGATCCCACTTGAGTTGGGCATGTGCCATGAGCATGTAAGTCATTCGTATATTCCTTGTTGAATGTGATATATAGAACTTGCCTAGTGTATGTGCAAAATAAAATAAAGAATGTGGATTTAGGAGATGATATAGGCTCTTCTTTAATATCCTTGTTTCATACTCTCTTTTACCTACCCTTCTGCATAATATTAGTTAAACCCCATTGAGCCTTTAGCTTTTTCTTTGGAAGCCTCATATTTAGCATAATCCCTTCTTTAGTAGGACTGAATTTGATCTAAAAGCTCCTAAGTGCATAGGATAAAATTACTTGAGTTGAGGAGTTTGAAAAAAATAAGAGGAGAAACGGTGTAAGTGAAGTCCAAAAGTGATAGTTATTGATGTGTATGATTGTTATGTGTTGTGGATGGGAGCTGAGTGATGAAAAAAATAAAAATTTGCTAAAATTGAATAAGTTGTGAATGGAGAATACTCCCACCATAGTGTTTGTGAATGAGCTTAACGAGATAGGGAAAAACAAAAGATAGTGGTAGTTAGAAGTGGTGAAAGTTGGTTGTTGGAGATTGGACTTAATTGTAAAATGTGATGTATGAAATCACTTAGGGAAGATAATCACTATTCTTGGCAAAACTTATTCCTATCTATCCCTTGGCCTATATTACAACTATTAAAGACCTATTTGATCCTTACTTTTAACATTTGATATCTGTTAGGTACTACACTAATGGAAAGATTATGGTTCATTATGTGTAAATTCTGAATTCTTTACGAGAGTGAGCAAAATTTAGTTCTTGTACCCATTATGTTACAAATTGCATTTATAAGAGTGTTTATGGGTAACTCTCTTATTGTGAGGGAACATGTTTGATGATAGTTGGATGAATTATATGATGTCTTTGATTGAACAATGTGCATGATTTTACTAACTTGGTGAATCAATTCTTGAGTCTGGGATGTTTTGGAGTAGTGTTCTTGAACTTTCAATTATGTGTATAACATGCTTGGCGTAGAAACTTGAATTTTTTGTAGTCATTATAGGACTAGCTTGAGTGTACTACTTGTAGTAGATATGTAGAGTCTCCTCAGCTTATGATGCTCAGATTAAAGAGTTGTTCTAGGACGAACAAGTCTTTAAGTGTGGGGTGGTGATGTTGGATGTATTTATGCACTTTAGTGTGGTTATCCTAGCTTATTTAGAATTATTTTGAGAACTTCTTGAGTGATTTATGTGTTAATAATGGTATAACTGAGCATCTAAGCATTTAATTATGTAATTACAATGTTTAAAGGTATTTTCAAAAAAGTTTGGATTCAAATTGATCATTTAGTGTCTAGACGAGAAAACTAGTGTTACTAGCTTGAGCTAGGTGTCATTCTAGTTGATCTCGATGGATTATAGTGCGTGTATTGAGTTACTAAGGGTTTTATTGAGTAATTATATGTGTAACAACTTGTTTATAATGTTCAAAGTGCAATTAAAATAAACCAAGATTCAAAACAAGAGTTAAAGATCAATATGGGCAAGCCTAGTCATAGCTCGAGTTTTTAGTTCATCGTTGTGAATGTTGTGATTTGTTTAGCTCTAATATTTGGTGTTTGATCATGTATGATACTTGGTGAGTTTGTTTTGTAGATTTATGAGGTATACACAAGCTGGGAATTAAAAGGAAATGACACGAACAGGCTTAGGATAGAGAAGAATGTCACAAGGAAAAGTTGAATGTTGAAGTTGCAATTCCAGTAAGACTACATGTTTGTACCAAGATGCGGACCATTCTCTAGCGGATAAAGAAACTCACCATGTCCCTTAGTCCAGTGGATAGAGCAAGGCATTGTGTGGCTTAGTCCCAAGGCAGCCACCAATGTGTCGCGTTGGTTAGTCCCTACACGGTAAATTGTGCACACATATAAATACATGACTTGTAGTTTGTATAAACACTTTTATACTTCTTGGGAAAGGAGAGGAGTCTGCTGCACATAAAAATTAGGTTTAATTATTCTATATTTTAGATTTTGAATAGATTTAATGATGTATTTAGTAAATTGGATAATGTTTATGTCGGTTAGTGGCTAAATGCCCCCTTTCCGGGGTTAAAGCCAAGAATATGACTATGATTGCTACGAATTTATTTGGCTTTGTTTATTTATCATAATTTATTATTGTTTACCCTTGTTATCATTATTTTAAAGATTCTCATCCTTTAGAATATACATATTGCTGACCTTATGATCTCAGGAGAGGGAATAAGAAGATAGAACATGGGGATATATATAGTAGGGTTTGTATTCTTTTATAAAATAGGAAATTTGAATTAGAATCTAGGATAGGGATGTAACTAGAATCCTTACTTGGTTCACTACGAGATGAAATATAAATGCATTTAGCTTAGTTCTCACATCCCCGCTCAACGATGTAGTTGTGGATCTAAGTTAGATAGGTGGTTAGAGGTCGAGATACCATGATCATAAAATCAACCCTGTGAATCAACAACCAAGATAAGTAACTTAACCGAAGAATTTTAATAGCGGAGTATGATTGTTCGTAGTGCTTTCACCCGGGGTTTTAATCCGTTGGTTGTCTCAAGTATTTACTTTTACGCATTGTTTACTTTACATTTAGTTTATAACTTTCACAACTCTTTTGATTACTTTACGTCATTTGAATCTTAATAGTTGAGCTAGAATTTGATAGTTGTTAACACAAGTCACTAAGGGATCAATATTTGACTTTATTTAAGGCCACTATATTACGTAGTGAGACCACGCACACTTGCATGTGCGCTTAGGCTCAACAATGTTTCAGTAAATAGCTTGTATCATTAGTTGTAAAGCATGTTTTAAATATTTTTATGATTTAGTGCATGTCTCCATATACTAGTACATTCCAACATACTGACCACATATACGCATTTGTGGATACATTCCTTCATAATATACGTACTAGATGTAGTCCTCATACTAGGGTTTGATAGTTCTCAGCAATCAGCTAGTAGGTGATGAGTTTCCTTATTTTTGGGGACTCCAACCCATTGTAGTTAATGTATTGTATTATGATTATCCAAATTTATTGATAAATGGTAGTTGGAGGCATGTCCCAACTATCTGTAGTCAGTATAGTAGAGGCTTCGTAGATAGTCAGTCAAAGTCATGATGAGTAATTCTAGTTCTCTTTAGTTTTACCATGTCTTAAACTTTATAAATGTTATAATCATTCAGATTTTCTCACGATTATGTTACCACACAACAAATTTATCTTGTGTATCTTTATAAATAAGTTGCTCAAGAAGTATGCCAGTTCATGGGTTATCTTGGGACCACTTGTGGTTCTAAGCACCATGTTACAACTAGGGGTAGCTCGGGTCATGAAAAAATAACACATAGGTGTGGGACCTATTTTTCCTCGAAACAACCTCAAATGAAAAATTTGACTTTGTAATTAAGTGTGCAATGTTGAATTTGATGGGGTAGCATAGTTTATTGGAATATATGAGGTTCTGGATAAATTGTGAGGGGTTGGTGGAGACTTGAAAAATCCCAGTCTCAGCTGGTGCTAGTGCATCGCTTAAGAGACCTTTGATTTGCTTAAGCGATGGCCACTTGAGATACTAGCCAGTCGCTTAAGCAGCATGGCGTTGCCCAACAGGCATCTCTTAAGCGATAACTTTGGCGCTTACACGATGACCGCTTAAGCATCGAAAGGTCGCTTAAGCAATCATTTGTAGAGGTGAACAATGTTGCCAAAGTGACACTAGGTCTCTTAAGAGGTTACTACTTAAGCAACCCAGTGTCCGCTTAAGCGACTCATTGTCTGCTTAAGTGACTCGGTGTCTACTTAAGTGACACTTGGGAAGCCTATAACTACCCTACTTTTCTGATTTCTCCGATTTCCACCCATTTTCAAGAGTATAGGATCCTAAAAAGTTTGAAAACTTAAGATAATCATTAGTGGATGATTTTAGAGTGTTTGCAAGCTTGAATAATGCATTTCTTCTCTGAATTCAAGGTAAGATTCCATCAATTTCAAGATTAAATCTTTTATCTTTTCCAAAATTACTAAAATATTGGTGGTTTGATTGTAGCACTATTAGAGCTCAAAATTCACCCATTTTAAGGTAAATCTTCCTTGAGAATAAGAGAACGTATTGTTGGTTTTGAAAGTGTGATTCCACAAATGGGACCTATCTTGGATTTTTACGTAATTTTTTACCTGAAGCACAATAGTGCATTATGGTTATCATTGTTTCATTTAGATGTAGATTGTGATTTTGATAGCCTGTCATCTTGTGGAAGCTTCTCAAAAATGAGAATCATCAATTTAGCAGATTCTTCAAGATTTTCTTTGGCGTCCAGGTAGGTTAGTTTACCTTCATCCTATATTGAGCTAATTCATAGAATAATTATGATATTATGCTATATATGGGATGAGATTTAGGTATTGGAGGTATGATTGACAATATTAAGATTATTTGGATTGTTTGGCCTAATAAAGAACCATAATTTAGGTGAAATAGACTTAGTTTCTAGAGTTTTAGGTAGAATTTCTATCTTAGGGACAATAATTGCTTATTTAACATCTAGGAGTGAATGTATATACCTTAGCCTAGTTCAAGATAAAATTTTTGGTTGAACAGATTTTGAGGATTAGGAGTGGGCCTCTCCGACCCACCTTAGGCCAAGATTTGTATTAGCTTTTTTAGTCTTCTATACACATGTTATACCCTTAGAAATTCTTATTTTGGGACTTTGAGGAGATTAAATACTTAATAATTATTCTAGTTTGGTATTTAGGTGTTGGTGCTAATTCCAAGAAAATCCCCATGGTTTATTGATATTGAGTTTTGATTCAAGTCTGGAAATTAATGAAGATATTA
Source organism: Capsicum pubescens (assembly GCA_030864215.1). Lineage (NCBI taxonomy): Eukaryota > Viridiplantae > Streptophyta > Magnoliopsida > Solanales > Solanaceae > Capsicum > Capsicum pubescens. The sequence continues at coordinate 85,552,129 of CM061543.1, forward strand.
GTAATATGAGTTTTAATTTAAGTCCAACAAATGATGTTGTGATGTTGATGGTATTGAGTTTCGATTAGAGTCTAACATTGAGAGTTTATCTATGATATGATATGACATGACATGGATGGATTCATGGTTATAGCTAAATATTTGATAAATTTATGGGTCTTTATTTATTTACATTGCTTTGTTTGCATCCTTTGATCTTACTGGGTCCCGCATTGGGTTATCTACTTTTCTGTATTTACTCTATTAAGGGGGCCAATCTTATAGGGATAATTATGCTTTTTGTCATATTATATCTATTTTGTTTATTTCTTTAAAGTATTGGAGCTTATTTATAGGCTTTCCCTTTTATCCTGATGTTGCTTATTTATCTCCCATCTTTATCGCATTTATATCATGATTTAGCTTAGTCATTAGAGGATGCCTATTGAGTACCCATGGTTTTGGTACTCATACTACACTTTTATACCCTTTTACTATAGATTCTTTTACTAGTAGCCACCACTGGTGTGATGATCGTGTTGAGTTGATTTCAAAGATAGGTTGAGCTCTCGGAGTTGGAGTTTGCCTTTTTTCCTTGTATTATCTATGTAGTCTTTCATAATTTGAGATAAATTTTATATGAATATTTCAATACTTATGTTTATTTTGTAGTAGCATTTGTACAAATACTACTAGGTCAGGGGATAGTTATGGATGTTTTATCTTTATTTAGTCTATTATTATTGTCTTATTGTTATTATAATATCTTTAATCATTGATTTCTAGATTTAAGTCCATTTTTTCACCAAATTAGTCCATTGCTTATGGCTCTGGACTAAGGTTTGTCTTACCTATTGTCAGGATAAAGTAGGTGCCATCATGTCTCATAAATTGGGTCATAACAAATTTGTATCAGAGCCTGGGTTCACTGGTATTGTTGTTATAAGAGGAAGTGTCTAGTAGAGTTCCCCAGAACAAAACAATTAGTCCATTTTTATCTTTAAGAGGCTATAAGGCATTCATAGGAGTTCTTCATTTCTTTCACTTATTTTGTGCTAAGAGTCTGAGTTGGTTTCTAAAGAATTCCTTTGGTTTTACTCTTTTACAGATAGCTAGGACACGTTCCACTGCTACACGAGATGAGGATCTCGAGATCGAGCCTAGGGATTCTATCGTTGTTTATGGATGAACTAGTGGTCATGGACAACCTAAAGATTTATCCCCATCTAGAGGCCAGGATAGGGGACCTTCCCTAGACCCTATTCCTAGTTTCGAGCCAAAGATTCTTCCACCCTTCCCAACAATGGGCTTGGGTCTAACCCAGGATCTAACAGGGTTTATTTCTTCTTTAGTGCTTAAGGATACATTGGTTTATCTTATAGCATTGTTAGTGGTGCACCAACCGATGGGGTATAATCTATGGATTAGAGTGGAACTAAGAAAAGGGCATAGCCTATAGCTGGGGATCTTAGAGTTAAGGTACCTTCGATACTAGTAGTTGCCTAGCCTTTTATGTCTATTGATCAGAAAAAAATTTTGGGTAGATTTTTTAGATTGGCTTGCCTAGGGTTTTTGGCGTACTAAGCAAGGATACTTATGAGTCCTAATTTCTTGTGAGGATACTCTCCGTAATTGGGCCTATTTGAGACTTGTGGTGTGGATTACACTATTTTTGAATTATGTTTTGCAGCTTGACATTGGTGAAGAGGTCATCTTGATTCCATGTTTGCTGGATCTTCCCTATTGATATGGACTCAGTTATCTGAGATCTACTTGGAGAAGTGTATGGTTCATAGTCTTAGGGATCATATGGGCGATTAGTTCTTGAGCTTGAAGTAGGGCTCCATGAATGTTATGAAGTATAAGGCACGATTTCATGAGTTTTCTAGGCATGCTACTTCTATTTTGACTACTGAGTATGACAGGGTTCAATGCTTTGTTTGGGGTTTGAGATTTCTTTTTGGCATGTCTACACAAAGTTTGGTTATTGCGGGTAGATCTTTTCTGAAGTTTTTAATCATGCTCAGGTTAAGGAGGAGATGCATCATGAGGACCAAGGGGGAAGCTATAAGAGGTCTCGATATGAGGATAGTTTCAGTAGGACCTGAGTGGCTCATGGTTCAGAGGTAGTGGTTCTCATGGTAGGTACCCTCAGCATCAATCATATCAATATCAGAGTCATTCTAGTAGACCCGTTTAGGGCAGACTTCAGATTAATAATAGAGGTTAGTCTTGTTATAATGATCATCTTGGCTAGGGTAGTGGTCATTCTTTGAAAGGTTTTTTTCTCTTGTTATCCTGGTCGTGTTGGTTAATCTAGGTCAGTAGAATCTTTAAATTTTTATAAAACACCTGGGGCATATTATGGTTGTAGGAATTTTGGCCTTATCTTAAGAGAGTACGCTAGTTGTGGAGAGATGGTTCCTTTATAAAGAAAAAAGATGATTCCATGCATATGTGTAATGATTATAGCTAGCTTAATAAGGTAATGGTGAAGAGCCAGTATCCTATGTCTCTCATTGATATTTGTTTGACAAGCTTCAGGGTGCAATGGTGTTCTTTAAGATTTACTTGAGGTTCATTTATTATTAGTTGAGGACTCGGGCTAAGGTTATCCCAAAGATAGCCTTTAGGACCTATTATGGCTATTATGAGTTCCTGATGATGTCTTTTGAGTTGACCAATGCCCCAACCGCATTTATGGATTTGATGAACCACATGTTTAGAGCTTATTTGGATTCTTTTGTGATTGTGTTCATCGATGATATCCTTGTATATTAGAGGAGTAGATAGAAACATATGAAATATTTAAGAATTGTGCCGCAAGCTTTGAGAGATCCTCAACTTTTTGCCAAATTCTATAAGTGTGAGTTTTGTCTTGAGTAAGTGACATTCCTTGAACATATAGTGTCTAAGGATGGAATTATGATAGACCTAATGAATATTGAGGCTATTCGTGATTTGGCCAGCCCTACATCTCTATTTGAGGTTTGTAGTTTCATTGATTTGGCTAATTACTATAGACAGTTTGTTAAGAGTTTTGCTACTATTGCATCACCAATGACCAAATTGAATTTGAAGGAGGTTCCTTTTTAATGGTCCAAGAAGTATGAGTCAAGCTATGGAAAACTCAAGAGATTTATAAAGTCATCACCTATTTGGTTCATCATATTAAGGGTGATTGATTCACTATATATTGTGATGCTTTTGGTGTTGGTTTAGGTTATGTGTTGATGCAACAATGTTGAGTTATTACTCATGTGTCGAGACAGTTAAAGGTGAATGAGAAAAACTACCCCACTCATGACTTAGAGTTGTTGGCCTTAGTTTTCGTACTTAAGATTTGGAGATATTATCTTAATGGCATGAATTATGAGATCTTCACTAATCATCGTAGTCTTCATCATCTTATGACATAGAGAGAGAACTTAATTATTGACAGTGTAGATGGATGGAGTTACTTAAAGATTATGGCATCTCTATTTTGTATCATTCGGACAAGGCAAATATGGTAGCGGATGCCTTGAGCCAAATGAGTATGGGTAGTCTGGCTAATATTTTAGTTTCTCAAAGGTTGTCGGCATGCAATGTTCAGTCGTTAGCTAAAATGATTATGAAACTCGATATTTTAGATCCAGGGAGGATTCTTACTAGTGTTGAGGCGAGGTCTTCACTATTTGATTATATTTGGATCCATCAGTTTGAAGATATGAGACCTTGCATCATCCGTGATAGGTGTTGAGTGGTGAGTCCAAGAGGGATACCTTAGATTTCTAGGGTGTTTTGATATTTGATTTCTGTAATTATGTTTTGAGGGTTGATAATTTGATTCAGTCAATTTTATGTGAGGCTCACAACTCTCGATATTCTATTTACCTTGGCATAACTAAGATATGTAGATATTTGAGGTAGTATTATCAATAGAGTGGTATGAAGAGATATGTGACGAACTTAGTAGGTCATTGCTTAGGTTGTCAACAAGTGAAGACAAAGCATCAATGACCCGGTGGCTTGATTCAAAGGTTGCTTATTCTTGAGTAGAAGTGGGAGTGGATTACCATGTTCTTTGTTAGGAGTTTGCCTCACACCTCCTATGGTTTTGATAGTATTTGGGTCATTGTGGATTGGTTGACTAAGTTGGCACATTTTATTCCTATTTAGATGTCTTTCAGTGTTGAGAGGTTAGCCCATATCTATGTTTGTATGATAGTTCATTTCCATGGTGTGCCTATATCTATTATTTCATATCAAAGTTTAGTGTTCACTCCTATCTTTTGGATGGATTTTCAGGAGGAATTGGTACTTACGTGGATCTTAGTAAACCTTTCACCCTTAGACTGATGGTAATCCGAACAAACTATTCAAGTTTTCGAGGATATGCTCCAAGTCTGTATTATAGATTTTGGAGGTTAGTGGGAGTAGAACTTAGCTTTGGTAGAGTTCACATGTAATAATATCTATCATTTGAGTATTGATATGGAACCTTTTGAGTCTTTATATAGTAGGCAATGTCGTTCTTTGATTTTGTCAATTGAAATCTCTGAGATTAAACCTTGTGATACTGACTTTCTTCAGGAGTCTTTGGATAGGGTTTGGGTGATTAAGGAGAGGTTGAGGGTAGCTCAAATTGAGCAGAAGGCTTTCACAGATCATAGACTTCGTCCCTTGAGATTTGGAGTTGGTAACCAGGTATTTCTCTGTGTATTTCCCATGAAGGGTGTGATGAGGTTTGGGAGGAAAGACAAGATTAGTCCCGGATATATGAGACCCATTAAGATTCTTCACACAATTGGTGAAGTGGCTTATGAATTAGCCTTAACCCCAGATTTTGCTGTTTTCCATCTAGTTTTCCATGTTTCTATGTTGAGGAGATTCATTCCTAATCCGCCTCACGTGCTTAGATAGGACTAAGTCTAGTTGGATGAGCGGTTGACCTTCGTTGAGGAGCCTGTGCCACTATTAACCAGTGATCTTAGGTGGTTGTGCACTAGAGAGATACTAGTAGTTAAGGTTTAGTGGAGACACTACCGAATCTAGGAGGCTACTTAGGAGATCGAGAGCATGATGTGGACCTAGTATTCTCACCTGTTCGAGGATTCAGGTACTTCCCAGTCCTTTACTTTCGCAGTCAAAGGTTCTTTTAGTAGTGGATATTTTTATGACCAATCAGGTCATTTTCAGTATTTCTGCTTATTTATGTTGTTTAGATCTTTCCTATAGCTGTCACAATTCATTTATGACTTACTGGAGCTGACAAGTCATTTACTGAGTAGTTTGTTTATTTTTAGAGCCAATTCTTTGTTTTGAAGTCTCTAGTAGTTAAAAGTGGCTGCTGGACAAAAAATTCAATCAAATGACCTCGTATACTAAATTCTGATAGTTCCTATAACTTCGGCACATTGATTTTAGGCAAGGTAGATCCTTGTATGGGTCCCGAGGCTCTCAGAATCATTTTGGGCTATTGGTCAGTAACACCCCGTAAATACACCTTGGGCGCCACATTGTGCTTACGTTTCAAAAAGACTACAAGCTAACCCATGCGCTGGTACCTGCTGTGAGCATTGAATAATTATAATAAAATACACATGTTCAGAATAATTGAATAAGCCATAATGTTTTAAATACTAGAACATTTCTGAAGCATAAGTCTAAAAAAACAACTGTCTGAAAACTAACAAAAGTAATGACAAACTGACTGACTATCTGAAGTTTCCAAAAGCCTCTAAAACCGACAGAATAAGAGGTGACAGGACCGGTACCAAACTAACTCCAACTGACTACTAACCTAAAAACACTGAAATAGACATAATTGATCCTCGAAATATGAGGACTCACCACTGCTGCTGCTGATGTACTGGATTGTCAAAGTGTAGTCAGGAACCTGAGCATATGAACCTATAATATGAGACATCATAGTGCATGAAATGAGTATAAGGTCAGTACTTTGAATGTACTGGTATGCTAGATGGGGTTAGGCATATATGCATGGGCTCATGTGCATGAATAATAACTGACAAAATGTATAACATAAAATAACTGACGCATAGTATGCGTGAAAGATGTAAAATCTGAGAATGCATGACCAAGAATATAACATAACATTGAAGTAGTCTGTAAAGTGAAATACATGAGTTCGATAACTGAATAACTGATAACTGTATACTATGGTCAAGCAAACCTGAATTGACTTTCGAACTAAGACTGTGGGAGCTATCTATAACTGACATGCTCCAATGTAGTATTAGGGTCCAACCTATAACCCCAGAAGGAAGGGTGTCAGTACTGTGCCACGGGTACTAACATTAGCTGTGTGGATCCACTAATCTGATATCCCGAAGGACGAGGGTGTCATGCCTAAGTGATGGGGCCCCCCTTCAAGTCTACGATGGCACTGTAGGTACGGAACCTAGGGATTACTGGTAGCGTCTCATGCCTACTGATGAGGGATACAAGTGCCTCATGCCAACTAACGGGGGAGACGCCATCCCTACATTTATTCGGTGCTAAGCTTTACTCCCAACTAAATAACACTGATTTCTGAACTAATCTATGTTTAATGGACTTAACTGATAATGCTTATGATTTATCTGAAATCATCTAAAAATATTGAAACTATGTAAATAGCTATATTTCAGGTATTCATAACCCCCAGGACTCGATAGCAATATCAATAAGAACACATGAGAGAATTTGAAACCCTAATAAGTAAGCATTATTCTAAAATCATTAATTAGGCATTTCATCAAACACTTGAGGGTCATGAATTAAAGCATGGAAATAGTTCAAAACATGTGATAGTAAAATAATTTCAATACTAATACCATGAATTTAGGATTTAACATGACAAAATTCCATCATTCAAACGTGTAAGGCTTGTTTAATAGAAAATCAATTGTAAACATCATGTATATTCGAAATTCGTAAAAACTTCATGAAGACAATTCGTGTAAAAATGCAAATTCATTATTTAAAATATCAAAATAGGTTTTTGGACTCCATGGGGGAAAAGGTTCCATGGATGAACATCAAACATACCTTAAAATCTTAAATCCTTGAAAAGTAACACAATTCCTTAAGCTTCATTAGAGATTCTTGAATTTGGGAACTTGTTTTCTTGATTTTTCTTGAAAGGAAAGGAGTTTAATTTGATGAACTAGGGAAGAGCTTAGGGTTTATTTGGGACTAAAATTGAGGATTTTAGGCATAATATCACTTAACTAAAGACATATCTCGTGTTAATACGGATTGGGGTGTTGGGAAAATACAAGATTGCCCTTCTAAAATTTAAATTCATAACTGGGACGCCGATTAGAACATGACCACAATGCACCAGTGATGCCATTGCTATTCCACCACGACACGGTACAATCGTGTTGAGCTACTGGAATTGAAATCCAAACACGGCCCAAACCTCATCCAAAAAATCCAAAACATCCCGGAGACATTCTCCTTACACCTCTGAACATGAATTAACCCAAAAACTTACGTCTCAAGGTCGGGAAGGTTACTTTAAAAATTAATGAAGTTACAAAGACAAAAATAAAACTAAGTCCCCAACACTTAGCTAGATTTTCAGGTTTTAATCCTCTTATGCATGCACTATAAGCTGAACTGAGCTAAGACTAATACTGGCTATTACAATATCTCCCCTCTAGGACATTCATCCTCGAATGAGTATGACTAAGTTGAGAATACTGAGGAAACTAAAATCACATACTGAACATGTATAACTAAAAACATGGTTACATGACTGTGTCTAAAACATGATACATGACTGAACTAATTCGTGAATGCAGGCAATGAGAGGAAGATGGTTATATCGCTGGAACTGAGAATGGAGAAGACATAATCTAAGGAAAATAGTTACCTAAAATTAAGTCTGAGTTTGCAGAGAAAAGATAAGGGTACTTGGTACACATGTCTGCTTCTACTTCCTAACTGTCTCCCTCAATAGACTGATTCTGCCAAAGAACTTTGACCAAGGGAACTTCTTTGTTCCTTAGTTTACAAATCTGGCAATCAAGGTTCTCGACTGGAATTTCTTCATAAGAAAGACTGTTCTGAACGCCTACGCTTTCAAAAGGAACAACTACAGCTGGGTCACTAATACACTTCTTCAACAAGGAGACATGGATCACTGGGTGTACTAATGTCAAATATGTTGGCAACTCAAGAACAAACGCCACCTTCCCATAACAACTCAAGATCCTGTAAGGGCCAACATATCGGGGATTGAGTTTCCTAGTCTTGTAAAATTCTTCACTGCCTTTATGAGAGAGATCTTCAAATATACCAAATCTCTAACCTCAAACTCAATATCTCTTCTCCTCTCATCTACATATGATTTGTGTCAGTTTTGGGCTGTCTTAAGCCTCTCCATGATCAACTGAACTTTCTCCAAGGTATTAAACACTAAATCTGGCCCTATCAATGTAATCTCACCTACCTAAAACCAACCAATATGATATCTACACCTCTTCCCATAGAGAGCCTCAAATAGATCCATCTGAATAATGGAGTGATAACTGTTATTGTACGAAAACTCAATCAATGGAAAGTGATCATACCAACTACCCTTAAAGTCGATAACACATTCTCTCAACATCTCCTCTAGGGTCTGAATGGTCCTCTCTGCTTGACCATCTATCTGAGGGTGAAAGGCTGTACTAAAATGGACTTGGGTACTAAAACCCATCTAAAAAGCTTTCCAAAAGTGAGAGGTAAATTGAGTACCTCTATCTGAAATGATAGAAAATAGGACTCCATACAACCTAACCATTTCTCTAATATAGATCTTGGCATAGTCCTCAGCTATATACGAAGTATGAACTGGAAAGAAATGGACTAACTTGGTCATTCTATCTATAATAACCCATATCAAGTCATGCTGATGACGCGAATGGGGCAAACTCATTACAAAGTCCATGTTTATCTCTTCCCACTTTCAAGTGGGGATACTAAACTCCTACAAGGTTATAGTAGGCCTCTGGTTCTCTACCTTAACCTGCTATCAATTAGGACACTTAGCCAAAAACTCGGCAATATACCTCTTTATACCACTCCACCAATAGATTTCCCACAAATTACTGTACATCTTAGTGGCTCCTAGGTGAATAGAATAACGCGCACCATGTGCTTCCGCTAAAATCCTCTATCTCAACCCATCAATACTCGACACACACATCCTACCCTAAGACCGCTATACACCATCTCCCCCTTGTAATAAAACCTATACTTTCTGATCTCTGAATGACTCCAACTTAACTATACTGCGATCCCTATCTTGCTTTTCTTTCACTTTTGTAACCAAATAAAACTCTAAACTATTCTGAATGCATACAATACCATCAAATGAATCACCTAATCTAGCAAGCTGATGAACCTCCCTGACTAACTTTTTCTTATGATCCTTAACATGAGAAACACCACCCATAGACATCCTACTAAGGGCATCAGCCACTACATTGGCCTTGCCTGAATGATAAATTACACTCATGTCATAATCCTTAAATAGTTCTAATTACCTTCTCTGATGGAGATTTAAATCTTTCTGTAAAAATACATACTACAAACTTTTGTGATTTGTGAACAAATCAACATGAACCCAATGCAAATAATGCCTCCAAATCTTTAAGGCAAACACCATAGATGCTAACTCAAGATCATGGGTAAGGTAATTCTTTTTATAAGGTTTAAGATATCTAGAGGCATAGGCTATGACCTTACCTCTCTATATCAACACACAACCCAAGCCTAGTATGGAAACATCACAGTAAATAACAAATACATCTGAACTATCTAGCAATGTCAAAACTGGGGATGAGATGAGTCCAATCTTCAACTCCTGAAAACTCTTCTCATAAGAATCTGAACACTGAAACTGGACTTTTTTCTGAGTAAATCTGGACATGGGGGACACAATAGATGAAAAACCTTCAACAAACCATCGGTAATAGCCAAAAAAACCCAAGAAACTCCTGATATCTGACAAAGAGATGGGTCTGGGCCAGTTTCTCACTGCTTCAGTCTTTTAAGGGTTAACTCTAATGCCATCACCAGAAACAATATGGACAACGAAATGTACTGGTCTTATCCAGAACTCGCACTTACAAAATTTGGCGAACAACTAATGGGATCTAAGAGTATGCAATACTATTTTGAGGTGGTCTGCATAATTATTTTCACTACGGGAATATACAAGGATGTCACTATGAAAACTATGAAGAATATGTCCAAGTACTGCTTGAACACTCTGTTGATCAAGTCCATGAAAGCTGCTGGGGCATTTGTTAGATCAAAAGACAAGACTAGAAATTTGATTTGACCATATCAAGTAATGAAAGTTATTTTTGAAATGTCACATTCTCTAAGTCTGAGCTGTGATAGCAAACTTCTCCTATTCAACAGGAGCATCTACACCTCTCTCCCTTCCACTACTTATACTAGGTGTTAGCTACATCCATCAACTAGTAAGCACCCAACTCTGCACTCTCACCAGATGTCATACCCATAATATCAGTTACCTTATAAACCACATCAATGAACTCTTGCGGATCCTCATCAGACTTGGATCCCATAAACAAAGGAGGATTTATTTGGGTGAAGTCCCAAATCCAAGCTGCGGTGGTATTAGTCACTGGAATAACTTGGACAACAGCCTACTGATTATTCTAAGCTACTACTGAGTGGTCTAATATAGTTAATGCAACTCTGAATTCAGCATGAGAGACATGCTCGTTCAGGGGATCTTCCTGAATAGGCAGAGGGGTTGGCTAATTTCCATTTCTTCTTTTATTATTCTTTCTGGGAGGCATGTTCTATAAATAAAAACATATTGAATTAGAAAGAGTATTTAAATTGAGCTTATGCTTATTCACATGACATGAATACTGAAAGAAAGGAAATATTTCATAAAACACCTTGAAGCCTATTGATAACGCTCAATCTACAGCTCTTGTTTGAGTGTAAAGCGGTCGTTAGCAAATATAGAACCCAACCTGGGTTGGGTGTCGATCCCACAGGGAATAGCTTGGCCAACAAGTAAGTAAAATTACTAAACTTTTGGTGCAAGTCTCGTAAGAAGGGGGGATTCTTGTTTTGCAAGTAATGTAAACAAAAACTAAAAATAATAAAGTAAAAAGAGAGAGATTGCTACGTTGGTTGTAAACAATGAGAATTGAAGCGTTGGGGTTATGTCCACCTTCTGAGGTATACGTCTCTATTGGCTATGAGTGTGTAGAATTCTGACATGCAATTGCTTATAGAGGATTGTAGTCGATGGTAAATCCAAGCGTCTCTCGACCTAAACAAGGACTATTTCACTTTAACTCTCTCGAGCTTAAAGCGTATCTAACGGTACGAATTCTCCAAGAGGTTAGTCCAGTTACGGCACTAGCTTTTTAATAGGAAAGGGTGTCCTACTACCTTGACATTATCTCTTTTCCAGACAAATAACTTTTCTCTCGAACAAGTTAAATGTTAGACTGGCGTATTCTTGCGTTTGCAACCGCAAAGAATGTAGATTAAGATGAAGAGAATAATGATATAAGCAATATACGTGCCTCGAACTCACAAACTCACAGCAATAGATAGTAACTCATTCGACTTCCATAACCCCAACAGAGAAGTTTAGTTACCCATGAATGCGAAGGAGATCACGATTGACATTGTTATTATACCACAAGATTGAGTAATTTCGTGTAGCTTAGGTGGTAGGCGTGAGGCGTGAATTCCTAGGCAAAGTAACGATTCTCTTGTTGTGGAATTTAAGAATAGAAGAGTAGAAGAAGAAAAATAGAATTGAATTGTGAGATGTTGAGAGGGATGGAAGGAAGTATTGTGTTCTCCCTCCTCCCTCCTTCCTTAAAATCTCTAGCATGATAGGGTATTTATAATACCCATATCCTACTCCTACTAGATAAATAAAATATCTAACCAAATCCTACTAGGCTAATGTAATACTTAACCCAATTGTACTAGGTTAATGTAACATTATCATAATCCAAATAAAATAATGAAATACATAACCTAATTGTACTAGGTTAATGTATCATTGTCAAAATCCAGTTTTGTGTCTGTAAGTCCCCAAAGTCTTCAGAATTGTTGTTTTAGCCCGGGACAGATTTTTCATGCAGCAGTTTTGGTCCCCCAAAGTCTTCAGAAATGCTGTTTTAGCCCGGGACAGATTTTCCATGCAGCAGTTTTGGTCCTTAGGCGTGTAAACTCCCTTCCCTTCCTTCGTGAGCTTTCTTTAGCGTCAAGTAAGCCATAAAATGCTGAATTATACATCATTTATACCTGAAACTTTACTAATCATGTTCGTTAGCTCATTTACAGGAAAAAGGACTAAAAGTGCATGAAATATATAATTTGTTCTCAAAACTAGGCTAAAATATGGGCAAAATATATTGATATAGGTGCGTAAATTCGCCTATCATCAACACCCCACACTTAGAGCTTTGTTCGTCCTCGAACAACATATCATGTCCTTCTAAGCATCAACTTAAGGTTTTTACAAAATCAACACAAAACATTTATTAAGACAAGCACAACGATTATCAACCAAGAGTAGCTTTCCGATTATAAGTAGAAACAATTTAACCTCAAGTATAGACTCGTGATGGTGATCAACTCGCATGCAAACGTTAAGGTACAAGGAATCATATATAACTACCCAAAACTCATCAACCATGTGTGTCTCACCATATAGTACCCATAATCACTCACAAATGTAGCATATTTTTCAAACATGGGTATCAAAATGTCCTTGCTCTCACTCTCACAAAGAATTCATATGTAGCGACTGATGACCATAGGCTTGCCCTTAATGTAATACTCTACTAAATGTTGGAATGTTAAGATTAGGATCAAGTAGGTCTTTTGATGGTTGTAATGTAGGCTAAGGGACGGGTAGGACTATTTTGGCCAGGAATAGTGACTAAGTTCCTAAGCGCTTTAATACATCACTTTGTATCATTGACACTTTTTTCTTTCAACCTTTCTTCTTTCTTTTTTCTACCACCCTTGTTCTCCTCTTTTTTCAATTTTAAGCACAACTCACTTTTCAGCTTTCTTTTCCTTTTTCTTTTCACAACATACCTCTTATGATAGCATTTTTTTTTCTTTTTCATAACACATTCAAGAACCATTCCAATTTATAGCATTATACTCACCCAATTTCCTTTTATGTTGTCACATGACTTTTTCACTTTAAAGCACTTAGAGATTTTGGGATCAAATTACGGTCTTGAAAGAAATGGATTAGGCTTACATACAAGGTTGTCAAAGAAATAGGCTAAAGGCTCAAAAGGGTTAACTAGGATGATGTCCATGGGTAGGTAAAACTGAAGGTAAACATGTATAGGTTGCCAAAGAAATGCCTAAATTATATCCTAAACTTACACTCCTTATTTTCGCTTTGCATACATACCAGGCAAGTTCTAGCATCAGCCACACACATAGAATATACTATTATCTCACACACACAAGGCACATGGTCGACTTTATTGGAGGTAATATAGACTCTTGACCCAACAAGTGAAGGAATTGAACCACACAATATCACATAATGAGTCTCAACTAGAGCCTAAACGTCTCAATAGTCACAATTGTAGCACATACTCTTGTTATAATCTCATGCTGCCTATCAAAATAATTTCATGCGAAGCTAGAAAAAATTTTCTACTAAAAAAAACGAAACAAAAACAACGCAAGCAAACATAGATGCGATAGAGAAGTATAGCATACGATACCGCCACCCCACACTTAGTCGGGACACTGTCCTCAGTGGAAAATAAATACGAGGAACCTGGTTGGTCGGACTTATCCTCTATGTCTGCGGTCATACCCCTTGCATTGGAATCATCATCAGAGTCGTCATCCTCAGAAGTTCCTCATAAGTATCCCACTTAATTCCAAGCGTGAGTCGAGGTATTTGCAGCGAGAAAAAAGAAAAGTTTTGAGATGATTTGGAGAGTATATGCGGCGCCTTTAGGTCACTTTGCAATGTGTTGTGTTATAAAACTAAGTCCCCTTTATATAGGAAGAGAATGGGTCGGGTTATGACCCATTTACAATCGGTTTTGGAGACAAAAATGCTACATATGCGGCGCATAATGCTTGGCATAGTCATGGTATATGCGGCGCATTGTCTATGGCATAATGGGACATATGCGCCGCATAGTCTATGGCATTTGTAGACATATGCGCCGCATAGTCTATGGCATATGAGATATTGAGACCAAATGCCATAGCATAGGCGGCGCATAGTCAAAAGCATACCTAGGAATAGGCGGCGCATAGTGTATAACACACTAGATTCCGAGACCTTAGGCTATAGGATAGGTTGTGCATCGTTCGTGGCCTAGTTTTACCTAGGCCTAGCCTTCCTCGATGCCTAGTTTGGCATGAGCAATGCTCAATCCATAGCCTTATGCATCACTATTCCTAACTTACCAACTTTACCATACAATGCGTCCAAATCGTCAATTGAAATCAATCTCCTCGTTGAATACCTCTTGCACCTACATTCACTCAAACAAATGAAAATGATTAGTACGATGGGTTGCCTCCCACCAAGCGCCTTAGTTTTGGTCGTGGCACGACTCTTATTTTTTTGATTTTTCATTTATCAAAATCAAATCAAGTACTAGAATGAAAGAAAACGATAAACTATAAATGAAAAATGATAAATGATGGGTTGCCTCCCATCTAGCGCCTTATTTATTATCGTGGCACGACATGGTTACCTCGAGTACTCAGACTTCGTCGAGATAGATGGTGGATCGTTTTCTGAATGGATTCAGACGACAATGAGGCTTACTTGTAGGAGGGGTACCAATTATATCATCAATAGTCCAACCCATAGCTCTCATGTATCTCTTCAGAGTAGAGATGAGAGCTTCTACGTGCTATTCACTTAAATCATTTGCACTCTCCGGAAGTATATTTCTACTTTCCAAGAACACATACCTTAGATAATCGGGGAGCTTTTTCGATTCTAGCATTGGTGGCTCTTCAAGGGAAGTCTTCGCTGAAGGTGAAGGTTGATTCTTAAGATCACGGTCCGGTTGCTTAGGAGTATGGGAATAGGACTCTATTTATGTTAGAGCACCCATAAGTTCTTCATAATCTTCATCGTCCTCATGCTCAACATTCAGCAGCGCAGCAGACAATGGCTCAACAGTAGGCTGTTTCTCTACAGATAATGCTTTCTTACCTTCATAATGAACATCAGCTACAGAGAACACATCCATATCTCTTGGCTGCTTCATCGCTTTGCACAAATCAAAATGAATCACTTCGTCATTCATTCGAAATAAAAGCTCATTATCTCTCATGTCAATAAGCACACTTCTTATTGCAAGGAAAGGACGTCCCAAGATTATGGGAACTTCAGAATCCACCTCGCAATCCAAAATCACAAAGTCTACAGGAAAAATGAAGGTAGACACCTTCACCAACACATCATTCAAGATACCCACAGGTCATTTTACCGACCTATCAGCCATCACGAGCCTCATATTGGTTGGTGTCGGATCGCCTAATCCCAACTTCTTGTAGATCGATAATGGCATCAAATTGATGCTGGCTCCTAAGTCACATAATGCTTTGGCAAAGTTCAAAGATCCGACGGTGCAAGGAATAGTGAAAGCTCCGGGGTCGGCCTTCTTCTGAACTATCGATCGGGTAGCAATTGCACTACAATGATGCACATCATCCTTCAGCTCATAACTTTCTGCCCTTTTCTTAGTCAAAAGATCTTTCATAAACTTTGCATACCCAGGCATTTGTTCAAGTGCCTCTACCAATGGAACATTAATGGTCAGCTGCTTCAACATAGTCATAAATTTGCTGAACTTAGTGTCATCCGCCACCTTCTTCAATCTTTGGGGAAAAGGTGGTGGTGGGTATGGAAGTGTTTTCTCCATGGCTTTCTTCTCCTCTTGCTTCTGTTTTTCCATTTTTTCAGGCTGCACGTCACTGGGCGTGACATCCTTGACGTCAGGACTGGTTGTTGCGACATCTTCTCCTTTTGCGTTATCATCCATGTCCGCTACTTCGTCAACCACTTGATTGCCTTTTGCTGAAGGTTCCAGCACCTTACCGCTTCTGGTAGTGATGGCCATGCATGACCCATCATTCCTTGGGTTTTGCACAGTATCGCTAGGTAGAGTGCCAGCCTTTCTTTGATTGAGTGCTGCTGACAGTTGGCTCAGTTGCTGCTCTATTTGCTTGATTGAAGTGGAATGAGAATCAACTAGTTGTTTCATGGAGGACAAATCATTAATTACCTCAGTAACTCCCGCGCTCGTTGTTTCCACTCCTTTCAATAATTTAGCCATCATGTCTTCCATACTTCCAGAATTAGATGTGGTGGTATCACGTCTACCAGGGGGAACATATACACCACTCTTTTCATTGTTTTTTCTCCAACTACCTTGGTCCTTGTTTCCAGAATTATCATAATAGTTCCGACCTTGGTTTCCTTGGGTATTCCCACGGAAACCCCCCTGATTGTTCAAGTAGTTGGCCTCCTCTTCCGAATCAGATTCGTCTCTTCCTTTTAGCGCCACAGCTTTCACTTTTTCGGTCTTCCCTGATAATAAATGCTTTGTCAGAAGATCCATCTGTGTTTTCATGTGCGCTATATCTTGATCACGTTCTTCTTGTCTTCTTCTTTGGTCTGCAGTCATGCCTATAGATAAAGTGGGGCTTGCTACCTCGGAATCCCTGGTATGCCAAGCTCTACTTTGTTTCGTCATGCAATCTAGCATATTGCTTGCTTGACCAAAGGTGAGGTCCATAAAAGATCCTCCAGCCGCATTATCCACCACTGGTTTAGTTATTGAATTCAAGGCTCTGTATAGTATCTCCATTAGGTGAACATTAGTCATATGATGGTTTGGACACCTCGCTAGCTTTGTCTTGAACCTCTCCCATGTTTTATGAAGAGCTTCAGTGGGAAGCTGACGAAAGTTGCTGATTTCATCTCTCAATTGTGCCCTTTTGGACGGTGGAAAGAATCTTTCTAGGAAAACGTCTCTCAATTGCCTCCAATTTGTAATAGAATCAGGAGTCAGCCCATTCAACCATAGTGTTGCCTCCCCAGATAGAGAAAATGGAAATAAGCGTAACCGAATTGCATTCTGACCAACTCCAGGATTGTCAAATGACTTGCATGTAGAAATAAAGTTGATGAGATGCATATTCGGATCATCGCCTGCTAGTCCACCAAATAATCCCTTGAGTTGCAATAACTGAATCATGGTTCTTGTGATGTTGAACTTGGCTCCGAGCGCTAATGGTGGTGGAATTATAGCTCCAGTGGCTCCGGCACCATCAAGATCATCATCATCATCGTCGAAAGCTAGCTGCATAGGTTGGAGATCATGTCTATACCGAGCTTGTCGACCTCTTCTGTTGGCAGGTGTTGCGATCTCAGCGGCATGCCTAGGGTTTAGTAGCTCGTCCTCACCTAGATCCTCATCGTTAGGATTTGGTGCTCGTGCAGGGTTATCTATGTTCTGCTGTTGAACCTGGGCTGCGGCAAGGGCAACCAATCTTGCTTGTTCCTGTTGAGCACCCATCCTTGCGATTTCAGCTTGTGCTTCCATTCTACCAATGCGTTGTGGTTCAGGATTGATTGGTAATAACGGTTGATCAGAACTTCGAGTATGGGGCATGCACTAAAATAAAAACCTGCAGTAGACAAAAACAAAAACTAAAAGTAAAAGTACGAGAATCTTTGACCAAAGGGTCTAGTAATTATCACGAACTTAATTGACACTTGTATTCCCCGGCAATGGCGCCAATTTTTGATAACGCTCAATCTACAACTCTTGTTTGAGTGTAAAGCGGTCGTTAGCAAATATAGAACCCAACCTGGGTTGGGTGTCGATCCCACAGGGAATAGCTTGGCCAACAAGTAAGTAAAATTACTAAACTTTTGGTGCAAGTCTCGTAAGAAGGGGGGATTCTTGTTTTGCAAGTAATGTAAACAAAAGCTGAAAATAATAAAGTAAAAAGAGAGAGATTGCTACGTTGGTTGTAAACAATGAGAATTGAAGCGTTGGGGTTATGTCCACCTTCTGAGGTATACGTCTCTATTGGCTATGAGTGTGTAGAATTCTGACATGCAATTGCTTATAGAGGATTGTAGTCGATGGTAAATCCAAGCGTCTCTCGACCTAAACAAGGACTATTTCACTTTAACTCTCTCGAGCTTAAAGCGTATCTAACGGTACGAATTCTCCAAGAGGTTAGTCCAGTTACGGCACTAGCTTTTTAATAGGAAAGGGTGTCCTACTACCTTGACATTATCTCTTTTCCAGACAAATAACTTTTCTCTCGAACAAGTTAAATGTTAGACTGGCGTATTCTTGCGTTTGCAACCGCAAAGAATGTAGATTAAGATGAAGAGAATAATGATATAAGCAATATACGTGCCTCGAACTCACAAACTCACAGCAATAGATAGTAACTCATTCGACTTCCATAACCCCAACAGAGAAGTTTAGTTACCCATGAATGCGAAGGAGATCACGATTGACATTGTTGTTATACCACAAGATTGAGTAATTTCGTGTAGCTTAGGTGGTAGGCGTGAGGCGTGAATTCCTAGGCAAAGTAACGATTCTCTTGTTGTGGAATTTAAGAATAGAAGAGTAGAAGAAGAAAAATAGAATTGAATTGTGAGATGTTGAGAGGGATGGAAGGAAGTATTGTGTTCTCCCTCCTCCCTCCTTCCTTAAAATCTCTAGCATAATAGGGTATTTATAATACCCATATCCTACTCCTACTAGATAAATAAAATATCTAACCAAATCCTACTAGGCTAATGTAATACTTAACCCAATTGTACTAGGTTAATGTAACATTATCATAATCCAAATAAAATAATGAAATACATAACCTAATTGTACTAGGTTAATGTATCATTGTCAAAATCCAGTTTTGTGTCTGTAAGTCCCCAAAGTCTTCAGAATTGTTGTTTTAGCCCGGGACAGATTTTTCATGCAGCAGTTTTGGTCCCCCAAAGTCTTCAGAAATGCTGTTTTAGCCCGGGACAGATTTTCCATGCAGCAGTTTTGGTCCTTAGGCGTGTAAACTCCCTTCCCTTCCTTCGTGAGCTTTCTTTAGCGTCAAGTAAGCCATAAAATGCTGAATTATGCATCATTTATACCTGAAACTTTACTAATCATGTTCGTTAGCTCATTTACAGGAAAAAGGACTAAAAGTGCATGAAATATATAATTTGTTCTCAAAACTAGGCTAAAATATGGGCAAAATATATTGATATAGGTGCGTAAATTCGCCTATCATCACCTATTGCCCATAGGTGTGGCGTGCTTTACACCCATTAAAAAAACTCTACTCAATGCGGATTTATGACTCTTGAGGACACTTTTAAACCTTAGGCTCAGATACCAAGTTTGTAACACCTCAAAAATACTCCCTGGGTGCCACACGGTGCTTACAATCCCAAAAGACCATAATCTAACCCATGAGCTGATACCTGCTGTGAGCACTGAATAATTATAATAAAATATACATGTGAGGAATAAATGAATGCACCATAAGGTTTTAAATACAAAAACATTTCTGAAGTATAAGTATGAAAACAACTGTCGAAAAACAACTGTGTAAAAACTAACAAAAATAATGACAAACTGACTGACTGTTTGAAGTATTCGAAAGCCTCTAAAACTGGATAAATAAGAGTTGATGGGACATACCCCCAACTAACTCCAACTGACTACTAAACTAAAAACAATGAAATAGAAATAATCGGTCCTCAAATTATGAGGACTCACCACTACTACTACTGCTGATATGCTGGATTGTCTAAGTGCAATCAGGAACATGAGCATCCAATCCTATAATATGAGACAACATAGCACAAGAAATGAGTACACAGTCAGTACTTTTAATGTACTGGTATGCTAGATAGGGTTAGGCTGATATGCATGGGCTCATGTGTATGGATAATAACTGACTAAATTGATAACATGAAATAACTGATGTATAATATGTGTAAAAGTTGTAAAATCTGAGAATTCATGACCAAGCATATAACATGATACTAAAGTAGTTTGTAAACTAAAATACTAGAGTCTGATAACTTAATAACTGATAACTTTTTGCTTTGGTCAAGCAAACCTGAACTGACTTTCGAACTAAGACTGGATTGAGACTGTGGGAGCTAGCTATAATCGACATGCCCCAATATATTATCAGGGTCCAACATTTAACCTCAATAGGAAGGGTGTCAGTACCATTCCATGGATACTAACATTGGCTATATGGATCCACTAATCTGAGATCCAAAAGGACGAGGGTGTTTTTTCTAAATAACGTAGGACCCCTTAAAGTCTATGGTGGCTCTGTAGGTCTAGAACCTAGGGACTGTTGCTAACATCTCATGCCTACTGATGGGGGAGAGAAGTGCCTCATGCATACTGATGGGAGAGACACTATCCCTATGCTCACTCGGTGTTAAATTTTACTCCAAACTTAATAACACTGATTTTCTGAACTACTCTAAGTTTAACTGACTAAGATAACTGACTGAACTGATAATGCTTATGATTAATCTGAAACCACTCTAAAAATACTAAAACTATGTAAACAACTAAGTTTCAAGTATTCATAACCCCCAAGATTCGATAGAAATATCAATATGAACACATGATAGCATTTTAAACCATAATAAGTAAGCATTATTCTAAAATCATTACTTAGGCATTACATCAAACACTTGAGGTTCATTAATTAAAGCATAGAAATAGTTTAAAACATAAGATAGTAACATAATTTCAATACTAAGACCATGAATTTAGGATTAAACATAATAGAATTCCATAATTCAAACGTGTAAGGCTATTTTAATCAAAAATCACTTGTAAACATCGTGTATATTCAAAATTCATAGAAACTTCATGAAGACAATTCATGAAAACATGCAAATTCATTATTTAAAAATATCATAATAGGTTCTTGGACTCCATGGGTGAAAAAGGATCATGGATGAACATCAAACATACCTTAAAATCTTAAGACCATGAAAAGAAATACAATTCCTTAAGCTTTCTTAGAGATTCTTGAATTTGGGAACTTGTTTTCTTGATTTTTCTTGAAAGGAAAGGGGTTTAATTTGATGAACTATGGAAGATCTTAGGGTTTATTTAGGAGTTAAATTGTGGATCTTAGGCATAAAATTCCTTAACTGAAGCCAAATCACTTGTTAATACAGATTAGGGTGATAGGAAAAGACAAGACTACCCTTCTGCAATTTAAATTTATAACTGGGATGATGATTAGGCCATCACCATGACATACCAGTGATGCCATCACTATTCCACCGCGATGCAGTGCAATCACATTGAGCTTCTTGAATTGAAATCCAAACACAGCCCAAACCTCGTTCGAAAAATCCAAAACTTCCTCGAGACATGCTCCTTACACCCCTAAACATGAATTAACTCAAAAACATACATCTCGGGGTCGGGAAGGTCACTTTAAAAATCAACGAAGTTAGGAATCCAAAAATAAAACTAAGTCTCCAACACTTAGATAAATTTTTAAGTTTTAATCCTCTTATGCATGCACTAAAGCTGAATTGAGCTAAAACTAATACAGGGTATTACATTGTCGGAAGTCAAGGAAAATGGTACATAGGTGTGGGACACATTTTTTGCTAAAATGACCTCAGATGGAAATTTTAACTAAGGCATTGAATTTGAAAAGTCAAACTTAATCGGGTACCATATTTTGTTTACGTATATGAGATTTCAGATGAATATCGAGGGGTTGGCATAGAATTGGAAAATATCAGCTGGTGTATCGCTTAACTGCCCATTGGGTTGCTTAAGTGATGACCATTTAAGCAACCAGCCAATTTCTTAAGCGGCATGGCATTGCCCAATAGGTATGACTTAAGTGATGCCATTGGAGCTTAAGCGATGACCACTTAAGTGACCAAATATTGCTTTAGACATTATGTGCAGGGGTGACCAATGTCGCTAAAAAGACACTAGGTCACTTAAGAGGCCCCCACTTAAATTACTCGATGTCTGCTTAAGTGAACCTAGACACTGGGAAGCCTATAAATACCCCACTTATCCCAATTTCTCCCGTTTCTCACCCATTTTCAAAACTATAGAGCCCTAAAAATTGAGAACAAAGGGAATCATTAGTGGGTTATTATATAGTGTTCGTAATCTTGAATAACGTGTTTCTTCTTTGAATTCGTGTTAAGCTTCCACTAATTTTATGATTAAATCCTTTATATTTTTCCAAAATCCCTCAAATATTGATGGGTTGATTAAAACACCATTACAAATCAGAGTTGATGCATTTTTGAGGGTAAATATTCCTTGAATATAGAGGGATATAACATTGGTTTTGAAAGTGCGATTCCGCAAATGGGCCCCACATAATACTTTTACATAATTTTGGACCTGAATAAAGATAGTATAATACGGGTATCATAGTTCCTATTTTGATGAGTAGATTGTGATTTTGATAGTGTAGCATCTTGCAAAAGCTTCTCAGAATGGAAAAATACTAGTTTAGTAGGTTTGTTGGGCTTTTCTTTGGCGTCCAGGCCGGCTAAGTTTCCATTCATTTTAGAGTGAGATAACTTGTAGTGTAGTTATGATATTGTGCTAGATATGGGATATGATTTAGGTATTGGAGGTATGATTGACAATATTAGGATTATTTATACAGTTTGTCCTAATAAAAATTATAATTTAGGAGGAATTAACTTAGTTGCTCATGTTTTAGGTAGAATTTTATCTTAGGGCTAATTATGGCTTATTTATAATATAAGAGTATCTTTGGATACCGTATCCTAGATCAATGTAGAATTTGCCTTAGAATGAATTTTGGGGATTAGGAGTGGGCCGCTCTGGCCCAACTTAGTCCAAGACTTGTGTTGGCTTTTGTAGACTTCTATACGCCTATTACACCCTTTGAAATGCTCCATTTAGACTTTGATGACATCAAATACTCAATGATTATGCTAGTTTGGTATTTGGGATTGTGTGCTAATTTTGGTCAAATCCGGGTGGTTTGTTGATATTGAGTTTTGATTCAAGTCTAACAATTGATGATGATATTGATAATATTAGTTACACTTCAAGTCTTGTAAATGTTGTTGATGATATTGAGTTCCGATTCGAGTCTGGCATTTAGATTTTTATCTATATTATGATACAATATGGATTTTTATGGTTATGGATGTATATTCGATAAATTTATGAAATTTCAGTTATTTACTTTGCTTTATTTTCACCCTCCAGTCTTATGTCGGTCTGTGTTGGGTTATCTATTTTTCCATTCTTACTGGCTTATGGGGGCCAGTCTTGTAGTGTTAATTATGTTTTTTATCATATTATATCTATTCCAGTTATTTCTTAATCGTGTTGGAGCCTATTTCCAAGTTTGCCCATTTACCTTGATTTAGCTTATTTAGCTAGCAACTTTATCGTATTTTTATCATGATTTAGCTTAGTCGGCCGATGATGCTTATAAAGTATCCATGGATTTGGTACTCATTCTACAATTTTGTACCTTTTTGCTGTAGATTCGAGTACTAGTATCCACCGCTGACGTGACAATTGTGCTTAGTTCATTTTTAAAATAGTGTGAGCTCTCAAAGTTGGAGTTGCGCCCTTTTCCTTCTATTATCTATGTCTAGTCTTTTATTATCCTTGTTAGATTGTATTTAACTATTTTAGTAATTATGTTTATTTTGTAGTGGCTCCTGTACCGATACTACTAGGATGAAGGATAGTTGTAACACCCCGAGTTTATAACCCAGAGGCTACATGGTGCTTACGACCCCAAAAAACCGCAAGATAACCCATGACTGATATCTGCTGTGAGCACTGAAACATGATACTGTAATAAATATGAAAAAATAAGCTGAAATGCCATAAGGTTCAAAACATCTAAAATACTAAAAAATTATATCATCTAAAATAACAATCTGTAAAACTGAACACTGTCTGAAAACTGTTTGAAAAGCCTCTAACTGAAACTGTCTGAAAGTAAAGTTGATGAGACAATCCCCAACTAACTCCATCAACTGAAATACTGATTCTACTAAAATAATGAAATAAAAAAATATTCTTGAATGATGAGGACTCACTGCTAATCTACTGCTGCTGGCTGAATCTGAGTCTATCTATGCGCGGTCGGGAACCCGAGCGTCCGAACCTATGATAAGAGACACATAGCGCAATAAAGAGTATACGTCAGTACATGGAATATATGGGTATGCTAGAAGAGGTAAGGCTAAATGCAAGGGTTCATATGAATGGACAATAACTGACTGCATGATATAGAGTAACTAAACATGAGAGTACATGGATAACTGATCCTACAATAAAAATGAGAGTGCACTAATGTACATATAAATAAATACTGTGGCTAAAATTTTCTGAAGCTATGTCCTGAGTTCTGATACTGAGTAATAGATAGCTGAAGTTACTGATAATTGAGTTACTGATATTGATTGACTGTATATGACAATCCTAATTCTGTGAAACTGAACTGAGTTCTATTCTGAAGACTGAGACTGAGATAGTGGGAGGTAATCATCTAACTGACATGCCCTAAATAAGATAACTGAGTTAGAGTCCAACCTGTGACCCCAGTTGGAAGGGTGTCAGTATAGTGCCATGTGTAAAGATACTGAAGAGTTACCCTTATCTAACAGGTACTCGAATGAGAATGGTGGAACCCTCATCTGACTGGTTAAAACACCTCATCACCCCTCAAATGGAAGGTTTGATGTCTTAACCTATGTTGGCTACGTAGTTCTGGAATGCAAGGATTTCTTCTCGAGATCACACCCTCTACTGGCAGGTGAGCCCCCATCCTTGGGTTCACTTGGTGCTGAATCCTACTCCCAACTGAAAGATACTGATCTGAGTATACTGAACTGGACTGGACTGAATACTGAGTTTACTGAGTTTTCCAGAGTTCTGTAACCTACTGAGTTCTACTGAGTTCTATAATTGACTGAGTGTACTACTGATCATGACATGACTGAGATTCTGTAACTGATACTGGCTCTAGGTAAATAACTAAATTGTCAGGTAATAAATACCCCCAGGACTCGATAGCATAAAAGAAAGGCATAGTATAATCTTGAAATACATAACACTGTACACTTGTCCATAATTCATTCGTAAAAATATTTTATCAAACACTTGTAATGCATTAACTTGTTCATGAATGAGGAATACATGCTATCATGTTATAATGGCACTATTTTATTCACATAGGCATTTTATTAAACACATGGGGAGGCATAATTGAATCAGTAAATCATAAACACTTAGGGTTGACATGGCTTCAACAATCAACTTGCAAATTGAAGGGTTTATCATGAAGATCATGTGATTAAACACATACAATGATTAATTTCATAAAAGCATGTAATTTAATCATGGAATAAAACCCAACAACAACATAAACATGAACATAAATTCAATTTAATTCAAGCATAGAGTTCATAATTCAACAATCTTGTATTTTGAAAATGGATTCGTGGACTCTATGGGTGAAAGGAAACCATATATGAACACCTAACATACCTTAATTTGTGAGTTTCTTGAAGTTCTCGGTGGATCCTTTGAGATTTCTCTTGTTTTCTTGAAGCTAGGTTTTGTAGTTTTGAGAGAGAATGCCTTTAATTTGGGGATAAATTGAGTGAGTAATAACTTAAAACTTTTGTAAGGATTAAATCTCGTATCTGGGCATGCTAAAATCATGGGAAAAATGGTTTAACCCTGGACGAAATATTTAATTTCTCTCAAATTTTTTCAAAATAGGGACCTTGCGCGATGCAGCGCTATCGTGTTGTGTCTCTAGAAATTGGTACCTGGGAAAATGCATGGTGGCGTGATGCGGTTGTATCACGTTGCCACTTTGGTTGGGACCTGGGAGTTGCACCGTGGAATAACATTGGTACACTGGAAATGGATAATTGTTAAAATAAGCTATGGTGCGATACGCCGGTATCGTAGAACATCGCTGGAAACTGACAATTTCCATTTTGTCGTACTCTGCGATGCGCTATTGGCCTGAATGACAGTGTTTAATAACTGAACCTTAAAATAGCCATAACTTCTTACCCGGTTATTGGATTTAGGTGAATTTTATATCGTTGGAAAGCTAATTTAATTATCTATGTAATGGAAGGATGTAAACTGAAAAATACTGAGTGCTTTAAAAATTTTATATTGGATAACTCATGAACTGAGAGTTAAGTTAGGCTTGAGAAATATGGGGTATTACAATATCTCCCTCTTAGGAACATTTGTTCTTGAATGAGACTGATTATGCTGAGACACTGATAGACTAAGTTTAAAAGCTGAACTTACATATCAAATGCATGACTACATGACTGAACTACTGACAAATTGAGCTCTTACACTGAACATGCATATCTGATGCATGGAATTTGACTGAAGCTACTGAGAAGCTGGGTTTTCATAAGAACATGCATATTTGATGCATGAGTACCTAAATGAACTGATTCATGAAAGCAAAACTAAATATACAATAGTAATGGATACCAGGTTATAATTATTGCTAAACATGGAACTGAATAAAGCTAAGGAAGACTGCTACCTTAAGCTTGATATGAGGTTGCGGAGAAGAGGTGAGGATACTTGGTCCATATATCCACTTCTGCTTCCTAAGTAGCTCCCTTTACGGACTGATTCCAAAAAAGAACTTTGACTAAGAGGACTTCTTTGTTCCTCAGTCTGCGTATTAGATAATCGAGGATCTGGTCTAGAACCTCTTTGAAAGAGATATCATTCTGAATATTTACATGTTCTAAAACAACTATGACTGCTGGGTCACCAATGCATTTCTTTAACAAGGAGATGTGGAATACTGGATGCACTGTGGCTAGATCTTAAGGAAACTCAAGATCATAAGCTACCTTTCCAAAATGGATGAGAATTCTATAAGGACCGACATAGAGAAGACTGAGCTTTCCCTTCTTGTCGAACCTCTTTACCCCCTTTATAGGAGAGATTTTCAAGAACACAAAATCACTGATCTTAAACTCAAGATCCTTTCTCCACACATCTATGAACAATTTCTATCAGCTCTGGGCAACCCTAAGTCATTCTCTGATTAACTGAACCTTCTCTAAGGCATTGAACACTAGGTTGGGCCCTACTAATATGGCCTCACCTACCTTAAACCAACCAATCAGGGATCTGCATATCTCACCATATAGAGATTTAAACGGAGCCATCTAAATACTGGAATGATAACTGTTATTGTATGCGAACTCGATCAAAGGCAAGTGGTCATCCCAACTACCTTTAAAATTGACAACGTATGCTCTTAGAATATATTCTAAAGTCTAAATGGTCCTTTCTGCTTAACCATCTGTCTGAGGGTGGAAGGCAGTACTGAGGTGAACCTGGGTTCTAAGATCTTTTTGGAATGCTTTCCAGAAATGAGAGGTAAAATGGGTACCTCTATCAGAGATAATAGACACCGGAACTCTGTGTAACTTGAACAACTCCTTGATATAGAGTTTGGCATAGACCTCGACTGAATCGAAAGTATGAAATGGCAAGAAATGAGCTGATTTGGTTATCCTATCTACGATAACCCAAATAGAATCATGATGATGATGAGTAAGAGGCAAACCCATCATAAATTCCATGTTCACTTCTTCCCATTTCCATGTGGGAATACTGAACTCCTGTATGGACCCACTAGGCTTCTGGTGCTCAATCTTAACATCCTGACATATAGAGCATTTAGCTATAAATTTTGCAATATCTCTCTTTATCCTGCTCTACCAATAGATTTCCCACAGATCACGGTATATCTTAGTGGACCTTGGATGAATCGAGTAATGCACACAATGTGCTTCTGCAAGAATTTATTGCCTCAAGTCATCTACACCAGGCATATATAAAAGGCCCTAGCAATGGAACACATTATCTCCCCCTTGGGAAAAAACCTCTACTTTTTGATGTCTGACTGACTCTTTCAACTTAACAAGATAGGGATATATATCTTGTATTTCATTTACCAAAAAAACTAGAGAGGATTCAGAACTATTCTGCACCCATACACTACCTTCTGCTAAATCGACTAAGTGGACACCTAGTCGGGCAAGCTGATGAACTTCCTGAACTACCTTCTTGTTACTGTCCTCAACATGAGCAATACTATCCATAGATAGTTTACTGAGAGCATCAGTCACTACATTGGCTTTTCTAAGATGATAAAGAACACTCATGTCATAATCTTTCAATAATTCTAACTACCTTCTCTGACGTAAATTTAATTTTTTCAAAGAGAACACATATTGAAGGCTTTTGTGATATGTGACCACATCAACATGCACCCTATATAAGTAATGCCTCTAAATCTTTAAGGAAAATACTACAGTTGCTAACTCGATATCATGAGTCAGATAATTCTTCTCATGGGGCTTAAGATATCTGGAGGCATAGGCTATGACCTTACCTCTCTTCATGAGGACACACCCCAAAACTACTCTGGATGTATCACAATACACAAAAAACCTGTCTGAGCCATCTGATAGAGTTAAAACTAGGGCTGAGGTGAGTCCAGTCTTCAACTCCTAAAAACTCTTCTCACAAGAATCTAACCACTGAAATTGGACTTTATTCTGGGTCAATTTGGACATGGGGGATGCAATAGATGAAAACCCTTCAAAAAATTAATGGTAATAGCCAGCTAAACCCAAGAAACTCCTAATATCTGATGGAGAGATAGGTCTTGGACAGTTTCTGACTGCTTCAGTCTTTTGAGGATGAACTATAATGCCATCACTGGAAATAATATGACAAAGGAATACTACTGACCTTAGCCAAAATTTGCACTTACTAAATTTAGTGAACAACTGATGAGTTCTGAGAGTCTAAAGTATGATTCTGAGGTAATCTGCATGATCATTCTTGCTACGGGAATAGACTAAAATGTCATTGACGAAGACTATAATCAACATGTCCAAGTACTATTTGAACATGCAATTTATTAAGTCCATGAAAGATACTGGGGCATTATTATGACAAAAGGATATGACTAGAAACTCGAAATGACCATACTAGGTTCTGAAAGTTGTTTTCAGAATGTCATATTTTTAGACTCTGAGCTGATGAATACCTGATATGAGGTCTATCTTAGAAAAGTAACTGGCGCCCTGAAGTTGGTCAAACAAGTCATCGATTCTGGGAAGTGGATATTTATTCTTTAATATGACTTTGTTCAACTGACGGTAGTCATTACACATTCTGAGAGAACTATCTTTCTTACTCACGAATAGAACTGGTGTACCCCACGAGGAGATGTTGGGTCTAATGAATACCTTATATAGGAGATCTTTCAACTATTCTTTTGATTCTATTTGTTTTTCTTGAGCCATTCTGTATGGAGGAATAGATATGGGCTGAGTACCTGGAAGAAGGTATATTTTGAAGTCAATTTCCCTAACTGGAGAAAATCTAAGAAAATCTTCGGGAAACACATCAGAGAATTCATTTACTACTGAAACTGACTCAAGAATGGGAGTTTCTGAACTAGAGTCCTTGAATCCCACAAGATGATAGACACATCCCTTGGATATCATTTTTCTTGCACTAAAGTATGAAATTAAATGACCCTTAAGCTCTGTGGTACTACCTCTCTATTCAAGGATTGGTTCATTTAGAAACTGAAAATGAACTATTCTATTTCTATAATCAACTGAGGCATAGCATGAATGGAGCTAATCTATGCCGAGAATGACATCAAAATCTACCATCTCTATCTCTACAAGGTCTACTGAAGTAAATTTATGAGATATCATAACCGGACAGTTCCTGTATACCCGTCGGGCTATGATAGATTTATCCACTGGGGTAGAAACTGAGAAAGGCTCTGCTAGGATTTTTGGATAGACTCTAAAGTTAATGACTATATAAGGAGTTAAGAAAGATAAAGAAACTACTGGATATAGCAAGGTATAAACATGTAAATGGAGGATCTATAATGTACCAGTGACCATATCAGGAGAATTTTCCTAATCTTGTCTGGACTGAAGTGCATAAAGCCTATTTAGGCATTGCCTACTGGTGGCACTGGAAGCGGTACCCTGCTGATTCAGGCAACCTGACTGATCTAAAGAACGAGTATAATGACCCTGAGAACCTAACTAAGGACAATCTTTGAATCTGTGGCCTGGCTTTCCACACCCGAAACAAACATCACTGCCAGCTCTGCAGACACACTTATGGTTTATGCCACATGTTTGACAAAGAGGATTTGTTTGAGCACTGCTAACACTATCCTGAGAATTAGGGCCTTACGCCCTATCTCTGTTACCATTTCTAAACTTAGGTACTAGATCACTGGATGAGGATGGAGTTGGAACTAAAGATTTTGGATGATACTAGGAATGGTTACCGCCCTCTGACTTAGGATGATTGAAATTGAAGCTACCTATTCTAGGTCTCCTATTCTACCTCTTTTTCTCTCTTTGATATTAGCCTTTTTTATCTGCTGAGCATAGACCGTGAGCCTGGATATGTCCATCTCATTAATCAACATCGCTGTTACTATCTGACACCTCAAATATGAACTTGCTCATTCTTGACCTACTGTCTGCTACTACATGGGGAGCATACCTGTCTAACTAAGTAAACTTGAGGGAATATTCTTTCATACTCATATTGCCCTACCTGAGATTGATGAATTCTAACACGTTGGATTTTCTCAGCTCTAAGGGAAAGAATCTCTCTAGGAAAATAGTAACAAACACTTCCCACTCTATGGGCTCTGCATCTATTCCCCTATCTACCTTTTTATACTTAAACTATATATGAGCTATATTTTGTAGCTGATAGGCAGCTAACTCAGCACTCTAGATGGAAGTCACTCCCATGATATTTGTGACTTTCTAAACTTGACCGAGGAACTCTTGTGGATTATCTTCTAGCTTAGATCCTGAGAATAGGGGAGGATTTATTTGGGTGAAGTGCTGAATCCTTGCTGCATTAGTATTGGTCACTGAATTTTCTAGAACAACAACTGTCCATTCATTCTGAGCCACTACAGAATTGGCTAGAGTAGTGAATGCAACTCTAAATTCTGCATGGGAAACATGCTCGTCCAGGGGATCTGCTTGAATTGGTTGAGGTGATGATTGATTTATGGTTCTCCTTTTATTAGTCTTTTTAGGAGGCATATTCTTTAAAAGAAAAGGAGAAAATGGATTAAACTGAGAGTTTAACTTGAGCTTATACTCACTCGCTTGACATGAACACTGAAAGAATGGAAATGGTTTCCTAAAACATCTCATAGCCTCTTGTCCATAAGTGTGGTACGCTACACACCCATATATTAGACTCTACTAGATGCAACTTTCATACTTCCTAGGACACTATTGAACCTTAAGCTCTTATAACATGTTTGTAATGCCCCGAGTCTATACCTCGGACGCTACACGGTGCTTACGACCTCAAAGGACCACAAGCTAACCCATGAATGATATTTGCTGTAAGCACTAAAATATGACACTATAATAAATGCAAAATAATATGATGAAATGCCATATGGTTCAAAACATCTGAAATACTGATAAATTATATCATTTGAAATAATAATCTGTAAAACTAAACACTATTTGAAAATTAGTCTGAAAAGCCCCTAACAAAAACTATCTGAATATGGAGTTGATGGGATAATCCCCCAACTAACTCCATCAACTAAAATACTGAGTCTACTAAAATAATGAAATAAAAATATATCCTCAAATAATGAAGACTCACTGCTAATCTTCCACTGCTGACTGAATTTGAGTCTATCTATGTGTGGTCGGGAACCTGAGCATTTAGACCAATGATATGAGACATCATAGCACAAAAAAAGAGTATAGATTAGTACGTGGAATGTACTGGTATGCTAGATGACGAAAGGATGAATGCAAGGGTTCATATGCATGAATAATAACTGACTGTATGATATAGAGTAACTGAACATGAGAGTACATTGATAATTGATCCTGCTGTAAAACTGAGTATGCACTAATGTGCATATAAATAAATACTGCGACTAAGTTTTTCTGAATCTAAGTCCTGTGTTCTGATACTGAGTAACTGATATTTGAAGTTACTGATTACTGAGTTACTGATACTGATTGACTATATCTGATAGTCCTGATTCTGTAGAACTAAATTGAGTACTATTCTAAAGAATGATACTGAGACTGTGGGAGGTAATCATCTAACCGACATACCCCAAATAATATAACTGAGTTGGGGTCCAACCTGTGACCCCAGTTGTAAGGGTGTTAGTACCGTGTTATGGGTAAAGACACTAAATAGTTACCCTCATCTGACAGGTACTCTAATGAGAATGGTGGAATCCTCATCTGACAGGTTAAAACACCTCATCAAACCTCAACTGGCAGGTTTGACCTCTCAACCTATGCTGGCTATGTAGTTCTGGAATGCAAGGATTGCTTCTAGAGATCACACCCTCTACTGGAAGGTGAGCCCCCATCCTTGGGATCACTCGGTGCTGAATCCTACTCCCAACTGAAAGATACTGAACTGAGTAGACTTAATTGGGTTGGACTGAATATTGAGTTTTCTTGAGTTCTATAACCGACTGAGTTCTGTAACTCACTAAGAGTACTATTGATCATGACATGACTAAGATTCTGTAACTGACATTGGCTTAAGGTAAACAACTAAATTGTCGGGTATTAAATACCCCCAGGACTTGATATCATAAAATAAAGGCATAGCATAATCTTGAAATACATAACACTGTACATTTTTCCATAATTCATTCATAAAGACATTTTATCAAACACTTGTAATGCATTAACTTGTACATGAATGGGGAATACATGCTATCATGTTATAATGGCACTATTAAATTCACATAGGCATTTTATCAAACACATGGGGAGGCATAACTGAATCATTAAATCATAAACACTTAGGGTTGACATGGTTTCAACAATCAACTTGCAGATTAAAGGGTTTATCTTGAATATTATGTAATTAAACACATACAATAATTAATTTCATAAAAGCATGTAATTTAATCATGGACTAAAACCCAATAATAACATGAACAAGATTTCAATTCAATTAAAGCATGGAAGTTCATAATTCAACAATCTTGTATTTTAAAAACAGATGTGCGGACTCTATGGGTGAAAGGAAACCATAGATGAACACATAACATTCCTTAATTTGTGAGTTTCTTAAAGTTCTTGGTGAATTATTTGAGATTTCTCTTGTTTTCTTAAAGCTAGGGTTTGTAGTTTTGAGAGAGAATACTTTTAATTTGGGGATAAATTGAGTGAGTAATGACTTAAAACATTTTTAGGGATTAAATCTCATATCTGGGCATGCTAAAATCATGGGAATAGACTGTTTTAATCCTGGACGAAACATTTAATTTCCATTAAAATTTTCTAAAATAGGAACCTAGCGCGACGCAGAGCTATTGTTCCGTGTCTCTGGAAATTGCCAATTGGGAAAATGCATAGTGGCGCATCGTGGTGGTATCATGTTTCCACTTTGGTTTGGACCTGGAAGTTCACTGTGATGTGGTGGAATTGCATTGGTACACATGAAATGGAAAATTATGAAAATAAGTAATGGCACGACGCGCTAGCATCGTGGTTCTTCACTGGAAACTAACAATTGCCATTTTGACATGCTCCACAATGTACTACTGGCTGAATGATGGTGTTTAACAACTGAAACTTAAAATAGCCATAACTTCTTACCCGGTTATCGGATTTAGGCAAATTTTATATCATTGGAAAGATAATTCAATTTCCTATGCAATGGAAAGGTCTAAATTGAAAAATACTGAGCATTTCATAAATTTTATATTGGATAACTCATGAACTGAGAGTTAAGTTAAGCTTGATAAATAAGGGGTATTATAATAGTAAAGGATGTTTTATCTATCTTTTGTCTATCATCATTGTCTTATAGTTATTATAAGTCTTTAATTGTTTATTTCTGGATTTTAAGACATTTTCCCAATAAATTAGCCCACTGTTTATAGCTCCAGGCTACTGTTTGGGTTACCTACTAGAGGTATAAAGTAGGCACCATTATGACTCATAAATCGAGTTGTGGTAGTCTAACTTTACACCAAACTCAAGGTTCTAAAAGATATTATATATGTATATTTTACCCATTGTCTATCCGTCCTCTATCACAATCAAGCATTAATATAATGTATAGTAATACAACATATTAAACCAAACCAGATTTTTAAACATGCCCATATATCCATTTCTAAACCAGAAGTCCTAATGCATTATACTCCTGACATTACCATTATTTTTTGATGAATCTATCCCAAGTTTAGTTGCTACAAAGTAAACCATAACTTACCTTATAAGCAAAACACATTGATAATTAAAGGAGTGAGTTTTCCTATGTATTCTTAATGTATTGTCATGTTGGGTTCGCTCTGGGTGTGTCTCAAAATTTCTCTCATGAACCTTATCCTTTGAAATCTCATAAATGTTGAGATTGGATTTTCTAAAGTGTTTTTGGAGGAAGAGGGTGACCTAGAGAAATAGAAAGAAAGAGGTTTTCTAAAAATCCCTCATCTAGGATACTGCTTCTTACCACTGTAGCAGATACCCAGTCACTGTAGAAATTATCGACAGTCCAACCAAATCCATTATTGGAACTCTTGGACTAATTCCCTTGGGCCACATTTTTTCTCCCCGATTTAAATTTTTCCCGATCCATTCGATCTTATTGTTTTCATAATTTATTTTTGAGGTATTTTCACACATAATGATGGTTTGGGTGGTCGTTATATTAGATACCAGTTTAATCAATGTTCATCCCACAATTTTAGGGTAAGTTCTAGACATATTTATGAGAGCTCAACAAATATAATTACAATAATCTATTACAGTAATTATCTTAGAATTTTCTAACTCATTACATATCCATATTCCAAAATGGTTTGAAATGGGCCATTTCGATTGTACTGCCTAATCTAGGCCTTATGGTCATTCACACATTTCCCCAAAATGGTGTACATAATTAATTTTTGTGATAATTTTCTGCTATGAATACCCAAACACAAAAGGACACCTCAAGTATGAAAAGTCAAGATGAAATGGTTTATACCACTGCAACAATTCACAATAATTTTAAAAGGTGGAAAATATTTATTCCCTCATTTTTACTCTACTCCTAAAAATTCTCTCAATTCTCTCTATGAAAACCTTCCCTAACGATGAATTCATGGTACTTTTCTGCACCTCTTCTACTTACTCTATGTATTTCTTATTGTAGATTGTAGAAATTTTGTTGTAAATGAAGATTTTTGATTAGTATTGTAGTAAGCCTTTGAATCTAATATTTGGTGGTGTTTTTGACCATAGTAGCTGTCATGCTAATCTCTATTATATTTTCAATGCTGCTATGGCATTCGAGATGTACAATTAACGTAGAACAGAGAGGATTCCAGCTATGGAAGGGAGAAAAATGAGGGTTCATCTTCTAAAACCATTTTTATTTAATTTGGGATAGATTTAAGGTATTCAACACCTTATTTTAGCATTAAAAGGTTTACACAAACTTTCCTAAGCACAATCTGTACTTAGTTTTCAAAATTACTAAAAAAGTAAAAAATCCACAATGGGATTGGAGGTAGATGGATTGAAGATGATGAACCACTGTAGCAGTAAGTTCTACCAGTGCAGTAGTATCACATTAGTGGTAGGTTCTGCTACAATGGTAACACTACAATAGTTAACCAAACACTGTTGTGGTACGGGGCAGTTACTCTTTAACTTTGCATTTTCTTGAAATTTTTGAGTTCTCTTTCTTTTCCTTGGTGTTCTAATATGGTTCTAAACTAGTTTTAAAACTTTTACAGGATCATATGGATCAACATCCTACCTACCATCAGTTTTTTAATGTTGCTAGACATACCCAGTTATTGGGGGCCAACACAATAGGAACTTTCTACATGGGTGAGTTTTTGTGATGGATAACAAAAAAGATGGGTTGCCTTAGTTCATCAATTAACTGAAAGTTATTGGGTGGGAGATTCTAACTGTTCCAATCTCAAGGTTTAACCTGGTATGGGTTTGAGAATTTTATTTTATACTCCCCGATATAGTGGGCAGTACCTCTCCCCACCATTTAGATCTATAGAAAGAATGTGCTCATGGATTCCACTACTATCAATGGGTCTTGGGAGGTCCCAACAATTCTAATATATCCTTTGATTCAAATAATTTGGATGCTAGACTTGAGGTACGTAGCTTGGAATTTGGTACCATAGAGTAAGGAAAACGAGGTATTGTGGTCCAATCCGAAGAGGACCAATAGAGAATACTTCAAGGCCAAGGCCAAGATTTTGTTACAGCTTGTATCCTGGAGGATTCATACTTTGAAAATTGTTAAATACATGGTGTTCCATCAAGCTATAGTGGTGGCATGCTGTAATACCCCGAAGTTTCCTAACTAAATTTTTTTGTCCCAAGAATGTTAAGTGTTAGATTCTAAATTTAATGATATTTATTCCACGAAGAATTTTCAATATTTTCACTCTTTTCCATGTGGAAAATTCAATAAGCTTTCCATCGATATAAAATTTGCCTAAATCTGATAACCGGGTAAAAGTTATGTCTATTTTGAGTTCCCATCGTAAAACAACGCCATAGTAGTCAGTGGCGCGCCACGCCATAGGAGAAAATACCAATTGTCAAATTTTAGTAGGGGTCCACAATAGTGGTGCATTGCACCAAACTTCCAGGTAGAAAATGAAGTGGCAACGTGATGGCTCCGCGTTGCGCCATCCCTCAATCACTCAGTTGTCAAATTCCAGTGACACGACGCGATAGCGCCGCGTTGCGCCAGGGTTCCAATTCGGGAAAATTTTACTAAAATTAAAATATGCGTCCTAGGTTAAAAGGGTACATTTCCCAACCTTATTTAAGACCTTTAACATGAGATTAAGCTATTTGGAACCCAAAATATACTAGTTTCTCTCATTTTCTCTCAAGAACAAGCTAGGGTTTCAATTGGGGATTCAATTTCAAAAAAATCTCTTCGTCAATCTTCGCTAAATAATGATCTAAGGTATGTGTTGTGTTGATTTATGGATTCCTTTCATCCATAAAGCCTAAGATCCCTATTTTAAATTATAAATCATGATATTTATGTTGCGGGTTGGTTGTAACAATGTTTATCTTGTTATATGATTCCCAAGTTGGAATATTTATGTGTTTTTCATGAAACTACAATAGCAAGAGAGTGACATCCATAAATTGAGTTATTTATAATGTGTCAATTTGATGATTAGGCCTATGCCCCAAGGGTGCATGCAAGGTGTTTGATAAAATGCCTAGGAGGATAGAAATTATGCACTATAGCTAAATTGTGATTTAAAATGACTTCCATCTTATTCTCATGTATTGAAAGTGTTGTTGGATTGCTCATGAGTTAGCCTTACAAAATTATGCTATGTATACATGCTATCTTATTCACGTACCAAGCTATGATTATCAAAAGCCCATGAAATATCTCTCTAATTATTGTGTTATTGATTGTTGATGTTTGTCACGTATTCAAGAATGTCATGCCTCTCCAGTTTCCCTCTATCGAGTCCTGGTGGTACTTGTACCCGACAAGTTAGCTGTATGCCTAGAACTAGTGTTA
This sequence comes from Capsicum pubescens, assembly GCA_030864215.1. Classification (NCBI taxonomy): domain Eukaryota; kingdom Viridiplantae; phylum Streptophyta; class Magnoliopsida; order Solanales; family Solanaceae; genus Capsicum; species Capsicum pubescens. Next base: position 85,589,838 of record CM061543.1, read on the forward strand.
TGTTTTCATGTTATCCTCAGTCAAGACATGATCCATAGAACTAAGTCAGTTATGTTACTCAGGAAAGCTCAGTAATTCAGTAATCTCAATAGTATTCTGTTAGTTTATGAAACTCCATGAATTCAGTGTAATCCAGCTCAGTTAATCATGTTCAGTGTCTATTCAGATGGGAGTAGGAATTAGCACCGAGTGAACCCAAGGATTGGAACTCACCTATTAAATGAGGGTGTGATTCTTAGAAGTCATCTTTGCGGTCAAGAACTATGTAGCCAGCATAGGTTGAGACATCAAAACTGTCATATGAGGTGGATATGTATGTCAGATGAGGGCCACACCATTCTCTTTTAGGGGTACTGTAAGATGAGGGACACTCACAGCTTGTCCTTAGCAGTGGCACGGTATTGACACCCTTCTAATTAGTGTTACAGATTGGACCCCAACTTAGCCATAATGGCGTATTAGGGGTATGTCGATTATATAACTACTTCACACTATTTCAGTTACAGAATCAGGACTGTCAGATACAGTAATTCAGTCTCAATAATTGAATTCAGATAGTTCTACAAAATTCAGGACTGTCAAATACAATCAACTCAGATACATTACAGAACTCAGCTAGTTCCATTAGATTCTGGACTGTCAGATACAGTCACTCAAGTCATTAGTTATATCAGTCATCAAAATTCAATTATCAATCATGTTAGTTATTAGTAAATTTATGCTATCATAATATCAGATATAGTTACTACGTATTCATGCATGTATTCTCACATTCATATTAGTCAGTTAGACAATATTGTTCATGCATATGAACCCCATGCATTCAGCCTACCTTTCATGCATACCAGTACATTTAAAGTACTGACGTATTTGTGCTATGGTGTCTTATACCATAGGTTCAGAAGCACGAGTTCCAGAGTATTAGTAGGATTCAAGTCTTAGCAGTCAGAGCTAGCAGTCTCTCGAGGACATGATAATTTATTTATTATCTCATTAAGTAATTTATTAGTTGGAGTTAGTTGGGGACATGTCCCATCAACTCCTTATTCAGAGAGTTCAGTCATTTAGAGGCTTTCCAGACTATCATGTTCAGACTATCATGTTATTTCATTTTTGTTTTGGGTAATTCATACCCCATTTAGATGTTATATAATTATTAGTTATGTTATAATCTTGAATCTTATGGCCTTTTAGTTTATGTTTCCGAATTCATATAGTATATTATGCAGTATACAAGTACAAATATCAGTCATGGGTTAGCTTGTGGTCCTTGGGGTCATGAGCATTGTGTAGCATTCTAGGTACTATATCCAGGGCATTACAAACTTGGTATCAGAGCCTAAGGTTCAATTGAGTCCTAGGAAGTCTGAAAGATACATCTAGTAGAGTCTTGTGCATGGGTGTGTTGCGCACCATATTTATGGGCAGGAGGATATAAGATGTTTTAGGAACAGTTTCCCTTCTTTCTGTATTCATGTCGTACCAGTGAGCATAATCTCAAGTTAGTCTCTTAGTCTAATCTGTTTCTCCCTTTCTTCTACAAAATATGCCTCCTAAAAGAAGAAATGGTAATCAGTCATCCCCTTAGTCCGAAGAACCTCTGGGCGAACATATTTCTTATGCAGAGTTTAGAGCTTCATTCATTACTCATGCTCAGTAAGATGCCACTCATAATTAATGACCAGCTATCATTCCGACCAACCCAGTGGCCAATTCAACTGCAGCCAGGATTTGGGACTTCACCTGAATGATTCCTCTATCCTTTCTTAGGTCTAAGTCAGATGAGGATACTCATGAATTCCTTGACTAGGTTCGGAAGGTTACGAATATCATGGGGGTTACTTCTAGTGAGAGTGTGGATCTATCTGCAAATCAGTTGTAGGTTGTTGCTCACACTTGATTCAAATAGTAGAAGTCAAAGAGGGCTGTAGATGCAGGGCCTATTGAGTGGGAGGAGTTTGATACTGCCTTCTTAGATAGGTTATTCCCTCTAGAGATGAGAAAAGCTAAGGTGTTGGAATTTATCAACCTCAGGCAGGGCAACATGACGGTGTAAGAGTATTCTCTTAAGTTTACTCAATTAGCAAGATATGCCTCTCATGTGGTTGCAGACAACATGGACAAGATGAGTAAGTTTGTTTCTAGGGTAAATGATAATATGGTCAATGAATGTAGGTCTATGATGTTGAATAGTGACATGACTTTATCTAGGCTAATTACTCATGCTTAGCAGACAGAGGAGCAAAATATTAAGATAAGGGAGAAGCAGAATAGAAAGAAAGGACAGGTAGTTTCAACTTTACTCAACCCAAATCAGAAGGAGGAAACCATTTTCAGCTTCATCCTAAGTCATCAGTTCCAGCTCCTTCTTTATCTAGTGCTCTATCTCCTAAGTTTAAGGATGGAAATAGAGATAAGGTACCAGGATCTAATTCTCAGGGCAGTGTCAACAATTCCCAAACCAATCCCCCTTATCAAACTTGTGGTAAGAACCGCAAGGGTGCTTGCAGAGCTGATAGCGATGTCTGTTTTGAATGTGGCAAGCTAGGCCACAGAGTCAGAGATTGTCCCCAGTCAGGTTATCAGGGTTATCAGAACCGTTCCTCATCTCAGTTCGGTCGCCCAACTTAGCAGGGTGCCACTTCCAGTGCTACTAGTGGGCAACACCCAAATAGACTCTATGCTCTCCTGTTCCGGCAAGATCTAGAAAATTCTCTTGATGTTGTTACTGGTACATTACAGATCTTTTATGTGCATGTTTACGCTTTTCTAGATCTAGGAGCTTCTTTGTCTTTTGCTACTCCTTATATAACAGTTAACTTTAGAGTCAGTCCGGAAGTTCTAGCAGAGCCCTTCTCAATCTCTACCCTAGTGGGTAAACCCATCATAGCCCAATGGGTATATAGGAACTTCCTGATTATGATATTTCAGAAAGTCACTTCAGCAGACTTAGTCAAATTAGAGATGACTGATTTTGATGTCATTTTTGGCATAGATTGGCTTCATTCCTGCTATGCCATAGTTGACTGCAGAAATAGAATAGTCCAGTTTCAGTTTTTGAATGAATCCATCCTAGAGTGGAAGGGTAGTGTATCCGCTTTAAGAGGTCAGATTATTTTCTACCTTATGGCAAAAAAAATAATATCTAAAAGATGTGTCTATTATCTTGTTCGAGATAAGGACACTAGTTTTGAAACTCCCAGTCTTGATTCAGTCCCAGTCGTGAATGAATATTCAGATGTCTTTCCCAAAGATTTTCCAGGGATTCTTCCCTAAAGGTAAATAGACTTTGTTATCGATATTATTCCAGATACTCAGCCTATAACTATTCCGCCATACAAAATAGCACCAGTAGAACTCAAAGAACTAAAAGAATAGTTGAAGGATCTCTGAGATAAGGGATTCATCAGACACAGTGTGTCCCTGTAGGGTGCACCAATCTTATTTGTGCAGAAGAAAAATGGTTCTCTCAAAATAAGCATAAACTACCGTAAACTCAATAAAGTCACGATCAAGAACAAGTATCCACTTCCCAGAATTGATGACTTGTTTGACCAACTTTAGTGTGCCATTTATTTATCTAAGATTGACCTCAGATCTATCTATCATCAGCTAAGAGTTAGAGAATGTGACATTCTGAAAACAACCTTCCATACTCGGTATGGTCACTTTAAATTTCTAGTCATGTCCTTTAGTTTTACCAATGCCCCAATAACTTTCATTGACTTGATGAACCGTGTGTTCAAGTAGTACTTGGATATGTTCTTCATAGTCTTTATAGATGATATTCTAGTCTATTTCTGCAGTGAGCATGATCATGCAGACCATCTCAGAATAGTATTTCAGACTCTTAGATATCATCAGCTGTTCACCAAATTCAGTAAGTGAAAATTTTGGCTAAGGTTAGTAGAATTCCTTGGCCATATCATTTCAGGTGATGGAATTATAGTAGATCCTTAAAAGACCGAAGTGGTAAGAAACTGGCCCAGACCTGTCTCTCCATCAGATATAAGGATCTTCTTTGGTTTGGCTGACTATTATTGGAGGGTTTTTGAGGGAATTTTTTCTATTGCATCCCCTATGTCCAGATTGACTCAGAAGAAAGTCAAGTTTTAGTGGTCAAATCCTTGCGAGAAGAGTTTTTAGGAGTTGAAGACTCGACTTACCTCATCTCCAGTCCTAGATCTTCTAGATAGTTTAGATGGTTTTGTAGTGTATTGTGATGCATCCAGAGTAGGTTTGGGTTGTGTCCTCATGAAGCATGGTAAGGTCATAGCCTACGCCTCCAGACAACTTAAACCCTATGAGAAGAATTATCCTACTCATGATCTTGAGTTAGTAGCCATAGTATTTGCCTTAAAGATTTGGAGGCATTATCTATACGGAGTTCATGTAGATGTGTTCAAAGATCATAAGATCCTTCAGTATGTCTTTTCTCAGAATGATCTCAATCTTTGTAAGATAAGGTGGTTAGATCTCTTAAAAGATTATGACATAAGTGTCCTTTATCAGTCGGGCAAGGCCAATGTAGTGGCCGACACTCTTAGTAGACTGTCTATGGGTAGTGTTGCTCATGGATCATGTTGAGGATAGTAAGAAGAAGTTAGCTTAGGAAATCCATTAGCTTACCAGACTATGTATTTGCTTAGTCGATACAAAAGAGGGTGATATATAGGTTCAGAGTAGATCAGAATCATCTCTTGTTTATGAGGTGAAAGAAAAGCAAGATAGAGATCCCAGTTTAGTTAAGTTGAAAGAGTTAGTTAAAGATCAGAAAGTTGAGGTTTTCTCCCAAAGGGGAGATGGTTTTCTGCGTTGTCAGGGTCATGTATGTGTTCCAGCTGTAGATGACTTAAGGAAGTAAATTCTTGAAGAAGCGTATGGTGCACGCTAATCCATTTATCCAGGGGCCACAAAGATGTACTGCAACTTGCGGGAGATCTATTGTTTGAGTGGGATAAGAAAGGATATTGCAGAGTTTGTGGCTAAGTACTCTACATGTCAGTTGGTTAATATAGAGCATCAAAAGCCTAGTAGACCCATACAGGAGTTCATTATTCCTACTTGGAAGTGGAAAGAAGTGAACATGGACTTCATGATGGGTTTGACTCGAACTCATCATAAGCATGATTCAGTCTGGGTCGTTGTAGAAAGGATAACCAAGTCATCTCATTTCCTTCTAGTTCATACCTCTTATTCAGCCGAGGATTATGCCAAACTCTACATCAGAGAGTTGGTCAGATTTCATGGTGTTCCATTATCTATTATCTCAGACAAAGGTACCCAGTTTACCTCTCATTTATGGAAAGCATTCTAAAAAATTCGTAGTACCCAAATTCATCTCAGTATAGCCTTTCATCCTCAGACAGATGGTCAAGTAGAAAGGACCATTCATACCCTAGAAGATATGCTAAGGTCATGTGCAATTGATTTCAAAGGTAGTTCAGATAACCACTTGCCTTTGATTGAGTTTGCATACAATAATAGCTATCATTCCAGTATTCAGATGGCTCCATTCAAAGATCTCTATGGTAGGAGGTGCAGATCTCCAATTGGTTGGTTCAAAGTTAATGAGGCCTCAGTTATAGGGCTTGACTTAGTATTCTATGCCTTAGAGAAAGTCCAGTTGATCAGAGAAAGACTTCGGGATGCTTAGAGCTAACAAAAGTCTTATCCAGATGTGCGTATAAAGGATCTCAAGTTTGAGATTGGTGACTATATCTATCTAAAGGTCTCTCCTATGAAGGGAGTGAAGAGGTTCATCTAGAAGGGAAAACTCAGTCCCAGATATTTTGGTCCCTTCAAAATTCTCAGTCGCTTCGTCAAGGTAGCTTATAAGATTGAATTACCTTCAGATCTAGCCTCAGTTCATCCAGTCTTCCATGTCTCTTTGCTCAAGAGTGTATAGGTGACTCAGCAGTTGTACTCCCTATTCAAATCATAGATGTTTAGAACAACCTCTCTTATAAGGAGATTCTAGTCAAAATTCTAGACTACCAGACTCGTAGACTGAGGAACAAAGAAGTCCCTATAGTCAAAGTTATTTGGTGGAATCAATCCATTGAGGGAGCTACTTGGGAAGCAGAAGCAGACATGCATACCAAGTACCCTCACCTCTTCTCCGCTGACTCAGATCAAGCTATAGGTAATAGTTCTCCTTGAGCTTTTCAGTTTTCATGTCCAGATTTCAGTTACAACTTGGTATCATCCTCATATTCAGGATTTCATTTTTAAACTTGGTACTAAGTACCATTGTATATCCAATTATATGTTCATGAATTAGATTAGTCATGTGTTCATTCATTAGATATGTATTCTACTTGTGAGAAAACTTAGTTATTAGAAATCTCAGTCATGTAATCAGTTCCATCGTGTATTCACACATTAGATATGTGTGATCAGCTTATCAGTACTCTCAGTCATGCATTCATGTATCAGCTCAGTCTTGAAATCATGCATCAGATATGCATTCTCTGTATGAACCTCAGAAATATCAGTTATGTAGTCATGTTTCACTGTTTATGTTTAATATGTACTTCGGCTTATCATTTCTCCAGTATCAGTCAGTTTCATTCAAGGATGAATATTCCCAAGGGGGAGATATTGTAATACCCCGAAGTTTCCTAACTAAATTTTTTTGTCCCAAGAATGTAAAGTGTTAGATTTTAAATTGAATGATGTTTATTACATGATGAATTTTCAAGATTTTCACTTTTTGTCATGTGGGTAATTCATTAAGATTTCCATCAATATAAAGTTTTTCTAAATTCGATAACCGGGTAAGAAGTTATGGCTATTTCAAGTTCCCATCGTAAAACAATGCTATATTAGTTAGTGGCGCAATGCGCCACAAGAGAAAATGGAAATTGTCAAATTCCAGTAGGGGTCCGCGATAATGGTGTGTCATGCCAAACTTCCAGGTCACAAATAAAGTGGCAACGCGATGGCTCCACATCGCGCCATCCCTCAATTTACCAGTTGTCAAATTCCAGTGACACAATGCAATAGCGCCGCGTCGTGCCAGGGGTCCAATTCGGGAAAATTTCATTGAAATTAAAAGACACATCCATGGTTAAAAGGATCAATTTCCCACCCCTATTTAAGCCTTTTAACATGAGATTCAGCTATTTGAAACCCAAAATATACTAGTTTCTCTCAATTTACTCTCAAGAATAAGATAGGGTTTCAATTAGGGATTTAGTTTCAAGAAAGTCTCTCCATCAATCTTCCCTAATTCAAGAACTAGTGTATGCGTTGTGTTGATTTATGTATTCATTTCATCCATAAAGCTCAAGAATCCTATTTTAAATTATGAATCATGATATTTATGTTGTGGGTTAGTTGTAACCATGTTTATCTTGTTATATGATTCCCAAGTTGGAATATAAAGTGGTTTTCATGAATCTACATTAGCAAGTGAGTGAAATTCATAAATTGAGTTATTTATAATGTGTCAATTTGATGATTAGGCCTATGCCCTAAGGGTGCATGCAAGGTGTTCGATAAAATGCCTAGGAGGATAGAAATTATGCACTATAGCTAAATTGTGATTCAAAATGACTTCCATGTTATTCTCATGTATTGAAATTGTTGTTGGATTGCTCATGAGTTAGCCTTATGAAATTATGCTATGTATACATGCTGACTTATTCATGTACCAAGCTATGATAATCAAATGCCCATGAAATATCTCTAATTATTGTGTTATGGATTGTTGATGTTGGTCACGTATTCAAGAATGTCATGCCTTATTAGTTTCCCTCTATCGAGTCCTGGGGGTACTTGTACCCAAAAAGTTAGCTGTATGCCTAGAGAAAGTGTCATGTTTTCACGATATCCTAAGTCAAGCCATGATCCATAGAACTCAGTCAGTCATGCGACTCAGGAAAGCTCAGTAATTCAGTAATCTCAATAGTATTCTGTTAGTAAATGGAACTCTATGAATTCAGTGTAGTCTAGTTCAGTTAATCATGTTCAGTGTCTATTCAGATGGGAGTAGGAATTAGCATCGAGTGAACCCAAGGATGGGAACTCACCTGTTATTTAAGGGTGTGATTCTTAGAAGTCATCCTTGAGTTCCAGATCTATGTAGCCAACATAGGTTAAGAAATCAACACTATCAGAAGAGGGTTTATGAGGTGGATAAACACTGTCAGATGAGGGCCCCACCATTTTATTTTGGGGACACTATCAGATGAGGTTCACTCACAGCTTATCCTTACCAGTGGTGCTGTATTGACACCCTTCCAATTGGGGTTACACATTAGACTCCAACTCAGCCATAATGGAATATTAAGGGCATGTCGGTTAGATAACTACTTCCCACAATTTCTGTTATAGAATCAGGACTGTCAGATACAGTCATTCAATCTCAGTAACAGAACTCAGATAGTTCTACAAAATTCATGACTATCAAATATAGTCTACTTAGATACAGTACAAAACTCAACTACTTTCATCTGATTCAAGACTGTCAGATACAGTCACTCATGTCATCAGATATATCAGTCATCAGAATTTTGTTATCAATTATGTTAGATATCAGTAAATTCATGTTATCACGATCTCAGATATAGTTACTACGTATTCATACATGTATTCTTACTTTCATATTGGTCAGTTAGCCAGTATTATTTATGCATATGAACCCCATGCAGTTAGCCTACCTTCAATGCATACCAGTACATTCAAAATACTGACGTATTTGTACTATGGGGTCTTATACCATAGGATCAGAAGCATGAGCTTTAGAGTATCATTTGTATTCCAGTCTCAGCAGTCAGAGTTAGCAGTGAATCCTCATCTCTCAAGGATATGATCATTTAATTATTATCTTATTATGTAATTTATTAGTTGGAGTTAGTTGGGGACATATCCCATCAACTCCTCATTTAGACAGTTCAGTCAGTTAGAGGCTTTCCATACTATCATGTTCAAACTATCATGTTATTTAAGTTTTGTTTTAGGTATTTCATACCCCATTCAGATGTTATATCTTTATCAGTTATGTTACAGTCTTGAACCTTACGGCCTTTCAGTTCATGTTTTTGTAATCATATAGTATATTATGCAGTATACCGGTATAAATATCAATCATGGGTTAGTTTGTGGTCCTTTGGGGGTTATGAGCACCATATAGCATTCTGGGTGCCATATTCGGGGCGTTACACGTGCACCATGGATGGGATCAAGGTAAATGTAGGGGCATAAATCATGGATGAGTTGCCGCACTTCTACTCTAGGTAGAGGTCAGCAAGGGACCATTTCTTACCTTTATTAATTTTAGAGTTATACAAGTAGGAGGATATTTCTCAAGAGGAAAATGATATCTTAGAGGAATATAATATGTAATATAACCCCCTAAGAGGAAGGATTAATGAAGGCGAAGAAAAAAAAAGATAGAAGAGAAGGGATTCATATGCTAATACACATATTTCACCTAGCGATTAGGAAATTGACCTTGTTGCTATGCAAAGTTACTAGTATAGGGATCCGATGTTCCAGCTGGGGTTTTTTCCTTCAAGATCTACTACCTTAGTGAACCTGGTATGAGCCTACACTTAGCTCCATAGGGATCTAGACAAGGAGAAAACATGTCCTTTACAGGACTACATACTGGTGAGGATGTGGAATGGTGATAATACATCCATGAGAAATGATGATGATCAAGATCAAGTAGCTTAGGGAGACTTCTCGAGTGCATCTGATAAAGAATCGAATGGTGATGATACATCCATGTTCACAATTAAAGATGAATCAACAAGAACTGATTCCTTGCTATCTTTTATGGCCAAATATGATGATGATCCAGAAGATTAGGTAACTTTCTTTGACATTCAAAACAAATTGAGAAACTATTGAAAGAAATAGTTAAGTTTCTTAGCTAATTAATTATGAATGACCCAAAATGTTGTTAAGTTGAAATAGGAGATGAATATTTCTCCTAGACTTTCGTTTGCCAAATTTTGAAGAATTCAAGGCTTGTCTAGTTCTGAATTATATTGAGGACGTGATAGTCGAATGAAATATAGTATTAGTATGTTTATCATGTAATATGATTGATGTTATAATTATATATCCAACGAGCATTAAAACTTATACAACTGCAAACACCTAAACAGAGTTGTAGAACTCAGGTTATAGTATTTATCATAGAGGGATTGCATCATGATGTCAAAATTTTTGGGATGTGTTGTTAAATAAGAGAAATTAAGGAGGGATCCCAAGTTTCAAACTTGGACTTGTGGTGGAAAAGTTAGCACTACAGTAGTACCACTAAGGTGGTACCTAGAACTGTAATGACGACCTCCGTGTAAAAGGATGTGAACTACTATAGTGGTACCACTATAGAGGTAATTATCAGCTTCAGCAGTAACGTGCAGTAAGATTTTAGTTTTTAAACCCAGGAAATATTTTCAGTCTCCACTTTTCAAAAACATGCTAGAAGTCTTTGTGGAAAGGTAATTTTAGAGAAATTTTAACGTTGTTCATTTTTTAAGGTAAGTAATTATATTCTAGACTTCAAGTTACATTTTTTAACCTTAGAAGATCACTAGAACTTGATTAATATTTGGTTTTGGGGGCCTACCCCTAGTTTATGGAAATTGATGAAAAATATTGGGAATGCTTAAGAATTTGGAATGTAATGATCCTAGAGTGTTAGAAAATACTAATAGAACGAGAATTATGGTTTTTATGCTACTTTAAGTAAAATTTATGAGGTTGATATAACAAGTAAAATCTAAGATGATGAAATAGGGTAGATTATAGCTTAAATCATTAACTTTTGATCCCTAGTAGTTAAAAAGGGATGAATTATTAAAATGTATGTATATTTTGTGTTGTATAGATCAAGAATGATTCGAATGAGAACAAAATTTGAAAATTTATCTTAAAGGTAACTTTGAGAAAATGAGTTGAGGTAGGCTCTATCTTGCTATATCACTTAGAGTTACTTAGCTTTATGCTTCTTTGTAATTTAAGCATCTATGATTTCTTTCTAGCATGATTTGTGATTTGATGACTGCATTGCATTTCCATTTCATTGTGATGAGATGTAGAGATAATGGGTCATGTACCACAATTGTACAATATGATATAATGTGGTAATATTTTGGGTATCATGGTAGTGCGTTATCATAATAATGATGAGGATGAGAAGGGTAAGAGATGATGCACATATCTTTGATACATTCATTCATTCATATTCATTGGCTGCTATATTGAAAACAATATGTGATGATAAATGGTTGATGAAATTGATTAAGTATCAATGATTGTGAAGGTGAACTTTTGTATTGTTATTATATGGTGATCCATGATGTTTGTTTTTATTGATATCATTAGTCAAGATTTTTGTTATGATCATTTTTATACTTTTTTACCTTGCTTACTTGTCTATTGTTATCTTAGTCGACCTATGATGCTTACCAGTACTTGTTAAGGTACTGATGCTACCTATACTTTGATTATTTAGTGCAATTTATCTTCTAGAAGTTGACACACGACCTCAACACTGTATAGTAATCCAGACCTAATATAAGGGTGAGCACTATGAGTGGGCAACCTTTTGATCTTCGTATCATGTTTAGGTCCCTTACTTTTGGGACTAAGATGATTCCATTTAGTTATGTTTTAGCATATTATTTCTAATAATAGATCCTGTTATTTTATTTTAGATGTTCTAGGATGATGACTTTAGGTCCCAAGGAATCGTAATAGACAGAAGTTCTCACACTCTATTTCATTTATGAATGATGATATTTGAATAATTAGTAGATATTGAATGATATATAATAGAACTCATTGAAAAGATTGTAAGCTAATAATATAATGAATGTGGCGATGATATTTAAGTGAGTAAAGATGAGAGTAGTCTAGTTCTCCTACCATAGGTTAGGGTGAGTGCAAAATCATGATTGATTTGGTTATGATAGAAATAGTATCAAATCTTGTAGATCTCATTGTACAAAAACAAGTTTAGTAGTGTCCCATATTATAGTTTAGATACATCTGTAATTTTCTACTAGAGGCTACAGGACTTTAGAAATGAATTCCCTTTTTCTTTTTGCATTTTACGGTACTCAGTTAATTCTAATTGGTATCTGGAGATCCAAATTGGTATGTAATCCTTTCACTCTTATTTGTAGATGATGAATACTCATTCCATCAATTCATCAACAAAATCTACAACACCACCCGCAATAGTCATTGAGGTCATAGACTGGGGTAGGCCTCGAGTTAAAAATTAAGAAAAAAAGGGGTGGATAGAGAGCAGAACCTATTAAGAGTAGAGTACAAACAACTAGGAGATCAAAATGACAAAGGTCACTATCTATTACTGTAATACCCCGCATGTTTCTAAGCTAGGAGACGAATCATTTTTCCTACATATGAAATCTCCAATACTGTGATTCATACTTGAGTACATGACTTATAATGAGTATCCTAGCGATAAGATAGATTATTATGCATTAAGCATGTTCATATGAGTCACTTAAGGTAATACAAGCTAAGAGTTTTTGAATCCATCAAGTTTTATATTTGATTTCATAAGGGTCATATTTGAATGTGTATAACTCGATGTTAGTGTGGTATTTCTGCATAATTAGACCCACCAAATTGTAGAGAATCGAATTAGATTTCCAACGATACTAATTTTGCCTTAATCTAATACTCGAGCGAAAAGTTATGCCCATTTTTGTGAGAGACAGTACGGATAGGCTATTGGTTAGGCGCCACTCAACCAAACTTAGGCGATTGGTTAGGCGCCGCCTAAGTCAGTTCCAAGTGCCAAAAACACTCCGTTTTGAGTTATTTTGAGGGTAATTAAGTCTTTTAACACTCCATACATGTCCCTAAACTTAACCCTATGAAATATATAACTCCTAATCACATTTCAACCCTATTAACATCTCAAAGCTCATTATCCAAGAGCACCATAGGAGAAAAACAACTAGGATAGCACAATCAAGATTGAAGATCAAATTTCAAAGAAATTCCTCCGTTAATCATCAAGAACCTCCCTTCCAAGATATGCGTAGTGTTCATCCACAAATTCCTTTCGTCCATGGATTTCAAGAATCAATCTTTAAAATACAAAAGCTTGGTTTGTTGTGGTGATATGATCATACCCATGTTGATGCTTTTTTATATTGCTATATAATAGTATCGTTGATGTATACCTCATGAAAGTTATGTTGTTAGTTGAAAAACATGATCTTTGGATGGATTGATAGAATGCAAGAATGAAATCCACCTATGCCTTAAAGAATGCATGCAAGGTGTTCGATAAAATACCTAGTATGTTAGAACTTCATATTTAGATGATTTCATGATATCTAAATAACAAGTTCATGTTAGCCATAAACTCCAATATGAATTTCCATGCAAATTATGTGTTGTTATTGTAGTGGTATAAAGCATGTATGATAATGGAGATATAAATTATGTACACAAGATATATCCATGCTTTTCCTATCATGTTTTAAATGTTGAATAATTACATGAAGTATAATATCCCCAAATCATTACAATATGAATTAAATGTTACATGTTGCCATTCCCTTATGCTTGAATGGTTTATTTGCCATTGCTATGAATAGTATATGTTGTCGTAATGCCCATGATATTAGAATATGAGATTTATGACTTGATTATAAGCATTCCTATTTATGATAGATATTATGATGACCATGTGCTTCATGAAATCCCCCACTCATGTATTATGGATTTTTATTGATGGTCGTGTACTCAAGAAATTCAAGTTGTGTCAGTTTCTTTCCATCGAGTCCTGGGTGTACTTGTATCTGAAAAATATAACTTTGTGCCTAGAGCCATGTCATGTTTTCACGATTCTCTTAGTGAATCCATGATCTATAGAATTCAGTCAGTCATGTGACTCAAGAAAACTCAGAAATCTCAGTAATCTCAGTAGTCCAGTTAATCAGTATCAGTTTAGCTAAATAGTTCATGTCAGTTATTCAGTTCAGCTTAGTTATTCAGTTCAGTGTCCTTCAGATAGGAGAAAAAGTTAGCACCTAGTAAACCCAAGGATGGGAACTCACCTGCCAGTTCAGTGTGTGATTCTTAGCAGTCATCCTTGTGTTCCAGAACTACGTAGCCAGCGTAGGTTGAGACATCTTAACCTATCAGATTAGGGTTGATGAGGTGGATTAACCTGTCAGTTTAGGTTTCCCACAATTCTCATTTGATTACCTGCCAGTATAGGGTTTTCACAGTTGTCCTTACCAATGGCGTGGTATTGACACCCCTCTAGTCGGGGCAGAGATTGGACCCCAGCTTAGCTATTATTGCATTTTTGGGGCATGTCGGTTAGATAAATACTTCCCACAGTTTCAGTTACATATTTCAGGACTGTCAGCTATAGCTACCCAGTCTCAGTAAAGAACTCAGATAGTTCTTCAGATTTCAGTATATCAGGACTGTAAGATACAGTCAACTCAGAAATAGAATGAAACTCAGATAGTTTCTTTCATATTTATGTAGTGTCTGATACAGTCACTTATGCTATCAATCACAACAGTTATCAGAACTCATGCTATCAGTACTCAGCTTCAGGACTGTCAGATACAGTCAATCAGACTAGTTCTTCATAATTTGAACTGTCAAAAACAATCATTCATTTATCAGTAGTACAATATCAGTATCTTAGTATTCAGTAATACAGTATCAGATCCATCACTTATTAGTAATTTACATATCAATATTAGTAAACTCAGTCTTTCAGAATCTCATTATCAGTACACTCATATTGTCAGTATTCAGACTCAGTAGTCAGTATCTCCACGAGTTTAGTTACAGTCACGTATGCATGTATGTACTCTCACGTTCATATCAATCTGTATTGTTCATGCATATAACCCTTTTTATTTATCCTACATCACTCGTACACTAAGTACATTCAGACGTACTGACGCATTTGCGCTATGGTGCTTTATCTTATGTTACACCCTAGGTTCAGAGGCATGAGCTCCAAATCAGCAGTCAGAGTTAGACGTGAGTCCTCATCCTTTGAGGACATGATGATTTCATTTATATTTTAGTTTTAGTTTATTTCAGTAGTTGGAGTTAGTTGGGGACATGTCCCATCAACTCCTTATTCAGTTCAGTTAGAGGTTTTCAGACTAGATGTCATATTAGATGTTCAAACTTCAGTATTTATGTTCCTTTTTGGTATTGTTATACCATGATTTTCAAATATGTATCAGTATTGAACCTTATGGCCTTACAGTTCATGTTTCTGCATATTTTATAAGATATTATGCAGTTTACAGGTACAAATATCAGTCATGGGTTAGCTTGTGGTCCTTTGGGGTCTTGAGCACCGTGTAGCATTTTGGTTCAGAAAATCGGGGCTTTACAAACATGGTATCAGAGACTAAGGTTCAAAAGTATCCTAGGAAGTCTGAAAGCCACATCTTGTAGAGTCTCGTACATGTGTGTGTTCTGCACCACACTTATGTGCAGGAGGCTATGCGATGTTTTAGGAACAATTTCCTTTTATTCATGTCTCAAGATCGTGCTATGGAAAGTTTCTCTAAGGAACCCATGTAGATTCACACCAGGCTCCCCTCATGTCAACCTTACCTTACTTTCAAGGTAGCAAAAATAGTGAAGTTCAA
This sequence comes from Capsicum pubescens, assembly GCA_030864215.1. Classification (NCBI taxonomy): domain Eukaryota; kingdom Viridiplantae; phylum Streptophyta; class Magnoliopsida; order Solanales; family Solanaceae; genus Capsicum; species Capsicum pubescens. The sequence goes on from CM061543.1 coordinate 85,605,482, forward strand.
AGTCCTAAAGATAGGGCTTTCTCAGACAGTCCCTACAGTTAGTTATGGGATTAGCCACAGACTTAAACAGTATCCCATCAGTTCATTATTGTTCCAAGGTCGTACAGATTTTATTCATGATCATGAGAACTCCTTTGTAAACTCAAATCCAATTTTTGATATGCCGTTGGATCCCTTCTCAGAATCCTACGACAGTATAGACCTAGAATTTTAAGCATGGACCCAAGAGTTTAGCAGTAGATGAGTTGGGATAGTATTATCTAGTCTGATTAGATTATGTATTCATGGTGATAGTTGTACCAACATGAATTAGTAGGTTTGAACAGTGCTAGCAGGCGAGCAAGAATTTAAGTTTATTGACTTAAAATTAAGCATAAAGGTATGAATGTGATATTAGCAGTATATGAGGAAACAGAATTAGATGATGTGTTTAGTAAGACAAGAAGGTGTTGAACAAAATGTAGGTATGTGATAATAGATCAAGTGACCAAGTCAGTCCCTCAGACTCCAGTAGTAGAGCCAGTATGTATAGAAAGCAATAAGGGAAGACAATTCTTGACCCATCCTCATCTCAGTGCAGAGTTTTTCACTTCAGTTATCAAGAAACCAACTCAGGCATTGCATACCAACTCTATGGTCATGAACCACGCTCATGTATCTCTTTTTCCATAATCATGTATGAATTCAATTTCCAGCATAAGGAGTCCCTTTTACTCTGCAGTACGAATCATGTTCCATGAGCACAATCTACTTTCATGCACTTTCCACGGGATTATGTGCGCCTTCAGTTCCCAGTATAAGGGGTTCAGTTCCAGCTCCCTCAGTATTACGAATTATGTCTCACGAGTACAGAAAATCTAGACTCAGGTCATGAAGCTCATGACTCATGTACGCATATCATGCTTTCCAGTATACTTAGCTTCCATGACTTACGCTATGCCCCTACAAATCAGATAAATTTAGACTACGTCATGTATATCCTCAGTTCAGACCTTATTGGTAAATCCAAACTATTGATATTTTATTCCTCAAGTTTCAGTCATGTGTCAAGTTTAGTTTGTATCTATTCATGTTTCAGTTCCTTCTGATTTACTCCTCCAGTTAGCTCTCTTTATGGAATAGTGTAGTGATGAGCAGTTGTTTAGATTAGAGAAGATTGTTGCATGCTTACTTTGCACGAGAGTGTAGTTGTGAAGATAGGCTTGAATATTATGATAAATGTTCAAGTAAACGTCTAGCAAGTGGTTGTATTTAGAAGTTGGGAAAGTACAAAGTGTAAGTGTACATTTAGATCCTTGACTTATGTCAGTCCCCAGCATGTAGCCATCAAAAACTCAGTTGCCAACTCAATTATAGTTTCAGTATCCAGCACTCAGTGATTAGTGTTCAGTCCTTGAATTTAGTACTTCAGTATCAGTCTAAAACTCAGTTATAGTGATAGTTCAGAAATCAATATTCAGTAAAGGATTCAGATAGTCCTACAGAACCATGGTTTCAGTTACCAGTTACTTAGCCTTAGAATTCAGTACTTCTGTACTAGATATAGTCTTAGTTATAATGTCATCTTCAGTTCAGTAACTAGATTTGAAACTCAGTTCAGTTCCAGACATGCTTGACCATAGCATTCAGGTTGTCAGTACTCAGTTATCAGTGTTTCAGTACCCCAGTTTATAGAATACCTTAGAGCTATGTCGTACGCTTGGTCTTGCATCCTCAAATAATACGGACTTCATGAATCCGTGCTTAGATACCTCATTCTACTCAGTTAGTTCTTATGTCCTATGTATAAAACTCAAAAATCTCAGCCCAGCTATTCAGACTAAGTACAGTTTAGCTTTGCAGATCCAGTTTTCAGCTATCAGTTATTTAGTTAATAAGATAAGTTAGTATATTTATGCACTCGTGTTAAGCTCAGTTCATGTATCATGTCTCAGTTTTAGATCCTAGCTATTCAATCATGACTCAGTTCCTAGGTACCTTGCGCATAACCTCAATTCACCTCAGTAGTTTAGCCAAGTAAGTATTCTTTGAGGGACATAGTGTCCCAAGGGGGAGATACATCATACCTCCAAAATTTCATGACATAAACATGCTTCTCTTTTTTCTTTTGATGAATCCTGTTTGGAGAAGGGGTACTCATAAGTTAACCCTCAAACTCCAACTTCAGCCGTATGCCATGTTTTCAAGATTTAGTTCAGATCATGATATTCAGTATATCTTCCATGTCCCAGACTCAGTTATGTTCTCATGTTTCCGATCATGCATATGGAGTAATTAATCTCAAACTTATCGGTATTTTCAGTTTAAGGCAAAAGTTTTCCTTAAACTTACTCGTTCTCCTGTTCATATTTTAGTACCAAACTTGGTATTCAGTTCCATGCTCAGTTTTCAGTTCAAACTGGATGCCTTTACCATTGAATGTTCATGAGTAAGTTTAGTAATGAATTCACGCATCAAATATGCGTGATCAGCTCATCAGTACTTTCAGTCATGCATTCACGTATCATGTCAATCATATAATCATGCATCAGATATGCATGGATTCAGCCTTTAAGTTATGCATCAGATATGCGTTCTCATTTTGAGAAAACTCACTTTATTAGAATCCTTAGTCTTATATTCATGAGTCAGCTTCCCATGCATCAGATATACATGTTCAGTATGTTGTGCTTAACTTTAAGTCATGTCAGTCATGCACCTATATTTCAGTAGTGTATGTCTTGTACATACTTCATATTATCATCTCTCCCTCCTCAGTTAATTTCCATTCGAGGACGAATGTTCCCAAGGGGGAGATATTGTAATACCCCGCATGTTTCTAAGCTAGGACACGAATTATTTTTCCTACATATAAAATCTCCTATCCTGTGATTCATACTTGAGTACATGAATTACAATGAGTATCCTAGCGATAAGATAGCTTATGATGCATTAAGCATGTACATATGAGTCACTTAAGGTAATACAAGCTAAGAGTTTTTGAATCCATCAAGTTTTAGTGTTTGATTTCGTAAGGGTCATATTTGAATGAGTATAACTCGATGTTAATGTGGTATTTATTCATATTTAGGCCTACCAAATAGTAGAGAATTGAATTAGCTTTCCAACGATACCAATTTTGCCTTAATCCAATACCTGAGCAAAAAGTTATGCCCATTTTCGTGAGAGACGGTAAGGATAGGCAATTGGTTAGGCGCCCCCCAACCAAACTTAGGCGATTGGTTAGGCGCCGACTAAGTCAGTTCCAAGTGCTAAAAACACTCCGTTTGAGTTATTTTGAGGGTAATTAAGTCTTTTAACACTCTTTACACGTCCCTAAACTTAACCCTATGAAATATATAGCTCCTAATCATATTACAACCCTATTAACATCTCAAAGCTCATTATCCAAGAGCACCATAGGAGAAAAACAACTAGGGTTGAACAATCAAGCTTGAAGATCAAATTTCAAGGAAATTCCTCCGTCAATCATCAAGAACCTCCCTTCTAAGGTATGCGTAGTGTTCATCCACAAATTGCTTTCGTCCGTGGAGTTCAAGAATCAATCTTTAAAATACAAAAGCTTAGTTGGTTGTGGTGATATGATCATACCCAGGTTGATGCTTGTTTATTTTTCTATATAATAGTATCGTGGATGTATACCTCATGAAAGTTATGTTGTTAGTTGAAAAACATGATCTTTGGATGGATTGATAGAATGCAAGCATGAAATCCACCTATGTCTTGAAGAATGCATGCAAGTTGTTCGATAAAATGCCTAGTATGTTAGAACTTCATATTTACATGATTTCATGATATCTAAATAACAAGTTCATATTAGCCATACACTCCAATATGAATTTCCATGCAAATTATGTGTTGTTATTATTATGGTATAAAACGTGTATGATAATGGAGATATAAATTATGTATACAAGATATATCCATGATTTTCCTATCATGTTTGAAATGTTGAATAAATACATGAAGTATAATATCCCCAAATCATTACAATATGAATTAAATGTTATATGTTGCCGTTTCCTTAAGCTTGAATGGTTTCCATGCCATTGCTATGAATAGTATATGTTGTTGTAATGCCCATGATATTAGAATATGAGATTTATGACTTGATTATAAGAATTTCTATTCATGATAGATATTATGATGACCATGTACTTTATGAAATCCCCCACTCATGTATTATGGATTTTTATTGATGGTCGTGTACTCAAGAAATTTAAGTTGTGTCAGTTTCCTTCCATCGAGTTCTGGGGGTACTTGTACCCGAATAATATAGCTTTGTGCCTAAAGCCATGTCATGTTTTCACGATACTCTTAGTCAAGCCATGATCTATAGAATTCAGTCAGTCATGTGACTCAGGAAAACTCAGAAATTTTAGTAATCTCAGTAGTCCAGCTAATCAGTATCAGTTCAGCTAGTCTGTTCAGTTCAGTTATTCAGTTCAGCTTAGTTATTCAATTCAGTTTCCTTCAGATGGGAGTAGAAGTTAGCACCAAGTAAACCCAAGGATGGGAACTCACCTGCCAGTTTAGTGTGTGATTCTTAGTAGTCATCCTTGTGTTCCAGAACTACGTAGCCAGTGTAGGTTGAGACTTCTTAACCTATTAGATTAGGGTTGATGAGGTGGCTTAACCTATCAATTTAGGGTTCCCACTATTCTCGTTTTAGTACCTGCCAGTATAGGGTTCTCACAGCTGTCCTTACCAGTGGCGCGGTATTGACACCCCTCCAGTCGGGGCAGAGATTGGACCCCAACTTAGCTATTATAGCGTGTTTGGAGTATGTCGGTTAGATAACTACTTCCCACAGTTTTAGTTACAGATTTTAGGACTGTTATCTATAGCTACCCAGTCTTAGTAAAGAACTCAGATAGTTCTTCAGATTTCAGTATATCAGGACTGTCAGATACAGTTAACTCAGAAATAGAATGGAATTCAGATAGTTTCCTTCAGATTTATGGACTATCAGATACATTCACTTATGCTATCAATCACAATAATTATCAGAACTCATGATATCAGTACTCAGCTTCAGGACTGTCAGATACAGTCAATCAGACTAGTTCTTCATAATTAGAATTGTCAAAAACAATCATTCATTTATTAGTAATGTAATATCAGTCTCTTAGTATTCAGTAATACAGTGTCAGATCAGTCACTTATTAGTGATTTACATATCAATATCAGTAAACTCAGTCTTTCAGAATCTCATTATCAGTACACTCATGTTGTCAGTATTCAGACTCAGTAGTCAGTATCTCCATGAGTTTAGTTACAGTTACGTATGCATGTATGTACTCTCACATTATATTAGTCAGTATTTTTCATGCATATAATGCTTTTCATTTAGCCTACCTCACTCGTATACTCAGTACATTCAGACATACTGACACATTTGTGCTATGGTGCTTTCTCTTATGTTACACCATACGTTCAGAGGTATGAGCTCCAAATCAGCAGTAGATTCTAGGATTAACAGTCTGAGTTAGACGTGAGTCCTCATCCTTCAAGGACATGATGATTTCATTTTTATTTTAGTTTTCAGTTTATTTCAGTAGTTGGAGTTAGTTGGGGACATGTCCCATCAACTGCTTATTCGGTTCAGTTAGAGGCTTTCTGACTAAATGTCAGATTAGATATTCAGACTTTAGTATTTATGTTTATTTTTGGTATTGTTATACCATGTTTTTCAAATATGTATTAGTATTGAACCTTATAGCCTTACAATTCATGTTTCCGCATATTTTATGAGATATTATGTAGTTTACAGGTACAGATATCAGTCATGGGTTAGCTTGTAATCCTTCGGGGTCATGAGCACCGTGTAGCATTTTGGTTCAGAAAATTGGGGCGTTACAATTATCCACCCAAGGATGCTTTAGGACATCTTAGGATAAAAAGAAGGTAGTTAATAAAGAAGAGATCATGGCTCCAGAGAATATAGTGTTAGCACCAAATGGTGCAACTTAGGTTCCTTTGTCTACAGAGTTTATTCAACAAGTGTTGAGACTCTTTGGTTGCTTGGATGGGACTGGCTATACTTTAGGTGTTATATAGTTATTCCAATAGTTCCAACAACAACCTTTCAACATGCCATTGTTGTTTCACTAAGAATAGATGCAGGATCTGAAACTGGTATGTATCCCTAACAAGTAATTGGACCAGTAATGACTTATGATGAGTATTGGACATTTTGAAAGTTTATGAAGTTTAAGCCCTCAGTATTTTGGTAAAGATCTTGAGGATGCTTTTGAGTTCTTAAATTATTATCATCAAAATAGATAATATTGAAAAGTATAGGGTGGAGATTGTTTTCTTTCATCAAGAGAATGCAGCTAAGCAATGGTGAAGGTCATTTGTGGAGTGCACGACTTCCTTACCTCCACTTATTAGGGATTAATTTTAGAATGTATTCCTTGATAAATATGTTCCCTGTGCTTATGGTGACCATAAGAAGGATAAGTATCTAAGGTTGGCATAGGTTGACATATTTGTAGTGGCCTATAAATCCAACTGCATGCATTATCCCACTATACACTATAGATGACTACCTCAGTGGAGGTATGGATTAGGTATTTCATGAAGTGTATGAATTTGAGGATTCAGTTGGCTACTTAGTATGTGGTATAGACTGCTAAGTCTTTCCAGGATGTTGTTGTAACAATTGGTTCCATCATTAATGAAAATATTTTCAATAAAGGTATATGAATATCCTTTTTCATATGTGTTAGAATCAATTCTTTAGTATGAGAGTTCATTTGATATGCACTAAGGTCATAAAATATCTCTAGTACAACATTAAGATAAAAGTATCCTTGCTGATTTAGTTACAAGGTAAGTTTAAGCCGTCTTCAACTTCAAATGTGACCTACTCATATAATATAAGGAGTAGGCATCTTAATACCCACAAAATTAAATATCTCTGAGTATTATTTCTAATGAAACTGACCGTTCATCAATTTGCTTCCTGATTAAAAAGTTATTATTATTTTAACTAAAGATTATCCATGTTGAAATGTTGAGGGCGCTATAGTGGGCCAGGTCACTACAATTATATATGCAATATTATATAACCTATTTTTGATGTGTTTCAGTCCCCATATGCCAAAAATTCTTTCTTAAGACCTAGAGGGGTGAGATTCTCTTGGCATGGGTAGAATTCTTTGTTGAGATAAGCTTTTCTATTATCTTCTTTATTTTTCAATCCTTTGCATCCTAGAATCACTATAAAAACCTTTAATGGTGAAATTAGCAGGGATTTGAACCCTATGATCATGGTATTTTGGAAAAAACGTATGGGTGAGGCTTATATTACCTAGAATCACTTCTAAATTGTTAATTAACAATCCCCATTATGAATTAGGATTCTAAAACATGAAAATTGATAGTTGGTGACCTTGAATTCTATAAGATGGAACCATAAGTGTAAAAATCCATTAATCAAGTTGGGTTGAGCTTGACAAAACTAGTTTGATGACTAACTGACCCTTGGGTAATGTTGTACATTGTAAATAAGGGTAGAACTAATGGGTTTAGTCCTCAGAGTATTTGATTAATTACTCTGATAATTATTTTTTGTTTGAATATTAGCCTAAAAAAATGTGAAGAGGAGCATGATCATCTGTGTAATAGCTACATATTGCAGCATCTTGGCACCTAGGTAGGTCATGATTTATGAGTCGTATACTATGGTTTGTAAATTATATTCATAATATAGATTTGACAGGAGAAATCATGATTAGGACTATAGGAATGGAGTTTGGATAGATAAAACATATATTTAATATAATAAGGATGTAATTATGTGTTGATATGTTGATGTATAAATCCTTGCTAGATATTTTACATTTGTCTAAGTCTATGGTGAATTGTAATGCAAATTATGTAAATATAGACGATAATGAGATGGTGTGAGCTCATACTTTAGTTAGTTAGCCTAATTACCATAAGAGGGTAAACTTGGTATTATATGTGGTTGGAATATGGGATAATCTTGCTTAAGATTAGTGATGAAGATTTATTATGGTATAAAGAGGTAGTGAGTTAAATTAAGTGCCTAAGGTCAAGTTGGGCCAAGGTTAGAAAGTAAAAGGTATAAAGGTGTATGACTAAAGCTAGATTGTAACATTGTTGGTGTAATATAAAACGTGTTTTTGATTTGTAGTTGGTTGATTTACTCTGGATCTATGATTGATCAATATTGGAAGTTTCCATATGTTGTGGTGTGTGTGATAGATTTGACTATGATTGTTGTTTGTCTTGTTGATAGTAACATACACGATTAAATTGGTTTATAAAGTTAATACCTTGGAACTTAGTTAAATCATAGTTGGTTGAATTATTGTAAATTACATGAATTATGAAAGGTCAGAACTTGGTTATGTTTTAATAGTTAAGGGAAACTATTTTTAAGTGATTTTAATGGAAAATGGTATGCTAAACATTGTATATGATCATATTATTAGTAAATGGTAAGAGAATAATCATAAATATTTGTGGGAACTCTTGTTTTAAATAGTTGGTGCGAATAAGTATCATGGAAAAAAGGGTATTGTAGCGTGGTAGAGGGAATTACAATAAGAAATTTTTTGTGATAATTCATGATTGTGACTTAAGAAATATTTATTTTGGCTTTAAATTTTGTGATGAATTAAAGGTTTAATTGATGTCTAAATTGTCGGTTAAGTAAATGAAAGAGTGAATATGGTAGTCTTAGGATAAAAGTTAATTGTTTGATGTGGGTGATGTTCTGGGTTGAGGTAACATTTATATTTGAACACGAGAATTTATCTAACTCGATGGTTATTACTGTTGATTTAATAAATACTTGCATTTTAATAATAATGTGTAGTTGATAAGATGATCGTGAGATTATAAGTGAAACTAAGTTCTCGGGTTTTTGTGAAATTATGGTTGTTTATTGAAAGAAATAGTAACCCATGTATTGATTACTAAAATGAATTGTTATTTTCTATTTATTGTTAGAGATTTTTCATATGCTTACTATATGATAATAATTATTTATTAATAGTATTCCTTGGAAATGACATAACTGAACTGCTAGGGTCCTTGTAATGAGATAGCTTGATTATGATTGATGATCCTTAGTTGTAGGGTCGTATGAAAGGATGGGGTTATTAGATGTTTCTTTTTGAAAATTGACATCCTTCTCATTGATCATGGTAATACTAGTTGTTATTGCTCTTGAGTTTTTGAGGTATGTGGGGTTAGCAACATGACTATATGTAAGCTAGATGTGAGGCTAAATAACTATATCTTATTCTCGGGTGATAGCTAAAAATCTAGTTGGTTAGAAATGATTGATTATTGAGGTTCTCATAAACTAATGTAAGTGGTGGTGGAGAATCTATATATTAATGAAGCCTATTGTTGTTTGTTGGTTAGCGGTTGTACTCTAGATGATCTATTGTTATGTGTTGATCATGGAAGGGTGAAAAGGTCCATAAAATAGATGTATCAAGGGAACTATAGTGTAGTACTTGGTGATGATATGTTCATTATTTATTATTTGGGGTGTAACCCATTTATGATTTTCCTTGGGTTGGGATTTAGAATTTTTTGGTTAGTTTAGTCTTGGATGAAATCTGAGCGAGATATGGTCTTGGGCAATCCAAGAATGGATTGGGTAGATATAATAAGGTTTATCTTGATGTCACATTCATTAAGACGACAAGAAACCCATAGGAATTTTTGTAAAGTAGTTTTGGTTAGTAGAACTCCAGAAATAATGTTTTACATAATGAGGTTAGTTTGGGATACCAAAAATCTGACTATTACGTGGTGAAAAAGGCAAAACCAGGAAGATTCTCCAGTTTCTGCCTTGCCTATGCTTCTATAGAGACATGCATATTTCTATAGCATAGGCTATCATGGAATTATTTCCACTATAGTGACATTACCTGATAATTACTTATCATGTTTTCATTCTTATACAAATGGTGGAAATGAATAATTCACGCTTCTCTTCTCCCAATGCCCATTCGGGGATGAACTGATTGTAAATTCATATTTAATGAGATGAACAGTTACATCATTACTAAAAATATCTACAATAAATCCATATGAATCTCCTTCATCATATTTTTTAGAATCAATTCTTTAGTATGAGAGTGCATTTGATATGTACTAAGGTCAAAAAATACCCCTAGCATAAATTTTAGTTGAAAGTGTCCTTGTCGATTTAGTTTTATACTATGTTTAATCTAGGGTAAACTTTAAATGATAAATCCTCCAAGAATATAAGGAGTTAGAGATACTAATACCCACCAAACTAAATAGCTCTAAGTCTTCTTTCCAAATCGACCAACCATTCGTCAATCCACTTCCTGATTAAAATGTTATGACTATTTTAGTGAAGACTGTCCATGCTGGAAAAGCCGAGGGTGCTATAGCGGGTCAGGTTTCTATAGTGACACAGATAACAATTTATAATCCATTTTTGATGGGTTTCATCCCTCATATCCCAAGATTTTATTTCCAATACCTAGAAGGAAAATTTTCTTTTGGTAAGGGTGGAAATGCTTGTTGAGGTAAGTTTATTCCATCATCCTCTTCATTTACAATACTTTAACATCCTAGAATCATTGGAACAATATATAATGATGAAACTTGGCTATTTAAATCCAAAGTTCATGATATTTTTGAAAAAAAACTATATTTTTAGTTAATATCACCTAGAATCACTTCAAAATTGTAAATTAACAATCCCTAGCATGAATTAGTTATTCAAAAATATGAAAATTCACAGTTGGGGACCTTGAATTCAATAAAGGTTGGACCCTTTAGTCTAAAAGCTCCATTAATGGAGTTGGGTTGAGCTTGACGGAACTATTTTGATGACTAACTGACCTTTGGCTAATATTGTAGATCGTAAATAAGGGTAGAACTAGTGGTTTTGAATTTCCAAAGTACTTACTTGAAGAGTAGTTTATTAATTACTCTTATAATTGTTGTTTATTAATGATTATCCTTCGTAAATGCGAAGAATAGGGAGGATCATTCATGTTATAGCTATTTTTTATAGTAGGTTGGTTCCCATGTAGGTTATGGTTTATGAGTATTGTGGTTAGTAATCGTATCCATAATGTAGATTTAACAAGAGAAATAATGCTTAGTCCTGCGAGCTTGGTGTTTTGTTGGATAAAACATGAATTTAATGTAGTAAAAACCTAATTATGTGTTGATATGTTAGTTTATGAATCCTTGTTGGATATTTTGTGTTTGTATGACTCTATGGCAGATTAATGTGAATTATATAAATAGTGAATATATATGATACTACAATGGTGTGAGCTCATAATCTAGTTATTTAGTCTAATTACCACAAAAGTGTGAACTTGGTATTATGTGTGGTTGGAATATGATATAATCTTGCTTAAGATTAGTGATGAGGAATGGTTATGGTATAAAGAGTTAGTGACTAAACTTAAGGTACTAAGATCAAGTTAGACTAAGGGTTAGGAAATAAAAGCTATAAAGGTGTATGACTAAATCTAGATTGTAAAAGTGTTGAATGATTGGGTGATGGAGTATGTCTTGAACCTAGTAATGACTTAAATATAAGGGTCGCTAGATAATAGTGGAATCCCTAGTTTCCGTATGAATAAAGGGGGATTGGATTAATGAATGAATTACTACATTTTAGACTCCATTTGTTTGAACGTATGCTTCTAAAATGATTACTTGAATTTACTGAATATGACTTAGTAAGTCTTACCTGAATAAGTCAGGAATTAGTCTTCGGACATGCTACAATTTATGAAATAAATGATTTATATCTACTTGTGATTTAGTATGCTAAGGTACAATTGTTGTTTACATGCATTGAATAAATCGAGATGAATAAGTATTTTGGTGGATGTCTATTGATGAAATGAATGCTTAAGAAATGTAATTGATAAATAATATCCTAAGAGTTAATCACATATAATGAGGCTCTATGAATGGCTTGTTTATTGTACTAGTATGATTGCTCATTCCCATTGTTGTTGTTATTATTGTGATATCGGTTACTATTGTGGGATGTACCAAAATTTGGACATCTTTACGGGATTACTTGTTGTGATTCATTGATTGGATCGGGTACCATGCCGGTACAGTACAAGAATAAGATTTTGTTCCTTGTAGCCCAAGACTAGTGGGAAACCATAAGACTTTTAGCATGTATGTACAAGGTATGTATGAGTGTGACAATTCATTGAGTGGATATGATTATTATTTTTATTGTTGTTTATATTATTTTTGTGAGTGGATCAAGTTATATTGTTGTTGTTGTTGTGGGTTCCTCGAGCAAACCAAATTTTAATATTGCATGATATATTTGGGATTCTTGTGTGGTCGAATTACTTGTCATATATTTTAGGATTCTTGTTGTTAGAGTCATGGATTGTTGACTTGAATATAATTAGAGTCAGAGTTTGTTGATTTGATCATGGTTTGACTTAATGTAATGCCCAGAGAGTACACCCTGGATGCCACACGGTGCTTACAGCCCCGAAGGAACACAAGCTATCCCATGAGCTGGTACCTGCTGTGAGCGCTGAATAAAATAGCAAATACATATGTAGAACATAACTTAAAAATGCCACAAGGTCTTAACAACTGAAAATCAATATTGAATCGTAGTTTTAAAAAGTCTGAAAACACACTGTCTATACTGATAAAACAACTGCCAATAATGATAGAAAACTGACTATCTATTAGTATGAGTCTGAAAGCCTCTAAATTGACTGACTGTGGAGTTGATGGGACAAGTCTCCAACTAACTCTCGCTGACAACTGAAACTGAAAGAAAAACTAAAATAAACATAATCGGTCCTCGAAGTATGAGGGCTCACCACTTCTACTATTGCTGATGCGCTTGAATATCTAAGTGCGGTCGGGAACCTGAGCATCCGAACCTATGATATGAGACATAATAGCACAAGAAATGAGCATACGGTCATTACTTTGAATGTACTTGTATGATAAATGAGGTTAGGATAATATACGTGGCTCATATGCATGAATAATAACTGACTAAATAAATAGCATGAGATAACTGATGTATAGTATATGAGAAAACTGTAAAATCTAAGAATGCATGGCCAAGCATATAAAATGATACTAGGATAATCTGTAAACCAAAGTAATGAGACACTGCTACTGAACAACTAATAACTGTATGCCATGGCCAAGAAATCCTAAAAACTAACCTTTAAACTGAATACAGGACTGAGACTGTGGAAGTTATCATTAACCGACATGCCCCGATATGAGCTAATTGGGATCCAACCTATGGCCCCAGTTGGAAGGGTGTTAGTACCGTGCCACGGGTACTAACACTGGTTGTATGGATCCATTGAAATGAAGAACAAAAGGACTAATGAGTCACCCTCTACTGGTATGTTCCTTGGTGAGACATGTGTCAACCCTTAACTAGAACATCTCAAACCTACTCTGACTACGTAGTTCTGGAACACAGGGACTGCTACTAAAGGTCATACCCTCAACTAGCAGGTGAGCACCCCCTCCCTGGGTTTGTTCGGTGCTAAATCCTAATCCCAACTGAACTGACTCTAATTACTGGACTAAACTGAGCTTACTTACATGATGTACTGACTGAACTATAATACTCTAATATATATATCCAAAGACATTCTGAAAAATACTGAAACTAAGTAAAAAACTAAGTTTTTAGGTATTCATAAACCCCAAGGCTCGATAACATTAGCAGTAGAACCATACTAAAACTTTAAAAGCATAATAGATAGTCCTTGCTCAAAATTCATCTCTTAAGCATTTTATCAAACACTTGAAATTCATGAACTTAGGCATAGGAATAGTTTTAACATGTAACGATAGCATGATTTCAACACTAAAATCACCAAGTATGGGTTAAATCAGCGAGCAAGAACCAGTCAAAGTATGTAGGGTTTAATAACAACACCAATTGCAAGTAAACATGATATAAAATAGAGATTCATGTAAATTCACGAGAACAAGTAAAAACCATAGCTTTAAAACTTGAAATTGGGTTCTTGGACTTTATGGGTGAAAAAGACCCATGGATGAATATTTAACATACCGTAATTGATGAATTCTTGGAGGTTCTTGGTGGTTTTCTTGTGAATTGACCTTGGATCTTGAAGGGGATAGGGTTTGTTCTTGAGAGAGAATGATTCCAATTTGAGAGAAAACATGAATTCTGAGGTAAAAATGCTATTTTGGGACCTAAATCCCGTGTTTTGGCAGAATTAAAGTGAGGAGAAATGACTAAAGTACCCCTATGGACCTGAAATTAATTTTACCTGAACTGGGCCCCGACGTATTTGGCTACGCGCCGCATAGCTCGTATGATGCGATAAGCGCTGCATCGTATTGCTACCTGCCAATGCGGTGCCCAACGCGATACGGACACATCACCTTGGTCCACTTTTTTGGCCATCCAAACATGTCTCAAACATCGTTCGAAAAACCAAAAACTCACTGAAAATGAACTATAAACAACCCTGATAATGAAGTAACGTAGAAGTCAACTTTTTGGGGTCCAGAAGGTCGAGAATAAAATCATCAAAGTTTAGAGGTAAAAAATGAAACTAAGTTTCCAACACTTAGCTAAATTTTTAGGTCTGAGGACTCTCATGTATACATTATGAGCTGAATTTACCAAGGAAGATTACGGGGTATTACAATATATCCCTCTTAGGAACATTCATCCTCGAATAAGACTAGTTAAGTTGAGATTACTGAGGAACTGTGATTACATGTTGAATATGCATAACTAAAAACATGATTAAGTGACTGAGTCTGAAACATTGTGCCAGACTGAACTGATTCATGAATGTATCACAGTAAAAACAAATGCATCTGAACCATCGGGCAACATCAAAACTGGGATAAGGTGAGTCGAGTCTTTAACTCCTGAAAACTCTTCACACAGGAATCTGACCACTAAAATGTAACTTTCTTCTTAGTCAAAATGGACATAGAGGACACAATAAATGAAAAACCTTCAACAAATTATTTGTAACAACAAGCTAAACCCAAGAAAATCCTGATATCTGATAGAGAAATGGATCTAAGCCAGTTCTTCACTGCTTTGATCTTTTAAGGGTCAACTCTAATTCCATCACCGAAAATAATATATCCAATAAAATATACTGATCTTAGACAAAACTCGTACTTACTGAATTTGGCGAACAACTGATGGTCTTTAAGAGTCTGGAATACTATTCTGAGGTGTTCTACATGATCATTTTCATTACGGGAATAGACAAGAATATCATCTATGAAGCCTATGATGAACATGTCCAAGTACTTCTTGAACACTCTATTTATCAAGTCAATGAAAGCTACTGGGGCTTTTGTAAGACCGAAAGATATGACTAGAAATTTGAAGAGACCATACTGAGTTCTGAAAGTTGTTTTTGAAATGTCACATTCTCTAGTTTGGAGCTAATGATTGTTGGATCTGAGGTCTATCTTAGAGAAGTAACTAGAACCCTGAAGTTCATCAAACAAGTCATCTATTCTGGGGAGTGGGTACTTATTCTTGATGGTAATTGTTGCACATTCTGAGAGAATCGTCTATCTTTCGCACAAAAAGGACTTGAGAACCCCATGGAGAAATACTAGGCCTGATGAATCCCTTATCTAAGAGATATTTAAACTGTTATTTTAACTCCCAAAAATATTTTGGAGCAACTCTGTAGGGTGGAATAGAGATAGGCTGGGTATCTGGAAGAAAGTTTATTTCGAAGTCAATTTCCCTTTCTGGAGGGATTCCGAAAAGATCTTTGGGGAACACATCTGGGAATTACCTCACTACTGAAATAGACTTGAGATTGGGAGTCTTAAAATTTTAGTCTTTAACTCAAACAAGATGGTAGGCACACCCCTTGGATATCATTTTTCTCGCTCTAAGGTATGAAACAATCTGACCCCTAAGTGCTGAGGTACTACCTCTCTATTCAAGGACTGGTTTATTTGGAAATTGAAAATGAAATACTCTATTTCTACAATCAACTAAAGTATAACATGAGTGGAGCCAATCCATGTCGAGAATGACATCAAAATTAGTCATCTCTAACTCCAAGATCAACTGAAGTGAATTTCTGGGATGTTGTGACCGGATAGTTCTAGTATACCTACCTATCTACAATAGAGACACCTAATGGGGTAGACACTTAGAAGGTCTCTGCTAAAGTCTCAGGACTAACACCAAAATCAATATCTATGTAAGGGGTTACAAAAGAAAGAGAAGCTCCAGGATCTAACAAAGCATAAACATGTAAATAAAAGACATACAACGTACCAATAATCACATAAGGAGAATTTTCCTGATCTTATTGGGAGTGAAGTGCTTACAATCTGTTTGGGCAATGACCACTTGGTGGCATAGAAAGCAACACCCTGCTGAGTCGAACGACCAGTTGGAACTAAGGGATGACTGGACTGACTCTACTGAACACTCTGTGGGAAATACCTAATCACGTGGACTAGCTTGCCACACCCAAAGCATACATCACTGCCAACTCTACACACACCCTGATGGTTTCTATCGTATTTCTAGAAAAAAGTATTTGTGTGACCACTGTTCATACTTCCCTAAGGCTTAGGGCATAGAGCCCTATCCCTATTTTTGTTTCTAAACATTTGTGCTAGTGTACTAGCTGAAGATGGAGATGGGTATGAAGATTTCAAATGGAATTGAGGATGGTTCCCACCCTCCAACCTCGACTAAGGAAAACTGAAGCTACTTGTTCTATCACTCTTAGTCATCCTTTTTTTTCCTTACACTTCTACTTATTAATATGTTGAGCATGGACCATTAACCTAGAAAATTCCATCTTCTTAATCGACTTCGTCATCCTACACTCCTTGACCACACTATCAGCCACGCCAGAGACTAACTTACTCATCCTAGACCTGTCATTTCACACAACATTAGGAGCATACCTGGCTACCTTCGTAAACTTAAGAGAATAATCCTTCACACTCATATTTCCCTACCTCAAATTAATAAAATCATGCACCTTAGCTTTCCTTGATTCCAAAGGAAAGAACCTATATAGTAAAGCTATAGAAAACCCCTCCAATTCAGCAGGCCTTGCATCTATGCGTCTATCTTCTTTCTACTTCTTATACTAGATATGAGGAACGTCCTACAACTGGTAAGCACCCAACACTACATTTTCACTGGAAGTCACACCCATAATATCAGTTACCTTTTGATCCATGTCAAGGAACTTCTACGGATTCTCATCAGACTTAGATCCCAAAAATAGAGAAGGGTTTATTCGAGTGAAGTCCAAATCCTAGCTGCAACAATATTAGACATTGAAATAGCTGGGTCAGAAGCCAAATTATTATTCTGGGTTGCTACTGAGTGATATAAGTTAGTTAATGCCTCTTAGAATTTGGCATAAAAGACATGCTCGTTTAGGGGATCTTCCTGAATAGGTGAAGGTGCGGGTTGATTACTGTTTTTCCTTCCGTTAGTCTTTTTAGGGGGAATTTCTGTAAATGGAAAGAAAATTAAATTATAAAAAGAGTTTAAATTGAGATCATTCTCAATCGAATGACATGAATACTGAAAGAAGGGAAACTTTTTCTAAGACATCTTGTAGCCTCTTGTCCATATATGTGGCACGCTTCACACCCTTGCACACGACTTTACTCAACGCGACTTTCAGACTTCTTAGGATACTTTGAAATCTTAGGCTCTGATACTAAGTTTGTAATGCCCTGAGAGTACACCCTGGATGCCACATGGTGCTTACAACCCCGAAGGACCATAAGCTAACCCTGAGCTGGTACCTTTGTAAACGCTGAATAAAATAGCAACGACGTGTGCAGAACTTAACTGAATAATTCTATAAGGTTTTATCACCAAAAAATCAATACTTAATGTTAGTTTAAAAATGTTTGAAAACATACTTCCATACTCATAAAACAACTGACAATAATGACTAAAAATTGACTATCTGTCTGTACTAGTTTGAATGCCTCAAAATTGATTGATTGTGGAGTTGATGGATCAAGTCTCCAACAAACTCTGAATGACTACTGAAACTGAAAGAAATACTAAAATAAATATAATTGATCCTTGAAGTATAAAGGCTCACCACTGCTACTACTATTGATGCAATGGAATATCTAAGTGCGGTGAGGAACCTAAGCATCCGAACCTATGATATGAGACATCATAGCTCAAGAAATGAGTATGCGGTTAGTACTTTGAATTTAATGGTATGCTAAATGAGGTTAGGATGATATACATCGCTCATATGCATGAATAATAATGACTGATTAAATAGCATGAGATAACTAATGTATAGTATGCGGGGAAGCTGCAAAATCAGAGAATTCATGACCTAGCATATAATATAATTCTGGCATAATTTGTAAAATGAAGTACTGAGTTGTTTCTACTGAACAACTATTATTTATATTCCATGGTCAAGAATTCCTGGAAACTTACCTCTGAACCTAATAATGGACTGAGACTGTGGGATCTATCATCTTACCGACATGCCCCAAAATGAGCTAATTAGGATTCAACCTGTGACCCCTGTTGGAAGGGTGTTAGTACCGTGACACGGGTACTATTTATGGCTATGTGGATCCACTTAAATGAAGTCCTGAAGGACTAACGAGTCACCATTTACTGGCAGGTGCCCTGGCGGGATATGTTTTAACCTAAACGCGGTTCCCTGTTGAGATATGTTTCAACCTGAACTTTCTGGTTAACATCAAAAACCTATGCTGGCTATGTAGTTCTGGAATACAGAGAATGCAACTAAAGTTCACACTCTTAACTTGCAGGTGAGCCACAATCCCTGGGTTCGCTCGATACTAAATCCTACTCCCAACTTAACTGACTCTAATTATTAGACTGAACTGAGCTTACTGATATGATGTACTGACTGAACTGATAATACTCTAATATATATATCTGAAACCATTCTAAAAAATACTAAAACCAAGTAAACAGCTAAGTTTATCGGTATTCATAACCCCCAAGATTCAATAACATTAACAGTAAAAGCATACCAAAACATTAAAAGCATAATAGATAGTCCTTGCTCAAAATTCATCTCTTAGGTATTTCATCAAACCCTTCAAATTCATGAACATATGCATAGGAATTGTTTTAACATGTAAAGCTAGCATGATTTCAACACTAAAATCACCAATTAATGCTTAAATCAGCAAACAAGCACCATTCAAAATATATAGGGCTTAAGAACAACACCAATTGCAAGTAAATATTATTAAAAATTGAGATTAATGAAAATTCATGGGAAAAATTCATGAGAACATATAAAAACCATAGCTTTAAAACATGAAATTGGGTTCTTGGACTCCATGGGTGAAAAGTACCCATGGATGAACATTTAACATACTGTAATTGATGAATTCTTGGAGGTTCTTGGTGGTTTTCTTGAGAATTGACCTTGGATCTTGAAGGGGATAAAGTTTGTTCATGAGAGAGACTAATTCCAATTTGAGGGAAAATATGAATTATGAGGTAAAATTTTTGTTTTACAACCTAAATCCCGTGTTTTGGATAAATTAAAGTTAGAAGAAATGACTCAAGTACCCCTCTGGACCCGAAATTGATTCAACCTGAACTGGGCCCCGATTAACTGGGCCCCGACGCACTTGGCGACATGCCACATTGCTTGATAAGTGATGCATCACGTTAATACCTGCCAATACATTACCTAAAGCGACACGGCCATATCACATTCGTACATTATTTTGGCCATCCAAACATGTCTCAAACATCGTCTGAAAAATCCAAAACTTCCCCAAAATGATCTATCGACAACCCTGATCATGAATTAACTTAGAAACCAACTTCTTGGGGTCAGAAAGGTCAAGAATAATATCATCAAAGCTTAGAGGTCAAAATTGAGACTAAGTCTCCAAAACTTAGATAAATTTTCAAGTCTTAAGCCTCTCATATATACATTTTGAGTTGAATTGAACTAGGAAGAGTATGGGGTATTACACTTAACTTATTGTCTCTGGACTTGTACTTGACTGAAGTTGTAAAGTTACTTAAAATGACTAAGTGCCATAAAATTTTGGTATTTATCCTAATATATGTTCATAGTTGTATTTGTTACAAAGTGATAATTATTAATCATTTACCATAATTAATATCTATTGGGATCAAACAAGTTGGAGTTAGGAAGGATGACACTTAATTTGAAGGTGATAAATGATCAATAGGAATAAGAATGGAAATACTCTTTGTTAAAATAAGGGATAAAAATATCTTAAATGGGTTAAGGTGTTATGAATTAAATTGTTATATAAGTTAGTATGCTTTCGTTTCATGATTTCTACATAGTGTTTATGTGATCTAACTCTGGTTGATCGATGATACCTGCCAGTACGTGTTACTTGTACTGATACTACTCATGCTATATCCTTTTGGGGTATAGACATTTGAAGAAATTAGTGTTGTTACATGATTATTTTGGATAACGATCCTTCAGCAGCTTCAACTCCCCACATTTATTGTGGAAATTATGTCCAGTCTTGTCATTCTTGATTTAAAAACTTTCGTACTTATTTAGACTAGTTCCTAGGGGTAGTTTACATTTCCACACTTTATATTTATAATAAAAAATTATAATAAAGGTTAGTTATTTCTATTTAATAAAGACTTGTATGTTATGTTAAAAGGGTTGTAAGGGGTTCTCCTATAGGTGGATTAGAGTAGGTGCCCTCACGACCCAGTAATTCGGGTCATGATAGTTTTTGAATTTTCCAAGAATGCTAAATCACCTGAGAAACATGAAGAGGTAAAGGTAGAAGAGAAGAAAACTCAAACCTCAGACCAATTGAGTGGTATATTCTCAAAAGGGTGTGGTTCTTCTGAGTCCTACCATTCAACCCTTCTAGTTTCTACAAGGGGCCTATATGGGGTCAGTTATTTGCATTTCTGAGATAAAATATACATGCCTTCATCCTCTTCAGTTTAGATGCCTACTTTGTGGCTTAAATACTCTGAGTGTGGAGATTTGGGACACATTAGAAGAAATTTCCTTAACTTCTTGTTTGCAGGTCAATTGACTCTGCAACTAGCATCTACTGCTCTAGTTCCAATATGTTAAGGTATTGGAGGAAATAGTAGGAGATCATAAATAAGGTAGGCAATGTGGCCAAGCTAGGGTAGAAACAAGGATAAATAAGGTGGAGGACAAGTTGGTAGAAATAGAGCTCAGGGTGGTAGAGGTGGCATCTAAGGGATGATAACACACATCATAATGGAATTTTAGCTCATCTTAAGGTGGAAACTTCTAATATGGTTATCATAGGTACTATTTTTATCTGTGATTATATATCTTCTATATTATTTGATCTAGTTTCCACCTTTTATTATGTTTCTTTCAATTTTTTTATGAGTTGGGACTTACACTGTGAATATCTTGACGCTCACATACATTAATTGAGGTATCTATGCATTGATAAACTATTATTCCTATGTGTGTTCTATGATGTTCATGGTGTTTAAAATCCTAGCCAATTTAGTCATTTTAGATATCGTGGAATTTGATGTTATTTTAGGTGTGATTTGATAGTCCCTTAGCTATATTGCTCTTGATTATTATGCAATAATCATTTCTACAGAAACAATCTAGGAACAAAAGATAGAGTGGGAGGGTACATTTAAGCCTAATCCAGTGAGGGTTGTGTCTACAAATAATATCTAAAAGTTACTAAAAAAGAAGCGTAGGGCATTTTTAGCTCAATTTTTGCAGATAAATCTATAGTACCTCCTATATTGCTAGTTCTAGTGGTATGTGAGTTCTTAGAAGTGTTTTCGAATGATCTTATGGGTATGCCTCTAGATTGGGAAGTAGATTTTTGTATAGACCTAGAACTGAGGACTAGACCCATTCCTATCCCTCCATTTTATATGGCACTTGTAGAGCTGAGATAGTTGAAATCCTAATAGCATGAGTTGTTAGAAAATGGCTTTATTATCCCAAGTGTCTCTACTTGGGGTTCACTTGTGTTGTTTTTGAAAAATAAAGATGGTAGTATGGAGATCTGCATTGAGTATCACAGTTGAATAAGGTAACTATTCGTAATATATATCCCTTACCTTTAATAGGTTATTTGTTTTACTAGTTACAAGGAGAATTTGTGTTCTCTAGGATTGATTTGAGGTCAAGTTATCACCAGATAAAAATTAAGGTAGATGATATCCCAAAGATAGCTTTCCAAACTCGTTACATGCATTATAAGTTTCTAGTTCTATCTTTTGGCTTGATAAATGCCCAACTACTTTAATGAGCATGATGAAATGAGTGTTTAAATCTTTTTGGATTCATTCATTTTGTGTTTATTAAGGATATACTTATTTATTCTAAGAGTGAAGAAGAACATAAATCTTATGTGCATATTATGTTAAAGTTACTGAAGGAGAAACAATTGTATGTTAAGTACTCTAAATACAAATTCTGGCTTTATTTGATGTCCTTCTTGAGTCACATGGTTTTGAAAGAAGGGATTATGCTGTACCCAAAAAAGGTTGAGGCAGTTAAAAATTAGGCGTGACCGATGAACCTTATAGAAATCCATATTTTTATGGAAATGGCCAGTTACTATCACCGGTTTATTAAGGGAATCATTGTTATTGCTTCCCCCATGACCCGCCTAAGTCAAAAGGAAGTACCATTTGAATGGAATGACAAGTGTGAGGAGAGCTTTCAAAAACTCAAAATTATGTTGATTTTGGGTCCAATTCTAAGTCTGCCAATCAAGGGTAAGAATTTATGATGGCTCACATTTGGATTTAGGTTCTACTTTGATGTAGGATCAAAATGATTGGTTATGCTTTTAGGAAACTAAATATCTACTAGAAGAACTACCCTATGCATGACTTGGAATTGGCAGTCGTAGTGTTTGCTTTAAAGTTTTAGAGGCACTTTCTCTATGGGGTGAAATGTGAGGTGGTCTCATATCATTGTAGCATACAATATGTGTTCACTGGAAGAAACTAAATTTGAGATAGAGGATATGGATGGAGTTCATAAAAGATTATGACGTCTCAATCCTTTACCACCCAAATAATGCTAATATGGTGGTAGATGTACTCAGTCAAAAATAGTGTGCATGGGGAGTTTAGCATTTCTGGAGGTGTGCAGTCACCTTATGGTGAGAGAGGTACAATATTTTACTAACGGTTTTCTAAGATATATGGAAACTAGCGAAGGAAAGGTATTGGCAAATGTGGAGTCTAAGTCCAAATTCTATGAGCAGATTAAGAGTAAACAATTTGAAGATAAAATTTTCAATAACCTCAGAGAAAAAGTGTTACAAGTGAGGATGAATCATGCTATTCTAGATAAAAAGGGGATTTGAGAATCAGAGTTCGGTTGTGTGTACCACAAGCAGATAAGTAGATTCCAACCATTCTAGAATAGACTCATAATTCCAAGTACACCATACATTCGAGTGACAATAAGATGTATAGAGTCTTGAGAAAACACTATTAGTTAGGCAGGATGAGGCATCACATTATTGATTTTGTAGTGAAGTATTAAAACTACCAACAAGTCAAGTACAATAATCGGAAGCCTAGTGGTTCATTTCAGCAAATATCGATTCTAGAATGAAGGTGGAAATGGGTAACGATGGATTTTGTTGTTGGCCTTCCAAAACCTCAAAAAATATAACTCCATTCGGGTTATTTTTGATTAGTTGACTAAGTTTCACGACCCGAGGATACCCCCTAGTCGCAACAATGGTGCTTATGGTCACAAGTGACCACAAGGTAGCCCATGAACTGGTACCTACTATGAGCATTGATTAAAGCAGTAATATAATAGATGTGCGGAAGATAAGATGATGAAATACTGTAAATCTAAATATTAAAATACGCATCTAAATTTGTCTGAAATATCTAATAGAACACTACAAATCAAACTATTTGTCTGAGATACTAATAATACTGCAAATATCAACTGACTATCTAACTGATATGTTCAAAAGCCTCTAAACACCATAAGGATTTGATGGGACAAACCCCTAACTAATACCAACTAACTAAACTTAAGAAAATGCTAAAATAACTGAAATAAACAAATTATGTCCTCGATGGATGAATGGTCAACACTAATGTTGCTGAGTAATGCTGAGCTGTCTAAGAATAGTCAAAAAACTATGCATTCAAACCTATGTTATAAGACAACATAGCAAAAAGAAAAGTACGCGGTCAGTACTTTGAATGTACTTGTATATGAGAAGAGGACGGGCTGAAATGCATGAGATAACTGAGCATGAATGCATGAACATGTAAGACAATTTGAGAATATAAGTCCAAGTATAAACATGTTTCTAAAATAATCTATAAACTAAAAGACTAAAATCTGTATGACTGATTAACTGGCAATCTGTAGACCTGTTCAAGAAAACCTAAACTAAAATATACTGAAATACTAACTGAAACTGTGGGAACTATCATGTAACGACATAAACCATATGAGCTATCATGGAGTCCAATATCTGACCTATGTAGAGGTGTCCTGTTCTATCCTTGCCATCAAAATAGAACCTGAACTGGTGTGATCATAAAACTGAGCCTATATTAGGCAAGAGGAAACACTCTCTGGCGAGGCCTTTAAACTTATGGTGACATGTAGTTTCTGGGGAAGTAGGATATCCTAAACCCATACTTCCCACTCTGTTCTAAATCCTACTACCAACTAAAAAACACTGAAATACTAACTGGTGCTTGCATTGATAACTAATAACTGATAAGTTCAGGTCATGGTATTCTGAAAATAATATTGCATACAGATTCTGAGGTAATTATAAATATGTAAATTGATAATGCTCCACATTATCATGGTGTTTAGAATATGATATTAAAACCATGGCCAGACTGACTTGTTACTTGAAGAAAATCATGTAAAAGACTTAGGTATCAGGTGTTCATAACCAGCCAACACTGAATGATTATAAAATACAATATCAAACCTGATATACTGTAGATTGTAATCATGATTCAAAGATCCTAAATAATAGAATTTTTATCAAACATTTGAGAATAATGAAATTGAACATGGGGATGTCTTGAAATATGGGAAAACAACATGGTTATGTGAATAGGATCACAACTTGATAATATAACATGAAATTCACTTGACTATAGCATGGGAGATCGAAGACTAAAGCATGAGATAACTAACTTTTCATGAAATCATTCCTAGACATGAATAAAGTCAAACTACTAAGGAAACATATGAATTTAATCCATCTCTAACATACAAAACTCCATTATACGAGAAAAATTCATTCTTTAGTTGAAAAAGATGATTTTTGGGCTCCATGGGCGAAAGGGACCCATGGATGAACATCCCACATACATTAATAGATATAATCCTTCAGATTGCTTGAACTTAGAAGCTTGAACCGTTAATTTCTTGAGAATGAGGTTTGGGTTTGTTCTTAGGGAAGAAGAGGGTTTCTTGACAGCAATTTGGAGTGAAAGGGGCAAATAATTCCATTTTAGAAGTTCCAAATCTTGTTAAGGATGAAATAGGATAAGGGGAATGACTCAAATTCCCCTTGGGCACTTAAAACATAACACTGAGTAGGATAGAGAGACACACCACCGTAT
This sequence comes from Capsicum pubescens, assembly GCA_030864215.1. NCBI lineage: Eukaryota > Viridiplantae > Streptophyta > Magnoliopsida > Solanales > Solanaceae > Capsicum > Capsicum pubescens. The sequence goes on from CM061543.1 coordinate 85,631,136, forward strand.
CATTTATAGAGAGGGAGAGAGTAACGCAATACGGAATCCTCACCATGGGAGAGAGCAACACAACACGGCGTTATCGTGTTTCTTTGCTATTTTGTCTTTCAAATTACGTCCTAAACCTCATCCAAAAATCCCAAAATTTACCCGAGACATACTTTTATTATCCCTAACCATGAATCACCTTAATAACTAATATTTTTGAGTCGGGAAGACCAAACTAAAAGTTTAGGGTCTTGAAAATGACTAATTCCTCAACACTTAGTGCGATTTTCAAGCCTTGGACCCTTTATGCATGAAACTAAGAGGTGAATCGATCTTGGAATTTTACGGGGTATTATAGTATCTCCTCTTTGGAACTTCCATCCTTGAATGAGATTGGTTTAGCTAAGAATACTGATGAAGATGAGATCATATACTGAACATGATTTCATAACTGATCTTGAATATCATACATGAACTAAACTGATTTTGTGAATGGATGTAATGACATTAGAAAAATTACATAGCCGAACTAAAAAATAAAAAGATTCAATCCAAGGAAAATCGTTACTTCGAGTAGAATCTGAGTATGCAGAGAAAAGATAAGGGTACTTGTTTCGTATATCTGCTTCTGCTTCCCAAGTAGCTCCCTTAACAGACTGTTTCCTCCAATGAGCTTTAACCAAGGGAACTTCTTTGTTCCTTACTCTATGAATCTGACGATCAGGAAACTCAACTGGGACTTCTTTAAAGGAAAGGCTATCCTGAACATCCATACTTTCTAAAGGAACAATAATAGTTGAATCACCAATACATTTCTTCAACAAAGAAGCATGGAACATTGGATGCACTGATGCAAGATCTATAGGTAACTCAAGCTCAAAAGCTACCTTTCAAAAATAATTCAAGATTTTGTACAGGCTAACACAGTGGGAACTAATTTTCCGTTTCTTGCCAAATATCTTCATTTTTTTCTTAGGTTAAATCTTCAAATAGACTAAATCACCAACCTCAAACTCAAGATCTCTTCTCGTCACGTCGGCATAATATTTCAGACAACTTTGGGCAGTTTTTTGCCTCTCCCAAATCAATTAAACTTTCTCCATCACCTCAAATACTGAATCTGTCCTGATCAAAGCAGCTTCACCTACTTAAACCAACCAATAGGATACCTATATCTCCTTCCACAAAGAGCCTCAAATGGAGTCATCTGAATACTAGAGTGATAACTATTGCTATAGGAAAACTCAATCAAAGGTAAGTGGTCATCCAAACTACCTTTAAAATCAATAACACATGCCCTTAACATGTCCTCTACGCTCTGAATGGTCCTCTCCGCCTGAACATCTGTCTTAGGATGAAAAATTGTACTGAGATGAAATTAGGTACCAAGACCCTTCTGAAAAGCCATTCAAAAGTGAGGTAAACTGAGTACCTCTATATGAAATGATAGACAACGAAATCCTATACAACTGAACCAACTACTTCAGATAAAGCCTGGAATAATACTCAACTGAGTACAAAGTATGAACTTGTAAGAAATGAGCTGATTTGGAATTCTATCTACAATGACCCATATCAAATCATGCTAATTGCGCATATGAGACAACACTGTCACAATGTCCACGTTCACCACCTCCCTCTTCCGAGTTGGGATGCTAAACTACTGCAATATACCACTAGGACTTTGGTGCTAAGCTTTTACCAGCTGATAATTTGAATACTTAAGCAAAAACTCGGTAATATCCTTCTTCATACAACTCTACCAATTGATTTCCCACAAATCACGGTACATCTTAGTGGCTCCTTGGTAAATATAATACCACAGACCATGCACTTCTGCAAGTATTCGCTATCTCAACCCATCAACACACGGAACAAACAACCTACCTTGACAACGAAGCATACCATCTACCTCTTCGGAGAAAACATCCTCCTTACGATCTCTAACTGCCTCCTTTAACTGAACAAAAATAGGATCTCTATCGTGTTTTTCTTTCACTTCGGTGACAAAGGAAGATTTCAAAACATTTTGAACCAATATACTACCTTCAGCTGAATCAACCAACCTAACACCTAATCTAGCTTGTTGATGAACCTCACTGACAACTTTTACTTATCTCCCTCAACATGAGTATCACTACCCATGGACAATCTATTCAGGGCATCTACCACTACATTGGCCTTGCCCAGATGATACAACACATTCATATCATAATCTTTTAATAACTTAAGCCACCTTCTCTGATGTAGATTCAGATTTTCTATGTGAATAAGTACTATAAACTCTTATGTTTAGTGAACACATCGACATGAACCCTATAAAGATAGTGTCTCAAAATTTTCAAGGCAAAAACAATAGCTGCCAACTCAAGATCATGGGTAGGAATATTTTTTTCATGGTGTTTAAGTTGTCTAGAGGCGTTGTCTAGGACCTTGCCTCTCTTCATCAGAACACAACCAAGAGAAACTCTGGAAGCATCACAATAAACTACAAATCCATCTGAACTATCTAGCAAAGTTAAGACTGGGGCAGAAGTGAGTCGAGTTTTCAACTTATGAAAACTCTTCTGACAAGAACTTGACCACTAAAATTTGACTTTCTTTTGAGTCAATTAAGACATGGGGGATTCAATAAAAGAAAACCCTTCAACAAACCACCTGTAATAGCCAGACAAACCCAATAAACTCCTGATATCTAATAGATAGATAGGTCTGGGATAGTTTCTCACTGCTTTAGTATTTTGAGGGTCAACTCTAATGCCATCACCAGAAATAATATGGTCAAGGAAAACTATTGATCTTATCCAAAATTAGCACTTTCAGAATTTAGAAAACAACTGATGAGCTCCAAGGTCCTGCAATACAATGGTTAGATGGTCTGCATGATCATTCTCATTACGGGAATAAACAAGGATGTCATCCATTAAGACTATGATGAACATGTCCAAGTACTGCTTGAGCACCTTATTCATCAAGTCCACGAAAGTTGCAAGGGAATTATTTAGTTTGAAGGATATTACCAGGAATTTAAAGTGACTATGCCAAGTTTTGGAAGCTGTCTTTGGAATGTCACATTGTCTTACACTAAGCTGGTGATAGCCAAACCTGAGGACTATCTTAGAGAAATAACTGGCACCCTGAAATTGGTCAAACAACTCATCAATTCATGGGAGTGGACACTTATTCTTTATTGTTACTTTGTTCAACTAACAGTAGTGAATGCATATTTTGAGAGAACCATCTTTCTTATGCATGAAAAAGACTGGAGCACCCCATGGAGACACACTGGGCCTGATGAAATCCTTATCTAAGAGATCTTTTAACTGTTCCTTCCATTCCTTAAGCTTAGTTGGAGACATTTTTTAGGATGGAATAGAGATAGGATGGGTGTCTAGAAGGAGATCTATTCCGAAGATAATTTCTCTTTCGGGAGGATGTCTGGGAAGATCTTCAGGGAACACATCTGAAAATTAATTAACTATAGGAACTAACTCAATACTTGGATTCTCAGTAGTTGTGTTTTTCAGTCAGACAAGATGGTAAACACACCCCTTAGATATCATCTTTCTTACGTTAATATATGAAACATACTGACCCCTAATGACTAAAGTACTAACTCTTCATTCAATGACTGGTTCATGAGGAAACAAATACGAAATAGCTCGATTTCTATAATCAACTGTGGAATAGCATGAGTTGAGCCAATCAATTCTAAGAATGATATCAAAATAAGTCATCTCTAACTCTACAAGATCAACTAAGGTAATTTTTTGAGATACTGACCGGGCAATTTCAGTATACTCACCTGGCTATAATAGACTTACCCACTGGGGCAGACAATGATAAAGGATCTGCTAATATTTTGAGACTGACACCATAGTTGATGACTAAATAAGAAGTCACAAAAGAAAGTAAAGCTTCGGGGTATAATAAAGAATAAGCATAAATATGAAAGACCTGTAATGTACCCATGATAACACTCAAATTACACTCTTAAATGGGTGTAATCGATCGTTGTCAATATAAAACCCAACTAGGGGTGGGTCGAATCCCACAGGGAATAAGGTGTGAACCCAAGTTATTTGCGATTTAATTCACTGATAGTTTAATATTTCCTGAAATGGGGGGTTTAAGTTTCACAAATAATTGTTTGTCACTTTAATTTCGATATTTGTAATCAAGAGTTTATGAAATAACTAGAATTATGTTTACTAGGGCTACGGTACATGGCAGATGATAAAGGTGATTCAAGATTCTCATGGTGGGTAGGATAACAAGCTATCTTTATCGATGTTATGGTCAAATGTCTCTCGACCTACTTAAGAATTTAATTTCCTAATCCTCTCGGACTTAGGAAATTTCTATTCATTGCCCAGATTTTACCTCAGGTTAACAAACCTTGTTACAACACTGATTATGAAGTGAAGTATTTCCAAGTCCCTATTGATAATTCACTTCCTACTATATTTGATTTCTTTCTCAAGAAAATCAAAGCAGGTATGTCTACTGTTTGCAACCAACATACGTTAATTAAAGCTTCAGAATTATCAAGAAATCCTACCACCTATTGAATTTTGAATACTTAGCACCTTATCAAGACCTAACCCTAGATCCCATAATTCAGGTTAATGGAGTTTATCCACTCATGATGCAATAAAAAAGAACACAAGTTGAATTCATAGTTGGGAATATTAACTAACAACGATGATGAAAATCAAGAAGTGTAACTTGAACTGAATCTTAATACAAAACTCCAAAAATATTGAAGACAATCTTCTCTCAACAGTAATGTTCTAGAGCATATTGGAACTCGAGAGAGAGAGAGAGAAAAATCATGCACACATATATTGAAAGATATGTCAATGATAACTAGAAAACCCTAAAAGGTCCTATTTATACTTAAGTCTAATTAAAGAAATAAAATAACAACTTAAGTAAATTTCTCGAACAGGTGAGGCCATTAGGAGATGCATTATCAAGGGTCTAACGCTTTATCAGGAATGGCGTCAGATTTCCTTCAATGTTGACAAGCTCCGCCTAATGATGAAGATGTGAATGATGATGTGTCAGGAGTCTGACGACGTATCATGGATGTTGTCAGCTTCTCTTCCCTTTTTTTAATTTCTTCCAAAGGCTAACGACGATCCTAATGCCTTATCACAACTCTGATGCCTTGTCATAAAATGTCATCACAACTTCTCTTCAACTCTCATTCTTTGGTTAAGTCTGATAGTGGCCTTGATAGCTTATCACCAAGCTGACGACTTATCATGAATGTCGTTAGCCACACTTGTCCTTTATTTGCTTAAGAATTCAACCTTTTTCTTCCATTATTATTGGTTCCCTTGCACCCTATCTTTTACTGCAAAATTAAAGTAAAACCAATCAATTATGACAAAAGTTGCTTAAGACTTCACAATTATTCATGTCTACAAGCATAAAATATGTTAGCATTTTCTCACACATCACCACCCTCAACTTAGAAAAATTGCTTTTCATTAAGCAACTATACACAACCAAGATGATACAGTGCACTTTCAGCAGTCAGTTATTCACTTAAGCTCACAATATATTGACCATCTCCAAGATCAGTCAAATTAAAAGCAATCGTGTCTATTATTCAAAACAACCGTGCAACTTACAAGAATCGAGATATGGAAAAAATTTAGCAATAACAACCAAGAATATACCCAGATTACACTATCCAAACAAGTCAGTGACTAGCAACATACCCGGTGTTCCCTTACAACAAGGAAATCCCCTTTCACTCTTACCAGAATTCACATATATAAAATAGGGATAATCACAAGACTCACTCTTAGAATGAAGTTCCAAACATTTCATGTTAAATGCCGTAGGCTTGCCCTTATAGTCGGTGCCAAGTCTTCAAACAAGTTAGTTAGGATCACTATATGGCTTTTCTTAAGCTTGTAACGTAGGTCAGGGGCTTGTATGATATTCATGGATATTTTAGAGTGACTATGCCTCCTTGAAACTACACTAAACTCTTAGGGTTTGAAATCCCGACCTTCTTTTCTTCCTCTCTTTTATTTATCACACATGCTAAGATGGATGCGGTCTTTTCAATTATCATATTATCTTTTTATCACCTTTTACACAACTTTCTCTTTTCTTATTCCTTTTTCACCGTGCCCAACTTTTTATTATTTTCTTTTATTATCCCTCTCTTCATAATCATTTTGCATCACGCACCCCTATGATAGCCATCCTCAACTTAGGCTATTTGCCAAAGTCAAGGTGTATAGTGTCCAAGGAGGACCATGGCCAAAATAGGTTTATTGTGAAGTAAATGGGAAGATGAGAGGTGACATAGAAAAAATAGGATAATTAGGCTAAAAATAGGGATCAAGAGATATTATGCACATAGGGAAGGTCATTTTGGCTAAAGTGGGCTAAAATAAAAAATGGCCTATGATCCTTTCCTAACTCCTATCCTATGACCATGGCAAGTCTAACAGGGCAAGTTCTATATTCAACACTCAACGGGAACCGAGAAAGACCTTGCACACATATGGAATACAAGTATCTCACATATCACTACTTATCTGATTCATGCACTTGTTTAACAAAGGTTATTCAGTTGCAAGACTAATGCCACAGAAAGATACACCGTGGTCACAAATGGATGCAATTCACACAATAATATATCAAACCAATGGAGCGGTGCTCAACAGTCAGAAAATAAGCTAACTTCCTCAAGTACCCGTATTACTCCTAATTATCTACTTCAAATTTTTACAACAATATTCTGACCTACACCCTGAACTTAAAATTTTAAATAAAATGAACTCAGGGTTTAGGGCATACCTGGAGTGAATCAAGCGTGAGGATTATGGGTATCCCACCCTGCTGCTGCATTATCTACTATTTTATCTCCATCGGGAGCACCTGGCGTTGCAGTGGTTGGAGCCTTACTAGATGAGGCACCTGCGACCCTAGCTCGGATGGCTGCCTCCCATTTCTCGCTGTCCTCTAGAGACTCCATTCTTGATTTCTTCAATTCCTCCTTTTTGGAATTATTTTTTGCCTTCTTTTTCACTCTTATTTCTTTCTGGATGTTCGGTTCTTCTCTCTTATTTTTGCCCTTCTTCTCCCCATTTTTCTTCTTTTTCTTTGGTGAATCTCTAGTGTGGTCAAGTATTGGAATTTCTTCATCAAATTTATCCACATCCATACCTGTCGTCACCATAAATTAATGCTACTGCAACACCCTAATATCTGTCTTTACCTTGTCCAATGCCGCTCTGAATTTAGCGAGATCAACCCCTGATATTTCTTTTGCCCGTACATCGAATCGATTCTCCAAATCTATAAATCATTCTGGCTATGTCACAAAAGGCTCAATGGAAGACTTGATTCTCTTGTCTACTACAGTAGCAAACTGTTTGGAAAAGGCATGTAGCTGTGCCTCACACCATTTATCTTGCTTAGCCACTTTTCTGATATCAATTGGATAAAATGCAAATCTTGCTGCTGCTGTAGGAGTTGTGTTGTTGGTTTCATTCTCAGGCACTAAACCTATATGTGCTGAAGAAGTTGGGTGCGTAGTCTCAGAATCTTGCACCTCTACATTAGGTTCTAAACCGACATCAGTAACTGGAGGGTCTGCTACTACCACTACACCTCTATCAAGTCTCAGTCCTGGCTAATTTTCAATATACCGTATGGGGTTGTGAGTCTTTTAAGCAGGAATGTCATCATCAATCCCTTCAATCTTTGGCACATTAGCATCTCGGCACAACTCTGTGATAAGAAAAGGAAAATGATAAGAAGTGTCGGTTCTTGACATTCTAATCTTAATCTCATTAGCAATGATTTCCTCAAAATTTAGGGGGAGCTTCTGTACTATGCTTTCTACTAGGATAGCTCGGTCATCACCCAAAATATTGTCTCCATCAGTGGTCATCAACCAGATACACACTATACCCCACAAAAACTTTGCCTCTTGAGTCAAAGAGGACTTACAGATTCTCTCATTTGGGTTGGTCACCTATGTTGGTTCTTTTTTTGCTATGATGTTGTCCAGCCACAGACGTTATTTTGCTCAATTATTAATCCGAGCATAGACTGATGGTGCAGCGGCCTGAGGATTGAAGTTGGGGCCATGAAAGAACCTATTAATGGTTCTGATTGGGACATCAACCTTGACGCCCCTTACCTGAACTCTATCCACCAGGGGCTGGTCTGCAACTCTTTCTCCTAGTTTACTACACATGATTTCTAACCGAGCTTGGTAGTTTGCGTAAAACACCCAGAACAGTGCAGGGAAAAATTAGCCTCCCCTATTTGTGGTCCATCCCAAGCCGTACTCTTGGAACTTCAGTTCCACTTCAGGATACCTGCTCAACCCTTAGGTGATAATACGCTTTTCTTCCTGAATCGTCCTTTTAGCTCTTCTTCTATCAGTTTTGTGAAGCCCAGTAGTGAAGATGCCCTCTGCTTTGGGAATTTTCCATCTCGCATTATCTCAAACTTCAGGGCTCTTATATTTTATAAGTGTTCCCTGAGCTGGGGACTCTTCATCATCTTGTTGTTATGTGGATGGGGATGCGAATGCTGTTCCCTCAGACTCAGACTCAGACTCCTCAGACCCTTCCTGTTCCTCTTCTTCAAGCTCAGCATGCTCAGACTCATACTGCTCATCTTTAAAATGTTCAGATATCTCCTGCTCAGAAGCTTTTGCTATTTCATTATCATCACTATCCTCCACCTCAACTAGTGGGGGTGGTGGAGGTTTTTTAGGGCCTTTTTTTTTCTTCTGCTTCATGAGCAGAGGTTCTTTCTCTTCATAATTAGACTTTTCATCAATGAGTTTCTGGCATACACTTTTCTGTTTATCCTTCTTAGTATGCTGAGGACTCTTTCCTTTAGGTGACATTATAAGGTTCCTATAGAAATAGAAAAACATCTGTCAATCCTCAAGAGCATAAGAATAAACACACTAATCATTTAAGTTTCACATCCTTTGATAAGGATCATTTATTCTTTAGGATCCAGGTGTGACGACATTTATTGATTAGACGTCACGACTGTGATAGCTTATCACAGTTGTCATCAACCTCAGACAGAACATACAATACTTTATCAAATTCTAACGACATCTCTGATAAGCCATCACAATTGTGATAGCCTATCACGAATGTCGTCAGCTCTAAATAGAATTCACTTCATTCTCAGCAACCTTTGATGACATTTTTGATAAGCCATCACAGGTGTGATAGCTTATCGTGAATGTCGTCAGCTTTAATCAGAACCCAACTTTTGACCTCAACTCAATTTTTGGTCCCATTATTTCTCAAAATCCACTCGAGTTCTGATTTGCGAGCTAAACTTTAAGCCTTAGGCTTGCATAGAAAACCCTAGGTGTGATTTTTAGCTGGTAACCAAGTTGAAATTGGTTCAAGCCTATTGGGAACTTGGTTTGTCATCACTCTATCACTTACCTTAAGAATAGAAAAGTTAAACTTAGAGCATACCTGATGGGACCCCACACCGAGATTATATGCACAAGCGGAAGTAGAAAGAAATTCTTGATTTTGAATTGCTAACCCACACTCAAGGGAACTTGTTTTTCATGATTAACTTTTGGAAATTATTTTGAATGAGTAAGTAAATAAAATAAGTAAAGAAAGAAATAAACTAAAGAAGGAAACAAAATAACATAGGCAGGAATACGAGAAAGTTCGACTGTGGGTCGGGTCAGATTTTCTGAACTGATTCCAAAATGGTCTAGCAATGCTTTCAAATTCTTCTTGACGATATCTTGTGACGGCTTATCATAAGTGTGATAGATTATCACTGATGTGATCAGCCTTAACAGAAACTGCCTCAAGTTTGGCCTATCTACAAATATTTCTGATAGCTTATCATAGTTGTGACGGCTTATCTGAGATGTCGTGATGACCTTTCAGCTAACATCCTCATTTTCACCTTCTGTGTACTAAATCCTAATTATAAAAGTAAAAACACTTACTTAAACATAACAACTTTGGGTTGCCTCCCAATAGCGCCTGATTTACTGTCGCGGCATGACTTGGTTATCTTGACTACTCAGACTTCGCCAAGACAACCTGTTGGTACCCATTTACCATCATCATAGAAGACGCCAATGATTGAGAAAGAACTCATCTCTTTTTCTAAATCATGGATGAATGTATTTTGAAACGTGCTTTTTTTTCATTGAACCTGAACTTTTACTCATTCAACTCCATGTCTACCAGCACTCTCCCAGTTGCAAGTAATGGAATACCCAAGATGATGGGCACTTCAAAATCCACCTCACAATCTAGGACAACAAAATTAGCAGGCAGAATAAAATTGGCTACCTTTACCAAAACATCGTGTAGTATGCCCACAGGCCACTTCAAAGACCTATCTGCCATTACCAACCGCATATTTGTTGGGGTAGGATCCCCCAAACCCAATTTCTTATACACAGACAGTGGCATTTGATTTATACTGGCTCCTAGATCGCACAGTGTTTTTGTGAATTTCAGGGAACCAATAGTACACGGGATGGTAAATGCTCCCAGATCTTCCTTTTCCGCACTAAAGACCTTGTAGAGATAGCACCACAATAGAGAAGATTGTCCATCGGGTCATGGATAACCTTACATTTCTTGGTTATAAGGTCTTTCATGAACTTCGTGTATCCTGGCATTTGCTCAATTTATTCAACCAGAGGCACATTTATTGTCAATTGCTTGAGCATTGCTATGAATTTGCTGAATTTTGCATCATCAACTTTTTTCTTCAATCGTTAAGGAAAGGGATGTGGTGATCTTGGAATAGTCTTCAACACCACTTTCTCTTCCTTCTCTTTTTCCTTATCCGAATCATCAACAAAACTATCTAGCTTCTCAGACTCCAGTGGACTATTTTCTTCGGATTCACTGACAACTACCTCACCATCTACAGATTTTCCCACAGAAGGGCCAGGTAAGATCTTACCACTCCTAGTGGTAATTTCCATGCATAATACATCATTCCATGGGTTCTTCACCATATCACTTGGTAATATTCCGCTCTTTTTCTGGTTGACTGCAGCAGAAAGTTGGCTTATTTACTGCTCTAACTGTTTGATTGCAGTGGAGTATCACCAACTGACTGATGGATGTCAGATCGGTCTTTATGGTGGTCACACTAGAGTTGGTGGCCTCAACTCCATTCAATAGCTTCTCCATCATGTCCTCCATGGACATCTTTCCAGAGGTAGTTGCAGCAACTTCCAAATTTCTAGGAGGAACATATAAACCGCTCCTGTCATTACTGGTTCTCCAATTTCCTTGCTCTCTGTCTTTGTAACCAGGATTTTCATAAATGTTTTGACCTTTATTACCTTGGCTATTTCCTCAGAAACCCCTTGATTATTAACATAGTTTTCCTCTTCTTACGGTTCCACATCAACTCGGTCTTGAGACGTCACAACTTTCACTTTTTCAGTCTTCCCCGTTAATAAGTTCTTGGTGAGCAGGTCCATCTGTGTTTTTAGGTGGGCCACATCTTGGTCTCTCTCCTTATCTCTTCTGTACTGCTCCACAGTCATACCAATATAAATAGTCGGGCTAGCTACCACAGAATTCCTGGTATGCCAAGCCCGACTCTGTTTGGTCATTCTATTTAGCATATTTGAGGCATCTTGAAAAGACAGATCAACAAACGAACCACCAGCAACATATCTACAATCGACATTGTTACATGGTTGAGAGACCTGTACAAAGTCTCCATCAAGTGTAGGTCTATCATATTGTTGTTTGGACACTATGTCAGCTTCTTCTTGAACCTCTCTCATGTCTCATGCAAAGCTTTGGTAGGGAGATATCTAAAGTTACTAATCTCGTCTCTCAACTATACCTTCCTAGAGGGTGGAAAAATCCATTCTAGGAATGCTTCTTTCAACTCCTTCCAGCCGGTGATGGAATCAGGCGTAAGCTCATTTAACCACATTGTTGCCTCTCTAGACTGAGACAATGAAAACAATCTCAATCGGATCACATTTTGGCTCACTCTCGAATTATCTAAAGATTTGCAAATGGTGATAAAGTTCACCAAGTGCATGTTCAGATCATCACCAGGCAAGCCACCGAACAATCCCTTCATATTCAGGAGTTGAATCATGGTACTTGTTATGCTGAATTTTGTACCAGGTGCCAACGGTTGAGGAATGATAGAACCCGTTGCACTTGCTCCGTCCATTCCTTCATCATCGTCATCAACCTCATATTGGATAGGATGTTGACCATATCTACCTCTGACTGGACGGTTTCTATTGAAGTTTTGCTGCACTGGTACAACAGTTTGCTCTGCTCGCCTTGGGCTTTGAGGATTCAGAAATTCCTCATCACCCAAGTTTTCATCATCAGGGTACAAATGACGTACTTGTTGACCCTCATTCTGTATGTTCACCTGAGCCCTGGCCAAGGCTGCCAGTTTGTCAGCCTCTTGCTGTTCTGCTATTCTCCCGATCAGCTGTAGTTTCAGATTAAATGGTAATAACTATTCTCCAAAACTTCTTGGTTTTGGAATAAACAACAAGGATCCTACAATTAAACAAAAAAAACAAACAAACATAAATCTAGGAAACTTAACTAACAGTCAATTAGCGCACAAAAACTTTCAGTTTACAACTATATTCCCTTGCAACGGTGCCATTTTTTATAACGCTCAAATTACACTCTTGAATGGGTGTAAGCGATCATTGTCAATATAAAACCCAACTAGATTGGGGTCGAATCCCACAGGGAATAAGGTATGATCCCAAGTTGTTTGCAATTTAATTCACTGATACTTTAATGTTTCCTGAAATGGGGGGTTTAGGTTTTACGAATAATTGTTTGTCACTTTAATTTCGATGTTTGTAATCAAGAGTTTATGAAATAACCAGAATTATGTTCACTAGGGATTACGGTACATGACAGATGCTAAAGGTGATTCAAGATTCTCATGGTGGGTAGGATAAAAAGCTATCCTTATCAATGTTATGCTCAAATGTCTCTCGACCTACTTAAGCGATTAATTTCCTAATCCTCTCTGGCTTAGGGAATTTCTATTTATTGCCAGATTTTACCTCAGGTTAACCAACCTTGTTATAGCGCTGATTATGAAATGAAATATTTCTGAGTCCCTATTGATAATTCACTTCCTACTATTTTTGATTTCTTTCTCAAGAAAATCAAAGAAGGTGTATCTACTGTTTGCAACCAACAAACGTTAATTAAAGCTTAAGAATTATCAAGAAATCTTACCATCTATTGAATCTTGAATACTTAGCACCTTATGTAGACCTAACCCTAGATCCCATAATTTAGGTTAATAGAGTTTAGCCACTAATGATGCAATAAACAAGCACATAAGTTGAATTCATAGTTGGGAAAATTAACTACAACGATGATGAAAATCAAGAAGTGTAACTTGAACTAAATCTTAATACAAAACTCCCAAAATATTGACGACAATCTTCTCTCAACAATAATGTTCTAGAGAATATTGGAACTGGAGAGAGAGAGAGAAAAATCATGCATATGTATGTTGCAAGATATGTCAATGATAATTAGAAAATCCTAAAAGCTCCTATTTATACTTGAGTCTAATTAAGGAAATAAAATAACAACTTAAGTAAATTTCTTTGACAGGTGACGCCATTAGGTGACGCCTTATCAAGGGTCTGACGTCTTATCAGGAATGGCGTCAGATTTTCTTCAATGTTGACAAGCTCCACCTAAGGCTAACGATGTGAATGACGATGTGTCAGGAGTATGACGACGTATCATGGATGTCGTTAGCTCCTCTTCCTCTTTTATAATTTCTGCCTAAGGCTGACGATGATCTTGACGCCTTGTCACAACTTTGATGCCTTCTCATAAAATGTCTTTACAACTTCTCTTTAACTCCCATTCTCTGGTTAAGTCTGCCGGTGGCCTTAATATCTTATCACTAGGCTGAGGACTTATCATGAATGCCATTAGCCACACTTGTCCTTTATTTGCTTCAGAATTCAACCTTTTTGCTTCCATTTTTATTGGTTCCCCTGCACCTTATCTTTTACTGCAAAATTAAAGTAAAACCAATCAAATACGACAAAAGTTGCTTAAGACTTCACAATTATTCATGGCTAAAAGCATAAAATGTGTTATCATTTGTTCAGACGTCAACCCATAACCACATCAGGAGAACTTTCTTGATCATGTCGAGTCTGGAGTGCATATAAATTATTCTGGGGATACCCACTGGTGGCACTAGATGTCGCACCGTACTGAGTTAGGCGACCTACTAGAGCTGATAAAAGATTAGATTGTCCCTACTGGCATGAATCTTTTCACCTCAGTGCAACTAATTGACACTACCAAACCCAATGACCTATATTTCCATATCCAAAACATACATCACTACCAGCCTTACACTCACCTTGATGATTTCTACCATATTTTCTGCAGAGAGGATTAGTATGACTACTTTTCACACTACCCTCAGACTTAAAGCCTTTCGCTCTATCCTGACTGTCTTTCCTGAACATAGACACTGGCACACTAGCTGAAGATAGAGCTGGGGCAAAAAATTTCCAATGGAACTGAGAATGGTAACCACCTTCAGACCTTAGCTAAGAAAAGTTAAAACTACCTATTCTGGCCCTCTTATTCTCTCTCTCTTTCTCCTCAATCTACTGGGCATAAACTATAATTTTAGATAAGTCCATACCCTTAATCAACATGGTGGTCCTACACTCCTTGACCATACTATCAGCTACTCCAGATATAAACTTACTCATTCTAGACTTATTATCTTCTACAATAGTAGGAGTATACCTTCCCAACTGAGTAAACTTAAGAGACTACTCCTTCACGCTTATATCACCCTACTTTAAATTGATGAACACCTGAACATTATCTTCCCTCAACTCTAGGGGAATGAAACTATCTAAGAAAGCTATGGTAAAATCATCCCACTCAACAGGACCTGCTTCAAGACCTTAGTCCTTCTTCCACTACTTAAACTAGGTGTTAGCTACATCATACAACTTATATATAGCCAACTCTGCACTTTTATTCGAAGTGATACCCATGATATCAGTCATCTTTTGTACCATATCTAGGAACTCCTATGAATCCTCTTCAAACATGGATCCCATAAACAAAAGGGGATTTATCAAAGTAAAATATCAAATCCTAGATGCAACTGTATTTTTTGCTAGATTGGTAGGGGTAACAACCTACTAGTTGTTCTCAGCATCAATAGAATGGGCTAAAGTCATGAAAGTAACCTTGAATTTGGCATGAGAGACATACTTACTCAGGGAATATTCCTAAACAGACGGTGGTGCAGGCTGATCCAAGTTCCTTCTTCCATTATTTTTTTTAGGAGGCATTGTTTGTAAACAGAACAAAGGATAAATTAGAAAGAGAGTTTAAATAGAGCTCATGCTCTTTCACAGGACATTAACACTGGAAGAAAGGAAACTTTCCTAAAGACGTCTCATATCCCCTTGTCCATAAGTGTGGTGCACCTCACACCTATGCAAAAGACTCTACTCAACATGGTTTTTAGACTCCCTAGGACACTTTAAAATCTTAGGGTCTGATACCAAGTTTTTTCATAACCCAAGGCTATCCCCTAGTCGTGGAAATGATTCTTAAGGTCACAAGTGACCACAAGATAACCCATGAACTGCTACCTGCTATGAGTACTAAGTAAAGTAGTAATATAATACATGTGTGGAAGATAAGCTGATGAAATACTATAAATTTGAATACTGAAATACACGTTAAAACATGTCTAAAATATCTGATAGAACACTATAAATGAAACTATCTCTCTGAGCAATTGATAATACCGAAAGAATTGACTGAATGTATAATAAATATGTCTAAAAGTCTCTAAACATTATAGGGAGTTGATGGTACAAACCCAAACTAACTCTAACTGACTAAACATAAGGAAATGCTGAAATAATTGAGATAAATGAATCATGTCCTCGATGGATGAAGAATCACCACTATTGCTACTGAGTAACGTTAAGCTATCTATGAATGATGTGGAAATTATGCGTTTGAACCTATGTTATAAGACACCATAGAGCAAACAAAAGTATGCGGTCAGTACTTTGAATGTACTGGTATATGAGACAAGGTTGGATGAAATGCATTGGACAACTGAGTATGAGTGCATGAACATGTAAGATCTGAGAATGCAAGACCAAGAATAAACATGTTTCTGAAATAATCTTTAAACTAAAAGACTAAATTATGTATGACTGATTAACTGGCAATCTGTACACATAGTCCAGCAAGACTGAACTGAAATACTGTTTAAAACTGTGGGAGCTATCATGTAACCGACATAAACCATATGATCTATCATAGAGTCAAATGTCTAACCCACGTTGAGGAGGGTTGTTCTATCCTTTCCATCGGAACAGAACCTGAACTAGAGTGATCACTAAACGAAGCCCATATTAGGCAAGAGGAAACATTCTCTGGTGAGATCCCTAAACATACGGTGGCACGTAGTTTCGAGGGAAGTAGAATAAGCTGAACCCACACTTTCCACTCGTTGATAAATCCTACCCCCAACTAAATGATACTGAAATACTAATTGGTGCATGTACTGATAACTAATAACTGATAAGCTCAGGTCGTGGTATTCAAAAAATAACAACACATACAGATTCTAAGGTAATTATAAACATGTAAACTAATAATGCTCACTATGATCATGGTGTTCTGAATATGATATTAAAACCATGGTCTGACTGGCTTTTTACTTGATGAATGGAAATCATGTAAAAAACTTTGCTATCAGGTGTTCATAACCCACTAATACTGAATGATTATAAAATACAATATCAAACCTGAAATAATTTAGTATGTAATCATAGTTCAAAGATCCCAAAACATAGACATTTTATCAAATGTGTGAGAATCATGAACTTGAACATGGGAATATCTTAAAACATGAGAAATAGCATGGTTACGTGACTAATATCACAACTTGATAATATAACATGAAATTCACTTGAATATAACATGTGAGGTTAAAGATTAAAGCATGAGATAATCTAAATTTTCATGAAATCATTCCTGAACATGAAAAGAGTCAAAGTACTAAGGAAACACATAAATTTGATCCATCTTGAACATAAAAAACTCCATAATAAGAGAAAAATCCATTCTTTAGTTAAAAATGAAGATTTTTGGGATCTATTGGTGAAAGGGACCCATGGATGAACCTCCGACATACCTTAATAGCTATAATCCTAAAGATTGCTTGAACATAGAAGCTTGAACCCATGATTTCAATAGAATGAATCTTGGGTTTGTTCATGGGGAAGAAGAAGGGTTTCTTAAGAGTAATTTGGAGTAAAAGGGGCAAATAATTCCCTTTTGGAATTTCCAAATCGTGTTAAGGAAGAAATAGGATAAGGGAAATAACTCAAATGCCCCTTGGGTAATTAAGCCATAACACTGTATGGGATAGAGCCATGCGTCGCACCTCTTTCTCCATGGAATAAAGAAATGTACTATGTCGCTTACTCTAGGGAATCTAGCAATACGTCGTAGAGCACCTCACCATGGGAGAGAGCAATGCATTGTATCCTTATCGCATTGCTTCACTATTTTGGCTATCCAACCACGCCCTGAATCTTATCCAAAGATCTAAAAATTCACCTGAGACATACTTTTCCCTCCCTAACCATAAATCACCTTTGTAACCAACATTCGAGTGTTGAGAAGGCTAAACTAAAAATTTGCAAAGTTTAGGGGTCTTGAAAATGACTAAGTCCTCAACACTTAATGAGATTTTCAAGCCTTGGACCCCGTAATCCTGTGACTAAGATTTGAATCAATATTGGAATATTATGAAGTATTAAACTAAGTTGGCTCACCTTTTTCCAGTAAGATTTGATTATAATGCAACCAAGTTAGCCAATATTTATGTCAAAGAAACTTGAGGCTACGTGGTGTACTAGTGCCCATTATTTCACACCGAGGTACTCAGTTAAATTCTAATATTTTGAGAAGGTATCAGCCCAAGTTTGGTTCTAGATTGTACCTAAGCATATTTTCAATCCAAAATCCAATGATCAATAGAAACAAACTATCCAAGTACTTGAAGACATTCTTTGGGCTGGCGTAAGGATTTCGGGGGTTAGTGGGACTAATGCCTACCATTATGTGAATTTTCGAACAACAAAAACTACCACCCTATTATTGACATGGCTCTCTTTAAGGACTTATATGGTAGACTATGTTGGTCCCAGAGTGGGAGGTTTAATGTATTCTAGGTAAGGCCTTAGGGCACTAATATGCTCAAGGACTCTATAGAATAGGTGACATTATACAGGAGCAGCCCATAGTGGGTCAAAGATAACAAAAATAATACACAAATAAAAAGGTATGAGATACGGGAGAATGTACTTTTGAAGGTGTCACCCAGAAAGGGTGTAATGAAATTTGGCAAGAAGGGAAAGTTGAGCCCAAGGTACATAGGACCCTTGAGGTGGTGAAGAAAGTAGGGTCGGTAGAATATAGGTTGGGGTTATCCCCTAGAATGTCTGGGGTTCACCCCATATTTTATGTGTTAATGTCAAAAGAAGTACTGAGAAAATGGTCACAGATCATTCTTTAGGATTCAAAACTATATGATAATGTATTATCTTATGAAGAGAAAAAATATCTCTCCTATATAGAAATGTAAAAAAGTTTTGGACATAAATTATTTATTGTGTTAAGGTTAAGTGGAGGAATCATACTAGTGAGGAAGCTATATTGTATACCCCAGTGGACATATATAAGTGGTGTCTGCACTTGTTCACTTCTTTTTGTACATTCTATCTCAGTTGTTATGTCTTCAATCTAGTTATTATTTAGGGATAAACGAGTGGTTAATGCGTATCAAAAGTAACGACCCAAAATTTTGCTAGACTAAATAAGAGGTGAAAAATTCACCTACACTTCCCTTAGATATATTTTGTATAATTCAAGGATTGTCTAGTTATGGCTTATTTTTGAGGATGTTATAGTTGAATAAAATTTTGTATTGATTTGGTTTATAGTTATGGGATTTAATGTCAAAATTAGATTGGTAATGAGCATAGAAGGTTGTAGCAACTTTTGATACCTAAAACAAAGTTATCAGACTCTAAATATATCATTTATCATGGAGGGGTAGGTTTGCAATGGAAAAACACTTGGTGTGTGTTTTATAATGAGGAAAACCAAGGAGGGGTCCCGAGTTCATTCTTTTGACTACTTTAACAAAAAAAGTTATGGTTGTTGTAATACCCGTGCTTATTCCTAGATAGAAATCATCTCAAGGATGCTAGTACTTTCTTTGAAATACAAATATATTTTTGTACCCATTTTATTTTTGAGATTTCTACTTTTTATCACGTGGGAAATTGAGTTAGATTTCTAACGATACCAATTTTTTCCAAATCTGACACCAAACGAGGAAGTTATGGATGTTTTAATCAGAACTGACCGAAACGCTCAGGTGCGATGTCCAAGTTGATGGACCTCCAAACAAGTGATGGACCGCCACTTTGACCATCATAACAAAGGAAATAGGGCCACTTTATTTATAAGGATTGACAGACGAGTTGATGGATCGTCAAATTTTTGACGGACCATCATCCAGGCCGTCAACTCTTATCCAGTGAACCCCATTTCTGGTCCACGTATGATAGTCGAAATGACGGACCGTTAGATGGGTCTCATACGCCATGTTCAGTTTACTTCTAGGAGGTTTTAATAGAGATATTTTGGTCACTTACCACTAGCCTATATATACCCAGATGAGTTCGAATTCAGCCATTTTGCTCATAATTATTTCACAAATAAAAACTAGGGTTTCTCTCTAACTTTAATCTCAAGAAAAAGACCCAATCTTCTTCAAAAATCAAAGGATTTCAAATCCTTCAAGTTCAAAAACATCAAGAACCTTGATTCAGGTATGCGTAGTGTTCATCTATGGATCCATTTTGTTCATAGATCTCATGAACCATGTTTTAAATATTTTGTGATTATCTTGTTGTGATATGAGCATGTACATGTTGATGATTGTTGTTTAAGTTTCAAGATGATATCTAAAGGTGATTTCATGAAGTATATGTGTTTGTTAGTTGAAACCCATGATCCTTATGTGGCTTAATATGGTGAAATTCATGAACACACTTAAGCTAAAAGAATGCATGCAAAGTGTTTGATAATATGCCTAGATGATAGAATTCATGTAGCATGATTTAATAGTGCTTAAATGACAAGTCGATGCTCTATGCTTTACGATTTCCCATGAATTCCATGTGAGTGATATGCGTTGTTGTTATGATATGGATTGACTATGATATTGAAGCTAAGCAAGTATATACATGTAGTATGAATTTCCTTTCCATGTATAAGATGTTGAAAACTATGCTTAGTCTGAAATCCCCTACTCATAATATGGTAAATAGTGGACTCTACTCTTATGATCAAGTTAGTCATGTGTGTCAATTTCCTTCCATTGAGTCCTAGGGGTACTTGTACCCAAAAAATATAGTTGTGTACCTAGATCCATGTTACGTTATCACGATAATCTCAATCAAGCCATGATCTATAGAACTCAGTCGGGTATGTGACTCAAGAAACCTCAGAAATCTCATGATCTTAGTTAATTATCAAATAGTAACACTAATCCATCAGTCAACTGAAGTCAGTTACTCAGTCTATGTACCATCAGTTAAATCACGTTAAGTCTCTACATTTAGGAGTAGATGTTAGCACCGAGTGAACCCAAGGATGAGAACTGACCTGTCAGTTTAGGGTGTGATTCTTAGTAATCATCCTTGTATTCCAGAACTACGTAGTCAGTGTAGGTTGAGACATCTAAACCTGTTAGATTAGGGTTGATTAGGTGGCTTAATCTGTTAGTTTAGGGTTCCCACCATTGTCATTTTGAGTACCTGCCAGCTAAGGGTAACTCATAGCTGTCCTTAACAGTGGCGCGGTATTGACACCCTTCTAGTCGAGGCAGTGATTGAACACCAACTTAGCTATATGTGTTTTTGGAGCATATCGGTCAAACAACTACCTCCCACAGTTTCAGTTCCAGTGTCAGTAAAAGAACACAAATAGTTCTTCAGATTTCAGTATATCAGGACTGTTAGACACAGTCAATTCAGTTAAAGAACGGAACAAAGATAGTTCTATTAGATTCAGGACTGTCAGATACAGTTATCTATGTTATCAGAATTTTAGTATTTGTCATGCCAGATATCAGTGATGGGTTATCCTGTGGTCCTTTGCGGTCATAAGCACCGTGTAGCACTCCATTTCATAAAATTGTGGTGTTACAAACTTGGTATCAGAGCCTAAGGTTCAATAGAGTCCTAGGAAGTCTGAAAGTCGTATCTAGTAGAGTCTTGTGCATAGGTATATTGCGCGCCACATTTATGTGCAAGAGGCTACAAGATGTTTTAGGAATAGTTTCTCTTTTATAGGTATTCATATCGTGCTAGTGAGCATAATCTCAAGTTAAACTCTGTGTCTAATCCGTTCTTTTCTTATTTCAGAATATGCCTCCAAAGAGAAGAAACCAACCAGCTCCTCATCCCGAAGATCTTTTGGGCGAACATGTTTCTCATGCGGATTTTAGGGCCGCATTCACCAGACTTGTTTAGTTTGTGGCTGCACAAAATGAATGGCCACCTATTATTCCGACCAATTCAGTGTCCAAATCAGCTGCGGATAGGATTTGGGACTTCACCCGAATGAACCCTCCATCTATCTTTGAGTCTAATTCTAATAATGACCTAGAGAAATTCATTGACCAAGTCCAGAAGTGATAGATATCATGGGAGTTACTTCTTGTCAGGGTGCCGAGTTAGAAGAATACCAGTTACAGGATGCTCACACTTGGTACAAACAGTGGAAGTTCGAGAGGTTAAAGGATACAAATCCTATATAGTGGGAGGAATTTGTCACGACTTTCTTAGACAGATTATTTCCCCAAGAGCTGAGGGAGGCAAAAGTTCTAGAGTTCATCAACCTCAGGCAGGGAAATATGATGGTTAAGGAGTATTCTCTCATATTTACTTAGTTAGACAGATATGCCCTTCATGTGGTTGCATACAACAGGGCTAAGATGAGCAAGTTCATGTCAGGGGTGAATGATAGCATGGTAAATTAGTATAGGTCTGTGATTCTGAATAGTGATATGACTTTAGCCAGGCTCATGAATCATGCTCAACAAATAGAGTAGCAGAAGATTAGGACTAAGGAGAGGCAGAACAAGAGAGCAAGGTCAGGCAGTTTTAGTTTTGCTCAACCAAAATTTGAAGGAGGAAATCGTTCGCAGTTTTGTCCTAAGCCAGCAATTCTAGCTCCTTTCTACACCAGTGCCCCAGTGCAGAAATTCAGAGATGGAAATAGAGATCGAGCACCAGGCTCTAAGTCTTAGGGCAGTGTCAGCAGTGCTCGACCTAATCCCCTATGTCAGACTTGTGGTAAGAACCACAAGGGTAGCTGTAGAGTTGGTAGTGATATTTGTTTTGGTTGTGGCAAGCCAGGCCATGGGATTAGAGAGTGTCCACAGTCAGGTCTACAGGGTCAACAGAATCGCTCCACAGCCAAGTCCGGTCGCCCAAATCAGCAGATTTCCACTTCTAGTGCCACTAGTGGTTAACGCCCAAATAGACTCTATGCTCTTCAGACCCGATAGGATCAGGAAAATTCTCCTGATGTCATTACTGGTACGTTACAGATTTTCCATGTTCATGTTTATGCTTTGCTAGATCCAGGTGCATCCTTGTCTTTTGTTACTCTTTATATAACAGACGATTTCGAAATCAATCCCAAAATTTTAGCAGAGCCCTTTTCAGTCTCTACCCCAGTAGGTAAAACCATCATAGCTCGGTGAGTATACAGGCACTACCCGATTATGATATTTCAGAAAGCCACATCAGCAAATTTAGTTGAGTTAGAGATAAATAATTTTGATGTCATTCTCAGCATGGTTTGGCTTCATTCCTGCTATGCCATAATCGACTACAGAACTAGGGTAGTTCATTGTCAGTTCTCGAATGATACCTCCCTAGAGTGGAAGGGTAGTACTTCATCTTTCAGGGGTCAACTTATTTCCTACCTTCGGGCAATGAAAATGATTTCTAAGGGGTGTGTGTTGGGGACATATCCCATCAACTCCATAGTTCATACAGTTTAGAGGCTTTTCATATGGATTTATTAGTATTCAGTTTTCTGTATTATGAGTATTAATATATGTGTTGAACCTTAGGGCTTGTTTTCATATTTATTCTCGATATTATGCAGTGTACAAGTATAGATATCAGTAAAGGGTTAGCTTGTGGTCATTCGGGGTCATAAGCATCATGTGACATCTCGATATGGGATCTCGGGGCATTACAATACTCCTTGGAAAGATTATGACACCTCTCCCCAACATGAGGTTTCTTCCTTAGGAGGACAAAATGTTGGACTCCATGTAGCTCGCATGGTTTATGTCGGTTAAGAGAACCTCCCTAAACTAAAGTATTTTCCATTGAGATTGAATATTTTCCCTAAAGCTTTGGGATGAGAGATTTTCTAAAACGAATGAATTGCTTTGAGTATTTTCCAAATAAGGAAGTAGTTTTTTCTACTAATACGAGTTGATCACCAGTTTTCAAACAAAAGTTATATGATTTTGAGTTCCAAGTGTTTGAGTTGAAAAGAATTATAAGTTCTTGAGCATTAAAGAAGTGTTACTCCCCATGAGATATATGCATGAGTTGAAAGGATTGTTTAAAGTTTCCTTCAGCCTATGAGTAATGAGAATAAGAAACGAGTACAAAATTTAAAGCCAAAGTATAATGACTCACGAGATTTGTGTTACATGCATCATTCTACATGATTTATGAGCTTTATATTTTTTACTTATTCAAGCCATGTGAGTCATTCCTATTTGCATGCATGATTTGATTAAAGAGTATTGACATTGTTTTATGTAACTGCATACACCCCCACATACTCAGTACATTCCCAAGTGCTTATCCACATATACGTCTATGTGCTACATTATCTTATAATGTAGGTTCAGGTGCTCAGTCCTAGTATCGTCAATGATTCCCAAGTATCTTTGTCTATATTTCTACTGTGGTGAGTCCTTATGGTTTCAGGGTCTATCTTCAGATATTTCAGTTCAGTTTGAGTCAGTTGGGGACCTGTCCCAAAAACTCTCTAGTTCATAGAGTAGTAGAGGCTTTGTAAGACTAGTTATCAGATTGTGGTTGTGTTGAGATTTCCAGTATTGTGGTCCTTTGGACCGAGTATTATGTTTGTATTTCCTTTCATTTGATATGACAGTGCCATTGTTTTGTATATTCCTTATTGAATGAGTTATTATAAGTAGTGATAGGCTCAAAGAGTTAGCTTGGGGCTACTTATAGCCTTAAGCACCGTGTGACGTCCCGGGATGCATTTTCGGGGCATTACAAAAGAATACTGAAAAGACCTCTTAAATAAAGGGTTCATCAGGACCAATGTATCTCCTTGGGGTGCACCAATTCTATTTTTCTGAAAGATAGATGACTCTCTTAGAATATGTATAGACTGCCATCAGTTGAACAAAGTCACCATCAAGAACAAATACCCACTTCCTAGAATCGATGACTTGTTTGACCAACTTCAGGGTGCCTGTTACTTTTCAAAGATAGACCTCAGATCCGACTATCATCATCTCAGAATAAGGGAATGTGACATTCTGAAAACAACTTTCAGAACTTGCTATGGTCACTTCGAATTTCTAGTCATGTTATCAGGTCGTATCAATGCCCCAACAACTTTCATGGACTTAATGAACTGCATGTTAAAGCAGTACATAGACATGTTCATCATAGTCTTCATCGATGACATTCTTTTTTACTTCCTCAATGAAAATATCATGCAGACCAACTCAGAATAGAATTACAGACTCTCAGAGCCCATCAGTTGTTTACTAAATTTAGTAGATGCATATTTTGGCTAAGGTCAATATCTTTACTTGGTTACATAGTTTCTGGTGATGGAATTAGAGTTGATCCTCAAAAGACCAAAGCAGTGAGAGACTTACCCTGAGCCATCTCTCTGTCAGATATCAGGAGTTTCTTAGGTTTGGCTAGCAATTACCGATGGTTTGTTGAAGGAATTATGTCTATTGCATCCCCCATGTCTAGATTGACTCAGAAGAAAGTCAAGTATCAGTTGTTAGATTCTTGTGAAAAGAGTTTTCAAGAGTTGAAAACTCGACTCACTATAACCCTGGTTTTGACTTTGCCATATGGTTCAGATAGTTTGTTGTGTATTGTAATGCTTTTAGAGTTGGTTTGGGGTCTTTTTTGATGCAGAGAGGTAAGGTTATAGACAACGTCTCTAGGCATCTTAAGCCCCATGAAAAGAATTATCCCACCCATTATTTTGAACTAGCAGCAGTTGTGTTTGCCTAAATGATTTGGAGGCACTATTTGTATGTGGTTCATGTTGATGTGTTCACAGACCACAAAATCCTACAATATGTGTTTTCACAAAAAGACCTGAACTTGCATCAGAGAAGGAGGTTAGAGTTGTTGATAGATAATGACATGAGTGTTTTGTATAATCTGGGAAAGGCTAATGTAGTGGCAGATGCCCTCAGTAGATTTTCCATGGATAGTTTTGCTCACATTGAGGATGGTAAGAAGAAGTTAGTTTAGAAAGTTCATCATCTTACCATACTAGGTGTCCGTTTGGTTGATTCGGCCGAGAGTAGTGTTTGGGTGAAGAATAGTTCTGAATCTTCTTTAGTTTTTAAGGTGAAAGAAAAGCAAGATAAGGATCCCGGTTTAGTTAAGCTAAAAGAGTCAGTCATATATCAGAAAGTTGAGGTTTTCTCCCAAGGGGGAGATGGTGTGTTGCATTTCCAGGGAAGGCTATGTGTGCCATATGTAGATGATGTGAGGCAGCGATTCTTGCTTAAGTGCATCGTGTGTGTTACTATATTTATCCAGGGACCACTAAAATGTACCAAGACTTATGGAAAGTCTATGGATGGAGTGGGATGAAGAGGGACATTGCAGAGTTTATGGTTAAATGCTCTACTTATCAACAGGTGAAGATTGAGCACCAAAAGCTTAGTAGTTCCATGTAGGAGTTTGGTATTCCCACCTGGAAGAGGGAACAAGTGAAAATGGACTTTGTGATGGGTTTTTTTCGTTCTCATAATCATAAAAATTCGATTTGGGTCATTGTAGACAGGATGACCAAGTTCGTCTATTTCTTGCGAGTCCATACTTTCTATTCTGCCCAGGACTATGCTAAGATTTATATCAGAGAGTTTGTTTGGTTGCATAGTATCACATTTTCCATTATTTAGGATAGATCTACGCAGTTTAGCTCTTACTTTGGAAAGCCTTCCAAAAGGGTATTAGTACCCAAGTCCATCTCAGTACAACCTTCCACCCTCAAACAGATGGTCAAGCAGAAAAGATAATTCCGACTTTAGAGATTATGTTGAGAGCGTGTGATCTTAATTTTAAGGGTAGTTGGGATGATCACTTTCCTTTGATTGAGTTTGTGTATAATAACAGCTATCATTCCAGTATTCAAATGGCTCTATTTGAGACTCTTTATAGGAGGAGATGTAGATCTCTAATTGGTTTCTGATTTGTTGGTTTGACGTAGATAAAGTTGTGGCGGTGGGGCCTGACTTGGTGTTTGATGCTTTGGATAAAGATCAGTTGACTAGAGAGAGGCTTAAGATAGCCCAAAGCCTATAGAATTGTATGTAGATGTAAGAAGGAAAGATCGTGAATTTGAGATTGGTGATCTTGTATATCTAAAGATCTCTGCTATGAAGGGAGTGAAGAGGTTTGGTAAGAAGGGGAAGCTTAGTCTCCAATATGTTTGTCCTTATAGGATTCTATGTCATTTCAAAAAGGTAGCCTATGATCTTGAGTTGCCTACGGACTTAGCATCAATGCACCCAGTGTTTTATATCTCCTTGCTAAGGAAGTGCATAGGTGACCAAACAGCTGTAGTCCCCATAGAGAGTGTATATGTTCTGAATAATCTTTCTTATAAAGAAGTTCCAGTCAAAATTCTTGACCAACAGATTTGTAGACTAAGGAACAAAAAAGTTCCCTTGGTCAAAGTTCTTTGGCGCAACCAGTCCATTGAGGGAGCCACTTGGGAAGAAGAAGCATACATGAAAACCAAGTACCCTCATCTCTTCTCTGCAAACTCAAACTTAGCCTAAGGTAATAGTCTTCCTTAGATTTACTCTGTTCTATGCTTAGTTCTAGTTGTATATCATTCTCATATCATTCATGCATTCATGAATCATTTCAGTCATATGTCATACCTCAAGATTCAGTCATGTTTTAGCCATGCATATCACTATAGTTATAGTACCTTAGTTCCTCTCATCTTAATCAGTCTCATTCAAACACGAATGATCCCAATGGGGAGATATTGTAAGACCCCATAAAGTCCTAGCCCATCTCAGTCTTATATAGACTGCGAAAAGAGGTCCCAGACATTGAAATTTTTTAGCTAAGTGTAAAGACTTAGTCTAATTTTTGGCCTCGATATTTCAATGGTCTCATTTCCAATCTTCCCGGCCTTAGATTGTTAATTTTTAAATTGATTCATAATCAGGGTTATCTATAGGTCATCTCGGATGAGTTTTGGAATTGTTGGGCATTGTTTGAGATGTGTTTGGGTGACCAAAATAGTGAGCCAACACAATTAGGATGTGTCGCATTGGCTATCACGTTGTAACCATCGATGCGGCGCATCGGTAATCGCATCGACACCATCGACGTGGCGCATCACCTACCGCATCACTAGGCACTTTTTGCCTAATAAATTACGGGTTTGTGGGGGTGATTAGGTCATTTTCCATTTACATTATTCAGCCATAACATGAAATTAAGCCTCCCAAAAGGCAAATTAATTCATTTTTTTCACAAAACCTCTCAAGAATAAAACCCTAGGTTCATCAAATTTAAGTCCAAGTCGCAAGAATTCACCAACAATTCTCACAAATTCAGAAACCAAGGTACGTTAGGTGTTAATCCTTGGGTTCCTTCCACCTTTGGAGTTCAAGAATCCTTTTTCAAAACATAGATTATGATTTACATTCTTAAATGGAATTTGTGTTCATGTATGTGTTGTTGTATGGGTTTCAAGCCAAGAATATTTTGAGTTACATTTAAATAAACTAGAATGTGAGTTGATTTATGTAACCCTCATGTTAAATCTTTGAATTTGTGATGTTGAATGTGGTAGTCATGTCATTCATATATTGCTCATTATCATGTACAAGAATTATGCATCCTAGGTGTTTGACAAAATGTCTATGTAAATGAATTGTGCATGGTAACCAATGTGTGGTGCTTTTAAAGTTGAGATATGATTCCATTGTCTATGTTATCGAGTCCTAGGGGTATTAAATACTCAAAATTAGCTATTTATCTAGTTTCCTATCAAAATAGAATAGTTCTTTAGTATCCCGAACAATAGCATTCATTATGTTAACAGAATCAGTGTGAGTTCAGTCAAGCCTAGTACAGTCTAGTGATCAGTTCCAGTGTCGATTCAGGTGGGACTAGGATTCAGCATCGAGCAAACCCAGGGATGGGTTCATTCCTGCCAGTATAGGGTTTGACCCTTAGTAGTAGTCCCTGAGTTACAGAACTACATAGCCAACGTAGGGTAAATTGTCTTCCTGCCAGACTAGGGTTGACGTAACCATAAATATCTCATGAGTCTTCCTGCTAGATTAGGGTTGACCCAGCCAGTGTTAGTAACCCATGTCACAGTTCTAACATCCTTCCAAATAGGGTTACAAGTTAGACCCCAAATTAGTATATAATTAGGGTATGTCAGTTAGATGATAACTCCCACAGTCTCAGTTTTAGTATTCAATACAGAACTCAGTTGATATTTACACAATAACGACATACAAATATCAAATATTCAGTTATCAAAAATTCAGTACTTCAGTTTCAGTCTAAACTTTTATTTATTAGTATTAAGTTATTAGAACTCAGTACGTCAGTCTTACTCTAGTTCAGACAAATGATATATGCTTGGATTCTATGTTTAGTACTTTCAGTAGTCCCAGTCTTACATATACTCTCATCCAGTTATCTCATGAAATTTACTTACTATTACTCATGCACATGAACCCATGCATATTAGCCTAACCTCACCTAGTGTACCAGTACATTCAAAGTACTAATGCATACTCTATTTACACTATGATGTCTCATATCATAGGTTGGGACGCTTGGGTTCCTGGCCGTACTTAGATAGATCAGTCGATCAGCCATAGCTATAGTAGTGAGTCCTCATCATCGATGACGTGATACTTATTTAGTCATTGCATAACTTACAGTATTTTAGTATTTCAGTTATTTCCTAACAGTAATGGAGTTAGTTGGGTCCTGTCCTATCAACTCTTTTATTTTGGATGTTTAGAGGCTTTCAGATATTTTAAGTTAGTAGTTATTCAATATATGTACTTAGTATTTGTTTTCCAGTATTATGAACCTTATGGCATTTTCTGCTTCATTGCCTTATATGTTTTATGATTATTATTCAGCATTCACAATAGGTACCAGTCCTGGGTCAGCTTGTGTTCCTTCGAGGTCGTAAGCACCATATGACGCCCAAGGTGTACTCTTGAGGCATTACAGTTTCATAGACTTTCAGTAGAACTAATGTATTTGATTACATTTTTGTTTTGTATAAGTAGAGGTATATTCATTTTTATATAGCTTTGTATTGATCCGATTCATAAAAGATTAATCTCCTACTTATTTCATTCAGGTTTATGTATTTTATTTAGTTGCTAATGATTTATGTCAGTACAACGGTTATCTTGGGATAACATGGTGTCCTAAGCACCGTGTGATGACTAGGTGTAATCTCGGGTCATTACATGTGTAGCTACATTATTTCATAATGTAGGTATGTAACACCCCAATTTTCTGAACCGGAATGCTACACGGTGCTCATGAGCCCAAAGGACCACAAGCTAACCCATGAATGATATCTATACTTATATACTGCATAATATATCATAAAATACGGAAATATGAACATAAAAGGCCATAAGTTTCGAACTTAATAAACGTTTGATAACAAAATATCAGAAAAAGGTATAACACTACCAAAACAAGTCATAAATACTGAAAATAATGAGATCTGAATATCTAATCTGACATCTAGTCTGAAAGCCTCTAACTGAACTAAATAAGGAGTTGAAGGAACATGTCTCCAACTAACTCCATCTAGCAATTAAATAGTAAATGTAGCAATAATCATATCGTCCTCGAATAAGAAGGACTCACTGTAAACTCTGAACACTAGAATGTTGTTGCTGATCTGGAGCTCGTGCCTCTAAACCTATGGTGTAACATAAGAGAAAACACCATAGCATAAATGCATCAGTACGTCTAAATATACTGAGTATACAAGTGAGCTAGGCTAAATGCAAAGGGTTATATGCATGAACAATGCTAACTAATATGAACGTGAGAATACATAAATGCATAAATAACTATAACTAAATTTGTGATGATGCTGACTACTGAGTCTAAATGCTGATGACATGAATTTACTATTACTAAGGTACTAAATAGATTATTGACTATTTCTGACAGTTCTAATTATGAAGAACTGGTTTGAATGACTTTGTCTAACAGTCCTAAAACTGAATACTGGTAATGTGAGCTATGACAACTGATATAGCTGATATAACTATAATAATTGGACTAATCGATATAACTGATACTGAGAGACAATATCTAATAGTCTAAGTTCTGATGGAACTATTTGAGTTCCGTTCTACTTGGAGTAACTAAATCTGAGATCAGTCCTATCTAGCGGGTGATCATGAGTATACTGATAATAAGAATGATTAGACTTAGTCTGAGATCAGTCCTATATAGTGGGTGATCTTTAAATCTAATAATTCTGATACTGATTAAACATAGTTGAGATCAGTCCTACATAATGGGTGATCTAGAAGTCTATTTACAATGATAAGCATTGACTGTATCTAACAGTACTGAATCTGTACTACTAAGATGATTTAACTGTGTCTGAAAGAACTGCTTCTCTAACTGAAACTATGGGATGTGTTTATCTAACCAACATGACCCAAGCTAAGCTGATTGGGGTCCAATATCTGCCCAAACTAGAATGGTGTCAGTACCGCGCCACCAGTAAAGACATCTGTTGTGGAGTCAGTCCTAATCTAGCAGGTTACTCCTGGGATCAGTCCTATACATACAAATGTGATAAACGGGTGACTCCTGAGTATGTCATTCCTATCTAATAGGTGACATCTCGTACCTATGCTGGCAACATAGTTTTGGAACTTAGGGATTTCTTCTAGGGATCTCAGTTCTATTATAGCGGGTGAGCCCCCATCCCTAGGTTTGCTCAATGCTGAATCCTACTCCCATCTGAAAGACACTGAACGGAATAACTAGGCTAAACTAAATAACTTAACTGAACTGATTTGTTAAACTGATACTGATTAACTTAACTGATACTAGTGGTATTTCTTAGCGGAGCTAAAACTGAGTTTACTGGATTCCGATGACGGATGGAATATAATGAGTTCTTAGGACTGATTAAGAGTACTGAAGTTACTAAGATTTACTGTGATTACTGAGGCTGCTGAGCACTGAGATTACTGAGAATACTGAACTACTGAGATTACTAAGTTTTCCTGAGTCACATAACTGACTGATTTCTATAGATCATGGCTTGACTGAGAGTATCGTGAAAACATGGACTGGCTCTAGGCACACAACTATATTTTTTAGGTACAATTACCCCCAGGACTCGATGGAAGGAAACTGACACACATGACTGACTTGATCATAAGAGTAGAGTCCATAATCCACAATATCATAAATAAGGGATTTCATACTAAGCATGGTTCACAACAATCTATTTCATGGAAGGGAATTTCATACAACATGTATATATTTGCATAGATTAATATCATGCTCATTACATAGTACAACCACAATCCATAATATTGTAACTTGGGGAATTTCATGAAGTACATGGGTATTCTACATCTTGTACATGAGTGGGTTTTGCAAGTAAGCATAGCATAATTCCATAAGACTAGTTCATGAGTAATCCAACAGTGTTCACAATACCCATTATCAATATGGATGACATTGAATCATAGAGGCCTATCATGAATCCTTCACTTAGTTACAATTTAGCTATAATGCATGATTTCTAGTCTCTTAGGTATTTTATCAAACACCTTAAATGCACAACTTAGACATAGGTGTAAATCATACAATTACTCATCATAAATAATCAAACTTACATGTTTTCAACTCATATGATGTCATTGATACATAATAACACATAAAGATTATATCTTGGCATCATTCAACACATACACATGATCAACAAACCATTAATAGCATGAAAATGGTAGTATATAGTTTTAGAAAACAAAGGGTCCTTGAACTTCATGGACGAAAGGAGTCCTTGAATGAACACACGCATACCTTAGAAAGGAAACCTTTATTATTTGTTGGAGAGTTCTTGGATTGGGAAACTTAATTCTTGTTTATCTTGGAGAAAAGCCTGAATCTTTCTTTTGAGAGATGAGTTTGATGGAAACCCTAATCTTATGGTTGAGAGTGTAAGAGAGGGTTTTTAAGATGCTTAATGGAAGAAAACTGGGAAAAATTATGCCTTTTTAGGGTTATAAGTTGTGGAAGGTGAAGGAAAAGACCAAAATACCCTTATGAATTAATTTTCCAGTTGCTGAAAATCATAGCTGACGACCTTCGTGATAGGGCATCACAAATGTGATAATCTATCATGAATGTCGTCACTTAGGGGCTAGTTTCTGCCTAAGGCTGATGACCTTCGTGATAGGGCATCACAAATGTGATAATTTATCACGAATTTCGTCACTTAGGGGCTAGTTTCTGCCTAAGGCTAACGACCTTCATGATAGGGCATCACAAATGTGATAAGCTATCACGAATGTCGTCACACTGTTTCCAGCCTGACATGCTGGAGTAAAATAGGCATAACTCTTTGTTCCAATATTAGATTTAGGTGAAATTGGTGTCATTGGAAATCTAATTCAAAGATATTTCATTTGATATATAGTAAAACACCCAGTTCATCATATAAAACGAGTTATGGTAGATTGAATTTGACTTAAGTTTTGACGCTCACTAAAACTTGAATGATAGGAAATCTTTCAACTTGTACTTGAGTTAGGGGACCTCTATGATCTAAATTCATGTTAAAATAGATTCCCACACTAAAAAATTGATTAACACACTGAATTTATATAGGATTTTAGGCTTTTGAAATATCCATGCATAGGACTGAGGGATTTTCATTCTAGTGCAAAATGTGGGCTATTACAATATCTCCCCCATAGGAACATTCATCCTCGAATGATACTGATTGAGATGTGAGAAAATAAAACCAAAAATAATATATAGCATTAATGACTTATCATGATTTCATGGATGACATGACTGTAAACTGAGCATATCATATTGTACATGCATATCAGATACATGGGTAGCTGATTTATGAATGTAGGACTGAGTGTTTCGATAAACTGAGTTTCTCAAACTGAGAATGCATATCTGATACTTAACTGATAAGTTGAATCCATGCATATCTTATGCATGATTATATGACTGATATGATATGTGAATGCATGATTGAAAGTACTGATAAGATGACCACACATATTTGATGTGTGAATACATGACTGAACTGACTCACGAACATACGACTGAATATACAATGGTAAAGGCACTAAGATTGAACTCAAACATAAGAACATGACTGATTCTACTACGTGACATATGGACTGAACATCATGAACTGAACTGAACCTCTGAATATTTGACTTACAGCTAAGGTCTAACTTGAAGGTCAACATATGAGTACCCTCTATTCTAGACTGAATTCATTATTCAAGGAGAAATTGAAGGATCTTAGGAATGAGAGCATTAAGAGAAAGTGGGGTATCTCCCCCTTGGGATGTTATGTCCCTCTAAAAACGCTTACCTTACGGAGATACGGGGTAATGCACAGGGCATCTACGAACTAGATTATAACTAAACTTTGGGAGTCTGAAACTAATGCATGATGCATGAGATAAACTGAACTTGCAACTACTAGAAGGTTCTACTTTGAAATAGTTACATTCTCTGAGATTTTTGATAGCAAGAAAACAAGCTATAAAAATCTGACTGCTCAATTGCTAAACTGACTTACTGGCTTTACTAGGTAACTCATACTGAAACATATACTCAAATGAGATAAAGAGATCTAACAATGCATACTATGAAAATGAAATACTGGTAATATACCCGAATCTAAGTTAGGGAAACTTTCTATATTAGGACGGGTATGGAGTGCATAAAGTCTATTCTGACGCTGACTAGTGTTGGTATCTTGCTGATGCAACTCCTTACCCCTCTGTTCTAGAAATCTGCACTCTCGTATCCTGTGGCCTGGCTTTCCACACCCAAAGCATATATCACTGCCTGCCATACATTCACCTAGATGATTCTTACTACCCTCTTCACTAAGCGGTTAAGTAAGACCTCTATTTTTACTACCCTGGACCTCGTAGCTTGGCGTTCCATCATGATGGTCATTTCTAAACTTAGGTGCTGGTACACTAGATAAGGATGGAGCTGGGACTAAAATATTTTGACTATGCTGAGAACGGTTACCACCCTGTGACTTAGGCTTAGCAAAGATGAAACTACCTGTCCTTGCTCTCTTACTCTCTCTCTCTCACATCCTAATCTTTTTCTCCTTTATTTGCTGAGCATGTGTCATAAGTCTATCTAAAGTCATATCACTATTCAACATGGAAGATCTACACTCGTTTACTACACTATTATTCACCCTGACACGAACTTACTTATCTTAGCTCTACCGTCTGCAACCACATAAGAGGCATATCTGGATAATTGAGTAAACTTGAGAGAATACTCTTTTACCATCATACTTACCTGCCTAAGGTTGATTAACTCTAGTACCTTAGCTACTCTAAGCTCTAGAGAAAAGAATTTATCGAGGAAAGTAGAGGCAAACTCCTCCTACTCTATAGGGCCTGCACTATCTAACCTTTCTGAATTCCACTTCTTGTACCAAGTATGAGCGACATACTGTAATTGGTATGAAGCTAACTCAGTACTCTGAATAGTAGTAACCCCCATAACATCTATCACCTTCTGAACCTGATCTAAGAATTCCTGCGGGTCCTTATCTGAATTAGACCCTATGAAGAAAGGAGGATTCATTTGGGTGAAGTCCCAAATTCTAGCTATAGATGAATTGGCCACTAGGTTGGCCAGAAATATAGCTAGTCATTCATTCTGGGAAGCAACTAACTGAGCAAGATTGGTGAATCCAACCCTGAACTCTTCATGAGAAACATGATCGCCCAAAGGGTCTTTGGGCTGAGGGGCTAATTAATTCCTGTTTCTTCTTTTAAGAGCCATGTCTATAGAAGAAAGGGAGAAATAGATTAGACTAAGATTATGCTCACTGGCATGAAATAAATACTGAAAGAAGGGAAACTGTTCCTAAAACATCTCATAGCCTCCTGCACATAAGTGTGGTGCACAACACACACATGTACAAGACTCTACTAGATGTGTCTTTCAGACTTCCTAGGACTCTATTGAACCTTAGTCTCTGATACCAAGTTTGTAACATCCCAATTTTCTGAACCAGAATGCTACATGGTGCTCAAGACCCCGAAGGACCACAAGCTAACCCATGACTGATATTTGTACATGTATACTGCATAATATATCATAAAATGCAGAAACATGATCATGAAAGGCCATTAGGTTGGAACTGAATAAATGTCTGATAACAAAATGTCTGAAAAAGGTATAACAATACCAAAACAAGTCATAAATACTGGAAATATTGAGATCTGAATATCTAATTTGACATCTAGTCTGAAAGCCTCTAACTAAACTAAATAAGGAGTTGAAGGAACATGTCTCCAACTAACTCCATCTAGCAACTGAATAGTAAATGTCTCAATAATCATATTGTCCTCGAATGAGAAGGACTCACTGCAAAATTTGAACACTAGAATGCTATTGCTGATCTGGAGCTCGTGCCTCTGAACCTATGGTGTAAATTAAGAGAAAGCACCATAGCACAAATGCGTCAGTACATCTGAATGTACTGAGTATATGAGTGAGGTAGGCTAAATACAAAGGGTTATATACATGAACAATGCTAACTAATATGAATGTGAGAATACATACATGCATAAACAACTATAACTGAACTCGTGATGATGCTGACTACTGAGTCTGAATGCTGACGACATGACTTTATTGTTACTGAGGTACTGAATAGATTATTGACTATTTCTGAAAGTTCAAATTATAAAGAACTGGTTTGAATGACTATGTCTAACATTCCTGAAACTGAATACTGGTAACGTGAGTTATGACAACTGATATAGCTGATATAACTGTAATGATCGAACTAATTGATATAACCAATACTGAGTGATTGTATCTGATAGTCTAAGTTCTGATGGAACTATCTAAGTTCCTTTCTACTTGGAGTAACTAAATCTAAGATCATTCCTATCTAGTGGGTGATCATGAGTATACTGATAATAAGGATGATTTGACTTAATCTGAGATCAGTCCTATCTAACGGGTGATCTTTAAATATAATCATTCTGATACTGATTAATCATAGTTGAGATCAGTTCTAGCTAATGGGTGATTTTGAAATCTATTTACAATGATAAGCATTGACTGTATCTAACAGTACTGAATCTGTTCTACTAAGCTGAGTTGACTGTGTCTGAAAGCCCTGATTCTGTAACTAAAACTGTCGGATGTGTTCATCTAAGCGACATGCCCTAAGCTAAGATGACTGGGGTCCAATCTCTGCCCTGACTAGAAGGATGTTAGTACCGCACCACCAGTAAAAACATCTTTTGTAGAGTCAGTCCTAGTCTAGTGGGTGACAACTGAGTATGTCAGTCCTATCTAATGGGTGACATCTCGTACCTACACTGGCAATGTACTTTTGGAACTTAGAGATTGCTTCTAGGGATCTCAGTCCTATTCTAGCGGGTGAACCCCCATCCCTAGGTTCTCTCGGTGCTGAATCCTACTCCCATCTAAAATACACTGAACTGAATAACTAGGCAGAACTAAATAACTTAGCTGGACTAATTTGCTAAACTGATATTGATTAACTGAACTGATAATAGTGGTATTATTTAGCGGAGCTAAAACTGAGTTTACTAGA
Source organism: Capsicum pubescens (assembly GCA_030864215.1). Lineage (NCBI taxonomy): Eukaryota > Viridiplantae > Streptophyta > Magnoliopsida > Solanales > Solanaceae > Capsicum > Capsicum pubescens. The sequence goes on from CM061543.1 coordinate 85,668,458, forward strand.
TTCCGATGACGGACAAAATATAATGAGTTCTAAGGACTTATAAAGAGTACTAAAGTTACTGAGATTTACTGTGATTACTGAGGTTCTTGAGCACTGAGATTACTGAGAATACAGAACTACTGAGATTACTGAGTTTTCCTGAGTTATATGACTGACTGATTTCTATAGATCATGGCTTGACTGAGAGTATCATAAAAACATGACATGGCTCTAGGAGCACAACTATATTTTTTGGGTAAAAGTCCCCTCAAGACTCGATGGAAGGAAACTGACACACATTACTGACTTGATCATAAGAGTAGAGTCCATAATCCAGAATATCATAAATAAGGGATTTCATACTAAGCTTGGTTCTCAACAATCTATTTCATGGGAGGGAATTTCATACAACATGTATATACTTGCATAGCTTTCAATACCATGCTCATTAGAAATTACAACCACAATCCATAATATCATAACTTGGGGAATTTCATGAAGTACATGGGTATTCTACATCTTGTACATGAGTGGGTTTTGCAAGTAAGAATATCATAATTCGATAAGACTAGTTCATGAGTAATCCGACAATGTTCACAAGACACATTATCAACATGGATGACATTGAATCATAGAGGCCTATCATGAATCCTTCACTTAGTCACAATTTAGCTATAATGCATGATTTCTAGTCTCTTAGGTATTTTATCAAACACCTTACATGCACAACTTAGGCATAGGTGTAAATCATACAATTACTCATCATAAATAATCAAACTTACATGTTTTCAGCTCATATGATGTCATAGATTCATAATAACACATAAAGATTCTATCTTGGCATCATTCAACACATAAACATGATCAACAATCCATTCATAGCATGAAAACCGTAATATATAATTTTAGAAAAAAAAGGGTCCTTCAAATTCATGGATGAAAGGAGTCCATGAATGAACGCACGCGTACCTTATAAAGGAAACCTAGATGATTTGCTGGAGAGTTCTTGGTTTGGGAAACTTAATTCTTGATTATCTTGGAAAAAATTATGAATCTTGCTTTTGAGAGATGAGTTTGATGAAAACCCTAATATTGTGGTTGAGAGTGTAATAAAGGGATTTTACGATGCTTAACTGAAGAAAAATGGAAAAAATTACGCCTCTTTAGGGTTATATTTCATGTAAGGTGATGGAAAAGACCAAAATACCCTTATGAAATAATTTCCCAGTTGCTGAAAATCATAACTGACGACCTTCGTGATAGAGAGTCACAAATGTGATAATATATCACGAATATTGTCACTTAGGGGATGGTTTCTACCTAAGTCTGACGACCTTCGTGATAGGGCATCACAAATGTGATAAGCAATCACGAATGTCGTCATACTGTTTCTAGCCTGACTTGCTGGAGTAAAATAGGCATAACTCTTTGCTCCAATATCAGATTTAGGTGAAATTAGTATCGTTGGAAAGATAATTCAAAGATATTTCATTTTATATATATTAAACCACCCAGTTATTCATATACAATGAGTTATAGTCGATTGAAGTTGACCCATGTTTTGACGCTCACTAAAACTTGAACGATAGGAAAGTTTTCAACTTGTAGTTGAGTTAGGGGATCTCTATGATCTAAATTCATGATAAAAAATATTCCCACACTACATACTTGTTTAACACACTAAATTTATATAGGATTTGAGGCTTTTGAAACATCCACGCATAGGAATGATAGATTTTCATTCTAATAAAAAATATGGGGTATTACAAGGTATCAGTTGTTGCTCATAACCCAATAATTAGGTAGTTTATAACTTTCAGCTAGATTATGATGAATTCTTTTGATTCAAGGATTCAAGTCAGTAATAGTTCTATTTTTTCTATTCATTTGTATTCTTAGGGATATTTGGTGGTCATGTCCCGATTACCTATAGATAGTATTAGTAGAGGCTTCATAGACAGTCTGTCACAACTGATGTATTCAATTTTAGTTTCCTTTTTTATAACTTGTATTGTAAATGTTTTAAATAGTATTATATTGAACAACTTCAGGAAATGACATTACTTCTGCTCAATATTCCTAGTTTTATTAAACTTATTCAATTTCTTATGCATTATGTCAATATCATAGGTTAGATTGGGACAACATATGGTTCTAAGCATCGTGTGACGTCGAAGGGGTATTCTTGGGGCATTACAAACTTTGTATTAGAGGATAGAGTTTAAGTGTCCTAGGTTGTCTGTGAATCCATGACTAGTAGAGTCTTGTAGAATGGTATAGAGACATCTATACTTTTCTTTAAGAGGCTATTGGATATTTTAGAAATGTTTCCCTTATTTCACATTCTAGATCGTGCACTAAAGTTTTCCTCTTAGAGACTTACATTGATTCGTGTGTTACTCAAACTAAGGCTCAACTTTGAGATAACATAAGTTATAAATTTCATTTCCTCCTAGTATGATGCTATTTGAATAACTATTAGAAACTTTGTAAATTACACAAAGGGCTTGAGAGGAAATCACTATTATGTTTTAGTCCTTCAAGTTAAAAGTTTATGTCCTCGTCCATATGGATCACGTGGTTAAGATAAAATATGATATGTAATTGGATTCCTCATTAACCCTTCCCTAGAGATAGCACCTATGAGGAGAGAGTATGTACCTAGAATATTAAATAGAGTTCTAATTAAGGGATATTATGAATTAGGGTGTTATGATCCATAAGTAGTAGAACAACCTTAGAGTTGGGAGTATAGATTTAGAAGTGTCGTGACAAGAAAGGTATGAATAGCTATTGGTTAAAGGTATATAGATGGATTTATACATACTATAGAGTTACCATTGAGGTGATATGTCTTTGGCTATTAACCAAGGGGGGTAGTGAGTGTGGTAAAGATTTTATAGTCGATGTTATAGAAGGATTTATTAATTAAGGTGACTTAGAATATGCTTGAAGTATGAAAGGAGTTCTTGATAGTATTTCATTGTGTTAGAAAAGTATAGATCACTAATAAAAGTGAAAAGTAAATTGGTTGATGCTTATAGAGATATGAATATAATTTAGGTGTATGAATAGGAAAGTAGAAGTGATATGTGAAAGGAGGATATGCTAATGGATTATAGTAAGATAGACCATAAAATTATGATCAATTATCGTTATTGTGAGGTTATAGTGGACTAGGGTTTCATAATATTTTTTATATAGTTGCCAAGCAAGAATCGTCTATAAAGTTGTGTTGTTAATCATGTCTAGTACGAGAAACTATGTTTGAATAGTGGATTATTATCAAGGTGGGAATAATGATAGATTGGGTTAGTGATGCTAGTTATATGGAAGGTGAGCTAGTAGACTTGAAATAATGTATGCAAAAATTTAAGTTTATCCGTTAGCAATTAAGTATGATGGTGTAGGTATGATGTAGAGGTGTACACAAGGTAATATGTAGTTGTATTATTTTCTAACATTATTAATTGTCATATTTGCTTAGATAGTACCCTTTTTGCTATGTGTGAAGAAGGCTAGTTATATAGTATATGGTGTTCTTTATAGGCAAATTATTGAGTTATAGATAGACGATGTTTAGTATTTTGGTATAATTTTAATTTTCATGGTTTTAGAAAATATAAATCCGGGGTGTGATACTGGAAAACTATAAGGATAAGGAAATATTGTGTATTTATAGAGGCAAGTATGTTTGCCAAAAAGAGTAAAAATATATGACTATGGTTTATTAAAGTTAGAGAGAGTTAAGGGTGGTATATATGAATGGAGTATCCAAGAATGAAGTTAGTATTTTCTAAGTATAGTTTATTCGGGTGAGTTAAGCATTCATGTGTACACTTTTAGAGTAAAGAAATTATGACTCAGTCTTGAGGTCATGGAATAGGCCCTTAGACTTAGAATATTGTATTTGATCTAATGTAGAGATGATATGGTGAAAAATGAAATCAAATTTTGTGAATTAGATTGTGAGACATGTCAATAATAGTTATGATGAGATAGTGATCCATTCTTACTCTAGTATATTCCTTGAATTTATGTCATTATGTCACCTTATCCACATCTTCCATGGTAGATCCACGCCCATGACCAATGCTTATACATTTTTTACATACTCATGTTCATTCTCAACTCCCAGTAAAAGAAGTAATATCTTCACTCAGTGATCCTATTTATCCCCCATGAATTTATGAATTCCAGTCTTATGTTAAGAAATTTATGTTAAATATGAACCCATATTTTATATTATGCTCAGTTCCCTGAAGACATGGTACATTCTTAATTACTAGTGAAATTATATTATGTCACGTGTGTCCTCAATTTGAATCTCTTTTATGAATCTATTCCCATAATACTATATTCTTTAGGCTATAATCAAGTAAAAAATTTATGTATAGTATTCTTTCATGATTAAGATCCTCATGTTCTATCACTTCCATGATCCTCCTTACATTAAGATAGTGGTGATGAAAATGAATGAGCAATGGGTAAGATGGGAAATAGTAGATGCTCCTTATTAGGGGAAATTATTCTATTCTTGTCATATTTGAGGCTATAACAGTGGAGGGAGATTGAGGAAAAGCTTCTGTATATGTCAGTTGGTTTCCTAGAAGTTCATATGAATTTATAATGACAGGCTTAAATGTCATGTGGGTATACAAGTGGATGAATGCATTATGCACTAGTGAATTCCTAATTAGAGATTTGAGTTAGTTGTTGAAGTGGTAAGTAGTATTATTCTTGATATGATAGCTCTAGAAAGACATAGGATAATGAATCCCATAGATTATACTAATATTATTATGTCATGTTAGTACCTTGTGACTCCAAGTTAGGATTGGACATGATGAGAGTATGTAGTTCAACTTAGACTTTGGTAGAGGTAGTAACATGTACCCATATGAGGATTATAAGTTTCATCAAATGAAGTGTAGTAGTTAAGAGTAAAAATATAGTTGAGAAGAGTGTTTGAGATGTGTTGTTAAGCTTGAAGGTTAACAGTTGCATTGCCTAAGGCATAGTAAACCTATTTTGACTTCTATTTTGTATGCCTATATTCCATGTTATATATTTTTAGCCATGCTGCAGTTCCTTATATGATTCCATACAGATCATGCCCAAAATTATTTCCCTTGATTGTTTTTAGAAGTTATGATAAGGAGAATGTGAAGAAACTCATATTCTCTTCTTTGTAACTCTTGGAAATTTTATTGCATTTGTTATCACTTCATAGTTTGATATGTACAATGGTGTCATGAATGTTTCGATTGAGTTCTAAAATTTTAGCATGAATAATCTCCTTATGGTACATCAAGTCATCTAAAAAATAAGTATCATTTTAGGGACTTTATCTTTTCAACTCGTCTATATCCTTTATTTCCAGACTTGATGGTTGAGTATCTTTATTTGTTCACTCCTAAAAGTGATTTAGCGGGACTAATGGATTTCCCTCCTATATTTGTTCTCTTCTAGTTTCACGTTACATAATTCCAAATAAATCTTATGCATGTGTTCATGTTTCGTATGTATCAACTGAGTTAGTACTCCATCAAAATAAGATTCTGGTTATGAAATAGGATAAAATTTATCAATCTAGTTTCATGTTACTAACTATGTTCTTTTCATTCCAATATCAATCTTCGTTCGAGGATGAATGATCGCAAGTGGAAGATATTGTAATACCCCACAAATTTCTATGTAAGCTTCTAATCATTTGATATATGATTATAGGCCCAGAAGTGATTATTTTAACCTTTTATAAATTTCATGATCATTTACCTAGTGTGTAAAGTTCTTTTGATGTGAAGAATGGTCATAGGAAACACTTAGAGTAAAGTTAAGTTAAGACCATTTGTTATTGATTAAGTTTTAGTAGTCTATCCTACAAGGGTCAAATTTAAATGTGTGTAACTTCAAGAATATAGAGTGTTTGGATCTCAATACGCACCTACTGAAAGTTATATAAGTCCTTTTTCCAATGCATTCAATTTTGCCTTAGTCTGATACTCGAGTGAAAAGTTATGTGCATATTTGTGAGCGAACTAATAAGGGTCCGTGATAAGGGCGTGGCACACTAGCTGTGCTCCATGATAAGAGATTGAAACGTTAGGTGAAAAAATAAATAAATAAAAGTATGAAATTTTCCTTCTTATTACTTGATGAATCCTTTTTACAAAATACCCCTATTTATAGCCAACCTAATACATAACCCTATGTAATAAAACTGAAGAAAATATTGTGTACATTTAAAAAAGGAAAACCAATATATAGTATGTACCTAAAATATATTCACAATAATTGACTAAATATTCACAATGAATCCCAACTAGGAAAAAAATTCTATTATGTACCTAAAATATATTCACAATAACAGACTAAATATTCACAATGAATCCCAACAACCCCATCAAGTTGGAGATGTGGAAGAGACACCCAACTTGCTGAGATGTTGATGATTTCAAGGTGCCATCAATAACATAGTGAATATATCGGCAAGCTAGGAATAAGATAGTGAATATATGGGCAAGCTGGGAAGATGATTTTACATATAATAATGATATTAATCTCATAAGATACTGCTATCAGACGAAGCGGCAGTCAATATTGACAAGTTCCAACCATTTATGAAAATGGAATTTTTCACGATATGATTGAGGCAAGGTTGTTCAAATAAAGAAGTACTGGTAAAGGAATTGAGATGCTGAGATTTTTTGAAAAGGTGAATAAGCTAGATAAGCTCAGATATAACCCTACTCGTAGAGCGATACTCAGCTTCAGCTGAGCTAAGAGATTTAAATGTTTGTTTCTTTGATTTTCATGAAATAGGAGAGGAACCAAGGGAAATATAATACCTATTTTTTTATTTTCATGAATCTGGAAACGTACCCCAATCAGATTCACAAAATTCTATCAATTTAAAAAAAGCGAAAGCAGACATGAATATATCAAGATAGAGAAGATAGTGAAGCACTCGTAATACAGTTTTAAAATAAGGTTTATGTGGATCCGACATAAATTAACGATAATGTTTCATTGTGAATGACAAATCAGGCCTTTTATGCGTTAGATAATTGAGTTTACCCAATAAATGTTTGTATAAAGAAAGATCTTGAATAGGAATCCCTTAATTATCCTGTGGTTTGACTCTGTGATCCAAAGAGGAAGAAGTAGGAGATAAATGAAGAATATCAAATTCTTTCAATAAATCTAGTATAAATTTCCTGTGCAAAATAAGAGTCACTGTAGATTCTTGAACAAACTCCGTGCCAATAAAAAATGTAAAGGACCAAGATCCTTGACTTTGAACTCATTTTTTAAAAAAAACATTAAAGCTTGTAGTTCATCTTCATTATTTCCTGCCAACAATATGTCATCTACGTATTTGGTTACAATAAAGATGGAATAACCAAAATTGTTACAAAATAGAGAATAATCGTTGAGGGAGTGACTGAAACCGTTAAAATTGAAAGCAGAAGCAAGCCTAGCATACTATTGCCTAGATGTTTGTTTAGGCCCATAAATAGATTTCTTCGGAAAATAAACATAATTTGGAGAGGGTAATGTAACAACATATAGAAAGCTTATATAAACTTCTTAATGGATATCACCATGAAGATAAGCATTATTAACATCTAACTGGAAAAACTCCTAAATTATTCTTCAATGCATTGGATAAAATACATCTGATAGAAGTCATCTTGTCTATTGTGAAGAAAGTTTCATTGTAATTAATATCTTCTCTCTGCACATCACCTCTAATAACCAATATAGCTATTAGAATTTCAATTCTTCGATCAGAGTTTTGTTAGACATTACAGACCTACTTATAGGGAAGCACTTTCTTTTCAACAGGAAGAATAATAACATCCCACTGTTGTTTAATTGTAAAGCCGCAAGTTCCTTATTCACCGCAACTTGCCAACTTGGATGATGTGCTACTTGAATAATGTTAACAGGTTCTTGTATACTAGTAATAGAGTTGAGTATGACTTGATTATTAGAAGATAAATCATTAAAATACAAGAAAGTAGGAGCAACATGTAATACCCCGTATTTTTCCCTAGAATAATTTAGTCTTAGTACATGATTATTCATATATATAAAATTTTTGAAATACTTGTTATTTCTCAGTTTAGATACCCCCAAGTTGTGGGAAATTGAACTAGCTTTAAAATGATATAAAATTTGCCTTAATCTTATAACCGAGTAAGAAGTTATGGCGATTTTAAGTTTCAGTCCTAAAACATCGTGATTTGGGACCGTAGAGCATCACAGAGAAGTGTAAAATCACAATTGTCAAATTTCAGTGAGATTCCACGATTTCACCACATCGCGGTGATATCCAATCTCACAATTGTCCTTTTTCCAGTGAAGATCCACAATTATGGCATGTTGCGAAGGTGGCCAAAATGGCATTCCAAAGGCTTACTGCGATTTCACCACATCACGCCAAACTTCCAGGTCCCATTCATCAATTTCCAGTGAGGCTCCACGATGTTGGCGCGTCGTGCCAGGGCCTCAAATTAGGATTTTTAGTTTTCCAGTTCTACATTTTTAAATTTCCAAAGGGGTTGTTTGATCATTTTCCTAAGACCTAAACTCGTCCTAAACACTAAATTAAAGCCTAGTAGGGCATTATATGCCCATTATTCTCAAATTACTCAAAGGGGTTTCCATTCTATTCAAGAACACAGAATCACTAGCTCTTAAATTTAAGGTCAAATCTCAAGAACTTTCCATCAATCCTCTAAAATTCACTAACTCAAGTATGTTAGATGTTCATCCATGGGTTCCTTTCACCCATGGAGTTCAAGTATCCGATTTAAATTGCAAAATTATGATCTTTTCAAGTTATCTTCATTTTAAATTATGATTAAACCATGAATTTCCATGAATCTTGTTCTATACCATGTTTTAGCAAAATTGATGTCTATTACTACACTCCATATGTTTGAATATTATTTTCCACTGATTTAATTCATGATTTGTGATAATGATGTTGAAGTTGAGATTTACTACAAGCTCTAAACTAATTCACATGCTCTTTATACACCATGCATATCAAGTGTTTGATAAAATTCTTACAAGAATTATTATTTAATAAAAGCCTTCATGCTATGTCTTCTAAGATTTAGTATCATTTTACTATTATCGCTTTTGAGTCCTGGGGATATTAAATACCTAAAAATCATAGTTGTTTACTTATTCTCGTCTCAGTATCTTCATAATAACTTCAGAATACATCATGAGCATTACTAGATCAGTAAGTTAAACTCAGAAATAGTCAATAACTCAGTGTCATTCAGTTGGGAGTAGGATTTAGAACTAAGTGAGTGCAGGTATGGTGGGTTCCCTATCAGATAGGCATAGTCTCTAGTAGCAGTCCCTATACTCCAGAACTACGCAGCCAGCGTAGGTGTAATACTCCAAACTATCCTTAAGCCTAATTTCATCTCTATAAGATTGAGAAATGACTTCCAAAGTGAGCAATGTTTAAACTCTATAGAATTCTCCTAATTTTTCTTTTTATCGTGTGGAAAATTGAATTATCTTTCTAATAATATAATATTCATCCAAATCCAAAAACCGGATAAGAAGTTATGGCAAATTAAAGTGCCTGTCATAAAACACCATCATTCAGACACTTAGTGCGTCACGGAGAAGAGTAATATCCCAATTGTCAGTTTCCAGTAGCCTAGCGTGATTGTGGAGCATCGCGCTGAAGTTTTAGGTCCCAACCAGTGGGACAACATGATGGCTCCGCATCGCGGTGACTCTCAGTTTCCCATTCATCAATTTCCAGTTAGAAGAAACTCCCGAGTGTCCAAAGTTATGTAATTCCAAGAGTCACAGAGTTCACAAGTCTTAAAGTTTAAAAGATTCCTCAGTCTTTGAGTTTCAAAGAAGTTTTACTCTCTATGAGATAAAAGTATGAGTTTGAAAGCATTGTTTAAAGTTTCTTTAGCCTTCAAGTATTGAGAATAAGATGGAGAATATATATTTTAGAAGTAAATAGAATGACTCGTGAGATTTGTACTATATTCTTCATAATACATTATTTATGAGATTCAGATTTTAGCTTTTACTCAAGCTATGTGAGTCATTTATATCAGCATGCAGATTTTCTATTAATATTGATGACATTGTTTACTTATTGCTTTGCACCCCCATTTACTCAGTACATCCTCAAAGTGATGATCCACATATATGTCTATGTGCTACATTGTCTCATGATGTAGGTACAAGTCGTAGTATGTGTAGTCAAAATCAGACAGTTGCAGATTCCAGCAAGCAGAGGATGAGTTCTCCTATTTTGGGGTCTTCATTTTGATTTACTATTGTTCTTTACTTTCTTATTCTTATATATTGATTAGTGATTGTTGGGGTCGTATCCTTGCTATCTATAGTCAGTATTAGTAGAGGCTTCATAGACAGTCAGTAGAGTTAATGTATTCAGTTTCAGTTTTCATTGTAAAAGCAGAGTTATAATCCTGTGAATTCAGTTTTGTATTGATTAGATTCAAAAAAGAGTCATCTTCCGCTGATATCGTACAAATTTATGCATTTTATTCAATTGCTTATGAGCTTGCCAGTAAAAGGGTTAGCTTGGGGTCACTTGTGACCCTAAGCACTGTGTGACGTCTCGGGACCCATTTTTGGGGCATTACAGTAGGATATAAGAATTCACCCATCAGTATAGGCTTGACTATCTCGCAGGGGTCACCCATAATATTAGTCTTGACACCCTTCGTCCTTTGGGACAATACAGTATACTAGTCTAGTGGATCCATATAGCCAGCATTAGTACCCGTGGCATGGAATTAACACCCTTCCAACTGGGGTTACAGGTTGGACCCCGATTAGCTCAGACTGAGGCATGTTGTAACGCCCCGATTTTCTGAACCAGAACACTACATAGTGCTTATGACTCCAAGGGACCACAAGCTAACCCATGACTGATATTTGTACCTGTATACTGCATAATATACTTGTAGAATGTGGAAAACATGAACAATAGGCAATAAGGTTCAACTGAATAGAATAACTGATAAATAATAGCATCCATATAAGGTAACAAATACCCAAAACAACTGAAAGCTAAATCTAAAATCTGAACTAAGTCTGAAAGCCTCTAAATACTGTCCGAAATAAGGATTTGAAGAAACATGTCTCCAACTAACTCCGTCTAGAAAAATTGAACTTAAATGATGAATGAAATAAAATAATATCATCCTCAAATGGATGAGGACTCACTGCAACTCTGCGACTGGAATGTTATTGTTGATCTGGAACTCGTGTCTCTGAACCTATGGTGTAACATAAAAGAAAGCACCATAGCGCAAATACGTTAGTACGACTGGGAGTACTGAGTATATGAGTGAGGTAGGCTAAATGCAAAAGGGTTTACATGCATGAGAAATATTAACTGACTGACTGATATGAACGTGAGAGTGTACGCATGCATACATAGTAACTGAGATCATGAATATGTGATATCTGGATTTGTACGCTAATACATGGTTTACTATTATCTAACTTGACTGATACTGAAATTTTGATAAAATGGATGACTATGTCTGACAGTCCTGAATCTGATGGAACTACCTGAGCTCCATACTATAACTGAATTGACTGTAACTAATAGTCCTGGTACACTGACATCTAAAGAAATATCTGAGTTCTTTTACTGAGACTAGGACTGAAACTGTGGGAGGTAGTTTCTTAACCGACATGCCCCAATAATGTATATAGCTAGGTTAGGATCCAATCTCTGCCCCGAATGAAAGGGTGTCAATACCGCGCCAATGGTAAGGACAGCTATGAGTGACCCTTAGCTGGCAGGTACTCGAATAAGAACGGTGGGAACCCTAATCTAACAGGTTAAGCCACCTCATCCACCCTAATATGGCAGGTTAATATATCTCAACATATACTGGTTACATAGCTCTGGAACATAAGGATGACTACTAAGAATCACACCCTAAACTGGCAGGTGAGTTCCCATCCTTGGGGTCACTCGGTGCTAACTTATACTCCCATTTGAAGAGACTGAACATCATTTAGCTGGTTGTACATAGACTGAGCAACTGACTTCCGTTGACTAATGGAATAGTACTACTATATGAGAATTTATTGAGATCATACAATTTCTGAGATTTCCTTAGTCACATGACTAACTGAGTTCTGTAGATCTTGGCTTGACTGAGATTATCGTGATAACGTGAATGTCTCTAGGTACACAACTATAATTTTTAGGTACTAGTTCCCCCAGGACTCGATGGAAGGAAACTGACACACATAACTGACTTGATCATAAAATGGAGTCCACAATTCATAGTTCTCAACATCTTACATATGGAAGGGAAATTTATACAACATGTGTATACTTGTATATCTTCAATATCATGCTCAATCAATATCACAACAACGACACATATCAATCATGTGGAATTCATGTGAAATCATAAAGCATAGAGCATGGACATGTCATTTAAGCACTATTAAATCATGGGACATGAATTCTATCATCCTAGGCCTTTTATCAAACACTTTGAATGAATTCTTTTATCTTAGGTGTGTTTTCATGAATTTCCCCATTTTAAACCACATAAAGTTCATGGATTTCAATTAACGAACACATATACTTCATGAAAACACCTTTATATATCATCTTTAAACTTAAACAACAATCTTAAACATGTGCATGCTCATATCACAACAAGACAATCACAATATAATATTAAAACATGGTTCTTGAGCTCTATGAATGAAATGGATCCATAGATGAACACTATGCATACCTTAGATGGAAATTTCTTGATGATTGATAGAGGAATTTGCTTGAACTTGAATCCCCTATTGAAAATCCTAATGTGTTCTTGAGAGGATTTTCAGAGAAAGAGTATGTTTTTGTGAAATAAGGGCTTAATTCCGTGTTTATGGAATATATATAGGGGTGGAAAGATGACCCAAAAATCCCTCAAGATGCGTCATTTAATTTCTGTGAATATTATCTGATTTTGGCCCCCGACACGATGCAGAGATATCGTGTTTCCCCCATTTATGACCTAGAAACTCACCGCGACGTGGTGGAATCATGGAGAGACACTGGAAATTGACAAGCATTATTTTGTCTTACGTCGTGACGCGCCACTGACTGAAATGACACTGCTTAAACTTTAAATCGCAATAACTTCTTCACCAGGTGTCTGTTTTAGGCAAATTTGGTATCGATAGAAATCTTATTCAATTCTCTAAAATTTAGAGATTATAAATCTAACAAAATACCACCTATAAATAAAGTTATACTCATTCAAAGATGACCTATGTGAAATCACACATGAAAACTTGGTGGATTCAAAAGTTCTTAGCTTGGCTTACTCTAAGTGACTCTTATGAACATGTTTAACACATCATAATCTCTATTATCACTAGTATACTCATCCTAATTCATTTACTCCAATATGAATCACGGGATAGGAGGTTTCATGTGTAGGAACAACGGTTCATTTCCTAGCTTAGAAATATACGGGGTATTACAATATCTCCCCCTTTGAAACATTCATCCTCAAATAAGACTGACTGAAATGGGGATAGATGATAAACTAGAGTACGTGCAAGACATACCCTACTGAAACATGATCTCATGATGGACATGACTAATAAGCTAAACATATCATGCTGGACATACATATCTGATGCATGAGTAACTGATTCATGAATACATAACTGAGATTTCTGATAACTGAATTCTCCAAATGAGAATGCATATTTGATGCATGATTATACAATAGACTGATACATGAATGCATGATTGAATATGCAATGGTACTTGATACTAGATTTGTGATGAAACATGAGCATGAACTGAATACCAAGTTGTATAAAATACTGAACGGGAAACTGAATAAGCTTATGGAGAACTGTTACCTTGAGATTGATTTGGATTGGTAGAGAAGAGGTGAGGATACTTGGTATGCATGTCTACTTCTTCTTCCCAAGTAGATCCCTCAACAGACTGATTTCACTAAAGAACTTTGACTAGAGGGACTTCTTTGTTCCTCCCTCTACGAGTCTGATAGTCTCAAATTTCGACCAGAATTTCCTCATAGAAGAGAATGTTCTGACAGTCAATGATCTGAATAGGGACTACGACTGATGGATCACCTATACACTTCTTGAGTAAAGAGACATGAAAGAATGGATGAACTAAGGATAGATCGGAAGGCAATTCGAGCTCATAATCTACCTTACCTAAGCGACTGAGAATCTTGAAGGGACCGACATATCGGAGACAGAGTTTTCCCTTCTTGCCGAACCGCTTCACTCCTTTCATGGGATAGATCTTTAGATAGATATAGTCATCTACCTCAAATTCGAGATCCTTTCTACGAACGTCAGCATACGACTTCTGTCGGCTCTGAGAAGCCCAAATTTTTTCTCTGATTAACTACACTTTCTCTAAGGAATACTAAGTCAGGCCCTATGACTGAGGCCTCACTATCTTTGAACCACCCGATTTGAGATCGGCACCTTTTACCATAGAGAGCTTCAAACAGAGCCATTTTAATACTGGAATGATAGTTATTATTGTATGCAAACTCAATCAAAGGCAAGTGGTTATCCCAACTTTCCTTGAAATCAATTGCACATGCCCTTAGCATATCTTCAAGAGTCTGAATGGTCCTTTCTTCTTGACCATCTATCTGAGGATAAAAAGTTGTACTGAGATTAACTTGGGTACCAAGACCCTTTTGGAATGCTTTCCATAACTGAGAGGTAAACTAGGTACCTCTGTAAGAGATGATAGATAATGGAACACTGTGTAATTTGACCAACTCCCTGATATAAAGTTTGGCGTAATCCTCTGTTGAATAAGAGGTATAGACTGGAAGGAAATGGGCTGACTTGGTCATTCTATCTACAATGAACCAAATTGAATTATGCTGATGACGAGCTCGAGGCAAACCCGTCACGAAGTCCATGTTCACTTCTTCCCACTTCCAAGTAGGAATGGTGAACTCCTGCATAGAACCACTACGTTTCTGATGCAATATCTTAACCTGCTGAAATATAGGGCACTTATCCATAAATTCTGCAATATCTCTCTTCATCCCACTCCACTAATAGATCTCCCATAGGTCACGGTACATCTTATTTTACCCTGGATGAATAGATTATCGCGCACCATGAGCTTATGCAAGAATTCACTTCTTGAAATTATCTACACCTGGAACATAGAGATGACCCTGAAAACGAATGACACTATCTCTCCTTTGGGAGAAAACCTCAACTTTTTGATTTTGAACTAAATCTTTTAGCTTGACAAGGCTAGGATCCCTATCTTGCTTTTCTTTTACCTCGGAAACTAGAGATGACTCTGAACTATCCTGAATACATACACCACCCTCTGAAAAATTGACTAAGAGAACACCTAGTCTAGTATGCTGATGGATTTCCTAAGTTATTTTCTTCTTTCTATCCTCAACGTGACAAACACTACCTATGGAGAGTTTACTGAGAGCGTCAGCCATAATGTTGGCCTTGCCCGGATGAAAAAAGACACTCATGTCATAATTTTTCAAGAGCTCTAACCACCTTCTCTGACGAATATTGAGATCTTTATAAGAAAAGACATATTGGAGACTCTTATGATATATGAAGACATCTACATGAACTCCGTATAGATAATGACTCCAAATCTTCAAGGCAAATACTACGGCTGCTAACTCAAGATCATGAGTAGGATAATTCTTCTTATGGGGCTTTAATTTCCTTGAGGCGTAGGCTATAACCTTACCATGATGCATGAGGAAACAACCCAAACCTACTCTGGATGCATCACAGTATACTACGAACCCATCTGAACCATCTGGAAGAGCTAAGACTGGAGCTAAGGTGAGTCGAGTCTTCAATTCCTAAAAAATCTTCTCGCAAGGATCTGACCACTGAAACTTGACCTTCTTCTGAGTCAATATAGACATGGGGGCTGTAATAGAAGAAAATACCTCAACAAACCGCATGTAATAGCCAGCCAAACCCAAGAAACTCCTGATATTTGATGGAGAGATAGGGCGAGGCCAGTTTCTTACCACTTCGGTCTTCTGAGGATCTACTTTAATGCCATCACCAGAAATAATATGGCCAAGGAATGCTACTGACCTTACCCAAAACTCGCATTTACTAAATTTGGCGAATAGCTGGTGATCTCTGAAAGTCTGAAGAACAATTCTGAGATGGTCTGAATGATCACGCTCTGTGTGGGAATAGACCAGGATATCATCTATGAAGACTATGACTAACATGTCCAAGTACTTCTTGAACACACGGTTCATCAAGTCCATAAAAGCAGCTAGGGAATTGGTAAGACCAAAGGATATAACTAGAAATTCAAAGTGACCATACCGAGTACGAAAAGATATCTTTGGGATGTCACATTCTCTAACTCTAAGCTGATGATAGCCTGAACTAAGGTCTATCTTAGAGAAATAACTGGAACCCTAAAGTTGGTCAAATAAGTCATCTATTCTGGGAAGATGATACTTGTTCTTGACCGTAACTTTTTTGAGCTGGCGATAATCAATGTACATCCAGTGAGAACCATCTTTGTTGCGCATGAATAAGACTGGTGTACCCGGAGGGGAAATGTTGGGTCTAATGAATCCCTTATCTAAGATATCCTTCATATGATCCTTTAGTTCTTTGAGTTCTATTGGTGCCATTCTGTATGGTGAAATAGAAATAGGATTAGTATCTGGAATAAGGTCAATGCAGAAGTCTATTTCCCTTTCGGGAGGAATTCCTGGAAAATCTTTGGGAAAGATATCTGAATATTCCATAACCACTGGGATTGATTCAAAGCTAGGAGATTCGGAACCAGAGACTTTAACATAAATGAAATGGTAAATATATCCCTTAGAAATCATTTTCCTTGCCTGAAAGTAGGAAATAAGTTGACCCCTGAAAGATGAAGTACTACCCTTCCACTCTAGGACGGGCTCATTCGGGAACTGAAATTGAACTATCCTATTTCTGCATTCGACTGTGGCATAGCAGGAATGAAGCCAATGCATGTTGAAAATGACATCAAAATTAGTCATCTCTAACTCAACTAAATCTGCTGACGTGGCTTTATGAAATATCATAATCGGGAAGTTCCTGTATACCCACCGAGCTATGATGGTTTTACCCACTGGGATAGGGACTGAAAAGGGCTCTGCTAAAATTTCAGGACTGATTCTATAATTGCCTGCTGTATAAGGAGTAACAAAAGACAAGGATGCACCTGGATCTAGAAAAGTGTAAACATGAACATGGAAAATCTGTAATGAACTTGTAATGACATCAAGCCTGATCCTGTTGGGTCTGAAGATCATATAGTCTATTTGGGTATTTCCCACTAACAGCACTACAAGTGGCACCCTGCTGATTTAGGCGACCAGACTGGGCTGTGGAATGATTCTGCTAACCCTATAGACCTGACTACGGAGACTTTCTAATCCTATGGCCTGGCTTGCCACAACCAAAACAAATATTTCTACCAGCTCTACAGGTACCCTTGTGGTTCTTACCATAAGTTTGACATAGAGGATTAGTTTGGGCACTGCTGAAACTGTCTTGTGACTTAGATCCTGGTGCTCGATCTCTGTTTCCATCTCTAACTTTTGGCACTAGGGCACTGGATAAGAAGGGAGTTGGAACTGCTGGCTTGGGATGAAACTGTGAATGGTTTCTTTTTTCTGATTTGGGTTGAGCAGAACTGAAACTGCCTGATCTTGATCTCTTGTTCTGCCTCTCCCTATTCCTAATATTCTGCTCCTCTATTTGTTGAGCATGGGTCATGATCCTGGCTAAAGTCATGTCACTATTCAGCATCGCAGACCTACACTCATTTACCACACTATCATTCACTCCTGACACGAACTTGATTATCTTCGCCCTGTAGTCTACAATCACATGAGGGGCATATCTGGCTAGATTAGTAAATCTGAGAGAATACTCTTTAACCATCATATTTCCCTTCCTGAGATAGATGAACTCAAGAACTTTAGCCTGTCTCAGCTCTTGGGGAAATAATCTATCTAAGAAAGTCATGTCAAATTTCTCCCACTCTATAGGACCTGCACGATCTACCCTCTCAGAATTCCACTGTTTGTACCAAGTGTGAGCAACATCCTGTAACTGGTATGCAGCTAACTTGGCACTCTGAGAAGAAGTAACTCCCATGATGTATATGACCTTCTAGACTTGGTTAATGAATTCCTGAGTGTCTACATCTGACTTAGATCCAAAGAAAAATGGAGGGTTCATTCGGGTGAAGTCCCGAATCCTAGATGTGGCTGAGTTGCCCACTGGGTTGGACGAAACAACTATTAGCCATTCATTATGAGCACCGACTAATTGATCAAGAGTGGTAAATGCGGTCCTAAACTCCGCATGAGAAATATAATCGCCCAAAGGTTCTTCGGGCTGAGGGGCTGACTGATTTCTTCTCTTAGTACGTATATTCTGAAATAAAGAGAAGAAGCGGATTAAACTGAGAGACTGACTTGTGATTATGCTCACTGGAACGACATGAATACTGAAAGAAGGGAAACTATTATTAAAACATCTCATAGCCTCTTGCACATAAATGTGTCGCGCAACACACCCATGCACAAGACTCTACTAGATGCGTCTTTCAGACTTCCTAGGACTCTATTGAACCTTAGGATTTGATACATAGCTTATAACACCCTGATTTACTGAACCGGAATGCTACACGATGCTTATGACCCCGAGGGACCACAAGCTAACCCATGACTGATATTTGTACCTATACACTGCATAATATACTTGTAGAATGCAGAAAACATGAACAATAGGACATAAGGTTCAACTTAATAGAATATTTGATAAATAATAACATCTATATAGGGTAACAAATACCGAAAACAACTGAAAGCTAAATCTAAAATATGAACTAAATCTGAAAGACTCTAAATATTATCTGAAATAAAGAGTTGAAAGAATATGTCTCCAACTAACTTCGTCTAGAAAAACTGAACAAAAATGATGAATGAAATAAAATAATATCGTCCTGGAATCGATGAGGACTCACTGCAACTATGCGATTAGAATACTACTGCTGATCTGGAACTCGTGTCTCTACACCTATAGTGTAACATAAAAGAAAGAACCACAGCGCAAATGTGTCAGTACGAATGGGAGTACTATGTATACGAGTGAGGTAGGATAAATACAAAAGGGTTTACATGAATGAGCAATGCTAACTGACTGACTAATATGAACGTGAGAGTGCAAACATGCATACATAGTAACAGAGATCGTGAATATGTGATATCTAGATTTGTATGGTAATACATGGTTTATTGTTATCTAACATGACTGATACTGAAATTTTGATAAAATGGATGACTGTGTCTGACAGTCCTGAATCTGATGGAACTACCTGAGTTCCGTACTATAACTGAATTGACCGTAACTAACAGTCCTGGTATACTGAAATCTGAAGAACTATCTGAGATCTTTTACTGAGATTAGGACTAAAACTTTGGGAGGTAGTTTCTTAACCGACATTTCCCAATAATGTATATAGCTAGGTTGGGGTCCAATCTCTGCCCTGACTGGAAGGGTGTCAATACCGCACCACTGGTAAGGACAACTGTGAGTGACCCTTAGCTGGTAGGTACTCGAATGAGAATGGTGGGAACCCTAAACTAAAATGTTAAGCCACCTCATCCACCCTAATCTGGAAGGTTAAGATATCTCAACCTACGTTGGCTACGTAGTTCTGGAACACAAGGATGACTACTATAAATCACACCCTAAACTGGCAGGTGAGTTCCCATCCTTGTGTTCACTCGGTGCTAACTTCTACTCCAATAAAAAGAGACTGAACATGATTTAACTGGCTATACATGGACTGATTAACTGACTTCCGTTGACTGACGAAATAGTACTACTATCTGAGAATTTATTGAGATCATGAGATTTCTGAGATTTTCTGAGTCACATAACTGACTGAGTTCTATAGATCATGGATTGACTGAGATTATCATGATAACGTGGCATGGCTCTAGGCACACATCTATATTTTTTGGGTACTAGTACCCCCAGGACTTGATAGAAGGAAACTGACACACATAACTGGCTTGATCATAAAATGGAGTCCACAATTCACCATATCATAAGTAGGGGATTTCACACTAAGCATAGTTCTCAATATCTTACGTATGGAAGGAAATTCATACAACATATGTATACTTTCATAGATTCAATATCATGCTCAATCCATATCACAACAACGACACATATCAATCATGTGGAATTCATGTGAAATCATAAAGCGTAGAGCATGGACTTGTCATTTAAGCACTATTAAATCATGGGACATGAATTCTATCATCCTAGGCCTTTTATCAAAAACTTTGCATGCATTCTTTTAGCTTAGGTATTTTTTCATGAAATTCCCCATTTTAAACCACATAATGTACATGGATTTCAACTAACGAACACATATACTTCATGAAAACAACTTTAGATATCATCTTGAAACTTAAACAAGAATCATCAATATGTACATGCTCATATGACAACAAGACAATCATAATATAATATTTAAAACATAGTTCTTAAGCTCTATGAACGAAATGGATCCATAGATGAACACTACGCATACCTTAGATGGAAGATTCATGATGATTGATGGAGGAATTTGCTTGAACTTGAATCCCCAATTGAAAACCCTAATGTGTTCTTGAGAGGATTTTTAGAGAAAAAGTATGTTTTGGTGAAATAAGGGCTTTATTCCATGGTTATGGAATATATATAGGGGTGGAAAGATGACCCAAATACCCCTCTAGATGCGTCATTTAATTTCTTTGAAAATTACCCGATTTGGACCCCCGACGCGACGCGGAGATATTGCGTTGCCCCCCATTTGTGACCTGGAAACTCATCGCGACACGGTGGAATCATGAAGAGACACTGTAAATTGACAAACATCATTTTTGTTTACGGCGTAACGCGCCACTAACTTAAATGATGCTACTGAAACTTTAAATCGCCATAACTTCTTCACCGGGTGTCCATTTTAGGTGAATTTGGTATCGATGGAAAGTTTATTCAATTCTATAAAATTTAAAGGGTATAAATCTGCAAAAATACCACCTATAAACCATGTTATGCTCATTCAAATATGACCTATGTGAAATCACACATGAAAACTTGATGGATTCAAAAGTTCTTACCTTGGCTTACTCTAAGTGACTCTTATGAACATGCTTAACACATCATAAGCTCTATTATCACTAGGATACTCATCCTAATTCATGTAATTCAATATGAATCACAGGATTGGAGGTTTCATGTGTAGGAACAATATTTCATTTTCTAGCTTAGAAATATATGGGGTATTACACATGTCGGTTAGATGATAGCTCCCACAGTTTCAGTCTAGTAACCATACTAGTAGTTCAGTCTCAGTGTTAATTGACCAAGGCATATAGATATCAGTTATTTCAGTATTTTAGTTTACATATTTTTATTAAGTTTATGTTATATGCCTGGTCATGCATCCCTTGTATCTATAAATTTCATACATCTTTAGTATTTATAGACTTTCATGCATACAGAGTGTTTACAGATTTCACATATTTTCAATATTTATAGATTTTATTCTCTCTATTCAGTACACCATGTTTTACATGTATATTATGATATTATTATTCCTTTTCATGAAACCATGTATGTTAGCCTACCTCATTTAGCATACCAGTACATTGAAAGTACTGATCGCATACTTTTCTTTTTTGCTATGATCTATTATATCATAGGTTCTGATGCTTAATTCTCGGATCACATTTAGACTTCTCAAACTCTGAGCAATAGAAGAGTTGAGTCCTAATCTTTCAAGGATGGATTATTTTATTTCATGCTTCCAGTCTAGTAGTTAGTTTGAGTTAGTTCTGGCCTGTCCCATCAACTCACAGTTATTCAGTTTAGAGGCCTTCAGATACTACAGTTAGTTTTTCAATGTTCAAGATTTAGTTGACATGTCTATTTTTTATTTAATTTATCTCAGATTTCAGTATTTATTCAAACTCAGATACTTATTTCTTCAGATTCAGAATTCAATATTTGTTTTAGTTATTAAAACCTTATGGCATATCAGTTATTCTTCCATATTTATGAGTATGTTATTCAGTGCATATAGCAGGTACCGGCTCATAGGTTAGCTTGTGGTCCCTTGGGACTGTAACCACCGTGTGATGCCCAGGTTGTACTCTTGGGGCATTACAAACTTGGTATCAGAGCCTAAGGTTTTAAAGAGTCCTAGGAAGTCTGAAAGTCACATCAAGTATACTCTTGTGCATGGGTGTATAGCGCGCCACACTTATCGGCAGGAGGCTACAAGGTGTTTAGGAAAATTTTCCCTTCTTTCAGTATTTATTTCATGTGAGTGAGCATGAGCTCAAGTTAAACTCTTAGTCTAATCCATTTCTTCCTTTAGTGTACAGAACTTGTCTCCTAAAAAGAATAATAGAAGAGGAGCAGGAAACCATCCAGCACCTCCTCCTATCTTGGTAGATCCTCTGGACGAGCATGTTTCTCACGCAGAATTCAGGGCTGCATTCACCACTCTCGCCAACTTTGTAGTAGCTCAGACTGAATGGACAACTGATGTTTAGGCTAAAACAGTGGCCAATACTGTTGTAGTTGGGACTTTACCTCAATGAATCCTCCTTTCTTTATGAGATCCAAGTCTATAGAGGATCCATAGGAATTCTTATATATAGTTCAAGAGGTAACAAATGCTATGGGGTGACATATAGTGAGAGTGTTGAGTTGGTTGCATATCAGTTGTAGGATATAGCCCATACTTGGTTTAAGAGGTGGAAGGTAGATAGGGTTGTTGATGTAGGGCCTATAGAATTGGAAGAGTTTGCCACAACTTTCTTTGACAAATTCTTCCCATTAGAGGTGAGGGAGTCCAAGGTGTTACAATTTATTAACTTGAGGCAGGGCAGCATGGGCATGAAGGTGTATTCCTTCAAGTTTACTCAGTTATCTAGATATATTCCTCATGTGGTAGCTGACAGCAGGTCCAAAATGAGTAAGTTTGTGTCTGGTTTATCCGATAGTGTGGTCAAGGAGTGCAGGACAACAATGTTGATTAGGAAGCTGGACTTGTCAATGTTAACATAGCATGAGTTCTTTGGACTAGGCACAACGTGAAACATCAGTGAATATATCATGGATCATTAACATAAAGACAAGATTTATGTATATTCATGGAATAAGACAAGGATTTACACTTAAAGTTATTGCTTCTCATTCGGAATAGTCATGATTTTCACAGATAACATCACTTTGGGCTAAAATTTGACATAAATGAATTGGTAACATAAAGAGTATAGTTTCTTAGAGTAAAGAATAAAGTGATACATGATTTTATGGATGATGAGAGTTATAACATAGAGCTTAAATTCTCAAAAGCTTGGATTTCTAAGAACCATTATTGTTTTTAGTTCAGGGGTTGGAGCATGGACATAAGTTGCATAGAGAACTCGAACCTTAGGCATAGGAACAAGTTGAATACATATGAAATTAGTAGAATGCCCTCTTAACCAAATCATGAAGAATTTTCTTAGATAGAATAGATTTATCATGTCTCTTCCATTAAATCACCATTATGGGAAAATTCAAGATTTGCCTTAGTTCATAATGTCCCCCTTTTCTCAAAGGTCACCATCCTAGACTTGCGGGCATATCCTTTCATTAAATATACAAGCACAACACTCAGCATAATGGGGGTACCACTATATTTATGAACACCAAATTCCCTTGATGACTATAATTTGAAGACACTACCCTTTAGCGGTACTAATCTTAACTTTTACAAGTTTCTGTAGGTATCACCCTATAACTCACTCTTTCATGAGCATACACATACACACTTTATAACCTATAACAATCCATTCTTCACTCCTTAATATACTGGCATCATCCTCTAATCACATAACCTCACAACTTAATAAAAAATTTTAAACTATGATAAGGGCTCATATTATCTATATATATTTTCTCAAATTCAGTTCTAAAGGGCACCATATAACAACTCCCTGGACTTCTCAATAAAAGAAATTAAGGAACATGAACTAGGCATATATGGAACTTATATACTTAAAACCTCATCTAACAACATGCTACAGGGTTTCAACATAATCTTATAAACCTAACCCTCTTATCCACCCAATTACTCAGCCACAATTCATCGTTTTAACACTAGTCCTCAAGAATATATCACAAATATCCACTAAAAATTTTCTTTAATTATCAACCTAGGCTCTTATGCACATCAAATCAGGTCTTCTAATTTACTCTAACAATTCTCATATTAATATACTCAAGCTAACATTCTTATCACCATAATCAACATCGAAAGTTCAAGCTTAATATCTATTACCAATCATGAATTTACAATGGAACATCCCTCATGAGCTCCTTACCTATTTCAAATAAATTCTAATTCACCATAATTAATAACTTCCTCTACTAACTACTGTAAAATTTACACATTTTCTTGCAACCATCAAAAATAACCATAAAAGCATACCACCAACAATACTCACTTAATGGTACACGAATACCATTATCGTTTTCACTCTTAAGCTTTCCCCACTCTGAATTTTAAACTTATGACCTTGTATGATGAATCTTAGGATTATATTAATATTAATAGGTCATAATATCCAAATTTTTACTACCTCTCATGTGGAAATACTATCCCAACATTTCGAGACATATCATTCCCCATTAAGTGAGATGTCTAGAATAAAGTTTTTTGAAAGAGGTTGAATTCACCTCTTACCTTGAGCTAAAAAGCATGATTCATGAAGATAGAAGCATAGACTTGAACCCAAACACTTTGATGCACTAATGGACACCTTTCAAGTCCTTGTGTCATTTCACAACCTTTTGGTGACTCAATAAAAAATACCACATTGTTTAGGTATCTAACCTTTTTCACTTGTGTTAACTCGATAATGAGTCATAGTCCTATGTTTTAGAATTAAAGGAATTTCGATAACTTTCATATGGACAACACCATTGCACGATCTAGAGTATGAAAAACAAGAAATATTTCCTAAATGCCTCGTAGCCTCTCACTTACAAGTGTGGCACTCTTCACATCCATAAAAAGAACTCTACTCAACACAACTTTATGGATACCTAGTGACCCTGAACTTTACTCTGATACCAAGCTTGTCATGACCAAAACCATGGCCTAGTTTTAATGGGTATCTCAAGCCCACCGTGGGCTAGAGAACACCCACTCAGCCTAACTATAACACCTCAGAAAATCACCCTAGACATAACACGGTGCTCAATACTGCAAGTAGTCCCAAGCTAACCCTTTAAACCTTCTAACAAATTTGGAACTAATAATAAAGATAAACTTATCATGAAAAATATTGAGTTAGTAGAATTAGTATCTTAATTGAAACAAAAGTAACATCTTACTGGAAGTCTTAAACTTAAAAATCTTAAAATAATAACTTTTAAATATAAAATAGAAAATACTTGAACAAGCCTTTACTTCTAACTAGAGAGCCACTGAGACAAGCCCCAGCTGACCCAGCTCAAACTGAAATCAAATAACTAGAATACTTCATCAATAGCAACTCTGGTAGGATGGGGCTTCGAACTATGAGGACTCACCAAGAGATGGGATGTAGGTAGATATACTCAAAATCAATCACGCTACTGGAATTAAGCACCAGGACCTAGATTATAAGACAATATAGCACATGGACATATATGTGAACTAGAACTTCTGGAATGTACTGAGTATGTAGGAGTGAATTCATAAGTAAAAAAATAACTCAGTGTGTACTTTATATTTTCAAACAATGCATGCTAAGTGTAAATGACTCACCTTGATCTTGAATATCTAAAAGATAAAAAAAATTATAAATCATGAATAATAAAGTATATTGAATAAACTTTGTAAGCCATAACACTTAGTTCTAAAAGTTGTACTCTTGCTTTTTCTTTTGGGAGGTTCTTCTAACCGACATAAACTATGTGAGCTATCATAGAGTCCAACATCTTACCCACGTTGGGGACGGATGCTCTACCCTTTCCATTGGAATAAAAACTAAGCTAGAGTGCTCGCTATATTGAACCCACTATGGGCATTAAAACCTATGGTGGCACATAATTCTTGGGTATGTGACCTTTGACTCATATCCAACTCGGTGCTAAATACTAACCCCATATTACTTATATGCACGCTTTTTAGGAAATCCACCATAAAATAATGTTGAAATCTCAACACTTAAACCGAGGGCTTAAAATTCATGCCTTAAACAAAAGATAATTCATACCAAAACTTCATGCACAATATAATTCTTGAAATACTTCAACAATAACAAGTCAAGAGAGTGCAATATCATTCATAATATAAATCTTGTAAGTTAAAACATAAAAATAAGTAACGTTTGATATACTCAAACTTTAAATCTGATGATAATCACATTCTTCAAGAGTGTAGAAACTTGGGTATGAACCCTACTTCAAAGAAAGTAACTTTAAATCTAACAATTATGCAATTTGGTCAAAAGGGTGAAAGAAAGCCCTTGTTCATAACCCCATATACCTTGATAGGCTTGACTTGGTGTAGAAAGCTTGACTTTGAAACCCTTGGAGATGATCTTGAAACCTTTCTTGAACTTCTTGGATTAGAAATCTTAAATTCTCATTTATCTTTAAGAGAAAGTAATAGAGTTTTGTAGGTTCTTAGATTTGAATCTTGAATCTTGGGAGATTATTAGAAAAAATCCTAATCATGTTATTGAGAGATATAAGATTATTTTGATATGTTTAACTGATGAAATAGGGAAAAAGTAACACCCCTGAAGGGTTATAAGTCGTGGGCTGGGAATTTTAAGGTTAGAAAAGACTAAAAAGCCCTTAAACTAAACCTTACAGATAAATATCGGCAGTCCTTATGGGTCTACCATATGGCTCATATGGTCTCGGGATGAGTTAGACTTGGCAACTCATAAACTGGATAGTGTGTGACATAGCCTGGCAGTGCTTCAGTATTTCTGCCATAACTTTTGACTTCGATGTCGGATTAAGAAAAAATTGGTATAGTTGGAAAGCTAATTCAAATACCTATCTATTGGTGGGTCTTGAACTCATAAATTCTTATTAAAACAAAATTTATGACCATTTGAAGATGACTATAGGTATGTACATCCCAAAAGTTTAATCACTAAGGAAGGTTTTGACTTTTTAATGAGATAGGAGCTATTTGAGGACTTAATATATGTCCAAGTAACTAAAGATATCAAAGAATGAGGCTTAATTGTTGGATTGCCTACTGTTTAGGGTTTGGGTCATATCTTATGACTTGTGCCTTAGTATATGACTAGTATCCATGACTCATATCTTGGATAGAACCTCAAGGAGTCTACATTGATGTCTTTACAACTTGGGTACATACGGCTCGTACCTCTCTATATGATTCATTAAGGTCAAATCATACCTGGAATAGATGTCAACTCAAACACACTATCTTGTACATGACCACCACATACGACTCATAAAAGTCTTTATGACTTTAGAGAATGAGTCGTGAGAAGTCCAGGAACCAAAAAAATATAGAGTATTACTATATCTTTCCCTTGGGAGTATTCATCCTTGAATGAGACTGGTTAGATTGAGAGTACTGAAAAAACTGAGATCATATTTTGAAGATGCATGATTGAAAACATGATTACATAACTAAACAAACATTCGTGAATGCATGCAATGACATGAGATGGGTTACATAGCTGAAACTGAAAATAGAAAAGAGTAAATCTGAGGAAAATTATTGCCTTATGTTGAATATGAGTTTGCGATGAAAAGATTAGGGTACTTGGCTCTCTTATCTTCATCTGCTTCTCAAGTTTCTCCCTCAGCGGACTGATTTCGCCAATGAACTTGAACCAAGGGGACTTTATTGTTCCTTAGTCTTCGAATATGACAATCAAGGATCTCAACTGGGTTTTTTTTGTAAGAAAGACTATCCTGAACATTTGTGCTTTCTAAACGAACCACAATAGATGGATCACCAATACACATTTTTAATAAGGAGACATGAAATACTGGATGCACGAATGTCAAATCTGCAGAAAACTTAAGCACATACGCCATCTTCCTAAATTGACTCAAGATTCTGTAAGGGTCAATATATTGGAGACTAAGTTTTCTCTTCTTTCCAAATATCTTTACTCCCTTCATAGGAGAGATTTTTAAATAAACTAGATCGCTAACCTCAAACTCAAGATCTCTTTTCCTCACATCTGCATAGGATTTTTGTTGACTTCGGGTTGTTTTCAACCTCTCTTAAACTAAATGAACTTTCTCCATAGCTTCAAACACCAAATCTAGACCTATCAACGTAGTTTTACCTACCTCAAACCAACCAATGGGAGATCTATATCTTATCCCATAGAAAGCCTCAAACAGAGCCATCTGGATACTGGAGTGATAACTGTTATTGTAGGCAAACTTAATCAATGGTAAATGATTAACCCAACTTCCTTTAAAGTCAATAACACATTCTCTCAACATGTCCCCTAAGGTTTGAATGGTCCTCTCTGCCTGACCATTTTTGTGAGGGTGAAAAGTTATACTGAGATGGACTTGGGTACCAAGACCCTTCTAAAAAGCTTTCCAAAAGTTAGAGGTAAACTGAGTACCTATGTCGGAAATGATAGACAATGGGACTCCATGCGATCTGACCAACTCTCTAACGTAGAGCTTGGCATAATCCTCGACTGAATAGGAAGTATGAACAAGAAAGAAATGGGTTGATTTGGTCAATCTATCTACAATCACCCAAATCGAATAATTCTGATGACGCAAATAGGGTAACCCTTTCAAAAAGTCCATGTTCACCTCTTCCCACTTCCAAGTGGGAATGTTGAACTCATACGTACTTCTAGTAGGCCTTTGGTGTTCAATCTTAACCTGGAGAAAATTAGTACACTTGGCTAAGAACTCTACAATATCCCTCTTCATGCCACTCCACCAATAGATTTCCTACAAATCACGGTACATCTTAGTGGCTCCTAGGTGAATAGAGGAACGCGCACCATGCATTTTTTCCAAAGTTCATTGTCTTAAACCATCAATATACGACACACACAGTCTACCCTGCTATCACAACATAACATCTCCCCCTTGGGAGAATACCTCTACTGTCTAATCTCTGACTAACTCCTTCAACTTAACCAAACTGGAATCTCTATCTTATTTTTGGTGTACATCGGAAACCAAAGAAAATTTCAAACTATTCTGAACCCATACACTACCTTCAGCTAAATAAACCAACCGAACACCTAATCTAGACAACTAATAAACCTCCTGCACTAACTTCTTTTAACCATTAGCAATACTACCCATAGACAGTCTACTAATGGTGTTTGCCACTACATTGGTCTTACCGGATAATACAAAACCCTCATGTAATAATCTTTCAGCAAATTCAACCACCTTCTCTGACGAAGATTTAAATCTTTCTGTGAGAACAAACACCACAAACTTTTGTAATCCATGAACACATCAACATGAACCCAATAATGATAATGCCTCCAAATTTTCAAGGAAAAAATAATCGCAGCTAACTCAAGATCATTTGTAGGATAATTCTTCTCATAAGATTTAAGCTGTCTAGAGGGATAGGCTATGATCTTACCTCTTTGCTTCAAAACAAAACCCAGACCGACCCTGAAAGTATCATAGTAAACAATGAATCCATATGAACCATATAGTAGTATAAAAACTAGGGTTGAAGTAAGTTAAGTCTTTAAGTCCTGAAACTCTTCTCACAATAATTTGACCACTAAAACTTGACTTTCTTATAAGTCAATCTATACAAGGGGGATGAAATAGAAGAAAATCCTTTAATAAATCATCGGTAATAGCCACCGAAACCCAATAAACTCTTGATACCAGACAAACGGATTGGTCTAGGTAAGTTTCTCACTACTTTGGTCCTTTGAGAATCGACTCTAATGCCATCACTAAAAAAAATATGGCCCAAGAAAAGCTATAAATCTTATCCAAAACTCACACTTACTAAATTTAGTGAATAATTAATGGTCTCTATGAGACTGTAATACAATTCTGAGATGATCTACATGATCGTCTTTGCTATGGGAATAGACAAGAATATCATCGATGAAGACTATGAAAAATATGTCCAAGTACTACTTGAACACTCTATTCATCATGTCCATAAAGGTTGCTGGGGCATCCATTATCTCAAAGGACATGACTAGAAATTCAAAGTGACTATTATAAGTTCTGAAAGTTGGGTTTAGAATGTCATATTCCCTTACTCGAAGATGATGATAGTTGGATCTGAGGTCAATCTTACTGAAATAACTTGCACCTTGAAGCTAGTGGAATAAGTCATCAATTCTAGGAAAAAGATATTTGTTCTATTTTGTGACTTTATTCAACTGGCGGTAGTCAATGTACATTCGAAGAAAACCGTCTTTCTTATGCACAAACCGAACTGGAGCTCTCCAAAGAGAAACACTGGGCCTTATGAATCCTTTATCTAGGAGGTCCTTAAGCTTCTCTTTTAACTCTTTAAGCTCGGTCGGAGCCAAACCATATTAAGGGAAAGAGATGGCTGAGTATCAGGAAGAAGATCAATACCAAATTTAATTTCTCTATCAGGACGTACCCTGGCAAATATTTAATAAAGATCGCAGGAAAATCACTGACTACATGGACTAACTGAACTGTTGGAGCTTCAGACTCAGTATCTTTGACATGAACTAAATGATAAATACACCCTTTTTATATTAAATTTTTGTCCTTAAAATAAGATATGAAATGGCTCTTAGGAGATTCAGGACTACCTTCCCACTCAAAAACTACCTCGTCAGGAAACTGAAACTTCACCGCATGGGTGCGACAATCTATTGATGCATAGCATGAATGGAGCCAATCCATTCATAGAATAACATTGAAGTCTACCATTTTGAATTCAATTAAGTTTTCTAATACAATCTTATGCAGGATGGTGATAGGACACTTTTATAAACACGCCTGGCAACAACTGGCTCACCTACTGAGGTGGAAACTAAGAAGGTCTTGGAGAGCTTTTCAAGACCTATACCAAAATTTACCACAACCAATGGAGTCACATAATATATATTTGACCCTAGGTCTAACAAAATATAAACATCAAGGTAAAGGACGCAAAGCATACTAGTAACAACATCTAGTGAACTCTCCTGCTCCTATCAGAATGGTAAAGCATAGAATGGATTTTGGTGTTGACCTCCATTGGTACTTGATAATGCCCTCTAAGAAGGAACTGGGTGACCTAGTGTAGTTGGTGCACTAGTATCCTGAGTATGGGGACAAAAATCCCTACTTTCCAGCTTAGGATACATACACTCTTTGATTCCTTGACCCAACTTACCACATCCATAACAACTCCTTCTTACCATTAAATACTTACCAGGATGGTTTCTACCACACTTTTCACATGTCTGATAACTGGGCCTTCCACCCATACTATTTTAAGACCTAGAAATAGAAGTCCTGTCCTATTGCTCTTATTCGATTCTGGGTGCAGAGGAACCAGATGAAGATGGCATTGTCATAGATGAATGACCCTAAAACTACAAACGATTTCTTCCTCTAGACCTTGGTTGACCATACTCAAACTATCTAGTTTTAGCCTTATTATTTTGCCTCTCTCTTTCCTTCAACTTCTCTACCTCAATCTGTTTAGCATGAGTTATCAACCTAGAAACATCCATATCCCCAACAAGAATGGTAGTCCTACACTTCTTTACTACTAAACCAGACACTCCAGTAACAAACTTACTCATGCTAGATGTAGGGTCATCATGTAACTCAGAAGAATACTTAGAAAAATGAGTGAACTAAAGGAATTACTCCTTCACTGACATCAAACCCTGGCTCGGGTTCATGAACTCCTCAACCCTAGCTTCCCTTATCTCAAGTGGAAAAAACTTGTCCAAAAATGCATTTTAAAACACCTGTCAACTCATAGGAACTGGATTCTTACATCTACCAACCTTCTACATAACAACCCAATCATAATCATTATCTTCAGCCTATAGGATACCAATTCTACACTTTTATACTCTGTAACATGCATAATATGAGTTATCTTTCTCACCCCATCAATAAAAAGTTATGGATCTTCTCCAACCTTTAACCTAACAAACTAAGGTGGATATATTCTTATAAAGTCACAAATCCTGGATGCAGCTAGATTACCATTTTGTAGAAGTGGGATTGCCTCTTGTTGGCTACCTTAAACTTTTGTATCCACTGTTAGGGCCAATGCTTGAAAGTCTATCCGAAATTCAGTATGAGACATATTCTTACTCAGAGGGTCAACTTGTATTGGAGGTTGGTCACCATTTTTGTGTGCATTGGCTCAATGAGGAGGCATATTCTGTCATGCAAAAGTATGAGTTAAATAAGATAGAGACAACTATAAGCACGATAGATCATGAAAGAAATAATAGTTCCTAACTCGTTCCGTAGACTCTTGCTCATAAATGTGGTGTACTTCACACCTATGATCAAGACTCTATGTAACGCAACTTTTCTGACTCCCTAGGATTCTTTAAAACCTTAGGCTTTGATACCAAGTTTGTAACACCCCAAAAAATCACCTAGATGTCACACGGTGCTCAAGACTATAAGTAGTCCCAAGCTAACCCTTTAAAACCTCTAAAAACTTTATAATTCGTAATAAAGATAAATTTTTCATGTGAAATCTTTAGATAACATAATTTGTATCTTAACTGAAACTAAAGAAACATCTTACTTGAAGTCATAAACTTGGAAATCTTGAAAACAATCACTTTTAAATCTAAAACAAAAAATAGTCGGACAAGTTTGTACTTTTAACTAGAGAGCCACCGGGACAAGCCCCAGCTTACCCAACTTAATCTGAAATAAAATGACTAGAATACTTCATCAATAAAAAATCTGGAGATATAGGCCCTCGAATAATGAGGACTCACCAAAAGCTGAGATGTACTTGGAGATGCTTAAAATCAATCACGCTGCTAGAATTGAGCACCAGGACCTACATTATAAGACAATGTACAACACAGACATATATGTTGATCGGTACTTATGGAATGTAATGATTATGTTGGGGTGAATGCATAAGTAATGCATTAACTCAGTGTGTACTTTAGATTTTCAAATAGTGTATGCTAAGTGTAATTGACTCACCTTGAGCTTGATTAATTGAAAGATAAAAAGATTTATAAATCATGACTAATAAAGTATACTGAATAAACTTTATGAGCCATAACACTTAGTTCTTAAACCTGTACTTTTACTCTTTCTATTGGGATGTTCTTCTAACCGAAATAAATCTTGTGAGCTATTATAGAGTCCAACGTCTTATCCATGTTGGGGAGTGTTGTTCTACCCTTTCCATTTAAATAGAACCTAAGCTAGAGTAATCACTATACTGAACTCACTATGGGCATTAAAACCTATGGTGGCACGTAGTTCTGGGGAATGTCACCTTGGACTCATATAACTCGGTGCTAAATACTACTCCCATATTACTTCTATGCTCGCTCTTTAGGAAATCCACCTTAAAATAGCATAAGGGTTTATATACTAAAAAACAATTATGATTCTATTTACTTTAAATCATAAATAGTAAGAAAAATGTGGATTTCATAATCTTAACTTGGATCAAAAGATCAATTCTTGCTTTAAATCTTGATATAAGCTTGTCATAAAATGCATAAAAGCATATTCTTCTTGAAATCTCAATAGTTAGACTGAGGGCTTAAAATTCATGTCTTAAACTAATGATAACTCATACCAAAGCTTCATGATCAATATAATTCTTGAAATAATTAAACTATAACAAGTCAAGATAGTGCAATCTCATTCATAATATAAATCTTGTAAGTTAAAAAATAAACATAAGCAACACTTGATATACTCATACTTTAAATATCATTATAATCACATGGTTCAAGAACATAGAAACTTGGGTATGAACCCTACTTCAAAGCAAGTAACTTGAATTCTTAAAATCATATAATTTAGGCACAAGGGTGAAAGAAAACTCTTGTTCATAACCCCACATACCTTGATAGGCTTGATTTTGTGTAGAAAGTTTGACTTTGAAAGCCATGGATATGATCTTGAAAGCTTTATTGAACTTCTTGGATTAGAAATCTTAAATTCCTATTTATCTTGAAGAGAAAGTAATGGAGTTTGGTAGGTTCTTGGATTTGAATCTGGAATCTTGGGAGATGATTTTGAGAATAAACCCTAATCTTGTTCTTGAGAGATATGAGAAGTTTTGAGATGTTTAACTAATGAAATAGTGAAAAAGTAACTCCCCTCAAGGGTTATAAGTCGTGGGTTGGAAGTTATAAGGGGGAAAAGACTAAAAACCCCTTAAAATAGACTTTAAAGACAAGTCTCGGCAGTCTATACAACTCGTATGGTCTGGGTACTAGTTAGACATGGCAACTTATAAGCTCAACATTGTGTGACACAGCTTGACAGTACTTCAGTATTTTGTCCATAACTTTTCACCCCAATGTCAGATTAAGACAAAATTTGTATCTTGGAAAGATAATTCAATTACCTATCTATTGGTGGGTATAGAGCCCAAAAATTCATATATAAAAAAAGTTATGACCATTTGAAGATAAATATAGTTATGTACATCCCAAGAGTTTAATCGCTAAGGGGGGTTTTGACTTGTTCTTTAGCTAGGAGCTATTTGAGGACTTAATATATGTCCAAGTAACATATAAAGATATCAAAACATGAGGCTTGATTCTTGGATTGTCTATTGGTCAGGGCACGATTCACATCTTATGACTCGTACCTTAGTATGCGACTAGTATCGCGACTCGTATCTTGGACAGAACCTCAAGAAGTCTACACTGATTTTATTATGACTTGGGTTCATACAACTCATACCCATCTATACGATTTAGATGGGTCACGTCATACCTCGAATAGAATGTCAAATCAAATGCACTATCTTTGTTAGGATCACCATATATGACTCGTAAGAGTCTGTACGACTTTAAAGAATAAGTCATGAGTGGTCTAGGAACCAAGAGAATTATAGGGTATTACACTAACCTCAAGAGAATATAAATGTAAACAACGAAAGCAAACAAAAAATAAGAATAAGAAAGATAGATAAGCCAAATAAAAGTTTTAAGAATCAAAATGAACAACCAACCCCACACTTGTCCACAAATTCCTCTAAAACTAAAATACAAAACTAAATTGGGACATGCCCCCAACTATGACAAAAGTATCCAACTAGAAATACTCTAAAATAAAATTAACAAGTGAAATGATCGGAACTTCCAAAAATGGAGCCTTACCACTTCACAACAGTTACATAGGAGGACCAAATAACCTAATGATGCATAAAAGCAATAGCAAACCCTTCAGACCCTACATTATGAAATAGTGTAGTATACAAGGATGGTCAATAGGGAGAACAATGGCATGTAACTTAGGGTAAAGTGATAACATAATTCTATTGTCAAAAACCAATCAAACTCTATGCAAAACATTTATAATAAATATATATAATGTCGGGATAAGGATAAGGGTTATGGAAATGGGAGTTTAAGCCATTAGACTTAATTGTGAAGCTCTCTCAATCCTAAAGGCACCCATGGGCTATATGGGTCTAGTTTTCCCTACTGGAAGGTCCCCAGGGTGTGTTGGCCACATTAAGCATGGAAACTGAGTAAAAGCTAAAGACACAAAGGAGATAGCTATTCGAATATAATGTGTATCCATTATGTTGTCTTATAGACCCCCACTCCGGCAAACATGGTTTCCAATGTTTGTCCCCTAGGACTACACCTTCACCGTGAGCTATATAATTCCCTTTAAGCCCAAATTAAAGTAGTTTCCAAATAAACCCAACCGTTAACTCAAGATTCTTTATTAAGTAATTTACCAATATGGTATCGTCATACCAATATGATTGCATGCTAATTCAATTATGACAAATAAGTCCAATTAACAATTTAACTCTCAGGTTCTATTTAAAATCCAAATTATTGCCACAAGGTAAATTTAAAAACTGTTTTCATTATCCAATCATCCATTAGTGGAATGCAATGTTTTAAAGGTAAGTTAAACTATGTGAATAACCATATTTAGAACCAAGTTTACAAAGTGAGTTGAGGTTAATGGAATTAAGAAGCCAAAAATCCATCAATTTGGGGAAACCCATGTTCCCCCATTCCATTCAATATCATAATGAATCAATTCAGTCCCAAAAACCATTATTTAAAGCATGAATAATCCCCTTAAAACAAGGAATAAGAAATTCAAGTGTTAACCACCAAAAACCCTCAACCTAAGTTTAAACCCATCATTCAAAACATATGAATCCTGAGTAAATAAATGCCACAATGTAAAAATAGAATTTAGGAATAAGAAACATGCTTTTTAGATTAACAAAGTTTGTGACACCTTGAATCTGAGCATTGGAAGTATAAATTTAGGGGATGAAAACTCTAAGACCTTTCATTTGGTATATAGTAGTCCACCCAAATCATTATATTCTAGAAGTAATGGTCGTTGAAAGTTGACCCAAGTTGAAACGTCCATTAAAACTCAATTGGTAGAAAAGTTCTCAACTAAACTTTTAGTTTGGAGATTTTTATGATATCAATCCATCTCCAAAGATGTTCCCACACTATAGAATTAATCATCCAACTAATAACGATGTAGAATCATTTGGTTTGGGTCTATACACGTAGGAATGATGACTTAAATTCTAACCCAAAAATAGAGGGTGTTATAGTTGGAGCATAAGAGATTTTCACTACTAAACAAGATAAAATCAAAGGAAATAGTGCATATATTACCAAATAGAAAAACTTGTAGATTTTAAGGTGTGTGATGCTTTTGTTATAAGAAATCAGGTTCGTTCCTGCATCAAGTCAAAGTAAGTAGTTATCTCTTCTAGGCCACTTGATCTTC
The DNA here is from genome assembly GCA_030864215.1 of Capsicum pubescens. Classification (NCBI taxonomy): domain Eukaryota; kingdom Viridiplantae; phylum Streptophyta; class Magnoliopsida; order Solanales; family Solanaceae; genus Capsicum; species Capsicum pubescens. The sequence goes on from CM061543.1 coordinate 85,705,520, forward strand.
TTCACATGGATATCTGTGAAAAGAAATATATTTTTGTAATTCTACATGACTATTCAAGGTATAATTAGACCTTTTCTTGAAAATCAAGGATGAAACACTTCAAGTGTTCATTGTCCTTTCCAAATAAATTCATGCCACGATGGGCAACAAGATAGTAAACATCAAATTTGATCATAGGACTGAATTTAAAAATGACAACTTTGATACATTTGTACTAAAAATGGCATTCTTCATAATTTCTCGGCTCCTCAGCTTAAAGAAGATGGGTAAAATAAAACTAAGACTCTTGAAGATATTGCAAGGACAATGTTGATTTTTAGTGTCTTATGCATAATATTTTTGGACAACAACAATTAATATTGCTTGTTATGTTATGAAAGGGTAATTGATCAAGTCTATGTTGAACAAAACTCCCCATGAACATATTTTTTGAAGAAAACCTAAGATATCTCATCTTTAGGTGTTTGGATATAAATGCTTTGTCCAAATTAATAGTAAGGACAACTCAAGAAAGTTTGATCCTAGAAGTGATGAGGGTGTGTTTATTGATTATTAATCTCAAAGAAAATCTTAAAGAGTCATTAATAAATAGATTATATGTGTTGAAGAAAGTTCTCATGCTATTTTTGATAATATGAATGTGTTAGGACAAAAAGGATGCCTTAATATGGAAGAAGACTTTAAAGAACTCCTACAAATCCTTCAGAGAATTAGTTGATCTCTCAAACATAACCACTGAAAACTCATACACAGTGAATAAGTTAAGAAAGAATTACATGTTGCCATGTCTTCACCAACTCATGTTCCAGGTACTTCAGAATCTGATACCATAAAAAGGACAATAATGATCCCACACCTACTATTCAAAAATGTGAAACAGAACCCTTAGAGGAACTAGATACCAGCCAATAGTAAGTTGAAATGTAATTTTAAAAATAGAAGCATGTAAAGTTTCATCCTCTAGACAACTTGGTTTCCTAACTTAACTTAAGAATGCACAATCAATCTAAGACAAGAAACATGGTTGACTTCTCAACATTTTTTTCATAAACCGAGCCTATAAAATATCAAGAAATTTATAAAGCATAAAGAATTCATAGTTTCAATACAGGAGGAGATTAATTAGTTTGGAAAGAAAAAGCTATGGCATCTGGTTCCTAAATCCACTAATAAAACTATTGTAGGAACTTGGTGGGTGTATAGAAACAAATTGGGTGAGTTTTAAACTACTGTTAGAAATAAGGTAAGGCTGGTTATACAAGGGTATGATCAATAAGAATGGATACATTATGATAAAATATCTTCTCCACTTTCTAGGATGGAAACTATTAACATTTTCAAATCATTTGCATCCTAAATGGAGTTCAAACTATTTCAAATAGATGTGAAGAGTGGATTCATGAATGAGTAGCTAAATAAAGAATTATATGTGAAGAAGCCTCTAGGTTTTGAAAGTCGTGAGTTTCTAGATCATGTTTTCAAGCTAGATAAACATCTCTATTGGTTGAAGCAGGCTTCATGAGCATGGTATGAAATATTATCAAAATTCTTACTAAACAATGGGTTCAAAAGTGGGAAGATTGACACTACTCATCTGTTAAAATCTAGTGGTAAGAATTTACTCATTGTGAATGTGTAAATGGATGATATAATTTTTGGGTCAACTCTAAATTCCATGTGTGATGACTTTGCTAAACTCATGAAAAGTGAGTTTAAAACTAGCATGATGGGTATAAGTAAAGAAGGCATCTGTTGGAGTTCTAATTAGTTAGCAAATGTACAGCACTGAGTTGTTGAAGAAATATAAGATGGAGGATTCTAAGACAATAGACACTCCAACTAAACTGACTACAAATTGGAAAAGGATAAACCTAGTCCCTCTATGAATGAAACTATGTATCTAGGCATCATAGGTTGTATTTTATACCTAATTATCAGTAAGAAATATTATGTTTTGATTTAAAATATGTGCAAGATACAAGGAATGTCCCAAGGAGTCCCACTTGAAGGCAGCCAAATAAATTTTTATGTACTCAGAGGGAAAATTTGATCTTTCTATTTTATGTAATACCCCACAAATTCCTATCTAATATTCTAACCATTTCTTATATTATTATAGGCCCCAAAGTTAATATTTAAATTATATGTAAGTTTCATGACCATTTACCTAGTCTGTAAAGTACTTTTGATGAAAAAAATGGTCATAGGAAACATTTAGAGCAAAGTTGAGTTGAGAGAATAGGTTATCAATTGAGTTTTACTATTCAATACTAAAAGGGTAAACTTTAAACGAGTATACCTTCTATAATATATAGAGTTTTTTTATCACAATATCCCTTAAATGAAATGTATTTGAGTCCTCTATCCATTGCATACAATTTTTTATTAATCTGATACCTGAGTGAAAAGTAATGTGCATTTTGAGAGCAATACAGTAAGAGTTCGGGATAAGAGTGTGGCAGTCTAGCTATGCTAGGCGATTAAAGCATGTAATAATATATTTGCTCCGCAATAAGGGCGTGCCATGCTCGTGGTAACGTTGATGCTAAAATCCTATTTTATTTTAATATTTAATGGAAAATGGGTCATTTACGTAATAAATTATCCTACACTAATACTAAAACATTTTTCTTTGATTCTCTAACAAAAATCCATATTTTCTCTCCTTTCAAACTCTCAAAAACACAAAAAGAAGGGTTTCTTCTCCAAAATTCATACTTTCAAGGCTCCAACTCAAGTTTCCTCCAAGAAATTACTATGTTCAGGTATGTGGATTTGAAAAAGGATTATCTTCCATCCTTATGTCCAAAAGTTAAGTTTTTATATGAATTTTAAGGATTTGATGGCTAGGGTTCATACCCTTTTTTCATGTTTTAGAAATTATAAAATTCTTATATGATTTAAGGTTCATTTAGCACAAGAATTTATATTTACTCTTGTTCTTACTCATGAAATTGATATTATAAATTGAGTTTTAGAATATTTAAATTAAGTTTGATGAGTTGACAAATACACATGATTTTCAGTATGATTTAGTTAGCTTATTAGACATTCAGACTTACTATTTCAAATTATAGTTTATCACAACATGATTATAATATCAGATTAGATATTATAATCTCAGACATAATATGAAATTTCCACAGTTATATAAGAAGAGTATTTAGCAATTAAAGCATAATTAATTTTCAGACTTATAAACCATTATACTTAACTCAAGGTGAATTTTATAAATTATAAGCACTACTATGTTTTGGGAGTACTATTTGGCACCAAGGGGATATGGATTATGAAGACCATATTTTTCTAAAATCATGTTCCATTGAAGGTTAAAGGGTACTCATTAGAGAATATATCCCTCTTCCAAATGGGTTCAATTTAGTGATCACTCTATTTCAAGTTCTATATCGATGGAAAGGAATGAGACAACCCTCCTTAATATAGGCCATACATTAGACTCCATGCTAGATCATATAGTTTATGTCAATTTAAGAATCTCTCATAAAAAAGATGATTTTAGAAACTAAGTGTAATAACTCACTGACTTAATTAGTCATTTCTTTATAACTTATGTTTTATGATATTTCATCTTTCAATTTTATTCAAGAATATGATAAGTCTGTATACACTTGGTATACATGTTTTTAATATTATGATACTATAATTTTTTACTTATTACATGCACCCCCACATACTCAGTATATTCTAGAAGTACTAACCATATAAACATTTGTTGTAACACCTTGTATTCTCGCGCTAAAATTTAAACCATCATTCCTATGTCTATAAATTTAATCTCATCATTACCATAGTTTATGAAGTGCTATAGAAGTGAAATATGTTCACAGAATTCACTTATAATAAAGTTGAGCTAAGAATCTTTGATTCGTTCAAAGTTTAGTATTTGGATCTATAAGGGTCTACTTCGAATGTGTATACCTTTTTATATACATATAATTTTACATAACAAGCCCACCAAGTTGTAGACAATTGAGTCACCTTTTCAATGATACTAATTTTGCCTTAATCTGATACCCGAGTGAAAAGTTATAGCATTTTTTGTGTGAAATAGTAGGCCACCGCAATTACACCACTCGGCGGTGCCTATAGCGGTGGAATCAATAGTGCTCAGCAGTAAGCCTCAAAATCAGCATTGTCTAAAATAGTAGGTCACCGTGATTACATCGCTCGGTGGTGCCTATAGCAGTTGAACCAATAGCGCTCAGCAGTAAGCCTCAAAATTAGGATTCTACTGAAACTTTTAATTTCAAAGGGAAGTCTTGTCTTTTCCCTACAACCCCAAGTCATTATCTTGACTAGAATTGTTAAAGTATTTCAATATTTTTATTTTTGAGTATGAAGTTGTTGTGATTTGACATGATTTCCAAGCATCGGTTATAAACCCTAAGTTTCATTCTTGATATTTCAAGAAAGATGATGTTTAAGTATTCTTTGATAAGTATGTATTCAGACTTTTAAGCAAGATTTGATCTTTTGATCCTCAGCTATGATATGGAATCCACACAGTTAGTTTTATTACAGTTTATAGTAAACAAATGCATAACTAGTTTTCATTATAAACCTTTATGCCAGTTTTAAGGTGGATTCCTACAGAATGAGCATACAAATTAAATGTAGTAGAATTTTGCACTGATCTGGGTATGATTTTAAAGTCCCATGCTCTAGAACTATGAGCCAACATAGGTACAGATTCAAATTATTCCTATTTATATGGATGCAGATACAGATTGTAATCACTCAGTTCAGGTTATACTCCTTGGCAAGAGTATGACACCTCTCCCCAACGTGAGGTTTTCCCTATATGGGAACTAGATTGTGGACTCCATGATAGATCACATGGTTTATATCGGTTAGAAGAACCTCCCTAACAGAAAATAATGACAGAACAACTATAAGAAACTAATTGTAAAGGTTCTTGATTTATTTAGATATGGTTTTACATAAGTCATTAGCTATGAGATTTCAACTTTTATTTTACAGATACAGAGGTGAGTCCTTTTACACTTAGCCTGCATGATTTGAAATTATACTTAACTTTAGTCCTACTCATTTTATTATCAGAAAGAGGATGAGTACAACTTTTAGAGTTAGGTGTTATGGCTCATGAGATTTATACAGAGTGCTTTATTATTCATGATTTATGACTTTCAACTTTCAGTTAATCAAGCCAATGTGAGTCATTTACACTTAGCATGCCTTCTTTTACAAGTTTATATAAACATTGAGATATTATTTTACTTATGTATTCATACCCACATGCTTAGTACATTCCAAAAGTATTGATCTACATATATGTATATGTGCTACATTGTTTAATAATGTAGGTACAAGTCATAGCGAACATATCATAATCAGATTGTTGCAGATTCTAGCCAGCAGATGATGAGTCCTCCTACTTCGGGGGACTTCTGTTAGATGTTATTTATGCACTTTATTTTCTTACTTATGTGTATGGATTAGTGGAAGTTTGAGTCACGTCTTAGCTACCTATAGTCAGTATAGTAGAGGCTTATTTAAAACACTGTATATTCCTTGCCCATCTTAGTCCTATATAGCATCCCAAAATAGGTCCCAGACTTAGAAAATTTTTAGTGAAGTGTTAATTTTAATGGTCTCACTTTCAATATTTCTATCCTTAGTTTGTTGATTTTTAAATTGATTCATGATCAGGGTTATCTATAGGTCATCTCAGGTGAGTTTCAAAATATTTAGACATCGTTTAAGATGTGTTTGGGTGACCAAAATAGTGAGCTAATGCGATCAAGATATGTCACTTCATCTATCGCATCATCACCATTGACACGACATATCGTTAGTCGCATCGACACCATCGATGCGGCGCGTCGCCTGCCGCATCACTGGGCACTTTTTGCCTATTAAATTATGGTTTTGTGGGTGTGATTAGGTCATTTTCCCCTTACATTATTCAGCCATAACACAAAATTAAGCCTCCCAAAAGGTAAATTCACTCACTTTTTCACAAAGCCTCTCAAGAACAAAACCCTAGGTTCATCAAATTCAAGTCCAAGTCCTAAGAATTAACCAACAATTCTCACAAATTTAGAAACCAAGGTACGTTAGGTATTCATCCTTGGGTTCATTCCACCCTTGGATTTCAAGAATCCTTTTTCACAACTTATATTATGATTTACATTCTGGAAGTGAATTTGTGTTGATGTATGTGTTGTTGTGTGGGTTTCAAGACAAGAAGATTTTGAGTTTCATGTAAATAATCTAGAATGTGTGTTGATTTTTGTAAACCTCATATTAAATCTTTGAATTTGTGATGTTGAATGTGGTAGTCATGTCATTCATATATTGCTCATTCTTATGTACATGAATTATGCATCCTAGGTGTTTGACAAAATGTCTATGTGAATGAATTGTGCATGGTAACCTATGTGTGGTGCTTTTAAAGTTGAGATATGATTCCATTATCTATGTTATTGATTCCTAGGGGTATTAAATACCCAAAATTAGTTGTTTATCTAGTCTCCTATAAAAATAGAATGGTTTCGTAGTATCCCAAACCAGAGCATCCGATCAGTTAATAGAGTCAGTGTAATTCTAGTACAGTCTTGTGATCAGTTCCAGTGTCGATTTAGTTGGGAGTAGGATTCAACACAAAATGAACCCAGGGATAGGGTCATTCCTACCATTATAGGGTTTGATCCTTAGTAGCAGTCCCTGAGTTACAGAACTATGTAGCCATCATAGGGTAAATCATCTTCCAACCAGACTAGGGTTGACATAACCATATACATCTCATGAGTCTTCCTACCAGATTAGGGTTAACCCAGCCAATGTTAGGAACCCGTAGCACGGTTCTAACACCCTTCTAACTGGGTTATAGGTTTGACCCAAAATTAGTTTATAATTAGGGTATGTTGGTTAAGTGATAACTCCCACAGTCTCAACTTTAGTATTCAATACTTAGTACAAAATACATAATCACGACTTACAGATATCAGATATTTAGTTATCAGAAATTCAATACTTCAGTTTCAGTCTGAACTTTCAGTTATCACTATTCAGTTACTAGAACACAGTTCTTCAGTCTCAGTCTAGTTTAGATAGACGATATATTCTTGGTATTATATGTTCAGTACTTTTAGTAGTCCCGATCTTGAATAAACTCTCATCCAATTATCTCATGATATTTAGTTACTATTACTCATGCACATGAACCCATGCATATTAGCCTAACCTCACCTAGCGGACTAGTGCATTTAAAGTATTGATGTATACTTTCTTTGCGCTATGATGTCTCATATCATAGGTTCAGACACTCGAGTTCCTGACCGTACTTAGCCATATCAGTCAATCATCCACAGCTACAGTACTGATTTCTCATCCATTGAGGACGTGATACTTATTTAGTCATTGTATTACTTATAATTTTTTTTGTATTTCAGTTGTTTTTAGATAGAGTGGAGTTAGTTGGGGCCTATCCCATCAACCCTTTTATTTCAAATGTTTAGAGGCTTTCAAACATTTTCAGTTAGTAGTTATTCCACATATGTACTTAGTATTTTTTTTCCAGTATTATGAACCTTATGCCATTTTCAGTTTTACTTTTGTATATATTTTATGATTAATATTCAGCATTCACAGCAGGTACCAGTCATGGGTTTGCTTGTGGTTCTTTGGGGTCGTAAGCACCATGTGATGCTCATTTGTACTTTCGAGGCATTACAAGCTTAGTGTCAGAGCATAAGATTCTAAAGTGTCCTAGGGAGTCTAAAAGCCGCATCAAGTAGAGTCTTGTATATGGGTGTGTAGTGCACCACACTTACGGACAAGAGGCTACAAGGCATTTTTAGGAAAGGTCCACTTCTTTCAATGCCCATATCATGCGAGTGATCATGAGCTCAAGTTAAACTCTCTGTCTAATCCAAATTTTTCTTTCGTTTACAGAACATGCCTCTCAGAAAGATAACATAAGAAAAACTAGGAACCTTCTAGCACCTCAGCATATTCAGGAAGATCCCTTGAATGAGCACATTTCTCACACAGAATTAAATGTAACATTCACCACTCTAGCCCATTCTATGGTAGCTCAAGATTTTTGGCCACCTGCTATTCAGGCCAACCCAGTGGCCAATACTGCTGCAACTAAAATTCGGGACTTCACACAAATTAACCCTCCTTCATTTTTGGGGTCTAAGTCTGAAGAGGACCCACATGAATTCTTTGACATGGTGCAGAAAGTGAAAAATATTATAGGTGTAATTTCTAGTGAGAGTGTTGATTTAGCTTCCTATCAACAATAAGATATAGTTCATACATGGTTTAAGGAGTGGAAAGAACATAGAGGCGCCGATATAGGCCCTATAGAATGGGAAGAGTTTGTTACTTCCTTCTTAGGTAGGTTCTTTCCATTAGAGTTGAGGGAAGCTAAGGTATTAGAGTTGATCAATATGAAGCAGGGAAACATGAGTGTGAAAGAGTATTCCCTCAAGTTTACTCAGTTGTCTAGGTATGCTCCTCACGTAGTAGCTGATAGAAGGTCTAAGATGAGCAAGTTCATGTCTGGTGTATCTGACAGTGTGGTCAAGAACTGTAGGACCGTAATTCTTATTAAAGATATGGACTTATCTAGGTTGATGGTCCATTCTCAACAGATTGAGGAACAGAAGACTAAGGAGTAAGAGAGGGAGAACAAGAGAGCTAGAACAAGTAGCTGTAGTTTTTCTCAGCCAAAGTCAGAAGGTGGTAATTGTCCTTAATTACATTAGAAATCTTCAGTCCCATCTCTCTTTTTGTCTCTTGCACCAGTGCTCAAATTTAGAAATGATAATAAGGAGAGGGCGCCAGGCTCTACATCTCAGGGTACTATTCAAATAAATCCTCTTTGCCAGAAATATGGCAGAAACTATCAAGTTGTCTGTAGGGCTAGCAACGACGTGTGTTTTAGGTGTGGTAAGCCAGGCCATAGGATCTGAGAATGTCCTCAGGTGGGTTCACAGAGTCAGCATAATCATCCCTCAGTTTAGTTTATTCGCTCATCTCAATAGTGTGCCGCTTCCAGAGCCACCAGTGGGTAGCGCCCAAACAGGCTCTATTCACTTCAGTCCCGACAGGATAAGGAGAGTTCTCTTGATGTGCTTACTGGTATGTTTCAATTCTTTTATTTACTTGTTTATACTTTGTTTGATCCTGGAGCTTCTCTATATTTTGTAACTCCTTATATAGCCATCAACATCGGAGTTAGCCCCAAAATCCAAATAGAGCCTTTCTCAGTCTCTACCCTAATGGGTAAGTCTATCATAGACCAGTTGGTATATAGGAACTGTCCAGTTATGGTGTCTCAAAAAGTTACTTCAGCAGACCTTGTAGAGCTAGAGATAATGGATTTTGATTTTATTCTCAACATGGATTGGCTCTATTCATGTTATACTTTAGTTGATTATAGCAGAAGAATTGTCTATTTTTAGTTCCCAATTAAACCAGTCCTAGAATGGAGGGGTAGTACTTCATCACTTATGGGTCAACTAGTTTCATACCTTAGGGTGAGATAAATAATATCCAAGGGTGTCTACCATCTTGTTCGAGTTAAAGACTCCAATTTTGAGAATCCTAATCTTGAGTTAGTTTTAGTAGTGAGGGAATTTCCAAATTTTTTTCCCAAAGATCTCCCCGGAGTTCCTCCCGAAAGGAAAATTGAATTTTTAATAGACGTTCTTCTAGATACCCAGCCTATCTCTATTTTGCCATACATAATGGATCCAGCTGAACTTAAAGAGTTGAAAGATGTAATACCCCAAATTTTTCCTAAGCTTAATTTCTACTCTAGAAGGTTAAAGAGTGACTTCCTAAGTGAGTATTGTGTTAACCATATAGGATTTTCCTAATTTTGACTTTTTATCACATGGGAAATTTGATAATCTTTCCATCCATATAAGATTCGCCCAAATCCGATGCATGGGCAAGTAGTTATGGATAATTTAAGTCCTAGTCGTAAATCAACGTCATTTTAGTGCTTGGCGCATTGCGGAAAGGGCCTATTTCACAATTTCCAAATTCTAGTGGAACTCCGCGATAGTGGCGCATCGCGGAGGACCCCAATTTTCTAATAGTCTATTTCCAGTGGACTAGAGCGATTGTGACGCATTGCGCTAAAGTTACAGGTCCCAACCAGTGAGGCAATGCGATGGCTTTACATAGAGGTGACTCCCAGATTCCCATTTGTCAATTTCCAGTGAGCCACCATGATAGTGGCACATCATGGTGGCCTATAAAATCAGTTTCCCAGTTCAATTTTTCCAGCTTCGTACAGAAGATAAAAAGGGCACTTTGAACTTTTTCCAAGCCTCTTAAACTATGCAAATACCAAATTAAATTCATTTACAAGCATTTTGTGAAGTTTTTCTCAAGTTTTCTCTCAACAAAAACACTAAGTATCCAAAACCTCATCCAAGAATCTCAAGAATCCACCATAGATTTTCTAAATTGAGTCAGGATTCAAGTTTCCCAAGTCAAGTGCTTCAAAAACCCTTATTCAAGAGTACGAATAGAGTCCCAAAAGCGAGAGTTCATCCAAAGCGTTTAATTCAAGGTATGTGGGATTTTGAACAAGGGTAATCCTTTCACCCTTGTGCCCTAAGGCTTATTTAAACTACAATTTTCTGTAATTTATGAGATTTCACATGAAATTGAATTGGGGTTTTTAACCCATTGTTATTGGTTGCAAGCTTTTGATGTTTCCTATGAATTGTGAGTCTAATGACATGATTTTTGCATGTTTTCTTGAGAAATTACAGTTGGGTCTATACCTCATGATTTTAATCCTTGAGAAGTTAATAGTTCAAATGTTTGAGATATTGAAGTATATGAGTATGTTGAGATTATGAGCAAAATTGTTGTAAATTCCAGATTTCTATATGATTTATGAATCTATATGCTAATTTCTATCTAATATACATTTTGATGAGTTTTAACTTGAGATTAAATTATGCGTCACTAAGCCCTACTTGAGACTTGCAATTTTATGAACTTTCGTGCTATAAGCAACCATGATTTGAATATTCTGAGATTATTGAGAAATGTTCTGACCTAATGGTCATAGAGATTTGAAATCCACTTCACTACATGAGATTATAGATTTGATTGTTGGGTTCTTGTGAACCAGGAGATTATTTTAAAAGTGGATTTTCATGAGATGAGCAAGGTAAACTAAAGGGAGTAGTATTTAGCACCGAGTAGGGTAAGTTACTACGGTTTCTTACCCTAGAACTACATGCCACCATAGGTTTGACATTTTGATCCTAAGGTCGAGATGATTGGGCCTGAGGCCGAGATAAGTGATCACTGAGTTGAGGTTATACTCCTTGTAAAGAGTATGACGCCTCTCCCTAACGCGAGGTTTCTTCCTTAGGAGGACAAGACGTTGGACTCCATGTAGCTCGCATGGTTTATGTCAGTTAAGAGAACCTCCCTAAACTAAAGTATTTTCCATTGAGATAGAATATTTTCCCTAAATCATTGGGATGAGATATTTTCTAAAATAAATAAACTGCTTTAAGTATTTTACAAAGAAGGAAGTTTTTTTCTCTACTAATACGAGTTGATCACCGGTTTTCAAACCAAAGTTATATGATTTCGAGTTCTAAGTGTTTGAGTTCAAAAGAGTTATAAGTTTTTGAGCATTAAAGAAGTTTCACTCCCCATGAGATATATACATGAGTTGAAAGTATTATTTAAAGTTCCTTCAGCCTATGAGTAATGAGAATAAGATAAAAGTACATAATTTAAAGCCAAAGTATAATGACTCAAGAGATTTGTGTTACATTCTTCATTCTACATAATTTATGAGCTTTATATTTTAGACTTATTCAAGCCATGTGAGTCATTCCTATTTACATGCATTATTCGATTAAAGAGTATTGACATTGTTTTAAGTAAATGCATACAGCGCCACATACTAAGTACATTCCCAAGTGTTGATCCTCATATACGTATATGTGCTACATTATCTTATAATGTAGTTTCAGGTGCTCAGACCTAGTCTCGTCAGTGATTCCCGAGTACCTTTGTCTACATTTCTCCAGTGGTGAGTCCTCATGGTTCGAGGGTCTATCTTCAGATATTTCAGTATTTGAGTGGTTATGTTATTACTTTCAGTCTAGTTTGAGTCATTTGGGCACCTGTCCCAATGACTCTCTAGTTGATGGAGTAGTAGAGGCTTTGTCAGTTTAGTTATCAGATTGTGGTTATGTTGAGATTTCTAGTATTTTGGTCGTTTGGACCGAGTATTATCTTCGTATTACCATTCATTTGATATGACAGTGCTAGTGTTTTGTATATTCCTTCTTGAATGAGTTATTATAAGTAGTAATAGGCTCAAAGAGTTAGCTTGGGGCAACTGGTAGCCTTAAGTATCGTGTGACGTCCCGAGACCCATTTTTTGGGTGTTACAAACTTGGTTTCAGAGCCTAAGGTTTTAAAGGAGTCCTAGGGAGTCTGACAAATCACGTTAAGTAGAGTCTTGATCATTGGTGTGTAGCATAACACATCTATGAGCAAGAGGCTACAAGACATTTTAGTTAAAGTTGATCTTTCTTTCAGATTCTATCATGCCTATAGTTTTCCCTCTTATCTAATAATTTGTTCTTTCCTACTTTAGAAAAAGCCTCTCCGAAGAGCGAATGCCCGCAGAAATAATGATGAGAAACCACCACCTATTGATCATTTGAATGAGACTGTGTCTCATGTTGAGTTTCAAGCGGCCTTTCAGGAATTATCCCAAGCAGTCACCGCTAATGTTTAGGCCAATAACCAGACCGCAGTTTCAAATCAACAGGGAGGTGATTTAGCTGCTACTAGGATCTATGCTTTTATACGAATGAATCCGCCACAGTTTTATGGGTCCAAGGCAGGTGAGGACCCACAGTTTACCTTTAGGAGGTGAGAAAGATCACACAGGTGATGTATGTTTTTGAGGAAGAAAATATTGAGTTGGCGTCTTACAGGTTGAAGGACATTGCTTATGACTGGGTTGTATCATGGAGGAAAGGTAGAGGTGAGGATGTTGCTCTTATGACTTGGCAAGTGTTTCAAGATGCATTCTTGGACAAGTTCTTTCTTCATGAGATAAGGGAAGCAAATATTGAGAAGTTTATGAACTTAAGGCAGGGCTCTGTAACTGTTAAGGAGTTCTTCTTGAAGTTTAACCAGTTGGCCAAGTATGCACCTGATTTGATTTCTGATACCCAAGCTATTATGAATAAGTTCATGACAGGTGTTTTTGGTTTGGTGCTGAAAGAGTATAGAACTGTGATGATGCATAGGGATATGGATCTTTCTAGGTTGATGATGCATGCACAACAGATAGAGGTAGATAAGATTAGAGGGAGAGATAAAGTAAGGGGTAATAAGAGGGCTAGATCTGAGCAGCATGAGTATAGTCAGCCTAGGTTCCATGGAGGAAACCGCCCTCAGTTTTAGAGACGTCCTTCAATTCCAGAGCCTTCATAATCTAGTTATCCCGCGCCTAGAGGCAGGAAGGAGAAAAGGATAAGGCCTTTTATGTCTAGGTTGCAGAAAAGTGTTAGTAACAGGCCCCGTGATCCTCCTTGTGCTAAGTGGGGTAGGGATTATCACGGTGAGTGTTTTGCAAATTTGAGGGGTTATGTTGTTTGTGGAAAGCAAGGCCACAGACTTAGAGATTTTCTGCATGCTAGGCAGGGGACCAGAAATGCACGACCTCAGGCACAGACACTAGTACACCAGCTCATGTCCCTCGTCCTGCCCATGCTCAGGGCTCTTCATCTAGCAATATAGGCGGTCAGTACCAGAGCATATTTTATGCCTTACCATCCCGTGAATAGCAGGAGGACTCTCCTGATATTGTTACTGGTATACTCCACATCATTTTTTTTATGTTTATGTGTTGTTGGACCCCAGGTCAAGTATCTCCTATGTGACCCCACTTGTGGCTGTGAATTTCAAAATGAGTCCTGAAAAGTTAAGTTCCAATGGTCAGATTCCTGTGAGAAGAGTTATTAGGAGGTGAAGACTCGACTTACTTCATCCCCTGTGTTGACCTTATCTGATGGTACATATGGTTTTGTTGTGTATTATGATGCCTCTAGAATTTATTTGGGTTGTGTGTTAATGGAAAGAGGTAAGGTTATAGCCTATGCCTCTAGACAGTTAAATCCACATGATAATAATTACCCAATCCATGATCTTGTGTTAGTTTTTGTGGTCTTTGCTTTGAAAATCTGGAGATACTATCTTTATAGTGTTCATGTTGATATGTTTACTGATCAAAAGAGCCTACAGTATGTGTTTACTCAGAAGGAGTTGAATCTTAGGTAAGGGAGGTAGTTAGAGTTGTTAAAAGACTATGATATAAGTGTGTTGTATCACACCGGCAAAGCCAATGTAGTGGTGGATTCCCTTAGTAGATTGTCTATGTGTAGTGTTACTCACGTAGAGGAAGGTAAGAAAAAGTTAGCTCGTGATGTGCATTTTTTGGCGAGATTGGGTGTTAGGTTGCTTGATTCAGCTGAGGGAAGTACTTTGGTGCAAATTAGTTCTGAATCCTCTTTAGTTTTGGAAGTGAAGGAGAAACAAGATAGAGATTCTAGTTTGGTCAGACTGAAGGAGGTAGTTAAGGACCAAAAGGTAGAGGTTTTCTCCCAAGGGGCAGATGGCATGTTGAGATTGTAGGGTAGATTATGCCTTTCGTGTGTTGATGCTCTGAGGCAGAGGATTAAGACTGAAGCGCATGGTGTGCGGTATTCGATTCTTCCCGGCACTACCAAGATGTACCGCGACTTGCGTGAAATTTATTGGTGGAATGGTATGAAGAAGGATATAGCTGAGTTTGTAGCAAAGTATGCAACATGCCAACCAGTTAAGGTAGAGAACCAAAGACCTGGTGGTGTGATGCAAGATTTTGGTATACCCACTTAGAAATGGAAGGTGGTGAATATAGACTTTGTGATCGAGTTACCTCTTTTGCGCCGTCATCATGATTCCATTTGCTTTGTTATAGACAGGATGACTAAGTCCGCGCACTTCTTACCCGTGCATACATCTTATACAACTGAGGATTATGCCAGATTATATATACGGGAGTTAGTTAGGCTCCATGGAGTTCCCTCATGTATTATTTCGGATAGGGGTACTCAATTTACTTCTCAGTTTTGGAGGGCGTTTCTACAGGGTCTTGCACCCAAGAACATTTGAGTTTCCTTTTTCATCCACAAACAGATAGTTAGGATGAAAGGACCATTCAGACCCTAGAAGATATGTTAAGGGCGTATGCACTTGATTTCAAAGGTAGTTAGGATGAGCATTTTCCATTAATAGAGTTTGCCTATAACAATAGTTACCATGCTAGAATCGAGATGTCACCATTTAAGGCCTTGTATGGTAGAAGATATAGATTACCCATAGGTTGGTTTGAAGTGGGTGAAGCTGTCGTGATTGGGCCCTATACAGTATTTGAAGTTATGGAGAAAGCTAAGTTGATTAGAGAGAGGTTAAAGGCATCTCAGAGTCATCAAAAGTCATATGCCAATGTGAGGCGAAGAGATCTTAAGTTTGAAGTGGGTGATTTAGTGTACTTAAAAATTTTACCCATGAAAAGGGTAAAGTGGTTTGGTAAAAAGGGAAAGCTTAGTCCCCGTTATGCTGGCTCGTATGGAGTCTTGAGCTGTGTTGGTAAATTAACCTATGACGCTGAGTAGCCTGTAGAGTTGTCAGCCATTCATCTTGTGTTTCATGTCTCTATGCTTAAGAAGCACATTGGTGATTCTGTGGTAGTAGATCCTTCAGAGAGTGTTGATATTCAAAACAGTCTTTCATTCGATGAGATTCCTGTTGAGATTATATATTTTCAAATCCTTAGACTGAGGAACAAAGAGGTTCCTTTTGTCAAATTTTTGTGACGGAACCAGTCAGTTGAGGGAGCTACTTGGGAGGCGAAAGCAGACATTTGAGACAAGTACCCATACCTCTTTTCCGTGAGTTTAGATCAAGCCGAAGGTATTATTCTTCCTTAATTTAGCCTTTCTAATCTAAAGTTCAGTTATATATCTACTCTTGCATAAGTTCTTGCAATTTTTGGGGTATTCAAGAGTTTAGAAAGACATAGATTGAGTTTAACGAGTTCTTCAAGATTTACATACTCAATTTCCTCCGTACTCTTAGCTTAACTAGCGATATTTTTGGATGAATGTTTCCAAGGGGTAGATATTCTAATACATCAAATTTTTCCTAATCTTAATTTCTCCTCGAGAAGGTTAAGGAGTGACTTCCTAAGTGATTATCGTATTGACCATATATAATTTCACTAATTTTGACTTTTTATCATATGAGAAATTTGATAAGCTTTTTGTCGATATAAGATTCACCCAAATATGATACCTGGGCAAGAAGTTATGGTTAATTTAAGTCCTAGTCGTAAACTAGCTTCATTTTAGTGCATGGTGCATTGCGGAGAGGGCTGATTTGACAATTGTCAAATTCCAGTGGAACTCCGCAATAATGGCGCGTGGCAGAGGACACTAACTTCCCAATAGTCAATTTCCAGTGGCCTAGCTGATTATGACACATAGCGCTGAAGTTCTAGGTCCCAACCAGTGGGACCACGCGATGGCTCTACATCGTGGTGACTCCTAGATTCCCATTTGTCAATTTCCAGTGAACCACCACGATAATGGCACGTCGCGGTGGCCCATAAAATTGGGTTCCTAGTTCAATTTTTTCAACTTCGTATAGAGGTTAAAAAAGGCATTTTGGACTTTTTCCAAGCCTCTAAAACCGTTCAAACACCAAATTAAAGTCATTTACAAGCATTCTATGATGTTTTCTCTCAACAAAAACCATAACAATCCAAAACCTCTTGCAAGAATCTCAAGAATCCTCCATAGATTTTATAAATTGCGTTAAGATTCAAGGTTCCCAGGTCAAGGGCTTCAAGAACCATCATTCTAGAGTATGAATAGAGTCACAAAAGATAGACCTCAGATCTGGCTATCATCATCTCAGAATAAGAGAATGTGATATTTCGAAAACAACTTTCAGAACTTGCTATGGTCACTTCAAATTTCTAGTCATGTCATCTGGTCTTATCAATTCCCCAGCAGCTTTCATGTACTTGATAAACTGCGTGTTAAAGCAGTACAAAAAATGTTCATCATAGTATTCATCGATGATATTCTTGTGTACTCCCGCAATGAAAAGATCACGCCGACCATCTCAGAATAGTATTACAGGCTCTCAGAGCCCATCAGTTGTTCACTAAATTTAATAAATGCAAATTTTGTCTAAGGTCAGTGTCTTTACTTGGTTACATAGTTTCTGGTGATGGCATTAGAGTTGATACTCAAAAGACCAAAGCAGTGAGAAACTTGCCTAGACCCATCTCTCGGTCAGATATCAGGAGTTTTTTTAGGTTTGGCCAGCTATTACCAATGGTTTGTTGAAGGAATTTCGTCTATTGCATCCCCCATGTCCTGATTGACTCAGAAGAAAATCAAGTATCAGTTGTTATATTATTATGAAAAGATTTTTCAAGAGTTGAAGACTCGACTCACTACAACCCTGGTTTTGACTTTGCCATATGGTTCAGGCATTTTTTTTTATATTGTGATGCTTCCAGAGTTAGTTTGGGGTGTGTTTTGATGCAGATAGGTAAGGTTATATCAAACGATTCTAGGCATCTTAAGCCCCATGAAAAGTATTATCCGACCCATGATCTTGAACTAGCAGTGGTTGTGTTTTCCTTAAAGATTTGGAGGCAGTATTTGTATGGGGTTCATGTTGATGTGTTCATAGACCACAAAAGCCTACAGTATGTGTTTCACAAAAATAGCTGAACTTGCATCAGAGAAGGTAGTTAGAGTTGTTGATAGACTATGACATGAGTGTTCTATATAATCTGGGAAAGGCCAATGTAGTGGAAGATGCCCTCAGTAGATTGTTCATGGATAGTGTTGCTCACATTAAGGATGGTAAGAAAAAGTTAGTTTATCAAGTTCATCCTCTTGCCAGACTACGTTGATTCGGCTGAGGGTAGTGTTTGGGTGCAGAATAGTTAAGAATCTTCTTTAGTTTTTGAGGTTAAAGAAAAACAATATAGGGATCCCAGTTTAGTTAAGCTAAAAGAGTCAGTCAGAGATCAGAAAGTAGAGGTTTTCTCCCAAGGGGGAGATAGTGTGTTGCATTGCCAGGGTAGGCTATGAGTGCCATATGTAGATGATGTGAGGCAGTGAATTCTTGTTGAAGTTCATCGTGTGTGTTTCTCTATTCATCCAGGGGCCACTAAAATTTACCACGACTTGCGGGAAGTCTATTGGTAGAGTGGGATAAAGAGGGACATTGCAGAGTTTGTGGCTAAATACTCTACTTGTCAGCAGGTGAAAATTAAGCACAAAAAACTTAGTGGTTCCATGCAGGAGTTTAGTATACCCACCTGGAAGTGGGAAAAGTGAACACGGACTTTGTGATGGGTTTGCCTCATTCTCGTCATCAACAAAATTTGATTTGGGTCATTGTAGACAGGATGACCAAGTCCACCCATTTCTTGCCTGTAGATCTTTCTATTCAGTCCAGGACTATGCTAAGCTTTATATAAGAGAGTTGGTTTGGTTGCACAGTATCCTATTTTCCATTATTTAGGATAAAGGTACACAATTTAGCTTTTACTTTTAGAAAGTCTTCCAATAGGGTCTTGGTACCCAAGTCCATCTCAGTACAGCCTTCCATCCTCAGACCGATGGTCAAGCAGAAAGAACAATTCAGACTTTAGAGATTATGTTGAGAACTATCCAGCACCACCTCCTATCTAGGTAGATCCTCTGGATGATCATGTTTCTCACACAGAATTTAGGGTTGCATTCACCACTCTCCCCAACTTTGCAGCAGCTCAGAATGAATGGAAAACTAATGTTTAGGCCAACCTAGTGTCCAATACTACTGCAGCCAGGATTTGGGACTTTACCTAAATGAATCCTCCTTTCTTCACGGGAACCAAGTCTGGAGAGGATCCACAGGAATTCTTAGATATGGTTCAAAAGGTAACAGATGCTATGGGGTGACATCCAGTAAGAGTGTTGAGTTGGCTACATATCAGTTTTAGGATATAGCCTATAAGTGGTTTAAGCGGTGGAAGGTAGATAACGCTATTGATATAGGGCCTGTAGAATGGGAAGAGTTTGCGATAGCTTTCTTAGACAGATTCTTCTCATTGGAGTTGAGAGAGGCCAAGGTGCTAGAATTTATTAACTTGAGGCAGGGAAGCATGAGCGTGAAGGAGTATTCCCTCAAGTTTAATCAGTTATCTAGATATTTTCCTCATGTGGTAGCTGACAGCAGGTCCAAAATAAGTAAGTTTGTGTCTGGTGTATCCGATAGTTTGGTCAAGGAGTATAGGACCACAATGTTGATTAGGAAGATGGACTTGTCAAGGTTGATGGTCCATGCATAGAAAATAGAGTAGAAGAATATTAAGGAAAGGGAGAGAAGAAACAAGATAGCTAGGATGGGTAGTTTTAATTTTAGTCAGCCAAGGTCAGAAGGTGGTAAACGTCCCCAGTTTCATCAAAGGTCTTCATCCCCAGCACCTTCTTTATCTAGTGCCCAGTACCCAAATTCAGAAATGATAATAGGGATAGAGAACTAGGCTCTAAGTCCTAAGGCAGTGTTAATAGTGCTCGTACAAACCCTCTATGTTAGAAATATGGCAAAAACTATAAGGGAGAGTGCAGAACGAGCAGTGATGTATACTTTGGGTATGGCAATCCAGGACATCGGATTTGGGAGTGTTGGGTAGTTTCTTAGAAAGGTAGAGATTTTCGCTAACAGTGTCAGTATAATCATTCGTCAGTAACATCCAATCGCCCAACTCAGTAGGGTGTCGTTTCCAGTGTTACCAATGGTCAGCGTCCGAATAGATTATATGTTCTTCAGTCCTACCAAGATCAGGAAAATTCTCTTAACGTAGTTACTGGTACGTTGCAGGTCTTTCACTTACATCTTTATGCTTTACTAGACCCTAGAGCTTCTCTTTCTTTTGTAACTCCATCTATAGCCATCAATTTCGAAGTCAGTCTTGAAACTCTAGCAGAGCCCTTTTCAGTGTCTTCCCCAGTAGGTGTTTCCATTGTAGCCAGGCAGGTATACAGGAACTGTCAAGTAACAATATCTCAGAAAGTTACTTAATTTGATCTCGTATAGTTAGAGATGATGGATTTTGACGTCATTCACGACATGGATTGGCTCCGCTCATGCTATGCCTCAATTGATTGTAGAAATAGAATAGTTTATTTTTATTTCTCAAATAAACCAGTGTTTGAATGGAGGGGTAGTACTACTGCTCTTAGGGGTTAGCTTGTTTTGTACCTTAGAGAGAGAAAGATAATATCAAGGGGTGTATTACCATATTGTTCGAATCAAAGACTCAAATTCAGAAACTCCAACCTTTGAGTCAGTTTTAGTAGTCAGGGAATTTCCAAATATGTTCCAACAAGATCTATTCTGCCATACAAAATGGCTCCAGCTAAACTCAAAGAACTAAAAGAACCATTGAAGGATCTCCTTGATAAGGGATTCATCAAACCCAACGTCTCTTCATGGGGCACACCAGTTCTATTCATGCGTAGGAAAGAAGGTTCTCTCAGAACGTGTATGGACTACCGTCAGTTGAACAAAGTCACCATCAAGAATAAGTAACTATTTTCTGGAATCGATGACTTGTTTGACCAACTTTAGGGTGCCAGCTACTTTTCCAAGATAGACCTCAGATCAGGCTATCATCATCTCAAGGTCAGGGAATGTGATATTTTGAAATCATCTTTTTGAACTCGGTATGGTCACTTCAAATTTGTAGTCGTTGCCTTTGGTCTCACGAATGCCCCAGCAGCTTTCATAGACTTGATGAACCGAGTGTTCAAGCAGTACTTGGACATGTTTATCATAGTCTTCATCAATGGCATACTTGTCTATTCCCATTGTAAGAATAA
The DNA here is from genome assembly GCA_030864215.1 of Capsicum pubescens. Taxonomy (NCBI): domain Eukaryota; kingdom Viridiplantae; phylum Streptophyta; class Magnoliopsida; order Solanales; family Solanaceae; genus Capsicum; species Capsicum pubescens. Next base: position 85,726,519 of record CM061543.1, read on the forward strand.
TCACGCAGAATACCTCATAATCATACTTCAGACTCTCAGAACCAATCAGTTGTTCGCCAAATTTAGTAAGTGCAAATTTTATCTAAGTTCAGTAGTATTCCTTGGTCATATTATTTCTGGTGATGGCATTAGAGTTGATCCTCAAAAGACCGAAGTAGTGAGAAACTGGCCTAGACCCATCTCTCCATCAAATATTAGGAGTTTCTTAGGTTTGGCTAGCTATTACCGTTGGTTTGTTGAAGGGTTTTCATCTATTGTATCCCCTATGTCCAGATTTATTCAAAAAAAGTCAAGTTTCAGTGGTAAGATTCCTGTGAGAAGTGATTTCAGGAGTTGAATACTTGACTCACCTCAGCCCAGTTCTTATATTTCTAGATTGTTCAGATGGGGTTGTTATATATTTTGATGCATTGAGAGTAGGTTTGGGTTGTGTCCTCATGCAGAGAGGTAAGGTTATATCCTATACCTCTAGACAACTTACATTTTATGAGAAGAATTACCCTACTCATGATCTTGAGCTAGCAGCTCTACTATTTTCCTTAATGATTTGGAGGCATTACTTATATGGGGTATATGTTGATGTGTTCACAGATCACAAAATCTTCCAGTATGCATTCTCTCAGAAAGACTTAAATTTGTATCAGAGAAGGATGTTAGAGTTATTGAAAGATTATGACATGAGTGTTCTGTATCATCTAGGCAAGGACAACGTAGTGGCATATGCTCTTAGTAGATTGTCTATGGGTAGTGTTGCTCATGTTGAGAATGGTAAGAAGAAGTTAGCGCAGGAAGTCCATCAACTTGCCCGACTAGGTGTCCGCTTAGTAGTTTTAGCAGAAGGTAGTGTTTGGGTACAGAGAGCTCAGAAACATCTCTAGTTTCCGAGGTGAAGGAAAAGCAGGATAGATATTCCAGTCCAATTAAGTTGAAAGAATGAGTAAAATATCATAAGGTGGGGGTTTTCTCCCAAGGATTTATGGTGTGCTACGTTGTCAGGGTCATTTATGTGTGCCTGGTATTGTTGAGTTGAGACTGTGAATTCTTGCAGAAATGCATGGCGCATGCTAATCTATTCATCCAGGGGCCACTAAGATGTACCTCAATTTATGGGAGATCTATTGGTGAAGTGGGATGAAGAGAGATACTGTAGAGTTTGTAGCTAAGTTCTCTATATGTCAGCAGGTTAAGATTGAGCACCAGAAACCTAGTGGCTCTATGCAGGAGTTCAGTATTCCCACTTGGAAGTGGGAAGAAGTGAACATGGACTTTGTGACGGGTCTTCCTCGTACTCATTATCATCATGATTCTATTTGGGTCATCGTACACAGGATGACCAAATCAACTTATTTCTTGCCAGTCCATACCTCTTATTCAACCGAGGACTATGCCAAACTCTATCTCCGAGAGTTTGTTAGGTTGAACGGTGTTCCATTATCAATCATCTCTGATAGATTTACCCAATCTACCTCTCATTTCTAGATAGCGTTCAAAAGTGTCTTGGTATCCAAGTCCACCTCAGTACAGCCTTCCACCCTCAGACAGACGGTCAAGTAGAAAGGACCATTTAGACTCTTGAAGATATGCTGAGAGCATGCGTAGTTTATTTTAAAGGTAGTTGGGATGAATGCTTTACTTTGATTGAATTCGCATATAATAATAGCTATTATTTCAGTGTCCAAATGGCTCTATTTTAGGCTCTTTATAGTAGGAGATATAGATCTCTGATGGGTTAGTTTAAAGTAGGTGAGGCCGCAGTAGTAGGGCCTGACTTGGTGTTTGATGTGTTAGAAAAGGTCCAGTTGTTCAGAGAAAGGCTTAAGACAACCTAAAGCCAACCGAAATCCTATTCAGATGTGAGGATAAATGATCACGAGTTTGAGGTCGGTGATTTTGTATACTTGAAAATAACTCCCATGAAGGGGGTAAAGAGGTTCGTCAAGAAAGGGAAACTAAGTCCCTGACATGTCGGTCCTTACAAAATTCTCAGTAGTTCCGAAAAGGTAGCTTACGAGCTTGAGTTTCCTTCAGATCTTGCTTCAGTACACCCAATGTTTTATGTTTCATTGTTGAAGAAGTGTATTGGTGATCCAGCTATAGTTGTTCCCCTAGAAAGCTTAGATGTTCAGAACAGTCTTTCCTATGAGGAAGTTCCAGTCGAAATTCTTGATTATCAAGTTCATAGACTAAGGAACAAAGAAGTTCCACTAGTCAAAGTTCTTGAGTGGAATCAGTCCGTTGAGGGAGCCACTTGGGAATCATAAGTAGATATGCATACCATGTACCCTCATCTTTTCTCCTCAAATTCAGATTTCGTTTAAGGTTTTAATCTTCATAAGATTCCTCTCTATAAAGCTCAGTTTCAGTTGCGCATCATGTTCATACCAGTCATGTATTAATGAATTAGTTCAGTCATGCATTCCATTCATTAGATATGAATGTTTATTGTGTAATCTTATTCCATCAATTTCCTCATCTTAACCAATCTCATTCGAGGACGAATGATCCAAAGGAGGAGATATTATAATACCCTGTATTTCCCTAGCATAATTTAGGTCTCAATACATGAGTATTCATATATAAAAAAATTCAAAATATTAGTTCTTTCTAATTTTAGATCACACTAGGTTGTGGGAAATTGAAAAAGCTTTGTAACGATATAAAATTTACCTTAATCTGATAACCGAGTAAGAAGTTATGGCGATTTTAAGTTTCAATCGTAAAACACCGTAATTTAGGCCCATAGCGTGTCGCGGAGAAGTCTAAAATAACAATTGTCAAATTCCAATGAGACTTCACAATTCAACTGTGTCGTGGTGATGTCTCATCTCACAATTTCCCCTTTCCAGTGAAGCTTTGCAATCATGGCGTGTCACGGAGATGGCCAAAATGGCATTCCAAAGCCTTACTGCGATTTAACCGTGTTGCGCCAAACTTCCAAGGGGATTTTTTGTTATTTTCCTAAGTCCTAAAATCATCCTAAACACAAAATTAAATCCTAGTAGGGCATTATATGGCCATTATTCTCAAATTACTCAAAAGCAGATTCATTCTCTTCAAGAACACAAAAACCCTACCTCTCAAATTCAAGGCCAAATCTCAAGAACACTTCAAAAATCCTCTAAAATTCATAACTTAGGCATGTTAGATGTTTATCCATGGATTTTTTTCACCCATGGAGTCCATGTATCCAATTTAAATTGAAAAATTATGATCTTTTCAAGTTATCTTGATTTTAAATTATGATTAAACCATGAATTTCCATGAATCTTGTTCTATACCATGTTATAGCAAAATTAATGTATATTACTACACTTCATATGTTTGAATACTGTTTTTCACTGATTTAATTCATGATTTGTGATAATGGTGTTGAAGTTGTGCTTTACTACAAGCTTTAAACTATTTCACATGCTCTATATACTCCATGCATATTAAGTGTTTGACAAAATGCTTTCAAGAATTACTATTTAATAAAAGCCTTCATGCTATGTCCTCCAAGCTTTAGTGTCATTTTACTATTATCGCTTTTGAGTCCTGGGGGTATTAAATACCTGAAAATCATAGTTTTTTACTTAGTATCATCTCAGTATCTTTAGAATAACTTCAGAATAAATCATGAGCATTACTAGATCAGTCAGTTAAACTCAGAAATAGTCAGTAACTCAGTTTCATTTAGTTGGGAGTAGGATTTAGCACCTACTGAGTGTAAGGATGGCGGTTTCCCTATCAGATAGGCAGTCCCTAGTAGTAGTCCATATACTCCAGAACTATGTAGCCAATGTAGGATATGATAAGTCACCCGTCAGTATAGGCTTGACTATCTCTCAAGGGTCACCCATCAGATTAGGCTTGACACCCTTTGTCCTTCAGGACAATACAGTATACCAGACTAGTGGATCCACATAGCCAACATTAGTACCCGTGGCACGGTATTTACACCCTTCCAACTAGGGTTATAGTTTGGACCCCGATTAGCTCAAATTGGGGCATGTTGGTTAGATGATAACTCCCATAGTCTCAATCCAGTAATCAGACCAGTAGTTCAGTCTCAGTGTTGATTGACTAAGGCATACAAATATTAGTTATTTTAATATTTCACTTTATAGATTTTTATTCAGTTCATGTTATACGCTTAGTCATGCATCCCCAATATCTACCACGTACCTTCAGTGTTTACAGACATTCATGCATACATAGTAATTATAGATTTCACATATTTTCAGTATCTAAAGATTTCATTCTCTCTATTCAGTACTCCATGTTTTACATATATATTCAGACAGTTATTATTCTTGTTCATGAAGCCATGCATGCCAGCCTACCTCATTTAGCATAATAGTACATTCATAGTACTGATCGCTTACTTTTCTTTTAAGCTATGATGTATTATATCATAAGTTCTGACACTCAGTTCCCGGATCGTGCTTAGACTTCTCAGACTCTCAGCTGTAGTAGTGGTGAGTCCTCATATTTTGAGGTTAGATTATTTTATTTCATTCTTTCAATCTAGTAGTTAGTTTGAGTTAGTTGGGGCCTGTCCCATCAACTCACAATTATTCAGTTTAGAGGCTTTCAGACAGTACAGTTAGTTATTCAGTATTATGACTTTTGTTGACATGTTAGTTAGTTATTCAGTTTATCTCAGATTTTAGTATTTATTCAGACTCAGATAGTTATTTATTTAGATTCATAATTCAGTATCTCTTTTAGTTATTAAAATCTTATGGCATATCAGTTATTCTTCCAAATTTATGAGTATGTTATTTAGTGCTCACAGCATGTACCAGCTCATGGATTAGCTTGTGGTCCCTTGGGACTATAGTCACCATGTGATACCCAGGGTGTACTCTCAGGGCGTTACAAACTTGGTATCAGAGCCTAAGGTTTTAATGAGTCCTAGGAAGTCTAAAAGTCACATCAAGTAGACTCTTGTGCATAGGCGTGTAGCGTGCCACACTTACATAACAAGACTAAGAAAATATATAGTAGTTATTCTGTGAGGTGATGAGTATTACAAATATAATCTTCCAAGTAATCAGGTTTCTTATGATTCCTAGAAGATTTTCTTAATATTGTTTGAACAATAGAGAATTGAGCCGAACAGGGACTCGTATTAGATGTAGAGTTAGTGGGTGGCACATCACTGGAACATGATTTAAGTTGAGTCATAGTAGTAGGTAAAACTACTAAAACAAGAGTAAATTCTTAATTAGTAGAGTAATCTAATGAAGGAAAGGTTGTGGTAGAGAAGTAGAAGAATCCGACACATCAGGAAAAAATGAAGTAAAAAGGAAGGCAGATTGTGACATAAAACGAAAATATTCTTCATGAAAAATGACATCCCTAAAAATTGTAATTTTTTGGTTTGTAAATTTAATACTTTATATCCCTTCTTTCCATAGGGATATTCTATAAAAACCCAAGGTGTTGGTTTAAGATCAAATTTAGTTATATTTGTAGATATAGTAGATACAAAACATAAGCACCAAAAATATTTTAAATGATCATACGATGGTTTATTCTTGAATAAAACTTCAAAAGGAGTTTTAGAATTCAAAACACTTGAGGGAAATCTGTTTATAATGAGATAAGTTGGAATTAAAAGACATTCCCCCAGTAACTAATAGGAAAATGAGATTAAAATAGAAAACCTCTTGATATTTTCAATAAATTCTTATGTTTTCTCTCCACTATACCATTCTTTTTTTGGAGTATAAACACAAGTTGTTTAATGAATAATTTCTTTGGAAAGAAAGAAATCAGATTGTACTTTTCCATTTCCGAACTCAAAAGCATTATCAGTTCTTATAATTTTAACTATAGAACTAAAGTATCCTTCTACCATAGAAAGAAAAGCTTACAGGATGGAAAAACCATTAGACTTAGTACTCAGAAGATGTGTCTAAGTATCTCTACTAAAGTCATCAACAATTGTAAGGAAGTATTTAAAACCATCATATGTAGTAGATTTGTAAGGTCCCTAAGTATCCACATTTACTAGATCAAATATAGATTTAGCTGAAATAACACTTTAAGGAAAAGAGAGCTTAGATTGTCTTGACATGCGACAAATAACACAAGGAGAAAAAATATTTGAACAAGATGCAAAATTTGGAACAACTTTCTTCATATTAATTCTTGGCATATGCCCAAATATGTAGGGCCATAGTTTTTCCCTTACATTGGAGTCAAAATAACTTGAACAAAAAAGTAAATTTATCTCCTGAAGAACTATAAAAGAAATGAATATGAGGATTAAAACTAGGTAGGCTCTTTGTAGAAACTTCGGCATGACTTGATTTGAGAATATATAGACCTTCTTTCTCTCTACCATGGACCTAAGGTCTCTTCGGTGAAGGGTCGGGCAACATGAAACAAGTGTTAGGGGTGAAAGGAATTAATTTTTGAAGTTTTTTGCACAACTTATGAATAGAAATTATATTTAACCTAAAAGATGGAATATATAAAACATTTTTTAGAGTTAGATTATGCAGAAAAGAAACAAATCCTGAATGAGTAACTTTGACCTTGTGGGAGTTATGAAGAGTGACTTTACAAGTTTAGGAAGAAGATTAAAGCTTTTAAAATATTTTTTATCAAAAGTCATATGCTTTGATGTTGCACTGTCTAATATCCAAGAATCACTGTAAATTGTAAACAAACAAGTGTACAAATTAAAGAACTTAGTTATACCAGCACATGTTATGTTTGCAGATGCAGCTATATTTCTTGTATCTTCCTGATTCAACTTCTATAAAAGTTACAAGAGTTGTGCAACATTATCTTGGCTTATAGAGTTCAAATTGTGACATTCTCTGTAGTTATTTATGATCTTTATGCTATGTTAAAAATCTTACTAGCAACATGTACCTTTTGATATTTTTTAGATTTAGTCAATTTAAAATTAGAGGGGAAACCCTAGATCTTATAATAGTGGTCAATGTCATATCATATTTTCTTGTAATAATTGCACACCAGAGAACTTTTCTTTATAGAATTTCCAGCTTGAGTTTTACACTCATTGAACCTCTTTATCCCACTATTACAAACAATGAAAGAGGCTGATTCTCCTTGATAAGTACGAGTGTATGAATTTTGGAGCGTATAAATTCCCCTTTGCTTTTCATATTGAATAACAAGGGATAAGCCTGACCAATAGTGGATAGAGGGAAAACATCAAAATATTACTCCTAACACCTATGAAAGTGTTATTAAGACTCATGAGTAATTGAATAAGTCTCTAATCTTGATGAGCCTTTGCACCTTTTTCTTTTGCTTCACATTCATACTCACACGTATATGAAGAAAACGTATTTAGTGAATCTAAATCATCCATAGACTCTTAATTTTTGTAAAATAAGTAGAGATACTAGAATTTCCTTGAACTACTATATTTAAATAATTTTGAAGTTGAAAAAGTTTAGCACCATTAGCTTGACAAAATCTATATTCTAGGTCAAACCATAATACTTTGGCACTTCTTTGGAAAGGGAATTTAATAACCAGGATTGGACCATATCAATTCATCTTAACCAAGCTCCTTGAAGTCCTGTATAAGCATTTGGAAAATTTAGGGATATATCAACGAATCCTATCTTGTTCTTTGCTAAGAATGCTATAATAACTGACCTTCTCCATCCACCATAGCTTCTCTAATCAAAGATGGTGAAACTATCTTCATACCTAGATGATTAGAAGGTTGAATGTAAAAAATGTGTGAATATTCCACTATATTGATTGCAGAGACACTATCCGTTCTCTAAAATAGTGGAGTGTTAACAATAGAAGGTGATTTTGAGGGTGATACAACATCAGTCATCTTAAAAAATGAGAAAGAAAAGTTAGAAATTAAAATATTTGCTCTTGATACTATGAAAAAATAAATAAAGCAAAGTATAAATTTTTTGTTCTTATTACTTGATGAATTCTTTGTATAAAATACCCCAATTTAAAGCCAACCTAATACAATAACCCTACGTGATAAAAGGAAAGAAAATATTGTGTACATCTAAAAACGAAAAAAGTTATCTAGAATATACCAAAAATGTATTCATAATAATTGACTAAATATTCACAATGAATCCCAACAAGGAAAAAAATATCTATTATGTACCTAGAATATATTCACAATGATTTACTAAATATTCACAATGAATCCCAACATTAGTTGTGCTCCACGATAAGGGCGTGTGATGATAGGCGTATTTACACGCCTAAAGTACTATAATTTACCCATATTTTAGCTAAGTTTTGAGGACAAAATATATAATTCATGCACTTTTAGTCCCTTTTCCTGTAAGTGAGCTAACAAACGTGATTAGCAAGTTTTCAGGTATAAATGATGCATATTTCAGCATATTATGGATAACTTGACGCCCAAGGAAGCTTCACGAAAGAAGGAAGGGAAAGCTTGTACGCCAAGGACCAAAAGTGACGCATGGAATATCTATCCCGGGCAAAAACAGCATTTCCAAAGACTTTGGGGATCAGCAGTAACTTAGTAGAATTAGGATAATGATGTAGTAACCTAGTAGGACTAGGATAAGTAATGCAGTAGCTTAGTAGGAATAGGATATGAGTGTTATAAATACCCTATTTTGCTGGAGATTTTTATAATTCCCATCCATCCACCATCTATCCATCCATCAAAACAATTCTCCACCACCCTCATCCCTATTCTATCCTTCTCCTTTTACTTCATTAATTCATTGTTGACATTATTTTTCATATATTTGACTTTTAATTTTTACAACAAGAGAAAAGCTATTTGCAAGGAATTCACGTGAGATTTTTATGATGATAATGTCTATTGTGTTTTCCGTTGCACTCATGCGTAGCTAAACTTCTCTGTTGGGGTTATGGAAGCCTTATGAGATACTATCTATTGCTATGAGTTTGTGAATTCGTGACACGTATGCTGCTTATATCATTATTCTCTTCATCTTAATGCAAATTCTTGTGGTGGCAAATGCATAGAATACGCCAATATAGCATTAACTTGTTCGAAAGAAAAGTTATATTTCTGGAAAAGAGATAATGTCAAGGTAATAGGGCACCAACCCCTGTTAAAAAGTTAGTGCCATAACTGGATTAACCTCTTGGAGAATTTGTACCGTTAGACACGCTTTAAGCTCGAAAGAGTTAAAGTGAAATAATCATTGATGGTCGAAAGACGCCTGGATTTACCATAGAATACAATTCTCTATAAGCACATGCATGTCTGAATTCCGCACAACTCATAGCCAATAGAGACGTATAACTCATAAGGTGGACATAACCCCAACTCTCAATTCTCATTGGTTAAACATCTTACTGAACATTCTTTCCTTTTTACTTTGCTATTTTCCGTTTTTACTCTACTATTTTGTTACATTATTGCACGCTAAAAAATCCCCCCTTTTACGAGACTTGCACCAAAAGTCTAATAATCTTTGCTTACTTAGTGACCGGCTATTCTCTGTGGGATCGATACCCAACCCAGTTGGATTATATATTTGACAACGACCGCTTACACTCTTATGAGAGCTGTAGTTTGAGCGTTATCAAAAATACACCCCACACTTAAAGCTTTGTTCGTCCTCGAACAATATATCATGTTCATATAAACATCTACTTAGGGTTTCACAGTAACAACACAAAATGTTCAACAAGACAGGCACAATAATTATTAACCAAGAGTAGTTTTCTAATCACTTCTAGAAACAATTCAACCTCCAACATAGACTCGTGATGATGGTTAATTCGTATTCAAAAGTCAAGGCACAAAGAATCATACAAGACTACCCAAAACTCATCAACCATGTGTGTCTCACATAAGATATTACCCATAATCACTCACAAGTATTGCATTTTTCAGAACATGGGTATAAGATTATCCTTGCTCTTACTCTCACAAAGAATTCATATGTTGCAACTGATGACCATAAGCTTTCCCTTAGTGTAATTCTCTACTAATATCAGAATGCTAAGCTTAGGATCAAATAGGTCTTTACAGGTTGTAATGTAGGCTAAGGGACGGGTAGGACTATTTTGGCCAGAAATAGTGACTATGTTCCTTAGCGCTTTAATACATCACATTATGCCATTAACACTCTCTTTTAATCAACCCTACTACCTTTCTTTTATGTACCACCCCTTCTCACCTCTTTTGTTATTCAATAGAATCAACTTTGTATTTTTTTTTATTTTTTTCATTTCATTTTTCATTCATCATTTTTTTTTATAACACACCTCTATAATAGTCATTCTTTTTCATAACAAATTCAAGTACCAATTCACTTTAAGGCATCACTCTCACCCAATTTCCTTTTATTTTGTCACATGACTTTACAATTTAAAGCGCTTAGGAATTTGGATCAAATTATGGTCTTGAAAAAATGGATAGGCTTACATATGAGGCTGTCAAAGAAAATGGCTAAAGGCTCAAAAGGGGTTAACTAAGATAATGTCCACGGGTAGGTAAAACGAGGGTAAACAATCACAGGTTGCCAAAGAAATGCCTAAATCATCTCCTAAACTCACATTCTTTATTTCGCTTCACACACACACCAGGCAAGTTCTAGCATCAGCCACAAACACAGAATATACTATAACCTCACACACACAAGGCACATGGTCAACTTTATTGGGAGTAGTATAGAATCTTGACCCAACAGATGAAGGAATTAAACCACACTCTTATCACACAGTGAGTCACACTTAGAGCCTAAACGTCTCAACAGTAATGATTTTAGCACAAACTCTTGTCATAATACCATGCCGCCTATCAGAACAATTTTATGCAAAATGAAAAAATTCTACTAACTACTAAATAAATCAAACAACCAAACATAAATAAATGCAAATGCAGATAAATAAGTATAGCATGCAAATACCAACACCCCACACTTAGACGGGACACACTTCCCTCAGTGGAAAATAAATAAGAAGAACCTGATTAGTCGGACTCCTCTTCTATGTCTGGGGTCATACCCCCTACGTCGAAATCATCATCAGAGTCGTCATCCTCAGAGCTTCCTCCAATTGTACCCCACTTGATCCAAAAGTGTGTTGAGGTATTTGTAGCGAGGAGGATTCAGCTTGCTCTTTTCTTCCGCTTTCCTAACCTTTCTGTGAGGTGGATACTTTTTTTTTCTTATCGTCTTTTTGAGGCCATTCTACCTGAGATCCTAATAGAGTCATGCTAGCTTCATCTCAGAAGATTCAATTGATAAACAAACAGTAATGGCACCATCCCACACTTAAGTTGTTGGCACAGACTAATTAAGTGAGTGATATCGACTACTCAGACTTCATCGTCATACATTTGGGCGATATGTTCCAATAATATGTTCTGCACAGTCATACTTTTATGTCGTCTTAATTATCCTTTCCAACTCTATTTCATGTAATCTTGATCATACTCTCATGTTTGGATTCATGCACTTTTTTTGATCAAGACTATTGGTTGATTGCCTCGGAAGATGCTCTTGCAAAGTAAAAGAGCTAAAGGAAAATTTTTGAGAGATTTTCGAGAGGTAGACGGCGCCTAGGTTGAAGGTGCAATGCATTTTTGTTCTAAGACTAAGGTTCTATTTATAGGACAAGCTTGGGTCGATTTTTGACCCATTTGGAATCGGATTTGGAGACCAAAAGTGACCATAGGCGGCGCCTAATGCTTTGCCTATGCTTGGCATAGGCGGCGCCTATGCTATGGCATTGTTAGGCATAGGCGGCGCCTATGCCATGGCATACTAGATTCAGAGACAAAATGTTTTTGCATAGGCGGCGCCTATGCTATGGCACTCTAGAATCCGAGATCTTAGGCCATAGCATAGGCCATGCCTTTTTCGTGGCCTAGATTTACATAGGCCTTGCCTTGTTCTTTGCCTATATTTTCATAGGCAATGCCTAACCCATAGCTTTTTGCTTTTTCATTCCTAACTTACCACCTTCAATATGCAATACCTCCGAATCAAAATTTAAAACCAATCTCCTCCTTTATACCTCTTGCACCTACACTTACTCAAAAACAACAAAAACGATTAGAACAATGGGTTGCCTCCCACCAAGCGCCTTAGTTTTGGTCGTGGCTCGACAAAATCTTAAGAAAACAAAACAATTAAAAATGATGGGTTGCCTCCCACCAAGTGCTTAATTTATTGTCACGGCATGACATAGCTATCTCGATTACTTAGACTTCATCGAGATAGATGGGGCATCATTTTCTGAATGGATTCAGACGACGCTGATGCTTACTTGTAGGCATGCAATCTTCTTCGATATTACTCTTGTGCATACATATCCCAGGAGGGATACCAATTATATCATCAATAGTCCAACCCATAGCTCTCTTGTATCTCTTTAGAGCAGAGATGAGAGCCTCTACGTGCTATTCACTTAAATCATCCGCCACACTCACCGGAATTGTATTTCCACTTCCCAAGAACGCATACCTTAGATAATTGGGGAGCACTTTTGATTCTAGCACTGGGGTCTCTTCAATGGAAGTCTTCGCTGTTAGTGACGGTTGATTCTTAAGATCAAGGTCCGGCTGCTTAGGAGTATGAGAATAGGACCCTATTTCTGTTAGAGCACACATAGTTTCTTTATAATCTTCATCGTCCTTATGCTCAACATTCAGCAGCACAGCATACAATGGCTCAACAGTAAGTTGTTTCTCTAAAGATAATGCTTTCTTATCCTCATAATGAACATCATCTACAGAGAACACATTCATATCGCTGGGCTGCTTCATTGCTTTGCATATATCAAAGCGGACCACTTCGTCATTCAACCAAAATAAAAGCTCATTAGCTCTCATGTCAATAAGCATACTTTCTGTTGCAAGGAAAGGACGTCCCAAGATTATGGGAACTTCAGAATCCACCTCGCAATCCAAAATCACAAGGTCTGCAGGAAAAATGAAGGTAGACACCTTCACCAACACATCATTCAAGATACCCACAGGTCGTTTTGCCGACCTATCTGCCATCACGAGCCGTATATTGGTTGGTGTAGGGTCGCCCAACCCTAACTTTCTGTAGACGGATAGTGGCATCAAATTGATGCTAGCTCCCAAATCGCACAATGCCTTAGCAAAATTCATAGATCCAACCGTGCAAGGAATAGTGAAAGCACCAGGGTCTGCCTTCTTCTGTACTAAGGACCTTGTGGCAATTGCACTGCAATGATGAATATTATCTGTCGGCTCATAGCTTACTGCCCGTTTCTTTGTTAAAAGGTCCTTTATGAATTTAGCGTATTCGGGCATCTGCTCTAGCACTTCCACCAAAGGAACATTAATAGTCAGCTGCTTCAACATAGTCATGAATTTACTGAACCTGGTATCATCAGCTTTCTTCTTCAGTCTCTGAGGAAAAGGTGGTGGTGGAAGGGGAATAGTTTTCTCCACCACTTTCTTTTTACCTTGCTTCCAACTATCAATCTTTTCAGGCTGCAAACGTCTAGGGGTGACGTCATGAACACACTCTTCAGCTTCTTCGGCCTCTTCACATTCTGCATCAATAACATTATCTTCTATATCATCAACCACCTTCTTGTCCTTGGATGGATTTTCCAACACTTTACCACCCCGGGTAGTAATAGTCATGCATGATCCGTCGTTCCTTGGGTTTTGCACCGTATCGCTGGGTAGTGTTCCAGCCTTTCTTTGGTTAAATGTCACAGATAATTGACTCAATTGTTGCTCCAGCTGTTTTATTGAAGTGGAATGCGAGTCAACCAATTGCTTCATTGAGGACAGGTCATTTATTACCTCAGTTACTCCTGTGCTGGTTGCCTCTACTCCTTTCAGCAGCTTAGCCATCATATCTTCCATGGACATATTTCCAGAACCAGATACAGCGGCATCACGTCTTCCAGGAGGAACATACAAACCACTCCTGTCGGTATTATTTTTCCAACTACCTTGATCGCGGTCCTTATATCCAGATTTATCATAATAGATCCGACCTTGGTTTCCTTGGGCATTGCCTCGGAAACCCCCCTGATTATTCAAGTAGTTGGCTTCTTCCTCATAGTCGGATTTATCTCTTCCCTGTGATACAACGTCCTTAACCTTTTCGGTCTTCCCTAATAATAAGTGCTTGGTAAGAAGATCCATCTGCATTTTCATGTGGGCCATATCTTGGTCACGCTCCTCTTGTCTTCGCCTCTGATCTGCAGTCATGCCAATAGATATAGTAGAGCTTGCTACCTCAGAATCCCTGGTAGGACAAGCTCTGCTCTGCTTTGTCATACGATCTAGCATATCACTTGCCTCAATAAAATTAAGGTCCATGAATGATCCTCTAGCCGCATTATCCACCACTGTCTTAGTCACTGAGTTCAAAGCCCTGTATAATATCTCCATCAAGTGGACATTGGTCATATGATGGTTTGGGCACCGCATAAGCTTCTTCTTGAATCTCTCTCATGTTTCGTGGAGAGCTTCAGTTGGAAGCTGTCGGAAGTTGCTGATCTCATCTCTCAACAGTGCTCTCTTGGATGGCGGAAAGAATCTTTCTAGGAAAGCATCTTTCAATTGCCTCCAATTGGTGATAGAATCAGGAGTCATCCCATTCAACCATAGAGTTGCCTCCCCAGATAGAGACAATGGAAATAAGCGCAGCCGAATTGCATTCTGTCCAACTCCTGGATTGTCGAATGACTTGTATGTAGAGATGAAGTTGATAAGGTGCATATTCGGATCATCGCCTGCGAGTCCACCAAATAAACCTTTGAGTTGCAATAACTGAATCATGGTGCTAGTGATATTGAACTTAGCTCCGGGTGCCAAGGGTGGAGGAATAATAGCCCCTGTGGCACCAGCTCCATCGAGATCGTCATCATCATCATCAAAAGGAGCCTGCACAGCTCGGCGGTCAGGTCTCAATCTATCTTGATGATCTCTCCTATGCATAGGTGCCGCCACCTCATCAGTACGCCTAGGATTTAGTAGCTCCTCATCACCCAGGTCCTCATCATCAGGATTTGTTGTCCGACCTGGGTTATCAATATTTTGTTGATGCACTTGAGCAGCTGCCAGTGCAGCTAGTCTAGCCTGCTCCTGTTGAGCCGCCCTTCAGTCAATGTCATGTTGTGCATCCATCCTGCCAATAGAACCTGAATAGAACAAAAACAACAGCTAAAAGTAAAATCTGAGAACTTTTGACCAAAGGGTCTAGTAACTATCACAAACTTAGTTGACAACTGTATTCCCCGGCAGCGGTGCCAATTTTTGATAACGCTCAAACTACAGCTCTCGTAAGAGTGTAAGCGGTCGTTGTCAAATATATAACCCAACTGGGTTGGGTATCGATCCCACAGAGAATAGCCGGTCACTAAGTAAGCAAAGATTATTAGACTTTTGGTGCAAGTCTCATAAAAGGGGGGATTTTGTAGCGTGCAATAATGTAACAAAATAGTAGAGTAAAAACGGAAAATAGCAAAGTAAAAAGGAAAGAATGTTCAGTAAGATGTTTAACCAATGATAATTGAGAGTTGGGGTTATGTCCACCTTATGAGTTATACGTCTCTATTGGCTATGAGTTGTGCAAAATTCAGACATGCATGTTCTTATAGAGAATTGTATTCTATGGTAAATCCAGGCGTCTTTCGACCATCAAGGATTATTTCACTTTAACTCTTTCGAGCTTAAAGTGTGTCTAACGGTACAAATTCTCCAAGAGGTTAATCCAGTTACGGCACTAACTTTTTAACAGGGGTTGGTGCCCTATTACCTTGACATTATCTCTTTTCCAGACATATAACTTTTCTTTCAAACAAGTTAATGCTATACTGGCGTATTCTATGCGTTTGCAACCACAAGAATTTGCATTAAGATGAAGAGAATAATGATATAAGCAGCATACGTGTCATGAATTCACAAACTCATAGCAATAGATAGTATCTCATAAGGCTTCCATAACCCCAATAGAGAAGTTTAGCTATGCATGAGTGCAACGGAAAACACAATAGACATTATCATCATAAAAATCTCACGTGAATTCCTTGCAAATAGATTTTCTCTTGTTGTAAAAATTAAAAGTCAAATATATGAAAAATAATGTCAACAATGAATTAATGAAGAAAAAGGAGAAGGATAAAATAGGGATGAGGGTGGTGGAGAATTGTTTTGATGGATGGATAGATGGTGGATGGATGGGAATTATAAAAATCTCCAGCAAAATAGGGTATTTATAACACCCATATCCTATTCCTACTGAGCTACTGCATTACTTATCCTAGTCCTACTAGGTTACTGCATCATTATCCTAATTCTACTAAGTTACTGCTGATCCCCAAAGTCTTTGGAAATATTGTTTTTGCCCGGGACAGATATTCCATGCGTCACTTTTGGTCCTTGGCGTCCAAGCTTTACCTTCCTTCTTTTGTGAAGCTTCCTTGGGCGTCAAGTTATCCATAATATGTTGAAATCTGCATCATTTATACCTGAAAACTTGCTAATCACGTTTGTTAGCTCACTTATAGGAAAAAGGACTAAAAATGCATGAATTATATATTTTATCCTCAAAACATAGCTAAAATATGGGTAAATTATAGTACTTTAGGCGTGTAAATATGCCTATCATCAGCGTGCCACACCCATGGTCGTACTAATTCTAAAATTCTATTTTCCTTCAGTTTTTCGAAGGCAAATGGGTTATTTACATCCTAAATGATCCTACAACTAATACTAAAATGGTTTCCCCTCATTTCCTAACCCAAATCCACATTTTCTCTCCTCCTAAACTCTCAAGAACACATAAAAAAGGGTTACTTCTCCAAAATTCATACTTTGGAGAAGGATTATCTTCTAATAAATTCGCTAAGTTCATTTATGTGGGATTTGAAAAGGATTATCTTCCATCCATGTGCCCAAAAGTTATGTTTTTATATGAATTTTAAGTATTTGATGGCTAGGGTTCATACCCATATTTCATGCTTTTGAAATTATGATATTCCCATGTGATTTAAAGTTTGTTTAGCATAAGAATTCATATTTACTCATGCTCTTACTCAGGAAATTGATATTATGAATTGAGTTTTAGGATATTGACATGAAGTTTCATGAGTTGATAAATGTACATGATTTTTAGCATGATTCAGTCAGTTTATGAGATATCCAGGCTTATTATTTTAGATTATAATTTATCACAACATGATTATTGTTAACACTTAATTTGGGCTCGTCGTTTTTCTTTTAATTATTTTTTCTATGCTTCTTAGTCCAAAATAAATTTGTATTTTATTTTCTATAAATTTTAAAAAGAATAAAAATAGAGAGTTTATTTTTCTATCATATTTTAAAATATTTTGATTAAATATAATTAATTATTCAACATAAAATAATTCACAAGAAATATTTTGATAATCGCATTTGCATTTTTGTTCTTATAATATTCTCATATTATATTCTATTCTATTCTATTATGTTATGTTATGTTATGTTATGTTATGTTATGTTATGTTATGTTATGTTATGTTATGTTATGTTATGTTATGTTATGTTATGTTATGTTATGTTATGTTATGTTATGTTATGTTATGTTATGTTATATTATATTATATTATGTTATATTATATTATATTATATTATATATATATATACATACATTTTTGATATTATTTATTATCAATATTATATATATATATGTATATATATCAAGTTACAAGAATATTAAATATAAATGCGTATACTCAGTTATATATTAATGTGTATACGTATATATTAAAATAATTTTAGGACAACAGGAACATTAATAAAATTAATTTTTGTGAGAAAAAGAGTATTTGGGCTAAAAAATAATTCAATCCCAATTTTTATTTATCAAATTAGGATTAAAAGGCCCAAAACACAGTTTATTCCCCAAATCCACATCATCATTCCACCCCACATCATATCTACCAATCATAAAATGCCATATCAACAACAAACATAATTTATTTTCAAAGCTGAGAGAAAACGATAATTGATAAAATTGTTCACACAATACACTGATGTGGTTGCTCTGTATTATGATGACATGCCAGGTTTGAGCACTAATATTGTCTAGCATCGACTACCAATTAACCCTGCATATTCGTATGTGAAGCAAAAAATGAGCAGATTCAAACACGATTTCAGTTCTAAAATCATGAAGGAAGTGAATAAACAGATAGAGCGAACATCGTAAGGGTCAAAAATTAACCCACGTAGTTGGCCAACATCGTGAAAGTACCAAAGAAGGAAGGTAAGATAATAATATGTATAGACTATTAGGACCTCTATAAAAATAGTCCAAAGAATGATTTTCCTACCCCAAACATTCATATTCTCAATGATAATTGCGCAAAACATGAGTTGCAGTCATTTGTTGATTGTTTTGTGGGATATCATCAAATCTTGATGGAAGAGGATGATGCAGAGAAGACAGACTTTATCAGCCAATAGGGAGTATATTGTATAGGGTAATTCTATTTGGACTCAAAATGTCGAAGAAACTTACATGAGGGTCATGACTACCCTTTTCATGATATGATTCATAAAGAGATCAAGGCGTTTATGGATGATGTTGTTATTAAGTCTAAAAAGAATTCAGACCACCTGGATGATTTATGAAAGTTATTTGAAAGGTTAAAAAGGTACAACCTAAAGTTGAATCCATCCAAATGCACCTTTAGAGTTCCCACAGGAAAAATATTAGGATTCATTCTTAGTATAAGAGATATAGAGTTGGATCCATCCATGATAAAGGTGATCCAGAAATTACCACCCCCTATGACCAAAAATGACGTAATGAGTTTCTTTTGAATGTTCTACATCAGTTAGTTCATAGTTTAGTCTATGATTATTTGTGAATCCATATTTAGGTTATCAAAGAAGGATACCACCATAGCATGTACAGAAAAATTCCAAATGGTTTTTAATAAAATCAAGGAGTACTTGTCCAACCCACCAGTATTGGTTCTATAGAGCCTAGGAGGCCATTTTTATTGTTCTTATTTATTATGGATGGTACATTGGGATATGTGTTAGGATAACATGATGATATAGGAAAGGAGTATCAAGTCATTTACTACCTGAAAAAAAGATCACATAATATGAAGCAAGGTATAAATTGTTGGAGCAAACCTATTACACATTGACTTGGGTCATGCAAAAGTTGAGGCAGTACCTATTCGCGTATACCACGTACTTGATTTCAAGAATGGATCCACTCAAGTACATTTTTTGGAAACAAATCCCTACTGTAAAATTGGAAAAATGGTAGATTTTGAGCGAGTTTGATATTATGTACGTGGCATAAAAAGTAGTTAAAGGACAAGTTTTTGCTGGTCACCTGGTAAAAATCTGGTTAATCAAGATTGCAAGCCACTCGTGACCTACTTTCCTGATGAAAAAGTGTTGTTTAGTGGAGAATACATCTCAGAGTCATATGATGGATAGAGAATGTTCTTTGATGGAGCATTGAACTTTAAGGAGTCGAAATTGGAGCATATCTAGATTCGAAATTAGTTTAGCATTATCCGATCTTAGAGAAGATTAGGTTTTATTGCACGAACAACATGCCACAATGTAAGGCTTTCATTCTTGGACTTAGGATGGAAGTAAACATAAACATCAAGGAGCTCTTCATGATAGGAGATTCAAATTTGTTGATTCATCGGGTACTAGGAGAATAGTAAACAAAGAATTTCAAAATCCTTCCTTATGTACAATGTGTTGGGGAGTTGAGTAAAAGATTCATGAAGATTGAGTACAAACATGTCCCTCGAATTTAAAATGAGTTTGTTTATACCTTGACAATACAATCTTCAATGATTCAACATCTATATAAGAATTACATTACTTCCATCAAGGTGTAGATATACAATCAACAAACATATTATTTTCATATAGATGAAGAATTGGATGGAAGGCATTGGTAAATGGCATCAAAAGGTTTCTCAAAATAGTGGAATATCCAAAATGCACTACTAGAATGAATAAGAAGACTTTTAGAAGGATGGTCAATCACTTTTTTCTAAAAGAGAAAATCCTATATAGGAGAACTACGGACTTGGGATTACTAAAATATGTCGATGACATAGAAGCCATGAGACTGTTAGAGGAAATACACACAAAAAACTATCGACCCTACATGAATGGTTTCATGCTTTCCAGGAATATTTTGTGATCTGAATACTTTTGGATGACCATGGAGAGAGATAACATAGGATATGTGCAGAGATGCCACCAGTGTAAAGTTCATGGATATTTTTTATGAGCTCCACCAAATGAGCTCAATGTTATAGGTTTCCCTTGGTTGTTTGTTGCTTGGGGCATGGATGTTTTTCTTTTCATAGAACCTCCAACATCCAACGGACACTATTTCATCTTGGTGTCTATCGACTACTTCATAAAGTTGATTGAAGCTTCTGCACAAAATGCAGTAACTAAGAAGGTGGTAGCAGATTTATTTTGAAGTAACTTGGTCTATCAATTGTATATTCCAGAGTCAATTATAATAGATAAGGGATCCAATATTTATAGTTACCTCATGAAAAATATTAATGAAAGGTTTAAGATCTCACATCGAAATTACATTGCATATCAATTGTAGATGAATGGACTAGTTGAGGTTACAAATATGAATATCAAGAGAATCTTGAGGAAAATAGAGAACAGTAATAGGGAATTGCATGAGAACCTACCATATATTTTGCTCGGCTATCTCACCATGATTTTAACATCCACTGAGACAACTTCATACATGTTTTTTATGGTTTGGAAGCAGTTACCCACAAAAGTGGAGATACCTTCATTGAGAATAATCTAGGAGGTTGGTCTAGATAACGTTGAATAGATTCATAGTAGGATTGAACAGTCGAAGTTTAATAATGAGAAGAGATTGGACATAGTCTGTCATGGTCAACTCTATCAAAATAGAATGATCAAGGTGTTCAATAAGAAAGTCAAGACTCGACAATTCACACAAGGACAGTTAGTATTTAAGAACATAATTCACCACCAAGATGAAGCTAAAGGGAAATTTGGGCCGAATTTGAAAAGTCCCTATGAAGTTCATAGAGCACTTTTAAGAGGAGTAGTAATCCTTGTACACATGGAGGACACGGAAAGCATGACACCAATCAATTCAGAAGCTATCAAGAAGTACTATATTTGAAAACATTAGGACTAGTTTTTATTTCCTTATACTTTTGCATTTTCTCTAATGTAATAGAACTTCATATTAGTCTAACTTATCATGAAGGGATATATTGACAACCCACATCAGGTCCAATTTCTCATAGAATAATAAAAAATATCATTAGTTCATGTATTCAGAACTAAGCTTGACTAGACTTCCCTCGGTGGCATATGTAGGAAAGCCTCATTGGATTCGGTCCCTTCATAATTTACTCTTTTATTGTATTGAACTATAGCCTGACCTGATTCCACTTTCATATATAGGTAGCCTGAGTCAGTCCCGTTCATTACATTATTTTACTTTATCTTTTTGTATTGAACTATGTTATCACCGAATTCCACTCAGGTACATAAGTAGCCTGAGTCAGGCTCGATCATTGCATTTTGTATTTTTATCCCCCCTATATTTGAACTACATCATGACCTGATTCCTCTTAGATATGTATGCAGCCTGAGTTAGACTCGATTATTACATTTCATATTTCTTCATCAACCCTCAAACTATGTATATACATGATTCCTATTTTAAAAATACGTAGGAAACCTACAAGGTTCAGTCTTGCCTTTAGGAAAATACCCATTTCTACTCATAGTATTGCCCCAGAATACAAGCAATCTCATTGTTAGAATCATTATCGCATCAATAAAAGTCAGAGTGTTCCACCCAAACGATCCAGCTACCTGGGTTACTATCGATAACTAGAGGTTCAATGGATTTCAAAACATGCCATAACCTAAGATGATAGAAGATTTCTATACAAACTTATTATATATGTAATTTATATGTGAATATATATATATATATATATATATGTTTCAAAATACTTTCCAACTTTTCCACCTACAAGCCCTTCAGAATCAGGAATGATCGAGCAGTCGAGGAAGAGTTGGAGGATTCCATAGACAAAGCCAGGATCCCCTA
This sequence comes from Capsicum pubescens, assembly GCA_030864215.1. Classification (NCBI taxonomy): domain Eukaryota; kingdom Viridiplantae; phylum Streptophyta; class Magnoliopsida; order Solanales; family Solanaceae; genus Capsicum; species Capsicum pubescens. The sequence goes on from CM061543.1 coordinate 85,748,595, forward strand.
GTCGACACAAATAAGTACCCCATCCCAACTAATGATTTTTCATTGAGCATAGGAAAATAGGAATTAGGAAAGATGATATCAATTCAAGATTTTGTACATGAATGGAGATATTATATGGTTATCACTACCATATGAGACAAAATATTCTTTTTCTACTTTATTTTTTAGCTACATTTATAGTACTTCTCATACGCTTTAAGAAATTTGTTTTAATTCTCTTATAGGTACGTTGAAGACTTGGGTCAGAGACGCCATATAAAGGGAGCCTTATAGAAAATTAGGCTATTTTACTTCTTTTAATAAGTTCCACCAATTGAAGCAAGCCACGTGACTGCATTAAACAACTTTGCCAATCATAGAATCACTATTTAATTGCATTGAATAACTCCACCAAGTAGAGAGTTCTGTCTAACTTTAACAATATCAAACTCCTATATTACAAGGATTGCATATAAGAAAACAAAGTCAAACTCCTGTATTCTAAAGACTGTATATAAGCAAACAAAGTAAAACACACGCATTTTGAAGACTGTATATAAGCAAACATAGGCAAACTCCTACGTTTTAAGGACTATATATAAGCAAACAAAGGCAAACTTACATATTCCAAAGATTGTATATAAGCAAACAAAGTCAAGATCCCATAATTTGAGGACTATATATTCATAAATAAACTCAAATTCCTACATTTCAAGGATTGTATGTGTGCAAACAAAGTCAAGATCTCGCATTTTGGGGACTGTGTATAATAAAAAAATCAAGGTAATGAATATCAAGGACTGTACATAAGTAAACAAAGTCAAGTTCCACATTTTGAAGATTGTACATAAGCAAGAAAAGTAGCCCCCTGCAATATCGGAGGACGCAAATAAGCAATACAACTCTTTGCCATATCGAAAGTTATGCACTAGCAAGGGGATAGCCCTCATATCAGAGAATGCATGTAATTTAAAGCAATGTTCTACCATATCAGAGAATTACATTTCAGCATAGAAGGAGCATTACCATGGAAAATGCATCAAAATCCACTATCATAACAACATCAAAAAGTCACTGTCGTAGCATTATGAGATCCTAGTAGCACATCATCATTATGTTTGGGTCAAAGATCACCTTGCCAAATTAAGGCTTTTACTTTTAAGAAATCGCCCCGCTAGCCAGAGGCTTTTACTTTAAGCAACCACCCTTCCTGTCAAAGGCTTTACTCTTCATCAACTACCCTCCAGTCGGATAGGTTCTATTTTTCAATAATGTTTTCACCGACAGAGGCTCTTTTATGTTTTATAGTGGCATGCCTCTTTAGATTATTAAAACCAAAAAATATGCAAGTACTTTGGTGATTTTTGGAGATGATGTGTTTTTGTATTTGTTTTGCAAGAAAATATGTTTTTGGAACATAAGAAAAGAAAAAAGAGTTAAAGTAAGGAGAAGACACTACTTACGAAACCACTTATGGGCCATAAGTGCTACTTACGACAATTGTATGTAGCCTCATAAGGATCAGAGGCAATAATCCTGAGGTTCTGAAAGTTGTAGTTTTGCTCTGACAGTGCTGAATGGACATTTACGGGTTGTAAGTGTCACTTACACCAGCGTAAGTGGCCATGTAAGTATCAAAAGTTGAAGGTTCAGAGAAGCTAAAGTTTGATGATTGTATGACACCTACGATGAGGTCACTTATGGGCCTTAAGTACCATATATGCCTCATAAGTGCCTTCATAAGTAGTACGCCTATAGCATGAAGAATTTCTATCACTTATGACCCACTGAGGAGACCATAAGTACCAATTATGGCCAGTAAGTAGATCAGTTAGTGACCACCAACCCAATTTTCCTTTTTTTGATTTTTGGGGTTCTAATGTATACTACAAATATCTTTTTGAGGCTTTTTATTAGTTTATGCACTCTTTACATTAACAACATATATTAATTCTAAGATTCTACTTTTGATCTTGAAATCCATTGTTCTTGATTATTTAATTGATTATTAATTTGAGACTTTGGGTTTTCTTCTTAAATTATTGTGATACTAATCTTATGATTTCTTTTATGAATTCCATGGATATTATTACAAGAATGAGAGGTTAAGCTAACTAAATAGGCTTGTGGGAACCCTGGTAGAATAAAAAAGTACGAGAAGTGTGAGGTCTTTCAAAATTAGTATTTATGCTTGTATTGTGATCTACTTTGATTTGTATGCCTTCTTAACTACTGTAGAAGTTATGAACTTGCATGTATTTGAGGTCATCCTCATAAGTGAGGTTGAGATTAGGAAAATAAGATTACGACAGTAATTCGAGGTTACCAACCCTCTTCTAATCAATTTGAAACCCTAAAGAAGATAGTTGAACTTCGATCAAAGACAAAAGATTTCAGGGCGACACTCTGAGAATCATAAGGTAAAGAGTGAAATTTATTAAACGTGCTCACAAGACAATTAGTGATACATAGATTGTAGGATTTTTCATGTGAATCATTGAGATAGTTAGATTGAGAACGATAAGTATATGAAGTTAGGAAGCTAGGGGAAACACAGTCCTACTATTCATCTCAGATTTATTTCAACTAAAGCGATCAAGACTTGTTGCTACTTTACTGTTTTCATAGCTAACCCCCTATTTATTTTCTTGTATATTTTTTACTACTTTAACAATTTTGTGTGATATATCTGACCTATTCCCTGTGGGTTCAATATCAACCTAGTTGGTTCTATCTTTATTCAAATATTGATTTATATTTCATTTCGAGGTGTATTTTAGGCGACATCAAATTTTGGTGTCGTTGAGGAATACAATTACGGATTGATTGACAGAGTTTGTTGAGGTTGTTGGGTTTTACTTTTTTATTCATCTAAGGGCTTATGGTGTATACCCAGTACTTGGAGTCAAGGCAATCCTTTTATCCCAGTTGATCCATGTCTTAAAAGAACCCTACGGCAGAATTGAAGGATGTTGGAACATAGTCGTGAAGCTCATCATGAGGGGCTTCAAGATGATATACTTAAATTTACCCCTCATCTCTACATTGTGATCAATAGTCAGCTATTCAAACCATTATGCACTTACTTGTAGAAGCAAATGCGAGGAAATATAATAAGGTTACCTGTCATGAAGTTGACAAGAAGTAGATCGTCGAGCAGAACTCGACAGAGATAGAGCTTAAGTGCTCCCAGCTTATCAGTACTTGTCTGTATATGGTGATCCAGAGGATGACCTGGGATATGTTGAGCCTATCGAGACAGTAGCTATCATTCCTCCTGAGTTTTTCTAGTACGTGAAGGTCGATATTACCACTACTATGATTCAGCTTCTCAATCTTAAGGGTGTGTTTGTGGGTTTTCCCAATGATGATGCACACATGCACATTATGAATATGTTGGGATTTACACTTCTTATAATACACTCGGAGTGAGTTAGGAAGCTTTGAGACTCAAGTTGTTCCCATTATCTTTAATTGATGAATCGATATTATGGTTAGAGAAAATACCTCGTGGGTCCATTACTAATTGCAACAAATTACAAAAATAGTTATTAGACCGATTCTTCCCTTCTACCAGATTGCTGCAATTGAAGGACAAGATCTATAATTTTAGGCAATTATATTATAATATCCCAAACTTTCTTTATGTCAAATCTATTCTCCAGAAGAGTTAGTGATGACTTCCTAAATGATTAATGTTTAAATTAGATAGAATTAGGAAATTGAATTACCTTTCCCATGATACAAATTTTATCCAAATTTGGTATCGGAGTAAAAAGTTATGAACATTTTACAGAGAACTGTCGGAACCACCCAGAAGCGATGGTCAGGCCGACGGACAGTCGAGCTAGCGATGGACCATTGCCCAAGATGTCGCGACTGAAGCAGTGAACCCGACTTCTATCTAAGTATGATGATCAGGACAGACGGACCATCAAGCTAGCGAAGAACCATCACCCAAACTGTCGCAGACGAGGCTAGAGTTCAGGTTCTAGCCAAGTACGATGGGATGGACCGACGGACTGTCGAGCCAGCAATGAACCATTGCCCAAACCACCGCCACTTCTGATCAGTGATTTTAAGCCATTTTTAAAAGGGTATTTGGGTCTTTTTCTACCCGTTTTAACCCCTAATTATACCAGACCAGATCTCATAACTTAATTATTTATCCACAATACCAAATTAGGGTTTCTCTCAAAGATCAATCCCCAAGAACAAGAAACCCTGGGTGTTTAATTCCAAGTAAAGAATTCATGCTTTCCTCCACCATTCTACAAAAAATCATCCACCTAGGTATGCCAAGTGTTGATTCATGGGTTCCTTTCACCCATAAAGCTCAAGCAACCCTATTTGAAATATAAACTTTGGATTCAATGGTATGAATTGAATTATATCCATGTTTATGTTGTTGTTTCAATTCCAAGTTGAAGTCTTTAATGACTATTATGAAAATATGTTAGCATGTGATTGAAGTTCTTGCATTGGAAGTGTAAAATGTTTCCATGATGTATTATTTCAATATTCAAGCCTAAGCCTAAAGATATGCATGCAAGGTGTTTGATAAAATTCCTGAGAGAATTGGAATTATGCCTTATGACTCATTTGTGACCAAAATTAATGAATCCATGTTTCTCCCATATGTTCGATATGACTCCCACATTATTGTTATTCTTTGTAATGGATTGACGTAATGCTCATGAGATTAGGTTTATGAAAATATGATATGATTACATACATTCCTATTCATGTGTAAGCTTATAGCATATGAATACTTTATGAAAATCCCTAATGATGGTACTATGAATTATTGTCTATGGTCATGTGTCAAGAAGTGTCATGTCTTATCAGTTTTATGCTATTGAGTCCTGGAGGTACTTGTACCCGACAAGTTAGCTGTGTGCCTAGAGCTAGTATCATTTTTTCCAGATACTCTCAGTCGAGCCATGATTCATAGAGCTCAGTCAGTCATGTGACTCAGAAAAACTCAGTAAACACAGTAATCTCAAAAATTCAGTAATCTCTGTACTATTCTGTCTGTCAATGAAACTCAATGAACGCAGTCTAGTTCAGTTCAGTTAATTATGTCTACTGTCTATTCAGTTGGGAGTAGGATTTAGCACTGAGTGAGCCCAAGGATGGGAACTCACCTGTTATTAGAGGGTATGATTCATAGAAGCGGTCCTTGCACTCGAAAACTACATAGCCAGCGTAGGTTGAGACATCAAACCTGCTAGTTGAGGGTAGATGAGGTGGATTAACTTGTTATATGAGGGTCCCACCATTCACTTTAGAGTACCTATTAGATGAGGAATTACTCACAGCTTGTCCTTACTAGTGAGGCAGTATTGACACCCTTCCAATTGGGGTTACAGATTGGACCCCAACTCAATTATATTATCTTATTTGGGGAATGTAAGTTAGATGAATACTTCCCACAGTTACAGTCTCAGTCTCAGTAATAGAACTCAGATAGTTCTATAGAATTCAAGATGGTCAGATACAGTCTCCTAGTTTAGTTTAGAACTCAGCTAGTTCCATCAGAAATAGGACTGTCAAATACAGTCATTCAGATAATAGTATATCAGTTATACGAAACATATGTTATCAGTATTCAGATTTAGTGATTTCATGATCTCAATTATTGTTCACGTATTAATACATGTATTCTCACATTCATGTTATTCAGTTAGTTAGTATTGTTTATGCATATAAACCCCTTGCATTCATTTTACCTCACCTGAATAACAGTACATTCAATTGTACTGACGCATTTACGCTATGGTATTTTATACCATAGGTTCATAAGTATGAGCTCCAGAGCATCATTAGTAGATCAGACATTCAGCAGACAGACTAGCAGTAAGTCCTCATTATTCGAGGATGTTATTATTATTTGATTATTCCATTCTTTTAATATTTATTTTATTTTAGCAGTTGGAGTTTGTTGGGGACAAGTCCCATCAACTCCTTATTTAGACAGTTTAGAGGTTTTCAGACTATTATGTTCAGACAGTTATTTCAATTTTGGGATGGTGATACCGTAATATTCAGATGTTATGGGTTATCATATATTTGAACCTTATGGACTTTCAGTCTTTTATTCCGCATTTATAGAGTATGTTATGAAATTCTCAGTACAGATATTAGTCATGGGTTATCTTGTGGTCTTTCATGGTCATGAGAACCATGTAGCATTCAGGTACCAATTCGAGGCGTTACAAACTTGGTATTAGAGCCTAAGGTTCAATAGTGTCCAAGGAAGTCTGAAAACGACATCTAGTAGAGTATTGTGCATGGGTGAGTTTCTCGCCATATTTATGTACAGGAGGCTATAAGAAGTTTTAGGAAAAGTTTTCCTTCTTCAGTATTAATGTCGTGCCTGTGAGTATGAGCTCAAATTTAACGCTCATTCTAATTCATTTCTCCCTTTCTTCTACAGAACATGCCTCCCAAAAAAAGAAATGGAAATCAGTCAGCCCCTCAGTTTGTCCAAGCAGATCCCTTAGATGAACATATTTCTCATGCAGAGTTTAGAGTTGCATTCACTACTCTTGCTAACTCAATTTTTGCCTAGAATGAATGACCAGCTGTTTTTCCGTCCAACCCAGTGGCAAACACCACAGCAACCAGGATTTGGGACTTCACCCGAATAAATCCACCATTCTTTTTCGGTCTAAGTCAGATGAGGACCCTCAAGAATTCCTTGATCAGGTTACAGATATTATAGGGGTTACTTCTAGTGAGAGTACTGAGCTAGCTACATATCAGTTGCAGGATGTGGCTCACACATGGTTCAAATAGTAGAAAGCTAGGAGGGGTGTAGATGTAGGACTCATATATTAGGAGGAGTTTGCCACTCCTTTTCTTAATAGATTCTTTCCCCTAGAACATAAGAAAGCTATGGTGTTACAATTTATCAACCTCAGGTAGGGAAACATAATAATGAATGAGTAATTCTTAAGTTTACTCGACTAGATGGATATGATCCTCATGTTATGGCAGACAGTAGGGCTAAGATGAGTAACTTTGTTTTTGGGGTGAATAATAGTGTGGTCAATGACTGTAGATCTGCAACGTTGATTAGTGAGATAGAAATGGCCAGTCTTATGATCTATGCTCAACAGATAGAACAGCAAAATAGTAAGATGATAGAGAATAAGAATAAGAGAGAAAGGACAGGTAGTTTCAACTTTGGTCAACCTAATTTAAAGGGTGAAAGTCGTTCTCAATTCCGCCCAAAGTCATCCGTTCCAGCTCCCTCCTTAGCCAGTGCTCCAGTGCTGAAATTTAGAGAAGGTAACAGAGATAGGGTGCCAGGCTCAAAGTCTCAACGTAGTTTTAGAAGTGCTTGAACCTATCCTATTTGTCAGATATATGGCAAGCACCATCAGGGTACTTGCAGAGATGGCAGTGCTATTTGTTTCGGATGTGGCAAGCCAGGCAATAGGGTCAGAGATTGTCCCCAGCCAGGTCCTCAGGGTCAGTGTAATTTCCCTCTAACTCAGTCCAGTCGCCCAAATAAGCAGGGTGCCTCTTCTAGTTCTACTAGTGGGCAACTCCCAAATTGACTCTATGCTCTTCAGTCCCGATAAGATCAGGAAAATTCTTCTGATGTGGTTACTGGCACATTATAGATCTTTCACTTGCATGTTTACGCTTTTCTAGTTCCAGGAGCTTCTTTGTCTTTTGTTACTCCTTATATAGCAGTTTATTTTGGAGTTCATCCTAAAATTCTAGGATAGACCTTCTCAGTATATACCATAGTGGGTAAAACTATCATAGCCTGATAGTTATACAGGAACTGTCCGGTTATGGTATCTTAGAAAGTCACTTCAGCAGACTTAGTCAAATTATAGATGACTGATTTCGATGTCATTCTCAGCATGGATTGGCTTCATTCCTTCTATGCCACAGTCGACTGCAGAAATAGAGTTGTCCAATTTTAGTTCCCGAATGAACCCATCCTAGAGTGGAGGGTAGTACTTCAGTTTTTAAAGGTCAACTTGTTTCCTACCTTCGGGCATGGACATTAATATCAAGGGATTGTATATCATCTTATTCAAGTTAAGACTCTAGTTCTGAAACTACCAGTCTCGGATCAGTCCCAGTAGTGAATAAATATTCAGATGTCTTTCCCAAAGATCTTCCAGGAATTCCTCCCAATAAGGAAATAGACTTCGGCGTAGACCTTCATCCAGATACTCAGCCCATATCTATTCCAACATACAGAATGGCACCAGCAGAACTCAAAGATTTGAAAGAACAGTTGAAGGATCTCCTAGATTAGGGATTCGTCAGACCTAGTGTATCATCGTGGGGTGCACCAGTCTTATTCGAGCGCATGAAAGATGGTTCTCTCAGAATGTGTATAGACTACCGTCATCTCAATAAAGTCACCATCAAGAACAAGTATCCACTTCCCAGAATTGATCACTTGTTCGATCAACCTTAGGATGTCAGCTATTTTTCTATAATAGACCTCAGATCAGGCTATCATTAGCTCAGGGTCAGAGAATGTGATATTCCAAAAATAGCTTTCCAAACTTGGTATGTCACTTTGAATTCTTAGTCATGTCCTTTGGTCTTAATAATGCCCCAACAGCTTTCATGGACTTGATAAACCATGTGTTAAAGAAGTACTTGGACATATTCGTCCTAGTCTTTATAGATGATATTCTTATCTATTCCCACAGTGAGCGTAATCATGCAGAACGTCTTAGAATAGTATTACAGACTCTCAGAAATCATCAGTTGTTCGCCAAATTTAGTAAGTGTGAATTTTTGCTAAGGTTGGTAGCATTTCTTAGTAATATCATCTCCGGTGATGGCATTAGAGTTGATCCTCAAAAGACTAAAGCAGTGAGAAACTGGCCCAAACCCATCTTTCCATCAAATATCAGGAATTTCTTAGGTTTGGCTGGCTATTACTGTCGGTGTGTTGAAGGATTTTCATCTATTGCATACCCTATATCCAGATTGACTCAAAAGAAGGTTCAGTTTCAGTGGTCAAATTCATGCAAAAAGAGTTTTAAGGAGTTGAAGACTCGACTTACCTCAACTCCAGTTTTGACTCTTCCAGATAATTCAGATGGATTCGTAGTGTACTGTGATGCATCCATAGTAGGTTTGGGTTATTTCCTCATACATCATGGTAAGGTCATAACTTATGCCTCCAAACAACTTAAACCCCATGAGAAGAATTATCTGACTCATGATCTTGAGTTAGCAACCATAGTTTTTGCCTTAAAGATTTGGAGGCATTACTTGTACGGTGTTCATGTTGATGTGTTCACAGATCATAAGAGAGTTCAGTATGTATTTTCTTAGAAATATATTAACCTCTATCATAGAAGGTGGTTAGAGCTCTTGAAAAATTATGACATGAGTGTCCTTTATCATTCGAGCAAGGCCAATATAGTGTCCGATGCTCTCAGTAGACTGTCTATGGGTATTGTTGCTCATGTTAAGGATAGTAAGAAAATGTTAGCTCAGGAAGTCCATTAGCTTGCTAGACTAGGTTTTCACTTAGTCGATTCAGTAGAAGGTAGTTTATGGGTTCAGAATAGTTCAAAATCTTCTCTAGTATCCAAGGTAAAAGAAAAGCAAGATAGAGATCCCAGTCTTGTTAAGTTGAAAGAGTTGGTCAGAGATCAAAAGGTAGAGGTTTTCTCCCAAGGGGGAGATGGTGTTTTTCGTTGTCAGGGTCATCTGTGTGTTCTAGTTATAGATGACTTGAGGCAATGAATTCTCACAGAAGCGCATGGTGCGCACTACTCGACTCATCCAGGGGCCACTAAGATGTACCACAATTTGTAGGAGATCTATTAGTAGAGTGGGATGAAGAAAGATATGGCAGAGTATGTGGCTAAATGTTCTATATGTCAGTGGGTTAAGATAGAGCATCAGAAGCATAGTGGGTCCATACAAGAGTTCAGTATTCCTACTTAGAAGTGGGAAGAAGTGAACATGGACTTCGTGATGGGTTTGCCTCATACTCGTCGTCAGCATAATTCAGTGTGGGTCATTGTAGATAGAATGACCAAATCAGCTCATTTACTTCCAGTCCATACCTCTTATTCAGCATTTGGATGGATCTATTATAAACTCTCTATGGTAGGAGATGCAGATCTCCAATTGGTTTGTTCATAGTTAGTAAGGCCTCAGTTATAGGGCCTGACTTAGTATTCGATGCCTTAGAGAAAGTCCAATTGATTAGAGAAAGACTCCGGGCTACTCAGAGTTGTCAAAAATCTTATACAGATGTGCGCAGAAAGGATCTCGAGTTCGAGATTAGTGATTATGTGTACTTGAAAATCTCTCCCATGAAGGAAGTGAAGCGATTTGGAAAGAAGGGAAATCTCAGTCCCTGATATGTTGGTCTCTTCAAAATTCTCAGCCGTTTTGGCAAGGTAGCTTATGAGCTCGAATTGCCTTCAGATCTAGCCTCAGTTCATCCAGTGTTCTATGTCTCTTTGCTCAAGAAGTGCATAGGTGACCTATCAGTTGTAGTCCCTATAGAGGGCATTAATGTTCAGAACAGCATCTCTTATGAAGATATTCCAGTCAAAATTCTTGACTACCAGACTTATAGACTAAGGAACAAAGAAGTCCCTTTAGTCAAAGTTCGTTGGCGGAATAAGTTCGTTGAGGGAGCTACTTGGGAAGCAGAAACAGACTTACGGACCAAGTATCCTTACCTCTTCTCTGCAAACTCAAACTCAGCCCAAGGTAATAGGTTTCCTTAAGCTTATTCAGTTTAATATTCAGATTTTAGTTATAAACATGGTATCAAATACCTTTCAATATCTAGTCATATGTTCATGTATCATGTCAGTCACATATTCAAGCATCAGTTATGCATTCTCATCACGAGAAACTCAGCTTCTCAATAATTTTAGTCATGCATTCATGAAGACTATCCATCACATATCAATACACTAGACATGCATATTCAGTATAAGATTTTAGTATATCAAAAGTTCCAATCATATTGACATGTTCAAATGTTCAGGTCCCTTAAGTAAGATTAGTCTGTCATCTTTCCTAGTCTAGTCAGTCCCATTAGAGGATGAATGTTCCTAAGGGGGAGATATTATAATATCCCTAAATTTCATTAAGTAAAATCTAGTCTCCAGAAGAGTTAGTGATGAATTCCTAAATGATTAATGTTTATTTCAAATAGAATTAGGAAATTTAATTATCTTTCCAACTATACAAATTTTTTCCAAATCCAATATCGGAGTAAAAAGTTATGGATGTTTTACAGAGAACTGTCAGAACCAGACAGAAGCGATGGTCAGTCTAACAGACCATCAAGCTAACGATGGACCGTCGCCAAATCCATCACAACTGAGGCAGTGAACCCGTCTTCTATCCAGTGTGACTATTATGACCGACGGATTGTCAAGCTAGCGATGGACCATCGCCCAAACCATCGCAGACGTGGCAGGAAGTTTAGGTTCTGGCCAAGAATGATGGGATGGACCGATGGACCGTTGAGCCAGTGGCGGAGTGTCACCACTTCCAATCAGCAATTTTAAGCCATTTTTAAAAGGTTATTTGGATTTTTATCCACCTGTTTTGACCCCTAATTATACCAGACCAGAGCTCATAACTTCATTATTCATCCACAACACCAAATTAGGGTTTATCTCAAAGATCAATCCCAAAAAAAAAAAAACCCTAGGTGTTAAATTCCAAGTAAAGAATTCAAGCTTTCCTCCACCAATCTTTAAGAAATCATCCACCCAGGTATGCCAAGTGTTGATTCATGGGTTCTTTTCACCCATGAAGCTCAAGCAACCCTATTTGAAATATAAACTTGGATTCCATGGTATGAATTGAATTATATCCATGTTTATGTTGTTGTTTTAATTCAAAGTTGAAGTCTTTAATGACTATTATGAAAATATGTTAGCATGTGGTTAAAGTTCTTGCATTGGTAGTGTAAAATATTTCCATGATGTATTATTTCAATATTCATGCCTAAGCCTAAAGATATGCATGCAAGGTTTTTGATAAAATGCCTAAGAGAATAGTAATTATGCCTTATGACTCTTTTGTGACAAAAATTAATGAATCCATGTTTCTCCCATATGTTTGATATAACTCCCACATTATTGTTATGCTTTGTAATGGATTGACGTAATGCTCATGAGATTAGGCTTATGAAATTATGATATGTTTACATGCATTCCTATTCATGTGTAAGCTTATAGCATGCGAATAATTCATGAATATCCCCAATGATGGTACTATGAATAGTTGTCTATGGTCATGTTTCAAGAAGTATCATGTCTTGTCAATTTCATGCTATCGAGTCCTGGGGGTACTTGTACCCGATAATTTAGCTGTGTGCCTAGAGCCAGTGTCATGTTTCCCAGATACTCTCAGTCGAGCCATAATTCATAGAGCTCAGTCAGTCTTGTGACTCAAGAAAACTCAGTAAACAAAGTAATCTCAGAAATTCAGTAATCTCAGTAGTATTCCGTCAGTCAAAGGAACTCAATGAACGCAGTCCTGTTTAGTTTAGTTAATCTTATTCAGTGTCTATTCAGATGGGAGTAGGATTCAACACTGAGTGAGCCTAAGGAAGGGAACTCACCTGTTATTCGAGGGTGTGATTCTTAGAAGAAATCCTTGCGCTCCGAAACTACATAGCCAGTATAGGTTGAGACATCAATCCTTCTAGTTGAGGGTATATAAGGTGGTTTAACCTATTATATAAGGGTCCCACCATTCTCCTTAAAGTACATGCTAGACAAGGAATTGTTCACAGTTTGTCCTTTCCAGTGGCACGGTATTGACACCCTTTCAATTGGGGCTATAGATTGGACCCCAACTCAATTATATTATTTTATTTAGGTCATGATGATTAGATGACTACTTCCCACAGTTACAGTCTCAGTCTCAGTCTCAGTAATAGAACTCAGAGAGTTCTATAGAATTTAAGACGGTCAGATACAGTCAACCAGTTAAGTACAAAACTCAGCTTGTTCCATCAGAAATAGGACTGTCAGACACAGTCATTCAAATAATAGTGAATTAGTTATATAAAACTAATGTTATCAGAATTCAGATTCAATGATGTCATAATCTCAGTTAAAGTTCACGTATTCATGCATGTATTCTCATGTTCATGCATATAAACCCCTTTCATTCAGTCTACCTCACTTGTATACCAGTACATTCAATCGTACTGATGCATTTGCGTTATGGTGTTTTATACCATAGGTTCATAAGTACGAGATCCAGAGAATCATTAGTAGATCAGACATTTACTAGACAGACTAGCAGTGAGTCCTCATTATTCGAGGATGTTATTATTTGATTTTTCCATTTTTTAGTATTTAGTTTATTTCAGTAGTTGGAGTAATTTGGGGACATGTCCCATCAACTCCTTATTCATATAGTTTAGAGGCTTTTAGACTAGCATGTTCAGACAGTTATTTCAGTTTTGGAATAGTTATACTGTATTATTCAGATGTTATGGGTTATCATATATTTGAACCTTATGGACTTTCAGTCTTTTATTCTGCATTCATACAGTATGTTATGCAGTGCTCAGTACAGATATCATTCATGGGTTAGCCTATCATCCTTCAGGGTTATCAGTACCGTGTAGTATTTTGGGTACCATATTTGGAGGATTACATACATTTAGAACCACTATATGAGGCATGTTTGAGGTTTAAGAAGAAGTTAATGATGGTGCCTGATCACAGGATTTCAGGGAGAAATTTGCTTAAAATATCATATCAGTCTGTCAGTGTCAATTCAAAAACTATTGCATATACTATTACTGGTAGAGCTTTCATAAGCTTGCGTTGTGAGGTAGTGGTGGAAATCTTAGATAAAGTCTCTCCTACCAACCAAGGATGGCATACTCAGGAGGCATAAAGAGTTGTGGGTACTTATTCCATTGGGGCTTCTAATGAGCAAAAAAATATTAATCATACAGTAGATTTAGATATTTCACAGTTAAGGATAAAGATTGTGCTATTAACTAAACAATATGCAACTATGAATTCTGAAAAGGTAAATATTATGGGTGCATAAGGTAAAGAACCTAAGTTGTATGATTCTTATGTTGAAGAAGAGGCAAAGAACCTAGATAGAGATCTGGGAGGTTTCTAAGACAAGAGCCAAGGGTCTACTCAAGAAACTTAGAACTCGATGGAATATAATCAAGGTCAAAACTATTATGGGGACAAATATAAGGATCTGAGCAGAGAAAAAGATGGTTACTGGAGCCACAAGGATGATTATAAGGAGAAAAGTGGTGCATATATTCCACCAGGGAACCATGATATTAATTTGAGGATGGAGGTGTTGCTCACTAAGCTGGTTAAGGGTTCAGAGAATCAAGAGAGTTACCCTAAGGAGATTAAGGCAAGTATTTCAAGTGTAAGCTAGAATGTGGAATATCATGCTACTGTGATCAAGCAACTTGAGCAATAATTTGGTCAAATGTCATTGAACTTGAATCAATGTAAATTGGGCACTCTTTTGAGTAATTCTATATTGAATTCAAAGAATGATAGTAACTATTTGGCCATCACCACTTGAAGTGGTAAGTCTACTATTGATCTCTCTATGTATATAGTTGATGAGGTTGTTGATAATTTTACTGCAGACACTGATGGTGTACTTGATGTGGAACCCTAAAAGTTTGTGACTAATGGTGAGTCATCAAAAAAATCGACAAGTAGTGATAAAAGAGTTGAGAAGGATAAAAGAAAGGGGAAGGAATTCAAGCTAGTATTGAAGACCATTCCATAACCTCCTATACCCTTTCCTTAGATATTGAAGAAGAATCAAGAGGAACAAAATTATTAACAGTTCATAGAGATGTTAAGGAACTTTCTGTTGATATTCCTCTTATGGAATCATTGGAGATGCCAGGCTATGCAAAGTTCATGATGGATTTGGTTACAAAGAATTGGACCGTGACTTTTTAGCTCACTAATAATATGCATCATTGTAGTGATATTGCTTCTTGATCTTTACAAAAGAAAAAGGAGGACCCTCGAGCCTTTAATATTCCATGTACTAGTGAATCCTTCAACTTCTCTCAAGATTTATGTGATTTGGGAGCTAGTATCAATCTGATATCATATGTGGTGTATAAGCA
The DNA here is from genome assembly GCA_030864215.1 of Capsicum pubescens. Lineage (NCBI taxonomy): Eukaryota > Viridiplantae > Streptophyta > Magnoliopsida > Solanales > Solanaceae > Capsicum > Capsicum pubescens. The sequence goes on from CM061543.1 coordinate 85,763,707, forward strand.
TTGGGGTTGGGACACCCAAAAAAGAATCTTTGAGGTTATTAATGGCCAACCAGACTATGAAAAACACAATTAAAGTATTATGTGATTTGTTGGTAAAGGTGGTGACTTTCATATTTCCAGTTGATATTTTGATCCTTCACTATGAGGATGTAATACCCCATGTCTCAAGATCATTTTGCAACGTACGACTCTTTTCCTTAAGTTGTATACTCAGATACAAGTTGTATGTTGTAGTAGTATCCAACATAGTATGAAATGGTTGATGTTATGTTTTAGGTATGAATCAACCCTTAGAGTCGTAAGATTACTATATGAGTCGTATGATGTGAAGTCATGAGTTTATAAGTATAGGTTTCCTAAGTTTCTATCCACCTTACGAGTAGTGGTAATAAGTCGTAATGACTTGTTACGAGTCATAAGATATGACTCGTATCTTGACCAGTAAATGATCTAAGAATCAATACTCATTTTTTCATAGATTTATAGGTTACTTGGACATATATTAAGTCCTTAAATATCTCCTATATCATGAACAAGTCAAAATATCCCTTTACGATTAAGTTCTCATGAAGAATATAACTACAGTCATATTCAAACAATATAACTATAGTCATATTCAAACAATCATAAATTATTTTATAATAAGAATTTATAAGCTAAAGACCCACCAATATATATATATATAATAGAATTATCTTTCCAACGATACAAATTGTCTTAATCTGATATCGGAGTGAAAAGTTATCGCCAAATTACTAAAGATTGTCAAAGTTGCCAGTAGGCTATGACTCACTGATACGACTCATAAGCAGACCATACGAGTCATTATGAGTATTCATATACACAATAGTAGGGGTCAAAATTTATTCTCCTGGTTATGACTCAAGGTATGGCCTATACCCAAAAAATATGAGTCGTATCCAAACACGTCGGGACATATTCTAGGTGATTTCCAGGACGTTTCTAAGGGGGGTTTTGGTCTTTTCTCCCCTTTAAACTCCCAACCCATGAATTAAAAACATAATAATGAATTATTTTTCCTCCATCCTCAATCACTTAATATGTTTCTCCTCCCCTCATCATCACGAATATTAAGAACATCAAGATTAGGGTCCCTCACCAAAAATTCAAGCCTCTCTTCCAAGGAATAAGAAATTCAAGCTTTATTCCTAAAGATTTCAAGGATTCATGGTACAATTTCAAGATTTTTTAAGAATTCATTTAATTAAGGTTTGTGGGGTATTCATCAATGGGTCCCTTTCACCCAATGAGCCCAAAACCTTATTTTTGGTTAAGTTGTGAATTATACTCTAATTTATGATCAAGTTCAATGTAAATCATGAATACTATCAGTTTATATGTTTATAGTTACTATAGAACCTGTATGCACTGTTGTTATCAAAATAACATAAACTGAGCTTATCAGTTATTACTGCATGCAACAGTTAGTATTTCAGTGTCTTTCAGTTGGGAGTAGGATTTATCACCGAGTGGGAAGTATGGGTTCAGATCATCCTACTTCCTAGAAACTACATGCCACTGTAGGTTTAGGGACCTCGCCATAGAGTGTTTACCCTTGTCCAATATGGGCTCAGTATAGTGATCACTCCAGGTCAAGTTCTACTTCGATGGCAAGGATAGAACAACCCTCCTCAATTTTGGTCAAACATTGGACTCCATGATATCTCACATGGTTTATGTCGGTTACATGATAGCTCCCACAATTTCAGTCAGTACTCAATCTATATCATTTCAGGTTTTCTTGACTAAGTAATCAAATTTTCAGCTATTCAAGTTATTCAAATATTCGTATTTAGTAATTAAAATAATTTTAGTAAATTATTTACTTGGTCTTGAATTCATCTTACATGTTCATGTTATCATGCTGGGTATCCATACTTGATCCTTAGTTCAGGCTTATAGCATGTTTAGTTTTATATGAGATTTACATACATTATTAATGTTTCTACCGCTTCCCAATTTATAGAATTTTTTTCAGATTACAATTTATAAATCATAACAAGACTTACCATTTTCATGTACAACCATGTTTTAAATGTAAGTTTCAGCAAATAACTTATATCTTTAGTTTTAAAGCATATTTTAAATATTTCCATAATTTAGTGCATGTCTCCTTATACTTAGTACATTCCAAATTACGGATCCACAAATTTATCTATGTGCTACATTGTCTTATAAGGTAGATACTAGTTATAGCCCACATATCATAATCTGACAGCTTGCAGCTTCCAGCCACCAGTTGATGAGTTCTCTTACTTTGGGGACTCCAGTAAGTTGTAGTTCATGTGCTATATTGTTATTATTCATATATATTGGTTAGTGTAGTTGGAGGCATGTCCCAGCTATCTATAGTCAGTATAGTAGAGGCTTCATAGATAGTCAGTTAAAATCATGAAATGTTATTTACGTCTGGTTTATCAGGTTGTAAGCTTTACTAATATTACATTCACTCAAATTATCTCTTGAGTATGCTTCCGCTCAGCAAATTTACCTTTTATTTACATTATAAATTAGTTGCTCAAGTATCATTCCAGTACATGGGTTATCTTGGGATCACTTGTGTTTCTAAGAACCGTGTTACGACTAAGGGGTAGCCTCCAGTTGTGAAAAACTTGGTATCAGAGCACAGAGTTTAAGTGTTCTAGGGTTTCTATGAAGTCATGTCTAGTAGAGTTTTGTGGAACGGTATGGAGACATATGTACTTTTCTTTGAGAGGCTACAAGTCATTTTAGAAAAGTTTCCCTTCTTTCATATCCCTGATTATATTGTAGAGATGTTCTCTACAAAACTTATATAGATTCTTATCTTTCTCTATTTATGCTAACTCTGCCTTATTTTTGAGGTAACAAAAATATTCAAGCTTAAATTCCAATTGATAGAGTTTTCTCAGATAGTCCCCATAGATTGTTATGGGATTACATGTTGGCTCAAAAAAAGTATCCTACCAACGCCTTTATTTTCCCAAAGTAGGAAAGTTTTCATTCATGTATATGACAATCGTGCACTAAGCCAAAGTCATATGTTAAAAACATGAACCTAGAAGTTTAGCAGCAGTAAAGTGAGGATAGTGTTGATCTAGATTTAGTAGATTACATATCCATGGGGATAGTTGTATGAAAGGTGAACCAGTAGGCTTGAAATAGTTTATACAAGAATTTAAGTTTATTCATTTGAAATTAAGTATGATGATATGTGTATGACCTATAGGTGTACCCAAAGTAATATGGGATTGTATTATTTGTACGTTTTAACAATGTGTGTACTTAGCTAATACCCTTGAGTTGTTAAATGTGAATGAGGCTATGTAGTATATGATGTTCTTATCAGCTAAGTTATGGTTTTTTATGTTGTTGATGTTGGGTATGTTGGTGAAATTTTCATTCTCATGGTTTAGGGAAAATGTAAGTTTAAAGATGTGATATTAGTAGACTAGGAAGGAAAAGAGGCAGATCATATGTTTAGTTAGGCAAGTATGTTGTCAAAAGGGTGTAAGTATGTGATGGTTGCTGAAGATAATAAAGTTAAGGATAGTATATATTAAGAGAATGATCAACGATGAAGTTAGTATAGTTTGTTAAGAGTTTGGCAATATCTATGTTAAGAGTTAGAATCTAAGTGTGAATCTTGGATGATTGAGCTAATAGAAACAAGAGTTGAAATTCTAGATAGTGTGAACTCAGTATATGGTGGTACCCCCGAAAATTCTAAGTTAGTAAGTGTTCAAGTTATTTTATGATAACTAGTGGGGCTATAGAAATATAAGAGTTTTATCTCAGAAGGAAGTACTAGAAATGGGTTTTACACTTTTGGATATAGTCATTCAGGGTGAGTTTATTATTTATGAGTATTGATTATATCTCGAAATCTAGAGTAAAGTGGTTGAAGTTTGGTTTAAAGTTTATTAAGAGGATCCACATACTTAGAATGATGGCTTAAATCGAAGGGGGGGATGATAGAACAAGGAACCAAGTCAGACTCTCAGATTTTAATAGTGATGCTCATATATTACAGAACAACAATAGGGGAGAAAGATACCCTACCCATTCTTAACTCTGTGTAAATTTTTGTACTTCAGCCATCACGACATTTATGCATGCCTTACAATTCAGCTCCATGATCATAGATCATATTCATGCATTTTCCATAAAAATCATTAATACTTCTAGTTCCTAGTATGAGGAGTTCTAGTTCACGCAGAAGTACTACTTATACTCCATTAATTTATGAAGTCCAAACTCAGTTCATGCATCTCATGTCTCATGTACTCATACATTACAGTATGCTCAGTTCTCATAACTCATGGTGCACTATTAATGACAAACGAAATTCAGATTGTCATGTGTATCCTCAGTTTTAATCTCTTTAATGAATTTGTGTTTTTGATAATCTAGTTCTCAAGACTCAGTTAAGTGTCAAAGTTATGCATAGTATTCTTTCATGCTTCAGGTTCTCATGTTCTAACCTTTTAGTGACCTCTCCTTCCTGTTAAGATAGTGGTGATGAAAAATTGATAATTAATGGTTTAGATTGGAGAGAGTAAATATTTCTTATTGAGTAAATATTATTGTATGCTTGTTTTATATAAGATTATATGTTTGAAGAAAGATCAAGGTAAATCTTTTGATATGTCATGGTTAGTTGTGAATTTTATATGTGTTTTATTAGGGATAGTGTATGGGAGTTGTTATTGACAAGAGATATTTGAGAATGTGGTAAAAGTTCCTAGGTGGGTTGTTTTACCAGAATTTTATATGTGGTTATAATGATAGGCTTGAATGTTGTGTTTGTATATACGTGGATAAATGCATTGTGAGTTAGTGAATTCCTAGTAAGAGATTGAATTTAATTGTTGAAGTGTTAAGAAGAATTATTCTTGAGATAAAAGATGTGAAACAGGCCTGGGGTATTAAGTTCATGGTTTAGACTAGTATTATGGTGTTATGTGTTGCACTTTGTAATTTTGAGTTACTCTTGATCTTGGTGAGAGAATTTAGTTCAGTTCAAACTTTAGTAGATGGAGTTATCAATACCCATGTGAGAATTATAAATTGCATCAAATAAGTATGGTATTTAAGGGGAAAAGTATAGTTGAGGGAGTATTTGAGAAGTGATCTTAATCTTGAAAGTTAGAAATTGCATTGCCTAAGGCCCATTAATGCTATCCTAGCTTATATTTGATAGGCCTATGTTCCATGTTACAAAGTTACAATCATATTGAGATTCCTTATTTAGATATCTCATTCAGATCATGCCCAAGAATTCTTTTCTCCCTAATGCTACTAGAATTTCCTTGAAAAGAGTTGGATAAATACTTCAGTTGAGCATTAAATTTCAGTATGATTAAGTCCACATAGCCAGAAATTGAGTTTAATAATCAAACAGATAAGGTCCTATGGTTTTCATCCTTATATCTAGTCTTACTATCTGAAGTTTCATGAGTATGGCTATTCCATGAAGTAAGATATTCACATTCATACAAATTACAAATTCAGCTCCGTCCATGCATCATGCATCAGTTTCAGATTCAAATATTGATTCATGATTCATGTTGTAGGTGTTTCGTACATCATATCAACCTTTATTTAGTATTTATCCAAGTCAGTATCATTCGAGGATGAATGATTCCAAGGGGGAGATATTGTAATACCCCGAGTTTCAAGATCACTGTGCAATGTACGACATTTTTTCTTAAGTCATATATATATCATACGAGTTGTATGTTGTAGTCATATCCAAGAAAGTATAAGATGTTTAATGTTCTATTTAGGTACGACTCAGCCCTTAGAGTAGTAGATTACCATACAAGTTGTATTAAGTGAAGTCGTGAGTTCACAAGTATAGGTTCCCTAAGTTTTTATCCAGCTTACGAGCAGTGGCTACAAGTCATAATGGCTTGTTACGAGTCGTAAGATATGACCCATATCCTAACCAGTAAATGTTCAAATAATCAAACCTCACATTTTGATGTCTTTATAAGTTACTTGGACATATATTATGTCCTCAAGTAGCTCCTAGCTCAAGAACAAGTTGAAACATCCCATAGCAGTTAAGTTCTTATGAAGAATATAACTATAGTCATATCTAAACCAGCATAACTTCTGTTCTACTAAGAATTTTTTATATCAATACCCTCAAGTAGATTGATAATTAAATTATCATTCCAACGATACTGATTTTGCCTTAATCCGATATTAGGGTGAAAAGCTATGGCCAAATTTCTGAAGAACTATCAAAGCTGGCAGTAGGGTACGAATCACTAATATAACTAGTAAGCAAACCATATGAGTCTTCAAGAGGAGTCATACACAGAATAGTAGGGGTCGAAATTTGGACTCCTGGTGATGACTCAAGGTACGACCCATACCTAGAAGATATAAGTCATACCCAAACACGTCCGGACGGCTTCTAAGAGATTTCCAGAAGGTTTCAAAGGTTTTTTTTTGGGTATTTTCTCCCCTTTAAACTCCCAACCCATGACTTAAAAACATAAGAAGGCATTATTTTCCCTCCATCCTCAATCACTTAACACATTTTTCCACCTCCTATCATTAGGAATATTATGAACATCAAGATTAGGATTCCTCACCCAAAACTCAAGCCTCCCTTCCTAAGAACAAGATATTAAAGATTTCTCCATCAAGAATTCAAGGATTCAAGTTCCAATTTCAAGATTCTTCAAGAATTCATTTATTTAAGGTATGTGGGGTATTCATCAATGGGTCCCTTTCACCCATTGATCCTAAAAACCCTATTTTTAGTTAAATTATAAATTATACTCTAATTATGATCAAGTTCAATGTAAATCATGAAATTCATCAATGTTTCTCCATTAGTTTTACACTCGATCCATGCTATTAGCTTTTCCATATGAATTATTATTATATATGATTTAAATTAAAAACTCCCATGTCATGTTAGGTCAATACTCAAATTTATGTATTTAATTATGTAAACATGATATCCTCTCAAGTTTAACTCATCCCCATGTTCAAGTTCATGTATTTTACTCTGTTATTGAAATGTCTCATGTTTTGGGTCTATGAATTATGACTTTATGTCAATGTTTGAAGTATTTTTATTGAGTTCTGTATTCATTCAGTGCTGGAGGGTTATGAACACCTGATACCTATATGTTTACTTATGTTTCAGACATTTCAAGTAATGAGTCAATCATCCCATGATTTTACTATTTAGATGAACACTATTAGTTTACATGTTTATAATTACTTCAGAACCTATATACACTGTTGTTTTCAAAATACCATGACCTAAGCTTATCAGTTATCAATGCATGCACCAGTTAGTATTTCAGTGTCTTTCAGTTGGGAGTAGGACTTAGCACCGAGTGGGAAGTATGGGTTCAGTGCATCCTACTTCCTCAGAAACTATGTGCCACCATAGGTTTAGGGATCTTGCTAGAGAGTGTTTTCCTTTGCCCAATATAGGTTCAGTTTAGTGATCACTCCAGTTCACGTTCAACTTCGATGGCACGGATAGAATAGCCCTCTTTAATATGGGTCAGATGTTGGACTCCATGATAGCTCACATATTTTATGTCATTTATATGATAGCTCCCACAGTTTCAATCAGTACTCAATCTATATTAGTTCAGGTTTGCTTGACCAAGTAATTAGTTTTTTAGTTAATCAAGTTATTCAAATATTAGTATTCAGTTATTCAGATCATTTTAGTACATGCTTTACTCCATCTTGCATTCATCTTACATGTTCATGTTTTTATGACCAGTATCCATATTTGATCCTTAGTTCAGTTTTACAGCATGTTCAATTTTATATAAAATTTACATACAGTATTTATGTTTTTACTTCTTCCCAATTTATAAAAATATTTTCAGCTTATGATTTATAAATCTCACCAAGACTTATCATTTTCATGTACAACCATGTTTTAAATGTATGTTTCAACAAATAACTTATATCCTCAGTTTTAAAGCATGTTTTAAATATTTTTTTGATTTAGTGCATAATTCCAAGGTATTGATCCACATAGACGTCTATGTGCTACATTGTCTCATAATGTAGGTACCAGTTATATCCCACGTATCATAATAAGATAGTTTGCAGCTTCCAGCTAAAAGTTGATGAGTTCTCTTATTTCGGGAACTACAGTTAGTTGTAATTCATGTACTATATTGTTAGTATTCATATGAATTTATTAGTGGTAGTTAGAGGCATGTCCCAGCTATCTATAGTCGATATAGTAGAGGCTTTATAGATAGTCACAGAGACTTCAAATATAATTCACATTCTTTCTTTAGGTTTATCAGGTTGTAAACCTTACTAGTATTACATTCATTCAGATTATCCCATGAGTATGCTTCCTCTCAACAAATTTAGCTTTTATTTACATTATAAATCAGTTGCTTAAGTATTATGCCAGTACATGGGTTATCTTGAGATCACTTGTGGTTCTAAGCAACATGTTATGACTATGGGGTAGCCTCGGGTTATGATGAAGGTGGACTTCAAAGTCCCTATTATCTTGGGAAGGACCTTTCTAAATACAGTTAGGGTATTGGTTGACATGGAGATGGGGGTAGATAATGTTCAGACTTAATGATAAGTAGGTGACTTTTAATTTTTACCAGTCGATGCAACCGCCAAAGGATATGTGGGTGGTGTCTATGATATACACTATTAATGATGATGCATTGACTGTCTTTAGTAAGGATAAACATGGGATTGAGGTACTGGTGGAAGTTATCTTGAACTTTAATAGTGATGGTATCGATGGATATGATAAGATAGTGAGTGCATTGTATGGTAAAGGTTCTTATTCTTACCCTTTAAAGAAGTTGGATCTTGACTTGAAAAATAGATCTACTCCACCAGCTCGACCATTTATTGAGGAGCCACCAATTTTTAAATTGAAGGCCCTTCTATGTCACTTGCAATGTATATTTTTTAGGGTCAAAAATACCTTTCCGGTCCTTATTTTTGTTGATTTATTAGAGTCATAACTTGAGGCATTGATTTCAGTCTTATAGAGATTTAAGAGGCCCATCGAATAGATGATTGCAGACATAGTGTGAATTCAACTTAGGATTTGTATGCATAAAATTTATATTTAACTAGATTGTGATACTATCATCAAGCATCAGTATCGTTTGAATCCATTTATCAAAAAGAAAGTGAAGAAAATGATCATTAAGTGGTTAGATGCGAGGGTGATTTACCCCATTACGAACAGAAAGTAGGTTATCTTGCTTTAATTTGTACTTAAGAAGGGTAGAATCACTATGGTCCCATATGAGAAGAATGATTTGGTGGTTCCCATGAGACTGGTTATTGGATGGCGAGTGTACATGTACAATAGAAAGTTTAACACTTGGACTCAAAAGGATAACTTTTTAATGTCATTTATGCATCAAATGCTAGGCTAACTTATAGGCAGGGATTTTTACTATTTTCTTGATGGTTATTTTAGGTACAATCATATTTCCACTACCCCCAAAGATCAATAAAAGACTACTTTTACTTACCAATGGTACTTTTGCATTCAAAAGGACGTTATTTGGATTGTCCAATATTCCTTCCACCTTTTAGTTTTGTATGATGTCGATATTTTCTAATATGGTAGAGGACACTATAAAGTTCTTCATGTATGAATTTTTGGTTGTTGGGGACTCTTTTGATGACTATCTGGCCTATTTAGCCAATATACTGCAGATATGTAAGTAGTGAAACCTGATTTTGAATTTGGAAAAGTACCACTTTATGGTGAAGGAAGGGATTGTTCTCCGACACAAGATTTCTGAAAGGTGTATTGATGTTGACAGGGAGAAGATAGATATATTTGAAAAATTACCTCCTCTTTTTTTCATTCAATATATCATAAGTTTCTTGGGTCATTCTAGGTTTTATAAGAGATTCATCTAGGACTTCTCTAAAATTTCTAATCCATTATGCAATCTTTTAGACAAGGAGGTGAAGTTCATGTTTGATGATGCATGTCTCAAGGAATTTGGTGACTTAAGGAGCAGTTGATCTTGACTCTTATTATTGTGTCTCTTGATTGATCCTTACCTTTTAAGATGATGTACGATGCTTGTAGTGTCGCATTAGGAGTTATTCTAGACCAATGATCTGAAAATATCCTTCACCCCATCTACTATGCCAGTAAAGCACTAAACCCCATGCATAAAAATTATACAATCACCAAGCAGGAGTTAATCATGGTGGTTTTTCCTTTTGAAAATTTTTGGTCCTATTTGATAGGGACCAAAAGTCATAGTTCACACTAATTATGCAACATTAAGGTATCTTATATCAAAGAAGGATGTGAAGTCGAGGTTGATCCATAGGGTACTCTTATTGCAGGAATTTGACTTTGAGGTGAAAGACTCGAAAGGCATTGGAAACTAGGTTACAGATCACTTGTCCTCCTACCTTGATAAGGAGCCAATTCTACAATTAGGGGATGATCTTGATATAGATGATATTTTTCTAGATGAGTTGGTCCTGGCAGCATCTCAAGACTTAATCCCCTAGTTTGTGGATTTTGCCAACTTTTTGGCAAGTGATCTTGTCCTGAAAGATTTATCCTTTCAGCAGTGCGAGCATTTCATGCATGAGGTGAGGAAATTTTCTTGATAATCCTTATCTTTTTCAAATTTATGTGGATGGAGTTAATTGGAGATTTATTCCTGAGGTGGAGATGATGAGCATCCTTGAGGCTTATCATTTATCGCCAGTTAGGGTCATCATGTTGGTACCCATATATCTCACAAAATTCTGTAGTGTGGGTACTATTATCTGACTATTTACAAGGATGCTAATGATTTTTCACAAGCCTATGATTAGTGTCAGAGGCAAGGTAATATTTTGAGGAAACATGAACTTCCCATGATACCTATCTTGGAGTTGGAATTGTTTGATGTGTGGTGAATTGATTTCATGGATCCGTTTGTAATCTCTTATAGGATGAAGTATATTCTAGTGGCAGTTGACATTTCTAAATGGGTGGAGGCATTTGTGCTTCCCAATTATGATGGAAGAAATGTCACCACATTTTTTAAAAAGAACATCTTTTCTCGATTTGGCACTCCATATAGAATCATTAGTGATGGTGGGTATCACTTTTTTAATCATCTTTTTAATGCCCTACTAAAAAAATATGGTGTGAAGTATAAGGTTAAAACACCTTACCATTTGCAAATGAGTGGGCAAATTGAGGTCTTTAATCGTGAGATCAAGTTCATATTGGTTAAGATAGTGAATGCCATCAAAACTGATTGGTCAAGAAAGTAAGATGATTCACTAAAGGCCTATCGGAAAATTTTTAAGACCCCTATAGGTGTCTCTCCATATCAGCTTGTGTAAGGTAACGCATGCCACTTGTTGGTTGAACTTGAATACAAGGCACCATAGGCATTGAAAAAGATTAATTTTGAGTGGAGTGATACAACTAACTATAGTATGAGCATGGTGAATGAGTTGGATGAATTCTGGATCCGAGCTTATGAGAATTCAACTATGTACAAAGAAATGATAAAGCTATATCATGACAAGAAAATCCAGAAAAGGGTGTTTGAGCCCGGTGATATGGTCATGTTACACAATTTAAGACTTCGTTTGTTTCCTGGAAAAGTGAAGTCTAGGTGGTATGGACTAGTCACTTTGATTAGGGTGTTCACGCATGGTGTTATTCAGTTGAAATGATATGGTGAATCCTCATTTAAGGTGAACGGGCAGCATGTAAAGCACAATATTGATTAAGTAAAAGTTTGTATTGATATAAGCCTTGGAGAAGTTTGAGTAGCCAAGGCTAATGAGAAATTTTGAGACATTAATTAGGTGCTTCATGGGAGCAACCCATGGGCTTGTTGGTAAATTCTGAGTAACCAACATAGCCACGTCTTGCCACCATGTTAAATCAAACATTGGGTGGAAAGTAACCCACTATTTTAGTCTTCATTTTGTTTTCATTTTTGTAGCTGTAAAGCATGAGGAAATACTTGGAACATAGTAAATATTTCAAAATTCAGAAAATCCAGGTAAGGGAACTTGCTGACCAACTTATAGAGGTCATAACTAAGCCAGATAAGTGATGAAGTAGATGTCAGAGTGAAAATATGAGAATTTTAACTTTTACTTACGAACCCAATTATGGGGTTCATAGGTACCACTTACGACTCCATAAGAGGTGTCGTTGAAATAAGGATCAAAGTTCAGAAGGATATAATTTTTTTCTATTTACGGACTATAAGTGGGTCGTTGTAAGTGGAAAAAAAATTTGGGGTCAAAGATTTCATAATCTTGGTCATACCCAAGTGGATCTGACCCAATTCCGCACACCATCATCCTTAAAACCCCAAAACCTATCTTTTTCCCCCACATTCTCAAATTATGTAACACCCTCTTAAATTCAAGCTCTCTACTTCCCCATTAACTCCATAAGAGAAATAATCTCTCAATATCTCAGTATTAAAAGTTCACTTGCATGCATAAAGCACTCAAGGTAGGATTTTCATCAAACTTTTTCAACTTTCTACTTCAGTCACATGCAACTAAGGTAAAATTCTTGGCTCCTACTGGTTATGATTGTTTTATTCATAAAGAACTTGAGTTGGAACTTAGATTAAACTTGTTAATAGTGTAAAACTCATGAATATTGATAAGTAGGAGCCTAGAAAGGTTAAAATGTGAAATTATTGCATTGATATTGAATAGAAAGTTTGTCGTTATGCCCTATACAGAAGTAGAATTTTAAAAAGTAGATGAAAATCCAAACTCTTGTGAAAACACATGTGAACCTAAACTTGGTATTTGTTGTAGTGTATCAAATTGGACATAAAAATGCCAAACACATTATGGGGGTGAAAAATTTAGAAAAATTTGAAGTACTCTCAGAAGAGTACTTACGAAGGTACTAAGGAACCACGTAAGTGGCACTTACGGGTTGTATGTTTCATCGAAGGTGCCAAACCTAAAGCCTTATAGTTTTAGGGATTTTTTTGATACTTTTGAGGGAATCTACACCCTCTTAAGTGGCACCTATGACCCATATTTAGGGTCGTGGTACCCTACCCTGATTGTTCTTATTTTTTTCAATATTTTTTGCTCCCTTATTCTATTTTAAACACTAACAGCTACCTTTTCAGGTACAATGGCACCTAAATTAGCCCAGAACAAAAGAGTTTAGTCTAGTCTCTGGTACAAATCCCCTGAGCATAGTGACTATGTAGAGGAATACCCAGTGATCCCAGATAGATATTTGGTGTTATGGCAGACCAGGGGTCACTCTCAGAGAGGGGCTGAAGATGTAGCAATTGTAGTAGCTACATTGGGTATTCAGGGTACCCAACCTAACCCAGCACAAACTCAGTCTGGCACTCTGCCTATACCAATACAGGTTGGAGACCAGATGACCACACTTAGACCTGTTCCTAGGCTGAGAATGAAGAAAGCTAAACCTCATCACCATACTCTTCCCAGTCTAAGGAGGGAAAGGGTGCTTCTGTGGATAAATTAGAGTATGACTTATATTAATAATCAGGGTTTGGATAGCAGGTTGAGTCTGGATCAGTATACAGGTTTGTAGAGAAGGAAATTCACCCATCTTCTAGTGTGATGAGGCATTAGAGGATGCTTCGAGTTAATTAATGAGTTAGATTAAGGACCAGTTGCATCCCATTTTGAGGAGGGTTAAAATTAGGTACCGTATGAGATCTTTTCATCCTCACGACAAGATGTTTCACCGGTTGCACAAGATACTCAGGCCCCATACTGACCATCTATTTCCCTAGGGTCTAACTCTACACACATCTCGGTTATGCCTATAGCTGAGATAAAACCAAGATGGTGTATAAAGGTAATAGAGTATTGTAAGACCCCGCAAGATTTCTCATTGTCTAAGACCTTTAGAGCCTGCTAAGCAAGGTCTGAAACATAGAAAAAATGGGGTTAAGTGCTGGGACTTAGTTATTTTTTAAGACCAACGAACTTGAAGGATTTATTTGATGACCTTCCTGACCTCCAATAGTTAATTTCTTTGTTGATTCATAATGGTGAAAGTTCATAGTATATCTCGCGTGAGTTTTGGATTTTTCGAATCCCGTTTAGACCATGTGTGGAGTCCTAAAATAGTGGACTAATGCGATCTTGGTGCGACGCGTCACCCATCCTGTTGGTTAATATTTAACCCAGTTACCAGTACCAAATTCTAGTGAGACGATGCTAACTTGGTGTGACACATTGGGTATTGAGTCTATACCATCGACTTATGCGTCTACTTGTGCGTTGCTGGGTGTATTTTAATTTAAGTCTTTAAAAATCCACATCCAAGGGGAAAATTAAGTCATTATCCTCCATCGTTATTCATTCATAACACAATATTAAGCCCCCAAAACACCAAAATATAGTCATTCCAAATTGATTCAAGATTTGAGATCCTTAGACTAAGAGCTTCAAGAATCTCCGTTCAAAAGTACAAATAGCATCTCAAAAGCAAGCGTTCATCCAAATTTCATCATCTAAGGTATGTGGGGTTTGAACAAGAACAATTCTTTCATTCTTGTGCCCAAAGATTTGATTTTTATTAAATAATTACATAAAATGGATGTGGGGTTTATTCCTAAACTACTTTTGTATGACTTCATGAATTTATATGTTAATTACTTGAATTTCATGTTTATTTCACCTATTTATGTTGGTATTGAGAATTTATGCTATAAATTGCATATCCCTACAATGAATTGATATTTTCAAGTGTTTCCAAGGTTAATGTCAAGAATCTAGTTTCATTATGAAATTGTGATCCTTTGAGTATGTATATATATATATATATATATATATATATATATGCTTAAACCCAAGTATTAATTGTGATGTTTTATGAAGAGTATGCTATTAGCACGCTTTAACAAACAAGTATCCTGATTTAACTGAAAGACTGATCTTTGATCCTAAGTTAAGACAAGAATCCACATTATTTATCATTTAAAGCAATGAGAAACATAGTTTGGCTTTCATTATATATACCCTTGTATAGTTTTAAGGTGAATTTTCCTTAAAGTACAGAGCCTAAGTATGGGATTAGTATTTCGCACTGAGTCGGGTATGATTCCAAGGTCTCATGCCCCAGAACTACGAGCCACCATAGGTCTATGATTTGCTCCTAGTGGGCTAAGACAAGTGATCACTAAAGTTAAGGTTCTATTTTGATGACAAGGGTAGAAAATCTCTCCCCAATATGGGTAAGACATTGGACTCCATGTAAGCTCACATGGTTTATGTCGGTTAGAAGGAACTCCCCAAAGTCCCACAGTCTCCTAAAGATCTAAAATCCCTAAGTTTCTAAAGAAGTCCCCTATTCTCCCTAAGATGAAAGTATATATTTTGAAAGTTATTGCTTTAAGAATGCTTTTGTGTCTACAAGCTTTAAGAAACAATAAGAGTGTAGAGATTTAAGATCTAAGTGAAATGAATCGCAAGATTTTTACCACCTGCTTTATCATTCATGATTTACAAGAATTATATTTCAGATTTACTAAAGCTATGTAATCCATTTATATTAGCATGCATGATTTTTATAAAGATTGATGATATTGTTTACTTATTGCAAGCACTCCCATATACTCAGTACATTCCCAAAGTACTGATCCACATATTTTTCTATGTGTTGCATTGTCTCATAATGTAGGTTCATGTGCTTAGTCTTAGCAGCGACAATGATTTTCAAGTTCCTTTATCTACACTTTCACAGTTGATGATTCCTCATGGATCGGGGACCTATTTCTCTAGGCTTTCAACATTCAAAGTAGTTGGTTTTATTGTCTTCAGTCCAAGTCAATTGGGGGTCTGTCCCAATGACTCTCTAGTTTCTTAATAGTAGAGGCTTGTCAGACTGTCAGTTGTTTTCTTTAGAATTTTTAGTACTTTATTTTCTAGACAGTGTTCTACTTTATTTCAGTTAATATGTGATATGACATACTATTATTTGATCTAGTTAACTTGAAGTAAGTTCCATAAGTAGTAGCAGGCTCAAAGGGTTAGCTTAGGGCTACTTATAGCCTTAAGCACCATGTGACGTCTCGGGAGACAGTTTGGTCTAAAAAGAGTATTGCAGTCGAGAGGAGGATAGATTTGGAAGTGCTAGGAGGGACACCACACCTATAGACCCCTCTTAAGCGATATTAGTTGGGATGGTAAACTCGACCGTAGTGTTCTTATAACTCGGCTATAGTCTAGAAGTTTTATGCTTCCTATACCTCTATGCTCTTTGTAATTGATCCAATAAAGGGTAGAGCAATTGAGAAGCCACAGTTAGAGAATACCATAGTGAGAGGTATCAGATTTTATGTTTCTGCATTGGATATCCATCGAGTATTATTTGGTCTAGAGTACGTGACACTGGCATCTATGATATAGTTTCACTTTAGGATGAGATTTATGTAGGACAAACATGCTATGAGAGATATAGATATTATATGATAGAGGATTGATTTGGTAAGATAGATAGACAGTCGAATTTCTGACTTAGGCGATGATGCCCTTGGATAGAGAAAAGGGGGAGATAAAGAAGGCAACACTGCATTTTGCAGCAAAATTTTGGTAGATCATGGTGCTATTTAGATTGGGATCTATTTTTTCATAAAATATTCTTGGATAAGAGTAGGAATTATTTGTTGTCATCTTACTTGTTGGCTATGAGATAGAATTTGTTGTGTTGATCAGGCAGGAGATCCATGTTAGAGCATTCGATGAGATCACTACTCTCTTATTCCCTTGCCTTATCCAAAAGCTATGTGATGCAGCTGGAGTGCCAAATATACCTAATATTGATAGAAGGATTGAGGTGGTGAGAACAACGGACATTAGTTTGATCAAGGATCCAGCTAACTCGATCCTTTCTCAAAGAGCTAAACCACTTCCTACTGTGATTCTTGTCCACTTTAAGAGACTGTCATTTTTGGCTAAGGCTATTTATAGGCCATATATTGTTAATGATATTGAGATAGATGAGTAGAGGGCTCAGCCTAAGAGTTCTACTATTACTTGCAAGCGCACACACAAGTGTATGTGGTATCGCTAAGTAGTAAAGTGGCCCTTTAGAAGCCAAGTATCTAACCCATAGGGATTTGTTTTAACAACTATCGAATTAAAGTTCAACTATTGAGATTAAAGTGGTGCAAATGTAATCCAAAGAGGTTTGGAGCTATAAACTGAAATTTAAGTAAGCAATGTAATAAAGTAAAAGTCTTGAACAATCAATGGAGTAGAATACAAGGTTAAGTCTCTGTGAACTATCCTACTATGCTATTGACCTTCCTTGGTTAGATTACTTATCTTGGTTTTTTATTCACGGGGTTAATATTATGATCATGGTCGCTTGAGCCTCTAATCTTCTATATAACTTAGACCAACAACAACATTGTTGAGTGTGGATGTTAAAACAAATCTAAAGGCATTTATATTTCATCCCATAATAAATCAAATAGGTCACTTGGGTACATATCTCTCCTAAATACAAATTATAACTTCATTCTGTAGAAGAATATAATCCTATTCTATTTACCCCCACATTTTATCATCTTGTTCCTCCTCTCTGGCTCACTAGTCGACAATAGATCTATTCTAAGGTTAGATACTCATTAAAATAGTTATAAAAAAGGATAAATAAACAACCAAACATTATAAGAAATCAAAATCAAATCAATTCAAAGTAATAGTAATCATGTTCTTGGCCTTAACCCCAGAAAGAGGGCTTTTAGCCCCTCATGGACATAACCATAATTAACATAGATGAATACAAGATAAAATCAATAAATAAACTAAATTAAAAGAATAAAATCCCTTATTTATGTATTTTCTAGTCTTCCTCAAATTTACAAATCGTCCAAGGTCTATAACATCAAGCGTCCTATTTATAAGAGGACAAAACTGCTAAAATTGGACTAGGGCCAGCGTCGTGCCTTATACAGTGGTACCTAGGGTGTGAGACGCACCCTAATAGTGGATACACACTTTTTTGTGTCACTTATAAATCTCCTTATGAGTGGCACTTTCACCATACTTGTTTATAAGCCCCACGATGCACCATGGACTTCCAAGAGGTCGGTTTTACATCAAATCGTGTCCCGGGCTTTTGTCCATCCATTCCAAGCCTTGTGGTGTTGTTTACAATTAATTTACAGATTTTTTATCATCTATATATCATTATAATTAACTCACCAAACATCCTATATCATCAAACACCACGGACTAGAGATCAAAACAACACATAATCCAAGACGATAAACTAGAAACTTAAACAAAGAATGCTAGTTTTGTCCTTTTGGTCTTTCACTTGGTTTTGATTCTTGGCTTATTTAATTGAACCTCAAACACTTTAAACAAGTTGTTTCACACAAAATTAAAAAATCATACCATTATGAACACATCACACTGATGTGTGAGCAGATGCTAACACATTTGAGGCTTTTAACTACGAATAATTGCAAAGTCTTAAGCAAGTTTTGTCATTTTTTATTGTTTTCTATTTGATATTGCAGTAAAAGTCATGATGCAAGAGAAGCAACAATAATGGAAGTAAAAGAGTTGCTTTCTAAGAAAGTAGAAAGGGAAGTATGGCTGACGACTTTTCTGATAAATCATCAGCCTTGTGATAAGCTATCAGAGTTACCATTAGCCTTAAACAAAGAATAAGCTTCAGCTGGAATATGTGACAATATCTTTGATAGGCCGTCAAAAGTGTGATAAGCCATCAGGCTCATCTTTATGCTTAAGCAGGGAATGGGATTTGAAGTGAAGAAGAGACGACAATTCTGATAAGTCATCACATGTCTGATAAGCCATCACATCTCATCGTCAACCTAACGCAGAGATTGTCAAGAGTGAAGAGGAACTGACGAAATTCCTGATAAGTTGTCAGACTCCTGATAAGCCATCACACACGTCATCGTTTGTCTGAGAAAATACTATGATCTATGATTTTGTTTCCATAATTAGGCTGAAGTATTTAAAGCATCTGTTAAGGTTTTCTAATAAAAGGGGAACTGACATTTTGAGAATCTCTTCTCTCTAGTTTTCTGACTTGAACTTTGCAATTATTTTCGGAGAGATTATTAAAAAAAAATTGGGATTTTCTACTGTGAATCAAATATGAGAAACACTTGTTGCTATTCATCTTGTTGTAAGTTCATATATCAAACAATGAATTCAACTTGTAGTATTGATTATTTTATTATTAGCAGCTAAATTCCCTTAACCTGAGTTGTGGGAATTATGGGTTTGGGTTTGTAACGTAATTAAGTTTTCAAGATTCAAACGGTGGTAGAAACTTCCCGTTAATTCCATTATTTTATACTCTGACTATTGGTTGCAAACAATAGGCCTTGCTTTCTAGTGATTTGCTTTAGATAAGAAATCAACCCTAGTAAGAAGTTAATTATCAACAGGGACTTGGAAGCATCAAACTTCCATTTAATAATTAATGTTGTAACAAGATTAATTAACTTAAGATAACATCCTGTTATGAAATATGAATTCCCTAAGTTCGAGAGAATTAGGTGGTCAAATGTCTAAATAGGTTGAGAAACATTTAGACATAACTTCAACAAGGAAAGTCTGTTGTTCCTACCTACCACAAGAATCTTGAACTGTTACTAGCGTCTGTTAAATCCAAACACCCATAGTGAACATAACTCTGGTTTTCGTTATCATATTGATTTCAAACATTGAATTGAGAAGTAATTATTTGTTACCTTTCTAAAAAAAATCATTCACAGAAAACTGATAACTATCAGTTGATTAACCCGCATATAACTCAAATTCGTATCATATTCCCTATGGGATTCGAATCCAACCTAGTAGGGTTATATATTGACAATGATTGGTTACATTCTCATGAGAGAGGTGTAGTTTGAGCATTATCAAAAATGGTGCCATTGCTGGGGAATACGATTGTAAATTGAAGTTGTGTGCGCTAATTAACTATTAGTCAAGTTTCCTAGTTTTACATTTATTTGTTGTTTTTGTTTTTTGTAGGACTTTTGTGGTGCATGCCAAGAGCCAGAAGTTCTGGAGAACCATTATTACCATTTAATCCAGAACCATAACTAATCGGCAGAATGGAAGACTAGCAGGAGGATCACAGGTTAGCAACCTTAGTTAGAGCTCAGGTAAATGTGCAGAATAACGGTCAACAAGTACGGTATCCAAATCCTGAGGATGACGACTTGGTAGAAGAAGAGTTGCTAAACCCAGGTAACCCAAGGCGTGCAGAGCAAATAGCTGCCCCGTACAACGTAATTCTAACAGGAATTGTCCATTTCAAGGAAGGCAAGATCACCACCCGGTGCAGTATGACCCCAATGATAATGATGATGGAATGGATGGACAAGGTACAATTGGTGCAATTATTCCTCCACCACTAGAACCTGGGGCGAAATTCAACATTATGAGTACTATGATTAAACTTCTTAATCTGAGGGGGTTGTTTAGTGGCCTTCCCGGGAATGATCCGAACTTGCATCTGGTGAACTTTGTCACCATTGGTAAATATTTTGACAACCCCATAGTGGGTCAGAATACTATCCATTTGAGATTGTTTCCATTGTCTCTGTCTAGAGAGGCAACATTGTGGCTTAATGAGCTGCCACCCGATTCTATAACCAACTGGAGGCAGTTGAAAGAAGTTTTCCTAGAAAGGTTCTTTCCACCTTCCAGGAGGGTACAGTTGAGGGATGAGATCAACAAATTTAGACAGCTCCCAACTGAAGCCTTGCACGAAACCTGGGAGAGATTTAAAAAGAAGCTGACGCAGTGTCCGAACCACAACATGACGGACATACACTTGATGGAGACTTTGTACAGGGCTCTTAACTCTGTGACAAAACCAATTGTAGATAATGTTTCTGGTGGTTCATTTGTTGATCTTACATTCCTAGAGGCTTCAGATATGCTAGAGAAAATAACCAATCAGAGTTGGGCATGGCATACCAGGGACTCTGTGGTAGCAAGCCCTACTATTTCTGTTGGTATGACTGTGGAACAACACAGAAGAGATGAGGAGTGCGATCAATACATGGCTCAACTAAAAATGCAGATGGACCTTCTAACCAAACATTTACTACCAGGTAAAACTGAGAAAGTGAAGGCTATGGGATCGCAAAGAAAAGTGTAGTCTGTCTAAGAAGAAGAGGAGAAATATGTAAATAATCAGGGGGGTTCCAAGGTAATAGCCAAAGAAATCAAGGTCGGACTTATTATGACAAGGCTGGATATAATAACCAGGAGCAAGGTAATTGGAGGAGCAATAATGATAGGAGCGGGTTATATGTCCATCCCGGAAATTGTGAGGCTGCTACAATAAGTTCTTAAAAGATGTCCCTGTAGAACATGATGGCTAAATTGTTAAAGGGAGTAGAGGCTACCAACTCAGGGGTGACTACTATGAAGACCGATTTATCCTCTATGAGTCAGTTGGTAAATTCGCACTCCACTTCGATCAAACAACTGGAACAGCAAATGAGCCAACTCTTCATAGTGCTGAACCAAAGAAAGAGTGGAACGTTACCAAGTGATACAGTTTAGAATTTGTAAAGTGATGGCTCATTTATGGAAATCACCACTAGGAGAGGTAAAATATTACCTGGCCCTTCTGTGGGCAAAATTTTGATTGAAGATGTGACTGAAGCAGATGATGAACCCAAAGAAGAACGTCCAGTGGAGTCTGGGAAGCTGGATGGTTCTGATGATGCTCCAAAACAAGGGAAAAAAAGGAAAAGGAAGTAGTGGTGAAAACTCTCCCAAGACCACTACCTCCCTTTCCTCAAAGATTGAAGAAGAAGGTTGACGACATGAAATTTAGTAAATTCATGGCAATGTTGATGTAGTTAACAATAAATGTGCCTTTGGTGGAGGCACTTAAGAAAATGTCAGGGCATGCTAAATTTATGAAGGACCTTGTGACAAATAAAAGAGTGGTGAGCTATGAACCGGAGGATAATCTCAACCATTGTAGTGCCATTTATACATGATCCTTAGTGCAGATGAAGGACGACCCTGGAGAATTCACTATTCCATGTACAATCAGGTCTCTCAATTTTGCTAAGGCCCTATGTGATCTGGGGCGAGCATAAATCTGATGCCACTAGCCATGTATAAAAATCTAGGTTTGGGGGATACTACCCTGACAAACATGCGGTTGGTAATGGTGGATAGGTCTGTAAAAAGGGTAGTAGGAATATTACATGATGTATTGGTAAAGGTGGCTGACTTTATACTTCCTGCTGATTTTGTAGTCCTAGAATGTGAGGTGGATTGTGAAGTACCTATCATTTTGGGTAGACCATTCCTTGCTACTGGAAGAGTTGTAGTGGATATGGAGCTGAATGAGATGAAGTTCAGGTTCAATGTCAAAGAAGCAAGATTTGAAATTCACTCATCCATGACACAGCAAAAGGAGATAAGTGTCTTCTAAATTGTAGATATGTTTTATGAAGATAGGTAAGACGTAGAGTCATGGTGTCTTGATGAAGTCTGAGTAGTCAAGATAACCTAGTCGTACCGCGACATTAAATCAGGCGCTATTGGGAGGAAACCTAAATTTTTTATGTTTAAACGCAAGTTGTTTTAATTTATTAAGATAGGAAGCATAATGAACTGAAGAAGTATGCAGGGGTCTAGGTTAAAATTGATTAAGTCAGCCAAGGGACCCTGACGACAGATGTGACTAGTTATCACAATTGTGATAAGTCGTCAGATATGTCGTCAGAAAATCCTAAAGAAGGCAATACTCTGCATTAGGTTGATTACATCTGCAATGACTTATCATACTTCTGATAAGCCATCAAATAATCTTGGGCCCAAATACTAAAAAATTTAACCCGGCCCAAAGTCAAACCTTTTCACCTTCCCGCATATCTCCTTTCTTTTATTTAAATTTTATTTTCTTCCATATTTATTTTTTTTACTTACTCTTTTCAAAATTAATTCCTAAGTAAAACAAGAAAAATAGTCTTCCCTGTGAAGTGTGGGTTTGAAATCAAGATCAAGAACTCTTCTTTCTTCTACTACTTTCTCTCACTCGCATAACCAAGTGAAGTCGACTATCAGGTATTCTCATAACTCAACTCTCCTCTTTATTAGGTAAGTGATGCAACTAAGGTAAATCTTAGTTTCAAAGGGATTGAGGCAAGATTAACTTGCCATTGTGTGGAAAATAGAATCTAAGGTGTATAGTGCTGCATTGTGCATAAGAACCTAGGTCTTAGCTCAAGAATACAACTCCATGTGATTCTATGAAAAAAGTGGATTGATAATCAAGACTAAAACTAAACTAGAGGTTGTATTCTGAGCTGACGACGTGTTTGACAGGCTATCACATTTGTGACGGCTTATCAAACTAGGTCGTCACAAGTTGAGAAAAATAAGCCTATTCTATTAAAGGTTGACGACACGAATGATAAGTTATCATATTTGTGATGACTTATCAGAACATGTCATCACAACTTTGATCTGATACAATTGTGAACCTCTTTTGAGGGATATGAAATTATAATCATTGAACTTCTTCAGTTGGATGATCATGAGTGCTTTATTTTTCTACAGGTCTTATAATGGCACCCAAAGAAAAATGCCCCAAACCTACAAAGAAAGTGAGAAAAAGGAGTGTACCTCAGAGACTCTTAGATGAGGAATCCAATTATGAGGAGGAGGAGCCACTGGTCAAGAAGAAAAGGAAAAAGAAAAGCCTGAAAAATCCTTTGCCACCGTCACCAGTTAAGGTAGAGGAGAGTGAAGAAAGTGATACTAAAGCAACAACACCACCTGATAATATAGCTTCTGAGCAGACAGCTTCTAGGCAGCCTGAGTCTGACCATTCTGAGGCTGGGGAGCCTGAGTCGGAGCATGCTGAATCTAAGCAACCTAAATCTGAGGGACCATTATCTGAGTCCCCTTCTGCTGAGCAATAAGATGATGAAGAATATTCAATTCGGGGAACTCTGGTTAAATGCAAGAGCGTCGAGGTCCGAGACAGTGCTAGGTGGTAAATTTCCAAGGCACAAAAAATCTTCTATGATGGGCTTCTCAGAACTAAAAGAAGGACCATTAAATGGCTAATCTTTGAACAAAAATAATATCATCACTACAAGGTTGAGCAGATATCCTGAAGTGGAGCAGAAATTATGAGACTACGACTTAGGATGGACCGCGAAAGGAGGAAGCTCATTTTGCCCTATAGTAATTCGGGAGTTCCATACAAACTATCAGTCTCAATTGGAGAACATGGGAAAATAAGGGGAGAAATTAGTAGATCAACCCTTGTTGGATAAAGTTCAGGTACGGGGTGTGATGGTTGATCTCTCAGAAACAACAATCAACAGATTTCTTCATGGCCCCAAATTCACTCCTCAGGACACTTCACCTACATTCTATGCTCAGTTGAAGCATCGTGCAAATCAACGATCTTGGTTAGCCACCCTCATAGCTTAAGAAAAAACTGAATGGTTGACTAACCCGAATAAAAGGATTTTCAAGGCCTCCCTGACTCAAGAGGCAAGGTTCTGGTGGGGTGTAGTGTGCACCTATTTGATGCCTACTGAGGGAGATAACATCCTTGTAGATCATAGAGAAAAACTGGTCGCAAGTCTTGTGGCTAAAATCAACTTGAAATTTGAAGAAATCATTGTTGAGGAGATAAAAATTCAGGTCTCAAGTCCCGACACGGCATATCCTTTCTCTTGTCTAATTACGAGGTTGTGAAAGGCAACCAATGTACCTGAGGTTGCAGGGATAGACAATGAACTGCTTGCCAAGAAGGCCCATAACCTCATCAGATATGATGAAAATCAGCCAACGCTGACACTTGATAGAGGAGCAGTGGTTGCATCAGATCCACCAGTTACAAATACCAGCTTAGCACCTAATGTAGAGGTGCCGGATTCTGAAGCATCACCACCAATATCCCCAGCACTAGTAGACTCAGTGCCTAGAAATGAAATAAATCCTGCAGCTGTTGTGTTTACCACAGAATTTTCCTTAAACTCAATGAATTTCAGGAGAGTGGCAAAACAAGTCAAGCAGTGCGAGGGTCATCTGCAACTTTTTGCCAAATAATTTTCCTCTGTGGTAGACAAGAGGATTAAGGTCACACTTGAGACCTTCCGAGCCTTGCCCAGTCAGATTGATGAGTTAGAAAACCGATTCAATACACGATTAAGTGAAATGTCGGGCTCATACCTTGCACAATTTAGATCAGCCCTGAACAAGGTAAAAAAAGATGTTTGAGTATTACAGCAGCACCAACATATGGTGTCAGCAGACACGGCTGTTGATGAGTCTGCGGTGAAATCCCATTTCTTGATCTCACGGGAGAACCAATGAAGAAAAAAAGAAAAAGGGTGAGAAGAAAGGTAAGGGTAAGAGAGAAAAGCCTGATAGAAATGAAGAAAGAAAAGAAGAGAAGAGGGCAAGAAAGAAGGCTGAAAAAAGGAGAAGACAAAGGCGATGATCAAGTCCCTAGCTGATAATGAGAAATAGGAGGAGGCCCTACGTGCGAGATTCATATGTGCCTCAACTAGTAGGCCTCCAACAACTGCTAGGCTAGATGTGTCAGAATGGAGGGAGGATCTTGATGGAGATAAGGCGGCTGAGGATGCAGTAGAAGGGTCAGGGACCTATGATTCCCGTTCTTGATCTACTCCAGGTATACCCCAACCCTTAGTTTAGCTTTTCTTTGATTTTAAGTTGAGGGTGTAGGGTGATTTGTTGTTGTAACATGTTTTAGTTGACTAGGAGAAATACAAGTACCTGAGGCAGTTAATGTGGTTTTGTTATTTTGTGAACAACTCTCAAATGGTCTGATTGTTTAACTGTGTGATTTGGATCTAATTGTGACCACTGTACATCTTGTTATGGTATCACTTCTAGTGACTTGATAATCATTTCTAAACAATTGCATGAACTGGATAAGTAGTAACTTGTGATATACTTGTGTACCATGTACATATGAGATCTTACTTAGTTCCCTTTGTATGTTGAATCCAAAACTTGGTCGGTTAGTCTTACCTAGATTAAAGGATAGGTGTTATAAAAAGATCATAGGCCATTTTGATATTAGCCACTTTTAGCCAAAATAACCTTCCCCGTATGCATAATATCCCTTGATCCCTATTTTGAGCTTGAATAGCCTATTTTATTTTTAATGATACCTATCACCGTCTCATTTATATCATAATGAACCTATTTTGTCCTTGGTCCTCCTTGGACACTGTGCACTTTGACTTAGGCAAATGGCCTAAGTTGAGGGTGGCTATCATAGAGGTGCGTGATGTAAAATGAGTATGAAGAAAGGTAGAATAAAAGAAAAGAATAAAAAGCAGGGTGTGGTGGAAAAGAAAAAGAAAAGAAAAGTTGTGAAAAAAAAAGAAGTGAATGTAGAAAAGACTGCACCCATCCTGAATATGCGTGATCAAGAAAATAAAACTAGAAAAAGGTTAACAAGTGAGACCTCAGAAGCTAGTGAAGTGTCAAAGAGGCTTAGTCACTTTAAATATCATCGATTATCATACCAGCCCCTAGCCTACATTACAAGCCAAAGAGAAGACGTATAGTGATCCTAGCTCACCTGTCTAAAAATCTTTGTAATGAAAATAAGGGCAAGCCTATGGTATTTGGCATACATTGATTGGAACTTCATTCTGAGAGTGAGTGTATTTTGACTGTCCCCATAGTTCCATATGTGATGTCTAATATAAGTGGAGTGGGACTTTTTTGTAGTGGGGGCATACTGGTTACGTTGCTAGTTGCTAACTTGTTTTGATAGTGTAATCTTGGTACATGCATGGTTGTTGTTGCTGAATTGATGTCATATCTTGATTCTTGTGTATCGCATTGTTGTTCTTCAATAATATACATAGTTTTTTTAAAAAAAATTAATTGACCTTAGATATGGTGAAGATGTTTTGAGATAATATAGATGGTTGACTGCCAAATGTACTCTATATCCTCTTGGTTGTGTTTTAGTTGCTTGAGGATAAGCAATTGTTTTAAGTTTAGGGTGTTGATATGTGAGCAGATGCTAACAAATTTGAGGCTTTTAACTAAGAATAATTGCAAAGTCTTAAGCAACTTTTGACGTTTTTGATTGTTTTTTATTTGATATTGCAGTAAAATTCAAGTTGCAAGAGAACCAACAATAATGGAAGTAAAAGAGTTAATTTTTGAGCAAGTAGAGAGGGAAGTATAGCTGACGACTTGTCTGATAAGTCGTCAGCTTTGTTATAAGCTATCAGAGTTGTTGTCAGCCTTAGACAGAGAATAAGCTTCAGCTGGAATTCGTGATGACATCTATTATAGGCCATCAGAAGTGTGTTAAGCCGTTAGGATTAAGCAGGCAATGGGATTTGAAGTGAAGAAGCGATGACAATTTTGATAAGTCGTCACATGTCTGATAAATCTTCACGTCTCATCGTCAACCTAAGGCAGAGAATTTCAAAAGTAAAGAGGAGCTGTTGACATTCCTGATAAGTCATCAGACTCCTGATAAGCCGTCACACACGTCATCGCCTGTTCGAGAAAATAATGTGATCTATGATTTTGTTTTCATAATTAGGGAGAAGTATTTAAAGCATATATTAGGGTTTTCTAATTAAAGGGGAAACTGACATTTTGAGAATCTCTTCTCTCTAGCTTTCTGACTTGAACTTTACAATTATTTTTGGAGATATTATTACAATATTTTTGGGATTTTCTACTGTGAATCAAATCTGAGAAACACTTGTTGCTATTTATCTTGCTGTAAGTTCATCTATGAAACTATAAATTCAACTTGTTGTCTTGATTATTTTATTATAAGTAGCTAAATTTCCTTAACCCGAGTTATGGGATCTATGGGTTTGGGTTTGTAACGTAACTAAGTGTTCAAGATTCTAACAGTGGTAGAAACTTCTTGTTAATTCCATTATTTTATAATCTGACTATTGGTTGCAAACAATAGGCCTTTCTTAATAGTGATTTGCTTGAGATAAGAAATCAACCCTAGTAAGAAGTGAATTATCAACAGGGACTTGGAAACATCAAACTTCCATTTAATAATTAATGTTGTAACAAGATTAATTAACTTCAGATAACATCTTGTTATGAAATATAAATTCCCTAAGTTCAAGAGAATTAGGTGGTTAAATGTCTAAATAGGTTGAGAAACATTTATTTATAACTTCGACAAGGATAGTCTGTTGTTCCTACCTACCATAAAAACCTTGAATTGTTACTTGTTTCTGTCAAATCCCAAAACCCATAGTGAACATAACTCTGGTTTTCCTTATCATACTAATTTCAAACACTGAATTGAGAAGTAATTATTTGTTACCTTTCCAAAAAAACCCATTCACAGGAAACTGATAATTATCAGTTGATTAACCTGCAGATAACTCAAATTCACACCATATTTCCTGTGGGATTCAACCCCAAATTAGTTGGGTTATATATTGGCAACGATTGCTTACATTCTCTTAAGAGAGGTGTAGTTTGAGCATTATCATACACACACTAGAATTCATCGAGATCAACTAGAATAATACCTAGATCAATCTAGTAACACTAGTTTTCTCATTTTCACTCTAAGTGACCACTTTGAATAAAAACTTATTTGGAATACATCTAAGCATTGCAATCAATTAATTTAACATTTATATGCTTAGTAATACCGTTATTCACTCATTAATCACAAAATTAGTCCTCAAAACAAGGCCAAAGAAGCTCGAATAGCAATGTTTAGGTGCATATATCCCCCTTAAATCAGCTACTGAGGGGGAGGGGGCCCCGACTACTTCCACTTCATCCCTAAATTTTACATCTGATCTAGATGGTGAATCCACTTTTCCCCCTTTTCACCACTGTTACCTATATTATTGGGGTACCACGAGTATGTTTACAGAGATTGGTAGAGTGGAAGGATGATCTAATAGCCCGACTTACTGATACAAAGACTCAACTTGCGACATTGTATATAAATATCTGGCCTTATGTTTGAACTACTCTAGAGAATTTTTAGGATAAGATGAGGACTAAGATGGTAGCATTTATGAGTGAGTTGAATGATATTGCCTTTGAGGTCCAATTGAGTGCATGATTTAGTAAGGTATTGGCATCGGATCTATCTATGACTCAGGACGAGATGGCCATATTACGTTTTGAGATACTCTATCTTGTAGAGAGTTAGGTTTTGGTCATTCCCCCAATCATCACTCATTCACACAGTCGTTGCCTCTATGTTGACCTATGCAGATTGATTTGTTTGTTAAGCAGGAAAAGTTCACGACTGTTGGGACCAAGAGGAGTAGTGATCAAGAGTTGTAGGACCCAACCATACAATTTGATCAAGCCCTAAAAAGGTCCACCATTGATTCTAGGGTGTCCAAAATAGTTGAGAAGCTAAGACAAAGTGGGATAGTAGTGGACATGTCTTCTAGTCATGCCCCACCACCACCATCGCCTTCGCCAGGTGAGATACCTTATGTCCTAGAGTTGGAGAGTTTGAGACGAACACCTAGAACATCTCAAGTATATCCTCTTACCTTGTTCTGGATTGTAGTTTTGCACTGGGTATAATTCATAGTCTTTTCATTGGGGGTGGTGGTATACCACAACAAAGGTTTTTTTTTACCATGTCTCTTTTCCTGTCAGCTGCAATATCTTAGTAAAATTGACATGTTTAGTTTGTTTTGTGTTTTATGTCATATATGTGTTATGTTTAGTTTATGTTTAACTAGGAAAAATAAGAACCCTTATGGCAGTTGATGTATTTTAATTAAGTTCAAATATTTGAGAAAAATGATACCCCTCCAAAAAATTATTTTGAACTGTGTAATGTGCTTATATATGTGACCACTGTGAATCCTATTATGTAATAAGGACTTAGGGACAAAATAATCATAGCTAGAATTTGCATGAATTACATAGGTATTATTTGGTAACATAACCCTGTACTATGTGTGTGTGAGATTGCTTACCAAGTTCCCTTTGTGCATTGAATTTAAAACTGGCCTAGTTAGTCTTGCCTAGGTTGTAGAATTATTGGTTTGGAAAGGATCATAGGTCATTTCTGATTTAGTCCACTCTTAGCCTAAATGATCATCCAAATGTGACAAAGTATTCCTTGATCTCCATTTTGACCCTGCATAGACCTATTTTGTTATTTTCACCTTTCACCTTCCTAGTTTAATTACAATGAACCTATTTTGGCCATGGTCTCTTCTTGGTTATTGTGCACCTTAACTCAGGAAATTTACATAAGTTGAGGGTGGCTATCATAGGCATGCATAGTTAAAAATTGGGTATGAAGAAGAGTTTGAAAAAAGAGAAAAAAAATGTATGTTGGATGTGGTAAAATGAAAAAAATAAAGAAAAAGACAAAAATAGAATAAAAGAAACCGAACCCAATCCGAATAAGCAATAAAAGAGAAAAAGGAGTAGTAAAGGAGAAACAAAAAAATTATAGTTAAGAAGACCCCAAAGGTAATTGTAGTGTCAAGGAGGGTTAGTCACTAATTCTCAAATGTATCATATCATCCCCCTAGCTACTTTACAAGCCGAATAATGTTCTATAGTGATCCTTGTCTGGCTATCCAAAAAACTATGGTATAGACAATAAGGATAAGCCTATGGTATTCTATGAACATTGATTGGAACTTCTTTTAGGAGTATGAGTGACTATATTGTAAGAGTGGGGCTTATTTATTGTGAGGGTACATGGTTGTGTTGTTAGCTACTTATTTGCTCGGGTAGTGTAACTTGTGCATCGAATTCGCTATTTGTTGCTAATGTAATTCCATATCTTGATACCTTTATGTTGCATTGTTAGGATACATAGATCCACATAGTTGTTTTTGAAATGTTAAAAATAGGAGGAGGTGGTGTTTTGAGCTAAAATTAAATTGATTGTCATAGGTACCTTAGTTTTCTCTTGGGTAAGCATCATCATGTTGTTTTTCTTATGTGTTTGTTGCCTGAAGACATGCAAACTTTCTAAGTTGAGGGTGTTGATGTGCTATGATTGAATGTCACTTTCGATGCTTAAAATTGGAAATATACAAGTACTTAGGTATGTTTTGTTAGATATGATGTGTTTTTTGTATTTGATATACAGGAAACTAGGTTTTTTGAGCATTAGAGAAGAAAACAAGTTGAAGTGTTAAGAAGGACCTACTTATGACACCATCTACTTGTTGTAATTGCTACTTATGGCCACCGTAAGTGGCCTCATATGTATTAGAGGCAATAATCCTGAGGTTCTGAAAATTTAAGTTTTGCTCTGGCAGTGATGAAGGGCCACTTATGGGTCATAAGTATCACCTACGCCACTATAAGTGGACATGTAAGTATCAAAAATTGAAGGTTCAAAGAATCTGAAATTTGATGAATTGCTTGACACCTATGATGAGGTCACTTATGGGTCTTAAGTGCCATTTATGACCCATAAGTATCTTCGTAAGTAGTACGCCTATAGCATAATGAAATTCTATCACATACGACCCACTGAGGGGCCCATAAGTCGGTTAATAAGTGACCACCAATCCAGTTTTCCTTGTTTGTTTTGGTTAGGATTTGTAGGGTTCTGATGTACAACAACAACAACAACAACAACAAAAACACACTCAGTGAATTTCCGCTAAGTGAAGTCTGGGGAAGGTAACATGTACGCAGTCCATACCACTATCTCCAAAGAAGTAGAGAGTTTTAGTGTTCTGATGTAAACTATAAATACCCTTTTGATGGGTTTGTATTAATTTATGCACTCTTTACGTTTACAAATATATATTGATTCTAAGATTTGGCTTTTATTCTTGGAATCCGTTTTTATTATTTGGTTGATTATTAATTTGAGACTTTGGATTTTCTACTTAAACTGTTGTGAGATTAATCTTATGCTTTCTTGTATTAATTTCCTGGATTTTCTTGAAACATAAGAGGTTAAACCACTTAACTAGGGTTGTTGCACCCTAACAGAATAATGAATTAGGGGAAGTGTGAGGTTTTTCTAAATTAGTGTTTATGTATGTACTGTGATCTTCTTTGATTTGTATTCCTTCTTAACAACTGCAAAAGTTAAGAACTTTCCTGTATTCAAGATCATATTCAAAAGAGAGATTTTGATTAGGAAAAGAAGATTCGACAGTAATTCTAGGATAACAACCCTTATTTTATCAATTTGACACCCAAAAAGAAGATAATTGAATTGGGATCAAAGACAAGGGTTAGTAAGGGGATATTCTGAGACTCACAAGGTGAAGAGTGAAATTTATCAAAAGATAACATTCGCAAGATGGTTGGTGATACATAAATTGTCAGATTCTTCATGCAGAGCATTTAGATAGTAAGATAGAGCACAATAAGTCTATGAAGTTAGGAAGCCTAGGGGGACACAGTCCTAGTATTCATCTCAGATTGATTTCAACTAAAGTGATCAAAAATTGTTTTAACTTTACTATTTTCACAACAAAACGCCCATTTAATTTCTTGCATTTTTTCGGCTACTTCATCAGATTCCTGAGAGATATCCGGCCTATTGCCTATTGGTTCGATCCAAACCTAGTTGGATTCTACATTTGTTCGATGGTCGATTTATACTTTATTGTGAGGTGTAATTTAGGCAACATCCCTCTTTACATTTCAGCTATTGCCCTTCTAGTCAGAGGCCTCCACAAAATTGAGATTACAACACTAGTTTGAATATCTATGCTCTACTCCTTACATTATAATTTTAATTTATATTTTTTGAACAACAACATGCACTTTTCACCCTTTTATCAATTTTGTAGGATAACGCACTACAATGTTGAACTGTCCTCTTAGCAGCAAATTGGGTCAAGCTAGCAGAATGTCAAGCATCACTAGCTACATCAAGGATTTCGGCAAAGAAACTCAACTCGACTCAATTTTTCCACTTTCATAACTCTTCGTGTCATCACCTAGTGCGGTCTTAATCCAATACTAGGTTGTTTTCAAAAGTCCGTGATCTTTTTTCTTTCATAATCCTCAGCATATATTGCTATCAACCGTCTTTTTATTTCTAGCTACCCCAAAGAACCAATTCAGTAAATAAGTCCATTTATATCCATTATGCAACCATATCCATTTCATTCATGCTATGATCATCACAATCACTTTCGAAAGAACTCAGTGTCACCATAATTCTACATTGCAATAAATTTTAAGATTGATCAAAATTTGTTATGATTCGAACTACAAATAGCCAGATTATTCATAAAATGAGATATGTAGGCAGCTTAGAAATTGAAGCTCGGCCATAATTTTTCAAACTTTCTTTTTCTCGTGAGACAAAATTGACTACATCAACTAGATTGCCAAAAGATTCTTACACAAATCTTTATTGAATCAGGGCAGCTGTTGACACCCAATTTTGGCTTGGCATTTTCCTTTTCTTCCTATGCTTCTTAGTCCTAAATATTTTTTCAACAACCTAAATTTGTATTTTAATTTCTATGAATTTTGAAAAGAATGAAAATCGAGGGTTTATTTTCCTATCATAATTTAAAATATTTTAATTAAATATAATTAATTACTCAACATCAAAAATCACACAAAAGATATTTTGATACTCGCATTCTTATTTCTCCTCTAAATATATTTACATAATATATATATATATATATATATGTGTGTGTGTGTGTATGTGTGTGTGTGTGTGTTTCTGTGTATACTGACTTATTTATTTAATTTGTATACGTATATATTAAAAATAATTTTAGGACAATAGAAGCATCGAAAAAATTAATTCTAGTGAGAAGAAGAATATTTGGACCAAAAAATAATTCAAACCCAATTTTTATACATCAAATTCGTATCTAAAGGCCCAAAAATTGGCTCTAAACACCGGTCTATTCCCCACATCCACCTTATCAATCCACCCTACACCATATCTACTAATCATACAACACCACTTTGGTAACAAACACAAATCCTCATCCACAAACACAAATTATCTATCCCGTTAAATATTTTATTTTACAATTTTAAAATTTGAACCTTCCGATTATGTCAAAATTTCAGTCAAACATTCAAAATACTCACGTGTCTGTCCTTCACCAGAAAAATCAGGCATGTACAAATTCTCTCTTCCCCAAAAATGATCGATCCCATCAACTTTCCAAAAAAAACAAAAAACAATCAACCTTTACCCCTTCTTTCTTCTCATCTCCCCAGAAATTGAAATTCTAGCGCCACGTTGGTCATGGACACTCTATTTTTTCCAAGATTCACCCATTTTAATGTCTTTTTAGCTCGTTATTTCTATTTTATCAAGAAAATCAGTCCCAAATCAGTATAACAACGAAAAATTAATTCAAATTCGTCATTAAAGTCATCAGAATCATCCAAGATATGGAGAAAAAAGGGATTTTTTTCAAAGATCTAAATTCAAAGTTAATATCTCCGCTCAATTCTCATGTTTACTATCATAAAGTCTGGATTTCATATATAAATAGAGGCGTTTTCAATCCTCTCAAGAACAAAGTGAAAACTCAAAAAACTAGGGGTTTGGGGGGGACTGAAAAAGGAAAAGATGTGGATGTCAGAGTAACACAAAGGACAGGTCTTGAAATAACAAAGAGTTCACCAAAAAGAGGGGGCTGGATGTTCGAAAAACATAGAGAAAAATGGAGAAGAAAATAAAAAAATATGGAAAAATTAAGAAAATGATGAAAGACAAGAAACATAGGGAAAAAATTAGTTTACGTTTTATAACTACACAGAAAAAGGATCATGAAAATCTCTTTATTTTATCCTCGATCTCGATTTAAATTGTGAGTTTTCGAGTTTGGAGTTTGTATCCCAAGAAATTTTTAACGTAGGAGCCTCAATTTTGTTTTCCCGAAAAAGGAAAATTCGCCCTATTATCTCACCTTCATTTTATTCTTTTTCATTTAGTTCAATTTTATAAATAAGTGAATTTTTCCATTCTCGGGTCTATGTTGTTTGTTACGTTTTTGGACCCCATAGATAAGTGTAAAATTTTGATTATACAAAAATTATTTTCGTGTACCTATAAAAATCTGTAAGTTTGTCAATATTGGTTTTATTTTGGATTCAAGCTTTGATTGTTCTATTGTTGTTTGTTCCTCGTGAAATCAAGTTTGAAGCATAATTTTGTTTAAAATTTCGTCAGTTGCATGTTTATGCAAATCAATTTGGGGTTACCTACGATGTGTTATCCAATGAAAATGAATCATTGTTACGATTAAATTTTGGTTTCTCATTATTTAGGATTCGTAAATGTCTTTCATTTCAGGATGTTTTATTTTGTCTCATTTTTATTATTGGATCTCTATTTCTATGAGTATGAAAATCACCAATTCTGATGTTGGAGTTTGGAACTTACACTTTAATCCTAAACGCTTAACGGATCACCTCTTCGATTTTTAACGATAAGTAATAGTAGGGTTGGCCAAACTGTCTATTTGAGAAATAAGATGACACCTTTAACCTCTCTGTAGACTTGTAAATCCCTACTTTTGAAAACCTTTTTTACTGCTATATAATTCACTCCAAAGATCTTAGACTTTTTTTTAAAAATAATTATTTATGCCAACAAATAGTATGTATTGACTTGGTAAGCTTAAGTCTGCATAATTGATATGGGTACGACCACGGAGGTGGGTGAGTGCAAGAGTGAATAAAAACGAGACTTGGAGTGTACACGTGAAGTGAAAAGGAAGGCCTAACTAGGCTCCAAAATCAGTCCATACAATGCACTCCAAGGGAGCCCACTTGAAGACTTTGACTAAGGGGTCATTTTGGACATTTCACACTATTCTTGTAATACACTATAAATACAACCTTCTAGGAATTCATTCATTAGATTTTGATGATGATGAATGTTGTATAACATTTAAAGACAATTCCTCTCTCCTTAAGGCACAAATCTGAAATTGTAACTAGGGAAATCAACTTGAGTGTGGAATCACTCGTGTTGGATTCAAGCTTGGAAACATTGGTCCTTGGGATATTGATATCCCTCTTGTGCCTACGTAGGAGATAGGTTAGTGTTGTGTGTAGTATTAAAGGTCCAAGGGTGTACCAATTCATGGGTTGTTAAAATTATTCCCTCATTTGGTCTATCTATCTTTATCTTATTACACATTGTAGATTCATAGTGGACTGTTTTGTGTCCTTCTTGAATCCAAAATTTGTTCTAATTGTGTTAATCTTATTATCAATGTGTTGCTGTTGTTTTTGGTGTCAAATACACCGTTGTTATCTCATATTATTGTTGTTGTAGTGAATCCGAGAGTGGTCTCCACTTAGTCCTCAAATCCTTAAGATTAGTGGACTATTTTGGAGTGGTTTCGTGTTTCTGTTGTGTTTTCCCGTATCATTTGGTATCAAAGCGAAGGCTGGTCGTGTTCTCACACTACCAATCTTGGGCTCTCTTAGTTGAAAATAAAAAATAAAAAATAAAAAACTGAAAACTGAAATTTCCAGAAAATAGCAATCTGTCCACTTGTGTGTTCTTGGCCAAAAATTGTATCTTGTTGTGTCTTGACCGAGATTTTTGTCTTGTAAACATAGATCTAAGAGTTCTTTTTGTGTGTTATATTGTTAGTAGTGTTAGCTTCTTCATCCCTAACACTAAAGGTGTCTAAATCTAAGTTTGAGCTTTAAAAGTTGATGTTGTTGTTGTGAATCCAAAGTGTGGTTGATTGTTGTTGGGATTGTTGTTGTTGGTTCAAGTGTTGAACGTGTATTGTGGGAATTGTGTTGTGGATTTTAAGCTTGAAAAGGTGGTGGTGTTTTTTTTTGGAGGGTCCAACTTGAACCTTAGAACTTCATGACTCAAAGTTAGTGTTCTTGATGTTCTTCCAAACCTTCATACCTTCTTAAAATAAAGTTAAAGTTAGATCCAAAAAGGTGAAGGAAAAAGTGTGAGAACTTTGTTAGTCTTGAAATACTTACCATCACTCACCAACAAGTCAATCACATCTCAACCACTTTTCCATAAAACAAGGATCCATGTTTTAAGGTGGAGTACAAGTCTAGTCCAAGACTTTGAGTCTTGAAATTTTAATTGAAAAAGAAGCTCTAAAGACTACTTTGTGTTTCCCTCCATTGAACAAATTCCACCAAAGTCCAAATTGAAAAATTAACCAAGACATGAAATTGGACAACAAAAGTTGTGTGCAACTGGGACCAATATGTGGCTTCCACATCATCATGTTTTACTATTCATGCAACATATTTAAGCTAAAATTTTAGATTTCTTAGTTTGTGTTTGTTGTTTCTTAGTTTCAATTTCGTTGGTTCCAATACAAATTGGCAAACTAGTACGTATCTACTATATTGTTAGTTAGTTTTTGTGTTCGTTCATTCGTGTTACGCATTTTTTGTGTGCTTTTCTCTTTTGTGAAATCATTGTATCTTATTGGTTCAAGTCCGTAACAAATTTTACTTGAGTCAACTCAAACGAAAATCCATTCCGCGTAAGAGTAGACTTGACCCTCAATCACACGCGAAGTACAAGCCAGCTTTCAACACTTGTGAAACCAAGTGTGAGAAAATCAAGTGTACGAGAGTGTGGTGAGGTTGTTTCGAACTAACTTGTGTTTTGTTTTGTAGGTGTTCTTTTCTTTTTTTTTTTAGGTACAATTACAAGGAAATTTGTGGCTTCCACCTCTTAACCCATGTACAACAATGCCACCAATGTTATTTTAGCCTATCTTGACACTATGTCCCGATACCTAGTTATGGAAAATGAAAGGTTGGATCGTATGATAGGTCAAATGGAGCAAGTGGGATGCCCGAACACATGTCAAATGGAAGACCGTATCTCATGTGAGATACGAGGTGAAAACACTATTTCCTGCACTCCTATGAACTTAGAATGTTGTGTTGTGGCTAGTAGTGGCCAATTGGATGTAGTTGCGGATTTACCTAGAGTAAAGGTATTTGAGTCTCCCTATGGTGATACTCTTGGTGATGTTAGGTTAGGTGAGGACCAAACTCTTGTTTTAAGTACGCAAGCACTAGTTGATCCTTTAGATGACGAAATTGATTCTTCTTGTAAGAATGATTTATGTCCATCTAGTACTATCCCTTATAACTTGAACAAGGTTCTATTACCAATTGACAAGAGTACTCACACACCAGTTGACCTTTGTGCGAACCAAGGTGAGTCTACGTTGGTATGTGAGTTGCCAACAACTAGTGAGGATATGAATGAACATCAACTTACTCATGAATGTATTCCACTACTTGAGCCTATGTGTGGCATGCTTAAAAAATCTCAAGTTAGTGATGGTGTTTATAGAGTTGATCTTAATGGTGCACGTGACTCTTTGAACATCTTGTGTGGTAAAAGCCTTGCTAGTAGTTTTGTTCATAGAGATCATGTGTATGGAAATGTTGTAAATGATGGCATATGTCTTTTGGAGGTAGGACTTCTAGGCCATGTCTCTATATTCTTGAATGTTAGTCTTCTCTTAAAGTCAAATGCCATACGTGGTTGTGGGAGTGACATTCTAGGGGAAGGAAGGGCTAACCTCGACTTAAACCCTTGGCTACTTCTCCCATTTGACCCCGGTATCCTCCGAGAATGTGGGAATTTCTACACTTCCTACTTGATGCTTGGTCAAGACGACAAGCAATGTTTGATTATGGGTGATAATAAAGGAAGGCAAGGTTCTTCCTTGTCTCTTTTTGTTGATGATGACCTCTTCCTTTGTGCCATTTATACTAAGGTTTTCATGTTCAACACAAAGGACCCGTGGGTATACTCCAAGTTTGTCCCACCTTGGCATGCCATGTGATGTGTTATTTTTTCTAACCCTAATGCCTCATGTCATGAGGATGTGTGCTTGTTTGTCTTTTCTTGATTTTGCAAGGTACGGATTCGAGGACGAATCCTTTTCAATAAGAGAAGGATGATACAGCGGGTACGACAACGGAGGTGGGTAAGTGCGAGAGTGAATGAACCCGAGACTTGGAGTGTACACGTGAAGTGAAAAGGAAGGCCTAACTAGGCTCCAAAATTAGTCCATACAATGCACTCCAAGGGAGCCCACTTAAAGACTTTGACTAAGGGGTCATTTTGGACATTTCACACTATTCTTGTAATACACTATAAATACAACCTTCTAGGGATTCATTCATTATATTTTGATGATTATGAATGTTGTATAACATTGAAAGACAAGTCCTCTCTCCTTGAGGAACAAATCTGAAATTGTAACTAGGGAAATCAACTTGAGTGTGGAATCACTCGTGTTGGATTCAAGCTTGAAAACGTTGGTCCTTGGGAGATCGAGATCCCTCTTATGCCTACATAGGAGATAGGTTAGTGGTGTGTGTAGTATTAAAGGTCCAAGGGTGTAACAATTCTTGGGTTGTTAATATTATTCCCTCATTTGGTCTATCTATCTATCTTTATCTTATTGCACTTTGTAGATTCATAGTGGACTGTTTTGTGTCCTTCTTGAATCCAAAATTTGTTCTCCTTGTTATCAATGTTTTGCTGCTATTTTTGATGTCAAATGCTCCGTTGTTATCTCGTATTGTTGTTGTTGTAGTGAATCCGAGAGTGGTCTCCATCTTAGTCCTCAAATTCTTAAAATTAGTGGACTATTTTGGAGTTGTTTCGTATTTTCGTTGTTTTTTCCCGTATCAATAATTATAGTACAGTGCTTTTTTTAGTTAAACCATGTGAATGATCCATAACTATTTTCCTTTTGTCCCTTTAGCTGATCGTGCAGATTGTCCTAGTCAAGTGAGTCTAGACTTATGTAAATAGTTCAATCTAGA
Source organism: Capsicum pubescens (assembly GCA_030864215.1). Classification (NCBI taxonomy): domain Eukaryota; kingdom Viridiplantae; phylum Streptophyta; class Magnoliopsida; order Solanales; family Solanaceae; genus Capsicum; species Capsicum pubescens. The sequence continues at coordinate 85,803,511 of CM061543.1, forward strand.
GGGTGTTTTGTCTGAATTTCGAAAGCTGAAAACCGCTGAGCTGTTTGGCAACATGAGCAATACATTGGTTAATTTATTAGCTTCCCTTTAGAACTATCTCTATTTTCTTGTGTTGGACATCTTGAATATGGAGACATAACTATTTATTAAATTGGAGTGATATATGAGATGCATCATTATTTAGATATAGCCAAAGTAACCACCTCAACTTATCTGATTTGTCGCTCCCCTGTTTGATCTCATTAACTAATTTGTGGTATACAAACGTGTGTTAAGTTATAAACACTGGAAAATATGCTAGTAGTAATACTACTTAATTTTGTTATTGTTAATCGTCTAAGTTAAATGTAGCATCATACTTGGTTTAATGCTTGGGTTCAAGCACTACGTGTATGTTGCTGAATTCGTTTCAATTGTTTGGTTCAAACAAAATCTAATCCTTTTCTTTTTTCTTCTGTTTCATGAAACAACCGGAGAGCTGGAGTTCTCATTTTTTAACTCATCCGTAGGGTTTTTGGATCATTAGCTATATGAGGACCGCACACATTCTGAGCCAAGTATTAGGAGTTTTGGGCTTCAAAGAGCCAAACACTTTTTAATTCTCATCGCCCTTTATATTCTGTTATAATTATTGACATTGTTACTTGCTAACTCTACATGCTTTCATGTGATTTGGTGTTGACTAACAACTATATTATAGAATTTTTGGTCTATCATTAATGTAAAAATATTTTTATTTTTCTATTATTGTTTGCTCATCTCGGGTTTTCAACGAATAAAAGTGGGTAATGTTCTTGTCCCTTATTCATAAAATTTGGAAGTTATGCCTCCTTATTTAAATGTCCTATTTTCTACTACTAACTGCTTCTATGTTTTCAAAAAAAATTAGAAGTAAAATGGTGGAATGGTAATGATTTCTCTTAACCACAAAGAAATGGTTTCGACATCAAGCCTAAATAATAAATAACCTACCAAACATGGCTAAAATTGGTCCATTTGCATTTTAAATTAATTTTGTTATAGAAGTTTGACCCCTTTTGAAATATTCTTTCACAAAGACTTAAATATGAGGTATATAGTATTACTAGTTTATTGTACGCTCTTTGCACGTGTATCTATATCAGTAAATAATTCTTTTATAATGAAAACGTCAATCAATATTTCGATTAGGAATTTAACTATAGTGAGGAATCGAAATATGTTGATTAGACAACAATGTTTCAACTTTAAAGTAAAAAGAAAGTCGTCTGACTTTTGAAACTGTCTTCTAATTTTGTCTTCCTATATTTGTATATATAAGAGTGACTTTTCTATGTCTAACATGTCTCCAAAATCTTTTTCGCATCTACTTAATATTGATATTAATTACCTTTTAATATAATATATTTAAGAAGTTCTTAATTTTTCACAGTTTAAGAGTTCTTATGTTATCACTGTTCATTCCACATATTTTAGGATTAAATATTATAAAATAATGAAATAAAAAATTGAGTAAAAGAGTAAATACAATTTTATCTAATGTTTTAAAAAACTTCAAACTTTATTAATTTATAATTAAAATTAATAATATATTAATATAATGCAAAAAAATCTTTTAGCATGATTCCTAATGAATTATAACAACATAAATTGAAATTAAGTAATTAAGTAAGAATTTGAGAAAAATAATGAATAATAATTTTATCAATTGCATGGTCTTATAATGTTTAACATTAATAATCTATTAATATAATGTAAATAAATAAATACTTTTACCACGACTCCTAACCAATTATAATAATAAAAATAAAAAAATAAATTTTATTATATTTTCTGAATACAACAAAGTTTTGAATCTTACTTGAAATTTTCAAGTGCCGCAGCATTCTTCTAGACCAAGTCACAATCTAATGTATATAAATTAAACCAATTAAAATATATAAACCAATTTAAAGAAAAATTAATGATAAAATCTCAAAATTATGATTATATATAAGGGAGAATATCAATTTTTGGTAGTCCTCACAAGGGCATTAATGGTATTGCACTTCTTTGGCTAAGTGAATTAAGAGAATACACATGACAATTAATGACGTTCTTTTGTTAAATATTTTGATTTTTGTCGTTATTCTGTTAGTCACCATTCCCACTTGTGTATTTATAATTAGTCTCCTTTTTCCACTTAATAGATTGTCTTTTGATTAAGATTCCCCTCATTTTAAATTAATAATCAATTTTGCTCAAAAAAATTATTCAAAAATAACTTTTCACATACTACTAAAGTTAGTACTCCCTGCGTTTCTTTTTTATTGCTCCTTTTTTTATTTTTAGAGTAAACGATACAAACTTCAACCAACAATTTAAGATGTATTTCTTAATCGAATTCAATAAATGAAAAAAATACAATTTATAGTACTTTTCACGTAGTTTTTGAATATCTAAATTTTAATTTTAACAACTAAATTAATCTTATCTAATTTGAATTTGAAACTTAATCAAATTGACTTACAAAAAAAATAGGAAGCTACTAAAAAGGAATGGAGGGAATAATAATTCTCAACTATATCCTTATAGTCAATATTGTTCTTTTCTTAAAAAAAAAAACATATACTAAATAAGGTAATTTAATCAATAATAAATATTGCATTGTCTTATTATTTTCTTTAGCGGACATGAAAAAAGATAAACCAATAATTAAATAGAAAAAATAGAATATTTTTTAAAGGGTGTGTAAAAAAATAAATAAGACAAGTAAATCAACCGAATGGAACAATTTGTTAATGTAATTTAATTACTGTTTAATATCCTTATAAATCATTATTAAGTTAGTTTGTGTAAAGGTACTAAATCAATGTTATAACTATTTTATATACTTGAAGTGATTGAAATATTTTGTTGTATTAGATGAAGTCAATGAATTTTTCGAAAACTCTTGTTGCCTGAAATTATAGGTGAATAAAACAATAGATATTAAAATAAATTTATTCCTATTTACTTCTGAGAAATTGCATACCCACAGATCACCAAAATATCAATATTTGCCAATTTTTTTATCATCAATGAATTGTAATTATTAAAATATTATCATGTCATTTTATAAAATATTGAATTACTTGCGACCTTTTGATATATTTTAATTCTCCGATAATACTTTCTTTCGCGCAAATAAATAAAAATTATCCAATTATTTGATTAAGAACTTTAATAATCATAAAACTTATCAACAAAATATATTTAATAAATTGGTCATTAAATTATGTTAATTATAAAGTAAAAAATATAATATAAATTATATTTTTAAAATTTAAATTATTATTTTTTATAACTTGAGGTTGGGTCTGAGCTTAGCACGAGTCTTATGAAACCAGTACCACAAAAACACACAGAAAAATTCACACAATTAGGTTCAAGAAAATTAAATTAAAACAATACTTAAAAACAATGAATTTAAACTGAAGGTAAATGTATGCCTACAACAAACAAAAAGAAAATTTAAAGTGAAAAGAAGAAACAAATCTTATGAATCAAAATATTGAAATATTTTATCTTATTTTTATTTTTTGAATAGAACAACGCTGTGAAGCTTACTTGAAATTTCAAGTCTCGTTGCATTGTTCTGGGTCTGTGTAATACCCCAAAAAATTCAACTCAATATTAGCTCCATGTTTCAAGCTCATGCATAGTAAATCATGGTTCCTTGGTAGTTTCATGATCAAGGTTGATGTGAATTAAGGTCTCAAATATGTCCTAGCTATTGTACGAATCAAAACATTCCTTACCGATTGAATTCTTGAGAAGGATATTGGTATCGTCAACTTCAAACGAGCATATCTATCATTATACTATGAATTTTTTATCCCATGACCTACCAACGGATAGATAATTTAATAATCTTTTCGTCGATACCAAATTCGCCTAAAACGGACTCTCAGTGAAGAAGTTATGGCTATTTTAAGTTTCTGTTGTAAGACGAATGCCATTTCAGTGCATGGCGAATCGCGCCGGAGGCCAATATGGAACTCGTCAATTTCCAGAAAGCCTCCGCGATAGCCCCGCTTAGCACCAAGATTCTAGGTCGCAATAATTGGTATTTTACCAAGCTCCGCGTTGCGCTAGGGCCCTAAATCGGGATAAATTTTGCATAGTTTTTAGTTTTCGTTTTAAACTCCTCAAGGGCAATATTGTAACTTTTCAAAACCTTATATATACTCTTTAAACACGGGATTGTATCCCCAAAGCAGCCCTTTACATTAATTTTATCAAAATTAACTCAAGAACAGTCAAGAACAAGTCTAGGGTTTCCATTGGGGTTTCAAGCTTCAAGCAAATTCAACCGTAGATTCCACGAATTCTTAATCTAAGGTATGCATAGTGTTCATATATGGATCCAATCCGTTCATAGAGCTAAAGAACCATGTTTTTAAAAGTTATTTTGTAAACTTTTTGTGGTGATATAAGTATGTACATGTTGATGATTGTTGTTTAAGTTTCAAAATGATATCTAAAGATGTTTTCATGAAATATATGTGGTTGTTAGTTGAAAAACATGAACTTTCGGTGGTTTGATGTGATGCAACTATGAAATCCACCTCTTCTTTAAAGAATGCATGCAAGGTGTTTGATAAAATACCTAGGATGCTAGAAACCCATAATTACATGATTCCATGATATCTAAATGACAAGTCCATATTAGCTATACACTTCCATATGAATTTCCATGCTATTTATGTGTTGTTGTTGTTGTGGAATGAAGCATGTGTGATAATGGAAATATGAATTATATATACGAAATGTATCCATGCTCTCCCTACCCTGCTGAGATGTGAATAAGTACATGAAGTATACTATCCCCTACTTATAATACTTTGAATTGTGGACTTTAATCTTGTGATCAAGTCATGCCATGTGTGCCAGTTTTCTTCTATCAAGTCCTGGGGGTATTCATACCCAAAAAATATAGCTTTGTTCCTAGAACCATGTCATATGCCATGATAAATCTCAGTCAAGCTATACTCTATAGAACTCAGTCAGTCATATAACTTAGGAAACATCAGAAATCTCATGATCTCAGTTAACTCTCAGATAATAGTACTACTCCATCATTCAACGGATGTCAGTTATTCAGTCCATGTACAGCCAGTTGAATCATGTTCAGTCCCTTCATATGGGAGTAGAAGTTAGCACCGAGTGAACCCAAGGATGGAAACTCACCTGCCAGCTCAGGGTGTGATTCTTAGCAGTTATCCTTGTGTTCCAGAACTACGTAGCCAACATAGGTTGAGACATCTTAACCTATCAGATTAGGGTTGATGAGGTGTCTTAACTGTCAGTTTAGGGTCCCACATTCACACTTTGAGTACCTACCAGATAAGGATCACTCACAACTATCCTTACCAGTGGTGCGGTATTGACACCCCTCCAGTCGGGGCAGAGATTGGACCCCAGCTTAGCCGTAATGGTATACATGGGGCATGTCGGTTAAACAACTACCTTCCACAATTTCAGTATCAGTCTCAGTAAAAGAACTCAGAAAATTCTTCAGATATAAGTATACCAGGACTGTTAGATACAATCAAAATTCAGTTATAGCATGGGACTCAGAGAGTTCTACCATATTCAGGACTGTCAGACACAGTCGCTCATGTTATCAGAACTACATCTCTAGTCATGTATTAGCGTACAGATTTAACTACCACGTACTCACGATCTCAGTTACGATGTATGTATGTTTGTACTCTTACGTTCCAACCCACTTCCAAATCTTTCTCATCCTCAAAATCTCTTGAGAAAGCCTCCACTGTCAAAGCCTCCCCTTTCACCAGAGGTTCTTCAAAATACTCTTCCCATATGAAGAAAAAAGTATCCACACCTATTCCTTCTGACTCCTCTGACTTAGATTCTGATTTTATTCCCCATACTCCTCTTGCTCCCTCTACTCACCCTAATCCAGATCTTGACTATGATATTACTTTTGATACTTCTGCTGACAAGGCTTTTCAGTCAGCTCATGTTCTCCACTTTCAAAAACATAAGTTGGCTAGGCGTAGAGTTATCACTAGTTTTAGGGAACCTTATATGGATGTGTTGCTCACCAAACTAAGAGCTCAGGGGTGGTCACAACTATTTCTTCTAGGTGATCATCAAATGAAGTTTGGGAAAGATGAAGTGTATGAATTTTATACAAATAGAGTTGCTATCGGAGAGATGTTCTCTACCACTGTTCATGGTAAAACCATTAATCTTTACCCTGCTAATCTGAGTCAAATTTTACATGTTCCTACTAGGGGTTGGGGTCATTATGTGAAAGGTGCTTGGCCTCCTCTTGATAACCTCCCTTCAGCTCTTGATATTTCTAGAAAATTCTATGGAAATCTTTTTCTTTTAACTCATAGAATAGTCCTCAAGACTGAGATGTCTCTTCTCCACCAGTTCTATTTTGATGTGGTTCACAAGATGATCCTTTCTAAACAGGAAAAGGGAATAGTAGCCAATTTTCTTGATCTCACCCTGATGGAATTACTAGACTCTTAGACTCCAATTGATCTTTCTAGACTCATCATCAAGTACATGCAAAGGGTCTTAATCCAAGATGAAAATGGGTATGCTTTTCCCTATGAGTTCTGGCTTGCCCATGTTTTTGAGGACTTTCATGTTCCTGTCAAAGTGTGGTCACAACAAACCACAAAGGATGTTATTGTCTCTGTGAACTATGCTATGTTACCTGCTGCTATGAGGAGTGCTGACAACCCTATGCAGAGGTTGAGAAATGCTCTTGCTGCCAAACAGAGTGAGGTAGAAGTGGCACAAACTGCATTGGAAGCTTCCCAGGCTGCTCATGAGGAGGAGAAACAGGTCCTTCAAGCTCAAATTGCCTCCTTCACAACCATCTTGGAAAAGGAAAGAGCTGACAATGTTGATATAATTAGGAATCTGACCTCCCTTATTCCTTCTCCCTCATCCACTTAAGCCTCTCTTAGTGTCTTAGGCACCTTTCCTTCCTGCTTTTGGTCCAAGTTATTTCTCTCTTATTGTTTTTAATGGGAGGTGATCATTGTATTCTGATCTATCAAAGAAATGGAATTTTTTGCTTTATGTGGTTCACTTCTGTGTTATTATTGCATTTCTTGTTTTTTTTCTCTAAAATCTTCATTGTTTTAGTGATAGCTCGAGTGGCCATGAATTATTAAACTCTTTTCACTTATTGGTCCAGCTTTTTGATAATGTTAAAAGGAGGAAGAATAGATTATACAGTGCTTATAACCCAATTGACTAACTTGTGTTTCATTCTGATTCTTTTACTTAACTTTTTTAGTTAGTAAGTTAGGTTTTTGTGGTGTTGTGCTGCTATATTTTTCATCATCAAAAAGGGAGAATTTGTTAGGGCATATGGAGTTTTGATGATAGACATGTGAATGAAACATGTTGTGAAAGATGGTCCATCCAAGTGAACAAAGATCAACTGCAGACAAGTTATGGATAAGATGATTCTGCGTACAAACAGAAGTGGATAACATTTATCACATCCGAAGTTGAGTTGAACAAGAAGTCTTGCAGAAGTTGAGTTGAACAAGAGGTCATGCAAGTTGAACAAGAAATCTTACAGAGATAAGAGAAGAATCCTATTGAAAGAAGAATCCTATTCAAAGAAGAAGTGAGAAAGTGGGCAGCAACAAGAAGAGTAAAACTATTTAGAGTCCTATTGAACATAGAAGATCACATCAATTGAAGGAATCTATGAAGTGTGTGCTTAAATACAAGAAACGAATTCAAAATCACTTACTCAATGCACTGAAAAGATAATCAACAATCAGCAAAATAAGTCACATACTTGAAGAAAAACCTGGTCCCTTACTTAGCAAGTCATAGACTGTTTGTAGTAGGTAGGTTCTTTGAGTTATAATGAGTCATTGTTCTAGTATCAGTGATGTATAAACTGGGTTAGGATTTATGCCTTCAAGTTAGGAAACTCAAAGATTTGGGAACACTTATCTTGGGAAGATTTGTGTTTTTGTAGTGATAGGAGTAAGAAGTTTTAATTCCCAGTTTACAAGAAATCTTGTAATTTTGTTGATTGTTGAGGATCAAGTGTTATAGTGAAGTTGGGGTTAAATCCTGTAGAGGTACAGGTCGTGGTTTTTTACACCTTTCTTGAGCCAGGTATTTTCTATGTAAAAACATTGTGTTCAACTTTTACTTCTGTGAACCACGTTTACTTACTTGTTCCACAGATAGGCAATTAGTAGGGCTCATACTATAACACTATCACTTCTTATCGTTTTGATCTTTTTCTCTAACTGATTTTCAACTTCTGTTTTATATTGCTACATGCATCTATTTCTTCATCCTTACTGTTTAGCAAATACACATAACAGTATCTAATGCAATCGTCAAAAAAAGTTATAAAATACTTTTCCCACCACGAGATGATGTTGACTTCATATCACACATATCCGTGTGGATTAAGTCTAAGAGACTGGAATTCCTTTCAATGAACTTATACAGATACTTAGCATTATTTTGATTCCATACACGTTTGACATTTTGATTTATTGCACTCGAAGTTTGGCAAAACTTTTAAGTTAATCAATTTTCACAATATTTTGTAATTGATGTTGACACTCAATTTTGACTCTATGTGCCTAAAATTAATGCTTTCAGACTTTCTGATCGTTAAAGGACACAAAATATATTTTTCACACATTTTTTACAATTTTTAACATATTATTGATCATCATCATTATTTTAGATTTTTTATCAATTTATTATCATATTTTAACTTTGCATAATTTATTGATTATTATTCTTAATTTCGTAAATTTTAAAATTTTTATCATTTATATTATTATTTTAATATTCTTGCACATACATCTACATACGTACATAACATAACATAACACTACAATTCTTTTTACATATTATAATTCTAATTGTTTATAGCATAATACATTTTTAAGTTAATTATATTTGTTGTTTACATTTTTCTGTAATTATGCATCGATATTCATATTTTTGCATATTATTTAATACAACCGGCGATAATAATGTCGGTTCGATACACAGAGCAACAAATCTATCAAGTCAAAATCATGTCAGCTTTTTTAAAAATGACAATTGAGATGACCGATTGAGTCCTTTATCCTTTGATTAATAGCATATTATTTATTGGTTAAAAAGGATAATTTTTATTTTTGAATAAAGAGAGGGGTCAACTAGTAATATAAATAAATGGGAAGTGATTAATGTTAACACACACATACACAGATTTTTTAATACACTCTCAAAACACACACAAAATTGCTCTTTCTTCTCTCTTTTGTCTCACACACACAAACCAGAAGATCTCCATCTTCTCTCTCAACAAACTCCAACCACCGCTGCCTGGCACCGCTGGAATTGACCACCAAACAACCGGCTACCACCCTACCCCACCCTTTGCTTTCTCATTCTCCTTTCTCTGGCGAACCAAAGTTTCAGCCAAAACCTCCAGCCGCACTATTATCGCTAGTCCTCTCCCTACCCCCTCTGTTTTATTATTTATTATTTATAAATGATGGTCACCACCATTGATGCATCAGATCGGATCGAAAATTTCACTCCAACAGCTCATTTATTTGTTTGGTCCTGTCTATGGTTGTCTTTGTTAACTTTAATTTATGGTGTTTTTAATCTTATTGGTGATCATTGTGAACTTCTATAATGAATGGTGCTTGTCCATGAACCTGTTTATGATTTTTGGGTAACTGTCTCACCCTTTTGGGTTTATTGACTACTCTGTATATTTGTTGTTCTTTGTTGATATTTCATTAGTTGTTTGTCAATTGTTCACATTTATTCCTGAAAATGGACTATTTTTTTGGATTTGTTCCTAATTATTTTTATTGTTATAACACTTACAATGAACAAATGTTATATGACATGGCCAATGAAAAAATTCTTCGTTGATTTTTGAGGCCTTCACAAAAAAAAACGGATTTTACGTATACAAATATATAATAAAATAAATATTTTTGGGCGATGAAGAAATCTTTATAATATTTAAAAACTTTATCCGAGCCCCACTTTTTAACAAAATTATATTTTTATATACGTATACATACCTTTTAATTTATTTTGATAATTATTTATTTGTTACTAACATTTTTATTACAAGTGTTTGTACAGGTTTTCGGAAATATTTATCGGCAAAGGCATTCAAAAAAGACTGTAAATTTTGTGTTTGTATTTTTGCGTTACTACACTTGTACAAATGTCAATTATAGTAAAATTTTATTTTTTGAAGCATTGGGCGAGGATGTTCTTTATTTATACAAACTTCACCACGCATTTAGACAAATTTATACAAATCTAGGCCATTAATTTATACATTAAATTGATTGAGATAATTAATAAAAATAATTCATATTATATACATTTAAAACATTACATAATCTTTTTCTTTAGAACAATTTTTTCTTTATTCAATCTTTACTTTTCTTTTCATATATATTCCTATATGTACTTTTATTTATACATCTTCACGTACTTTTATACATATTTTTACTATAATATATATAATTTATACATTCTTTACATATAAATTATTTACATTATTTTTATACATTTTATATTTGTATGTATACACATTGATTTTTTTTTAATAAATCTAAGTCTGGCCGGAAACCACATTTGTGGATTCTAAAGGGTGCCCAATCCCTTTTCTTCAGAATAATTTGAACTCTTACCTAGAATCTAAACTGGTTCGTAGATTAAAACACAAGTCATACATGTTAATAAATAAATAGGTTTTCTTATTTTCCTAAAAAATTAGGTGGCGACTCTGTACAAAATTTATTCTTTTATAGTCCATAATGTCGTGCTTGTTTGACCTAAGGTAAAAATCGGGTATGACAATTGAAATGTCCTAATCGTTCATACTAAAAATAATTAGACTCAAGCAAGTAAGAAGAAATTGAACTTTTATTGATTTCAACATTTATTACATTCATTTTGAATAGACCCTCAATGAGGTAGACTTTTCCTACGTACATTTCTCCTTTATTAAGTATAATTTTTTCGAAAACAAAGACACATTTGAATACATTTTTATCAAGAAGTGATACAGAAATCAAGTTCTTCCATAACTTCGGTACATATAGGACATTGTTCAAAGTCAACACTTTGCCTGATGTCAGTTTTAGGCAGACCTTACATGTTCCTTGAACTTTTGCAGTTGCAGAGTTTGTCATATAGATCTTCTCGTCGCCTTGAGTCAGAGCAAATTCAACAAACAACTCCTTATTTGCACAAACGTGGCGGGTGACACCTAAATCCATCCACCATTCTTAAGGATTTCCTACCAAGTTGCATTCAGAAAATATGGCACACAGATCGTCCATTTTTTTCTTGGATTCAACCATATTTTCTTGGTCCTTCTTTTGCCTTTCTTTGGGGCACGATAATCTGTTGACTTGTGGACAAGCTTGCCACAATTAAAGCATTTCCCTTTAAATTTCTTCTTAGGTTGATTTTTTTTCTGTCCAGCTTTCTTCCACTTTTTTGAGTTATTGTGGTCTTCTTCTACGATGTTTTCTCCACTCATTGCAGAATTCCTTTTTGACCTCTATTCTGCGGCTTTGTTGTCTTATTCAATACGCAATCTTACTATGAGATCTTCGACTGTCATATCATTTTATTTATGTTTCAAGTAGTTCTTGAAGTCCTTCCACATAGGTAGCAACTTCTCTATTATTGCTGCGAATTGAAACACCTTGTTCACAACCAAACCTACAATAATGTTTACGTAAACATTAAGAACATTTTTAGCATGTTCAACTAAGGTATTTACCAAACTCATACCTTCCACAAGGAGATCGTGGATGATAACTTGCAGTTTCTGTACTTGAGATACAACCGACTTGTTGTTAATCATTTTATACTATAGGAATCTTGTAATAAAGAACTTCTTGGTTCCAGCACCCTCAGTCTTGTATTTTCTTTATGGTGCACCCCATAACTCTTTTGACGTCTTTATTTCACTATACACGTTGTATAAGTCGTCTTGGAGACCACTTAGAATGTAATTCCTGCATAGGAAATCAGAATATTTCCACGCCTCCATAACGACAAATTTCTCCTGGTTCGAAATTCCCTCAGGCAACTTTGGAGCTTCCTCAGATGTAAATCTTTGAAGACATAAGGTTGTAAGGTAGAAGAACATCTTCTATTGCCACCTTTTAAAATCAACACCCGTGAATTTTCTGGGTTTCTCCGCTGGTGCTATTGCCTACGGAGAACTCGTACGACTCGTTGTAGAAAAATTAGTTGTTGCCACACTCATCCCAACATCATTAACATGACTATCAGTAGTCATTTTTCTATTACAAAAAGATAATCAACTTTAGTATATCGTAATACTACTTATAAAGTTGTAGCAACTTTAAACACCCCTTGTTTCGGGTTTAACAATAAAGTTTTTATGACTTCCAATCGTTAACCGAATGACCTTTAACTTATGATGAAGTTCTTATGTCTTCAAATTACTTGTTAAGTTTAAACGAAGTAGAAGGCGTAAATCTTTAATATCCAAAAACCAAATAATACAAATTACGGATAGTTCCTTAAGATTGTTGTTTCGGGTACACAAAATCTGTATGTTAGTTCACTAAACTTCAACACAAGTTCAAGACGTTTCAAGAACACGTATGAAGGTTTCAAACACCTTCAACACAAGTTCACTATTAACTATCAAAGAAGTGTGTTATATTATTAAGAAATAAGATGAAACAAAATAAGCCAAGACCTTAGAATTCACGAAGTGTCCTTAAGGAAATAATTCCCCTCAAGTACCCGAGGTTGCAGAATTTTCCTCCCAGAATAAAATGGCTTCACAACCAGAAAGTAGCGGTACCTCAAACGTTCTGGTTTACTTCTAACTCACTCGACGGGAGATGATCACAAGGAGTTTTTTTTAAGAAGACAAGAAGTGTTTTAATGCAGAAAAATTTTCATAAAAAATGCAGGTTTATATAGTCATGAAGTGCCTCTTCAGAAAGGAGGCAATGATTCATCGGAAAGGTGTATCTTTCTTGAATAGTCAAGTTTGTCTATTCGAAACAGTGTGTCTTTTTCAAACAACCACAACCATCCAAACAATCATACCATTTCCCGAAACAGTGTATCATGAGGCAGTATTTCGCGTTTCTGCAGTTGTTTCTGCACTACATGCATGCACGTTATTAGAGGAACAAAAAAACAACTGGTGCGTTTTTCCTTTGGATTTCCGGATCACTTGACTTTCCAAGTTTCAAATAAACTTTGTCCAGAAAATTAATCTCATCAATCAATCATTTGACAAATCCAAATCTGAGCCGAGCGAGCAACGACAGCAACGCAAGACTCCTCTTGGTTCTTGCCTCACTTTTGTAAACACATGAAAGTTTCATTCTCCCACCAATGTGGGAGAATTAGTAGACTTTCCTTACTTTTGAATATATTTTCCTTTTTAAGTGTTATCTCAATTTTTCCTCCACTTAATTTCCTCCATTTTGCATTAACACTTTTAATCTTGAACCCAACATACAGAAGTTAAGAGGGTAGTGTCTTTAGTGAAGTGGGATATAGTGTTCAATCCAAAAACTCAGGGAGGTTTGATCATAAAGTGTTGTAAATTGTGGAACCTGGCAGCTGTTGGTAAGATGATTTGGTGAGTGCAACAAGATAAGGAGCAATTGTGGGTTCAATGGGTCCATAACATCTCTATGAAAGAATGAGAGACTATATGGACTCATCAAGCACCTAAGGACTGCAATTGGTACTGAAAATAGTAAAATAAGATTAGAGTAAGAATGACTGCATGGTATACTCATGATATATACAATCTAACAAGAACTAGACAGTATTTCATGTCAAGGGCCTATAGTGCCTTAAAGGAGGCAAGGCCTGCTATGAGAGGTTCTGATCTGGTATGGTGTTAAGTGCTCATGCCTAAACGTGGATTCATGCTATGGGTGGCTATGCAGAAGAAAATGTTGACAAGAGAGAGGCTTATGAGGATGGGCATCCAATGTGATGATACTAAGTGTGTGTTCTGTGAACAGAATCAGTTGGAAACAGCGGATCAACTATTCTGTTGTTGTTCCATGATTAATTCTTTATGGTTAAGAGTTGCACAGTGGTTGGAGGTGCATACTAGGTTAAGAAATGTGCCAGAAGCCATCAGATGGATTAAACAGAAGCAGTGGAAGAGAGTCAAAAAAGAAATAGTAGAAGTTGGATATGGTGCTATGATCTACACTATCTGGCAAGTTAGGAATGCAAAGATTGTTGGAGGACATGCAGGGAATACCAATTTACTATTTTAGCAAATACAAACTATAGTTAAAAAAAGAATTGAAATGTATAGAGAATCTAAACTAGCTAGATAGGATGAGGCTTATGTAGATAAGAGTTTGTAATTAGTCTTCAGTTGTGGTTTTGTCCTGTTGAAGCTTAGTCTAGTTGGAACATCATGCTCTTTGGTTGTAACTAAAATTTTGGTGGTATGATAATATTAACATTTTATTGCCCTCCCACCTCACGCACCCCCCCACCTACATCCAAAAAAGAAGCTTCTTGATAGTCCCAAAACTGGACAAAACTGATTTATTACTTACCAAACTGTGTACGAGCAATTACACCCAATTTCAATATTCGAGTATCGATACGAAACATTGTTCCAGCAGAAGAATCCTATTCTTCTGCAATCTCTGCTCTCTTAATTTCAAACATAAGTTTAGTGGTCTTTTAAAATTAGATAACAATATTTAGAATGACCGGAACACAATTTGCTTGCTAATTGTGTAATCAGCTGTAAAGTATATTTGTCTATAGAGTATCTTTTAACTGGAAATGGATTTTAGATCAAGAAAAATGTGAGAACCGATTATTTGATCCAAAAGGTCATATTGCATGAAATACAATGTCCAGTAAATTGTGAGAACCAAATATTTGGTCCAAAGAATTGAACCAATACAATTGTGCATGCAATAAACTATGGACCGTGTTCTTTGCATTTTCCAGTGTGTTGTTCAAAAAAAGAAAGGGATACACATGAATCACATAGGTTGCGCTGACATTTCACCATTTCACGATTCAAGATTGCAAAATATCAAAACTCTTCATCGCTTCTATGATCCGTGGCAACTAACAATAGATTTTTCTTTTTTGTTGCTGTTATTCCATCTGTTTCAGTCATATCCAAATCTTTTGGATTAGTTCCATCAGGGAGCTCCCAGTTAAAGTGGAGGAGTAACTGAGCTAGAGGATGTATAATATTTGCTACACCAAATAACATTCCTGGACATATCCTTCTTCCAGCACCAAACGGAACAAACTCAAAGTGATTTCCTATGAAGTCAATAGAAGAGTTCTCAAATCTCTCTGGTATAAAACTTTCGGGATCATCCCAACTTTCGGGATCTCTTGCCAGTGCCCATGCATTGATCAATACTCTTGTCTTAAGAGGTATGGTGTATCCATTAATATTTATTTGCTCCCTGCATTCCCTAGGCCCTATAAAAGGAACCGGAAGATGTAGCCTTAATGCTTCCTTAACCACTAACTTCAGGTATGTCAACTTGTCAAGATCTTCTTCATCATATTTTTTCTTTCCCTTAAAGACTTGTCTCACTTCACTTTGGGCCTTGGCCATGATATGTGGGTTCTTCATCAATTCTGTAAATGCCCAAGTAACAACTGTAAATGAAGTTTCTGTTCCCGCCAGAAAGATGTCCTGCATCAACAAACCAATAAATGAAGTTAAAACATATAGGGTGCGTTGGTACGAATGAAAATGTTTTTCGTGGACTATACGTAAAAAAAATTTACTTATTTTTTAGTGTTTGGTAAGTAACCAAAAATGTATTATTCGAAGAGCATTCATATGTAATTTAGAAAAATACTTTGGTTGCAACTTGGTGGATGGGGTGGGGAATGGGGATTTGAGGATAGCAGGGGGTGGGATGTCAAGGGGTGCGGTGTTGGGTTGTTGGGGAAGAGAAACAATGAGCTTAAAATATCACTTATGCAGTTTGTTTTCCAACTTCTATTAAGAAAGACTTTTTTTATTTTTATGAAGCTCATTTTTCTACGGAAAATGTTTCTAGAATGTTTTAATCAACCAAACATTAAAAAATTTAAAAATATGTTCCTCCATACCAAACACACCCACAGATTCTTATTTAAGGCAAAAAAAAAAAAAAAATGTGTACTAAAAGCAGCTTAAGGAGAAACCTTAAAAGGGGTGTGGAGCTATAAACTCCTAACTTTGAGAATGCACTGCAACATTGATTTACAACATACTAAAAAATGATTTAAATGTAGGAATAAACCTGCAATTAGCCTGAATTATCTTTGGAATTTTTGATGAATTACTTTGATGGGGAAAAATGAAAGGTCTACAGTCTACACATTACCATAATTATTCAGACATTTGAAAAGTATACATCATGATATAGACATTAGCAATGAGAAAAAGAACTATCTGGCATATACTGATCTGAAATTAGCGAGAGAAACACTAATTAAGTGGACCCTACACAAACTAATAATTTGCCCTCGAATAATTATTAGTATATGTTTTTTCTTGTAATCAGTTATCTTGTTCAGACTCCTCGAGAATTTTGCTCCATTCGTGTAGATACTCCAAAAATGCATTATTTTGAAGGGTGTGACAAGTAGTGATTAGATATTTTTAAAGAGTTTGAGCAACATTGATTACCAAAAAATAATCAAGATCAAACTGTTTAAAAGGAGATGAGAGCTAACTTACAAGAATCACAGCTTTAATGTGGTCATTTGTGATTGGAAACTGAAGTTCGGCGTTCTCCTTCACCCTTAGGAAAACATCAACCAAATCTTCATCTCCAAACTCACCATTTTCCTTCTTCCCAGCTGCTTTATTTTCGATATGCTCATTGAGGATGTCCTCCATAACTGCATCGACATTCTTATGTGCACTCATCAATCTAGATTTCGCACCACTTATGTTGTGAAGTAACTTCCAAGAAGGGAACAGATCAGCCACATCAAATCCTCCAATTACTAATATTACTTCATTTACTATTGTTATTAGCTCATCTTTATCTCTGCATATTTTTCCAAAGGCTGCTCTACAAGTGACAGAGTTTGTAAACCAAAATATTTTTTCTGTTATATTTACTGTAGAACCTTTCATGGAACGAATTGATGAAACGAGATTTGAAAGCTCATCTTCTCGGATTGAGCTAAATGATTTGACCATCTTTGTACTAAGAAGTTCAATCATACAAATTTTGCGCATTTGTCGCCAGTACTCACCATATTGGCCAAATATAACATCTTTATTATTGTAAAATATGACTTTTGTTGATGTAAGTTGTGGTCTAGTAGCAAAGGCGAGATCATGAGTTTTTAGAATTTCTTTTGCTATACTAGGTGATGATATGACCACAGTAGGAACTTGCCCGACTTGTAAGTACATAAGAGGTCCATATCTTTGGGATAATTTTCTAAGAATTCGATGTGGAACTTCTCCCTGTCCGATCAAGTGATGCAGACTTCCAATAAAGGGTAGTCTCCATGGACCTGGAGGAGGAAACCTGCTGATTTGTTTTTTGTTTCTCCACTGCTTGGTGAATAGAATAAAAAGGGAGGTGAAGAAAAGAAGCAAAGAAAGAAAGTTGAAATTTAGAGAGGAGTAAAACTCCATTCAACAGTAAAGAAAGAAAACAAAGTTTGTGATGGAACAAATGATGATCTAAAAACAGATAAGTCATAGCTGCTTTTATAATTGTCTCATACCCAAAACCCAAATGGATACTAAATCTATAATAAGGACCAAGTAATATGAAGTGTAACGAGTATATTACATCATTATAATTTATCTATATCTATTTATCTATCTATATATTATAAAAACACAAATAAAAATATTGAATGACAAAGTATCGTTAAAATGCTGATTGATTATATCCTTTTTAATCAAATTCTATGATATTTCTATTGGCTATTGACTATTTTAGTAAAGAGAAAATGGTTTATTACCCCTCCAACCTTTAGTCGAAATCCCAACTACACACTCAACCTTTAAAGGTGACCTATTACTTTCCTAAACTTATTTTTACCGAATTTATTACCCCCTGAACTTTTATTTTTGATTTTTTATGACTCTAAAGTGCTGACATGTCCAAGAAAGTGTATTTACTTCTCTTAGGCGCGTAGGACTTGCCTACAGTACACAAATCTGCATTTTTTAAGCCACGTGTAAATCCAATTTTTTTTTTTGATTTTCTTTTTAAAAAATCCTCATTTGTTAGCCATTAAATCTTCCATCTTCTCCATCTTCTTCCTTTTTTTTTTTTGTCATTTTCAAAGCTTGAAGTTTGAGTTTTGTTGTCTACCATTTCAAAACTTTCAATAATAACCTCCATTCTAAAATTGAAGCTTTAAGGTTCATAATCTTCTTCAAAAAGATTCAAAACAAAAAGGTTTTGTTGCCTTATACGTTTTGTTTCTTCTTCTTCTATTTCTCAAGAAAAAAAGATTCAAGAACTCATCAATGGTGTCCAAGATTAATTTCTCATCTTCCTCATCTCCAATTCATTTTCTTCTTCTTATAAAACCCACAAAAAAAAATCCATTTATTTCACTTTAAAAAGAAAATTCAAAATTCCATAAGAAATGATACAAAGTTACAAAAGTCTGAAACACTAAATTGATTGTACAGTAATTTGTAAAGTTACAAGGAGTGAGGTTCGTTCTTTCTTCTCAGAACAAAAAACCACACCAATAAGCCTAAAGCACTAAATTTTCTTGAAGCAAAAAAAAATAAAAAAAAATAAAGAGAGAGAAAGAAAGAGCTTCCTTCTTTGCAAAATCAACAACAACAACAATAATTTATTTCTTCTTCACAAACAATGACATCAATGACATCCAAGAACTCATCAATGACATTTTTCTTTCTTCCTCTTCAATTCTTCTTCTTCTTCACAAACAATGGCACCAAAAACTCATCAATGACATTTCTTCTTTTTTTTCTTCTTCATTTTCTTTCTTCTTTTCAACAAAACACAAAACATCATGGCTGCTCCACACACACACAAACCAAATTTTGAAATTCCATAAAAAATAACACACCATGGTTGCTCCCCCCCCCCCCCCCCCCCAAATTTTACAATTCCATAAAAAAAAACAACTCAATTAACCATTATTTCAACACACAAACACCAAATGGGTCATCTTCAATTCCATCAAAATAGTAAAATTAACAATTACTTCTACTAAAGACTCTAAAATCACCAAATTGGTCATCTTCAATTCCATCAAAACCACCAAATTGGTCATCCCCAACAGTGACACCCACTTGATTAAAATTAGTTTTGACAATTTAACTCAGATTGTTGATCCTAAAAGAGAAAAATTATTATCGATTTAGCGTTAACTGAGGTAGCAAAAGCTATTACTTTTAGCTTTTTTTATCTCCATCAAGTATTTGATATATTTCCTTTTCTTAATGAATTTTTCTAAAAGCTATGGCTAAGATTGCTATCTGAACAATGGAAAGAAAAAGGAGAGAATCTGGGAAAGAAAAGAATGGGAAGAAAATAATAATATTAAAGGGAAAGAAAAGAAGAGAATATATATATATATATATATTAAAGAATAATAATTAATTTTTTTATATAAAAAAGATAATATTACGTGGAAATTAGGTGGCATTACATGACAGGTGCGTGTTGCTTACTTTTCATTATGCATCTGGGCGTCAGCGTTTGGGGGGTATATATTTCATTTTTAAATAGTTCGGGGGGGGGGGGGGGAGGGTCATAGGACCCTTTCAAAGTATAGGTGTGTAGTTGGGATTTGGGGTAAAGGTTGGAGGGATATTTGACCATTTTCTCTTTTAATAAATAAAAAGAAAAGAGAAAATACATAATTACCCCATTGATCTTGTTCGAGATTTGCAAAAAGACACCTAATCTTTAACTTCGACCTATTATCCCACGATTCTTCTTTATTTCGTTGCAAACACACCATTTTGACCCCCTACATGTACACATGCTCCACAGGCGTGTGAAAGGGCTCAAATTTGACTTTTTTGATCAATTACAAGCTGTCACGTGTAAAATAATTTAATATATAATTTATATTCTTTTTTTCTAAAAAAATAATATTTATTTATTTTTAAAAATTATTTCATACCCCCCCACCCCACCCCCGCAACCCCCTATCCACCATTGTCTTCTTCCCCAATTTCTTCTTCATCACCATCACTCAACAACATCAATTAAAATAACAACATCAATTACGCCCACAACAACAACATCATCATCATCACCATAACCCCACCCTTTCTTCTTCAACATAATGCCACCATTAAAGCTCCTCCATTGAAGTTTTTTTTAAAAAAAATCATATCATTAAAGCTACATTTTGCAATTAAATCATATCATTTAACTACCCATCATTTCTTCTTCAACACAATATCTTCTTCAACACCATTAAAGCTCTTCAACACAATGTCACCATTAAAGCTCTTTCATTGAAGCTTTTTTTTAAAGCTCCATTAAAGCTTCATTAAAGCTCATTTAACTATCTTTAAAACTCAATTTAATCATTTAACTATCCTTAAAACTCAATTCAATCTTAAAACTAATTTTTGAATTAATTTGAACAAAAAAAAATTGGACGGGGAAAGTGTTGGATGCGAGACGGCGAGGGGAAGGGGGAGGTGCTGGAGCGGG
Source organism: Capsicum pubescens (assembly GCA_030864215.1). Classification (NCBI taxonomy): domain Eukaryota; kingdom Viridiplantae; phylum Streptophyta; class Magnoliopsida; order Solanales; family Solanaceae; genus Capsicum; species Capsicum pubescens. The sequence continues at coordinate 85,824,228 of CM061543.1, forward strand.
GGTGAGGGGTGGGGAGGAGGTGTTGGACGCGAGGGGTGGGGAGGGGAGATGCTTGATGGGGGGACGTGGAGGTGCTGGATTAGGGGTGGGGGGGTGGGGTATTAAACTAAATAAAAAGAAAACTTGTATTAAAAAAATAAAAATATATGAAATTAAACGTATTTGGCAACATCTGATTGGCGCGTGTATTTCACTCTCCTTGTTGTGATTGAGATTAAGCGAAAAATGGTGTGTTTGCAACGAAATAAAAAAAAATCGTGGGGTAATAGGTCGAAGTGAAAGTTTAGGTCTCTTTTTGCAAAACTCGAACGAGATCAGGGGGTAAATATGTATTTACTCTAAAAAAAATGGTTAAAAGATATTTTTGTCATTCAATAATACAATAAGAAAGAAATACTGACAGATAAATAGGAGTGTTAATGGTACAGTTTGGACATTATATTTTATATATTTGGCACCCCCAAACGACAAAGAATTTTGTGCTAATCTGTTCCCTATGTAATAGCTCGAAATCATATAAAAAATGTAAACCATACTAGTCAAGTCTTAATGCGACAAACTCATGACTAAGCGATAGATGAAAGCTGAATTCAATTTCAAATTTTCCATCAGCTAATATTTCTATTAGTTATCTGATAAAATACGTACTCTATTTTTTTAATATCCTAACATAACAATAGCCTGCCTCTTGTTGCCCCATACTCTGCAGTCTACTATTTTAATTATCCTGACGTGCTCCATAGGGGCGTATCTGTCCACTGAGTTCATAATACCTAACCTTTTTAACTGCTAGCTGCTAATCCCAAATCAATTGGGAATCTGGAATTAGAGTTGGTGAAAATTTCATAGAGAAGATCTTCAAAATCTTTAATTTCCGGGTTTTTTTTTTTAAATTGCACCTATTAAGTGAAAATTTCATTAAATCTTACATATTACTCTATAAGTCGTTCAATTTTAAATTCTTTGAGGGCAACACATGTAGAGGTCCTTGATAAGGATAGAAGGTTAATAGGTAGTTGAGAGTCTCTTGATACTAGCCTATTCATGTTTTTGAATTAATGGTAGTGTAGAGCACCATGTTTGTCTTACTATTAGCCTATTCATGTTTTTGACTTGATAGTAAGCACCGTGTTTTTTGTAATAATTCACGTAGTCTTTGGCTTTAATTGGTATCTGTCACCATATGTTGTTTATTATATTTAGGTGATCGAATTTGTTGTTGTTATTACAAGTGTTTGCATATGTGCTCTGTACAGTTTTGTTATCAGGTATTATATTTTTTTTCACTATCAATTTTTTCTCATTTAGTTACCATTTTGATTTGCTTTACATGAGCCCAAGATTTTTTGGAAAAAGTCTCTCTACCTCTAAGAGATAGTGACAAAGCATGTGTACTCTCTATCTTTTCCAAACCACCTTATGATTTTTACTAAATATATTGTTGTTTAACCAAGAACATTTGTACTAATATTTGAATTGATTCTACTAGATACCTTGCAAATTTTGAATAGAATTTTACACTAAATAACTATTTCAAATCCAATATAATTACGTTTTTTATGTAGATATTTTCAACTAATTACTCTAAGTTATAACAAGACTTTGAATAAGTGTATCATTTTCTGTTGGAAAATATATTGCATGAACAATATAAACATCGATGAAGAACACAAAGATGAAGGCTTATTCGAACAACTAACATAGGATATGAGATTTGAAACACACGCAAAATACTTTTTTAAAAATGATATTTGCTCCCTCTCCTCTGCGAGATTGTTATGGAATTATATGCAAATTATTTTAGTGGATATGATAAGCCCATTAAATTTTGCACTAAGCAAATGGTGAAGAGATTCTTCTGAAAAAAATAAAAATAAATCCGAGCTTGATCTTTTTAGAGAAGAAAAGACTCTTAAAAGTTTCTTGTAAAAAACATGTCAGAAATAGAAAAGTTGAATTTTAATAGAATAGGTATAAATCAAATAATGAAAGGTCACAACTTTCCATCTAAGAGGCACCTCTTCATATAAAATACACATCTTATTAAAAAAGATACCTTTTCTCCAAAAGACACCTCTTCATAAAATATATTTAATAATTTAATTTAAACAAAAAATCCAACTATCTCCACCTGTTTAAATCTAAATTAGGACACAAATCAAGTTATGTTCACTTATAAAGTAATGTATCTTTTGATTGAACGGTACTTTAGTGCAATGACACAAGATAAATTTGAAATTTCACGTAACATAATTGTAACATCCCACATTTCGGGCTAGAATGTAAACCGTCTTTTCCACATACAAATGCTTCAAAATCCGTAAATCCTATGAAAATTTAATGTGTTAATCAATTATGTAGTGTGGGAATCTGGTTGAGCATGAAATAAGATCATAGAGGTCCTTTAACTCAAGGATGAGTTGAAAACATTTCTATCGATTAAGTTTTAGTGGATGATTTAACTTGAATCAACTTTCATCGACCATGACTCTTTGTTCACATCGATTAGAGAACCTAATATATATCAAATTAAAGGTCCTTGAAGTAGCTTTCCAACGATACCAATTTCTCCTAAATTGGATAACCGAGCGAAAAGTTATGACATTGCAAAGTGGAGTGCGTCGCCTAACAAATCGCCTAAGTCCACTGAAATGGTTATTCCATAAGTTAGGCACCGCCCAGCATAGATTATGCCATAATTTAGGTGCCGCCAAACCTAGCTTATGCCATAAGTTAGGCGCCGCCCAACCTAGCTTAGGCGATGGGCAATGCGGCGCATACCTTATGGCCCAACAACGTAAATTCATCATTTTTAAGTCATTTTAAGGGAAACTAAGTCCTTTCACATCCCAAAAACGTCCCTAATCATACTTAGAAAAATTTAGGATTATTAGTAACGTCTAAACTCTTCTAAGATCCCTAGTTCATCCTTCAAGAACACAAGAGGAGAAAACAACTAGGGTTTGAGCAATCAAGCTTAAAGGTCCAATCTTTTCGAAGCTTCTTCATGAATTCTTCGCAACTAAGGTACGTAGGGGTTTTACTAAAATTACTTGGGCATAAGAAATTGTTTCAACAACTTTTAGCATTGAGAAATTATGAAATCTTAAAGGGGTTTTGGAATTTACATTGATATTTGCATTATGAATTCTGTAGTAACATTATTGTTTTGGTCTTTAGGCCTTCCCCCAAATCAACTTGAAATCTTATATATATGTATGTATGTGTTTAAAGTTGATATTTGAATTGAGAGCATGACTCATATAGAATCCTTCTCTTGTTATGATTTTTCCCACTTTTCATATGATATGGATTATTTCGAATGCATCTTGAAAAGCATGATACGAAATGTCTTGATTAATATTATGACTTGATTATGGTTTTGAATTCAAAAGAGAGGGTTGTTCATGTTGATAAATGTTGAACATATATATAATGAAAGAGTTTCATGGTTTGTCAAAAATACATGACCACCACATGTTTATTGAAAGGATGAGAATCTTTGCATAGTTTTGACTTGTGTTTTCGGAACATGAAATCGCTTATACTATTTATATGTTTGGGTGGTATGAACTGTGTTTTAATGAAATATCATGCATGATACATTATGGCTCAGAAATATGACTTGCAAGTATTGGTGTGACGATACCAATACAGATAATTCCATGGTAATTCAAAATCAGAACAGAATGCATGTTTGAAATCAGATTTTGGATTTTGAAACCTAGAATGATGCATACTTAGAAAGGGTTAAAAATGGGCATAAAGATACTTAGAAGGCACGAAGTCAGACAACTCATTGCCTGAATCCTTGTTTTGCCGATACAATATTATTATGTCCCCTAGAGGGATTATACGCTGGCCTAGTTCCCTATGGCATATCAGAATAGAAACTCCAACCCTTGCGGCAAACTTGGGTTGGGTGCTTTTCCGCTGAGTTAATGGCGGAATCCATACGGCCCATGGAGTCGTAGACTTATAGGGAGTGCCACCTAACTCAGAAGTAATACAAAGATCAGAAACTGTATTGACAGAAAGTTTTTATGATTATAAAAAATGCCTATGTGTTTTGAACTTATATCATACATGATGTTTTATCACTAGATCTCAACTATTTTATTTATATAAAACTTTATTTTGGATTGCTTTGCCTACTAGTATAATTGTATTAACCCCCTACCTTTCAGGGTCTGAGGCTCAGTCCATAGGTCTTGCTAACCCGCAGAGTTTCCAGACAGAAAGTGAAGTGTGAAGTTGATGAGCCTTCTTTATTCTAGAAGGCCCACGTCTTTTAGGCATTTGTTATTCATGTTGGGTTTGGTCCACTGGGGTCCTTGTCCTAGTTTTTAGACATTTTTGTTTGGTATGTAGTAGAGATTTCACAGACTGAGTCAGATGTTGTCTAGATGTTATTGAATTTCATTCTTCATTATTACATTAAACTCAAAGTATGACCATGTTTCCATATTAATTTATGTATTCCGCATGTTCTATTATTGTATGAATATTATGCATGATTACCAGATAGAGAAGGGCGTCCAGGCCTTCATGGTTTGGGATGCTCTTCACGGCTAGGGTTTTGGCTCAGGTCATGACAAACTTGGTATCAGAGCATGGTTCATGGTCCCAGGGTGTCTGTAAAATCGCGTTGGGTAGAGTCTTGTTTATGGGTGTGTAGCATGCCACACTTATAAATAGGAAGCCACTAGGAGTTTAGGGATGTTTGTCTTTCTTCATATTCTAGTTCGTGCTATAGATTTAGAATGTTCCTTTGACATACTCTAGATCGTACTATGATGTCATCTGTACAAAAGTAAAGTTATCTCGATTCTTTTCTTACTCTGATGTTCTCAGATATGTATTATTGTTGAGGTGATTCAAGTGCAGAAGTTTAGAAATCTAAATAGTATGGTCCTTTCTGATTGAGCCATAAGAGATTATAAAAACTATGCAAGGACTTGAGGGGAGTCCGTTAGTGCTTCAAGGTGTATTAATTCTAGTGTAAACTTTGATTCTGATGAAATCGTGCTTTTTAGCCTGAGGTATTAAGTGTATCCAGTCCCTTTCAAAATTTTGTTGTAGGGAATATTGTGTACCAGAATATTGGAACTATATTTCCATCCGAATAGTACTGTATGTTAAAGTGTCATGACCCAATGGTAGTGAGATGGTCCAGAAGTTGGTGACATGAAGTCACTGGGTTAGCAGCCAGAGTGAGGGTGACTATTGCATAAATAAGTTGTTTAGTTGTATGACCCTTTGATTTAGGGGTGGTCCTCTCTTTTTTATGGTGGTTGGATAATATTATGGAAAGACTTGTAGATTGTATAGTAGTATATAAATAAAGTATTTGTCTTTGATTTTTTTTTTATTCAAAATAGGGAAAGGGTCCAAAGTGGATAGTTATGGTGGTTACAGAAATCTATTATAGTTTGTGAATGAAAATGGTTAGATTAGCCAATAAGTTTTAAGTATAGACTCATTGTTGTATGTGGAATTTGAAGGTAGTCTAAATGTATGCTTGTGTAAGTAAGTATGATGTGAGAGAGTAGAATATGTAGATAAGATTTTGTTGGGTTATAATATAAGATTAAGGTTGACACATGTCTATTATATGACCTTACCCCCCTTGATTTTCTTTTCTTGAGTGGTTATAAACTAGTACTTCATGTGAGAAGGTATGTAGTAGATTTTAAGGTATAGTAGTAGTGTCGTAGAGGGGACGTGATGGTAGTAGTAGTTAAATGAAATGAGTATTTTGAGTTGATTTTTCAATTTGATGGACTAGTATGAGATGTTGCATGCTTCACCGGTGGTACGCGATTGTTGCTATAGGCTTGAAATTTAGATGTAGAATGTAGTGGTGAGAATAGTAGCTTAAGATTAATGATGTATGTTTTGTGGGAATGAATTAGTAGGCTTGATGTGATTTGTAAAAAAGCCTAGGTTGATAGGCTGGACTGCTAAGTAATTCAGGAGCCCATGCGTCAGAACCTATGATATAAGATATCATAGCGCAAAAGAAAGGTATGCGTCAATACTTTGAATGTACTGGTATTTTAAGTGAGGTAGGCTGGTATGCATGGGTTTATGTGCATGAACAATAACTGACTGAGTAACATGAACATAACTTAATAAGAGAACATGAATGAATACATAAACTATAACTGAGCTCATGTTAACACTAGTTACTGAGTTTTGAATACTGATTAATTGATATCTGAGTTTACTGATATTGTAATACTGATAACTGAGTGACTTTTTTTGACAGTCCTAATTGATAATTGGGTGACTGTTTCTGACCTTCCTAATTCCGTAGAACTGAATTGAGTTCTATACTGAGCTGGGAGACTATATTTGATAGTCCTAATTCTGTAGAACTGAACTGAGTACTATACTGAGACTGAATTGAAACTAAAACTATGAAAGGTAATCATCTAAGCGACATGCCACTATTTGAATAGATTGGGGTCCACACTGTAACCTAAGTTGGAAGGGTGTCAGGACCGTGCCACATGTAAAGATAAGATGTGAGTTAACCCTCTCTAACAGAAAGCTCTTTTGTCAACCCACACTTTCAAGAAAACTCGTATGAGATGTATCAACCCTTGTCTGGCTGGAAGATATCTGAATCTACGCTGGCTACATAGTTCTGTAATGTAGGGATTGCTACTAAGGGTCAAACCTATGCTGGCAGGAATGCCTCCATCCCTGAGTTCACTCGATGCTGAATCCTACTCCAACAGAATAGACACTGAAATGATTTCTAGTCCATACTAGGCTTGACTGAACTGTTACTAATCGAACTATCTAACTGAATTGAACTAAGTTCACTAGGTTCCGCTAACTGATGGAGTACTACTGAATCTAGTTAAATGACTGAGTTTACTAAGTTTTGAACTGAATACTTAACCAAGACTGTGACTGATTACTGAGTAGTATATTCGTAACACTACTGAGACAGTTCTATAACTACTATAGCTCTATGTAAACAGCTAAATTTTTGGGTATTGAATACCCCCAGGACTCGATAGCATGAAAAGTAAAGCATAGAGTAAACTTGAAAAGCTTAACACTATGAACTTGTTCATAACTCATCCATTGAGACATTTTATCAAACACTTGTGCGGCATAAGTTTACACATATACTAGCATGTCATGATTTTCCCCATTTAGTTTACATGAGCACCTTAACAAACACTTGGGGAACACCAATATGCACATGATACTAATCAACATATAGGCATCATAACACCAATTCCCAAATTAACAAATTTAATGTCTTCAACATAAGTTCACATGATACTACACACATGATAATCAATTCCACATGAAACTTATAATAAACCATGGATTAGAAACCCAATTAATATTATAATCATGAATACATTTAAATCCAATCAGGAAAATCATGAAATCAATCTACTTGAAGTTTAAAAAAGTTTCTTGGACTCCAAGGGTGAAAGAAACCCTTCGATGAACACTTCACATACCTTGGTACTTGAATTTACTAAGGTTTATGGTGAGTTCTTAAATCTTGAACCTTGAATTAGAAGCTTTAGGGTTTTGTTCTTGAGTAATTTTGAGAATAGTGAAAGGATTTTTCCTCTAAAGTGGCTAAATCTCATGCTTTAGGGGCTGATAGATATGGGAAAATGACCAAACTATCCCTGAGGATGCGTCTTTTTAATGACTGAAAACTAGCCTAGCAACGCGCATATCGACGTGCTTTGTCGATGAGATCGATGCAATTGATGACGCACTGCATCGAGTCCAGTTGGTTCACTAGAAATTACACTAGGAGCAGGGGGAAAATATTCATCGATGCAATAGGCGTCGCTGCACATCGAGATTGCATCGATACACTTGTTTGGACTCCTAAACGTGTTTCAAATATTGTTCAAAAAATCTAAAATTCATTCGAGAACACCAACTGACATTCCTGATCATGAAGCAACTTAAAGATAGACATTTAATGGTTGTAAAGGCCGCAAAATAAGATCGCCAACTATGAAGGCTAAAATAACTCTAAGTATGAATACTTAGATAAAAGTTTCTAAGTCTGGGACCCCTTAACAAGCCTTAAAGGACTGAATTAAGCTTAGGTTTTTGCGGGGTCTTACAATATCTCCCCCTTGGGAACATTTATCCTCGAATGAGTCTGACTAAGATGGGAGAACTGATAGACTGAAAGTATATTTTGTACATGCACAACTGAAACATGATTTAATGGATGAGACTACTGATATACTGAATTATTATACTGAACATGAATAACTGATATAGGATTTCATAACTGATATTACTGATAAGCTGGTTTTGTATACTGAACACGCATATATGATGCATGAGTACATGACTGAACTAATTCATGAATACATAACTGAGTATACAACGTCACTTGATACCAAGTTTTTAACTACATCTGAACATGAAACTGAGTAAATTTAAGGAAAACTGTTACCTTGAGCTGAGTCTGAGTTTGCAGAGAAGAGGTGAGGATACTTGGTATGTATATCTTTTTCTTCTTCCCAAGTATCTCCCTCTATGGACTGATTCCGCCAAAGAACTTTGATTAGAGGGACTTCTTTGTTCCTCAGTCTGCAAATCTGAAAATCAAGAATTTCGACTGGAATTTCCTCTTAAAAGAGGCTGTTCTGAACATCTATACCCTCTACAGGGACTACAACTTCTGGGTCACCTTTTTATTTCTTTAGAAAGAAGACATGAAACACTGGGTTCACTGAAGCTAATTCTGAAGGCAACTTATGCTCATAACCTACCTTTTTGAAACAACTGAGAATTCGGTAGGGACCGACATATCGGGGACTGATCTTTCCATTCTGGACAAACCTCTTTACTCCTTTCATAGGAGAGATTGTCAAATACACATAGTCACCAATCTTAAACTCGAGATCCTTTCTGCGCACGTCAGCATACGATTTCTGTCGGCTCTGAGCTGTCTTAAGCCTTTCCCTGATCAACTGAACTTTTTCTAAGGTATCAAATACCAAGTCAGGCCCTACCACTGCGGCCTCACCAATTTCAAACCAACCAATGGGAGATCTATATCTTCTCCCATAGAGCGCCTCAAATAGAGCAATCTGAATGCTAGAATAGTAACTGTTATTATACGCGAAGTCATTCAATGGAAAATGGACATACCAACTACCTTTAAAGTAAATGGCACATGTTCTTATCCTATCTTCTAGACTCCATATGGTCCTTTTTGCTTGACCATCTGTCTGAGGGTGGAAGGCTGTACTGAGGTGAACTTGGGTACCAAGACCCTTTTGGAAGGCTTTCTAGAAATGAAAGGTAAACTGGGTACCTCTATCTAAAATGATGGATAGCAGAACTTTGTACAATCTGACTAATTCTTTGACATAGGGCTTGGCATAATCCTTCACTGAATAATAGGTATGGACTGGTAAAAAATGAGCTGACTTAGTTGTAATACCCCGAGACTCTAACCAATAGTGCAACCATGAATCAAGATCATGAGAAATAAATTATAATGTTTTAGGTTGTTTTATGATCAAGGATGATGTGTATTAAGGCCTTAACTATGTCCTAATGATTGGGTGAATCAAAACATGTCTTACCTATTGAATTCTTGAGAAGGATTTGGGCATATTCAACTTTAAATAACTATATCTCTCATTATACTATGAATTATTGAGCCCATGACCTACCAAAAGATAGATAATTGAATTATCAATCCAAATATACCAATTTATCCAAAATCTAATGCCGGAGCAAAGAGTTATGCCTATCTTACTCCAGCATGTCAGTCTGGAAAATGTGTGACGACATTTTGTGACGGCCCGTCACAGGTCTGACGGCTTGTCACTAAAGGTCATCACAATTAGGCAGAAAATCATAAAATTCACCCTTTTGTGATGAAATTTTTTGATGGCCTGTCACAGGTTTGACGGCCTATCACAAATGTCGTCAGCCATTTTTTTCCAGCAATTAAGGGACGTTTTTAAAAGGGTATTTTGGTCTTTTCCACCCACTTTGACCCTCTATATATATCCAAGTAAAGAAGAAAACTTGATTCTTCTTCCATTTCATCAAGAATACTAGGGTTTTCTCTCCCAAAATCCAATCCAAATCTCCCAAGAACATCAAGAATCCAACCATAGATTTCACAAATTGGTTCAAGATCCAAGGTACCCTAGTCAAAAGCTTCAAGAACCCTAACTAAAGAAGTGGAAAAGGAGTCTATAACAAGTTTCTTCATTCAAATCCATAATCAAGGTATGTGGGGTTTGAACAAGAACACTCCTTTCGTTCTTGTTCCTAAAGATTTAATTTCTATTATTGATTTTCATGAATTTGCAAAGTGGGATTGCACCCAAATTATTCTATTAATGATTTGTGAGATTTGAATTGTTCAAGTTTGACATACAAGATTATTTCGTCATTTTATCTCTTAAATTGAGAATTTATTCCATGATTTGAATATTGTTATTATCAATTGATGATTTCCAAATGATTTGAGATAAGAGTCATGATTCAAGCTTTTCTATGAAATGTTAATTATTGAATATATATTGATATTTGGGACTGAAAGTCAAGAATGAGTCTTTTGATGTATTCCTAAAGTTTTGACATTCGATATGATTTGATAAGCAAGCACACTTGATGTTGAGAAAGATTGTTTGATTTTGAGTCAAGTTAGGAATCCACAGTTGTAAATGATTTACCGATGAAATATATTATTGTTTTAATCTTTGTGATAGAGCCATGAGTTTCTATTAATTAAGGTGTATTTCTTAACGCGTTCTAAGCTAAGTCTGGGAGGAGTATTTAGCACCGAGCGGGAAATGTGGTATTCCCCAAAACTATATTCCACCGTAGGATTGATGTTGATAATTTATGGGCCAGAGGCCGAGTATGGGATTGGGATAATGAAATTGAGGTTGTAATCCCTGGCAAGAGTACGACGTTCCCGCCAATGTGAGGTTCTCTCCTTAGGAGGGAAAAATATTGGACTCCATGCGGCTCACATGGTTTAGTTTATGTCGGTTATAAGAAACTCCCAAGTCCATAATAGTCCAAGTTTCATGAGTTACTGAGTCACTCTAAGTCACGAGTCAAAGAGTTTGAGTTGAGTCCAATGGTTTATGAGATTTATGAAGCATGTGTTATTATTGATGATTCATGGAAAATATGGTTCAGGTAACTCAAGCGAAGAGAGTCATTATTACCAGCATGCATAATTTTCTTATACATTTATGATATTATTTAAGTTTTCCCTGCACCCCCACATACTCAGTACATTCCCAAGTACTGATTCCCATACTCTTCTGTGTTCTATATTTTCTCGTGATGTAGGTTTAGGTGCTCAGTCTCAGCAGCGACAGTGATCTTCGAGTACCTCTATCTACATTCGTACAGTTAGTGAGTCCTCATGGTTCGAGGTCCTATGTACCTGATTTATGTCTTGATAGTAGATGGTTGTTTATTTCCAGTTCAGTATGAGCCAGTTAGGGATCTGTCCCAATGGCTCCTCAGTCTTATGTAGTATAGGCTTTGTCAGACTAGAGTACCAGTATGTACAGAACTTCATTATTTTGATTGTATAGGATAGTATCTCTTTGTATTCCATCACGTTCATGACATGATTATTCTTTCTTATTGCAGCTTAACTATTGTCATAGTGAGTTATAGAAGTGATGATAGGCTCAGATGGTTAGCTAGAGGCCGCGTGTGACCTTAAGCACCGTGTGATGTCTTTGGATGGGATCTTGGGGCATTACATTGGTCATCCTTTCTACGATAACCCAGACTAAAATATGCTGCGATGAGTATGGGGTAAACCCATCACAAAGTCCATGTTCACTTCTTCCTATTTCTATGTCGGAATACTGAACTCCTACATGGACCCACTAGGCTTCTGATGTTCAATCTTAACCTAGTGACATGTTGAGCATTTATCTACAAACCCTGAAATATCTTTCTTCATCCCACTTCACCATTAGACTTCCCGTAAGTTGCGGTACATCTTAGTGGCCTAGAGATGAATAGAGCAGCGTGCACCATACGCTTCTGTAAGAATCCGCTGCCTCAAGTCTTCTACACCCAGAACACATATCTGACCCTGGTAACGTAATACACCATCTCCCCCTTGGGAGAAAACCTCTATTTTTGATCTCTGGCTGATTCTTTCAACTTAACTAGACTGGGATCCCTGTCTTTCTCTTTCTTTACCTCAAAAACTAGAGATGATTCTGAACTACTCTGCACCCAAACACTACCTTCTGCTGAATTGACTAAGAGGATACCTAGTCGGGCAAGCTGAAGAACTTCTTTAACTAACTTCGTCTTATCATCTTACACATGAGCAACACTACCCATAGACATCCTACTGAGATCATCAGCCACTATATTTGCCTTTCTTGAATGATACCAGACACTCATATCATAGTCTTTCAATAACTCCAACTACCTTCTATGACGGAGGTTTAGGTCTTTCTGAGAGAATACATACTGGAGGCTTTTATAGTCTGTGAACATATCAATATGTACCCCATACAAATAGTTCCTCCAAATCTTTAAGGCAAACACTACAGCTACTAGCTCAAGATCATGAATAGGGTAGTTCTTTTTATGGGGCTTAAGTTGTCTAGAGGTATAGGCTATGAACTCACCTCTTTGCATCAAACCACACCACAAACCAACTCTGGAAGAATTATAATATACCATAAATCTATCTTAACCATCTGGTAAAGCCAAAATAAGGGCCATAGTAAGTCGAGTCTTCAACTCCTAAAACTCTTCTCACAAGAATTTGACCACTGGAATTTGACTTTTTTCTGAGTCAATATGGATATGGAGGATGCAATAGATGAAAATCCCTCAAAAAACTGTCGATAATAGATGGACAAACACAAGAAACTCTTGATATCTGTGGGAGAAATGGGCCTGGGCCAGTTTCTTGCTACTTTGGTCTTTTGAGAATCCACTCTAATGCCATAACCAGAAACTATATGACCAAGGAAGGCTACTTACCTTAGCCAAAATTTGCACTTACTGAATTTGGCGAACAACTAATGGTTTATGACAGTCTGTAACACTATTCTGAGATGGTTTGCATGATCATGTCCACTCCGGGAGGAGACAAGTGTGTCATCAATGAACCATATGACGAACATGTCCAAGTAATGCTTGAACACACGGTTCATCAAGTCCATGAAAGCTGGTGGGGGATTGGTGAGACAAAATGATATGACTAGGAATTTTAAGTGACCATACCGAGTTCTGAAAGCTATTTTCGGAATGTTACATTCTCTGACTCTGAGCTGATGATAGCCTGATCTGAGATCTATCTTAGAAAATTAACTGGCACCCTAAAGTTGGTCAAACAAGCCACCAATTTTGGGAAGTAGATACTTGTTCTTGACTGCGACTTTATTCAAATAAGGGTAGTCTATACACATTCTAAGAGAACCATCCTTCTTATGCATGAATAGAACTGGTGCATCTCAAGGAGATATGCTGGGTCTGATGAATCCCTTATCTAGGAGATCCTTCAATTGTTGTTTTAATTCTTTGAGTTATGCTGTATCCATTATATATAGAAGAATAGATATTGGTTGAGTATCTAGAAGAAGGTCTATTCTGAAGTCAATTCCCCTCTCGGGAGGAACTCCGAGAAGATCTTCGAGAAATACATCTGGGAATTCACATGCTACTGGAACTGACTCAAGACTGGGTGTATTGGAACTAGAATCCTTAACTCGAATGAGATGATAGACACACCCCTTAGATATTATTTTTCTTGCCCTTAGGTAAGAAACAACCTGACCCCTATGTGATGAGGTACTACCCCTCCATTCTAGGACAGGTTTATTTGGAAACTAAAATTGTACAATTTTATTTCTATAGTCAACTGAGGCATATCATGAATGAAGCCAATTCATGCCGAGAATGACATCAAAATCTATCATCTCTAATTCTACTAAGTCTGCTGAAGTGACTTCTGAGATACCATACCCACTGGGTAGAGACTGAGAAAGGCTTATCTAGAATTTTGGGATTGACTCCAAAGTCAACAACTATATAAGGAGTTATAAAGGATGAAGAATCTTCTAGATCTAGCAAAGAATAAATATGCAAATGATAAACTTGTAATATACCAGTGAACATATCAGGAGAACTCTCCTGATCCTTTCGGGACTAAAGTGCATAGAGTTAATTTGGGTGTTGCCCATTGGTGTCATTGGAAGTGGCACCCTACTGATTCTAGCGACCGAACTGAGCTAAGGGATGATTATGCTAACTCTACAAACCTACCCGAGGACACTATCTGACCCTGTGGCCTGGCTTTCCATATCTAAAATATACGTCACTGCCAGCTCTGTAGACACTCTAATGGTTTCTGTCATACTTTTGGTAGAGAGGATTTGTTCGGGCACTGCTAATACTACCTTAGGGTTTAGGGCTAGTTGCCCTATCATTATTGCCATCTCTGAATTTCGGCACTAAAGCACTAGCTGAGGACGGAGCTGGGACTAAATAGTTCTAGCAGAATAAGGAATAATTACCACTCTCTGACTTAAGTTGGGTAAAGTTGAAACTACCTGTTCTTGCTCTCTTTTTCTCCCTCTTCTTCTCTTTATTCTTAGCCTCTTCTATCTATTGAGAAGGGACCATGATCTTGGATATGTCCATCTCCTTAATTAGCATTGTAGGCCAACACCCCTTGACCATACTGTTAGACACACCAAAACAAACTTACTCATCTTAGATCTTCTATCTGCTATCATATGAGTGGCATATATTGCTAACTGAGTAAACTTAAGAGAATACTCTTGAACTGTCATGTTGTCCTACTTTATATTAATAAACTCTAAGACCTTTGCTTCTATTAACTCTAGAGGGAAGAACCTATCCAGAAAAGTAATAGCAAACTCCTCCCATTCTATGGGCCCTGCATCTGTGACCCTCTTTACTTTTCACTATTTGAACCACGAGTGAGCCACATATTGTAACTGATATGTGGCCAACTCAACACTCTCACTAGCATTCACCCCCATAATATCTGTAACCTTCTGCTCCTAATCAAGAAATTCCTATGGGCCCTCATCTGACTTTGACCCATAAAAAGAGAGGGTTCATTCGGGTGGAGTCTTGAATCCTGGATGCAGTAGTATTGACCACTAGTTTGGCCGGAGCGGAAGCTGGGCATTTATTCTGGGATGCCACAGAATGATCTAGGATGGTGAAAGCTACTCTGAATTTTGTGTGGGAGACATGCTAGTCTAGAGGATCTGGCTGGACGGGCTGAGGTGCTAGCTGATTTCCTGTTCTTCTTCCGTTCTTCTTTGTAGGTATGTTCTGTAAACAAAAGGGATAAAAGGATTAGACTGAGAGTTTAATTTGAGCTTATGTTCACTCGCACGACATAAATATAGAAAGAAGGGAAACTTTTCAAAAAAACATCTCGTATCCTTCTATCCATAAGTTTGGCACGCTACACACCCATGCACAAGACTTTACTAGACGCGAATTTCAAACTTCCTAGGACTCTATTGAACTTTAGGCTATGATACAAAGTTTGTAACACCTTGAGTCTGTACCTCAGATTCTTAATGATGCTAGCAACCCTGAAGGACCACCAGCTAACCCATGACTAGTACCTGCTGTGAGCACTGTATAATAATAATACTATAATAACAACCTATCTGAAATAAATGCAAAAGTAAGGCTGTAAACGTAATAAGGTTCATAATTTAAAGCCAATGCTGAATATTGATAATTGAATACTGAAACACATGTCTGAAATACTCTTTTCTGAAAGCCTCTAACTGTCTAAATTATGGAGTTGATGGGAGAAGCCCCTAACTAACTCTGACTACTGAAAACTATACTAAAATACTAAAATAATACTCTATCATCGAACTATGAGGACTCACCACTAAGTCTGCAGCTGAGAGGCTGGGCTGCTAATGTATGTTTAAGAGCCCGTGTGTTTGAACCTATGATATAAGACATTATAGCGCAAAATAAAGGTATGCGTAAGTACTTTGAATGTACTGGTATGCAAAGTGAGGTAGGCTGATATACATAGATTCATGTGCATGAACAATAACTGACTGAGTAACATGAACATAACTGAATACGAGAACATGCATGAATGCATAAACTGTAACTGAGATTACGTTAACACTGGTTACTGAGTTCTAAATATTGGTTAACTGATATTTGAGTTTAATGATACTGTAATACTAATAACTGAGTGACTATTTTTAACAGTCCTGATTGATAACTGGGTGACTATTTCTGACAGTCCTGATTTTGTAGAACTGAACTGAGTTCTATACTAAGCTGGGGGACTGTATCTGACAGTCCTGATTATGTAGAACTGAACTGAGTTCTATACTGAGACTGAAATTGAAACTATGGGAGGTAATCATCTAAATGACATACCTCTCTTTGAATGGATTGGGGTCCAACATATAACCCATTTAGAAGGGTGACAGTACCGTGCCATGGGTAAAGACAAGCTATAAGTTAACCCTTTCTGACAGAAAGCTCTTTCGTCAACCTTCGATGTTAGGAAAACTCATATGAGATGTATCAATCCTAGTCTGGAAGGAAGATATCTCAACCTATGCTGGCTACGTAGTTTTGTAACACAAGGATTTCTATTAAGGGTCAAACCCTATGCTGGAAGGAACGCCCCCATCCCTGGGTTCGCTCAATGCTGAATCCTACTCCCAACCGAATAGACACTGAACTGATTTCTAGTCCATACTAGGCTATACTGAACTATTACTGATCATACTATTTAACTGAACTGAACTGAGTTCACTGGGTTCCGCTAACTGAGGGAGTACTACTGAATCTAGTTGACTGACTGAGTTCACTGAGTTCTGAACTGAATACTGAACTTAGACTGTGACTGATTACTGAGTACTATTGTTTGTAACACTACTGAGACTGTTCTGTAACTACTATAGCTCTAGGTAAACAACTAAATTTTTGGGTATTGAATAGGTCTCGATAGCATGAAAAGTAAAGCATAGAGTAAACTTGAAAAGAATAACACTATGAACTTGTTCATAACTCATCCATAGAGACATTTTATCAAACACATGTGTGGCATAAGTTTACACATATTCTAGCATGCCATGATTTTTTCCCATTTAGTTCACATGAGCACTTTAACAAACACTTGGGGAGCACCAATATATATATATGATACTAAAAAACATGTAGGCATCATAATATCAATTCCTAAATTCACAAATTCAATGGCTTCAACATTAATTCACATGATACTACACACATGATAATCAATTTCATGTGAAACTTGTAATTAACCATGGATTAGAAACCCAATTAACGTTATAATTATGAATACATTTAAATCCAATCAGGGATATCATGAAATCAATCTTCTTGAAGTTTTAAAAAGTTTCTTGGACTCCAAGGGTGAAAGTAACCCTTGGATGAACACTTCACATACCTTGGTACTTGAATTGACAAAGGTTGATGGTGAGTTCTTGAATTTTGAACCTTGAATTAGAATCCTTAGGGTTTTGTTCTTGATTAATTTTAAGAATAGTGAATGGATTTTGCCTCTAAAATGGCTAAATACCATGTTGTGGGGGATGATAGATGTGGGAAAATAACCCAAATACCCCTGAGGATGAGGTTTTTTAATGACAAAAAATAGGCCTTGCAACGCGCAGACCAACACATCGCGTCGATGGGATCGATGCGATGGACGATGCGCCATGTCGAGTCTGTGTCAGTTCACTAGAAATTGCACTTGGAGGTGGGGGAAATATTCATAAACACAATAAGCGATGCGGCGCATCGAGATGCTTCAAACGATGTTCGAAAAAACTAAAATTTTTCCGAGAACACCTAATGACATTCTTGATCATGAAGTAACTTAAAGATCGATATTTAATGGTCGTAAGGGTTGTGAAATAAGATCGCCAACTATGAAGGCTAAAATAACTCTAAGTATGAATACTTAGCTAAAATTTTCTAAGTTTGGGACCCCTTAACAAACTTTAAAGGACTGAATTAAGCTTAGGATTTTGCGGGGTCTTAGCGACTCAAACATCATTTCTATATTTCATAAACCAAACGATCGTTGACTAGAAGCAATATTTGAAATTTTACTATTTTGTACGGATATCTGCCTAGTCATCGAAGGTTCACATACCAAACATATACCAGCAACATTATCGAGGATCGACTAAAGCTTAATTTTAGGATGTCTATTACAGAGATTATTCTGGTTTCTAGTAATTTCATAGGAGAATAGGAGGGGACTGCCAAACATTGGAAATGGAAATTTTTTACTAAGATGAAATTGCCCATTGTTGTTCACTGGAACAATTCATACGACGACTTGGTTGCAAACGTAATAGAGAGAAGAGATTTAAATTGCGAGCTGAGCGACATGGTGATTAGTTATCTAATGAACTTGAGAGAAAATGTGCATCCTATTATCACGACCTGAGGCTACCCCCTAGTCGCGACAACGGTGCTTATGGTCATAAGTTACCATAAACTAACCCATGAGCTGGTACCTGCTGTGAGCACTAAGTATAATAGTAACAAAACATATATGCAGAATATACACTGAGAAATATAGTCATGCCAATCAAAATACTGAGAGTATAACTATCAAATTTTAAAAAACTGATAACACTGAAAGGTCTGGTAACTGAATACCCATCTAACTGATTTTTTGATTGTCTGAAAAGCCTATAACTGACTGAGTGTGGAGTTGATGGGACAAACCACCAACTAACTCCAATTTTCTGAAATAGAGAAATATCGAAATAACTGAATGAATGATAAACTTGTCCTTAAAAGATAAGGACGCACCACTGCTACTGCTACTGCTAAACTATCTAAGCACGGTCAGGAAACTGTGTGTCCAAACCTATGATATAAGACATCATAGCATGAAGAAAGTATGCGGTCAGTACTTTAAATGTACTGGTATATGAGATGAGGTTATGCTGAAATAAATGGGTTAACTGTGCATAAAGTAATGACAGACTGAATAATATGAGATAACTGAGTAAACATACATGAAAGCTGTAAAATCTGAGAATGCATGACCAAGCATATAACATGATACTAAAATAGCCTGTAAACTAAAAATACTGAAATCGGGTAGCTGAATAACAGATAAACTATATGCTGTAGTCATGCAAAACTGAACTAAATTCTTTACTAAATAATAAACTGAGACTGTGCGAGGTATCATCTAACTGACATGCCCCAATTTGAGCTAATCGGGGTCCAACCTGTATCCAACTTGGAAGGGTATTAGTACCGTGCCATGGGTACTAACTCTAGCTATATGGATCCACTAATATGATATCCCTAGGACCAAGGTCTCAAGCCTAAACTAGCAGTTGACCCCCGAGAAGATGTCGAGATTAAATTGATGGGTGACTCTTCAGAGAAAGTCAAGGCTAAATTGATGGATGACTCCTCATATCTTACACTGGCTACGTAGTTATGGAGTTCAGAGACCGCTACTAATGACTCTGCCTAACTAACGAGGAAGCCTCTATCCCTACATTCGCTTGGTGTTAAATCCTACTCCCATCTAAACTGACACTGATTACTGCACTGAACTAAGTTTAACAGAGAAAACAACTAATCATGATAGATAACTGAATGATAATGCTAATGGTTTATTTGAAATCATTCTGAAGATACTGGATTATGTAAACAACTAAATATCGGACGTTCATAACCCTCCAACACTAAGTGGAAATAACTATAATCACATTTAAAATCTTTGAAACCAGAATAGGGGATCATTGTTCAAAATCCTACACTTAGGCATTTCATCAAAATACATGAGACTCATAAACTTGAACATAAGAATGGGTAAATCATGTGATAATAACATAATTACAATACTAAAACCATGAGTTAGGGATTTAACATGAAATTTCATCATTGAAACGTGTAAAGGCTCATTCTATTAAAACACTTGTAAACACAATACATAAATCAATTTCATTAGTGATTCATGAAGATAATTCATCATAAACATGAATTTCATCATTTAAAATATAAAAAAAATGGATTTTTGGACTCCATGGGTGAAAAGAGCCCATGGATGAACGTCAAACATACCTTAAATCCTTATACTTGAAAGAGAAACACAATCTTGATGCTTCTCTTGAAAGTTCTTGGATTAGGAAACTTAAATTCTTGGTTTTCTTGGAGAGAAAGAAATGAAATTGATGAACTTAGGGAATGATTAGGGTTTGTTCTTGAGAGAAACTTTGAGAATGTGGGCAAATAATGCCCTAACCGACATTTTAATTCGTGTTTTTACGAATTGGGTCGATGGGAAAAAATGTAACTACCCCTTAAGAAATTAAATCCGCAACTAGAATATGGATTGGAAGGCCACCGCGATGCGATGAAGGTCTCATCGCTATACCCACTGTGATGCACCAGTATCGCGGTGAGGTTCTAGAATAAAAATCCGAATGCTACAATATCCCCATTCGAAAATCCAACACTTCCCCGAGACATGCTCCTTACACCCCTGAACATGAAGTAACTCAAAAACCAACATCTCAGGGTCGAAAAGACTCGTTTAAAAATCCTTGAAGTTAAGAGGCCAAAACTAAGAGTAAGTCCCCAACACTTAGTGAAATTTGTAGCCTTTAATCCTCTTATGCAAGCAACTAGGAGTTGAACTGAGTTAAGAATAATATAGGATATTACAATATCTCTCCCTTAGGAACATTCATCCTCGAATGAGATTGATTAAGCTGAGAATAATAGGGAAAATAAATCACATACTGAGCATGTATAACTGAAAACATGATTACATGAATGAGCCAGAAATATGATACATGACTGAACTAAAATATGATACATGACTGAACTGAATTTATAAATACATGGAAAGACATGAGAATGATTATATAACTGGGACTGAGAATGGAAATGAGTCAATCTACCAAGAACTATTACCTTAAGATAAGTCTGAGTTTCATGAAGAAAAGTTAAGAACAAGAAAATTCAGGGTATTACAATATCTCCCCCTTGGGATAGTTCATCTCCCGAATAATACTAACGTGGCTGAAATACTAAGGAAAGATTGACATAATGCATGACACACTTATGAACTAAATCATGACTAAATATCTGAATATGAATCAAGATGCATAAACTGAATTGAATTCACAATTTACATAGGTGCGAACAAGATATCCCTTGGAATGACAATATTCATGAAACTTCTAATTGTAAGACTAGATCGGAAGATGAAAAAACCATAGGAACTTGTATGTTTGACTGCTAAACTAAATTGATGGCTATACATACAGAATTATACTTTATGCTTATGCTTAATTAGAGTATTTCTTCAACACTCTTTCTATGAAGCTCTAATAACAGTAGGGAGCAAAGAACTTGGGCATGATCTGAATAAGATATATGAGCAAGGAATCTTAATATGGCTATAACTCTGCAACATGGAACATAGACCTATGAAACACAAACTGGAGTTACTATGCCTAAGACAATGCAACTGCTACTCTTAAGCTTGGACATACTTCTTAAATTCTCTCTCAACTATACATTCCATTTCAATGCCATACTTTACTTGAGGCTACTGAAAATATTCACATGGGCACTAATAACTTTATTTACTAAAGTCTGGGATGAACTGAATTCTCTCACTAATTTCAAGCCTACTCGAATCTACAAAGTGCACCTATAACACTGTAATACTAGTAAAAATCATGAATTCAATACACCCTGTATTTTCACAACTTCTTATCTCAAGAATAATTCTTATTACCACTTCAACAACTAAATTCATCCTCTTACTAGGAATACACTAACTCATAATGCACCTATCCACTTATATCCACCAATATATCGTTCAGGCCTATCGTTATAACCACACATGAACTTCTAGGCAAACAACCCAATAAGCATATTTTCCATACACTCTAATACTTCTATCATTAACAACTTCCATGTGCTATTCTTAATAAAATCACACACAAAATTTCAACTAACTATGACATAAATAAAAAAACTTGACCTCAATCCTACTCCACACATATAACCTTAGATTAAACAAGCATAAAACAATCTTTCCCCAACATGAAACATTCACTCTCTCCCATCTAAATAACTGTTCATCACCACTACCATTTCTGAAAGAGAAGTCACTTAAAGGTTAGAGCATGAGGACCTGAAGCATTAAAGAATACTATGCATAACTTGGAGGCTTCACTGAGGCCTGAGAAATAGAGTATCCATGACATGGATTCATTACAGATATAAAACTAAGGCTGTACATGACATAATCTAAATTTAATTGATCATTAAAAGTGTAGCATGAGAACTGGAACTGAACATACTATAAAACATGAGTACATGAGTCATGAGTTACATGACCTGCGTTTGGAGTTCATAAATTCATGGAACATGGTTCATACTATTGAGAAAACAAGAACTCCTTATAGTTGGGACTGGAAGCATACATGATTCCATGGAAATTACATGAATACGAGTTATGATCATGGGGATGATAGGTAAGGCATGAGTATATATCATGACTACTGGAGTACAAAAATTTGCACTGAGATAAGAATGGGTCAGGCATCTTTCTCCCCTACTGATATTCTATAACATACTACCATCACTATT
Source organism: Capsicum pubescens (assembly GCA_030864215.1). Lineage (NCBI taxonomy): Eukaryota > Viridiplantae > Streptophyta > Magnoliopsida > Solanales > Solanaceae > Capsicum > Capsicum pubescens. The sequence goes on from CM061543.1 coordinate 85,846,914, forward strand.
GAAATTTGAGTGCTTGACTTGGTTACTTATCCTATCATCTCCCCTTAGCTATAAGCCACCACTCTAAGTCTGCGGGACCCTTTTGATAAAATCTAAACTGAACTGCAACCACTTTACTCTAAAGTTTGGAATATGACAATACTCATCAGTAATAAATTTACCCTAAAAGACTACACCTTAAAGTGCAAAACCCACTGCTAATACTTCCTTTTGAGATTCAAATCTTAACTTTCTATAGCCTAAATGGTCATTAAATAATAGCCTTAAACACTACCCAACTTAGAATCTTCATGAGTATCACCATACACTGAGTTCACACTATTAAGAGTTTCAACACTACATTCTATTAGCTCAATCTTTAAAAATTCAAACTTAGATTCTAACACTTAATATAGATATCCCCAAACCTCTAATGAACCACACTAACTTACTTCATAGCCTACTAATATCATATTTCTAACTAACACCCACATCATCATACTTAATTTTGAATCAATAAACATAAATTCTTGCATACACTATTTCAAGCCTTTTGGTTCATCTATCATACCACTAACCCCATGGATATAAAATATACTCAATTCTAATAACACTATCCCCACTTTACTACTACTAAAATTATGGGTTCATGCTTTTAACTCTAGATCATATGCTATAGTAGGATTCTAATAAGGGATCTGAAAGCACAACCCTTAGATATTATCTTTCTTACTGTAAGATATGAAATAATATGGCCCCTAAGAACTGAGATACTACCCCTCCCAATTAATAACTAGTTCATTAGAAAACTAAAAATGAACGACTCTATTTCTACAGTCAACTAAAGTATAGCACGAATGAATCCAATCGATGTCGAGAATGACATCGAAATCAGTCATCTCTAGTTCTAAAAGTTCTACTAAAGTGATTTTCTGGGATACTGTAACCGGATAATTTTTATATACTCATATGGCTGTAATAGATATACCCACGGGTAGATACTGAGAAAGGCTCTACTAATATTTCTGGACTGACACAGAGATTGAAAACTATATAAGGAGTCATAAAAGAAAGTGAGGCCCCAAAATCTAATAAAAGATAAACATGAAGATGAAAGACTATAACGCACCTGTAACCATATCAGGAGAGATTTCCTGATAATGATGGGACTGGAGTGCATACAATCTATTCTGGCATTGACCACTCGTGGCACTGGAAGTGGCGTCCTGCTAAGTCGGGCGACTGGTGGGGACTTGGGAACGACTATGTTGACTATGCTGACCAACCTGTGGGCATTCTCTGACTCTGTGGCCTAGCTTACCATAACTAAAAAATACACCACTACCATCTTTACAGACACCCTAATGATTCCTACCACATCTCCCATAGAGTAGATTAGTACAACCATTATTCACGCTATTCTGGGGCCTAGAGACTAGCGCTCTATCTCAACTGTCATTCCTAAACTTTGGCATTGGCGCACTAGCTTAAGAAGGAGATAGGGCCAAAATTTCTTAAATAATTGGGAATGGTTACCACTCTCTAACCTTAACTTAAAACTACCTATTTTGGCCCTCTTATTCTCTCTCTTTCTCCTTATGCTTCTCCTCCTCAATTTGCTGAGTATGAACTATAAGACTAGTTAGGACAACAACCTGCTGATCAATCTTAAAAACTACTAAATGAGCTAAGGTAGTGAAAATAGCTCTAAATTTAGTTTGAGAGACATGCTCAATCAGGGGATCTTCTTGAACAGGAAGATATGCGATCTGCTTCCTGTTCCTTCTTCTGTTGTTTCTTTTGGAAGGAATTATCTATACAAAAAATAAAAGATTAGCCAGGAAGAGAGTTCAAATAGAGATCATGATCTTTCGTATGACATGAACACTAAAAGAAGGTTTTCCCAAAACATCTTGTAGCCTCTTGTCCATAAGTGTGGCGTGCTTCACAACCATGCATAAGACTATACTTAACGTGTCTTTTCAGACTCCCTAGGACACTGTAAAACATGGATCTGATACTAAGTTTTGTCATTAGCCAAGGCTACCCCATAGTCACGATAATGGTGCTTATGGTAACAAGTGACCACAAGCTAACCTATGAGCTAGTACCTACTGTGAGAACTGAGTATAATAACAAAAAAATATATATATGAAAGATATACTAAGAAACATAGTCATGACAATCTGAATATTGTAAGTAGAACTATCAAATTTAAAACAACTAATAATACTGAAAGGTCTGGTAACTAAATACCCATCTAACTGACTGTTTGATTGTCTGAAAAGCCTCTAACTGATTGACTATGGAGTTAATGAGAAAAACACACAACTAACTCCGACTAATTAAAATAGAGGAATACTGAAATAAGGGAATGAATGATAAACTTGTCCTTGAAAGGTAAGGACTCACCACTGATGCTGCTGCTAAACTATCTAAGCGCGGTTAGGAAACTGTGCGTTCGAATCTATGATATAAGACATCATAACATAAAGAAAGTATGTGGTTAGTACTTTAAATGTACTAGTATATGAGATGAGGTTAGGCTGAAATACATGGGTTAAATGTGTATAAAGTAATAACTGACTGAATAATATGAGATAACTGAGTAAACATACATGAAAGTTATAAAATCTAAGAATATATGATCAAGCATATAAAATGATACTGAAATAGTTTGTAAACTAAAAATATTGAAATTTGGTAACTGAATAACTGATGAACTGTATGCTATGGTCAAGAAAAATTGAGCTGAATTCTATACTAAATACTGAACTGAGAATATGAGAGGTATTATTTAACCTACATGCCCCAATATAAGCTAATCGGAGTCCAATTGTACACCAATTTAAAGGGTGTAAGTACCGTGCCATGGGTACTAACTTTGGCTATATGGATCTACTAATTTGATGTCCCAAAGGACCAGGGCGTCAAGCCTAAACTGAAGGGTGACCCTTGAGAGAAAGTTATGCCTAAACTGATGAGTGACTCCTCATAGAAAGTCAAGCCTAAACTGATGCGTGACTCCTCATATCCCACGCTAGCTACATAGTTCTGGAATAAAGGGACCGCTACTAATGACTCTGCCTAACTGATGGGAAAGTCTCCATCTATGCATTCACTTGGTATCCTACTCCCATCTGAACTAACACTGATTACTGGACTGAACTATGTTTTGCTAAGCAAACAATTGATCATGATAGCTAACTAAATGATTGTACTTATGGTTTGTCTGAAACCATTCTAAAGATACTGAAATTATGTAAATATCTAAGTATCCAGTGTTCATAACCCTCCAACATTGAATAAAAATAACTATAAGGACATATAAAAGCTTTAAAACCATAATAAGGGATAATTGTTCAAAATTCAACACTTAGGCATTTCATCAAAACACATGAGAGTCATGAACTTGAACATGGAAATGGGTAATTCATGTGATAATAACATAATTACAATACTAGAATTATGAGTTAGGTATTTAAGATGAAGTTTCATCATTTAAATGTGTAAAGGCCCATTCCATCAAAACACTTGTAAACACAATACATAAATCAAAATTCAGAAGAGCTTCATCATGGGTGAAAAAGGTCCATCGATGAGCATCACACATACCTTAAATCCTTAAGCTTGAAAGAGAAACACAATCTTGATTCTTTTATTGAAAGTTCTTGGATTAGGGAACTTGAATTTTTGGTTTCCTTGGAGAGAAAAGAATGAAATTGATGAACTTGGGTTATGATTAAGGTTTATTCTTGAGAGGAAAGGGGAGAATATGTGCAAATAATATCCTAACCAATGTTTTAATCCATTTTTTAATGAATTATGATGATGGGAAAATATGTAACTGCCCATCAGGAGATTAGATCCGCAATTGGAATGTGGATTGGAAGGCCACCGCAATGTGATGAAGGGGTCATTGCTACACCTACCATGAGCATCTCTATCGTGGTGAGGTTCTTGTATCGAAATCCAAACAAAACCTAATCCTCATTCGAAAAATCCAAAACTTTCTTGAGACATGCTCCTTACACCTCTGAACATGAATTAACTCAAAAACCAATATCTCAGGGTCGAGAAGACTCATTTAAAAATCCTCGAAGTTAAAAGGCTAAAAATAGACTAAGTCCCCAACACTTAGTGAAATTTTTAGGCTTTAAGATTCTTATAAAAGCAACTAAGATCTGAACTGAGCTAAGAATAATATGATATATTATACCTATGATCATAAATGATGACAGACGTGTGTTCTTGTACATGATGTATGTTGGTGCTGATGGCTTTAGGCCTATTTTAAGAATAAATGTAGTTGAGAGTCCCTTTTAGAAACCGTTGATTTCGTCACCACCTCTACCTCAGCGCTCGATAGTCGACAATAATTTTGATAATTATGAAAACAATGGCGACTCTCTAATGAATATGGAAGATGATTCTATGGATATGGAATATGATTCATAAACTCACAAGATGTTGAAGAAGATTGTGAAATGGAATCACAATCAAGTCATTTCTTCACTGATGAACTAATTTCTATTGTGAACAAACATTCAACAACAAGAAAGAGCTGAAAATGCTAATAGATGGAACATCACTGAGGTAGTCTTTTGATTATATTATGGAGAAGAGTTGCACCAAATTATTGAAGGTGAAATGTGTATCTTGTGGATGTAGCTGGATGTTACGGGAAAAGAAGTAAGAATGCTCAAACAGATTTTGCATATATAAGTATGTTGGATTTCACACTTACGACGTTGAACATGCCACAGGCAGGCATAAGAAAATCTCATTCGATATCATTACTTCACTATGCGTAAATCATTTTCATGATGGTAAGGGTCCAAACATAAGAGAAATTTAGGGGATTGTGTTTAAGGAGATGGATTACAATGCAAACTGTTGAATGTATTGGAAAGGAAGTGTAATTGCGAAGAACATTGTTCGTAGGGCACTAGAGCATAGATATTCTTACTTTCTGTCTTTTTCCTACATGATCGAGTCATTGAATCCCGATTCTTCTTATTCTATCATGGTTAACAAGATGGATGGATCATTTATGTACTACTTTTTATCCTTTGGAGCTTGCATATGGGGATATGCCTACATGAGAAAGGTAATTGCCGTTGATGACACATATTTTTATGAAAAGTATGGGGGTGTGTTACTGAGTTTCGTTGTACAGGACACCAAAATCATATTTATCTAACTACCTTTTATTTTGTGGATAAAGAGAACGATACTTCTTGGACCTTATTAGCTGAGAAGTTAAAGTCTATAGTAGAAGATAATCCAGTTCTATATGTCATCTCTGATAGGAACATTAGCATTACCAATTCCATCTCTTATGTTTACAATCGTGCGCATCATGGACTTTGCATGAGGCACCTCGTAGAAAATCTTTGTGTAAATCATCACTGTGTAAAGAATTTTTATCAATTCTATGCCGCGACAAAGTTTTATTCTTTTAATGAGTTTTGCAAGCATTTTGGAAAATTCAAGAATAAATGCCCTGAGGCAGCACATATCTTTGAAAATTTTCTTTGTAATGAGAAGTGGAGTAAATCACACTTTCTGGAAAATAGGTACGATGTGATGACCACAAACATTGCCGAGTCGCTCAACTCTATGCTAAAGTATGAACAGGAGTACCCCGTGTTATACATATTTAATTTGATTGCTAAAGAATTTGGTGAAAAGTTTAGAGAGCGACATGCATTTGTCAGCAGTTTAAACAACAAATTTGTGCCTTTTACAGAAAATATATTAAGGGATAATAAGAGCGTAAGCGATTTCTAGTATGTGACTAATGCGACTAGGGATCTCAACCAATTCATCATGTTCGATAACAGTGTTATTGCCAAGGCTAATCTCTTGGAGAGGAGTTGTTCTTGCAGGAAATATGATTGGTGAAACTTTCTTGCAAATATGTAATGACTTCTTTGTGATCAAAGTATGGGAATGATGAAGGTTATGGTAATTCCATCTAAGAATACTCTTCACCTATTTATAAAATTAAAACTTACCTCATTGCATACTCTGTATCTATTAACGTTGTCCCTCTAGAGTCCAAATGCATTGTGCGATAGGAATCGCATGACACAAAGATTGTTCCACACCCTACGATCCCAAGCTTGAAAGGATGGAGTCAAATGAGTTAAGGGTGTCGGAGAAACATTCAATTCCAAAAGGAGGAATAAGTTTTTAATATTGAAGAAAGCCATATACAAAACAACCACATGTAGCATAACCAACAATTGTTAGATAGGATTTTTTTCTTCGTTTGTAACTCTACCCACTATTTTGGAAGACCCCCATATTTCTGTAGAATTAATGTTCTGTTGTAATCGACTATATGCTTTGACTACGGGAAACCACATAAATCTATGATATATCTTTTACTTGGTCTATTAAAGAATTACTAAAGGATATATGATTACTCATAAAACATGTTATATAGGTCTTTACCGCTATATCACTCCAATCGATACATTGAACCATCATTTCCTGTTCTCAATTAATTAAAAGTTGTGAACACGTCTATTCACATCAAACAAAGTTGGTATATGCAAGCTAAACCTTTTCTATCCCTACACACATCAACTGGTTATTGGTTGGGAATAAGAAACCCCACCTTCTATGAGTCTATAAATATAGTGATAATTTCTATGTAACCAATAGCTTCTACCTAAATCAAAAATACAAAAACCTCTTTTTCATCAACAAAAAATCATACCTCCAAGAAGAATACCCCTACGTCTAATCAGAAGAGTTTTCTAGTGGCACTATGATCTCCTTCTCCTCAGGAATGACCTTGACTACTTTTTCTATGGACTCGGGTAGGACCACATCTACTTGGATCCTAAACTACGCCGCATTGGTCATTTCATAAGGGCAATTCTAGAAAGACTTGGAATGAACAGCAATGACTACATCACCCCCAACACACCATCCACCTAAATTAAGTTTAAGTTCTTATTTTAGTTTATGTTAAAGTTTTTCATTTGTTCATTGTAAAGAAGCTTTCTTGGGTAGGATTTTTGTTAGAATAAAGCTTCTTATTTTTTTCCTTTTTTATTTTGATGATGGTAAATGTATGTATGAAAATGAACAATATCAATATAAATTTTTCTATTTGTAAATTATATTTTCCCTCTTTTTTATTGTTTCTTTGTGTTGGTTATTATTCTGTATGAATGCTGGAATTTTGCACAACAACTTTTTGAACTTTTATTGTTCAGTTAATGAATACAACAGTGGATTTCCTTTATTAAAGTTATGTAGAGTAAAAATTATTTTTTAATAAATCTAGATCACATATATAGTCTCTCGTAGACAATCAAATCGATATACTCTACACCAACAAATATTTTAGGCACTAGCATCGATCTTAAACACTATCACTTCTCGACCAGATATAAAGGCCAATTATAAACCATATGAATCGATGGACCATTAGTAGCTTGTTGTTTGAAAGAAAATAATTAAATTGAAATTTTTTTAAACAAGTCACGTAATCACATGATTTGGGGATGGTGATCGAAGAGCAATGTAATCACTATTGAACTGTTTTGCTTTGAGAATGTGGTGACACTTGAACTGTTGAACTGTTGTTTAAATAAACAATATTTAACATTTGGTGACACTTAATAGATTTTCATTGATCTTGACCAATTTTAATCCTCAATGAGATATAAAAGTCTACCGTAGATATGCGTAATCGATGGACCCTTAATAACATGTTTAAAAAAGAAATAATTAAGTAAAAATATACTTATGCTTTGAGGGTCCATCGATTCATGTGGTCCATCGTAGACTTACACTGTAGGTAATGTATGAATTTCTCTCAAGATCAATAGTAAATCACATAAATCTATGTACATGGTTATAGACCCTCACTTAGATGTTGTTTAAAATGAATAATTAAACAAAAATTAAATAAATTATGGGATTCTACATATATAAAGGAGTTTAAACAAGTCACATGATCTTTTTAGATCTTACACAAATTGGGGGTGGTGATTGAAGGATTATGTGGATGGTAGTGGTTACACAATCAACATTCTCAAAGTAATGTTAGTGAAAGCACAAGTATGTTTTGAGGATGTTGATTGTTCAATAAATATCCATCCACATACTCTTTTGATTAGGGGTGATGATTGAAGGCGTATGTGGATGGGTAGTCATCTAATACAATCAACTTCCTCAAAACATACTTGTGCTTTGACAAACATTACTCTTAGAATATTTTTTGTTCAACCACTATCCATCCACATACTTCTTAAATCACCAACCCTAATTTGTATAAGCTCTAACATAATTATGTGACTTGCTTAAACTCCTTCATATGTGTAGGATTTCATACTATATTTATTTTTTATTTATTTTTAAACAACATGCTAGTGAGTGTCTAAACCATGTACATAGATCTATGATATCTACCAATGATCCCGAGAGCAATTCATGCATGACCTACAGTGTAAGTCTATGGTAGACCAAATGAATCGATGGACCCTCAAAGAACAAGTATATTTTTTACTTAGTTATTTTCTTTTTAAACATGTTATTGAGGGTCCACTAATTACGAGTGTCTACGGTATACTTTTATATGTCATTTGAGGATTTACAAAGGTCAAGATCGATGACAGTCTATTAAGTGTCACCAATAGTTCAAAAAGCACAATTAGTATTCCAATGGTAACAAATGGCTAATTTTGTACTCCTTAAATGTTATCACTTATTTTTACTTCATATATAAATTCCTCCATCCCTCATTATTTAATTTCCTCCAATTTATTTTTATTTTAAAATTATACAATGTATCAAGCATCTTAAACATCCAATTAAAAAAAGACTCTAATTTGTCATTGTGAAAATGCGGCTATCTTGAGGACGTCATGCACGGAGTCAAATCTAAATCACAAATTTTATAAATGTTTAATTATGAAGGAGAGTCGTGTATATCTTTTTTCATAATGAAGTAAATCATTATGTAATTATTTTTTTCTAGGATAATGATGAATGCTTGTTTTATAAATGGCTTGATGAGGTATCACCTCTAAGTAGTCCATCAATGTTGCGTTTGAGACCTGAGATATCAAATTTTTATGGCATGAAAAAATTTAATCTACCAAAAAGGCTCCAATAATATGAAGAAAATAGATATTTCCTCATGACTTTTTTCAAAGAAGCCATAGAGCAGAGGGATCACTTGAATGTATTGCTACAAGACACCCAAATTTATACAAGTTAAATGGTCACCATAGATTTTGATGACGTCATTCAAAGTCACTACGTGAAGAATCAAGCTTTGTTTACATGGAGGGAATGGGATCAAACTTGGATGGTTCATTTTGAGCATGCCACTAAACAAATCCGAGCGTGAAAGATTGCTTGGGGCCTTGAAGACTTGAGGACTCTCGGGTTTGGACCATACTTGTTGGTTCACGGTTTTGGTTCTCTTTATTAAAGGCATTTTGGTCACTTAGACTTAAGGGCATTTTGGCCACTTATCCTTGTCCAAGTGACACTCCATGGCTGCCCCTCCTCATTAAGGGTATTGGAGTTATTTTGGGTTCATTTTGGAATAGATTATAAATAGGCCCCTTTAGTCTTATTTTCCTTAGTTTATGAATGATGAACATTTGACATATTGTAATTCCTCTCTCTTGAGAGTAGAACACCTTAGTGTAGTCTTAGTTAGGGCTTGGAATAACCATTATTGTTTAGGGCTTGGAAAAGCTAATATTTACCTTTGCTTGGAAATAGTGGATCTTGAGGTGAGTTGATTCCCTTGGAGGTCACCATAAGAGTGTGGTGTTGATTATTACATTCATTAAGGGTTAGTATTTTATATACACTTGGTCCTTAATCTTGTAATAATCTATGTCTCACTTTCTATCTTTCCTTTTCTTGTAAACCGTGTATGTGTTGTGTTCTTGTAATCTAAACCCGTGACTTGTTGTTCTTGTTCAATTGTTGTTGTTCTTCATCTTGTTTTTGTTAACATATTTTGGATGTTGGCTGTTTTGGAGTAATAAACACCTTGTTCTCTTCTTGTTGTGGTGTTCTTGTGAAGTTGAGGCTAGGTCTCCAAAAAGGCTCTCGGGTTTGCCAAGTTTTGTAGACTATTTTGTGCATTTCCTTATGTTTATTGGGTTGGTTTGTATCATTGGGTACCAGTGTATGACTTGATTTTATTCCCACAAGATAAATCTTGGGCTAGCTTGCTTGAAAAATAAAAAAAAAGTGTCTTGAGTTTGTGTTCTTGGCCGATAAGTTGAAGTTCTTGTTGTTGTATTGGTCGATACTTGTTTGTAATTCTAGATCTATGTGTCTTTTGTTTGTTTTGTTGTTTCAAATGTTAGTTTTATTCTTCACTAACATTTTGAGTCTAGGTCTAGATTTGAGATTGAAAAGTTAAAGTTGTTGTTGTGAACTTGAAGTGTGGCCGTGTGTTGATGTTGTAGTCCTAAGCTTGGCCGTGTTGGACATTGTTGTTGTGGATTCACCCCTGGCCTTGTGTTTTTGTTGATGTTCTAGGCTTGGCCGTATATTGTTGTTGAAGATTGTTGATCTAAGAACATTTGTTGAAATGTTGTAATCTTGGCCGTGTGGTGATGCCAATGTTGTGATGGATTTGAGTGGCTGAATGTTGTAGATCTTGGAGATTGTTGTTGTTCTTGGTGGAATGTTTCTGTAGTTCTTAATGTTCTTCTCCCCTTCATAAAATTCTTAACCATAAAGTGAAGGTTTGATCCAAAAGAGTGAAGGAAAAAGGTATGAGAACTTGTTAGTCTTGAAAGACCTTTCACCCACCGAAGACTTGTCAATCACATCTCAACCACTTTCCATAATACAAGAGTCCATGTTTTAAGGAAAAGTACAACAAAAGTCAAGTCTTGAAATTTGAAACTTGAAAAAAGTCTCCAACACTTATTCTTCCCTCCTTAAAACAAATTCCACCAATCCAAATTAAAATTGGTCAAGACTTGGAAATTGGAAAATAAAACTTGATAAAACCGCAACCAATACATGGCTTCCACTTCATCATATTTTACTGTTCACACATCGATTTAAGCTCAAATTTTAGATTCGTAGTTTCATTTTATTATTTTCTTAGTTTCATGTCTTGAATCTAGAATTAATTAACAACTAGTAATCACCTACTTAGTTGTAGATTAATTGTTGAATCTGTTTCTTTCGTGTATTCATTATTTATGTGCTTTTCTCATTTTAAAACTAGTTGCAATTTCTTTGTTTCAAGTTTGTAAGTATTTTTTATTTTGTATCTTGAGTCGATCAAACAAGAATCTATTTCGACCGCCAAGTAGAATTGACATCTTATTGACTATCGGAGTATAAACAACTTTCAATATTCATGAGTCTAATTATGAGGATCACAAAAGTGAGTGTATATGAGTGTTTGTAAGGAAGCTTTACAACTAGTTTTGTTTGTTCATTTTGTAGGTACAAAGGTGATATAAGGGGAACATGTCTTCGATAACCGGGGATTATTGTGACTACAATATGGGAGACTATGATTGTAGTGAGGGATTTTATGGCTACAAAGTTGAGGGATATTGCGGAGGCTATGAAAATAGCCATGATTAAAACTTGAGAAGATTTGAGAGTTACGGTTTTGAGAGAGAAAATGAGGTGAATGAAGTGCCTAGTACTTATGGGGAACTTGGAGATGATGTAGGACCTTGTGATGGAACTTATGATGACGTTGGGTCATGTGAGAAGTCTTACACTCCTCACTCCAAACCTAGATTTGGTGTTAGGTATAAACCTTTCATTCACAAAGCTTATGAGAGCTATGATGAGAGTGAACGTGAGGAATGTGAAGATTCATATTCTCCACCTTGTAGTACTTCTTATCAAGGTCAATATGGTGAAACTGGTTATACTAGCTCTAGTAGAGGTTGTCCTACGAGGAGAAAGTGGTATGCATCTCCAAAGACGAGGGGCACTCGTGTGACTTACAGTGTTGACTCGATAAGGAGTTACACTCCATAAAGGTGACCATTTGTGGGACACCGGGCTGCCTTATTGTGTTAAATGATAGGTACTATAGAAACTATATTCTTCCATCCATGCTTGACAACTTGGGGTTGTTTCGAGACCCTTTAATTGTTCCATACTCATTGGATGGGTTTAAGGTTACCGAGAGGGTAAAAGTTATCTTATCCCAATTTGAATACCATGAGGAGGTATGGTGTGATATTCTTTCCTTGACATACAGTCATGTATGCTTATGTGCTGATTGTTTTACATGACATCGCATTCCAAATATGCAAAATTGGCCTAATGTTTTGAGAGACAATGGGGAAATCATCTCATGATGCACATTCTGCCCAAGCCGCAAAAAGATTTGTCCACCTACTCCAATCCAAATAATTATGAGAGACAAAAGATTAAGAGGAGTAAGGGTGTGCAAGGTGGTAATCCAAGAGTGGAAAAAGGAGAGGTTGTGTGGAGCGAAGTGAGGGAATTGCCACCAAACCATGCTAATATTGTTTGTTCTTCTATTTCTAAGGACATTTGTGTAGGTACCAACATAGAAAGCGAAGATGATAAATTCCAAAGAGAATTTGCTGCCCAAGCTTGTGGAGGACCTTAACGATACTGCAAATAGGGATTTACTCAAGAACTTCAAGGTAAAATAGCTAACTCTTACACTTTGGTGCATAAGAATGATAATTGTGTGACTAGTACACCATTGAGTGCGAGTAGTAGCTTACTTACTTGTAAGTCTAATGATTCTTTGCCTCTTGTTGATGATGTACATGTTGTTAGTGTGGATACACTAGTTGTTCCTATTGATGAACAAATTAACTCTTCTTGTAATATCAATTTATGTCCACCTAGTGTTGAAGACTATATGTTGAATGGAAGTACATCGTTATGTGTAATTAGTGTTGATCAACTTATTTGTGAAAGTTTTCCACCACTTGAGTATGTATGTGATGTGCTTAATAGAACTCAAGTGAGTGAAGTGTTTGAAAATGTTGGTCAACAAAATGGGAGTAAACCCGAGAGCTATTCTTGGGATAATCTTGTAAACCTCCTAGAAATTTGACAATTGTATTTTAGAGAGTGAAGAACTTACGTGTTCCAAATCTACCTGTGGGTTAGATCATGCTCTCTTTAGGTATAATGTCTTGTTTGAAGATATTATAAAAACTCCTAATGAGCCGAGTGGTGAAAATGATTGTATAGCTTGACTTGGAGGCTATAGCCAATATGCTAACCCACTATGGTGTGACAACATTCCTCCTAAAGATAGAAATATCTTCTTGGAAGACGAGAGTACTCTTAAGGGTAAGGAGTGTTAGTCTTGGAAGCTACTTCTTCTTCTACTTTGTGTGACTTTATTGTTGAGAGTACTCATGGTGATGATTGGGAAACTAGTAGTAAGTACACAGATGAGGGCGCCTTAGTAGAAGTCGACTTTAGTGATACCTTTCTCTACTCTCTATTTTCTTTGGATGATATGTATGCTATTGTAAAGAGTATGTCATTTAATTTGTGTGGATACCATGGGAAATGGGAGTATTGTCTAGACCCATGTCTATATCCACTCTATGACAAGAAAAGTGTCACTCTTGGTGAATCCCATAACCAAATCCTTTGTACATCTTTCATTGAGTTTTTAATATTCCCTTCAAAGGATCCTTGGTTATACTTCAAGTATGTGCCGCCGTGGCATGATGATATTTATTATTGTGCTAACCTTAACCCTCATTCCATGAGGATGTCGTGCTTTTCTGTCCTTTCTATAGTCTTGCAAGGTAGAGATTCGAGGTCGAATACTTTTTAAGAAGGGGAAGATGATACAAGTCAAATGGTTTCCTTAGCTTTCGATAATATCATTCAAAGTCACTACATGAAGAATCAAGCTTTGGTCTCATAGAGGGCGCGGTATCATACTTGAAGGTGTCGTTTTGAGCATGCCACTAAACAAACCCGAGTGTGGAAGATTACTTGAAGCCTTGAAGAATTAAGGACTCTCGGGTTTGGACCACACTTGTTGGTTCACGATTTTGGTTCCCTTTATTAAGGGCATTTTGTCACTTAGCCTTACGGGTATTTTGGTCACTTATCCTTGTTCAAGTGACACTCTATGGCCACCCCTCCTTATTAAGTACATTGGAATCATTTTGTGTCCATTTTGTAGTAGATTATAAATAGGCTCCTTTAGTCTTATTTTCATTAGTTTATGAATGATGAACATTTGACATATTGTAATTCCTATCTCTTGAGAATAAAATACCTTAGTTCAGTCTTAGTTAGGGCTTGGAATAGCCACTACAGTTTAGGGCTTGGAAAAGCTAATATTGACCTTAGCTTGGAAATGGTGGATCTTAAGGTGAGTTGATTCCCTTGGCGGTCACCCGTAAGAGTGTGGTGTTGATTATTACATTCATTAGGGGTTAGTATTTGATATACACTTGGTCTTTAAACCTGTAATAATCTATATCTCACTTCCTATCTTTCCTTTTCTTATAAATCATGTATGTATTGTGTTTTTGTAATCCAAACCCGTGACTTGTTGTTCTTTTCCATTGTTGTTGTTCTTCATCTTTTTGTTGTTAATTTAGTAAGGATGTCAGCTATTTTGGTGTAATAAATACCTTGTTCTCTTCTTGTTGTGGTGTTCTTATGAACCCGAGACTAGGTCTCCAAAAAGGCTCTCGGGTTTGCCTAGTTTTGTGGACTATTTTATGCCTTTCCTTACATTCCGTGGGTTGGTTTGTATCACAAATAAAGAGGGATCAACTAAAACAAAAGTTGGTTTTGGTCGAAGAAAATGAGAATGGCCTAAAAATGATGTTATGTGGTATAATGCTAGTATTCATTGTTTGGAAAGGTGTAACATGGATGCAGTGAGATCGAATAAATGAAGATACTTCTGTTTTTCTAGAATTTTAATACTGTTTTTCATAGAATCAGTTTATCAAACTATGCGTCAACTTAAAATAGAGTAGCATGGTAATGATAGACTATTCTAGAAGTATACAAAGGATTAAATATGCATTTTGTGATGTCAACCATACACTGTATTAGTTATGACAACACAATTCATATTTAAATTTCTTGCGATAATACAGTTCGATAAAAACAGATCCAATGCAGAATCCTAACAACTTTCAAAAAATAAAAATTGTTTGTCATATCATTCTGAGGATCATTGACCTTCCTCGTTTCAAGTTTCTTAAACATTAACATTACTAGCATTCAAATGTCTTTTTTCTCATCATCACAAATGTTATCGTTAATGAAATAAAATATTTACATGACCACATATATTTTGACTGCTTCTTCTTTTTCTTCTTTTTGTTCATCTTTTTTGTCTTCTCCTTCTTCTTTGTATGCTACTTCTTCCTTTCCATCTTCAGTTGTTTTGCCTAATTCTTCAACATTTTTTCCAGGTTCTTCTTTCTCACCTTCTTCTTCTCCTTTTTCAGCATCTGCTGCTCTTTCTTTCACAACTTCCTTTTCTTCCTTGGCTTCTTCTTCATCTTCTTATCCCGCTGCTTCTTTCTCAACTTTTTCTTCTTTTTCACCTTTTTCTTCTTTTTCACCTTTTTCTTTTCATCAGCTGCTGCTATTTTTTTAGCTTCTTTTTCTTTCTCACCTTCTTCTTCTTAATCTGTTGCTGCTTCTTTTTCAGCTTCTTCTTCTTTCTCAGGTTCCTCTTCTTCATCTGCAATTGTTTTTTTTTTCAATTTCTTCTTCAGTCTTATCTTTTTTCATTTCTTCTTCTTCTTCTTCTTCTTCTTCTTCTTCTTCTTCTTCTTCTTCTTCGTCGTCGTCGTCGTCGTCGTCCTTCTTTTCTTTTTCTTTTTCTTTTTCCTCTTCTTCCACTACAGTGCCAACTCATCTATTTTATTCCTTTTTCTTCCTCTTCATTCCTCTCCGCATCACGAAGTCCACATGCACTGCATCATATTATGAAGTGTTACTAATATTTACATCTGAAAATTCATTAACTACATCAAATATTAAATGAAGTTACCTCTCTTATATTGTTTCTCATCCTTTTCTTTTTTCTTCAGTTTTTTTATATAGGCCGTAGTATCCAGCATGACTTCTTCGAGCATAGTAACACGCTTATGCAGATCCCCATCGATAGAGGTGCTCACTATAAATTTTGAGATGCTCAGAGAAGCATCATCATCAATGTGTACTCAAATGGGGTTACCACTCCAATCCTCATCATCATCATTATCCCCGTTTGAAGCAAGGACAATCACCCCTTGTAAATCTTTCTTCAAGCCATCGAGGAAGTTATTCTTCACCTCATCCGTATATGTCTTAAACGTAACCATGTAATCCATTTTCATCTCACGAATAGTTAGAATGATGTATGGGTGCACGCTCTACAAAAAATCAATTAACAATTACATAACATTTAATACAACAATAGTATTATAAGATAATAAAAAATAAGTTCATACCTTGGTGATTTTTCTTTTATACTTGGATGGGTCGCCTTCGATTATCTTGTGACTTTTTTTGGTGTGCCATCTGAGGATGCAGGGAATGGGAAATGACCCATCCATTGATTTTCCAACAAAATTTTTAAGATGAGGAAAGGCCTCGTAGATTCAAATCTATAGTCAATACATTAGTGAAAAAATGACTCAGTCTATTACAGTGTATAAAAAAAACAAGAATCTATGATAAAATGACTAAAGGGTTGATGGTAAATACCATGAATGCGCAAGGAAATCTAAATAGAGCATAGGATGCCTTCATCTTCTCATAAAAGACTTTCCTCTTCTTCTTTAGGTCGGTGTGCTTCTTTAGATAGTCCATGGTCAATTGAAATGTCTCATTTCCCCACGGATAACTTTTGATGAAACTCAAGGATTCCATCATTCAAATTAGTTTTGTGTAGACAGCCTTTGTCAAATCTTTTGCAAGAAACATGGTGTGAAAGAACTATTAAACAATACTTAAACTTATGCTCCCCGTTCAACTTATTTACTCTAATCAACTGTAACAACTTGGCCGCTGTAATGCTTTTTTGTCACCTTAAAGAAAAAATGCTCTCCCTTCTCTAACACCTTCTTTATTTTTTATTCACTGTGGTATGATGATCAATTCAACCCCGTGATCAAACAAAACTCCTTTAATCCAAAACAAGTAGTTTTATTTTTCACACAAAACCACATCTCATGATACATCTTATCGTTCTTAACACGTCACAACAACAAATAATGAATCATCTGCCCTTTGAATTTAAGATGTTGCGGCATGTTTCTCTAGTGTCCGAAATAGGACTGTTTGAATCTTTTCTTCAAATCTTGGCCAACAAAAATTTTCTTAAATTCTCGAAATGTATCCATCCTTGATCTAACCGATAGCTTCACCGAGAAAGATCCAACCTCGTCCATTAAAGTTCGAAGGTCATACCGCTACACGAAAATATACCTTGAACAAAATGATACGGACAAGGGATTATTATTTCCATCAACAATATTTTTTTTTTACCACCCTCATTCCCTTCACTGTCATGAATACAACTATACTCAACAATATCATTACTAGACTCATCGACATATCCATTTATCTCCTTTATGGTCTTCGAATCTGATTTCGACTCTCCTGGTTCAGTTTTCTTCCTTTTAGAGGCATTTTAACTATCTCAATTCTTCTTTTTTCTACTGCTAGAAGCAGAATCAGACGCGGTACCAACTGTGCATTTAACACCAACTCTAGCTTTACCCATTTTTTTTTTAACAAAATCTACACCTAAAAATAGTTCTGCCATTGTCATTTCATAGACCACAAGTCTACTAATAGAAATAATTCAATGCTCAAATGAAAAATCCAAATTAACTAAACATTATTCCAGCGTTAAACAGTTCACTACACAAATATAACCATAATTGAATCAAAATCCAACAGCTGATAAACGGAAAATTTTCAATCAAACATGTGGTATCAAAACTCAACTATTACTAATTAGCTATAAATTTTCAATTTGCACTATTTAATCAATCATATTTTAAAAGAATTTCATACACCTAAAAATTTATTTCAATCTAGGGCATTGTTAATTCATAGACTACAAGTCTACAAAAAGAAATAGGTCACTACTCGATTCAAATAGCAAAAATAACTCATAAATTAACAATTATCCCACAATTCAACACTGCAGTGCTCAATAAATATCTTAACTAAAGAAAAGCTTCTTAACAAAAATTTCAAAATTCCATATCATGATCGACGAAAAATTACGTCGAAACTGCCAAATCAAAACTCAATCATTGCTATGAAATCAAACTAATTACCTATAAAATTCTCATATTTTAACTATTTAATCAACCACATTCGAAAAAAATTCCTATACTACATCACTAAGAAATAGATAACAATAAAAATCGCTAAAATGGATCTACAATCAAAACATGATTTTAACTTACCTTACAATGCAAAACCCAAACCTTTGCCACTGGAGAAGAAGGAAAATCAAAAATGGTGTTTGGAAAAAATTTCTTGGGAGTAGCAGGAGTTTGAAAAGCTGAAGAGGAGAGAGAGGAGTTTTGTTTAATATTGAAAGAAATGGAGGGTGTTAAGTGTAGTTTATTAAATTCTCAAAGTTTTAAAAATGATGAAAAAACCCTTTGCCTACATGTGGACCCCAATTTTTCTACTTTTTAGACCCTAACCTTAAAAAATAAATAAAAAAAATTAAGTGCGTATTTATCAAAATAAGTTTGAAAAGTGGGCACAATCCTAATTCTTTCCACAAGAGTTGGTAAGTAATAATAACTCACTAACTTTATTGACTTCTCTTCTTGTACTGACAATATCCCATTCTTGAAGTTGTCACGCTTCCTTAAATAAAAATCCTTTATTGATACCACAAAAAACAAGCCAGAGGCAAAATCATTAACTAGGCTTCTCAAATCTTCAAGATAGGCTACATTTATTTTGCGGTGCTTTTTCGAACTCATAATTTTTCTTCTTCATTTTTCTATTATATTCTTCATACCTACTCTTTTTTGGATTCGAAATTGAGTGGGCGTCATGCGGAAACTTAAAATTTGTAAACCAAACTATTGGTAATTCAGATGACACTATATAAAAAATGAAAAAAAAAATATTATTATATGATTCAGCCAATTGGCCTAGTTATTAAAAACCTAAATCAAAAAGCATAAAAATTAATTGAGAGAAAATCTCTCCCTCAACCAAACTCTTAAACAACTACATTGTGGATTGCATTGTTTTATAACTTGAGAAGAGAGATCTTCTATTTATAGAACTACAAAACCCTTCCTCTAAGAAATAATAAACCTAATAGAAATCTAATTGGAAAGAGACCTTTTCCTACTAGGAAACCTTTTTCACTAAGAAATCCTTTCCGAAGTAAAACCCAATTATGGTAAAATTCAAGTAAGGTAGGAAATTTAGGAAAAATCCTAACAAATCTCCCCTTGGCCTGAATTTTCTTACAAAATTGATCATAATCTTTTTCTTCATGTAATCTTCATCACTACTTCCATGGTTAAAAACAAATTTTAAAATATTATGGGTTAAAAATGACTTAAGAAATATCTTATTTTTATTTTTAAAGATAAAGGATCAAGAATGTTGAAAATATGATTTGAACTCCTTCTCCATATATAGCTAGACAAAGATCTTCATTATCATCAAAATTGGTTGCAACTTGATTTGAAACTGCTTTGAGCATGTCTTTAATCTCGTTTCACCAAACCACTGGACCTTTGAACCGTAGGCTCTGATACTACTTGTTGGGTTCGAAATCGAGAGGGCGTCATATAGAAGCTTAAAATTTACAAATCAAACCATTGATAATACAGATGACACAATATAAAATATAAAAAAAATATAATATTATTATATGATTCGGCCAATTGGTCAACATATTAAAAACCTAAATAAAAAAGTTGTGGATGCTATTGTGTTATGACTTGAGAAGAGAGTTATTCTATTTATAGAACTATAAAACCCTTTCTCTAAGAAAGAATAAACCTAATAGAAATCAAATAGGAAAGAGACCTTTTCCTCCTAGGAAACCTTTTCCACTAAGAAATCCTTTCCGAAGCAAAACACAATTATGGTAGAATCCAAGTAAGGTAGGAAATTCAGGACAAATCCTAACTCTCTTTTGAGTAAATATCATTTTTAGATTATTGGAAAATATGTTGCATGAATAACATAAATATTGAAGAAGAATACAAAGAGGAAGGTTAAATAAATTGAACAACTAACACAGAATTTAGGCTTGAAACACATGCGAAACACTTTCATAAAAATCATATTTGCTCCCTCTCCTCTATGAGATTGCTATGGAATTATATTGAAATAGTTTTAGTGGATATGACAAGCCTATTAAATTCTGCACTAAGCAAATAGAGATGAGATTCTTCTGGAAAGAAAGAAATCAGAACTTGATATTTTCATACAAGAAAAGACTCTTAAAAGTTTCTTGTAAAAAACATACGTTAGAAATAGGAAAACGTTGAATTTAAATAGAATAGGTGGAAATCGAATAATGAAAGGACACAACCTTTCATCTATAATGCACTTCTTCATCTAAAATACACATCTTATTAAAAAGAAACCTTTTTTTCAAAAGACAACTCTTTTCTAAAAGACACCTCTTTATAAAATATATTTAGTAATTTAATTTAAACAAAAAATCCAACATTTTCCCAGACTACTTTCTTCCTCCAATCTATCTATCTTTGAACCCAAAACACTCGTTATTAATTGAACTGGTTTTCTTAGCTATTAAAAAGAAAATTGAAAATTTATGAGAAGAAGATATTTATGTATGTCATATGTATATTACCATATGAATGTGTATATCATGTATATATTAGTTTACTTCATGGAGTCCTATAAGACAGAGTAACTATTTTCTTGTAATCCTCACGTTGTCTATTTTTTTTTTTTTTAAATCTCAGTTTATCCTAACATGAAGTTTTTATAACATTGAAAATCTTCATACAATTTGGTAACTTTTAAGAATTTTAAGGGTTTTTTTTATGACACTAAAATCGGTGCTCATCAAAAAAATAATAATGGCCCATAAAGTACATTCAAACATATGTCAGTCTTTCTTTTGTGTAAAAATGTTGATTATACTTTTATTTAATCTTACTTTATCTTAAGATTTTATAGTACGATGGTTAATTAATTAAGTTTTACATGCGCATGCTTTTAACATAAAATTTATCTAATAAATGACTATTTTAAAGGAAAAACTATAAAACATTTTTTTATTATTTATTCTGAAAATATTTGAATTTACTTTTCATAATTAACAGATTATACTGATCACTAGTAAAGTACTACAGTGCCATAATCTAGTTCATCACAAACTTGCTATCCAGGAAAGTAGAGAGCAACATACTCAACCATTTACATAGCCAATCTATGAAATAAAGCTTAGGAGAATCATAAAATAAGTCCTTGAACTAGGTGTTGAGCAGCATGGGTGTCTCGAACATTACATGCATAGGAAAGTTCCCTAATAGTTTTATTAAATTCTCTGTTTCTCCCATCAAAAATCTTTATGTTTCATTCAGACAAAAATACCTTTCTAAATAGTCTGGACTTGTATAATTTCTCTTTTCCACTGTCTATGGCCTAATAAACATATTGTTCCCAAGAGTGAACATGTAACTGCGGTCTTTGAAACCATTATAGTTCCACAGATTGAAAGTATAGCCATATGAAATAAAGCAATGATCACCTGCTCTCGTTATGGGGAGATGTGGGTTCCATATAGGTGAGATTACAAACATCAACGTGGATAATAATGTTATTTGAAGGGTCTAAAACTAAGAAGTTAACTTATTTGGACTGTTTTCCCTTTTTGCTACCTTGAATATTGTAAATTGTATCTGAAAATTACTTATTGAGCATGCTAATTGATGATTTAACCTCTCTCTGAAAAGTTGAGATGGATCATGGTATACTAGATGAAAAAAAAACATATTAGTTATGTAAGGCCCCAAAATCTGATTCCTGGGATGCCACACGGTGCTCCGAACTACATGTAGTTTTGAACTAACCCTGACTGCCTTTTCTAAATATGAATCTCAAATTCGGAAAGGTATGAATGAAAATCATAATAAATGCAGAAACTGTCTAAATTATCTAGGTATATCTGAATCATACTAATCTCAAAAAACTGATAAAGCAAATGCTGAAAATATGAATACTGTAACTGAGATCTAAAACTGAATCTAGTAGTTCAACAAACCTCTACTGACTAAATTCAGAGAGTCACTGGGACAGGCCCCAGCTAAATCAAACTGTCTAAAATGAATACGAAAACATCTATTAATAAACTGAAAACATGAATAGCTAAGTCCCCAAACTATGAGGACTCACCAACTGCAGAGATGTATATGAGATTCTCGGAAATCACTCGCGCTACTGCGGTTGAGAACCTGAACCTACATTATGAGACAATGTAGCACATAGACGTATATGTGCATCAGTACTTTGAGGATGTACTGAGTATATTGGGGTGAATGCTATAAGTAAACAATGTCATCACAGTTTATAAAATTATGTATGCTAACTGTAAATGACTCATATAGGCTTGAGTAAATTTGAAACCTGAAAATCATAAATCATGAATAGTAAAGCATGAAATACAATTCTTGTGAGTCACACATGAAAGAAGGGAAACTGTTCCTAAAACATCTTATAGCCTCACATAAATATGACGCGCAACACACCCATGCACTAGACTCTACTAGATGTGACTTTCAGACTTCCTAGGACTCTATTGAACCTTAGGATCTGATACCAAGTTTGTAACGCCCAAAATATGGTACCCGAATGCTACCCGATGCTCATGACCCCAAAGAACCATAAGCTAACCCATGACTGATATCTGTACCTGTATGCTGCATAATATACTGTATAATATAGAAATATGAACTGAAAGGACATAAGGTTCAAAACTGTAACATAGGATCTAATAAATCATATCATATGGATGGGGTATGAAATACCCAAAACAACTAAAATAGCTAACTGAACATGATAGTCTGGAAAGCCTCTAACTGACAGAACGGTCTGAATAAGAAGTTGATGGGACATGTCCCCAACTAACTCCAACTAATAAATAAATAAATAAGATAATAAAGTAATGATCATGTCCTCGAAAGATGAGGACTCACTTCTAGCTCTGGCTGCTGAGACTGGAATCTACTGATGCTCTGGAGCTCGTGTCTTTGAACCTATGGTATAAGACACCATAGCGCAACTGCTTCAGTACTTTGAATGTGCTGGTATGCATGTTAGGTAGACTGAATGCATAGGGTTCATATGCATGAACAATACTGGCTAACTGACTAATATGAACTTGAGAATACATGCATACATACATAGTAACTATATATGAAATCGTGATAGCATAATTTTACTGATAACTAACATGACTAGTGACTGAGTTCTGATAACTGATAACATAAGTGACTGTATCTGATAGTCCGGAATCTGATGGAACTAGCTGAGTTCCGTACTGTATTTGAGTTGGCTGTATCTGACAGACCTGAATCCTATAGAACTATCTGAGTTCTATTACTGAGACTAATTGACTGTATCTGACAGTCCAAATTCTGTAACATGAAACTGTGGGAAGTAGTTATCTAACCGACATGCCCCAAATGATGCATTATAGATGAATTTGGGTCCAATTTGTGCCCTGATTAGAAGGGTGTCAATACTGCACCACTGGTAAGGACAACATGAAAGTGACCCTTAGCTAGCAGGTTACTCTAATGAGAACGGTGGGAACCCTCAACTAGCATGTTAAGCCACCTCATCTACCCTCAACTAGCAGGTATGATATCTCAACCTATGTTGTCTACGTAGTTCTAGAACATAAGGATTGCTTCTAAGAATCACACCTTCAACTAGCAGGTGAGTTGCCATACTTGGGTTCACTCAGTGTTGAATCCTACTCCCATCTGAATAGACACTGAACATGATTAACTAATCTACACATGGATTGAGTTTACTGAATTCCGTTAACTGATGGAATACTACTGATATCTGACAACTGACTAAGTTTGTGATATTACTGAGGTTACTAAATTACTGAGCTTTCCTGAGTCACATGACTAATTGAGTTCTATGGATCATGGCTTGACTAAGTATATCATGAAAACATGACACTGGCTCTAGGCATACAACTAAATTGTTGGGTACAAGTACCCCCAGGACTCGATGGAAAGAAACTGACAAAGCATAACTTTCTTGAATACATGACCAACATTGCAAACTATAATTCATTTATTGAGGCAATTCATCAAACATATGATATGCATAAGCTTGTACATAAATGGGGATTTCATAAGATCATACTAGTTATGCATTTTTTCCCTTCACATAGGCATTTAATCAAACACATGGTAGGCATAGTATATGTTGAAAACATTATATAACAAATAAACGTCATGATCAAACACTAATTTCATGATCCAAGGGTTTAATCATAGGTCCACATAAATCTACCTTTATACTAATCAATTCCACATAAAATTGACCATGCAACATGGATTAGAATTCAATTGGTCATTATCAACACGAACAAAAGCAACCCAACATGAAATTCATAAAGAAAACCATACAATTGAACTATGTAAAGAGATTTTTGGGCTTTATGGATGAAAGGAGTTCATGAATGTACACTATTCATACTTGGTGATGAGTTTCTTGAAGTTCTTGAACTTGAAGTATTGGAATCTCTTAGTTCTTGAAGAAGATTTGGATTTTTCTCTTGGTGATTAATCTTAGAGAGAAAACCATAATTTGTTATTGTAGATGGATAATGAATTTCTGAGATTTGGTCGGATATAACTAGGTATATAAACGGGTGGTAAAATACCAAAAATCCCCTTTAGAAATAGCTCTAAAATAGCTGAATGGAACATCTAACGGTGGGTGTGACGGTCCATCGCTGTGTCGACGGTCCATCGGACTAACCATCGCACTGGGACCAGAACTTAAACTTACTGCCTTGGTGCAATGGTTAGGTATGATGGTCCATTGCTGGGTATATGGTCCGGCGGTCCTGACCGTCGCTTCTAGGTAGAATAGGGCCTCACTGTTTCCCTTGCGACGTCTTGAGCAATGGTCCGTCGCTAGTCCAATAGTCTGCGCTAGTCCGATGGTCCGTCGCTAGTCCGATGGTCCGTTGATCCAGGGCAGAATGTAGTCACACTATCTCAATGCAACGGTCATGGGTGATGGTCCATCGCTAGTCCAATGGTCCGTCGGCCTCACCATCATGCCTGGGCGATTTTACTACCTTCTATATTTCGGCCATAACTTTCTCTTCCGATGTTGGATTTTGATGAAATTGGTATCTATGAAAATCTTAAAAAATTTCACATGTACAAAAGTGGATTCATTTTTCAAAGAAAGCTTCTAACATTCTTCGAACAATTTCAAGCTAGGAAAAAGTATGGGATATTACATAAATGTAACCTTTGGATATCAACTTTTTGGCCATAAGATAAGATATGAAATGACTCTTGGGAGATACTGAATTACCTGACCACTCGAAGACTGGCTCATTCGGGAACTTAAACTTCACCATACGGGTGCGACAATGTATCGAGGTATAACAGGAATGGAGCTAATCCATACCAAGGATAAGATCAAAATTAACCATATCTAGCTCTATCTAGTCTGCTAACATGACTTTATGAAGGATAGTGATAGAACACTTCTAATAGATTTGTTTTGAAATAATTGACTCACCTACTGCAGTAGAAACCAAGAAGGGCTTGGGGATTTTTTTAGGATTTATCTCAAAATTTACAGCAACTAGTGGGGTCACATAAGAGAAACTTAACCCTGGGTCTAACAACACATAAACATCAAAATGGAAGACACAAAGAATAACAGTAACAACGTCAAGAAAATCCTCCTTCTCTGGTGGAATGGTAAGGTATAAAACCGATTCTAGCGCTGACTACCATCGGTACTGGATGATGCACCTTGAGGAGGAGCTGGGCGACCTAAAGGAGCTGGTGTACTAGAATCCTGAGTCTAAGGACGAACATCCTTGTTTCCCTATTAAGCATACGGGAACTCTTTGATTCCATAACTCGGCTAGCCACAACTATAACAACCCCTCCATCCAGTTAAATACTCACTAGGATGATTTTTACCACACCTAGCATACTGAGGATAGCTGGTCCTACTCTTATACTATTTTGTGATCTAGACATAGAGGACATACCCCACTGTTCTTGTCTGTTTCTGGGTGTCGGGGCATTGGATGAAAAAGGTGCAGGCATAGATGAATGATTCTGAAACTGCGAACAATGTCCTCCCCCAGACCTATTATGACCTTAATCAAACTACCCTGTTCTAGCCTTCTTATTTACTCTCTCTCTTTCCCTTATCTTCTCTGCCTCAATCTGATGGGCATGCATCATTAATATAGGAGGATCCATGTCTCCAATTAGTATAGCAGTCCTATACTTCTTAACTACCAACCCAGACATACCAGTCACAAACTTACTCATGCTTGACCTGGGGTCAGTGATCTGATTAGGGGAATACTTAGACAACTGGTTGAAGTTAAGGCAATATGTTTTCACTGTTATTGAGCCTTTCCTCAAGTTCATGAACTCTTCTATCTTAGCTTCCCTCATCTCACATGGGAAGAACTTGTCTAGGAACGCATCCTTAAAAATCTACCAAGTCATGGGAGCTGCATTCTCCCCTCTACTCTTCTTCCACATCTGTAATACCCCGTAAAAGTTCCCTTTTAGTCTAAGCCTTAGAGCATGTCAAGTGAAGTGAATTCCAGCCCTAAAAGATTGAGAAAGGACTTCACAAGTGATTAGTGCTTTAACCTTGATTGAATTTCCCTAATATTGAATTTTTATCATGTAAAGAATTGAATTATATTTCCAACGATACCAATTTTGTCAAAATCCGGTATCGAGGTGAGAAGTTATGGCCGTTTTACTGAGAGTTGTCAGAACCGCCCAGGTGCGACGAACAGGTTGACGGACCATCGAGTTTGTGATAGACCGTTGCCCGAACTGTCACAACCAAGGCAGTAACTCCCTCTTCTGGACCAAGTGCGATGACCAAGATGACGGACCGTCAAGCTAGAGACGGACCATCACTAGGACCATCGTAACTAAGGCAGTTTGGCCTTTTTCTGACCAACATACGATGGATGATCCGACGGACCATCATATTAGTGACGGAATGTCACTCCTACCATCGCAAATCCCATTCATTATTTTTAAGTCATTTAAAAAGGACTTTTTAGCCTTTTTCCCCTTTTATCACTTAGATATATTCAAAACGAAGCATATGACTTCATTATCTCCCAAAAAATCCAAAGGTTAGGGTTTCTTCCTCAAGAACAAACCCAAAACCCTTCACCAAGAAATTTAAGAACTCACCATAGATTCTACAAATTGAGTTGAGATTCAAGTTTCCCAAGTCCAAGGCTTCATGAACCCTCTCCCAGAGAGTAAGAAGAAGATTTTCAAGCAAGCTTGTTCATCTAGTTTCATAATCAAAGGTATGTGGGGTTTGAACAAGGACAATTCTTTCGTCCTTGTGCCCAAAACTTGTTTTAAATTACAAAGATATATGACTTTATGAGTTCTCCTATGAATTTAAAGTGTAGGTTTATACCCAATATTACTATGCATGAGATTTTGAGCTTTGCCAATGTTCTAGAAATTGAAGTACATGTGCATGTTGAGATTTTAAGACAAATTTCTGAACATCCCAAATTTCTATATGATTTGTGTATCCTTATGACCTCTAGTATGCATTTTGATGAGTTTTAACTTGAGATTTGATTACGGGTAATTAAGCCCTACTTGAGATTTGCAATTTCATGAACTTATAAGAACCCATGATTTTAGTACTTTGAGATTATTGCGAAAGTTTTGACCTTAATGGTCATAGTACCTTTGAAATCCACTTTACTACATGAGATTACATATTTTATAGTTGGGTTCTTATGAACCATGAGATTATTTTAAAGTGGATTTTCATGAGATAAGTGTAGCTAACTAAAGGGAGTAGTATTTAGCATCGAGTTGGGTAAGTTACTACGGTTTCATACCCCAAAACTACGTGCCACCATAGGATTTAGATTTATTGGCCCGAGGCCGAGATAAGTTATCACTGAGTTAAGGTTATACTCCCTGGCAAGAGTATGATGCCTCTCCCCAATATGAGATTTCTTCCTTAGGAGGACAAGACATTGGAATCCATATAGCTCGCATGGTTTATGTCGGTTAAGAGAACCTGCCTAAAGTATTTTCCCTTGAGATAGAATATTTTCCCTAATAGTAAGATTTTCAAAATAGTTTCTTGAAGTAAAATTTTCCCAACAAGAAAGTAGTTTTCTCTACCAGTTAGAGTTATAGAATTTTGAGTTCCAAGTGTCTCGAGTTTAAAAGAGTACTAAGTTCTTGAGCATTAAAGAAGTTTTACTCTCCATGAGATATATGCATGAGTTTGAAAGTATTGTTTAGCGCTTTCTTTAGTCTACGAGTAATGAGAATAAGAGAAGAGTTCAGATTTTGAAGCTTTAGTATAATGACTCATGAGATTTGTGTTACATGTTTCATTATACATGATTTATGAGCTTTATATTGTAGACGCATTCAAGCTATGTGAGTCATTCATATTTGCATGCATGATTTTATTAAAGAGTATGGATATTATTTTTTGTAATTGTATGCACCCCCATATACTCAGTACATTCCTAAGTACTGAACGACATATACATCTATGTGCTACATTCTCTTATAATGTAGGTTCAGGTGCTCAGTACCAACCTCGTTAGTAATTTTTGAGTACCTTTGTCTACATCTCTACAGTGGTGAGTCCTCATGGTTCGACAACCTATCTTCAGACATTTCAGTATTATTTTAAACATATTATTGATTTCAGTTCAGTTTGAGTCAGTTGGAGACCTGTCCCAATGGCTCTCTAGTTGACTTGAGTAGTAAAGGCTTTGTCAGACTAGTTATCAGATTGTTAGTATATTGAGATTTCCTATTTTATGGTCGTTTGGACCAAGTATTTTCTTCGTATTTCCTATCATTTGATATACAGTACCAGTGTTTTGTTTATTTTATCTCGAACTGAGTTTTTATATGTAGTAATCGGCTCAAAGGGTTAGCTTGGGGTTACTTGTAGCCTTAAGCACCATGTGATATTCTGGGAGGAGATTTTGGGGCGTTACAAACTTGGTATTAGAGCCTAAGGTTTAAGGATTCCTAGGGAGTCTGACAATCCACGTTGAGTAGAGTATTGATCATCAGTGTGTAGCGTACCACATCTATGAGCAAGAGGCTATGAGACCTTTTAGGAAAAAGTTATTTCTTTTTTTCAGATTCTATCTTGCCTACAGTTGTCCCTCTTATCTAATAATTTGTTCTCTCCTATTTTAGAAAATGCCTCTCCGAAGAGTGAATGCCTGCAAAAATGATAATGAGCAACCCCAGCCTGTTGATCCCTAGAATAAGACATTGTCTCATGCTGAGTTTCAGGGTGCCTTTCAGGTGTTAGCCCAAATAGTCACAGCTAATGTTCAGGCCAATAATCAGGACGCAGTTATAAATTAGCAGGGAGGTGATTTAGATGCTGCTAAGATTCATGATTTTATGTGGATGAATCTTCTAGTTTTATGGGTCTAAGGCAGGCGAGGACCCATAGTTATACCTTGTGGAGGTGAGAAAGATCACACAGGTGATGCATGTTTCTGAGGAAGAAAGTGTTGAGCTGGCGTCTTATAGGTTGAAAGATGTTGCTTATGACTAGGTTGTATCATGGAGAAAGGGTAGAGGTAAGGATGTTGCTTATATGACTTGGCAGGTATTCTAAGATACATTCTTGGACAAGTTCTTTCCGCTTGAGATGAGGGAAGCGAAGATTGAGGAGTTTATGAACTTAAGGAAGGGCTCCATGACTATTAAGGAGTACTGCTTAAAGTCCAACCAGTTGGCCAAATATGCTCCTGATTTGATTTCTAACACTCAATCTAGTATGAGAAAGTTCGTGATAGGTGTTTTTGGTTTGGTACTGAAAGAGTGTAGAATAGAGATGCTGAATAGGGATATGGATCTGGCTAGGTTAATGATGCATGCACAGTAGATAGAGGTGGATAAGATAAGGGAGAGAGATAGAGTGAGGGGTAATAAGAGGACTAGATCTGAGCAACATGAGTATAGTAAGGATAGGTCCCATAGAGGGAACCACCCACAGTTCTAGAGTCGTTCGTCTTTGCCAACACCTTCATCAGCTAGTGCTCCCACGCCTAAAGATAGGCAGGAGCAAAGGAACAAGTCTTTTATGTCTAGGTCATAGAACAGTGTAAGTAACAGATCTCGCTATCCTCATTATGGTAAGTGTCATAGAGATCATCCCGGTGAGTGTTTAGCAGATCAGAGGGGTTGTTTTGGTTTTGGTAAGCTGGGTCACAAACTTAGAGATTGTCTGCATGCTAGGCAAGGGAACAAAGATTCTCGACCTCAGGCACAGACTACTAGTGCACCATTTTTTGTACCTCGTCCTACCCCTATTCAGGGCACTTCATCTAGCACTACTGGCGGTTAGTGCCAGAATAGATTCTATGCCTTACCATCCCATCAGGAGCAGGAGTACTCTCCCGATGTTGTTACTGGTATGCTCCGTGTATTTTTCTTTGATGTTTATGTGTTGTTGGACCTTGGGTCAAGTTTATCTTATGTGACCCTATTGGTTGCTGTGAATTTTGAAATAAGTCTCGAAAAGATTCCTGAGCCTTTCTAGTTTTCACACTAGTAGGGGAGTCAGTGGTTGCTAAGGAAGTGTACATAAATTGTCCTGTTATTGTTCTTAATAGAGTCATATTTTTTGATTTGATAGAGTTAGACATAGTGGATTTTGACCTTTTTCTAGGTATGGATTGGCTTCATTCTTGCTATGCAACTACAAACTGTCATACCCATGTAGTCAAGTTTTAGTTCCTTAATGAACCAGTTCTTGAGTGGTCCAGGAGTTTGGTATCTCTTAAGAGCCATTTTATCTCCTATCTTAAAGCTAAAAAGATAATATCCAAAGGTTGCATCTATCACCTAGTTAGAGTTAAAGACACTAAGTCTGAGGCTCCAATTATTCAGGCAGTCAACATTATTCATGAGTTTTCTAATGTTTTTCTGGAAGATCTCCCAGGGATACCTCTCGATAGAGAGATAGAATTTGGGATTGACCTTCTTTCTAACACTTAGCCTATTTCTATCCTGCCTTATCGTATGGCGCCTGCAGAGATTAAGAAGTTGAAAGAGCAACTCAAAGATCTTTTAGATAAAGGTTTCATAAGGCCGAGTGTTTCTCCTTGGGGCGTACTTATTCTATTCGTGCGAAATAAAGATGGTTCATTGCGTATGTGCACTGATTATCATCAGCTTAACAAGGTCACAATAAAAAATAAGTATTCTCTTTCGATAATTGATGACCTGTTTGATCAGTTGCAGACTGCAAGTTATTTCTCCAAGATAGACCTTAGATTCGGCTATCATCAGCTTAAAGTAAGGGAATGTGATATTCCAACGACAGCCTTCCGAACTCGCTATGGTCACTTTGAGTTTCTAGTCATGACTTTTGGGCTAACCAATGCCCCAGCAGCCTTTATGGACCTCATGAATTGAGTGTTCAAGAAATATCTTGATATGTTTGTCATTTTTTTCATAGATGACATCCTTGTGTACTCCCATACTGAGAATGACCATGCAGATCACCTTAGAATTGTCTTACAAACTATTGGAGATCGCCAGTTGTTTGCCAAATTCAGTAAATGTGAATTTTGGCTAAGATCAGTAGCTTTTCTAGGTCATACTATTTCAGCCAAAAGCATTAGAGTTGATCCCCAAAACACAGAAGCTATAAGAAATTAGCCTAGACCTCTTTCCCTATCTGACATTAGAAGTTTCTTAGGTCTAGCTGGTTACTACTACCGTTTTGTTGAAGGTTTCTCTTCTATTGAATATCCCATGACCCGGTTGACCCAAAAAAAAGTAAAGTTCCAGTGGTCAGATTCCTGTGAGAAGTGTTTTCAAGAGTTAAAGACTCGACTTACTTCAGCCCCTGTGTTGACTTTGTCTAATGGTTACAGATGGTTTTGTGGTGTATTGTGATACCTCTAGATTTGGTTTGGGTTGTGTGTTAATGCAACGAGGTAAGGTTATAGCCTATGCCTCTAGAAAGTTGAAGCCGCATAAAAAGAACTACCCAACCCATGATCTTGAATTAGCTGATGTGGTATTTACTTTGAAAATCTAGAAACTATTTTTATGGTGTCTATTTTGATGTGTTTACTGATCATAAGAGCTTTCATTATATGTTTACCCAGAGGGAGTTGAATCTTAGGAAGAGGAGGTGATTAGAGTTGTTAAAGACTATGATATGAGTCTATTGTATCACCCGGGCAAGGCCAATGTAGTGGAAGATGCCCTTAGCAGGTTGTCTATGGGTAGTGTTTCTCATGTAGAGGAAGGTAAGAATGAGTTAGCTCATGATGTGCATTGTCTGGTTAGATTGGGTGTTAGGCTATTTGATTCAGCTGAGGGAAGTACTTTGGTGCAGAGTAGTTCCAAATCCTCTTTAATTTCAAAAGTTAAGAAGAAGCAAGACCGAGATCCTAGTTTGGTCAGACTGAAGGAGTCAGTTAAGGGCCAAAATATAGAGGTTTTCTTCCAAGGGAGAGATGGCATGTTGATATTACAGGGTAGGTTGTGTGTTCCGTGTGTTGATGATCTGAGGCAGAAGATTATGGCTGAAGCGCAAGGCACGCAATATTCTATCCATCCCGATGCTACCAAGATGTACCGCGACTTGTGGAAAATCTATTGGTGGAGTGGTATGAAGAAGAATATAGATGAGTTTGTAGCAAAGTATTCAACGTACTACAGGTTAAGGTAGAACACCAAAGACCTGGTGGTGTGATGCAAAAGTTTGATATAACCACTTGGAAGTAGGAAGAGATGAATATGGACTTTGTGACTGGTTTACCTCTTTTGCGTCGTCATCATGATTCTATTTGGATAGTTATAGACAGGCTGACTAAGTCCGTGCATTTCTTTCCCGTGTATACATCTTATACAGATGAGGATTATGCTAGATTGTATATCCGGGAGCTAGTTAGGCTACATAGAGTTCCCTTGTCTATCATTTCGGATAGGGGTACTTTGTTCACTTCTTAATTTTGGAGAGCGTTTCAGTAGGGTCTTTCTACCCAAGTTCATTTGAGTTTCGCTTTTTATTCGTAAGTAGATGGTCAGGTTGAGAGGACCATTTAGATTCTAGAAGACATGTTGAGGGAATGTGCTCTTGATTTTAAATGTTGTTGAGATGAGCATTTTCAATTGATAGAGTTTACTTATAACAATAGTTACCATGTTAGCATCGAGATGGCACTATTTAAGGCTTTATATGGTAGAATATGTAGATCACGCATAGGTTGGTTTGAAGTGGGTGAAACTGCAATGATTGGACCTGATGCGGTATTCGAGGCTGTGGAAAAGGTGAAGTTGATTAGAGAAAGGTTAAAAATAGCTCATAGTCATCAAAAGTCATATACCGATGTGAGGAGAAGGGATCTTGAGTTTGAGGTGGGTGATTTGGTGTACTTAAAAATTTTACCAATGAAAGAGGGTGAAGAGGTTTGGTAAAAAAAGGAAGCTTAGTCCCTGTTATGTGAGACCCTAACGAGTCTTGAGTCGTGTGGGTAAAGTAACCCATGAAGTTGAGTTTCCCGCAGAGATATCAGTCGTTCATCCTATTTTTCATGTCTCCATGATTAAGAAGAATTTTGGTGATTCCGTTGTAGTGGATCCTTTGGAGAGTGCTGATATTTAGAATAGTCTTTCATTTAATGAGATTCCCGTTGAGATCCTAGATTTTCAGATCCGTAGACTGAGGAAAAAAGAGGTTCCCTTGGTCAAAGTTTTATGGTGGAACCAGTCAGCTGAGGACGCTACTTGGGAGGCAAAAGTAGACATGCGAGCCAAGTACCCGTACCTCTTTTCCATGAGTTCAGATCAAGCCGAAGGTATTATTCTTCCTTACTTCATCCCTTCTAAATCTAAAGTTCATCTATATATCTATTCTTGCATGAGTTCTTGCAATTTCCAAAGTATTCAAAAGTTTAGAAAGATTATGAGCCATTTAGAAAATTGCTTCAGCTATGTGTACTCAGTTTTTCCTGTATTTTTTGTCCAACAAGCAACATTCGAGGATGAATGTTCCCAAGGGGGAGATATTGTAAGACCCCGCAAAATTTCCCTCGTAGTCTGAGCCTTAGAGCGTGTCAAGTGAAGTGTAATTTTGGTCCTAAAAGATTAAGAAGGGACTTCCCAAGTGATTAGTGTTTTAACCTTGATTGAATTTCCCTAATATAGACTTTTTTCATGTAGAGAATTGAATTATCTTTCCAAAGATACCAATTTCATCCAAATACGGTATTGGGGTGAGAAGTTATAGTTGTTTTACTAAGAGTTGTCGAAACTGTCTAGGTGCGATGTACAGGTTGACGGACCATCGAGTTTCCGATGGACCGTCACCCGGACCGTCACAACCAAGGTAGTGAGTCCCTTTTCTGTCCCAAGTGCAATGGTCAAGACGACGAACCATCAAGCTAACGATGGGCCGTCGCTAGGACCGTCGCAACTAAGGCAGTGTGGCTTTTTTCTGACCAACGTACGATGGACGATCTGACGGACTGTCAGACTAGTGATGGACCATCACTCCGACCATCGCAAATCCCGTTCATAATTTTTAAGTTGTTTTAAAAGGACTTTTTGGACTTTTCCCCTTTTAACACTTAGATATATTCAAAATGAAGCATATGACTTCATTTTCTCCCAAAACGTCCAAAGGGTAGGGTTTCTTCCTCAAGAACAAACTCAAACCCTTCTCCAAGAAATTCAAGAACTCACCGTAGTTTTCAAAAATTGAGTTGAGATTCAAGTTCCCCAAGTCCAAGGCTTCAAGAACCCTCTCTCAAAGAGTAAGAAGAAGAATTTCAAGCAAGCTTGTTCATTTAGTTTCACAATCTAAGGTATGTGGGGTTTTAACAAGGACAATTATTTCGTCCTTGTGACCAAAACATGTTTTAAATTACAAAGATATATGACTTTATGAGTTATCCTATGAATTTGAAGTGTCGGTTCATACCCAATATTACTATGCATGAGATTTTAAGATTTGCCAATGTTCTTGAAATTGAAGTACGTGAGTATGTTGAGATTTTAAGACAAATTGCTGAACATCCTAGATTTCTATATGATTTGTGTATCCTTATGACCTCTAGTATGCATTTTGATGAGTCTTATCTTGAGATTTGATTATGGGTCAATAAGACCTACTTGAGATTTACAATTTCATGAAATTTTGTGCTATAAGCACCCATGATTTGAGTACTTTGAGATTATTGAGAAAGTTTTGACCTTAATGGTCATAGTAGCTTTGAAATCCACTTTACTACATGAGATTACAGATTTTATAGTTGGGTTCTTATGAACCATGAGATTATTTTAAAGTGGATTTCCATGAGATGAGCGTAGCTAACTAAAGGGAGTAGTATTTAGCACCGAGTTGGGTAAGTTACTATGGTTTCATACCCTAGAACTATGTGCCACCATAGGATTGATATTTATAGGCCCGAGGCCGAGATAAGTGATCACTGATATGGGGTTATACTCCCTGGCAAGAGTATGATGCCTCTCCCGAACGTGAGGTTTCTTCCTCCATGTAGCTCGCACGGTTTATGTCAGTTAAGAGAACCTCCCTAAAGTATTTTCCCTTGAGATAGAATATCTTTCCTAAATATTTGAGATAAGTGATTTTCCCTAATAGTAAGATTTTCAAAATAGTTTCTTGAAGTAAAATTTTCTTAATAAGAAAGCAGTTTTATCTACTAGTAATAGTTATAGAATTCCGAGTTCCAAGTGTCTCGAGTTTAAAAGAGTCCTAAGTTCTTGAGCATTAAAGAAGTTTTACTCTTCATGAGATATATGCATGAGTTTCAAAGTATTGTTTAACGCTTTCTTTAGTCTATGAGTAATAAGAATAAGAGAAGAGTTCAGATTTTAAAGCTAAAGTATAATGACTCATGAGATTTGTGTTACATGATTTATGAGCTTTATATTGTAGACGTATTCAAGCTATGTGACTCATTCCTATTTTCATGCATGATTTGATAAAATAGTATGGATATTATTTTCTGTAATTTCATACACCCCCATATACTCAGTACATTTCCAAGTGTTGATCCACATATACGTCTATGTGTTACATTGTCTTATAATGTAGGTTCACGTGCTCAGTCCTTGCCTAGTCAGTGATTTTCGAGTACCTTTGTCTACATCTCTATAGTGGTGAGTCCTCATGGTTCGTGGACCTATCTTCAGATAATTCAGTATTTTTAGTGGACATATTATTGATTTCAGTTCAGTTTGCGTCAGTTCGGGACCCGTCCCAATGGCTCTCTAGTAGATTTGAGTAGTAGAGGCTTTGTTAGACTAGTTATCATATTGTTAGTATGTTGAGATTTCTAGTTTTGTGTTCATTTGGACCGAGTATTTTCTTTATATTTCCTACCATTCGTATTATATGTAGTAATAGGCTCAAAGGGTTTGCTTGGGGCTACTTGTAGCCTTAAGAACCACGTGACATTTCAGGAGGAGATTTCGGGGCATTACAACATCACTACCCAATCATAAGAAACATCCTTCAGGCTATAGGATGCCAATTATACACTACCCTCTTTAGAAACATACATAATTCGAGTGATATTCTTCACCTCATCTAGATAGAGCTATGGGTCCTCTCCAGTCTTTGACCCAAAGAACTCCAGCAAATTCATCCTTATAAAATCTCAAATTTTGGCTGTGGCTAAGTCCCCATCTTTCAGAGGTAGGGTTGCAGCCTAATGATTGCCCAGAATGTTAGCTGTAACAGCTTGGGCTAGATCTTGAAAGTCAGCCCAAAGCTCTGCATTTTACATATTCTCATTCAAAGGATCTGCGGGCTGAGGTGGCTAGTTATCATTTCTGCATGTGTTAGCTCAACAAGGGGGCATTTTCTGTCACGTGAAAGCATGAGTTAGTAGTAGATAGAGATACTAAATGCATAATAGATAATGAAAGAAGAGATGATTTCCTAAAATGCTCCATAGCCTCCTGCTTATATATGTGGTGCACTTCACACCGATGATCAAGACTCTACGTAACGCGTCTTGTCTGACTCCCTAGGACACTCTAAACCTTAGAATCTAATACCATGTTTGTAATGCCTCGAAATCTGATTCACAGGACGCCACACAGTGATATGAACTACAAGTAGTTCTGAGATAACCTTGGCTGCCTTTTCTAAATCTGAATCTCAAATTCGGAAAGGTATGAATGAAAAATCATAATAAATGCAGAAATTGTCTGAATTATCTGGGTATATCTGAATCATACTAATCTCAAAAGTATGATAAAAAAATACTAAACATCTTAATACTGTAACTATGATCTAAAACTGAATCTAGTAGTCCGACAATCCTCTACTGACTAAATTTAAAGTTTCACTTGGGCAAGCCCCTGCTAACTTAAACTGTCTCAAATAAATACGAAAACATCTATTAATTAACTGAAAACATGAATAGCTAAGTCCCAAAACTATGAGGACTCACCAACTGTAGAGAGATAGATGAGATGCTTAGAAATCACTCGCGCTACTATGGATGAGCACCTGAACCTATATTATGAGACAATGTAGCACATAGACGAATATATGGATTAGTACTTTGAGGATTTACGGAGTGTATGGGGGTGAATTCAATAAGTAAACAATGTCATCACAGTTTATTAAATCATGCATGCTAAATGTAAATGATTCACATAGGATTGAGTAAATCTGAAACTTGAAGATCATAAATCATGAATAGTAAGGCATGCAATATAATTTTTATGAGTCACAACACTTAGTTCTGAAATCTGTATTCTGTTCTTATTCTCAAATCATATATACTAAGTGAAATCTGAAAACTTATTCTGAAAATCATTACTGTTAGGGAGGTTCTCTTAACCGATATAATCCATTTGAGCAACATAGATTCCAACGTCTTGACCTCCAAAGGAAGAAACCTCACATTGGGGAGAGGTGTCATACTCTTGCCAGGCAGTATATCCTAATCCAGGTGATTGATCACAAGCTAAAACTATCATCCATATAGAAATGGGAAAATCTGATAATCTGTACCTACGTTGGCTATGTAGTTTTATGGATGATAGGGCACGTTAATCCCACACTTCTCGATCGGTGCTAAATACTACTCCCTATTAAATATGTTTTCTCAAACCATTGGAAATCCACTTTTAAAACTAACATAAGGGTTCATATGGAAAACCAATCATGTATTTATATGAGTAAATCTGTAAATAAAGTTAATCTGAGTTTTGTAAACTGTAATAATCTATAAAGTGGATTCCAATGCTAAACCAGTGATTGAAAGATCAAAGCTTTATAGAAAAACCAAAAATAATCAACTCATATGATGCTTTAAGCATCATCTTTCTTAAAATCATAAAAATCAATCTTGGGAAAATAATCCATGCTTCATCTTATGTTAAAACATCATAATATTCATGCTTGGTAATGTAAACATTCATAACTTAAATTAAAATCTGGAAATTTCAGCAATATGCGTGAAAATATGAATATAATCATGTAATTCAACTTCTAAATCATTGAAAATCTCGTAAGCTTGTAAACAACATTAATGGGTATAAACCCTAACTTCTATTTTATGGAAACTCATATAAAATTTAATAAATTGACAATTAAAATAAGTTTTGGGCATAAAGATGAAAGGAGTATCCTTGTTCATAACCCTACATACCTTAATTGGTCATCTTTGAAGAAAAAACTTGAATCTTGGATTCCTATTGATGCTTTGATGATAAATTTTTAGAGCCCTTGTGTTGGGAATCCTCAATTTTGAATTTCTTTGAAGAAATAAATGGAGGAATTTGGATTCCTTTGGGAGAAAGTTTGATGAACTAGGGTTTTACTTGAGAGAGATTTGATGAAAAATGAATGTAAAGTGCTTTGAAGGGGTTTAATTCACTTTTTAAGACGGATGAGGGACTGGGAGAATGACCAAAGTACCCCTTTTTAATAATTAAACAGACTGAAAAACACATATTTTTCCGAACTGGGTGGCCACCACGATGCACCACTATCGCGGTGGCTCACTAGAAATTGACAAATGGAAACTGAGCAGACTCCGTGATGCGGACCCATCATGGTGCCTCTTTGGAATGCCATTTTGGCACATAGCGCGACACACCATTATTGCACTGGACCTCCAGAAATTAATGAATGGAAAAGTAGCCCTCTCTTCGACACGCAAATATCACAGAGGGCCACTGGAAATTGACAATTGTCCTTTATACCCACTACGCGACGTGTTAGTGACTGAAATGACATTGTTTTGGGACTAGAACTTAAAAAAGCCATAACTTCTTACCCACTTATTAGATTTGGGTGAATCTTATATTGTTGGAAAGATTATTAAATTTCCCACACAATGGGAGGTCTAAAGCTGGGAAATTCTACATGAAATAATTATCATTCACTTTAGAAACTAATCCTTGACATTTTTGGGATGAATTTAAGTTAGGAAAGTTTGGGGTCAAGAAGTGAGTATAATTAGTTGTAAAATACGAAAGTGGTAAGAACAATTGATAATTGTGTTGACTATTGTTATGAAATGCTTTCCTTGAAAATTGTTCTTGTTATATTTGTGATCATAGTGCCACGCCTGAACATCATGCATTTTATTTTATTGGGATCAGAGTGGCATTCTTACCAATGTTATATGAATCAGAGTGACAAACCTGCCTTGTGTTGTTATTGATATTTTTTTGGGAATGGAGGATACACCTGTTCGGTATGTGGACCTCGCGAGTTCCCCATAAGTCCTAACTAGCTATGCAGGGGAAACAAATGTATATACAAAGCTTCATATTCTTTTATTCGTACTCATTGTACTTGGATTATTCGTTATTCTATTTCATGGAATGTGTACTTAGATATTGTGAAAAGAGAACGTGATTATTTGATCTCATATGATAGTTGAATCTTGTGTATGCTTTGAACTTCGGCTTTGGATGTTTCACTATTATATCTATATATCTGTTGAGTTTAAGTGCAAGTTTATATGCTTGTAGACATCCTCCATTACTTTGATTTGGGGTCGGTTGACAATATTGTTGAGTAATGTAGATTAGCGCCACTGAAGTGTGTTCCTTTTTTACTTTTATGTAAACGTTCGGAGTCTGTCGCTCTCGATTGTTGATCTTTCTAGTTATCAGGAGCAGATTTATTAAGGTTTAAGGGAGAAGCTTGGATAATTCACATCATATTCTGATAGGTTATGCTGATATTCTACCATTTCAAGCAAGAAAAACATTAAAATATTTCATCATTACTATGATAAGTGGAAACTAGTAATAGATCTTTCCCTTTTGTTATTATTATTCCATTTGTTTTAAGTAGGACTATGAAAAAATAGGTATAACCAAACACACTTGAAGAAATGAGGAGCAATGTCATCTCTGGATAGAGAATTGAGTGTTGACTCTTGTACTGCAAAACAGGTGAAGGCATACAATTGATAATTAACAAGCAGGAATAATCAACTGACATCACTCTCAAAAATTTAAAGTGACATGTCTGTGAATGAACAAATGTATGAGATCTTTCAATTGAATATATGTTCTTTCATTCAATAACTCCATTTTGTTGAGGAGTATGTGCACAAGAAGACCAGTGCAATATGTTTTGAGATGACATAAAAGAATAGAGAGAAGTAAAGAAATACTCTTGGACATTATCAGTGATTAATTTCTTAATGGAAATATCAATTTGGTTGTGAATTTCAGTACAAAATTTTTGGAAGATAGAGGATAATTTAAATATATTTTTTTAAAAAAATAACCGTGTGCACGAAAAATAATCATTAATAAAAGTCATAAAATAGTAAAAGCCTAAGGAAGAATTGACATGACATGGACCTCATAAATCCAAATAAATAATTTCAAATATTAAGGTGGCCTTAGTATTGACAAGCTTTGGGAAAGTGGTACATGTAGGCTTCCCAAGCTGAAACGACTCCCATTCTAACAAAGTTAGGAATCATCTTTGAGTCTTCAAGAGACTCCGATGACCCAATTAACTATAAAGTAATTCAGAGGAACAACAAAGTGAAAGAAACATGTGATCCTAGGATGGATCGCAGGTATAATCTTTGAGACTCATATTTTTTTCCAATCAACCGTCCCTTACTCTGGTCCTACATAAATATAGAATCATTAAGGAAAGTTACATCATATTTTAACGTTTTGATCAATTTTCTAATAAAAATAAGGTTATATGTACATTTAGATGTAAAAAGGACAAATATTAAAGGTATGGAAGACAAAGGGTGAGCTACTCATATCCCTGTTACAATAGTCTTTGATTCATTAGCCAAAGTAACAATAGCAAAGGTAGAAGGAGTAGTAAGAGTATTTTTGTTACAAGAGATTTAGTTAGAAGCCCCAAAATTAATAATCTATTGTTCCTAAGATGAAGCCGATGCAACATAAGCAAAGGAGTTACCAGGTTGTTGTAACACCACACATCTTCGGGAAAGACTTTGAACCATCGTTCCTACATGTGTAAGTTCTCATCAGAAGATTTGGTTATGAATATATGTTTCATGATAATTTACCTTATGTAGAAAGTGTTTTCGATGTGAATCATAGTCATAGGAATCACTTAGAGCAAAGACGAGTTGAGTACTTTTCTATCGATAGAGTTTTAATGGATTCTCCAACTATGATCCACTTTAAATGAGTGTATCTCTTAGAATATATTGATTCAGGTGTCCTAGAATAGATCAAATGAAAGTTCTTTAAGTCATATTTACAATGCATTTGGTTTCACCTTAATTCGATATTGGAGTGGAAAGTTATGTTCATTTTACCTCAGTGTGTCCATCTTTCAACAAGGTGATGACTTGAGGTGATAAGCCATCAACTAAGTGATGATCTATAAACCTTGTCATTATCCTTAACCAGAAACACCCTCCATATCTGAAGGAAAGATGGCGACTAGTTTGATAAGTCGTGAACTAGTTGATAGGTTGCCAACTAAGTTATCAACCTTAACTAGATCATGAAGAGAAGGCGAGGACTACGTTGACAAGCCGTCAACTATGTCATCAACAAAAGAAATTCTTGTAATTTTTATTCAGTTTTCCTAGAGGTATTTTGGTCTTTTCTTCACCGCAAACCCTACCCATGACTTAAATCACCTTATACATGATAGTTTTAAATCATTAATCAGTTTTCAATGTTTGATATTATATCTACTCTCAAGAAAAAAAGAAATTAGGGTTTCTTTCAAAAACAAGGAATTTAAGCTTTCTTCCCCAAGAACTCAAAAATTCAAGTTCTAATTTCAAACTTTCATCAAGAAATCAAGAAATTCAGGTATATGTGGTTTTAAACAAGGTTAATCTTTCATCTTTGTGCCCAAATGTATGATTTTTAAGTTGAATTTACATGTTTTAAGTTACGTTTCATTCCCAAATCCTCATGTATTGAAAGAATAGCATTAGCATGTGATTTAAGGGACAAAAGAGCATAATAGTTGTACTTATTCATTTTTTAAACTACAAGTTTGATGTTTCGTCTTGAATTTCATTATTTTTATGAGAAATTATTATTCTCTTAAGTTTAATACATTCACATACTTAAATCCATGTATTATACTCATGTATTGAACTGTCCAATGTTTTGGGTTTCTGAATTATGACTTTATGTTACTGTTTTAAGAGTTGTTATCATATTTTAAAAATCATTCAGTGCTGGTGGGTTATAAACACCCAATACCTATATGTTTACTTTTTATTTCAGAATTTTCAAATTACAAGTTAGTCAGCCCATAATTTTATTGTTAAACTTAGTTTGTTATGCTCATGCCAAGCAATATCAGTTTACATGTTTATAATTACATCAGAATCTGTATGCACTGTTGTTTTCAAAATATCATGACTTGAGGTTATCAGTTATCAGTGCATGCACAGTTAGTATTTCAGTGTATTTAGTAGAGAGTAGGATTTAGCACTGAGTGGGAAATGTGGGTTCAGCACATCCTACTTCCCCAGAACTACATGCCACTGTCGGTTTAGGGGCCTTGTTAGAGAGTGTTTCCCCTTGCCCAATATGGGTTCAATTTAGTTATCACTCCAGTTCAGGTTCTACTTCGATGGAAAGGATTGAACAACCCTCCTTAATATGGGTCAGACATTGGATTCTATGATAGCTCACATAGTTTATGTCGGTTACATGATAGCTCCCCCAGTTTCAATCAATATTCATTTTATCTCATATTAGGTTTGCTTGACCAAGTAATAATATTTCAGTAATTATTCAACCAATTTTGCAGATTATTCATGTTATTCAGATCATGTCAGTACATGCTATACTTGGTCTTGCATTCTTAGTTTTACATGTTCACATTTTCATGCCCAACATACATACATGATCCTTAACTCAATTTTGTAGCATGACCAACGTTACATGAGATTTACATTTAGTATTCATGTTTTACCATTTCCCAACTTCAGTTCTACTTATTCTACAAAAGTAATAATTTAAGAAACTAAATGTAGTAATTCACCAATTCATCAGATTATGTTTGTTACTAATGTTTTAAGATACTTTAGATTTCAGTTTATTTCAGTCTCCTGGTGAGTCTACTTTCACTTAGAATGCATGTTTTAAGATTATGTATATATTCAGTTTTACTTATTACATTCACCCCCAATTACTCAGTACATTCCAGAAGTGCTGACCATATATACGTCTATGTGGCTACATTGTTTTATAATATAGGTACCAGAAATAGTCCACACGCCAGGGTTAGACAGTTCTCAACTTTTAGCCAAGTGATGAGTTCTCCTATTTTGGGAACTCCAGTCCATTACAGTTTATGTGTTTTATTTTGATTAGTCATATGTATTGACTTGTGGTAGTTGGAGGATGTCCCAACTATCTATAGTTAGTATAGTATAGGTTTCATAGATGGTTAGTCAGAGTCATTC
This sequence comes from Capsicum pubescens, assembly GCA_030864215.1. Taxonomy (NCBI): domain Eukaryota; kingdom Viridiplantae; phylum Streptophyta; class Magnoliopsida; order Solanales; family Solanaceae; genus Capsicum; species Capsicum pubescens. The sequence continues at coordinate 85,891,081 of CM061543.1, forward strand.
ATATAATTCAAGTTCTTTCTTTAGTTTTATCATGTTGTAAGCTTTACAGTTTAACATTTATTCCAACTTTCTCATGATCATGTTTCCGCTCAGGAAATTTAGTTTTTATACAATTTAAATCAGTTGCTCAAGTAGTATGCCAGTTCATGGGTTAGCTTGGGATCACTTATGATTCTAAGTACCATGTTTCGATTAGGGGGTAGTCTCGGGTCGTGAAAAACTTGGTATCAGAGTGCAAGGTTCAAGTGTCCTAGGGTGTCTATGAAACCATGTCTAGTAGAGTCTTGCAGAATGATACGTAAATATCTGTACTTTTCTTTGAGATTCTACAGGGCATTTATGAAATGTTTCCCTTCTTTCATATCTCAGATCATGTAGTAGAAGTGGTCTCTAAGAAACTTATGTAGGTTCTTACATTGATCCATTTGTTCCATCTCTTCCTTATTCTCGAGGCCAAAGAAATAGACAAGTTTAAATTCCTATAGATAGAGTTTAATTCGACATTCCCCTCAGATATTTATGAGATTGCATGCAGGCTAAAAGTATCCCATCAGTGCTTTTAAGTTCCAAAGTTTGAAAGATTTCATTTATGTTCATGAAAATCGTGCACTTAGGTGAAGTCAAATATGCTTTTATATTCCTTCTCAGAATTCTATAGCATATGACCTAGAGTTGGAAGCATGGTCCCAAAATTATAGCATCGGTAAGGTGGGGATAGTGCATGGAAGTTTTTATTGATAGAGGTATTAGAGAATATGAGAAAAATACTTTTATGGGTGTTCGACTATAAGTTCATATGTGGTTATAATGATAGGCTTGAATGTTATGTTTGTATATAAGTTGATGGATGCATTGTGTACTAGTGAATTTCTAGTAAGAAGTTGAATTTAGTTGTTAAATTGGTAAGATGAATTATTCTTTAGGTGAAAGATGTGAAACACGCATGGGGCATTGAATTCATGGTTTATACTAGTATTAAGGTGTTATATGTTACCCTTTGTAAGTTCGTGTTAGGCTAGAGCTTGGCAAGAGTATGTAGTTTAACTTAGACTTTGGCGAGGGTAGTTATATGTACCCATGTGAGAATTATAAGTTGAATCAAATGATCATGGTATTTAAGGGGAAAAGTATAGTTGATAGAGTATTTGATAAGTGTGGCTAAGCTTGAAAGTTAGCAGTTGCATTGTGTAAGGCCTAGTAATGTTTTATATGATTGTGTTCCATGTTGCAGAGTAATACCCATATTGAAATTCCTTATTCCGATATCTTATTCAAATCATGCCCAAGAATTCTTTGCTCCCTAATGTTATTAGATCTTCTTAGGAAGAGTGTTGAAGAAATACTCCAGTTGAGTATAAACTTTCAGTATGAGTTAGTCTGTATAGACAACAATTCAAATTAGCAATAAAAAAGATAAGCTCCTATAGATTTCAATCTCTCCATCTTGTCTTACTATCCACAGTTTCATAAATATGGCTATTTTATGAGGTAATTTGTTTGCATACATATAATTTGAAAATTCAGTTCAGTCTATGCATCATGTCTACGATTCAGATATTTAGTCATGATTCAGTTCATAAGTGTTCAGTGAATGATCTCAATTTTTCCAAGTATTCCAACTCAGACATTGTGATACCCAATATACGCCCTTGGTCTCGTAATCTCATGATTTATGCTAACATAATGTACTTGGGGATGCCATGAAGCCCTTTTCTTTTAATTTCTATATCTGTTTTGATGAGGGACAATTCTTAATAAGAAGTTATGTACTTTATTCCATCCTTAGTAACTTTTGGGATTTTGTTGCATCAGTTATCACTTCACATTTCTGTATGTAAGTTCATATCAAGAACATTTCAAGTGAGTTCTAAGCTTTCAACATGAATCATCTCCTTACGGTCAATAAAGTCAAGTCAACTCAAATATCAGTTTCATGATAAAAGTTATAATATTTTAGCTCATCTATATCCTTCATTACCAGACATGTCATGTGTATATTATTCCATACTTCTAAGATTTCAACAAGTTCTTATCCATCATTCGAGGATGAATAATTCCAAATGGGGAGATAAAAGTTTGTCAAAACTCAAGACTTCCCCCTAGTCATAACATGGTTCTTGGAACCACAAGTGATCCCAAGCTAAGCCATGAACATGGATACTGCTTGAGCAATTGATTTAAATTGTATAAAAACTAAATTTACTGAGCGGAAACTTGATCATGATAAAGTCTTAATAAATTTAATAATGATAAAGTTTACAACATGATAAAACTGAAGAAAGAACTTGAATTACATGAATGACTCTGAGTGACCATTTATGAAGCCTCTACTATACTAACTATAGATAGCCAGGCCATGCCTCCAACTACGAATAGTCAATACATATGACTAATCAAAATAAAACACATAAAGTGCAATGGACTGGAGTTCCCAAAATAGGATAACTCGTCACCAGCTAGCTGAAAGTTGAGAATTGTCTGACCCTAGTGTGTGGACTACTTTTGGTACATACATTATAAAACAATGTAGCCACACAAACGTATATGTGGTCATTACTTTTGGAATGTACTGAGTAAGTGGGGGTGAATGCAATAAGTAAAACTGAATAGATACATAATCTTAAAACATGCATGCTAAGTACAAGTAGATTCACTAAGAGACTGAAATCAATTGAAATTTAAAGTATTTTAAAAAATGAGTAACAAACATAATCTGATGAGATGGTGAATCACTACACTTAGTTTCTTAAATCTTTTCTTTTGTAGAACAAGTAGAACAAAGCTGGGAAATGGTAAAACATGAATTCTAAATGTAAAACTCATGTAACACTGCTCATGCTACAAAACTGTGCTGAGGATCATGTATGGTTGCTGAGCATGAAAACTTAAACATGTACAACTGAGAATTCGAGACCGAGTATAGCATGTACTGACACGATCTAAATAACATGAATAATCTGTAAAAGTGACTGAATAATTATTGAAATCTGATTACTTGGTCAAGCAAACCTAAATTGAGATAAACTGAACATTGACTGAAACTATGGGAGATATCATATAACCAACATAAACCATGTAAGCTATCATGGAATCCAAAGTCTGTCCCTTTTGAGGAGGGTTGTTCTATCCTTGCCATCAGAGTAGAACCTGAGCTGGAGTGATAACTAAATTGAGTATATATGGCCAGGGGAAACACTCTTTGGCAAGGCCCTTAAACCTACGGTGGCACATAGTTTCTGGGGAAGTAGGATGTGTTGAACCCAGACTTCCTACTCGGTTATAAATCCTACTCCCAACTAAAACACCCTAAAATACTAACTGGTGCATGCACTGATAACTGATAAGCTCAGGTCATGGTAATTTGAAAACAACAGTGTATACTGATTCTAAAGTAATTATAATTATGTAAATTGATAGTTCTCGGCATAAGCATAACAAACTGCATTTAATAATAAAATCTTTGGTTGACTGACTTGTAATTTGAAAAGTCTAAAATAACAAGTAAACACAAAGGTATCGACTGTTCATAACCCACCAAAACTTACTGATTTCTAAAATACGATAACAACTCTTAAAATAATAATATGAAGTCCTAATTCAAAGACTTAAAACATTTTAAAATTCAATTCATGAGTATAATATATGGATTTAAGCATGGGGACATATTAAACATAAGAGAATAATAATTTCTCATCAAAATAATGAAGTTCAAGACAAAACATCAAACTTTTAGATTAAAACATGAATAAGTACAACTATTATGCTGTTTAATCCCTTATATCATATGAGAATGCTATGATTTTAACACACGAGCATTTGAGAATGAACCCTAACATAAAACATGTAAATTCAACTTGAAATCATAAATTTGGAAACAAGGATGAAACATTAACCTTGCTCACAACCCCACATACCTGAATTTCTAAGTTTTTTGATGAAATCTTGAAATTGGAACTTGAATTCTTGAGTACTTGCGGAAGAATGCTTGAATTTATTGTTTTTGGAAAGAAACCCTAATTTCTTTTATCTTGAGAGTGGAGAGGAGAGAAAACATTGAAAACTGATTAATAATTTTAAACTATCTTGTATAGGGTGATTTAAGTTATGGGGGTAGGGTTTGAGGTGAGGAAAAGACCAAAATACCCCTTGTGAAATTGAATAAAAATTGCAAGAATTGCTTAGTTGGTGACTCAGTTGACATCCTGTCAACTAGTTGATGGCTTGTCAGCCTAGTCGTCACCTTCTCTTCATGATCTAGTTAAGGTTGATGACTTAGTTGACAACCTGTCAACTGGTTGATAGCTTGTTAACCTAGTAATCACCTTTCCTTCAGATATGGATGGTGTTTCTGATTAAGGCTGATGATGAGGTTGATAGTTCATTACTTAGTTGATGGCATATCAACTCAAGTCGTCACCTTGTTGACAGACGGACATGCTGAGGTAAAATGAGCATAACTTTCCTCTTCGATATATGATTAAAGTGAAACTAAATACATTAGAAAGAAGACCCAAAGAAATTTCATTTGATATATAGTAGGACACCTGAATCTATATATTATAGGAGACACACTCATTTAAAGTGGACCCTAGTTGGAGAATCCATTAAAACTCTATCGATAGAGAAGTCCTCAACTCGTCTTTGCTCTAATTTCTTCCTATGACCATGATTCGCATAGAAAACACTTTATACACAAGGTAAATGATCATGACACATATATTCATGTCCAAATTTTTTTCTGTGAGTTCACACACGTAGGATGACAGTTCAAAGTTTTGCCCAAAAATGCAGCGTGTTACAGTTATACTATACAAGTAGTTGATGATGTTGATTAATTTTGCATTGATGCTTGTTTCTGAAGGTAGTCATTGTAGTCTACTTCAATAGAATTGATAATTTGAGATGATCTATCCCTGACATAAGTTGTAGGCAAAATACCATCTCTATTTTGAGCAATATTTATTATGTGTCTAGGACAATCACTATTGTGTGGATGGTTACAATGAAGAAGTTGGTATTCCTCCCTTACATGCACTCCCTTGTTAAAATAAGTAAAATGTAAGATAAGAAGCTAACATTTCTCTCTTACATACATGCCCTCCCTTATTATAATGAGTTCACTACTTATTGTTTTCATTTTCTATGTTGCATCCACCTTGAAAATTATTAGTTTGGATAACCATAATAGATGAATTATATAAATTTACCTCAGATAATGTAGATGTGATGGGTTGTAATCTTGTAAATACTTTTTCTAAGGTAGGAATAGATGATCTAGAAAGAATTTTGTCACAAATCAAGGTTAGATCTGCTAGAAACCCAACCAAAACCAAGACCATAATGAACCCATCTCTTTGTATCTCCTGATCATCTAATTTTTCAGTAAAAGGCACAAGAATATCAAATTTATCCTTTAAGGATTCTACCTAACCCAAGTAACTTTCCTTGACCCATTGATTCTATTATAAGTGAACATTATTAGTCATAACTCTGTAAATGAATTGTATATCATTTGTATACAAAATTATGGTTTTGTTCCATACTTTGCAACAAGTCTTACATGAAAAAAATAAATTTAACAAATAAGGACAAAGTGAATATAACAGAAAACTACAGAATTTTGCATCTATTTAAGCCAAATAGGTCTAATATTACCATTGTATTTGATCAAGTGATCTTTAAATCCTTTACTTGCAAATCACAATTCTACAAAGGCTATCTAAGAGGTATAATTATCACTATCATCTAACTTTAATATAGTAATTGCAAGCGATGGTGAAAAGGAAATGTAACACCCTAGACTTTTTAGCATATATATAGAGCTTAAAATGAGCCCTCGAGGTCTCTAAATTCAACGTAAACCACTTTAGGATGGGTTCAGATGGATTAGGGGTAGTTTTAGACAAAACTGAAGGTTGAGCGACACGAGGAGGACCTCGCACTGCAAGGGACTACTACTTCAGCCATGCACGCGAAGGACCCCATGAAGGGGCACCACATGCTATGGGGGCCGTACTGCAATGCCTCCCCTATTCAAAAGGGTTATGCAGTGAGGTTGTCCTATGCGTTGGGGGTCGCGTCGTTCCCCACCTATGTTACCCTATGATTTCTGCAATCTTTTGAGTATCTATAAGAGGTATTTTGATCCTTATACATATTAAACCATCCTCTAATATTCTCTTGCATCCTACCAAGTTGAGAATAACCCTAAATCAATATCTAAAAACCTTTGAGTCCTATCTAAGTCAAGAATTGAGAAAAAGGAGAGTCAGAGAGCCAAAGGTTAACTTTTTATTCAACTTCCCTCTATTAGAGGTATGTAGAACAACCTGAATCATATGGGGTTTTAATTTATGATCCTTTAAACTCTTTCATGCAGCAAAAATTATGGGGTTTATTTTAACTACAAGAGCATGTTTTCAAATTTTCACTTCAACCTCAATTATGCACTTTCGTTGAGTATACATACATACAAACATACACATAGATATATACATATATATATATATGTATATATATGTATGTAAGTATCAAATTGTTATTGATGAAAAGAATGGGGCGGTGAATAGTTTCCTTACCAAATTATGCGAGTGGATGGTTTTTAATGAGTATTACTCATGTTAATGTTGATCTTGCTTCTCTATGGAAGTTATTTAAATATAATTGATTATGGTATTTCATTTAACTACAAGAGCATGTTTTCAAATACTCACTTCAACCTCAATTATGCACTTTCATTGAGTGTATATGTGTGTGTGTGTAAAAATATAAGTTTTAAATTGTGATTGATGAAAAAAATGGGATATGAATGGTTTCCTTACCTAATTATGCACGTGGATGGTTTTTAATGAGTATTAGTCATGTTAATGTTTCTCTTGTTTCTCTATGGTGTTATTTAAATATAATTTAAATGATGTAAGTTTTCTCCTAAAGCTTTTACAGAATACATGAACGAGAAATGTTTACTTAAACAACTTTATTTACTAGAAGGGCTTTACTATGTCACTTTTTGAAAATATTATGATGGTAAATGTTTCATGACCTATAAGTGGTGAAACAAAATATGTAATATGGCCTATGGGGCTTGTTAGTCTTAGTATGACGATACCAAATCAGACAAATGCTATTTCGAGCTACATACCATCTTTTAAGAAAGATGCATGTTTTAAATGGATAAAATATAGGCTTAAAGAGAATTAGGTGGATAACTAAGAAGGCATGGATCCAAAAGACTCATAGCTCAAAATAGAGTTTTTCCTACGCAGGATTGATCCTATCCTGAAATATGATTGATCATTGTTTACTTGTTTTAAGCTTTGGTATACCAAACAAGACACTCCAATACTTATGGCAAACTCGAATTGGAGGCTTGATCGATGAGTCTATGTCAGATCATTCATAGCCTGTGGGGTTTTCCAGACCATGTTGGGTATGCCCTCTAGCTTAGAACTAAAGAACATCATGATGTAGTTTCAGAAAAAAAAATTGAACTAAAATTCATGTTTTTGGATTGATTTGATATTACGTGAACCCATATTATGTTTTTTTACAATACTTTCAGCATTAATGCTATTTTTATAAGTTATATAATTTTTCAATTCTACATTCCAATGCATTTCAAGTATTGACCATCCTCAGGCAACTACATTGTCTCATAATGTAGGTTTCGAGGCTCATTCCCATGAGTACAATAGTAGATATTCTGAAGTTCAGAGTTGGTGATCCATCTATTCCTCTTTAAGGTATCTATTCATATGTTTAGTATCCTTTTTTAGTATTATATCCCGACTTGTGGCCTTGTCTCAGTTTAGACAGATATTCATTTGTAGAGGTTTCATAAATTGTATTGACTAATATTTTGTTATGATTCGACTATTAGAGTTTGGTTATAAGACTTCTTAAACTTATTTATATCTTTCACATTACTTTTGAATTATGATTATGGTAACATGCTAAGAGGTTTCTCAGGCTTTCATGGTTTGGGATTCCCGTTATGGCTGGGGCCTCAGATCGATTTATGACAAGCTTGGTATCAGAGCCCAGTTTAAGGTCCCAGATGTTTACAAAGTTGTGTCGAGTAGAGTCCCTTTTGTTGGTGTGTTGCACACAAAATTTATAAAGAGAAGTCTATGAAGCATTTAAGAATGTGTTCCATTCTTCATGTTTTAGTTCCTGCTAGAGAGTCTAGTTGCAATGAAATTCCTCAAGCCTCTACTTTCTGCTTTTCAGAACATGCCTCTCCGAATGCTGAGTTCCGGTAGTCCATTCACATGATTGCTCAGCTCGTGGCCTTGTAGTCCCTTCGATCTGGAAATATTTGTTCTGTCACTAGTTCTTCTAAGGTCACTTAACTTGGTTAATTCATGAGGATAAATCCACCCACTTTTACGGGTTCCAAGGTTGAGAAAGATCCTCAAGATTTTGTGTGTGAGATAGATAAAATATTTAGAGTTATGCACATCAGTGATACAGAAGAGGTAAAATTTGTATCTTATCAGTTGAATGGGGTGTCTTACTAGTGGTATGATGAGTGGGAAGAGTTAAGAGGTGAAAATACTGAACCTGTAATATGGTAAGAATTTTGTGATGCTTTCCTTGATCATTTCTTTCCTCAGTAGTTGAGGGAAGATAAGGCTAAGGAATTTGTTAATCTAAATCAAGGTAAGATAAGTGTTAAAGAATATGCATTGAAGTTTTCCCAATTTCCTTGTTATGCCCTATAGTTGGTGTCTAATATGAGGTCCTGTATGAGAAAGTTTGCATTTGATCTTTCTAGCGACTTGGTGTTAAAATGTAAGAGGGAAATTATGAATTGTGACATGAGTATCTCTAGGTTGATAGTACATATACAACAGGTAGAGGCTGAGAAAAAGAAGTAGACAAAGATAGAGGAGATGCAAACTAAGAGGGCTAGGCAGCAGACTAGGATGTCAGTTAGCAGCAGGGTGGAAAATGGGGAAAGAAATGTTCCAAGAACAAAAGTTTAGGTAATTCTCAATAATCATCTACTGCGCCTACATCTAGGACATTAGATGGTCAATGTTCCATCCAAATAATGGGTAAAGGATGTAAGGTCCTCTATCTCAGGAAAGTGTAGTTCAGATGACTAGGTTACACCCTCACTACAACACCTGTGGAAAATTTAACCCAAGAAAGTGTCGATATAGGATTATTTTTTGCTATGGTTATGGTCAGACTGGTAATTTTTAGAGAGATTATCCCTCATCCAAGGGGACATTTAGGGACAATAAGGCCCAAACTACATCTTCAACCCCTCCAGGTAAGGGTGCAACTTTCAATATAGGCGAGGTTCATAATCGTCTGTAGTCTTTATCTACTTGCGAGGACTCAGAGGCCTCACCAAAAGTCATTATGGGTATGTTATAAATTTTCCCCCATGATGTTTATGTGATACTTGATCTAGGTTCTACTCTTTCTTATGTAACTTTTTATGTGGCTGTGAGTTTCTGCTTTTCCCCCAATATTATTCTACAACCCTTCTCAGTTTAGACCTATGTTAGTGAGTTTATTATTCCTAGAAGAGTTTATAGGAATAATATGGTGTCCATTTTTCATTGGGAAACTATGATATATCTTGACATGGTAGGCTTTGATGTAATTCTAGGGATGGATTGGCTTTACTCTGGTTATGCAACCTTAGATCACAAGACCAGGAAGGTCACTGTCTATTATCTTAACAAAGCTATCATAGAATGGGAGTGAAATTTGTTATCACCTAAGGAGAGATTCATATATTATCCTAGTGCCCAAAAGTTGATATCCAAAGTTTGTCTGTTCCATCTTGTTCGAGTCAAAGATTCTAACACTGAAAGTTCTCCTTTTCAATCGATCCTAGTAGTTAATGAATTGCCAAAAATCTTTTGTGATGATCTCCCAAGGATTCCTCCAGATAGGTAGATATACTTTGGAATTGATATATTGCTGGACACTAAGCTTGTTTCCATTCCTCCATATAAATAACTTCGACAAAACTGAAAAAATTAAAAGAATAGTTAAAAGACCTTCTTGATAAATGTTTCATTTTCCCTATTATCTCTCCTTGGTCCACACTTGTACTCTTTGAGTGTAATAAATATGGTCCCCTCCATAAGTATATAGATTACCGATAGTTGAACAAGGTTACCATAAATAATAAGTACCATCTACTTAGAATTGATGATCTTTTTGACCAACTTCAGGGTGCTAGATGCTTTTCCAAGATAGATCTTCATTTGGGTTACCATATATTGAAGGTTAGGGAGGCCAACATTCCCAAGTCTACCTTCTGAACTTGATATGGTCATTATAAATTTTTGGTTATATCCTTTGGATTGACTAACACATCTACAACTTTCATGGACCTTATAAATACGATATTTAGAAAGTTTCTGGATCTATTTTTCATAGTTTTCATTGGTGATATTCTGGATCACTCCAAGAGTGAGAAAGATCATTCCAATCACCTCCAGATTGTAGTTTAGACCCATAAAGACCAAGAGTTGTATGCTGAATTCTAACTGTGAATTATGTCTCTGTACAACAGCTTTTTTGGGTCATATTTTTTCTAGTGAAGGGATTAAGGTTGATCCACAAAAGGTTGAATTAGTAAAGAAATGGCCAACACCCGTGACTCCAACTGACATTTAAAGTTTATTGGGTCTGGAGAGATATTATAGGAGGTGTGTGATGAGTTTTTTGTATATAGTTTCTCCACTTACCAGGTTGACACAGAATAAAGTGAAGTTCTTATGGTACAAGGCCTGTGAAAGAAGTTCTGAAATATTAAGGGACAAGCTGTTAATTGCGCCGATTTTGACCCTCTCGAAAGTATAGAGGAATTTGTTGTATATTGTGATGTATCCTGGGTGGGACTTGGTTGTGCAATTATGCACCATGGTAAGGTGGTATCTTATGCATCTTGACAATTGAAAGTCCATGAAAAGTACTATCCCACCCATGATCTAGAGTTAGTGATTGTGGGTTTTGTATTTAAGATTTGGCGTCGTTATCTTTATGGGGTGCATGTTGACAATTTCACTGGACATATGATCTTGAAGTATGCGTTCACTATAAAAGAATAGAATCTTATAAATAGGAGATTGCTTGAGTTATTAAAATATTATGACATGATCCTGCACTATCTCCTAGGTAAAGCTAATAAGGTTACTGATGCTTATAGCAGATTGTCCATAAGCAATTGTTCTCATGTTAATTAGGAATAGAGGAATTTCATTAAAGATATTCATCGACTTGCTAATTTGGGAGTTGGAATACTAGAATTAGAGGATGGATGATTGACCATTTAGGAAATGGCTAAATCATCCTTATATGTTGAAGTTAAGGAAAAATAAGCCAATTACCCCATATTGATACAAATCAAAAAAGATGGTGGCCAGCAAAAGGTTATGTCTTTTATGAAATTGGAGGAGATGGTGTATTTATGTACCAAGGAAGGCTGCGTGTTTTGGATATTGATGGGTTACGATAAAGGAAATTGACTAAAGCTCATGTTTCTTGGTATATTGTTCATCTTGGTTCAACTAAGACGGGACATGACCTTAAGGAAATATATTGGTGGAATAACATAAAAAAAGATGTTAATTTATTAGCTAAGTGTTTAAACTGTCAGCAACTTAAGGTTGAGCACCTGAAGCCGGGTGGTACCTCGCAAAACATAGCTTTGACCATTGACACAAACCAACCCGGGGCTTTTCGTAATGGGCGTCTCAAGTCCGGCTGAAGACCATTCCCGCTACCCAACCCAACCTTCAGTCGTCTGCCCTAAGTTGGCTAAATTTAGAGCATATAACAAGATAGCATAATATCTCATATTAAGACTCTAGGATAGGATCATAACTGTGACTGACCCAACTAAGTCCAACCATCCCATACAAATCTTCCAACCATACCAAGACAAATCAAGACCATAAATCCGACCATAACCAAATAAGTTCAATTAATAATTAGATACATAATCCCAAAATAAAAGAGGATGAAACAGAGAGAAATTTTGTCCAATGATGTCAGCCCCAATTCCAATACCATTCCTAAGGATGAACCCTATACCGATACTTCCCATACCAACCCATAGTAGTTCCACAAGAGCCTCTAACCAAAAGAATACAAATATCCGATTGGGACATGCCCCCAATCATAGCCAAAACCAATATACATAAATAATCCATAGTATGAAATAATATCCATGAAATTGAGCCTTCCAAATAGATGGAAGCTCACTACTTCAATCTAAAGCTGACCCTCGAGTGTCCGATGCTAAGCAGGAGCAGTAGAACAGTCGGTTCCTGCATCGCGTGGGGATACAACTGCCCGAAGAAGGGTTAGTGGGTGAACACTAGCATGAACTCAGGATAAGGATAAAATAATGCCAATTATAAAATAAAATAGAACCATCCATAGGTAGACAAACTATATATATATATATATATATATAACCATGCCGGGAAAGGGAAGTGGGTTTAGCATGCCATTTAAATCCTTTACCTGGGCTATGTAGCTTTGCAGTTCGAAATCACCCATGGGATATATGGGTTCTGCTCTCCCATCTAAAAGGGACCTAGTGCATGAAGCCAAATAACCAGAGAAAAGAACCAGGGATGACTAGTACATCCCCTTAAATATAAAGTGTGACATCATGCACATGGTCGCTAGGACAAAACCTCACATCAATAAATATGAGTTTCTAGCTTCGATCCCCTCTGGACCTAAACCTTCCATGGCTTTTCTACACACCCCTCCTTTAAGCACAGTTAAAACCATTACCAGACAACCAAACCATTATCCATTTATTACTAACCAAGGACATTAGTAGTGGTATCGTCATACCGACTATAACTTGCAAGTGTTGTCCTTAGCCAAACCTTTTTGAGATCAAGGCATTCCCATGTACCCATAGATCATATTATCCAATTAACTTGGGGGATTCCCATATACCCCACAAGTACGTTTATTAATCAAAACCATTCCAAAACCATTTAAGCCAACCATGCATAAGTTCTATTGAAAAACCAATGTTATAGTGAAAGCATTATTATAGGCATTTTATCAAACACATTAGGGGCATAGTATTTCCAAATCAAGGTCCATTACCAAATAACCATTCTATCATCCAATTATCCAAAACTACCAATAAAGAATATAAAAGCATAATTTAAGCATAGGAAAACCATAACCAAGCATTTATTTCCAAAACCCTCAAATTATATTTGAAACCCAAAATCATACAACATTCAAATCATGAAACATTGCATAAAATCATGCCTTTAGTTGGAACTAACAATGTGGGAAGAGAAAATTCCTTAAACCAAGATGATGATGGAGAGAAATCACCAAGACAAGCCCCAATTTACTCCTTAAGATGAAACCCTAGCTTCCTTTTCCCAAAACTCAAGAGAGGATTTAAGAGTATTTTTTAAGTGTTTCAGAATAGAATAGTAAGGAAAATAACCTCCCAAGTGCAATATAAATCGTGGGAAATCATTAGAATAAGTGGAGAAATGTCCAGATTGACCTCACTTAAACATCACTTAATTCCCATCATAAGGTACGACTGACCCTTACGCAACGTACCCATCTTGTACGAGTGGTACCCACCTCTCGTACCCTAGAATTTCCCTCTGGACCCAACACTGTCCAAGGTAAGACACACCCATACCCAAGTCGTGTCCAAGTGTATGACTAGTACCCATAAGTCATACCTCTGGCAGAATAGAATCCCATAAGGTTTGAACATTGACCACCATACGAGTCTGTAGTATGACTCGTACCCTGGCTTATGGATCTTGGTGAGCCACTTGTACTCAAATCTAACCTAAGTTACCAAGTCTAAGATTAAGTGAAGTAACCAAACAACCCGTACCCAACTATACCACTCGTACAACCCAAATATCACCTATTTTAGTAACTACATCCATCCCACCAACGAACACTAGTCAGCATATGACTGGACCATAGCATCTGTACCCAAGTGTACGACTCGTTCCCCTAAGTCGTATCTTGCCCAAAAACTAGAAATCAAGAAAATTTTCTAAGGTCTAGAAACTAGGGTGTTTCGGTCTCCCCCACTAGGAACATTCATCCCCGAATAACAGACAAGGTAGGGGTAACCACAAGTTCGAGTCATTTGCATTATCAAATATATTCCAAATCTTTAACAAAGTTTGAAAACAATAAGACAAAGATATTAATCTTTCCTTTAACAAACTTAGAAAATAAATGTGTTGAAGAACATATATCTTCCGTAGAAATCCCAGGAGCAGAAAACAGATACGAATACTTGGACTTCAAGTCCTCCTCCACTTACCAAGTTGTTTCCTCCACCTTATGGTTGCTCCATAGAACCTTAACTAAAGCCACATCCTTGGTTCGCAACCAACGAACCTGCCTATCAAAGATATTAACCAGGAACTCTTCATAAGACAGAGAGTCTAAGATACCAAACCCCTCCAAAGGAACAATCGACGAAGGATCATTAAGACACTTCCTCAACACGGAGACATGAAATACTGGATGAACGTAGCTCATACTAGAAGGCAACTCCAATTCATAAGCCACGTTACTAATCATTCACAGAACCACATAAGGACCAACAAATTAGGGACTGAGCTTCCCCTTCTTACCAAACTGCATTACTCCCTTCATGGGAGATACCTTTAAGAACACCTTATCCCAAACCTCAAACTCTAAGTCTCTACGCCTTACATACACATAGGACTTTTGGAGACTTTGGGCAGCCTTAAGCCTATCCCAAATCACCTTTACCTTTTCCATAGATCGATAGACCAAATCTGAATCGAAAATATCCGCCTTATCGAACTCGAACCAACCAATAGGATATCAACACCTCCTACTATACAATACCTCAAAAAGGGGCCATACTAATACTAGAATGATAACTATGCCCAAAACATATCCTTTAATGTCTGAATTGTTCTCTCCGCTTTCCCATCCGACTGTGGATGGAAAGCAGTACTCAAACTAACCTTTGTACCCAAATCTTTCTAAAAAGACTGCCATAAATGAGATAAAAGTTGTGTACCACGATCAGAGATAATAAAAAAAGGTACCCTATACAGCTTCACAATCTCTTGAACATACAACTTTGCATAATCCTCCGCCGAAAAAGTAGTCCTCACTGGCAAGAAGCTAGTAGACTTCATCATTCTATCAACGATGACCCAAACTGAATCAAATTAGTTCCGAGACCGAGGAAGATAGGTAACAAAATCCATATAGATTACCTCCCATTTCATTTTAGGTAAATCAATTTCTTTTTACATCCCACCAAGCCTCATGCGCTCAACTTTAGCTTGTTGACACACCTACACTTTACTATAAAATCAGCCACGTCCCTTTTCATACCATTCCACTAATACATAGCCTTGAGATCATGATATGTCTTTATTGAGCCGAGATGAATAACATAACATGATACATTTACCGTATCCAAAATCCTTTGTCGCAACCCATCGACATCAGGAACGTAAAACCTCCCTTGGTACCACAGGGTACTATCACCACTGATCTCAAAAGCCATTACCTTTTGAATACCCATACTATTCATGATTATCATCAAGATAGGATCTAACACTTGCTTATCCTTAATATCTACACAAAGAGACAACCTTACCACTTTCTGAACCATCACACCACCCTCCATGGAGACCAAGATACTAACTCCAAAATTTACCAAGTAGTGAATATCTTTCACCAATTCCCATTTTCTTTTCTCCACATAAGCCAAACTCCCCATTAATAACTTGTTAAGTTAACCAAAAACCATGTTAGCTTAACTTGGATGATAGTTACGACTCATATCATAGTCCTTGAGAAGCTCCAACTATCTCCTCTACCTGAGATTTAGCTCATTCTGAGTGAACAAATACTGTAGACTCTTATGATAAGAAAAGATGTCTACGTGCACTCCATACAAATAATATTGATAAATTTTCAAAGAAAAAAAACTGCTAATAACTCTAAATCATGAGTAGGATAGTTCATCTCATGCACCTTCAACTGCTTGGAAGCATAGACAATCACCTTCGCATGCTGCATCAAAATAGAACCTAGCCGCACCCTAGATGCATCACAATAAACCACAAACCTCTCACTGCCATCATGCAATGTCAAAATCATAGTCAAAGTTAGCTAAGTTTTCAACTTCTCGAAAATCCCCTCATAATCATCCGACTAAGAAAACTTCACCTTGTTTTGAGTCAACTTAGTCAAAGATGAAACTATTATCGAAAATCTCTCCATAAACCACTAATAATACCCAACCAAACCTAAAAAGCTCTAAATGTCGGTTGGAGTCATGGGTCTAGGCCATCTTTTAACCACAACCACCTTTTGTGAATCCACATAATCCCCTTGCTAGAAATAATATGACAAAGAAAAGTCACAACGTTCAACCAAAACTCACATTTAGAGAACTTGGTATACAACTGTTGTTCCTTTAATGTCTGTAATACAACATAGAGGTGATTAGCATGATCCACCTCACTCTTGGAATACACCAAGATGTCATCAATAAACACAATGAAAAAGAGATCCAAGAACTGCCTGAAAACCCTAGCCATTAAGTACATAAATTTCATAGGGTATTAGTCAAACCAAATGGAATCACAAAAATTTTAAAATTCCCATATCTAGTATGAAAAGCCATCTTAGGGATATCCTCCTCCCTAATCTTATGCTGAAGATAGATCTATCTTAGAGAAGAACTTGGAACCTTACAACTGATCAGACAAGTCATCTACCCTTGGAAGAGGATACTTGTTCTTGACCATCACCTTATTCAACTGCTGATAATCAATGCACATCCAAAGGGAACCATCCTTCTAGCACACGAACAACATCGGTGGTCCCTATGGGGATACACTAGGATGAGTAAATCCCTTATTCAAAAGATCCTTATGTTGTTCCTTGAGTTCCCTCAACTCAGCCGGAGCCATTCTATAAGAAGGAATAGATATTGGATGAGTGTTCAGAAACAAATTAATACCAAACTTTATTTCCCTATCTGGATAGAATAAACTCTATCTTAACCTCCGAGCTCTAAGATAAGAAATAAACCTCCTCTTAGGATCTAGGGATCCACCCCCTACTCTATAACTATTTCACCAAGAAACCTAAAGACAACCTTACAGGTTCGACAATCCAAGGACACCTAACAAGAGTGTAACCATTCCAGATACCACAACCCCTATAGACTCTCTTATCAATAATTGAGTCATTTATCGGGGTAAAAATAGAAAAAGAATCTGAAACAACCTTAGGATAAAAACAAATACATACAACCATAAATGGGGTCACATATGAAAGAGTGGACCCCGGATCAAGCAGACTATACACATCATAAGAAAAGAGTTGTACTGTACCAGTAACAACATCAGGTGATGCCTCAGATTCTTGCCGAGATGCATGAGCATATAACCTATTTTGGCCGGTGCTGGTACCAGAAGTAGGAGCAGACACCAAAGTCGTACCACTAGGTACAAGAGTAGAAGACGAAGCAACCAGAGCTTTGAACGCTCCCAAAACTCTTTTATCAACCAGCCAATTCTTGAGCATATCGCCTGGATGGCCATATTTGAAATACTTTTCCATGCCTTCATCACAATAGCCCGATGAAGACGACCATAGAACCGGCAAGGAGGGCAGGAAGAAGCCAACTGACCCCCACTTACTTGAGATTGGGCACCTTGTGCCTGGAAATTATCACCACCTTGTGGATTCTTATCACCTGACTACCTTGGGTAAGGAGCGCTAGCAGTATAGAAGGAACCAGAACTCCCCCAATTCTTCTTCAGCCATTTACCTCGATCCTGACCACCCTAATGCTGAGCACCACTCTGCTCAGAGAACTTACTCCTCTTAATCTGCCTTCTTCTAAACTCTGCCTATTTTCTCTTTTCATCTTCCACCTACTACATGTGGAGAACCAACCTCAAAATATCCATATCCATGATAAGTAAAATAGTTTTTCTTTCATGGATCAAATCTCGAGATAGCCCAAAAGTGAAATTTCTCATCCTCTCCCTCATGTCAGCCACTGCTGAAACTTCAAGGCATATTTCTTGACAGGGATTTTATCTTTCTTGAGAATCACAAACTTCTTTGTCTTTGCTTTCCTCAGCTCCTGATAAAAGAAGCAATCCAAGAAGGCATTAGAAAAGGCCTTTAATAAAGACAATTCCTCCACATCACCTTTATCCCTATCCCACTCCTCATACGTTTTGTAAGAAACATCCTTGAGCTGATAAGCTACAAAATTTACACCTTTCATATTTCTGGCCTACATCACCCTGAATATCATCTTTATTTCATCAAAAAATCCTGAGGAACCTCTGCCACCTTCACACCAATAAAAGTAGGAGGATTATTTTTCATAAAATGTCACACCCTTGTGGCCTCAACAGATAACCATTAGACGCATCCTGCTCATCCTAAGCAATAACCAACTTAGCAAAAGTATGAACAATTAGGCAAAATTCTGAATTAGTCACCTCACCCTGAGGAGGACAAGTCGTAACCGGAGGAACTTTAGAACAATCAGGGATAGGACCCTAAGAATGAGAGAGAACTCCAGGTGTAGGACATACCCCATCAACATCATCCCCAGATGGGACAAAAGCATTTCCTTGCATTTAGATCATAAAGGAATGATCTTAAAAGTGAGCAAACAAGGATTAGTGAATATTCCAGGACTTAGACTCCAAGCTTGAAATAGAATACCAAAGAAAGTGAAACATTCCTAAATGCCTTGTAGCCACTCTCTTATGACTGCGACGTGCTACACACCCCTAAAAGAGACTTTACTAGACATGGCTTTGTGGACTCCCAATTGACCATGAACCTAAAGCTCTGATACCAACTTAACCCTAACCTACTCGGGGCCTTATAGTAATAGGCATCCCAAGTCCGACCGGGACCAGAGACCACCCTCATAACCCAACCGAACCTCCAACCACCTGCCCTGAGTTGGCTGAATTTCAAGCATATAACAAGATAGCATAATATCTCACATTAAGAATATGGGATAGTATCACGACCATGATCGACCCAATTGAGTCCTACCATCCCATACCAACCGTCTAACCCTACCAAGCGAAACAAAAACCGTAAATCCAAAAATAACCAAATAAGTTTCATTAATAAATAAATATATAATCACAAAGTGAAAGAGGATGGAATAGTGAGAAATTTTGTCCAATGATGTCATCCCCTAAAACAATAACAATACTAAGGAAGACCCCAATACTAATCTCACCCATACAAACCCATAGTAGTTCCACAAAGGCCTCTAACCAAAAGTATACAAATATCTAGCTGGGATATTCCCTTAACCATAGCCAAAACCAATATCCATAAATAATCCATAGTATGAAATAACATCCATAAAATAGAGCCTTCTAAATAGATAAAAGATCACCACTTCAATCCAAATCTGAACCCCTAGTGTCCGATGCTAAGTAGGGGGAGTATAATGGCCAGTTCCTGTATCACGTGGGGATACACCTGCCCGAAGTCAAGTTAGTGGGTGAACGCTAACATGAACACAAGATAAGGATAAAATAATGCTAATTATAAAACCAAGTAGAACCATCCTTATGAACACAAACCAAACATATATATATATAACCATGCTGGGAAAGGGAATCGGGTTTCGGATGCTATTAAAACCTTTACCTGGGTTATATAGCTTTGACATCCTAAACCAACCACGGGCTATATGGGTTCATCTTCCCCTTCTGAAAGGACCCAGTGCGTGAAGCCTTACGACCTGAGAAAAGAACCTAGGATGACTAGTACATCCCCCAAAATATAAACTATGACATTATGCACACGGTCATTAGTACTAAACCTCACACCGGCAAATATAAGTTTCCAATTTTGATCCCCCCGGGACCTCCACCTTCCATGGCTTTGCTACCTACCTCTCCTTTTAGTCAAATTAAAAGCAATACTAAAGAACCAAAGCATTATCCTTTTATTATTAACCAAGGACTATAGTAGTGGTATCGTCAAACCGACAATAACTTAAAAGTATTTTCCTTGGCCAAACCCTTTTGAGATCAAGGGATTCCTATCTACCCATAAATCATATTATCCAATTAACTTAGGGGATTCATATGTACCTCACAAGTATGTTTATTAAGCCAAACCCTTCCAAAACCATTTAAACAATTCATATCATTTAGGGCTTCATTACCAAGTTTAAACCATGCATAAGTTCCATTGAAAAACCAATATTATAGTGAAAGCATTGTTATATGCAGTTTATCAAACACATTGGGGGCATAGTACTTCTAAAACCAAGGTCCATTACCAAATAACCTTTCCCATTCAACCAATTATCAAAAACCACCATTAAAGCATATAAAAGCAGAATTTAAGTATAAGAAAACCATAACAAAACATCTATAACCCAAACCCCCAAATAAAATTTGAAAACCAAAAATCATACAACATACAAATCATAAAAACATTGTATAAAATTATACCTTTAGTATCAATGAAGAAATAGAACATTCGTTAAACCAAGATGATGATGGAGAGAAATCACCAAGATAAGCCCCAATTTACTCCTTAAGATGAAACCCTAGCTTTCTTTGCCCAAAACTCTAGAGAGGATTTAAGAGTGTTTTCTAAGTGCTTAAGAATAGAATACTAGGGAAAATAACCTCCCAAGTAAAATATAAGTCGTGGGATATCATTAGAATAAGTGAGGAAATGTCCAGATTGCCCTCACTTAAACTGCACTTAATTCCTATCATAAGGAGAGAGACTGACCTTTACGACTCGTACACATCCTGTACGAGTGGTACCCATCCCTCATACCCTAGGTTTTCTTTCTTGGACCCAACACTATCCAAGGTATGACACACCCAAACTCAAGTCGCATCCAAGTGTACGATTAGTACCCATTGACCATACCCCTGGCAGAATAGAACCTAGAAAGTTTGAACAAAGACCACCATACGAGTCTGTGGTATGACTCGTACCCTAGTTTAAAGATCATGGTGAGCCACTCGTGATCAAATCCAACCTAAGTTACAAAGTCTAAGATTAAGTGAAGTAACCAAAAAACCTGTACCCAACTACATGACTCATACCACCCAAATCGTACCAATTCCAATAACTACATCTATCCTAGCAACCAACACTGAGCATATGAATGTACCATACCACCATACCCAAGTGTATGACTTGTTCCCTAAGACGTATCTTGCTAAAAAAAATCAAGGAAAATTTCTAAGGTATAGAAACCAAGATTCTTCACTTATGTAGAAGTGGGAGAAGATAAATATGGATTTTGTTATCGGTCTTTCTCAATCTTGAAATTAGTATGATTCTATTTGTGTTATTATTGACAGAGTAACCAAGTATGCTCACTTTCTTCCTGCGAAGACTAATTATTCGGGAGAGGATTATGCAATATTGTACATCCATAAGATAGTTCAGTTGCATGGAGCCCTAGTTTTTATTATATCTGATTGAGGTACTCAGTTCTCTTCTCAGTCCTAATATTCTTTTTAGAGAGGTTGGATACCCAGGTGAACCTTGGAACCATTTTCAACCCTCAAATGGATGGGCAAGATGAACGTACCATTAAAAATTTAGAAGACATGCTAAGGGCCTTCCTAATTGTCATTAAAGGTAGTTGGGTTGATCACTTTCCACTTATAAAGTTCTCCTACAATAACAATTATCATTCAAGCATCCAAATGGATTTTTTTGATATTCTTTATGGTAAAAGGTGTAGGTCACCGATTTGTTAGTATGAGATAGGTAAAACCTGGTTGTTCAGACCTGATTTTATACATCAAGTGATGGAAAATGTGATGGTTATTAGAGAGAGGCTTAATAACACTAACAGTCACCAAAAGTCCTATGTCGATGTGAGAAGAAGGGAGTTAGAGTTTGAGGTTGATGATTGGATATTTCTAAAAGTCTCCCATATGAAGGGGCCTTTTTATCAGATTATGAGAAGGATTGGTAGTGTTGTGTATGAGTTAGACTTTCCCACAAACTTAGATTTAGTTTACCCTATCTTTTATGTGTCTTTGCTTAAGAAGTGTTTCAGTTATCACTCTCTAGTCATTCCTATTAAGGATATTAGAGTGGAAGACTCCTTATAGTATAAAAAGGTGCCACCAACAATTTTAGATAGGAAAGTTCGGAAGTTGAGGATCAAGGAAATAGTTTCGGTCAAAGTACTATAGAGAAATTAGAAAGCAGAAGAGGCTACTTGGGAATTGGAGGAGGATATGTGTGCGAGGTACCCCACGTTATTTAAATCATCAGGAGATTTCATGAAAGGTAATAGCCTATCCTTACTCTTTTTATGTCGTGTGATTTATTAAATCTTGCTCAACATATCCCAAGTCATCACTCGGGGATGAATGATCCCAAGGGGGATAGTGTAACTCCCCAGATTTTCTGACATATATATAGAGCTTAAAACAAACCCTCGAGGTCCCTAAATTAAGCGTAAACCACTTTAGGATAGGTTTGGGGGCACTTTTAGATGAAAACGGTGGTTGTGTGACAAAATAGGGACCCCTCAAAATGGCTCTACTCTATGAGGGACACTGTAAGCGGTTAGTGACTTAGCCATATGGAGGTCCTTGCACTGCGAGGGGTGATGCATGCAATGGGTGTGTCACGAACCCAACCAGGTCCTGGCTGTGACAGGTATCTCAAGTCCCCTATGGATTGGAGATCTTCCGTGTATCTAACCAAATCAACCACACTATACCCTAAGGTTGGATAAAATCCAAACATATAACAAGCTAGCGTGCATTAACCAAAGCATTTTTTAAATTCATGTCCATAACCAACCACCAATGACCGGCCATAAAACCGACCAACACTGCCTAATAGCCATAGTAGTACAAATAAAGCCTTCGAAATAATGATCCAAAATTGAATATAAATAAAGATTTTGGACATGCCTCCAATAATATCCAAAAAGCAAATAAAAAAAAATAATCAAAATGTAACGGAAACCATAATCATGAAATAGGATCTTTCAATGTATGAAAGCTCACCACTTCAATATGAATCGCTAGCTGATCTCAAATCCAAGTCATTGAGTAGGAGATATGGAAGTATGGCCAAATCCTGTATCACATGGGATATAGCATCGAAAGACGGTTAGCGGGGTGAAAGCTAGCATGTAATTCTGGAATAAGGATAACATAATGCCATGATTAACAATTTAAAATCATTAAACAACTAATGCACATAATCAAATGCATTGATGAATATCTATATATATATATATATATAAATATCAGATGCCGAGATAGGGAACAAGACTTGTCAAGCTTTTCAAAACTTTAGCCAAGATTGTGTAGCTCAACCATCATATAATAATACCTAAGGGCTATATGGGCCTTATCTCTCACCCCTAGTCTGGCCCCAATGCGTTTAGCCACATGAACTGGAGAATAATGTCAAATATAAGCATATCGGGGACTACAACCTCCCAACATATACCAAGGTGACTTAAGTACCCAATCGTATAATGATTTATGGGAGACTCAAACCTCTCTAATCATGAAATAAGAAGAAGGGGGACTCAAACCTCAATGATCACTTTGACCCCTGTGTCGGCAAATGCAGATTCCAATATCAGTCACTCGAACCTCCACATTTTCGAATCAGCTACACAACCCTTATTAGAGCCTAATTAAAACATGTACCACACATTCCAATTCATTTAACTATATTCCATATCAAGGCATACATTGTTGGTAGCATCATACCATCTACACTTGTAAGGTAACAACAACATGCCAAAATAATTTCCATTAACTTGTAGAAAATAACTTCCTTTGTTCATTAATACAAGGTGGGGGACACCGACTCCTTTTGTTCATTAAATCATACCATTGTATTTCAGTTACTCTTTTATGCCATGTAATAGTTCAAGGCTAGTTCAATTTTACAAATTCCCACCTTTCCCATAATTAAATCCAATTTCACATCATAGGGTTGGGGACATAACCACTTCAAAAGTCAAAAGTTTGGGAAAACTACAATTCCCTAGTTCATTCACCATACCCATGCACCCACAAGTTCAAAAACATATTTAAAGCATGAAAATCACATACAGATCATGAGAAACATTATTCAATTCATAAATATTCAAAAACCACCAACCTTTATTTCAAAACTCATATAAACATCTCAAGAACAATACTTAAAAACACATGGTTTTACAAAACTGACAATGAGGGAAGAGTAACATTCCTTAAACACCAAAAAATTTAGAGAGAAATTGACCCTTGCTCCATTAGATAACCAATTTGATAAATCCTTTAGAGAGCCTTTTTAGAAGTGTTTAAGAGTTACTTAGATTGTTTTTAAGATATAAAAACACCCTAAAGAGGTTATAAGATATGGGTTTCTATTTGGTTAAGAGGGGGAATTTACAAAATGCCCTCAATTTAAAAGATGGAAAAGGTCGCCTTTGACTATGATTCAACCCGTTGACTGATAACCAATGCTTTCAACTTGTTACCATGAGTTGTAACCAAGGAAGTACCACCAAGGCACCCCACACTATTATCTTTATGACTCAAAGGCACCACTCATAATGGGACACTATGACTACTAGGGTCTATTCATAATCAACACAGAACCCATACTGAGACTTACACTAGACACCCTACAATTACACCGAATGAGTCATAGCATATCCTTACGTCTCTTAGTGAGCCACTCGTACTTAGAGAAGAATTATGCCACAAACTTACATGATTTAGTTACGACTTATCTCAATGAGTTGTCAAGACACCCTACAACTTTGAGGGTCCAGTTGTAACTAATGCAGTGAGCTCAAAGCTCATGGAATTTTCAATGGAAAAAATTCAAGGTATTTTAATTCTCCCCCACTTGGATCTTTCATCCTCAAATGATGGGACAAGTCATTTATTAGCATGAACTGACTCCATATACCTCTACTTTTACCTTTACCTAAGACAGAAAACTAAGATACCAAGGAAATCACTCTTTCTGTAAACAAAATTGGAACTCAAAGATGTCAAAAATAACATTTACGTTATGAACGATTATCCGGAGTGGAAAAAAAGAATGGATACTTCGACTTCATGTCCTCTTCATCTTCCCAAGTAGCCTCTTCAACCTTGTGGTTCCTCCATAGAACCTTTATTGAGCTATGTCCTTCATCCTCAACCAATGAACTTGCCGATCCAAAATTTCAACCGAGACTTCCTCATAAGGTAAGGAATCCAAAATACCTACCTCCTCTAAAGGAATAACCATCGAAGGATCACCCACGTACTTTCTTAACATTGAAACGTGATACACAAGATGAATGAAAGTCAAACTAGGAGGAGACTCCAACTCATATGCAATGCTACCAACCCTCTTCAAGACCGAGTATGGGCCGACATACTAGTGAGTGAGCTTCCCCTTCTTCCCAAACCATATTACTCCCTTCATGGAAGATAACTTCAAGAACACTTAGTCTCTAACCTCAAACTCTATCTCCCTATATCACACATCTGCATATGACTTTTGGCAACTTTAGGTAGCTTTAAGTCTATCTCGAATCACCTTCACTTTCTCAGTTGCTTTTTGAACCAAATACAGGTGAAACATCTCTGCATTACTAATATTGAACCACCCAATAGGAGATATACACCTATACCATACAATATCTCAAATAGAGCCATACCAAAATTAGAGTAATAACTATTATTATACCCAAAATCCATGAGAGGCAAATGATTAACCTAACTACCACCATAGTCAATCATGCAAGCCCGAAGCATATCTTCTAATATCTGTATAGCTCTTTCCGCTTGCCCATCCAAGTGTGGGTGAAAAGCAGTACTAAGGATCACCTTAGTTCCCAAACCACTCTTAAATTAATGCCAAAATTGAGATGAGAATTGACTACCGCAATCTAACATGATAGAAACAGTCGCCCCATTCAAATTCATAATCTCTTAGAGGACAAACTACTTATAATCATCTGCTAAATAATTAGTTCTCACCGGCATGGAGTGAGCATCCTTAGTCATCCTATCCACGATGAACCTAATCAAATCAAACTGATTTTGAGAATGGGGGAGACCAGTAACAAAATCCATATTAATTATCTCCCATTTCCACATCGGTAGTTCAATCTCTTGAGTCAACCGAGCCTCAAATGCTCAACCTTCACTTGTTGATACACTATGTATTTAGCCACAAAATTGGCCACATCTTGGTTCATATTGTTCAACCAATATATCTTCTTAAGATCATGATACATATTCAGTGAACCAGGATGAATGGTATAACACAATTCATGAGCCTCAGCCAAGATCCTCTCTTACAACCCATCTACATTGCAAATAAATAATCTGCCTTGGTACCTCAAGATTCCATCGCCACTAATTTCAAAACCTATAATCATTTATTATATCCCGCATCTCTCTTAATATTCATTAAGACATGATCCAATACCTACTTATTCTATATTTCGGTACCAATAGAGGAACGCACCACCTTTTGCACAAACACACCCCCGTTCTCAAAGTCCAAGAGACGAACTCTAAGGTTAGCCAAATGGTGAATGTGTTTCACCAATTCTTATTTTTCCTCATCCACATGAGCTAGACTCCTCATGGATAACTTGCTAAGAGAATCAACAACCATATTAGCTTCACCTAGGTTGTAATGGAACTCGTGTCATAGTCTTTCAGCAAATCAAACCATCTCTTTGCTTGAGATTCAGCTTCTTCTAGCTGAACACATATTGCAGGATCTTGTGGTTAGAAAAGATGTCTACATGGAATACATACAAATAGTGATGTCATATCTTCAATGCACACACCACAACTAATAACTCAAGGTCATGAGTTCGATAATTTCTCTCATCAACTTTTAACTACCTAGAAGCATAGGCCACCACCCTACCATGCTGCATCAACACATAACCTAATCCCATACAGGATGCATCACAATAAACAACAAATCTATCATTACCCTCAGGTAGGGTCAAAACTAGAGTTAAAGTCAACTTATCTTTCAGCTCTTCAAAACTACCGTCACAAGCTTCCAACCACAAGAACTTTACCTTTTATTGGGTCAAATAAGTCAGTGGGGCAGCTATAGTCAAGAAACTCTCCAAAAATCTCCTATAGTAACCAACTAAACCCAAGAAGCTCTGAATATTAGTTAGAGTCAAGGGCCTAGGCCACTTCTTAACCACTTTAACTTTTTGTGAATCCACCATGATCACTTCACTAGAAATGCCATGACCCAGATAAGTAACAGATTCCAACAAAAACTCATACTTCAAAAACATAGCATGCAAATGGTTATCTTTCAAGGTCTACTTCAAAAACATATCATGAAAATGCTGATCATTCAAGGTCTGCAACATAATACGAAGATGGTTAGCTTGATCCTCCTTACTCTTAGAGTACACCAGAATATCATCAATAAACACGATGACTAACATATCATAAAACTAATTGAAAACCCTATTAATCAAGTACATGAATGTCATTAGGTCATTAGTAAAACGAAAAGACATCACTAAGAACTCATAGTGAACATACTAAGTTTGAAAAGTAGTCTTAGGGATATCCACCTCCCTAATCTTTAGATGATGATAAACTTACCGAAGATTAATTTTAGAGAAACATCTAGCACCCTGAAGCTAGTAATATAAATCATCAATAAAAGGAAGAGGATACGTGTTCTTTATCATAATTTTATTTAACTGATGGTAATTGATGCACATCCGAAAGGAACCATCCTTCATCCAAATGAACAAAACAAAAACACCCTATAGAGACATACTAGAATGGATAAAAACTTTGTCAATGAGGTCTTTCAACTATTCATTAAGATCTTTCAACTCAAACAAACCCATTTTATTTAAGTGTCCAGGACAAGGTCAATCCCAAAATCAGTCTCCCTATCAGGAGGGATGCCAGGAAGATCATTTGAAAAAACCTCAGGGAATTTATTAACCATGAGAATAGATAAAAAGGAAAGACCCTCTGAGTTAGAATCCTTAACCTGAACCAAATGATAAAGACATTCCTTAGAAATAAACTTTCGGGCTCTAAGATACGATATGCATCTCCCTTTTGGCATTAGAGAACCCCATTCCCACTCAATGGCTAGCTCACTAGCAAATCTAAACATGACCTGACGAGTTCAGAAATCTAAGAAGGCAAAGCATGAGTGCAACCAGTCCATCCCCAATATAATATAAAAAATCAACCATGTCTAACTCTATCAAATCTACCAGAGTTTCTCTACCACCAACAGATACCACACAACCCTTATAGACTCTTTTAGCAACAACAGAGTTACTTACTAGGGTATAAATAAAAAAGGGATCAGGGATACACTCAGGTCCAAAACTAAATGTATAGCCACAAATGGGATCAAAAAGAAATAGTAGACCTTATATCAAGCAACCAATACACATCAAGAGAAAAGAGTCGTAACATACCAGTGATATCAGGGGATGCCTCAGACTCCTGGCGAGAAGCAAGAGCATACAAACAATTTGACCCAGTGCTAGTACTAGAAGCAGAAGTAGTGCCCTTTGGTGCAGGAGTTGATGAAGTGGCAACAAGAATCTTATTTTCCCCTAAAGCAATGTTAGAAGGGAAATCCCTCTGTAAGTAACCAATCTGACCATATTTAAAACATATATTTCTCTCCTTTTCAGAAAACCACTATGTACCTTCCAACAGAATCTACAAGAAGGATATAATAGAGCTGACTGAGCCCCACCAGCCTTAGATTAGGCACCCTGTACCCTAAACCCACTATTATACCGAGAACGAAGATCACCCAACGACTTTAAATAAGAAGAACTAGCCGTAGAGTAGGAACTAAAACTCTTCTTTTTCTTTATAGACCACTTTACACCATCTCTACCACTCTATTGTGACCTCCACCCAAATACAAAAATCTAATATTTTTATTCTACCTTTCCCTTATCTCTACTTACTTCTTCTTCTCCATCTTGACTTGGTTAATATACACAATAAATCTGGATATGCCTATAACCTTGTTCAATAAGGAAACCTTACTTTCTAGAACCAAATCATGGGACAACCCAGAGGAAAATTTCCTCTTTATAACCCTCATGTTAGACACTAACTCAGGAGCATACCGAGATAATTAATGGAATTTCAAAGAATACTCCTTAACAGTCATCCTACCTTGCTTCAAATTAACAAACTCTTTTTCTTTTTCCTCTCTCAACTCTTGAGGAAAGTAGCGGTCCAGAAAAGTACTAGAGAAATCATCCAATAGTATGGATTCAAGATCATCTCCCCTAGAATTTTCCTATTCCTAATACCATTGGTATGCTATATCCGTAAGTCGATAGGCATCGAATTCCACATCCTACACATTAGTAGAATACACCATCTAGAAGATATTCACCATTTCATCAATAAAGTTTTGAGGATCCTCCTCAATCTTAACGTCAGTAAAAGTTGGAGGACTCAACTTCATAAACTGACCAACCATTATGGCCTTAGAAAATGGAGTAATAGAAGAAACACACTCAGAGTGAGAAGGTACCAGCTAAGCCTACATATGAATAGGATGACAAAATTTTGCATTTGACACATCATCCTGAGGAGATCGAGGAGGACTAGAGGGGACCGGTGGAACTCTAGGAGGGCAATCAGGAACTAGACCCCTAGATCAAGTCTGTACCCCATAAACAACGTATGCCCTATTATCATAGTAATCAAGTGGGATAAAGGAGTTTCCATGAGCTTCATATCTTCTAGGAGGTATGATATAAAAAGAGAAAAAATGGGAATTAGAGAGAGACTTAAGATCTTTGACTCTATAGCTTGAAACAGAACAAAATAAAAGGGAAACATTCCTAAATATCTTGTAGCCTCTCCCTTATAAGTATGGTGCACTACACATCAATAAATGAGATTCTACTCAACAGGTCTTTATTGGACATCCAATGACAGTAAACCTAGGCTCTGATACCACATTTATCATGACCCAGACTCGGGCCTGGCTGTGAAGGGTATCTCAAGTCGCACATGGACCAAAGATAACCCCTGCACCTAACAAAACAAACCACACCCCACCCCAAGGTAGGATGAATTAAGAACATATAACAAGATAACTTACATTAATCTAAGAAGATTTTAAATGCATGTCCATAACCAACCACCGACGACCGGTCAAATGGCCAACCGACACCGCCTAATAACTATAGTAGTCTAAACACAACCTGCTAAATAATGATCCAAAACTAAATATCAATAAAGTGTCAAGATATTCCCCCAATAATAGCCAAAATCCAAATTCGAAGGAATATTCAAAATATAAGGGAAACCATAATCATAAAATGGGGTCTTCAAAAATATTGAAGCTCACCATATTAGTTTGACTCACTAACTGATCTTGAATCCAATTCAATGAGTAGGATATGTGAAAGTATGGCCAAATACTACATCGTGAGGGGATATAACATCCGAAAATGGTTAATCGGGTGAACACTAACATGTAACTCAGGGATAAGGATAACATGATAATACGATTAGTAGTTTAAAATCACTCAACACCTAAAGCACATAATCAAATGCATAAATATGTGTTTATATATATATAGCATGCTGAGATAGGGAACAAGGATTATCATGCTTTTTAAAATTTTAGCTTGTATTGTGTAGCCAACCCATCATATAATAGTATCCATGGTCTATATAGGCCTCATCTCTCACCCCTGGTTACGCCCCAGTGCATGTAGCCATAAAAATTAGAGAATAATCTCTTATATATGCACACAAGAGACTTGAACCTCCCAACATATACAAAGGTGACTTAAGCATCCGATCATATAATTATTTATGGTGTCCTCGAACCTCCATAATCATGAAATAATAATAAAGCAAAATCAAACCTCCCTGGTTACTTTGGCAGGTGTGCGGGCAAATGCGGATTCCATTATCGGATGCTTGGACCTCAACTTTCATAACTCAACTATACAACTCTTATCAAAGCCCAATAAAATTATGTACCATACATTCCTATTTATTTAACCATATTCCACTTCAAGGAATACATTGTTAGTATAATCATACCAACTACACTTGCAAGGTAACACCAATATGCCAAACCAATTCCCAATAACATGGAGAAAACAACTCCCCTTGTTCATTAATACAAAGTAAAGGACATCGACTCCCTTTGTTCATTAAATCATACCATTGTAATTCAATTTATTCTTTATGTCAAGCAATAGTTCAAGCCTAGTTTAATTTTACAAATTTTCACCTTTCTCATAATTAAAACCAATTTCACTTCATGGGGTTGGGGATATAGCCACTTAAAAAGTCACAAGTTTGGGAAAATGTCAATTCCCTAATTCATTCACCATACCATGTACCCACAAGTTCAAAACTATTTTTAAAGCATGAAAATCATATTCAAATCATGAGAAACATTGTTCAATTCATAAACATTAAAAAAACACAACTTTTTTTTCAAAACCCATTTAAATATCTCAAAGAACAATACATTAAAACACATGCTTTGCCAAAATTAACAATGAGGGAATGGTAACATGTCTTAAACACCAAGAAATTTAGAGAGTAATTGATCCTTGACCCCTTAGATGACCAACTTGATAAAACCATAGCTGGACTTGCTTGAGGAAATTTAGAGAGCCTTTTTGGGAGTGCTTGAGAGTTACTTAGATTGTTTCTGATAGATAAAGACACCCTAAAGAGGTTATAAGATGTTTTTTTATATTTGGTTAAAAGGGTAAATGTCCAGAATGCCCTTAACTTAAAAGCTTAAAAAGGTTGCCTTTGACTACGAGTCAACCCCTTGACTCGTAACCACTTCTTACAAATCATCACCACGAGTAATAACCAAGGCAGTACCACCAAGGAACCCTGCATTGTTATCCTTAAGACTTAGTGTCACCTCTCATAATGGGACCCTACGACTTGTAGGGTCCAGTCATAATCAACACAGAACCCATATTGAGACTTACACTGGACACCCTATGATAATACCTAACAACTCATAGAATATACTTATGGCTATTAGTGAGCCATTTATACTCAGAGTAGAATCATGCCACAAACTTATATGATTTGGTTATGACTTGTCCAACGAGTCTTCAAGACACGCTATGACTCTAGGGTCTAGTCGTAACCAAGGCAGTGATCTCAAAGCTCAAAGAATTTTCAAAGACAAAACCCTAAATGTTTCTGGAGGTGACCCATGAGTACTTCCCTATTCAATGAGGGTCGTACCATGAGGCTGCCTCTACGTGTTGGGGGGTTGCTCCATGCCCCACCCATTTTACCTTATAGTTTGTGCAATTTTTTGAGTATCCATAAGGGATATCTAAGTTATTATACACATAAAAACATTACCTAAAATTCTATTATGTTCTCCATAACTTATAATAACCCTAAATCAACACCAGAACACCATCAACTCCTATCTAAGTCATAAATATAGAAAAAAGAGAGTAAGAGAGCCTAAGTTTAACTTTTGATTCAACTTCACTCTATTAGGGGTATGTAAAATGACCCAAACCATATGGGGTTTCAATTTATAATATTGTAAAATCTTTCAATAATCAAAATTTGTGGGATTTTGTTTAACTACAAAAGCATGTTTTCAAATTCTCACTCAACCTCAATTATGCACTTTCATTGAGTGTACGCGTGTGTGTATATATATATGTATATTAAATTATGATTGATGAAAAGAATGAGATTGTAAATGATTTCCTTACCTAATTATGCATGTGGATGGTTTTTGATGAGTATTGCTCATGTTAATGTTTCTCTTGTTTCTCTATGGTGGTTATTTGAATATAATTGAAATAAAGTTTTCTCCTAAAGCTTTTACAAAATTCATGAATGAGAAATATTTAGTTAAACTATCTTATTTTATAAAAGAGCTTTACTTTGTAACTTTTGGAATATTTTATAGTGGTAAATGATTCATGACATGTAAGCGGCAAAATAGAACACATAATATGGCTTATGGGACTTGCAAGTCTTGGTTTGATGATACCAAATCAGACAAATACCATTGTAGACTACAAGTCATGTTTTAAGAAAGATGAATATTTTAAATGGCTAAAATATGGGCTTAATAAGAGTTAAATGGATAACCAAGAAGGAATGGTCCAAAAGTCCTATAGCCCAAAATCATGTTTTGCCGAAGCGGGATTGATCCTGTCTTGAAATACAGATGATCATTGTATACTTTCTTTATGATTTTGTATACCAAACCACACAATCCAATCCTTGTAGTAAACTCGGATTAGAGGCTTGACCAATGAGTCAATATCATACCCTGCATAGCCCATGGGGTTTTTTAGACTATGTTAGGTATGGTGTATAGCTCAAAACAAAATAATATCATGAGGTAGTTTGAGAAAAGTAGTTTTAACTAAAATTCATGTTTTTGGATTGATTTGACATTATATGACCCTATATTATCATTTTACAATGCTTTTACTATTAATTCTATTTTTTGAAGTTATTTCATTTGGTTGTTCGACATGCCAATACGTTACATGTAGTGACCATTCTCAAGTGGCTACATTGTCTCATAATGTAGGTTTTGAGGCTCAGTCCCATGGTCAAGTGTAGCAGTAGGATATTCCAAAGTTCAGAGTTGCTGCACCCTCCATTTCTCTGAAAGGCCTCTATTCATATGTTTAGTATCTTTCACTTTTATTTTTCGTATTTAGACAAATATTCATTAGTAGAAATATAATAAACTGGATTGTCAAATTTTTGTTATTACTCGACAATTAGAGTTTGGTTATAAGCATTCTTGAACTTATTTATATCTTCTTCATTACTTCTGAATTATGCTTATGGTAACATACTAAAGGATTTCTCAAGCTTTCGTAGTTCGAGATACCCATCATAGCTAAGGCCTCAGCTCGGGTTGTGATAAGAAATAATTGACTTAACAATCAGATTTCCAATAATCTAATTATCACCCATTTTTTTCATGAAAAAAGTATTAAAAATGCAAAAAAGAAAAGAACCAAATGTAAGAAATGTTTTTTTGTTTGTTTTGTATGAATAAGAAAAAGATGTGAAGAATCAGAGAAAAAAACAAAACAAGGAATTTAGACAGAATATAAGAGACCTAACAAATGAGAGAGAGAGAGGTATGATTGAGCAATACTCTGATAAGGTTAATTTAGCAACCAGTTGATCGATCTCTCCCAATTTTCAGTTTTTATTACTGAGGTCTGAACACTTAGAGGGGGCTAGAACATGTAATACTTTGGGTTTTGAACTCTGAATTCTTCTCAATAATTATGCTTATTGTTCAGGTTACGACTCAGGTAATGAGTCATGAAGACTCATCTCGAGTCTTATAGGGATAATTATGGTCTAACCAGTAAAGTTTCCCTAAGTTTTTATCAAGGTCAGGAGTGGGATCACACAAATCATAAGGTAATATCACAAGTCATGGTGAGGGATTCATGACCTTATCAATGATATGGCCTAAGGTTGATGTCTTGGTAATGACTAGACTATACGATTCATAGGGTGAGGTCATAAGTCGTAGGGTGGGATTCATGACCAAAGTAATAAAGAGTCCCTGAGTTTCTGCCCAGGCTCCGAGTCTTGGTGATGACTCATGACCAGTGATCATGAGTTGTTATGCGACCCGTAGAAACTGGGGTTATAATTCTTGCACAATTTCATTAAGGGAATGATGATATTTTTCTCTTACCTCACTACTATTCCACGACATAAAACATTCCTTTGTCCCTATTTCCACTTAGTAAATATAACATAAGAACTCTTTTCTCTCTCAAATTCCCAAGTCAAGAACAAAGCTAGGGTTTATAAGGGTTGGTCTACTAGGGCTCAAGGTGTATTTTTTTGTCAAAATTCTTGGTGTTTTCAGACATGTATCTCCTTCCTAAACTTGTATTTTATCATTCCATACAATGGATTGTTATTCATATGGTTTTAATGTTTGGTTTTGGAATTTGGATTGAGGGTTTTGGATGTCTATTGTTTAAATGGTATTTCCATGGTTTAATGCATTTGTGTATGCTTTATTGTTCAATTTTAGAACTCATTGGGTGCATGGGTATGGTAAATAGAATGGGAGTCCTGGATTCCCTGAAACTTATGGATTTTTATATTAGAATTGGTAATAACCTCAACCAATCTAATGAAATTAGATTGGAAACATGGGAATATGCATAATTTAACCACTTTTGAAACTATTGCATTTTTTAAAAGGTTAATGAAATATAAGTGGTTTTAAAAGGCCTTCCTGGCCATGATTTGGTTTTAAATTGGAGCTTGGGAGTCATGGATTCCCCTAAGTTGGTGGATAATAGGAATGACATGATTTTATTAGCTTGCAATCATATTGGCATGACAATACCAATGGTGAATGCCTTAATAAATGGTTCTTAGATAAATTGATGGGAATGTGCAAACATATTCTAGAATTACTGGGGTCGTGGATTCCATGGACCATCCTCAGATTTTCATGGTTAGTTCAGCTAACATACACTGGGACCCTTTTAGTAGGAGGAGCTGAACCCATATATCCTATGGGTGCCCTTAGGTCGGTTAGAGCTACACAATCTAGGTTAATAATTTTAAATCTCATGCTAAACCTTGTTCCCTATCCCAACATTATATATATATATATGCATATATGAATATATATGAACATTTACGTTGAGTTTTGATTTGATTTGATTTTAGAATGGAATGATTTTATCCCTTTACTGAGTTGCATGCTATAACTCACCTCACTAACCTTCCCTGGATGCTACATCCTTTTATGATGTAGGGTCCTAGGGGTTTCTTTTGTTGGTTTATGTAGTGTTAGGTGGTGCAGCCGCCTATCTAGTGCGGTGAAGTGGTGAGCTTCCATCTTTCAGAAAGTTTGGTCATTCCATATTTTTGTTTCCATCTGTTTGTCATGACTCGAGGATACTCCCTAGACATGACAACGGGACTTACGATCAGAATTGACCACAAGCTAACCTATGAGCTGGTACCTACTGTGAGAACTAAATAAAAAAGCAATAGTACACGTGTGCAGAAGATAAACTACTGAATGAAATACTAATCTGAATACTGAAAATTTGGTTCAACCATATGTTTGAAAAATCTGATGGAATACTGGAATCGAACTTTCAACTTAAAATAACTGATTATACAAAAAAGACTTATAAATTAAATAAGTGTCTAACTGATTGTCTAAAAAGCCTCTAACTGACTGAGTAAGGAGTTGATGGGATAAGCCCCTAACTAACTACGACTGGATGAAAGTATAGAATTAGTGAAATAACTAAAATAATCAATCCTACCCTCGATGGATGAGAACTCACCACTACCGCTGCTGGGGACACTGAAATGTCTAAGCGCGGTAAAAAAACTGAGCATCCAAAACTATGATATGAGACATCAAAGTGCAAAGAAGAGTATGCAGTTAGTACTTTGAATGTATTGGCATATGAGATGATGTCTGGTTGAAATAAATTGGGTACTGTGTACATGAAATAAGGACTAACTAAACAACATGAAATAACTAAGAAAGAATGCATGAAAAGTGTCATATCTGAGAATGCAAGACCAAACATATACATATTTCTGAAATAATCTATAAACTGAAAGACTAAAATTTGTGTAACTGAATAACTGTGAATCTGTATTCTTTGGTCAAGAAAACCTGAACTAAATATATATTCTTAATACTGTTTTAAGACTATGGGAGGTATCATCTAACTGGCATACCCCAATCTGAGCTAATCGGGGTCCAACTTGTAACCCCAGTTGGAAGGGTGTCAGTACCATGCCACGGGTACTAACACTATCTATGTGGATCTGGTGTCCCAAAGGACGAAGGAGTGACCCTCAACTGGCAGGCGCTCTAGTGAGATATGTGCCACCCTCAACTGGCAGGTAAACTCCTTATTAACCTTTACCTGGAAGGTAAACTTCTTTAACATATGTTGGCTACGTAGTTCTGTAACTAAGGGACTGCTACTAAAGGTCACACCCTATACTGGTAGGTAAGTCTCCATCACTGGGCTCGCTTGGTGCTAAATCCTACCCCTAACTGAACTTACAGTGGAATTAAAACTAGACTGTATTTAACTAAATATTATTTCATGACTGATAGTGGTCATTATGATCATAATAACTGAATACAACAACAACAACAACATACCCAGTGTATTCCCATCTAGTGGGGTCTAGGGAGGGTAGAGTATACGCAGACCATACCACTACCTCAAGAAAAGTAGAGAGGCTATTTCCGATAGACGCCCAGCTTAGGACCAATAACAGTATAACAAATATAAAAAGTAAGCGCATATAAACTAGTATGGTACACAAAAAAAACTAACAGTATAACAAATACAAAATAAGTGTATAATAAAATAGTACGGGATGCAAAAAACCAACACCACTAGACCCAAACTACAACCATAACACTATGAACCAGAAACTCTAGACCTAAAGTATCACTCTCCTATTACTACCTTCGCGCTCCCACCCCATAACCCTCTACCCTAATCCACGTCCTCCACATCTTTCTATAAAGGGCCACGTCCTCTGTAAGTTATAATTGGTTCATATCATGCCTAATAACCTCCCTCCAATATTTCTTAGGTCTACCTCTAGCCCGCCTAAAACCATCCCTAGCCAGAGTCTCACACCTCCCCACTGGAGCATCAGGGCCCCTCCTCATCACATGCCCAAACCAACGTAGCCTCACTTCTTGTAACTTATCCTCCATCGAGGCAACTCATACCTTCTCACGAATAATCTCATTCCTCACCCTATCTTTCCTGGTATGTCCACATATCCATCGCATCATTTGCATCTATGCCACCTTCACCTTTTGGATGTGGGAGTTTTTAACTGGCTAACACTCTTCTCCATAAAATATAGCCTTCTAGACTACCACTCTGTAGAACTTACCTTTAAGATTCGGGGGCACCTTCTTATCACAAAAGACTCCCGAAGCGAGCCTCCACTTCAACCACCCTGCCCCAATATGATGCATGATATCCTCGTCAATCTCATCATTACCCTGAATTATAGATCTTAGATACTTGAAACTCTCCCTCTTCTGGATGTCCTGAGATTCTAGCTCACAACTACTCCATCTTCTTGTGACATATCACTGAACTTACACTCCAAAGTACTCCGTCTTGGTTCTACTTAACCAAAAACCTTTTGATTCATGTGTTTGTGTCTAAATTTCCAACTTATCATTAACTCCACCTCGAGTCTTATTGATCAAAAGAACATCATCTACAAATAACATACACCAAGGTATCTCCCCTTGAATATGTCACATCAAAACATCCATCACCAAAGCAAATAGAAATGGGCTAAGAGTAGATCCCTGGTGCAACTCTATCAAAATAGTGAAGTGCTCCGAATATCCCCTACCATCATCACACGAGTCTTCACACCATCATACATATCCTGAATCAACCTAGTGTATTCCACGGGCACCCCTCTAGCCTCCAAGTACCTCCACAGAATCTCCCTGGGAACTTTGTCATAAGCCTTCTCTAGATTAATAAATACAATGTGCAAGTCCTTCTTTCTCTCTCGAAACTGCTCCACTAATCTCCTCACAAGGTGAATGGACTCAGTGGTCGAGTGACCAGGCATAAAACAGAACTGATTCTCATATATCGTCACAATCCTCATTATCCTCAACTCTACCACCATTTCCCAAACCTTCATAGTATGACTCAATAACTTAATACCTCTATAGTTGTTACAACTCTGAATGTCTCCCTTGTTCTTATACACTGGAATCATCGTGCTCCACCTCCACGCTTCAGGCATCTTAGCATCTCTAAAATTAATGTTAAACAACCTTGTCAACCACTCCATACCTACCCCACTAGTGATCTTCAAAAAATCTACTAGAATCTGATCTGGCCCCGTCGCCCTACCCCGCCGTATCCTGCAAATAGCCCCCTTGACCTCCTCAACCTCGATACGCCTACAATAATAATAATCTTGACCCTCCTCAGATATCTCCAAGTTTCTTAAAACAGAACCTTTGTCCCCCTCATCATTCAAAAGTTTCTGAAAATAGGACTGCCAACTCTCCCTAAAGAGGGCATCCTCAACCAACACTATACCATCCACTCTTTTGATTCACTTCACTTGGTCAATGTTATGATCTCTCTTCTCCCTAGACTTGGCCATCCTATACAACTTCTTATCTCCACCTTTTTCCTCTAAAGCCACATACAAACTCTCAAAAGTTGTTGTCTTAGCCGTCGTAACCGCTAACATAGCCTCTCTTCTAGATACCTTATATTCCTCCGTATTCTTCTACCTGTCCTTATTATCCTTGCTCCTAACCAAATTAGCATAAGCCACCTTCTTAGACTCCACCTTTCTTTTGACTTCTTTGTTCCACCACCATTCTCCTCGATGTTTGCCAAATCAACCTCTCGAGACACCCATCACCTCTCTAGCGGTCTCCCTAATGCAATTGGCAGTTGTCTCCCACATATTATCCATACCTCTTCTACTCCCCCACACCTCCCTACTCTTCAACTTCTCTTCCATCTCCAAAGAACAAGACAAAGTCAAGCTACCCCACTTAATCCTGGGTTGTGCCTCCCCACTTTTCTTTTTTTTGGCCCTTATTGATAACTAAGTCCATCACCAACAACCTATGTAGAGACGAGAGATTATCTCTCGGTATGACTTTACAATCTTTACATAGCGCTCTATCCCCTTTTCTAAGAAGAAAAATGTCTATCTGAGTCTTGGACACTGAACTACGAAACATAATAAGGTGATCCTCCTTCTTCAGAAAGCTCAAATTTTCTATCCACAACCTAAATGCCCTAGAATAATCCAACAGAGAAGTTCCTCCTTCATTCCGCTCACCAAAACTGAAACCTCCATGCACATCATTGTACCCTCTCAACAAAGACCCAATATGCCTATTGAAATCCCCTTCCACAAAAATCTTCTCAGTGCTCGGGATGCTCCTTACCACCTCATCTAAAACCATCTAGAATTTCTTCTTCTCCTCTTCGTCCAAACCTATTTGCGGGGCGTAGGCACTAATAATGTTCATCGTAAACCCTCCCATGACCAACTTAATAGAAATTAGTCTATTACTAACTCTGTTTAACTCTACCACCTGCTCCCTATGATCTTCATCTACTAAGATACCTACCCCATTTCTATGTCTCACGCTACCCGAGTACCAAAACTTATATCCATTCACATCTCTTGCTTTAGTGCCTACCCATTTAGTTTACTGGATGCACACAATTACTAACTCTTCTCTTTCTATGAATCTTCACCATCTCTATAAACTTACCCTATAAAGTACCAATGTTCCAAGACCCAACTCGCAACCTAGAAGCTCCCTTATCCCGCATAACCTTACTACCCCTAGCCCCTAACCCCAAACAAAATCCTAGACCCAACCCAGACCCAACCCCTCCAAACCCCGTCCCAAACCCAACACCTTCTGAACCTGACCCCGACCCCGACCTATGACATGACCCTTATCTCCCATCGCCAATCAAAGCCACTATGCAACAAAGGGGAAAGGGATGAAAGGAAAATGGAAAGAAATATAACAAAGAGGGATCAAGATAAGGTACAAAAACAAATATAATAATAATGAAAACCTTTGTACTACATACAAGTTGAAGGAGATTTAATGGAGATTTAGTAACTGGAAATGTAAATAAATCAAATATATAGTCCTCTATAGTTTTGATTTGATTGAGAAACTAACTAGTATTTATTAGTATTAAGTATAGTAAGAAAGAGAGTATGGTTTGGTTTTTTAGAAAGCAAAAATGGAAAACAGGAAACTCGTGCTTGAGAAAATAGAAATAATCGTGGTTTAACTGAATTATACTTGAAAATCTGAAAATAATGTAAAACATGTAGGTATTGGGTATTCATAACCCACCATTACTGAATGATCACTGAATGTAATAATAAACTTAAAACAGTAGAAAAGGATCATAACTCAAAACCCATAAGCATAGCATTTCATCAAACATGTAGGGATCATGAATTTAGCATGGGAATGCTTGTTAAGAATCATAAATTTAGGATTTATCATGGAATTCACTTGAATAAAGCATGGGAAACTCAAATTCATAGCATGAGGGCTTCAAAATATTGCATGGAATCATGCATGGGCTGAATTAAATTAAAATCACTGTGAAAACATAAATTAAACCCATCTTAATTAATATAAAATACGATAATAGAAGAAAAATCCATTCTTCAATTGAAAAAAGGGTTTTAGGGCTCCATGGGTTAAAGTACCCATCAATGAACACCCCACATACCTTATGCTTTTAACTTGAAAGGAAAAATGCTATTCCTGATACTTTCTTGAAGGTTCTTGAACTTGAGGAACTTGAATTCTTGATTTCTTGGGGAGAAAAGAATTGAATTATGCATAGTTTAAATGGTTTGAAAAGGTAAAAGTCTAATTGGTTATGCTTGTGGGTAATATGAAGTCTCCCAAGTGGTTTAATATGGTAAATGGAAGGGAACTTGAAAGTCCCCTTAAACCTTTAAATGGTTGTCTACGGATGATACTTACAAATAAGGGTTGGTATGATGATACCAATATCAATGGCCTTGGTTAATAAATTGATAATGGTTTGGTTATTTGGAAATTGGTTTTAGGTAGGAAATAATGGTGGGATATGTAGCTAAGCCATGGAAAGTCGAGGTCTGGGGAGAGGGGATAACAAAAATTGGAAACTCATATTTGTTGATATGAGGTTGGTTTTGGTAACCGTGTGCAAGATGCCACCCTTTATTTTTGGGATGTACTAGTCATCCCATGAGATATTTCTCGGGTCTTGCGGATACACGCACTGTGGCCCTTTCATCAATGGGAGCTGAACCCATATAGACCGCGGGTGGTTTAGGACGGCAAATCTACACAACCAAGGCAAAGGTTTTAAAGGCATGCTAAACCCGTTCCTTTTTTCAGGCATGGAATTGTATATATATATGTGTGTGTGTGTGTGTGTGTGTTTGGTTATGTGAATATGGATGATTTTACATGGTTTTATAAATGGCGTTATTTTATCCTTACCCTGAGATCATGCTAGCGATCACTTGCCAACCCCATCTACTGGTGGCTGTATACCCATGCTATGCAGGAACCGACCATTTTAATCCTCCTACATAGTGATTGATTCAGTATTAGCATTTGGACCGAAGTGGTGAGCTTCTATGCTTTGGAAAGATATCATTTCATGTTAAGGATATTTCTAGATATTTTTATTTTATTTTGGATATTGGTTTTGGCTATGGTTGGGGGCATGTCTCAACCAGATTTTATTACTCTTTTGGTTAGAGGCTTGTTGGTACTTATAAGGGTTAGAATGGGTGGGATTGGTGATGTTGGGTGTATTTACATGCCTAAACACCATAATTTACCCATGTTATAGCTAAGTTTTGAGGATAAAATATATAATTCCTGCACTTTTAGTCCATTTTCCTGTAAGTGAGCTAACCTACGTGATTAGCATGTTTTCAGGTATTAATGATGAATATTTCAGCACTTTGTGGACCTTTGGGCAGAAAAGGAAAACTTCACAGAAGAGGGAAGGCAGCTTTTGGAAGCTTATGGATTGAATGTGACGCATGGAGAAATTGTCCCGGGCAAAAGCAGTATTTTTAAATACTTAGGGGTGCAACAGTAACTTAATAGGACTAGGACAAGGATGTTATAAAAACCTTATTTGCTGAATTTTTCAGCATTCATTAATTCATTATTGCTTTCATAATTCA
Source organism: Capsicum pubescens (assembly GCA_030864215.1). NCBI lineage: Eukaryota > Viridiplantae > Streptophyta > Magnoliopsida > Solanales > Solanaceae > Capsicum > Capsicum pubescens. Next base: position 85,933,941 of record CM061543.1, read on the forward strand.
GTCGACACTTTTAGTATTATTCACGTTACAATTTCTATAACTTTAGAGAGAAAAAAATGCTACAAGAACGGCTAGAGAGGAAATCACGTCATTCTCATAGTGACGCCAATACATACCCATCATGAGATTGTTATCGTTTTGGTATGATGATGATGATGTCTTCGTTGTTTTCCTTTGCACTCATGAGTAGTTAAACTTCTCTATTAGGGTTATGGAAGTCTTGTTAGATACTATCTATTGCTATGAGTTTGTGAATTCTTGATGCGTATGCTGCTTATATCATTACTCTCTTCGTTTTAATTAAATTCTTGTGGTTGCAAACATATAGAATACGCCATTATAGCATTAACTTGTTCGAGAGAAAAGTTACATGCTTGGAAAAGAGAGTGTGACAAGGAAATAGGGCTACCAACCCCTATTTACACATTAATGCCTTAACCAGATTAATTTCTTGGAGAATTTTTACCGTTAGTTATACACTTTAGGCTCGAGAGAGTTAAAGTGAAATAATCCTTGATGGTTGAGAAACACTAGGATTTACCATTAGAATACGAATCTCTATAAGTGCATGCATGTCTGAATTCTGCATTACTCATAGTTAATCGATACGTAGAACTCATAAGGTGGACATAACCCTAACTTATTATTCTCTGTGATTAAATCTAACTAAATCAAGCATTCCGTTTTTACTTCCATAGTATTAATTCACGCCAAACCCAATCCCCCTTTTTCCGTGGAATTTTCGATCAACAGTCTACTAATAATTTCAACACTTAGTGACCAAGTATTCCCTGTGGGATTCGACACCCAACCCAGTTGGGTTCTATATTTGACAGCGACCACTTACACTCTTACGAGAGCTGTAGTTTGGGCGTTATCAAATTTTGGCACCGCTGCCGGGGAATACAGTTGTCAACTAAGTTTGTGATAGTTACTAGACCCTTTGGCCAAAAATTCTCAGATTTTACTTTTAGTTGTTGTTTTTGTTTTATTCAGGTTTGTTTGAGTGCATTCCAAACACTCGAAGTTCAGGTCAACCATTATTACCCATAAATCCTGAACCTCAACTTATTGGAATAATGGATGCACAGCGTGACATTGAAGAAGGGAGGCTCAATAGGAGCAGGCTAGATTACCTGCATTGGCAGCTTCTCAAGTACATCAACAGAATATTGATAACCCAGGGCGAGCAACAAATCCTGATGATGAGGACCTGGGTGATGATGAGTTACTGAATCCTAGGCGTACTGATGAGGTGGCGGCACCTATGCATAGGAGGGAACGTCAAGATAGAATGAGACCTGATCACCGAACTATGCAGGATCCTTTTGATGATGATGATGACGATCTGGATGGAGCTGGTTCCACAGGGGCTATTATTCCTCCACCCTTGGCACCCGGAGCTAAGTTCAATATCACTAGCACCATGATTCAGTTATTGCAGCTCAAGGGGTTATTTGGTGGACTCGCAGGCGATGATTCGAATATGCATCTGATCAACTTTATTTCAACATGCAAGTCGTTTAACAATCCAGGAGCTGGACAGAACGCAATTCGGTTGCGCTTATTTCCATTGTCTCTGTCTGGGGAGGCAACTCTATGGCTGAACGGGCTAACTCTTGATTCTATTACTAATTGGAGGCAACTGAAAGACGCTTTCCTAGAAAGATTCTTTCCGCCATCCAAGAGAGCACAGTTAAGAGATGAGATCAGCAATTTTCGACAGCTTCCAACTGAAGCTCTCCACGAAACATGGGAGAGGTTCAAGAAGAAGCTTATACGGTGCCCAAATCATCAGATGACCAACATCCACTTAATGGAGATATTATACAGGGCTTTGAACTCAGTGACAAAGCCAATGGTTGATAATGCTGCAAGTGGGTCATTTATGGACCTTACTTTTATTGAGGCAAGTGATATGCTGGACCGTATGACAAAACAGAGTAGAGCCTGGCATACCAGGGATGCTGAGGTAGAAAGCTCTACTTTATCTATTGGCATGACTGCAGCTGGCGTAGACAAGAGGAACGTGACCAACATATGGCTCACATGAAAACGCAGATGGATCTTCTTACCAAGCATTTATTATCAGGAAAGACTGAAAAGGTTAAAGTCGTTGTATCACAGGGAAGATATGATTCCAATTTTGAGGGGGAAGAAAATTACTTAAATAATCAGGGGGTTTCCGAGTCAATTCCCAAGGAAACTAAGGTCGGAACTATTATGATAAATCTGGATACAAGGACCACGATCAAGGTGGTTGGAAGAATAAGACTGACAGGAGTGGTTTGTATGTTCCTCCTGGAAACCGTGAGGTTGTGGCGTCTGGCTCTGTAAAGATGTCCATGGATGATATGATGGCTAAGCTGTTGAAAGGGGTGGAGGCAACCAATATGGGCGTTACTGAGGTAAAGAATGATTTGTCATTAATAAATTAATTGGTTGACTCATATTCTACTGCAATAAAACAGCTGGAGCAATAATTGAGTCAATTATCAGCGGTATTCAACAAAAGAAAGGCTGGCACGCTACCCAGTGACACTATGCAAAACCCAAGGAATGACGGATCGTGTATGGCTATTACGACCCGGAGTAGTAAAGTGTTGGAAAATCCATCCAAAGGCAAGCAGGTGGTTGATGATATAGCAGAGAATGTTGATGAAGCGGAGTTTGAAGATGCCGTAGAAGCTGAAGTGAGTGCTCATGATGTTACACCTAGACTTCACCAACCTGAAAAGAGTGATAATCGAAAGCAAGATAAAAAGGAAGTGGTGGAGAAAATGATTCCTCTTCCACCACCACCTTTTCCAGAGAGACTGAAGAAGAAGGCTGATGACACTCCTGAAAAGGTTGATAATTGGAAGAAATATAAAGAGGAAGTGGTGGAGAAAATGATTCCCCTTCCACCACCACCTTTTCCACAGAGACTGAAGAAGAAAGCTGATGACACCAGGTTCAGTAAATTCATGACTATGTTGAAGCAGCTGACTATTAATGTTCCGTTGGTGGAGGCGCTGGAACAGATGCCTGGGTATGCTAAATTCATGAAGCACCTATTGACAAAGAAGCAGACAGCAAGTTATGAGCTGGCAGATAATGTTCATCATTGCAGTGCAATCACTACAAGATCGCTAGAACAGAAGAAGGCAGATCCTGGTGCTTTCACTATTCCTTGCACGATTGGATCTTTGGATTTTTCTAAGGCATTGTGCGATTTGGGAGCTAGCATCAATTTGATGCCGCTATCTATTTACAGAAAGTTTGGGTTGGGTGATCCTACACCAACCAATATGCGGCTCGTGATGGCAGATAGGTCGGTAAAATGGCCTGTTAGTATCTTATATGATGTGTTGGTGAAGGTTTCCACCTTCATCTTTCCTGCAAACTTTGTTATTTTTGATTGCGAGGTGGATTCTGAGGTTCCCATAATCTTGGGGCGTCCTTTCCTCGCAACTGGAAGTGTGCTGATTGATTTAAGAGCTAATGAGCTTTTATTTCGGCTGAATGACAAAGTGGTCCGTTTTGATGTATATAAATCAATGAAGCAGCCTAGATATATGGATGTGTTCTCTGTAGCTGATGTTTACTATGAGGATGAGAAAGGATTATCTGTAGAGAAGCAGCTTACTGTTGAGCTATTATCTGTTGTGTTGTTGAATTTTGAGCATGAGGATGTTGAAGAATATGAAGAAACTATATGTGCTCTAACAGGAATAAAGTCCTATTCTCATGCTACTAAGAAGCTGGACCTTGATCTTAGGAATCGACCTTCACCAACAGCGAAGACTTCCATTGAAGAGCCACCAGTGCTAGAATCGAAAGATCTCCCCAGTCACCTAAGGTATGCATTCTTGGGAAGTGTAAATACACTTACGGTAAGTGTTACGGCTGATTTAGGTGAACAGCATATAGAGGCTCTCATCTCTGCTCTGAAGAGGTACAAGAGAGCTATGGGTTGGACTATTGATGATATAATTGGTATCCCTCCTGGGATATGTATGCACAAGAGTCATCTCAAAGAAGATTGCATGCCTACAAGTAAGCATCAGCGTCGTCTGAATCCATTCATAAAATGATGCACCATCTATCTCGATGAAGTCTAAGTAATCGAGATAGCTATGTCGTGCCGCGACAATAAATCAAGCTCTACATGAGAGGCAATCCATCGTTTTTAGTCATTTTGTTTTCCTAGGAGTTTGTTTTGTTAAATAAAAATCCAAAAAGAAGAGTCGAGCCACGACCAAAACTAAGGAGCTTGGTGGGAGGCAACCTATCTTTCTAATCGTTTTTGTTGTTTTTGATTAAGTGTAGGGGAAGACGTATAAAGAAGGAGCTTAGTCTCAAATTTTGATTTGAAAGTGAGCAATGTTAAAGGTGGTAAGTGAGTAATGAAGGAGAAAAAGGCTTTCGGTTAGGCATTGCCTATACAAATCTAGGCAATGGACAAGGCAAAGCCTATGTAAATCTAGGCAATGGACAAGGCAAGGCCTATGCTATTTCCTTTGCTCTCTGAATCGACAATGCTATAGCATAGGCGCCGCCTATGCTCAACTAGGCAAAGATAAAGGCGTCGCCTATGCCATTGCCTTTGCTCTCTGATTCTACAATGCCATAGCATAGGCGCCGCCTATACCCAACTAGGCCATAGCATAGGCGCCGCCTATGTTCAACTTGGTTTTGCTAAAGGCGCCGCCTATGCTAAGCATAGGCAAAGTATTAGGCACCGCCTACTTATGCTTTTTGGTCTCCTAACCTGATTTTTCATGGGTCAAACCCGACCCAAGCCTTGGTCTATAAATAGAACTTCAACCTTAAGACAAAATCAAATTGTTTGCTCCATATAGGCGCCGCCCAAGCTTCCCCATTCTTTCAAAATCTTTCTTTTTGCTCATCTAATCTTGAAAACTTATCTTCTGAATCCATCACCAAGTAAGTTCTTCTTTTATATTTCAGAGTTATTACAATACTACGCCTATAATGATTTGTTAAATCTTGAAGTGGTGTTGGTGATTTGAATGTGGATGGTTTGTTATGATATATCTAGTTGAGTGAAAGAATACGTGTGGGTGTTCTTGACTTTGTTCCGATTTGTATTTGATTGTTATACACTGTCATCTTTTTGCAGAATCGAAATGGTAAAGTTAATTACATAATCTTGTAAGATGAAATCTTGAATGTTTGAATGACTCGTTCATCGAGATAAAGATCATGATTGAATACAAGCATGGAATGTTGTGATTATTTCTATGCCATAACTTGATACGATCTCTATGTAGTAGTCTTATTCAAAAGGTGCATTAATCCAAACATGAAAGTGTAGTTAAGATTACATGAAATAGAGTTGTAAAGAATAGTTAAGGTTCCATGAAAGTATGACTGTGCTGAACATATTGTTGGAACATATCGCCTACATGTATGTCGATGAAGTCTGAGTAATCGATATCATTCACTTAATTAGTTGGTGCCAATAAATTAAGTGTGGGGTGGTGCCACTACTGTTTATTTTTTGATTGAATCTTCCGAGATGAAGCTAACATGACTCTATTTTAATCTCAGGTAGAATGGCCCCAAAAGGACGACAAGGAAAAGAAAATGCGTCCACCTCACAGCAAGGATAGAAAAGGTCAAGAAAGGAGCAAGCTGAGTCCTCCTCTCTACAAATACCTCGATGCACTTTTGGGATCAAGTGGGGTACATTTTGAGGAAACTCTGAGGATGACGACTCTGATGATGATTCCGACGCAGGGGGTATGACCCCAGACATAGAAGAGGAGTCCGACTAATCAGGTTTTCCTTATTTATTTTCCACTGAGGGCAGTGTGTCCCGTCTAAGTGTGGGGTACTGGTATTTGTATGCTTCTTGTACTTCTTTGCCTACATTTATTCTAGTTCTTGTTTGTTTTAATTAGTGGTAATTAGTTAGTTTAATTTTAGATTTTTTAGATTTTGCATGAAATTGTTCTGATAGGCGGCATGGTATTATGACAAGAGTTTGTGCCAAAATCATTACTATTGATACGTTTAGGCTCTAAGTGTGACTCACTATGTGATAAGTGTGTGGTTTAATTCATTCATCTGTTGGGTCAAGAGTCTATACTGCTCCCAATAAAGTTGACCATGTGTCTTGTGTGTGTGAGGATATAGTATATTCTGTGTTGTGACTGATGCTAGAACTTGCCTGGTGTGTGTGTAAAGCGAAATAAAGAGTGTGAGTTTAGGAGATAATTTAGGCATTTCTTTGGCAGCCTGTAATTGTTTACCTTCTTCTTTACCTACCTGTGTACATTATCCTAGTGAACCCCCTTTGATCCTTTAGCCATTTTCTTTGGCAGCCTCATATGTAGCCTAATCCATTTTTTTAAGACCATAATTTGATCCAAATTCCTAAGCGCTTAAAATTGTAGAGTCATGTGACAAAATAAGAGGAAATTGGGTGAGAGTGATGCCTCAAAGTGTATTGGTACTTGAAATTGTTGTGAAAAGGAGTGGCTATCATAGAGGTTTTTTATAAAAAAAAAAAAAGAGAAAAAACGAGAAAAAAAAAAGAAAGAAAAAGAAATAGAAAAATAAAAAGATAGTTGTGTTTATAATTGAATAACAAAATAGGTAAGAACGGGTGGTAGATGAAAGGAAAGTAGAGGGGTTGTTTAAAAGAGAGTGTTAATGACATAACGTAGTGTATTAAAGCGCTTAGGGAACATAGTCATTATTTCTGGCAAAAATAGTCCTACCTGTCCCTTAGCCTACATTACAACCTGTAAAGACCTATTTGATCCTAAGCTTAGCATTCTGATATTAGTAGAGCATTACACTAAGGTCAAGCCTATGTTCATCAGTTGCAACATATGAATTCTTTGTGAGAGTGAGAGCAAGGAGAATCTTATACCCATGTTCCAAAAAATGCAAAACTTGTGAGTGATTATGGGTGATATCTTGTGTGAGACACACATGGTTGATGAGTTTTGGGTAGTTTTGTATGATTCTTGCTTCCTTAACTTGTGGATACGAATTAGCCATCATCACGAGTCTATGTTGGAGGTTGAATGGTTTCTAGTAGTGATCCAGAAAACTACTCTTTGTTAATAATTGTCGTGCATGTCTTGTTGAATATTTTGTGTTACTGCTGTGAAATCCTAGTTAGATGTTTGCATGGATGTAATATTTTGTTCGAGGAAGAACAAAGCTTTAAGTGTGGGGTGTTGATGTTGGGTGTATTTACACGCCTAAACACCATAATTTACCCATGTTATAGCTAAGTTTTGAGGATAAAATATATAATTCCTGCACTTTTAGTCCATTTTCCTGTAAGTGAGCTAACCTACGTGATTAGAATGTTTTCAGGTATTAATGATGAAGATTTCAGCACTTTGTGGACCTTTGGGCAGCAAAGGAAAACTTCACAGAAGAGGGAAGGCAGCTTTTGGAAGCTTATGGACTGAATGTGATGCATGGAGAAATTGTCCCGGGCAAAAGCAGTATTTTTAAATACTTAGGGGTGCAGTAGTAACTTAATAGGACTAGGACAAGGATGTTATAAAAACCTTATTTGCTCAATTTTTCATCATTCATTCATTCATTATTGCTTTCATAATTCAGTCGACACTTTTAGTATTATTCACGTTACAATTTCTGTAACTTTAGAGAGAAAAAAACGCTACAAGAACGGCTAGAGAGGAAATCACGTCATTCTCATAGTGACGCCAATACATACCCATCGTGAGATTGTTATCGTTTTGGTATGATGATGATGATGTCTTCGTTGTTTTCCTTTGCACTCATGAGTAGCTAAACTTCTCTGTTAGGGTTATGGAATTCTTATGAGATACTATCTATTGCTATGAGTTTGTGAATTCTTGATGCGTATGCTACTTATATCATTACTCTGTTCGTTTTAATTAAATTCTTGTGGTTGCAAACATATAGAATACGCCATTATAGTATTAACTTGTTCGAGAGAAAAGTTACATGTTTGGAAAAGAGAGTGTGATAAGGAAATAGGGCTACCAACCCCTATTTACACATTAATGCCTTAACCGGATTAATTTCTTGGAGAATTTGTACCGTTAGTTATACACTTTAGGCTCGAGAAAGTTAAAGTGAAATAATCTTTGATGGTTGAGAAACACTAGGATTTACCATTAGAATACGAATCTCTATAAGTGCCTGCATGTCTGAATTCCGCATTACTCATAGTTAATCGATACGTAGAACTCATAAGGTGGACATAACCCTAACTTATTATTCTCTGTGATTAAATCTTACTAAATCAAGCATTCCGTTTTTACTTCCATAGTATTAATTCACGCCAAACCCAATCCCCCCTTTTCCGTGGAATTTTCGATCAACAGTCTACTAATAATTTCAACACTTAGTGACCAAGTATTCCCTGTGGGATTCGACACCCAATCCAGTTGGGTTCTATATTTGACAGCGACCGCTTACACTCTTACGAGAGCTGTAGTTTGGGTGTTATCAATTGGTATAAGTGTCGTCCTTGGCATTGGAATAGGTTGAGAGGCTGACATCATTGGACGATATTGTTTTAATTATATTATGTTATGGAATGTCTTTAGTTATGGCCTGGTTTATGAACTTGTTTGGTGTGGTTTTTTATGGTTGGATTATGGTTATGGGATGGTTGGTGTAATACCTCGTACTTTTCTTAGTCTCGTTTAGCTCCTAGTGTGTCAAGGGTCAACTTTAAAAATGTATAACTCTTGATACGTGTATAATTTTCTAGATCTAGACCTACCAAATAGTGGATAATATAACCAGCTTTCCAATAATACCAACTTCGCTTAAATCCGCTACTCGGTTGAGAAGTTATGGCACTTTTTGTAAAGAACAGTAGGTCAATGCAATAGCACCGTGTCGCGGTGAAGTACAGATTCACAATTGTCCGTTTTCCAATAAAGCACCACGATTATGCCCCATCATGGTGAACACCGAAATATCGTTCGTCCTTTTCCAGTAGCCCACAATGATTGGCCAATATCGCACCAAAAATCACGATAGAGTGTAGCACCGTATCACGGTGGAGTAAAAAATGGTACTCATCCTTTTCTAGTGATGTAACACGATTACGCGGCGTCGTGCCAGTTCCTAAAATAGAAATTGTCGTTTTTCTAATAAGCCACCATGATTGCACCGCATCATGGTGGAGTGTAAAATTAGAATTTCCAGTTCTGAATTAAATTTTCCTAAGGGCAATCTAGTCAATTCCCAAGCCCCCAAATCATTTAAAACACAAGATTGAACCTATTCTAAGCCTAATACGCTCATTATTCATAAGATTTCTCTCCAAGAAACCCTAGAACTTTGATTTCAAATCCTCAAGAAATCCAAATTCCACACTTTTTTTTCCAAGGTAACCCAAAATTCAAGATTCCCAATTCTAGAACTTCAAGAATCAATCTTCAGGAGCACAAATAAGAACTCAAAGTACAAGCTTCGTCAATTATTTATTAATTAAGGTATGTGGTGTTTTCAACAAGGATAATCCTTCATCCTTTTGCCCAAAATTAGTTTTCAAGTTGAATTTTATATGAAATTATATGAATTTCAGTCTAGGGTTTATACCCACTTATTACTATTTGAAGATTATGAGATTTCAAGTGATTTAGATGTTTAATTGCATGTCTACTTTCATATTTTTATGCATGTGACATTATTTCCCAGATTTAGCATCGAATTATCTAAATTTTCATTATTTAGCATGAACTTGATGATGATTTGACATGAAATTGATGCATGGGTTATTAGCCCTATTTTGAATGTTGATATTTCAAGAAGATTATGCTTTTAAGCATCTCATGATTAGCTAATTTCAGATTTTGAACAAAGATTTGGTATTTTGAATTCAGCTTAGATTTGGAATCCACTTTATAGTTTCATTAAATTTTATAGTAAACAGATTTACAAGAGGTTTGCATTATTAACCCTTACACTAGTTTTAAAACTGGATTTCCTACATAATGAGCATACAGATTAAAGGTAGTAGTATTTAGCACCAAGTTGGTTATGTTGACATGCCCTAGAACTAGGAGACAACTTAGGTTCAAATTATTAGCTTATTCCCATTTCTATATGGATGACAGTTACAGATGTGATCACTTAGATTAGGTTATACTCCTTGGGAAAAGTATGACACCTCTTCCTAACGTAAGGTTTTTCCATAAGTAAACTAGAAGTTGAACTCCATGGTAGCTCACATGGTTTATGTCGGTTAGAAGAACCTCCCTATAGAAAAGAGGAAAGAATAACAAAAAAGCTTTTAGAAACCAAGTGTAAAGGCTCACAACATTATTCAGATATTGCATTACATAAGACATTAACTACTAGACTTCAGCTTTTAGTTTACAAATACAGAAATGAGTCCTTTTACACTTAGCATGTATGATTTGAAAATAGATTCCAAGCATAGATTTAGAATTAAGTTTGGTGGCTACAACATTCATATAGTATGTTTTATCATTCATGATTTATAATTATAGTTTTCAATTACTCCAGCCTAAGTGAGCTATTATTACGTAGAATGTATCTTTTATAAGAAAAATATATATAGTTCCTCATTGTTTTACTTATGCATTCACCCCCATATGCTCAGTACATTCAAGAAGTACTAATCCACATATATGTCTATGTGCTACATTGTCTCATAATGTAGGTTCAGGTGCTCAGTTTCAGCAGCGTGAGTGATTTTAAGCATTTCTATCTACATATAGTTTGGGGACCTAGTTATGCAATTTTTAAGCTTATTAGAGTAGTTGATTCAGTATTTTCAGTCAGTTCGAGTCATCTGGGGACTTGTCCCAGTGGCTCTCTAGTTATTAGTAGTAGAGTCTTTCCAAACTGCTAGATATAATTCAAATTTTTAGTATTAATTGTCTAGACTTATGAAACAAATACTTTCAAACATTATGTTCAGATAATTTAATCTTAGATCAGACAGACTTCCGCATTGATTTTATGATTATATTTCATTATTATAAGCTTCAGATTTAGTAGAAGGCTTATAGGATTATCTTAAGGCTACTCATAGTTTTGAGCACCATGTGATGTCTCGAGACTTATTTTGGGGTGTTACAGTTGGACTTGGTTTGGTTGGTCCCGGTTATGATCTATTCCTAAGGTATTTTTACAAGCTATTACACTATTATATTTTATGCTCAGAATTTAGCTAACTCAGGGTAGGCAGCTAGAGGTTGGGTAGGGTAATGGGGGTCGTCTCCAGTCCTGGTTGGACTTGGGATGCCCATTATGATAAGGACACAGGGCGAGTCATGTCAAGTTGGTATCAGAGCCTAGGTTCATGTTCAATTAGGAGTCCACAAATCTATGTTGAGTAAAGTCTCTTTTAGGGGGGTGTAGCTCACCACACTCATAAGGGAGAGGCTACAAGTCATTTAGGAATGTTTCACTTTCTTGGTATTCTATCTCTAATCTTGAATTCTCAGTCCTAGAACATTCTTTGATCCTTGTTTGTTCGTCTTTCAGATCATGCCTCGTAGATCTAAAACATAAGAAAATTCTTCTATCCCAGCTAGGAGTAATGTTGAAGGGGTGCATCCTATTTCTGGGGTTCATTTTTTATCTCACGGTCCTATCCCTAATAATGCTGGAATTCGACCGATTGCTACTAGTCCTCCTCAAAGCGAGGTCACTAATAAAGAATTCTATCATTCTATTCATGCTATTGCAAATCTAGTTACTTCTCAGGCTGAGTAAGATATATCTGGTGCTTTGTCTATTGAGGCCACAAGAGTTGGCTAATTTACAAAGATAAGTCCTCCCACTTTCTCTAGAGTGAAAGTGGAGAAGGATCTACATGGCTTCTTGGATGAGATAGAAAAGATATTTTGGGTGATGCAGACCACTAATAAGGAGGGGGTAAACTTTGTATCTGATAAGCTTAAAGATATTGCATATTAGTGATATGAAGAGTGGGATAGGGATAGAGGAGATATGGAGGAGTCATCTTTATAGGATTCCTTCTCTGGTATATTTCTGGATCATTTCTTTCCCCTAGAGTTGAGGAAAGCAAAGATGGAGGAGTTTATGAACCTCAAGCAGGGGAGAATGTCTGTCATGGAATATCCCTAGAAGTTTCACCAATTTTCAAGGTATGCTTCAAATTTAGTTGCTAACATACAGGATAGAATAAGAAAGTTCATTTTTAGGTTAAATTGAGATCTATTTTATAGATCAAGACTGCTTTGCTGATTAAAGATATGTACATCTCTAGGTTGACTATTCATATGTAGAATATAGAGAATAAGAAGAGGAAGCAGGCAGAGTTTAGGGATAGGTAGGGTAAGAAGAAAAGGTTTCCTAATTAGGGAGGTGCTCAGTCTTAGAGTAGTCGAGATGGTGCCAAGTAGCAGAAAAAAAAGTAGGGGAGTTATGGTTCCTACTCTTTTGCTAGTTCTCTTTATCAGTTAGGTGATAGACGTCATCATGGTGGCAATAATTTTTTAGTGCAGGGTGCCCAATCTTAGGTAAAAGGAGGCCAGTCAGTTTTGTTATGCCCTCCTTATCGGTTATGTGGTCTCCCTCATAGGGGTTATCATGATGAAGAAAAGGACAAATGCTTCAAGTGTGTCCAGTAAGGCCATCAGCTCAAAGATAGTCCTATTAATAATGTTGCTAAGGGGGCGACTAAGATTTCTATGGCTTCATCTTCTGCTCCTACCCCTGGTGGTGTGGTATTTGCTTTTGTTACTTCTCCTGGTTCTATTGTTGGTTGAAACAAGTTGTATGATTTGGCATCTCAACATGAATCAAACGTATTACCTGATGTTGTTACTGGTATGTTAAATTTTTTCTCTCATGATGTATATTATTTAATTGATTTAGGGTCTACTCTTTCCTATATGACTCCTTATATGGTTGTATCTTTTTATTTTAATTCAAAAGCTATTTTGGATCCTTTTTCTATTTCTACCCTAGTAGGTGACTCGATTATTAGTAAGAGATTCTATAGGGGGGGTGTTGTATCTGATAGTGGCAAGCAAACCTTAGTGGATTTGTTTGATCTAGATATGGCCGATTCTGATGTTATTCTTGGTATGGACTATTATACTCTTGTTATGCGTCTTTGGATTGTTAGACCCTTAGGGTTATCTTTAGGTCCCCTAGCGAGTCGATTATAGAATGGGAGGGTGTTTCATTAGCTCTTAGAGGAGGTTTATTTCTTATCTTAGAGCTCGAATGTTGATCTCTAAGGGTTGTCTTTATCACCTGATCTGGGTTAAAGATTCTAACTCAAAAAGTCCTTCTTTTTAGTCAGTTCCTATGGTTAATGAATTTCCATAGGTCTTTTTGAATGATCTTCCTGGTGTACCTCCGAATAAGGAAATAGAGTTTTGTATTGATCTAATTTTAGAGACTCATCCAATTTCTAATCCTCCATTTAGAATGGCTTCGCCTGAGTCGAAGGAACTTAAGGAGAAACTTAAGGATCTTCTAGATAAGGGGTTTATTATACCTAGTGTATCTTCTAAGGATGCACCGGTGTTGTTTATGCGCAAGAAGGATGGTTACCTTCGGATATACATTAACTATAGGCAGCTGAACAAGGTGACGATCAGGAACAAGTATCCTCTTCAAAGGATAGATGATTTTTTGACAAGTTGCAAGGTGCCAAATTCTTTTCTTATATAGATTTTTGGTCTGGGTACCATAAGCTAAAAATTAGGTAGGTAGATATCCCTAAGATGGCATTTCGTACTCGGTATGGGCACTTTGAGTTTTTTGTGATGTCATTTGAGTTGAGTAATGCTTCGATGATGTTTATGGATCTTGTGAACAGAGTTTTCCATAAGTATTTTGATCTCTTCATCATTATTTTCATTGATGACATTTTGGTTTATTCAAAGAGTGAGGTGGATCATGTTAATCACCTCCATGTTGTGTTCCAGACCTTAAAGGAACTGCAACTGTATGCCAAGTTCTCTAAGTGTGAGTTTTGGTTGAACGTTGTAACTTTATTGGGTCTTATTATTTCTAGTAAAGGGATCATTCTGGATTCATAAAAAGTTGTTGTGGTGAAGAGGTGGACTAGGACCATGATGCCATCTAATATTTTAAGCTTCTTGGGTTTAGTCGGGTATTACATGCAGTTTATGGAAAGCTTTTCATCAATTGGTTCTCCTTTAACTAAGTTAACTCAGAAAAAGGTTAAGTTTCCTTGGTCATATGCTTGTGAAGGGAGTTTCGCAAAGTTAAAGGATAAGTTAACTTCGGTTCTAATTTTGACCTTGCCGGAAGGCAATGCCGGATTCATGGTTTATTGTGATGCATATCGAGTAGGATTTAGTTGTGTGTTGATACAGCATGGGAAGGTGATTGCCTATGCTTCCAGGAAGCTTAAGGTACATGAAAGGAATTATCCTACTCATGATTTAGAGCTGTTGGTAGTTTAGTTTGCTTTGAAAATATGGTGGCATTATTTGTATGGTGTTCATGTGGATATCTTTTTTTATCATATAAGTCTACAGTATGTGTTCACCCAAAAAGAGCTTAATCTCAGGCAGATGAGATGGCTTAAGCTATTCAAAGAATATGATATAAGTCTTTACTATCACCCAGGTAAGGCTAATATGGTCGTTGATGCTCTTAGCAGGTTATCAATGGGGAGTTTTGCTCATGGGGAGGAAGGAAAGTGGGAATTAGTGAAGAATATTCACCGCTTGGCTAATCTTGGAGTTCTCCTCTTGGAATCCAAGGATGGTAGTGCGTTCGTGTAAGAAGTGGTTCGATCATCTCTTAGTGCGGCGATTAAGGAGAAGAAAGTATTGGATCCTATCTTGATGAAGATCAAGAGTGACATTGGTGGGCAAAAACTAGTGGTGTTTGAGATCAGTGGTGATGGTACTTTATGGTACCAAGGGAGGTTGTGTTTCTGATGTCGATGGTTTATTACAAAGGACTTTGGCTGAGGCACATGAGTCTCATTATGTTGTTCATCTTGGATCGACTAAGATGTATCATGATCTTAAGGAGATCTATTGGTTAAATGACATGAGAGATGTGGTTGATTTTCTGGCCAGGTGCATGGTGTGTCAACAAGTTAAGGTTGAGTATATGAGGCTAGGAGGTTTGTATTAAGAAATTGATTTGCCCGAGTGGAAGTGGGAAGTGATCAATATGGACTTTATTACCATTCTTTCTCAAACTCAGAGACAATATGATTCGATTTGGGTCATTGTGGATAGAATGACTAAGTCTGTGCATTTTTTTCTTGTATGGACTGCCTTCTCGATGACAGATTATGTGAAGCTATCTCTTCAGGAGATTGTAAAGATGCACGGGGTGCCTATTTTGATTATATCTGATCGTGGCACATAGTTTATGTCTTATTTCTGGCAATTTTTTAATCGAGGGTTAAGGACCAAGGTGTGTCTGAGTATTGCTTTTTATCTACAGATGGATAGGCAAGCAGAGAGAACTATTCAGACATTGGAGGATATGCTCCGGGCCTGCGTGATTGATTATGGTGGAAATTAGGTTGAGCATCTTCCTTTGATGGAGTTTGCTTACAACAATAGCTATTATACTAGTATTGGTATAGCCCCTTTTGAGGCATTGTATGGTGGAGGTATAGATCTCTTATTGGCTGGTTTGAGATTTGTGATGCAGACATATTTGGTCCCAATTTGTTCTACCAGGTTATGGTGATGGTGAAGGTGATTTGAGATAGGCTTAAGGCCACCCAAAGTCGCCCAAAGTCCTATACGAATGTTAGGCATAGAAACTTGGAGTTTGAGGTTGGGTATAAGGTTTTCCTAAAGGTATATCCCATGAAGGGAGTAGTTCTGTTTGGTAAGAAAGGGAAGCTCAGTCCCCGATATGTTGGTCCTTATGAGATTTTTCAAAAAGTTGGTAATGATACTTATGAGTTGCAGCTACCTTCTAGCTTAAGTTTAGTTCATCCGAATTTTCATGTATCTATGTTAATAAAGTGTCATGGTGATCCTTCTTCAGTTGCTCCTTTGTACGAGTTTTGTATCTCGGACTCTCTATCTTATAAAGAAGTCCCGGTTGAGATCTTAGATAGGCAGGTTCATCTGTTATAAACCAAGAATGTGGCTTCGGTAAAGTTTCTTTGGCAAAACCATAAAGTGGAAGAAGCTACTTAAGGAGCAGAAGTCCAAGTATACACATCTATTTTCTTCTCTTGGGATTCATGCAAAAGGTATATGTCTTCAATACATCTTTTTCCATAGTTTATTAAAGGAAAGATTTATATCCTTGGATCTTTGTTTTCAAACTTTGTTAAATATTGGGAATATGTTAGATAATGCAAATCACTCTAGCGTGTGGTTACCCCTACCTTGTCCGTCATTCAGGGATAAAAGTTCCTAGTGGGGGAGACAGAAACACCCTGGTTTCTGGACCTTAGAAAATTTCTTGGAATACTAATATATGGACCCAATACGACTCATGGGTACGAGCCATATGTTGGGGTATGGATGGTATAGTCTAGTCGCATACTGACCAGTATTGGTTGGTGGGATGGATTTTTGTTACTGGAATGGATACGACTTAAAGTTACGAGACGTATTGGTGGTTATGGGTCATTTGATTCCTTAACTTAATCTTATACTTGATTATTTAGGTTGGGTCTGAGTACGAGTGACTCACCATGAGCTGTAAGCCAGGGTACAAATCGTACCCAGGACTCGTATGGTGGACAGTGTCTAAATCCTCTTGATATTTT
Organism: Capsicum pubescens; assembly: GCA_030864215.1. Lineage (NCBI taxonomy): Eukaryota > Viridiplantae > Streptophyta > Magnoliopsida > Solanales > Solanaceae > Capsicum > Capsicum pubescens. The sequence continues at coordinate 85,950,661 of CM061543.1, forward strand.
TTCTGCCAAGGATATGGGTCATGGATACGGATTGTATATTGTGGTTACGACTTGGTTGGATGAGTCGTATACTGGACAATGATTGGTTCAAGATATGAGTGGTGGATACCGATCGTATTGGGTGGGTACTACTTGTGAAAGTCTGTCGTATCCCTATGATGGAATTTTGGTACAGCTAAAGTAGGGGTATTCTAGACATTTCCCTACTTATTCTAATAAGGTCCCATGACTTCTAAACTACTTGGGAGGATATTTATCATATTTTTCTATTCACTAACACTTAGAAACTCTTCCTAAATGCTCCTTAATTCTATCAAGAGCTACTGGGCAAGAGAAGCTAGGGTTTCATTTAAGGGATCAATCTGGGGCTTATCTTTGGGATTTATTTCTGTCATCATATTGGTTTAAGGCATGTTTGTCTTCATACATTGTTAATTTTACTTAAAGGCATGGTTTATATGAATGTTTTTATGGTTTTACTATTACATGGTTTTGGCTTTCAAATATGATTTGGGGGTTTTGATGTTAAATGGTTGGTTATGGTTTCCCATGGTTTTAATAATGCCTTTATATACATTAATGGTGGTTTTTGATAATTTTATTGAATGGGAATGGTTTAATGGTAATTGGAATTGGTTTTGGTCATATTATGCCCCCAATGTGTTTGGCAAAATGCTTATAAATATATGTTCATTGCATTGACTTCTTTTAATGGAGCTCTTACATGTTTTAAACTTGGTAAAGGAATTATGAATGGTTTAAATGGTTTGGAAAGTCTAAATACTAATTGGTTATACTTTTGGGGAACATGGAAGTCTCCCAAGTTGTTTAATATGGTAAATGAAAGGGCACTTAAAAGTCCCTTTAAACCTATAAATGGTTGGCTATGGATGATACTTACAAGTAAGGGTTGGTATGCTGATACCAATATCAATGGCCTTGGCTTATAAATGTATAATTGTTTGGTTATTTGGAAATTGGTTTTAATTGGGCAATAATGGCGGGAGGTATAGCTAAGCCAAAGTTAGTGGAGGTCTGGGGGGACCAAAACTGGAAACTCATAGTTTTTGATATGAGGTTGGTCTTGGTGATCGTGTGCATAATGCCACACATTATTTTGTGGATACACGGATCATCCTATGGGATATTTCCTTCGTCTTATAGTTGTACGCACTGAGGCCCTTTCAGCAGGGGAGATCCTGAACCCATATAACCCATAGGTGATTTAGGTCGGCAAAGCTACACAGCCCAGGTAAAGGTTTTAAAGGCATGCTAAACCCGGTCCCTTTTTCCCAGCTTGGTTATATATATATATATTTATGTATATATGGTTGTGTGCATATGAAGGATTTTACTTGGTTTTATAAATGTCATTATTTTATCCTTACCTTGAGATCAAGCTAGCAGTCACTCGCTAAGCCTGTCTACTGGCAGGTGTATACCCTCACTATAAAGAAACTATTCATTCTACGCCTCCTACATAGTGATTGATTTGATATCAGCATTTGGACTGAATTAGTGAGCTTCCATCCTTTCGAAAGACTCATTTCATGTTATGGATATTTCTAGAAATTTTTGTTTTATTTTGGATATTGGTTTTAGCTATGGTTGGGGGCATGTCCCAACCGGATTTCATTACTCTTTCTGGTATAGGCTTAATGGTACTTTTATGGGTTTGAATGGGCAGGATCGGTATAGGTGTTAGCCTTAGCATTGGAATAGGCTAGGAGGCTAACATCATTGGATGATATTGTTGGTTATTCCATCCTATTTCATTTTGGGGTTAATTATATTTTGTTTTGGAAAATATTTGGTTATGGCCTGGTTTACGGCCTTGTTTGGTGTGGTTTGGTATGGTTGAATTATGGTTATGGGATGGTTGGACTCTATTGGGTTTGTCATAGTGGTGATCTATTCCCAAGGTCTTTGTGTGAGCTATTACAATATTATGTTTCATGATCCAAATTTAGCCATCTTAGGGAAGGTGGCTGGAGGTTGGTTTGGGTAATGAGGGTGGTCTTCGATCCTGGTTGGACTTGGGATGCCCATTACAACAAGGCCCCAATACAGATCATGTCATCACTATTATTTAGGTGAAGCCAATGTGGTTGTTGATCCTCTTAGCAGGTTTTCCATAGGGAGATTATCTCATGTAGGTAAGGAGAAAAGAGGATTGGCAATAATATTCACTAGCTGGCTAATTTGGGAGTTTGTTTTTGGACTCCGAGGGGGATGGGTAATTTTTCAAGAAGTGGTTGAATTATCTGTTAATGCTAAGGTGATGGAGAAGCAAGCTTTGGATCCCATTCTTATGCAGATCAAGGATGATGTGGTCTGCAAAAGGTTATGGCCTTTGAGATCGGTAGTGATGTTATTCTGAGGCATCAAGGTAGGTTGTGTGTTCCTGATATTGATAGGCTGCTAGAGAGTATTTTGATTGAGGATCATGAGTTGAGGCATACATTTCACCCAGGTTTGATAAAGATGTATTATGATTTAAAGGAGATCTATTAGTGGAACAATATGAAGAGAGATATGGCTAATTTTATGGCTAAGTGTATAGTTTGTCAGTAAGTAAAGGTTGAGCACTTGAGGCCCCGTGGTATGTCTGAAGAGATAGAGTTGCCTGTGTGGAACTGAGAGATAATTAATATGGATTATGTTATGGGTCTTTTATGGTCTTCGTAATCAGTATGATTTGGTTTAGGTTATAGTGGATAGGATGACTAAGTCATCTCACTTCTTTCCTATGAGGACTACTTACTCTGGAGAAGATTATACTAAGTTGTTCATTAAGGAGATAGTTATATTTCATAGAGCGTCGGTATCTATTATTTCATATCAAAGTACACAATTTTCATCTCACTTTTGGCATTCGTTTCAAAATGGTTTGGGAACTAAGGTGAACCTTAGCACTTCTTTCCATCCTCAAATAAATGGACAAGCGGAATGGACTATTCAGACCTTGGAAGATATGCAAAGATCTTGTGTGATTGACTTTAAGGAAAGTTAAATGTATCACTTACCTCTAATTATGTTTACGTGTAATAAGAGTTATCACTCTAATATTGGGATGGCTCCTTTTGAAGAACTTTATGGTAGGGGGTGTTGGTCTCCTATTGTGTGGTTTAAGGTTAGTGAAACTAGTATTTTTGGTCCTAACTTGGTTCACCAAGCCATAGAAAAGGTGAAGGTGATTAGGGAGAGACTTTATAATACTCACAGTCGCCAAAAGTCTTATGCAGATGTAAGGTAGAGGGAATCAAAGTTTGATGTAGGTTATTAGATGTTTTTAAAGGTTTCTTCTATGAAGGGAGTGACAATATTTGGGAAGAAAGGGAAGCTCAGTCCCATTTATGTTGGTTCATATAAAATTTTAAGTAAAGTTGGAAATATTTTTTATGAGTTGGATTTGCCTCTGAGTTTGGGTTCCATTCATCTGGTTTTCCATATGTCGATGTTGAAAAAGTGTGTAGGTTATCCTTCTTTGGTTGTTAATATGGAGAATGTCGATATTTTTGATTCCTTGTCTTATGAGAAAGTTTCCGATCAAGATCTTGGATAGGCAAGTTCGCCGATTAAGGAGTAAGGATTTTGCTTTCGTAAAGGTTCTTTGGAGAAATTAACTGGTGGAGGAAGCTACTTGGGAAGGTGAAGAGGATATGAAGACCAAGTATCCATTTTTGCTCCCTGGGTTGGATATTTATGCGTACGGTATGCTCTTTTCTTATTCTAATTGCTTTTCGGGTGTTGTTCATGGTTTTGTGGTTGCTTTCTGTCTTGTATTCGTGCGAAAGGGTACCTTAACTCCTCATTCGGTGATGACTGATCCTGGGGGGAATGTAATACCTAGGTTTTGAAATCTGAATTTATTTTAGTAATTGTGCTTACTGCTTAGGGCATGACTCAAGAGACGAGTCGTGAAGACTCATCACGAGTTGTATAGAGCTAATCATGGTGTAACCAGTAATTTTCCCTAAGTTTTTGTCATGGTCACGACTGGGATCATACTATTCGTAAGGTAATGTCACGAGTTGTGAGGGACTTATGACCTTATTAGTGAGATAGCCCAAAGTTGTTGTCTTGGTAATGACTAGACTCCATGAGTCATAAGGTGAGGTCACAAATCGTAGGATGGTCCTCATGACGAAACCAATAAGGAGGCCTTAAGTTTTTTCCCAAGCTACAAGTCTTGGTGACGACTTGTGACCAGTGATCACAGGTTGTAACATGACCTGTATCGATTGGGAGTTATAACTCTTGCATGATTTCATTAAGGGTATGGTGGTCTTTTATCTTACCCTACTACTATTCAACGACATAAAGCATTCCCTTAGCCTAATTTCCATCCATTAAACATAATATAAACACTATCTTCTCTCTCAAATTCCCTAGTCAAGAACAAAGCTAGGGTTTCTAAGGGTTGGTCAGCTAGGGCTCTAAGTGTGGTTTCTTATCCAAATACTTGGTGTTTTCAAGCATATATATCTTTCCTAAACTTGTATTTTATCATGGCATGCAATTGTTTGATATTTATGTGATTTTAATGTTTGGTTTTGGAATTTGGGTTGAGGATTTTGGATGTTTTTTTGTTTAAATGGTATTTCCATGGTTTACATGCATTTATTTATGATTTATTGATGGATTTTGGAACTCATTTGGTGCATAAGTATGGCAATTTGAACCAGAGGATGTGTAACATGAGAAAATTGAAGGAAAGGTGTCATTTAAGTCTTGAATGAAAGATTGGTGACATTTACAAACTTAAAGGGTAAAACATAATTAGGAAATTTATTAAGCTAATTGTGGACTTGATTAATATTCTCAAAACTTTCTAATTTTTTCAAAATATAAATCAACCCACACCCCTCTCCTCTACAAATCAACCATCTTTCTCCTCTCTCCCCTTTTTCTATCACAACTATTTCTCTCAAGCTTCTCCCAACCAACAGTTCTGAAAATTTCTCCCATAATTCCCCGACAACTTTATCCTCCCCGCAACAAATAATTGGGCTTTGAGTTCCTTTTTGACTTTTAACCTTCAATCGATGTGACAATGTTACTCTCCGACAATGATAACTTTGAGTTCTTCATCGTCCCTTTTCTTCTTTCACAGGTAAAAAATTAGGGCTATTTAGTTATTAAGAAAAAGAGGAACTTGAGTCAAATTCTCTTCTAGTATTGGTTAACAAATTATATATTTGTTGCTTAAATTTGAAATGAGGACTCAAGAAAAACATAATTTCTGGTATTTCTTATTCTTCTCTTCTATTTTCGAAGTGAAAAATGATTTTTTGTTGTTACTGTAGTTCTTGTTGTCGAACTGTTGATTCGATTTGTTGGTGTCAGTTATGTTTTTTAAAGTTTGATTTTTGTTCTTTGTTTTGTAGAAACAAAACAACAATTTTGATGTTTTTGGTCACTGTTGATGTTCTCTGCGTCTGTGTTCTGTATGTGTTATGTTGGTGTTGCTAGGTTGATTTGTTGTTGTTCTTGGTAAAATTGGTGTATTTGATATTAAATGTGATATTGTTGCTATTCTATTGAACAAAATCCTACTATAATTTTTTTCTTGCAATAAATGAACCATTTGATGCAATAGATGAACCATCTGATGCAATAACTAAATCATCTGATATAACAGATGAACAATATGTTGTTTGAAATTCTATCAACTATTCCAACAAGACAATATGTTCAAGACTTTGTTTTCTCCCAACAAATAATCAATCTTTTGCAATAGATGAGGCTTCTTTTGAAATAAATCTAACTAATATTGATAGTTGATCTATTCCACAAACCAGTCATCTATTTCAATAGATGAGTGATCTGTTGAAAGAAATTACAATAGTATAGAACTATTTTTATTATTTACAATAGATTATTCTTCTGTTACAAAAAGTTAATTTCTCCCAACAGATAATTCATCTATTGCGACAGATGAGGCTTCTGTTGAAGGAAATCTAAACAATATTGATAGTTGATCTGTTGAATAGACCAGTCATCTATTTCAATAGATGAATGATAAGTTGAAAGAAATTACAATAGTATAGAAACTATTTTTATTGTTTACAACAGATTAATCTTATATTGCAACAAGTTAATTTCTCCCAACAGATAATTCATTTGTGGCGACAGATGAGGCTTCTGTTGAAATAAATCTAAATAATATTGATAGTTAATCTAGTAGGCAGATCAGTCATCTATTTCAATAAATAAGTGATCTGTTGAAATAAATTACAATAGTATAGAAACTAATTTTATTTTTTATAATAGATTACTCTTCTGTTGCAACAGGTTAATTTCTCCCAACATATAATTTTACGACAGATGAGGCTTCTATTGAAAGAAATCTAAACAATATTGACAGTTGATCAGCTGCACAGACAATTAATTTATTTCAACAGATGAATGATCTGTTGAAAGAAATTATAATAGTATAGAAAATATTTTTATTGTTTACAACAGATTCATCTTCCATTACAACAGGTTAGTCATATGTTGCAATAGATAACACACCTATTGCAATATATGTGTAATCAGTTAGAATTGTTATTTTACTATGTTGTACATGTTAGATATACTATTATCCTTTTTAACGATGCTTTAATTAATTATAATTTTTTTTCCTATTATTTTTTAGTTAATATGTATCCCAAAAGAAAAGAAACCGAATCAAATTCGAGTAACGGAACAAGTGAAGCAGCTAGGCTACATCCACCACTCTATGAGCTTGCTTTACAAGCAATATCTCAATCAGAAGCAAAAGCTAATGAACATGGGGATGAGGAATGTTCCAAAGGAGATGATCCAAATGCTAATAGCCCTTCCTCTGAAGAGTTGGTCAAAACCTTCAGCATTGATAGTTATCCTGTGAGAATGCAATGCGATAGTGCCAAAGATTTAACTGATGATTTCATGGTTAAGTCAGCCATAGGAAAATCTTTTGACATATTTAGAAAAATACTTTGAGACTAAAAATTTGATGCTTATTTTAGGGACAGCTGCTTTGGGCAATATCTAGATTTTTTAGAGAACAACAATGCTCATTTCCAAATAAAAATGGTATATGGTCTTCTCAAGTGTAGGTTTATGTATGAAAATAAAAATAAGACGGATGAGGTGTGGATAAATTACTATGGCATGCCTGTTTAATTTGGTTGGAAAGAGTTTTCCATAGTTACTAGACTAAAATGTTACCCTCCTTCTCCTTCCCAAGTAATACCTATTGTAACCTTAAAAAGCACCCAGCACACCGAAAAAGGCAGAGGCAAGTATAGTGATGTTGATGAATTGGTGTCCTTTGTTCGTCCAAGCTTCAAAAATACAAATCTGATAAAAGCATTGAAAGGTAAAAGACTTTCAAAGAAGCACAAGCAATCATCGTGCTTGGTTTGGTTTGTACATAATATTCTTTGGGCGAGACACCATAACAACAACATACCACTCGATTTAATAAAACTCTCGAGGATGTTTAGGCATTTAACAGTTATCCTTGGGGTTATGAAATCATCAAAATGGTTGTTAAATATTTGTTGACTCCGTTGACGACAAAGACAGTCAACTTATATGGCTTTTTATGGGCTTTTATGATATTTCCTTTATAATGATTCATTTATTTTTTATTGACTAATGCTTTTGATTTATTGGCGTTATTCTATAGGCTTGGACATTTGAGGTTATTCCTTATTTGAGACAACAAGTGAACCACCAAGAAGAAGATTCATGTCCAAGAATCCTGAGATGGTTGTTGCCAAAATCGATAAAAATACAAAATTTCTTGATCTTTTCAACCCCCATAAGGAAGAAATAAGTCTAATTCTAATTAAATTTTTATTTTAACTAATATTTTTTTAAATTATTTAATCATTATATATGTACAGATTTATTTTAGATTGTGCATCTGTGGATTATTCTGACCAATCGAGAGTTGAAGATGCCATGTTTTCTTACTTAACGGTCTGTGATAACTTTATCGGACTCTAAGGTCATCAATAGAATAAAAAGGAATTATTTGAAACAACAACCATCACAAGAAAAATAATTTTGGACGGTGGGCTTGTTGTTGTTAATGGTGTTAGTGGTGATGTAGATGTTGATAGTGGTAGTGGTGCTACTATTAGGGCTAATGATGCGCCTCTTACAATTTTTGAACCAACAAACCATTATGTTTATGATCTTACTGGTTTTACAGATTTTGCCCCTCCTAGCGAATGTTCTACATCCAAATATGAAGGTTGTAAGGCAAAATATGATAGAGTGACTAATGCTATTAATCCATTAACTGCTTTTGTAAAGGAATTGACATCTAAGAGGGATGCCATTCAATCAAAGAGTATTTCACATCCATACACTCCATTAGAGATTAAGACGACTAAGAGGAGGAGGAAAGAAATTCCAAGGCATTAGAAAGCATCAAAAAAAGCAAAATTGAAACTCTTGTCTCTGTCTTGCACTTTTGATCAATGTTTGAGGGCCATAGGAGAGCAGCATTAGCTGAAAAAGGTAAATATATATCATTTGTTCCAACAAGCAAACAGACTACAATATATGTTGCAAAAGATAACACATTTGCTGAAAATTATCAAATATATATATGCATCTGTTGCAGTAGTTGACTAACCTGTTCCATCAGATGCATAATATGTTGCAGCATATGTCTCATCTATTTTAGAAATCAAGAAGGTCTTCCTACTATTTTAATTTGTACGAACAGATGACTTATATGCTGCAACATATGGGTTTTAGTTTTAATAGATGGGTCATCTATTGGAAATTATCATACAGGTCTTCTTCTGATTTTTATTTATCCCAATAGATTATCCATCTATTACATTATATGACTCATATGTTTGGACAAATTAAAATAGGAGGTAGATCTATTTTATTTGCTAAAATAGATGAGTTAGTATCTCTATGATTAACATTGACAATTATGAATTTCCTGGTGGATGTCACAATAGAAGTTACTACTGAAAAGCATAATATCACAGTTGATAATCCATTAACTACTTCCAAAGACGAAGAAAATATGAATCCTGTCAGTTTGGAAGAATGGAAGAATTACCCATTTGAAGGGTTTAACATCTCGAACGAGGCTTCCAGAAAATTAACAAAGTTTATCGACGACTATTCAGGATGAATTGCCGATAGGCTGTTAAATCCTCATGCCGACAGGTACATATATTATTTTTAAAGATAAGGATTAATACAATTCTTTCTATAAAAACGTGACATTAACACATATAAACTATTCAGAAAACAAAATGATGAACATTATAAAGTGCATAAATCGGGCCTTGGTTCTGATATGCTTGACTTTGTTGTTGCACATCCCAGAATAAAAAATCAATTCTACTTAATGTCACAACCCCGAATTTAAAGGAATGATGAGGTTTAAATTTCATACATCTAACTATTAGTACTTTATTTAATTGTATCTGTGTATTAATTTTACTGTCACATAATTTTAAATGTTTAATTTGATAATATGTGCAGCACATCGATGTCATTTTTTACTACCTTCGAAAGAAGGCCAAGTTGTAAACAAAAGAACAATATAGATACACGACAGATAATTATTTGTATAAAGTTTACATCAATAATGCCTATGATAGGTATTGTCAACAACTGCCGGAAGTTTCTCAAAATAAGGAAGGTTTAATCAACATCATCAAAGGTTTTAGCATTCTAGATGGTTTACTTGGCATTTGGTCAATGAAGTGTACATCCCAATCAATTGAGGTGATGAATTCCATTGGGTGTTAGTTGTCGTCTTTCTAAAAGAAAGGTGCATTTGAGTTTACGACTCGATATCGAAAAGGAGATGTTCTGGGCCATCGTCTGAAATACTAAAGCTGGCCAAAATATTGTATACTTGCCTTGATGTAAGTGGCTTTTTGAACTAAAAGGTTTGTACTGATTGATCGACGATTGAAGCATACCGGGATAAAATGAGCAATCCATTTTATGTAAATATGTTGAAGAAATTTCTCAACAACCTATTGGTAGACTGTAAGTATCAATCAACTAGCATGATTTAGTTTTATTTCATAAATTTCACAATGCTTACACTAATTGCAAGATATGGATTATCTTATTTCTATAACACAGGGATTGCAGTCTTTTTATTGCGGCTTACGCTAAGTATTTGAGCAATGGATTAAAAGTATAAAATAATGGACTTGATGTTGGATTACTCCATAAAATATATGCTACTCTTTTTTGGAAATATACAGAAGCAAAAGCTCTAAAACTATATGCAAGCGACATTAAATATCCACCACGACCAAAGTCAAATTTTATAGCACCAGATAAAAAAAACTTGTCCATATTGAGTAGATCTTTACAACATAAGTCTGTCAAAGTAATAACCTCTCCTTAGGAATTATTGGAACCAAAACTTAAATTATTGATTTATTTATTGAGATCTGTACCCATAACAATTTTTTTACATTTCATTTATTTGTTGATTTATTTCATGTAATTTCTGAAGGCTTTGATTTGTTTTATTTTTTCTATGTTATCCTTAGATTTGAAATTATTAATTTAAATAGAGTACTAGATTCGAATATTGCAACAGATAATATATTTATTGCAACATATGACATATCTGTTGGAAATTATCAAACCGATTTAGACATATGTTGCAACATGTAGGTCATCTCTTTGAAATTATAAAATAGGTCTTCCAACTATATTGATTTGTTCCAATAGATGACCTACCTATTGCAACAAATAGACTTAGATATAAACATATGCATAATGCAATGGATGACCAATCTATTGCAACAGAGAAACTATCTTTCAAAATAGATGGACTATCTGTTACAACAAATAGACAATCTGTTGCATTACAAAAAAAATAATTTTCATCAAATATAAAAAATTGTCATGACATAAAAATTATCATGGTGTTTGTCTTTCTACATCTTTCTTTTTATACACAGGCTCCAAGCATTTAGTTAGTAGCCTATAAGCTTAGACCTCTTGCATATTTTCCAAGGAATTGTCGTACAGGAAGGTCATTACCTCGGTTATTTCTGTGTCGGTCGGCAAACACCCGATGTGTGAAAGCACGTAGAACCCGCAAGCATCACCAATTTCATTTTTTGGAAGGTTCATATCCTTGTTTCGACCTTTAAAATACCATGTTTGCTTCATCAACTCTTTTGCTAGCAAATAATCCATCTAACAGTGGCTGCATGTGGGTAAAAAAATGGCCTCATCGAAGACAGGTAAGTTTCTATCATAAACCTTCATTATTCTATCCTCGAGTAATATCTCAAGATCCATGAAATGTTTTACCTCTACGTTCATAACTGTAAGAATTCTCTTTGTCTTAGTCCATCTCTTGTCGTGTATTTATGGCATCTTCTCTATAACATAATTAATTATATCTTTATCCTATTAGAACCTAGAAACAAATGAATCATATCCAAAGCCACCAAGAGTTTATGCAATCTTAATGAGCTTCTCGTACATATCCTTGAAATTATTGTAGAAGTTGAGGTCCATTATCCTATCGGCAACATCATAAGCATCTGGGTACTCTAATTTTTTGTCCCTCAAGAGGAAGAGAATTTCATCAACATACTATCATATAAGACAATTTTTAAATAGGTTAGTAATTTTAAAAAAGAAAAACAAAGTGGAAAGATGCAACGGATGGTCCATCTGTTGTAGAGGGGTCTCTAAATCTATTCATAGATTATCCATTAAATGCAACTTATGCAACATATGGTTAATCTGTTTCAACAGAACCACCACCAGTCACACCAGAATACCCAATTGTTACAACAGATGACACAATTATTGCGTAGCTTCTTCTTCATAGAGTAGATTAGTAGGCTAGGTTAGGAAAGTAAATTTACCTTGTCCACGTACCACTGCTACATATCTTTCATATTCTTGAAGTCTTGGGGAAAAAGGTTTACATGGTGTATTCTTTTATGCATTGTTTAAAATTCATGGTCTTTTGCAGAGCAGCCTTTTATTTTGCGACAAGTTCTGCGTATATATCCACCTTCTTTAATGGCCCCTGAACTTCAACAACTTTTGGATAGGGAGGAGTTACAATTTTCTTTAGTTTCAGATTTGAGAGTATATGTCTACTTTCACTTTTCTTCTTTCTAACTGCCACTATAAGAGTTTATGGATCTCTCACCTTCTTGGATTGTATGACACTACTTTTGGATTTTAATTCCTCGACAGCTTTAGCAATAGTCTCTACTTTTTCAAAGAGTTTATCCTGTCTGTCCATGAACCCTTTGTATTTGCAATAAGAATATGAGGGTGAAGAGAGGTGAGAGAGACCTCTATAAGGGTGAGAGGGATCGGTGTAAATGTGAGAGAGACCTGTGTAAAGGGTCTTTTCAAACAAATTTATTTTTTCTTGAGCATCAACATGCTCATCATGATGATTGGAAGCAGTTGCAGTAGAATTAGCATGGTTTCCACCAACATTAACCACTCCACCAACAACACCCCTAGAAGCAGCAACTGGATTTGTTGCAGTAGGTTGTTCATGAAGAGCCTCAATAGTAGGTTGACCTTTTTGAACTGCTCTTCTTATATCTATTTCTCTATCCAATTCCTTCTTTATTAATCCACCATTGGGTCTACTATTATATCAATAAGACCAGAGTAATAAAAAAAGCCATCCCCAACTCCTGCTCAGTAGGAACGATACATGGATGCACAACCTATAAAAACCACAAATACATTTAATTCATATAATAATTTACAGCCAGTTGGTTACATGTTAACACAGATAAAATATGCAATAGATGATCTTTCTATTGCAATAGATGATTCATATGTGGTAACAGATTAACCATTGGTTGCATCAAATTATCCATCTATTGCATAATTTGGAGAAAATGGGTTATCTATTGAGTTAGGTTCAGATAACCAAAGCAGCAGATGGGTAATCTTTTATGAAACATGAATTGTCTGTCACAATAGATTACCCATCTATTGCACCAATTGTAGTAGATATGTAATCTGTTGCAACAGATGAACCATTTGTCGCAATAGATGGCATATATTTTCAATATCTTTATTTGATTTAAATTATTTTACTTGGAAGAAGATTTATTGCATCACCCAGATGGTTAAAGAGATCAACCTTTTTAATTCTCGTGTTGCTCTTTTCAGCCAACCACCTAAGGATCCTTGTATGAGAAATCTCATCTGGGTAATCGTTGGCCTATTTTCGGAGGGGAAGAATGACTTCTAATGCCCAAGACTAAAAAATCTAAACAGGAAGTAAGAAAAAAAAATCATAATAATTATTCAATATAAATTTATTTAAGAGTAAACAAATAGTGATTAAATTTACCATGAAAGACCAAGGAAAGTTGTATAATGTGATCATCTTTGGGGATAGCTTTGTCAATAAATTTGAAAGTCAACTTGCAGCTTTCATATCCCTAGGGATAATTGTTGAATTTTTAAAAATCCTCGGCATGCTCCAACAAATCATCTTTTATGACTTTGTATACGTCTCTTGCCAATATAACAGAATGGGGAAACCAAACAAAGCATTATTTCTCCTTGTACTTCTTTTCTATGGTTTTATCCTTGAGTTTTTCTATCAACTTCGTGGCTCTGTAGCATCTCTAGCAATGTCCAACAACCCACCTATTTTTTCCTTGCCTTTGTTGGTTTTGGTGGGTGGTTACTTGGATAATGCCTTCCCTTTATTTGATGGTGGTAGTTTAGTTGTCCTACTTGCCTTAGAATTTTTGTGGGGTGTTTCCTTGATGAGAGGTTCTTTTGGATGACCGCATCTCAAGCCTATCACTATGGCAATTTCATTCATGCCAAAACAAACCGGCATGCCACAGTAGTTGAATTAAATTTCATCCATATTTTTACCCTCCTCCTTTGAATCTTTATCATCCCAGACGTACTTTATCCTGCGGTTGAGAAAACCATATACCATGCTCATTTGGAAATGTGCATTGTTGTCCTCGGGCATCTCAATAAAGTGTCCAAAGCAGCTCGTCTTAAAAAGTTCATCTATTTGTTCTTCCTTCATTGTTTTCCTTAAACCATCAAATGGTTTCCCCAACTGAGATATAAGTACAAAATCACCAATTAAACTTTCAGGGTCATCTATCAGCATCTCATCTTGAAACCTGTCAATACTAATAGTTTTGATAGGTTTATGTTGGGATTTCGTTCTTAATTCACATCCCGTTAATTATGCAATATCATTATTTTGATCATCATCCTTGTAATGCCCCGAGAGTCCACCCCGAGCACCACACGATGCTTACAGTCACAAGTGACCACAAGCTAACCCATACTGGTACCTACTGTGAGTACTAAAAACAATAACAGAGAACATGTGCCGAACTTAACTAATAATGCCATAAGATTTTAAATACGAAAATCAATACTGAATTGAAATACTGAAAACGCTTGTATGAAAATAATACTGTAAGGCTGTCAATAACAACTGATAACTAAATAACTGACTGAAAAGTGTCTGAAAACCTCTACTAAGTAACTGTGGAGTTGATGGGACAAGTCATTAACTAACTCCAACTGACTACTGAACTGTACATATTGGAATAAACATAGAAGTCCTCTAAACATGAGGACTCACCACTTCTACTGCTGCTGATGCACTGGAGTACTTAGGTACGATTGTGAACCTGAGCATCCGAACCTATGATATGAGACATCATAGCACAAGAAATGAGTATGCAGGTAGTGCTTTGAATTTACTGGTATGTTAAATGAGGCTAGGATGTTATGCATAGGTTCATGTATATGAACAATAACTAACTATATGAGAAAAAAAATACTGAGTAAAGATGCATGAATGTTGTAAGGACTGAGAATACATGACCAATCATAATACAATATACAGATAAATTTATAAATTTAGATACTGAGATTCTGATAACTGGATACTATGATCAAGTAAACCTGAAAACTGAACTATGAATTGAACACTGGACTAAGACTGTGGGAGCTATCAACTAACCGACATGCCCCAATATAAGAGGTTGGGGTCCAACCTGTAACCTCAATTAGAAGGATTCCAGTACCATGCCACGGGTACTAACAATAGCTGTGTGGATCCACTAAGGTGTTGTCCTGAAGGACTAAGGGTCACCCTCAACAGGCAGGTCCCTAATGAGATATGTATCAACCCTCAACCGACATGTTAACATCTCTAACCTACTCTAGCTACGTAGTTCTAGAATGCAGGGACTGCTGCTAAAGGTCTCACCCTTAACTAACAAGTGAGCCTCTATCCCTGGGTTCGCTCGGTGCTAAGTCCTACTCCCAACTGAACTGACTCTTATTACTAAACTGAGTTAAACTTTCTGACATGATATAATGACTGAGATGAATGTACTCTAATGTACATGTATGAAACCATTATGACAACATTGAAACTAAGTAATCCGCTATGTTTTTTGGTTATTCATAACCCCTAAGACTCGATTTTAAAACTAACAAAAATCGTATCGATACTTTGGGAAAATGACTTGTTAGCAACATTCAAAACTCATTCTTTGAGATATTTTATCAAACACTTGCAATGCATGGCTTAAACATGAGAATAGTCTTTAAATAATGTACTAGCAATATGATTTTGATATTAACTCATCAAACTAAGGCTTAAATCAGTGAACAACACCATTCAAACATATAGGGGCTAATAACAACAACAATTTCGTGTTGTCATTTCATAAGAGTTTATGGGCAAAATTCACTAAATCTATAAAGATCATACTTTTCAACCTGGAAACTAGATTCTTAGAGTCCATGGGTGGAAAAGGCCGATGGATGAACATTTAACATGCCTTAATAGAAGAATTCTTCGAAGTTCTTGGTGAATTTCTTGAGAATTGAACTTGAATGTTCAAGGGCTAGGGTTTCTTTTTGAGATGGAATGTTTTTCATCTTGAGAGGATTTGTGAAAAATGAGGAAATAATATTGTTTTGGGACCTAAATCCCATGTTAAAGTGAGGGGAAAACACTAAAATACCCGCATGGATTCAGGATTTAATGAGTTGAAAAATGCCCAGTGACGCGATTGGCAATGCATTGTGTCACTCACCAGCGCAATAAGCGACGCATCGCGTTGATCTTACCAATGCGATGGGTGATGCATCGTGACCTTATCATGTCGACTTGCTGGTTTGATCATCCAAACAAGCCTCAAACCTTATTCGAAAAAACCAAAACTCACTTGAAATGAACTATCGACAACCCTGATCATGAATTAAATTAGAAACCAACCTTTTGGTGTTGGGAAGGTCGAGAATAAAATAATTAAAGTTTAAAAGCCAAAAATAATACCAAGTCTTCAATACTAAATTTTTGAGGTATTGGGCCTCTCAGGCACACTTTATGAGCTGAATTGGACTAAGAAACATATGGGGTATTACAATATCTCCCACTTGGGAACATTTGTCCTCGAATGAGGCTAACTAAACTGATACTACCGAGGAACTGTTATTATACTGTCATGTACAACTGAAACCTGACTGAATCTGAAACATAACACATGGCTGAATTGATTCGTGAATACATGAATTACATGAGAATGATATGCAGATGGAACTGAGTATAAAGCAGAACTTATCTTAGGAATATTGTTACCTTATGATGAGTCTTAGTTTGTGGAGAAGAGATGAGGGTACTTGGCTCGCATATTTCCTTTTTCTTCCCAAGTGGCTCCTTCAACAGACTGGTTTCGCCAATGAATCTTGACTAAGGGAACTTCTTTGTTCCTTAGACTCCGAGTCTGATGGTCAAGGATTTCGATTGGAACTTCTTCATAAGAGACACTATCTTGAACATTTGTACTTTCTAAGGGAAAAACTACATCGGGATTACCAATACACTTCTTTAATAAGGAAACATGGACTATTGGATGCACTGAATCCAAATCTGTGGGCAACTTAAGCTCATACGCAACTTTACCATAACGATTTAAGATCATGTAAGGGCCTACATATGGGGGACTAAGCTTTCCCTTTTTGCTAAACCTCTTCACTCCTTTCATGGGAGAGACTTTCAAATAATTAAAGTCTCCAACTGTGAACTCGAGGTCCCTCCTACTCATATCCGCATAGGATTTCTGACGACTTTGGGCTGCCTTAATCCTTTCTCTAATCAACTAAACTTTTTCCAAAGCATCAAACACTGAATATGGCCCTATAATTTTAGTCTCACCTACTTTGAACCACCTAATAGGAGATCTACACTTTCTTCCGTAAAGAGCCTTAAATGGATCTATCTAAATGCTAGAATGATAAATATAATTGTAGGCAAACTCAATTAATGGAAAGTGATAATCCCAAGTTCCCTTAAAGTCAATAACACAAGCTCTAAACATATCTTATAGAGTCTAAATGGTTCTCTCTATGTGAATATCTGCCTTAGGGAGAAAAGTTGTACTGAGACAAACTTGAGTACCTAGAACCTTTTGAAATGCCTTCCAAAAGTGAGAGGTACACTGAGTACCTCTATTTGAAATGATAGACAAAAAAAATCCATTCAGTCTAACCAACTCTCTAATATAAAGATTTACATAATCCTCGACTGAAAAAGAGGTATGGACTGGTAAGAAATAGGTTGATTTGGTCATTCTGTCAACAATCACCCAAATCGAATTATGTTAACGATGTGAACGAAGCAACCTTATCACTAAATCCATGTTCACCTCGTCCCACTTCCAAGTAGGGATACAAAACTCCTACATAGAGCCACTAGGCCTTTGGTTCTCAACCTTAATCTACAAATAATTTAGCACTTAGCTACAAACTCTGCAATATCCTTCTTCATACCATTCCACCTATAGATTTCCTTTAAATCATGATACATCTTAGTGGATCCTAGATGAATAGAGTAATGCACACCATTTGCTTCTGCAAGAATCCATTATCTCAGGTCATTTACACACGACAAACATAATCTACCTTAGTAATGCAACACACCATCTCCCCCTTGGGAGAAAACCTCTACTTTCTGATCTCTAACTGACTCCTTCAACCTAACTAGACTGGGATCCCTATCTTTTTTTCTTTCACTTTAGAAACCAACGAAGTTGAACTGTTCTGAACCCTAACACTACCCTCAGTTGAGTCAACCAAATGAACTCCTAATCCATCCAACTAATGAACCTCCTAAACCAACTTCTTCTTATCATTCTCAACATGAGTCACACACCCATGGACAATCTACTAAGGGCTTCTTCCACTACATTAGCCTTGCTCAGATGACATAAAACACTTATGTCATAATCTTTCAACAACCCTAACCACCTTCTCTGATAAAGATTTAACTTTCTCTGAGAAAACACATTACTGTAAACTCTTGTGATCCGTGAACATATCAACATGCACCCCATACAGATAATGCCTCCAAATTTTCAAGGCAAAAACAAAAGTTGCTAACTCATTATCATCAATGGGATCATTCTTTTCATGAGGTTTAAGTTGTCTAGAAACATAAGTTATGACCTTACCTCTATGCTTCAAAACACAACCCAAACCAACCCTGGAGGCATCACAATACATAAAAAATCCATTTGTACCATCAGGTAGCGCCAAAATTAGGGCTGAAGTGAGTCAAGTATTCAACTCCTGAAAACTTTTCTCATAAGAATCTGACAACTGAAACTTGTATTTCTTCTGAGTCAATCTAGACATGGAGGATTCAATAGATGAAAACCCTTAAACAAACCATCGGTAATGGCTAGCCAAACCTAAGAAACTCCTAATATTTGATGGAGAAATGGGTCTGGGTCAGTTTCTCACTGCTTTGGTATTTTGAGGATCAACTCTAATGCCATTATCGGAAATAATATGGCCAGGAAAATCTATTGATCTTAGACAAAATTTTCACTTACTAAATTTGACGAACAACTGATGGTCTCAAAGATTATGCAACACAATTCTGAGATGGTCTGCATGATCATTTTCACTACGAGAGTAGACTAAAATATCATCAATAAAAACTATGACGAACATGTCCAAGTACTATTTGAACACTTGGTTTATCAAGTCCATAAAGGCCACAAGGGCATTTATAAGACCGAAAGACATGACTAGAAATTTGAAGTGACCATACCGATTTCTGAAAGTTGTCTTTGAAATGTCACATTCTTTGACTCTGAGTTGATGATAGCTGGAACTGAGGTTTATCTTAGAGAAGTAACTGACACACTGAAGTTGGTCGAAAAAGTTATCAATTCTGGGGAGTGGATACTTATTCTTAATGGTGACTTTGTTCAACTGATGGAAATCAATACACATTCTAAGGGAACTGTCTTTCTTTCGTTCGAATAGGACTGGTGCACCCCATGGGGAAACACTGGGCCTAATGAATCCCTTATCTAGGAGGCCCTTTAACTATTCTTTCAACTCTTTGAGTTTAGTTGTAGCCATTCTATATGGCGGAATAGAGATAGGATGGGTATCCAAAGTAAGGTCTATTCCGAATTCAATTTCCATCTCAGGAGGAACTCTGAGAAAATCTTTGGGAAACATAACTGAAAATTCCCTCACTACTGAAACTGACTCAAGATTGGTGGTCTTAGAATTTGAGTCTTTAACTCAGACAAGATGGTACACACACCCCTTGGATAT
This sequence comes from Capsicum pubescens, assembly GCA_030864215.1. NCBI lineage: Eukaryota > Viridiplantae > Streptophyta > Magnoliopsida > Solanales > Solanaceae > Capsicum > Capsicum pubescens. The sequence goes on from CM061543.1 coordinate 85,970,287, forward strand.
CATTTTTCTCACTCTGAAGTACGAAACAAGATGACCCCTAAGTGCTGAAGTACTACCCTTCCATTCATGGACTAGTTCATTTGGAAATTGAAAATGAAGAACTTTTTCCCTACAATAAACTGAAGCATAGCACAAATAGAGCCAATCCATACCAAGAATGACACCAAAATCCATCATCTTTAACTCCACTAGATCAACCGAGGTAACTTTTTGGGATATCATGACCGGACAGTTCCTGTATACCTACCTGGCTATAATAGAAACACTGACTGGGGTAGATACTAAGAAGGGTTCTACTAATGTCTTTGGACCGATGACAAAATTAACAGTAATATAAGGGGTTACAAAAGAAAGAGAAGCTCTGGGATCCAATAAAGCATAAACATGTAAATGAAAGACCTGTAATGTACCATTTACCACATCAGGAGAATTTTCCTTATCCTTTCGAGACTAAAGTGCATACATTCTATTTGGACGCCGACCACTGGTGGCACTGTAAGTGAAAACCTGCTGAGTTGGGAGACCAGTTGGAATTGGGGGACGACTGGGCTGACCTTGCTCACCACTATGTGGAAAATCCCTGATCCTGTGGCATATCTTGACATACCTAAAGCATCCGTCACTGCCAGCCCTACCCATATCATGATGGTTGCTACCACATTTCTGGCAAAGGGGATTTGTACGATCGTTGTTCACACTTTCCTGGGTATAAAGGCATGGCGCCCTATCTCGATTATTATTTCTGAACTTTGGTGCTGGTGCACTAGATGAAGATGGAGAGGGGATCTGATGAAATTGAGGATAGTTACCACCCTCTGACCTCGGCTGAGAAAAACTAAAACTACCTATTTTGGACCTCTTATTCTCCCTATCTCTTTCCTTACACTTTTGTTCTTCAATCTATTGAGCATGAACCATCAACTTGGACAATTTAACCTCCTTAACAAACATCGCAGTACTACACTCCTTGACCACGCTATTAGCTACACATAAGACAAACTTAATCATCTTAGACTTGTCATCTGACGCAACATTAGGAGCATACCTAGATAACTGAGTAAACTTAAGAGAATAATCCTTCACACTCATATTTCCCTGTCTCAAATTTATAAACTCCTGCACCTTAGATTTCCTTAACACCAACAGAAAGAACCTATCTAGAAAAGTTATCGTAATCTCTTCCCATTCAACAGGCCCTGCATCAGCCCCTCTATCTCCCTTCCACTGCTTATACCAGGTGTGATCAACATATTGTAACTGATAAGCACCTAATTTTGCACGCTAACTAGAATTCACACCCATTATCTCAGTTACCTTCTTAACTATTTTGAGGAACTCTTGCGGATCCTCATCAGACTTAGATCCCAAAAATAGAGGAGGGTTCATCCAGGGGATGTCCCGAATCCTAGTTGTGGAAGTATTAGCCACTGGGACAGCTGGAATAGCAACCGACTAATTATTCTGGGCTTCTACTATGTAGGCTAAGGCAGTAAATACCGCTCTAAATTCAGTATGAGATACAGTCTCGTTCAGAGGATCTTCCTGAATAGGTGGAGGTATGGGTTGGTTCCCGTTTCTTCTTTTGTTAGTCTTTTTAGGTAGCATGTTCTGTGAATGGAAAGAAATTAGATTATAACAAGAGTTTAAATTGATCTCATGCTCACTCACATGACATGAACACTAAAAGAGAGGAAATTTTTCCTAAAATGTTTTGTAACTTCTCATCCATAAGTCACGCGCGTTTCACACCCATGCACAAGACTCTACTTAACGCGACTTTCAGACTCCTTAGGATACTCTAAAATCTTAGGCTCTGATACCAAGTTTGTAATGCCCCAAGAATACACCCTGAGCGCCACATGGTGCTTACGGTCATAAGTGACCACAAACTAAACCATGTTGGTACCTACTGTGAGCACTGAATATAATAACAGAGAACATTTATGGAACTTAAATGATAATTCCATAAGGTTTTAAATACAAAAGAAATACAGAATCAAAATACTAAAAATACATGTCTAAAATAATACTGTAAGATTGTAAATAAGAACTGATAACTGAATAACTGAATGAAAAGTGTCTGAAAGACTCTACTAACCTACTATGGAGTCGATGGGACAACTGAAATAAACATAACACACTGATGATAGGCGAATTTACACGCCTATAGCACTATATTTTGCCCATATTTTAGCCTAGTTTTGAGAAAAAATTATATATTCCATGCACTTTTAGTCCTTTTTCCTGTAAGTGAGCTAACGAACATGATTAGCAAAGTTTTAGGTATAAATGATGTAGAATTCAGAATTTTATGGATAACTTGATGCCAAAGAAAGCTTCATGAAAGGAGAAAAGCCAATCTTGGACGCCAAGGACTAAAGATGGCGCATGGAAAATCTATCCCGGGCTAAAACAGCATTTCTGAAGACTTTGGGGACTAGCAGTAATTTATTAGGATTAGGATAATGATACATTAACCTAGTACAATTGGGTTAAGTATTTCATTAGCTTATTAGGATTAGGATAATGATACATTAACCTAGTACAATTGGGTTAAGTATTTTATTAGCTTAGTAGGATTTGGTTAAGCATTTCATTAGCTTAGTAGGAATAGGATATGGGTATTATAAATACCCTATCTTGCTAGAGATTTTGAGACATCTTCTTACATTCAATTCTATTCTATTCGAGATCATCTTACATTCAATTCTATTCTATTCTACTTCTAAGACATTCTAGTTCTAAACAATCATTCTTCCATTGATTCTATTTTTCTTCTTCTATTCATCTATTCTTAAATTCCATAACAAGAGAAACGTTACTTTGCTAAGGGATTCACGCCTAACGCCTACCACACCATTACAAATGGGAAATCTTTATTGTGGTATAACAACAATGTCAATTGTGATTTCCTTCTCACTCATGGGTAACTAAACTTCTCTGTTGGGGTTATGGAAGCCGAATGAGATACTATCTATTGCTGTGAGTTTGTGAGTTCGTGACACGTATGTTTCTTATATCATTATTTTCTTCATCTTAATCTACATTCTTTGTGGTTGCAAACGCAAGAATACGCCAGTATAACATTTAACTTGTTCGAAAGAAAGGTTATCTGTCTGGAAAAGAGATAATGTCAAGGTAGTAGGGTCCCATCCCCTATTAAAAAGTTAGTGCCGTAACTGGATTAACCTCTTAGAGAATTCGTACCGTTAGACACGCTTTAAGCTCGAAAAAGTTAAAGTGAAATAATCCTCGAATAGGTCGAAAGACGCCTGGATTTACCATCGAATACAATTCTCTATAAGTACATGCATGTCTGAATTCAACACACTCATAGTCAATAGAGACGTATAACTCAGAAGGTGGACATAACCCCAACTCCTCAATTCTCATTGTTTCACAACCTACTAAACATTCTTTCTTTTTACTTTGCTATTTTCTACTTTACTCTCTTATTTTGGTTACATTACTTTCACAATACAATTCCCCCTTCTTACGAGGCTTGCACTAAAAGTCTAGTAATCGTTGCTTACTTGTTGACCAAGCTATTCCCTGTGGGATCGATACCAACCCAGGTTGGGTTCTATATTTGACAAACGACCGCTTTACACTCCTACGAGAGATGTAGATTGAGCGTTATCAAAAATTGGTGTCGCTGCCGGGGAATACAATTGTCAATTAAGTTCGTAATAATTACTAGACCCTTTGGTCAAAGATTCTCGTACTTTTACTTTTAGTTTTTGTTTTTGTTTACTGCAGGTTTTTATTCAGTGCATGCCCCATACCCGAAGTTCTGGTCAACCGTTATTACCTATCAATCCTGAACCACAACGTATTCGCAGAATGGAGGCACAACACGCAATTGAAAGGATGGCTGCTCAACAGGAACAGGCAAGACTAGTTGCGCAAGCCGCCGCTCAAGTGCATCAACAGAATATTGATAACCCTAGGAGAGCAACAAATCCTGACGATGAAGATCTAGGAGATGACGAGCTACTAAACCCTAGGCATGCCACTGAGATCGCAACACCTGCCAACAGAAGAGATCGTCAAGCTAGGTTTAGGCCTGAACGCCAAGCTATGCAGCCAGCTTTCGACGATGATGATGATGATCTTGATGGAGCCGGAGCCACAGGAGCTATTATTCCCCCACCATTAGCGCCCGGAGCCAAGTTCAACCTCACAAGCACCATGATTCAGTTATTGCAACTCAAGGGATTATTTGGTGGACTAGCAGGCGATGATCCGAATATGTATCTCATCAACTTTATTTCTACATGCAAGTCGTTTGACAATCCTGGAGTTGGTCAGAATGCAATTCGGTTACGCTTATTTCCATTGTCTCTGTCTGGGGAGGCAACTTTATGGTTGAATGGGCTGACTCCTGATTCTATTACAAATTGGAGGCAATTGAGAGACGCTTTCCTAGAAAGATTCTTTCCGCCATCCAAAAGAGCACAAATGAGAGATGAAATCAGCAACTTTCGTCAGCTTCCAACTGAAGCCCTTCATGAAACATGGGAGAGGTTCAAGACGAAGCTAATGAGGTGCCCAAACCATCACATGACTAATGTTCACCTAATGGAGATACTTTATAGAGCCTTGAATTCAATAACTAAACCAGTTGTGGATAATGCGGCTAGAGGATCATTTATGGATCTCACCTTTGGTCAGGCAAGCAATATGCTAGATCATATGACGAAGCAAAGTAGAGCTTAGCATACCAGGGATTCTGAGGTAGCAAGCCCCACTTTATCTATAGGCATGACTGCAGACCAAAGGAGAAGAGAAGAAGAACGTGATCAAGATATGGCGCACATGAAAACACAAGTGGATCTTCTTACAAAGCATTTATTATCAGGGAAGACCGAAAAAGTGAAATCTATTGCATCAAAAGGAAGAGACGAATCTGATTCGGAAGAGGAAGCCAACTACTTGAACAATCAGGGGGGTTTCCGAGGCAATGCCCAAGGAAACCAAGGTCAGAACTATTATGATAAGTCTGGAAACAAGGAACAAGGTAGTTGGAGGAAAAAAAATGAAAAGAGTGGTTTATACGTACCCCCTGGAAGACGTGACACCACCACATCTAGTTCTGGAAGTATGGAAGACATGATGGCTAAACTACTGAAAGGAGTGGAAGCAACGAGCGCAGGAGTAACGGAGGTAATAAATGATTTGTCCTCTATGAAGCAATTAGTTGATTCTCATTCCACTTCAATCAAGAAAATAGAGTAGTAATTGAGCCAACTTTCAGCAGCACTCAATCAAAGAAAGGCCGGTACTTTACCTAGCGATACTGTGCAAAACCCAAGGAATGATGGGTCATGCATGGCCATCACTACCCGAAGTGGTAAGGTGCTGGAAACTTCAGAAAAAGGAAAGCAAGTGGTTGACGAAGAAGAGGAAATTGATGATAAGGCGAAAGGGGAAGATGTCGCAGCAGCCGATCCTAACGTCCTTAACGTCACTCCTCACGACGTGCAGCCTGGAAAAGATGAAAAACGGAAGCAAGAGGAGAAAAAAGACGTGGAGAGAACAATTCCATACCCACCACCACCTTTTCCCCAAAGATTGAAGAAGGTGGCGGATGATACGAAGTTCAGCAAATTCATGACTATGTTAAAGTAGCTGACCATTAATGTTCCATTGGTGGAAGCACTTGAACAAATGCCTGGATATGCGAAATTTATGAAGGATATTTTGACAAAGAAGCGGGAAGCAAGTTATGAGTTGAAAGATGATGTCCATCACTGCAGCGCAATCGCTACCCGATCAATAGTTCAGAAGAAGGCTGACCCCGGAGCTTTCACTATTCCTTGCACCGTTGGATCTTTGAATTTTGCCAAAGCATTATGTGATTTAGGATCCAGCATCAATTTGATGCCATTATCTATCTATAAGAAGTTGGGGTTGGGTGATCCTACTCCAACCAATATGAGGCTCGTCATGGCGGATAGGTCGGTAAAACGACCCGTTGGTATCCTATGTGATGTCTTGGTAAAGTTTTATTCATTCATCTTTCCAGCAGACTTTGTTATTTTGGATTGTGAAGAAGACTCAGAGGTTCCCATAATCATGGGACGCCCTTTCCTTGCAACGGGAAGTGTTCATATTGACATGAGAGCTAATAAGATTTTATTTCGGTTGAATGACCAAGTGGTCCGCTTGTATATATGCAAAGCAATGAAGCATCCCAGCGATATGAATGTGTTCTCTGTAGCTGATGTTCATCATGAGAATAAGAAAGCATTATCTGTAGAGAAAAAGCTTACTGTTGAGCCATTGTCTGCTGCGCCACTGAATGTTGAGCATGAGGACGATGAAGATTATGAAGAACTTATGGGTGCTCTAACAGAAATAGAGTCCTATTCCCATACTCCTAAGCAATCGGACCGTGATCTTAAGAATCAACCGTCACCAACAGCGAAGACTTCCCTTGAAGAGCCACCAATGCTAGAATCGAAAGAGCTCCCCTATTATCTAAGGTATGTGTTCTTGGAAAGTATAAATATACTTCCGGTGAGTGCAGATGATTTAAGTAAATAGCACGTAGAGTTTCTCATCTCTGCTCTGAAGAGATACATGAGAGCTATGGGTTGGACTATTGATGATATAATTGGTATCCCTCCTGGGATAGGCATGCACAAGGGTCATCTCGAAGAAGATTGCATGCCTACAAGTAAGCCTCATTATCGTCTGAATCCATTTAGAAAATGATCAACCATCTATCTCAATGAAGTATAAGTAATCAAGATAGCTATGTTGTGCCGCGACAATAAATCAAGCGCTAGATGGGAGGCAACCTATCGTTTATCGTTTTTCATTTTTTTGTCTTTCTCTCATTCTAGTACGTGTTTCGTTTTTGATAAATAAAAATCCAAAAAATAAGAGTCGTTCCACGACCAAAACTAAGGCGCTTGATGGGAGGCAACCCATCGTACTAATCATTTTCATTGGTTTTGAGCGAATGTAGGTGTAAGAGGTATAAAATGAGGAGATCGATTTCAGATGCGATTTGTACGTATGGCATGGTAAAGGTGGTAAGTTAGGAATTAAGATGCATAAGGCTATGGATTGAGCATTTCTCATGACAAAATAGGCATCGAGCAAGGCTAGGCCTAGGTAAAACTAGGCCACGAACAAGGCAAAGCCTATACTATAGCCCAAGGTCTCGGAATCTAGTGTGCTATAGCATAGGCGCCGCCCATGCTCAAGTATGCCATAGCATAGGCTCCGCCTATGCCAAAGCATTTTGTCTCTGAATCTCATCATCCATGCTAAAGGCTCCGCCTATGGTCACTAAAGGCATTGCACTAGACGCCGCCTATGCTCACCATAGGCTTTGCATTAGGCGCCGCCTATGCCAAGCATAGGCAAAGCTAAAGGCGCCGCCTATTGTCACTTTTTGTCTCCAAAACCGATTTTAAATGGGTCAAAACCCAACCCATTCTTTTCCTATATAAAGGAGACTTAGTCTTGAGGCACAAACACATTGAAAACCTAACATAGGCACCGCACATAGCATCCAAATCTTCTCAAAACTTTTGTTCTTCCACTTCACAAGAACATCTCCAAAGGCTTCAATCACGTACAATGGCACCCAAAGCAAGACAAGGCAAAGATAAGGCTACCACTTCACAAAAAAAGGCAAGAAAAGAGGCCGAAAAGAGCAAGGAGAACCCTCCTCGCTGCAAATACCTCGACTCACTTTTGGAATTAAGTGGGATACTTATGAGGAACTTCTGAGGATGACGACTCTGATGATAATTCCGATGCAAGGGGTATGACCCCAGACATAGAGGATGAGTTCGACTAACCAGGTTCTTCTTATTTATTTTCCACTGAGGACAGTGTGTCCCGTCTAAGTGTGGGGTGCTGGTATTTGCATGCTATACTTCTCCATCCACATTTGCATTTATTTATGTTTGTTTGTAGTTAATTGTTTTTTTTAGCTTAGCTTCGCATAAAATTATTCTAATAGGCAGCATGAGATTATGACAAGAGTTTGTGCTAAAATCATGACTATTGATACATTTAGGCTCTAATTGTGACTCACTATGTGATATTGTTTGGTTTAATTCCTTCATCTGTTGGGTCAAGAGTCTATACTACTCCCAATAAAGTCGACCATGTGCCTTGTGTGTGTTAGATAATAGTATATTCTGTGCTTGTGGCTGATGCTAGAACTTGTCTGGTATGTATGTAAAGCGAAAATAAATAGTGCAAGTCTAGGAGATGATTTAGGAATTTCTTTGGAAACCTATGATTATTTACCTTCTTTTTACCTACCCATGGACATCATCCTAGTTAAACCCTTTTGAGCCTTTAGCCTATTTTCTTTGACAAACCTCGTATGTAAGCCTAATCCATTTTTTTCAATACCATAATTTGATCCAAATTCCTAAGTGCTTTAAAGTGAAAAAGTCATGTGACAAAATAAGAGGAAATTGGGTGAGTATGATGCTTTAGAATGCATTGGTGCTTGAATGAGTTATGAAAAAGAAAGTGCTATCATAAGAGGTATGTTATCAAAAGAAAAAGGAAAGGAAAACTGAAAAGTTAGTTATGTTTAAAATTGAAAAACAAAAGAGGAGAAAAAGAGTGGTAGAATAAAAGAAAGTAGAAAGGTTGTTTGAAAGAAAAGTGTTAATAATACAATGTGATGTATTAAAGCGCTTAGGAACATAGTCCTACCTGTCCCTTAGCCTACATTACAACCATCAAAAGACCTAGTTGATCCTAAGCTTGGCATTCTGACATTTAGTGGAGCATTACACTAAGGGCAAGCCTATGGTCATCAGTTGCTTCATATGAATTCTTAGTGAGAGCGAGAGCAAGGATATTTTGATACCCATGTTTGAAAAATATGCTATACTTGTGAGTGATTATGGGTAATATATTGTGAGACACACATGGTTGATGAGTTTTGGGTAGTCGTGTATGATTCTTTGTGCCTTAAACTTTGAATATGAGTTGACCACCATCATGAGTCTATGCTAGAGGTTAAACTGTTTCTACTAATGATCGAAAAACTACTCTTTGTTGATAATTGTTGTGCTTGTCTTGACGAATATTTTGTGTTGTTGTTGTGAAACCCTAAGTTGATGTTTAGAGGGACATGATATTTTTTTCGAGGACAAACAAAGCTTCAAGTGTGGGGTGTTGATGATAGGAGAATTTACACGCCTATAGCACTATATTTTGCCCATATTTTAGCCTAGTTTTGAGAACAAATTATATATTTCATGCACTTTTAGTCCTTTTTCCTGTAAGTGAGCTAACGAACATGATTAGAAAAGTTTTAGGTATAAATGATGCAGAATTCAGAATTTTATGGATAACTTGACGCCAAAGAAAGCTTCACGAAAGGAGAAAAGCCAATCTTGGACGCCAAGGACTAAAGATGGCGCATGGAAAATCTGTCCCGGGCTAAAACAGCATTTCTGAAGACTTTGGGGACTAGCAGTAATTTATTAGGATTAGGATAATGATACATTAACCTAGTACAATTGGGTTAAGTATTTCATTAGCTTATTAGGATTAGGATAATGATACATTAACCTAGTACAATTGGGTTAAGTATTTCATTAGCTTAGTAGGATTTGGTTAAGCATTTCATTAGCTTAGTAGGAATAGGATATGGGTATTATAAATACCCTATCTTGCTAGAGATTTTGAGACATCTTCTTACATTCAATTCTATTTTATTCGAGATCATCTTACATTCAATTCTATTCTATTCTACTTCTAAGACATTCTAGTTCTAAACAATCATTCTTCCATTGATTCTATTTTTCTTCTTCTATTCATCTATTCTTAAATTCCACAACAAGAGAAATGTTACTTTGCTAAGGGATTCACGCCTAACGCCTACCACACTATTACAAACGTGAAATCTTTATTGTGGTATAACAACAATGTCAATTGTGATTTCCTTCGCACTCATAGGTAACTAAACTTCTCTGTTGGGGTTATGGAAGCCGAATGAGATACTATCTATTGCTGTGAGTTTGTGAGTTCGTGACACGTATATTGCTTATATCATTATTCTCTTCATCTTAATCTACATTCTTTGTGGTTGCAAACGCAAGAATACGCCAGTATAACATTTAACTTGTTCGAAAGAAAGGTTATCTGTCTGGAAAAGAGATAATGTCAAGGTAGTAGGGTCCCATCCCCTATTAAAAAGTTAGTGCCGTAACTGGATTAACCTCTTAGAGAATTCGTACCGTTAGACACGCTTTAAGCTCGAAAGAGTTAAAGTGAAATAATCCTCGAATAGGTCGAAAGACGCCTGGATTTACCATCGAATACAATTCTCTATAAGCACATGCATGTCTGAATTCAACACACTCATAGTCAATAGAGACGTATAACTCAGAAGGTGGACATAACCCCAACTCCTCAATTCTCATTGTTTCACAACCTACTAAACATTCTTTCTTTTTACTTTGCTATTTTTTGCTTTACTCTCTTATTTTGGTTACATTACTTTCACAATACAATTCCCCCCTTCTTACGAGACTTGCACTAAAAGTCTAGTAATCGTTGCTTACTTGTTGACCAAGCTATTCCCTGTGGGATCGATACCCAACCCAGGTTGGGTTCTATATTTGACAAACGACCGCTTTACACACCTACGAGAGCTGTAGATTGAGCGTTATCACACACCTATGAACATAATGACTCACCACTGCTACTGCTGATGATGCGCTGGAGTACTTAGGTACGGTTGGGAACCTGAGCATCCGAACCTATGATATGAGACTTCATAGAGAATACCCTAATCTTTAATTAACTTAAAGACCAACCTTTCTGGGTCGGGAATGTCGAGAATAAAATCATTAAAGTTTAGAGGACAAAAATTAGACTAAGTCTTCAACACTTAGCTAAAATTTTAAGGTCTTAGGCCTCTCTGGGACACTTTATTAGCTAAATTGGACTAAGAATCATATGGGGTATTACAATCCTGTTTCTCACTATCTACTTTCTCTTCTTCTTCTTCCTCCTCACTTTTATTTTCCTCATCACCCTTTATAGACCCTTCTCCACCTCTCTCAACAGCGTTTTTATATCTTTCATCAGCTTCATTTTTCCTTGAGTAAGATTATTCAGGAATCTCCTATGAATCCATATGTACTCTAGACTTTTTCGTTAGATGGTCAGAAGTTGATCCACTTCCACTTTCTTTACTTTTGGGAGACATGTTTTACCTACAAATAAAAGAAAAACAAAATATACATTACAATTTATGTTTGCATAAATTTTAAAAATTGTAAGACAAAATTCAATAAATTTTTATACTCACATTGCCAAAAATATTCTAACAGATAACCCATCTGTTGGAACTGAAGAATAATATGTTACAACTAATGCACCATCTATTGTAACAGATGAACAGCCTGTTGGAGGAGATCAAAACAGTCTTGTTACAGGTTTGTGTTATGCCAACAATTGAAACATTTGTTGCAACAGATAGGGAATCTGTTTGAAGACCTATTTTAATATCTCCCAACAATTGTTCCACCTATTTAAACAGATGGACCACCAACACCACTACCACCAAAACCACAAATACCACCCACCTATTTTAATATGTCCCAATAATTATTCCACCTGTTGCAATAGATGGACCACCAACACCACCACCACCAAAACCACAAATACCACCAACTCCACCAACACAACAACCAACACCACCACTAATAGTAACTAAAAACACAACTAATACCAACATCACAGCTAATGCCATCAATATCAATACCAACACCAACACCAACACCACCATAAATTCCACCAATACCAATACCAACACCAATACCACCACCACCACTAAGACCACAAACACCACCACCAAAACACCAATACCAATACCACCACCAATGCCACCAATGCTACTAATACAAACACCAAGACCACCAACACCACTACTAAACCATCAATAGCAACACCAACACTAATTGAAATCACCAATGCTACCAAGTCTACCAAGACCCCCAACACCACCACTAATGCCACCAACACCACCAGCACTACCACCAACACCACCACTAATGCCACTAATACCACCACTAACACCACCACTAATTCCACTAATACCACTACCAACACCACCAATACCACCACCAAGACAATCAATGCCAACACGAAGACAGACAAAAACAACACCACTAAAACCAACATCAATAGCCATATACTCCAACACAAACACCATCACCAACACCACCAACACCCAATACTAACACCAACAGTTACCAACACCACCACCAATACCACCACCCACATCAATAACACAACCACCATCAACAACAACCACGAATAACACCACAAACAACATCCAATAATACCACGATAGTCAATGGAACACTGCGATAAGAACTAGGGTTTTCTCGAGTTCCTTTTATAATTTTATCATTAAAACTCAAAATTATTAACCCATTCTTGATGATAATACAACTTCAAGTCTTCTTTCAAATCATTAACTAAAAATCCCTAATTTTTAGAAAAAAACAAATTTAGAACTCTTCTTGACCTTTATTACCTGTGAAGACAGAGAAAACAATGGATAGAAGCGAGAATGAAGTCAAAAATAACAACTATGTGGTAAGAAATAGGAAAAAATTGATCTATTAAGAAGGGTTGAGAAATATGTTGCATAGTTGTTGTTTGTATTATTGAGAGAGAAAGAAAAGAGTGAGAACTCGAGATTTGAAATAATGAAGCATTTTCCCCACAAATGGATGATTTGTATGGGTTGATTTACAATGTACAAAATAATGAAGAGTTTAAAAAATGTTAATTATCTTCATTAATATTTTAAAAGAGATAAATTTTAATCATTTCATTATAAAAAATTGTATTTCGTTTCAACTCAGATTGATCGGTTGACGACTCAGTTCAGGAGGAATGCAATACCAACATCATGAAATTACAATGACTCAATTAAAACTATAGATGGCCCGGTGAACTCATTCCTAGTTCTAACTAGATCACTTTAGGCATTTCAAATAATAAGCTAATATGAATTGTTTCAAATTAAATTGATGGTTGACGACTCAGGCCAAAAGGAACATAATACTAACATCATGCAAGAACGACTCAATTGAAATTGTATTTGACCCTATAAACTCATACCAAGTTCTAGATAATTCAATTTAGGAATTTCAAATAATAATCTAATATTAATCGTTTTAACTGTGATTGATCGGTTTACGACTCAGGCCAGGAGGAACGCAATACCAACATTATACAATTGCAATGACTCTATTAAAATTATAGTTGACCCTGTTAACACACCCCTAGTTCTAGCTAGATAATTTTAGGCATTTTAAATAATAACCTAATATGAATCATTTTAACTCATATTGCTCGATTGACGACTCGGGCCAAGAGGAATGCAATACCAATATCATACAGTTGCAACAACTCAATTAAAATTTTAGTTGACCCTGTAAACTCATCCCTAGTTCTAGATAGATCAATTTAAGTCATTTAAAATAATAAGCTAATATAAATCATTTCAAATCAGATTGATCGGTTGACGACTCAAGCCAGGAGTAACACAATACCAATATTATGTAATTGTAATGACTCAATTGAAACTGTAGTTGACTCTATGAACTCATATTTAGTTCTACCTATATCAATTGAAGGTATTTTAAATAATAAGCTAATATGAATCATTTCAACTCAGATTGATCTGTTAATGACTCAGGCCAGGTGAAATATAATACCAATATCATGCAATTGCAATAACTCAATTGAAATTGTGGTTTATCCTGTGAACTCATCCCTACTTCTAACTAGATCAATTTAGGAATTTCAAATAATAAGTTAATATGAATTGTTTTAACTCATATTGATCGATTGACAACTCAGGCCAGGAGGAACGCAATACCAACATCATGCAATTGGAATGACTCAATTGAAACTATAGTTGGCACTGTGAACTCATCCCTGGTTCTAGCTAGATCAATTGAAATTATAGTTGAGCCTATGAACTCAATTAAAATTATATTAAAACAAATATTCAACCTGTTGCAACAAATGACTAATTTGTTTGAAATTATCAAATAGATAAATAAAACAATTGCAATAGATTACCTATCTATTAAATAGACGTTGTCATCTGTAGTGACAGATGACTAAGTTGTTAGATATTTCAAATAAAAATTGACATGTATTGCAATAGATGATTTATATGTTTTTAGATCTTTTTTTATTTTGAAGCAATTTTCTAACTAAGATAAAAAAAATATGAAATACTAAGGCTGTAAAAAATATTTCTTGGATAACTCAAAAATCTCCTCCTTGAGTAGTCTTATCTTGTCTTTTCAATGTCACCGTCTCCTCGTGCCCCATAAAGTTATTAATGAATATTTAAAATTTATCTCAAGAATTATCTCCTCTTCAGCCATAAATTAATTCATCTCTCTTTTAAAAATTTCTCTCCTCTTTAGGATAATCACAACCATCTCATTTTTTTCACTCTTTTCTCTCCTCTTTTGCATGAGGATTCTTTGGGGTCTCAACCTATCTATATCTTTTCTTACTAAACTGGGTGTTTTGATCCCTTTGCTTTTTTGACATTGTTGGTATGGTTCACTATTCCTTTTTTCTTCTCGTCTTCTTTGTATGTTATTTGAATTAGTTATTCACATCTATCTTTTTATTTACTTACCTATTACCCATATCCTATTTATTGAGAAAATTGAAGGAAAGGTGACTTTTAAGTCTTGAATGAACAAACCATTGTTTTTATTAAAATATGCAAAAAAAAAAAAGTTATCTATTGGTAGAACATAAAAAGCCTTATTGGCAGTATCATTTTTGTATGTCTTTTGATTGTTTCATTGTTGTTGATGCTATTATTGATGTTGGTGGTGGTGGTGGTGGTGTTTTAATATGTGGTGTTTGTGTTGTTGATAGTGTTGGAAATATGTAGTGTTTGTGTTGTTCATTGTGTTGGAACATATGGTGTTGTTTATTTGTTGTTGGTGCTATTATTGATGTTGGTGGTGGTGGTGGTGGTGTAGTAATAGATTCCCCAACTTTTTCAACTGATAAATTAGTTGTTGGAACAGACAGAGCAACTGTTGGAAGAAATCAAACTAGCAGCAAGGCTGGTTTGATTTATTCCAATAGATGACAGATCTGATACAAGGCTGGTTTGACTTATTCCAATAGATGACCCATCTATTGAAACATGCCTACCATCTACTACCACATATGCATCACCTATTACAAAAGATGACTTATTTGTTGAACAGATGGATAATCTATAACAACAGATGGGTCATCTATTGGAATGCTTGTTGTAATATGTTGTATTCATTATAGTTTGTGTTATCCCTTTTTCAAAATTATGCAGACATTAATTGTAATGATTTTTTTGTTCTTCTCTTGTTTGACATCATTTTTTTCTCTTGTTTGCAGATAAAAAAAAGTAAAAGTGGATCAACTTTTGCCCGACCAACATAAAAGGCTAGAGTAAAGATGGGTTTAGAGGAATAAGCTGCTCACAGATGGAACCACTTCATATGTGGGAGGTATGTATTACTGATTATGTTATCGTGAAAACACACATAGAGTACACTGATTTCATAAATAAAGTGTTTTACAAATTAGGCATTAATTATTCAAAAAAGATATTGCCTTTTACAGTTAATATTGATAAGTTTAAACGTATAAGACTGAAGGACAAAGTAGGTGGTGTCGATACCTGGTTATGCTTTAATGATAGTTTTGATAATGTTTGTGTCAAGTTAGGAGGAGGGACTAAGTTTTTTGTGGTAGTGTAAAGATTCAATAGTGATTGGACTAATTTTAAGGGTTCAATGGACTTTTGAAAGGCCTCCAAAACCTCTCCATACTGCAACCAACAATGGAAATCAATATAGTTATTGCCCTAGTCTAAATTTATATGGAAGGGTTACTTGGGGTTACACTTATACAGCAGAAGGTGCTTGGGAGAATATCTGCGAGAGAAAGGGGAGGTAATGAAGACCATATATCAACTCATACCTTATTAAAAATGAAACATGGGGTAGTAAGGAACGTGTAGTGAATTTGGCTGATGAAATTGATATGAAAAATGGAAACCCCCAAATGAGCTGACAAAATGAAAGTGTCCAGAAATGAAAATCCATCAATCAATTTTGAAAAGAAAAATGGTGAGGTGGACTGGATTTGTGCTTTTTGTTGGGGAACTATAACAAGCTATCGTGGACTGAGTGATGACCCACAAAACGTAGGATTAAAACTCTAAGGTTAACGCTTTGCGAGAACCGACGGGGGTAAGATGGTCAGTCGGGAATGAAACTTGAACCAACAACTCCTGAAGTACAAAAAAGGGATCAAGCTAAGGTAGCAATTTTTGAAGTTAAACTTTCATCCCAGGCCCTTCTTCTTGAGGTTCTGGTCAGGTCAAAGGCGGTGGAAATAATAAGTCATGAAAGTTCTTCCCGACTTCAGACCTTTTTATTTCTACTACCATTAACCTGATTAGAAAAACAAACAGAAGGTATAAGATGCAAGTTAGACTACAAAATTTGATGCATTGTCTTCCCTTATTTTTACTTCAGGAGTTGTTGGTTTAAGTTTCATTCTTGACTAAAAATCTTACCAATCCTCACTGCTCGCCAAACTTTTTCTTTATAGTTCTGATCTTGTACTTTTTGGGTCTTCATTTCGTTTACGCTAGTTAGTCGCAGTTCTCGAGCAAAGTGACCAGCTCTAGTCTACTTTACCATTTTTGTTTTCAACAATGACTGACGAATTTTAATTTTAGGAACACTTTCACATTTGCAACTCATTCAATTTTTTTATATTTTAAGTCAATTTAATTGGCCAGATTGGCTAAAAGTTCCTTACTTGCAGCCCTATGTTCCTTTTAAATAAGGTCTGAGATGATATATAGTCTTCTCCATCTCTCCTTTCCCGCACAAGTGTTCTCCCAAGCACCGTCTATTGTATAAAAGTCTCCCTCGAACAACCCATTCATCTAAATTTTGACCAGGGGATTTTCTATTAGATTTTCATTCTTATTTGCTGTAGTTGAAGGCTTTGAAGGACTTCTTAAAGTCCATTTCACTATTAAAATTGGTCCAATCACTATTGAATGTCTTCAATGCCATCAAATATTGATCCCTTCTTAGAACTTGATGCATAAACATGAGCAAAACTATCATTAAGTTGTAATAGGGGATTGACACCCCCTTCTTGGAATCCTTCGGCCTTATCAGTTCACACCTATCAAACTTAACTATAAAATGTGTGATCTTGTTTGAAGGATCAATGCCGAAGCAGTAAAAAACTGCATTCACAAAATCATTGTACTTTATGTGTGTTGTCACGATAACTTGACCAGTAATACATAACTCTCACGCATGAAAGTGGATCAATCAATCTACATGCACCTTATTTTTCCTAGCTCATCAATGTAAAATAGTTTTTAATATTCAATTCCCATCATGAAGTTGTGTACAAAACTATGGAGGCTCAACGGCTAACCATCTTGAACATCAAAGGACTACATGCTCGTCAAGAAAAAATAAGTGTTACGTATGTAATGCACCATAATAGTTGTAATAGTAAACTTGTGTTGTTTTTTATTATGGACTTTGATAATTTTAACTCATTCTTGGGGATGTAATGTTATTATTTATTATATAAAATATATTTTTAATAACTTGTGCATCAATAAAAAGGGGTAACCAAACTGGAATTAAATACGACTGACTACAAAAAATATATTCAGCAAATTATATATGTGTTGCAACAGATGGACATTGGTTGGAAGAATACAATACACTTCATCAGACTATTTTGTGTTCAACTAACGCATGATAAATATATGTCAACAGATGAAACATCTATTGCACAGATTTGCTGGAAGAACACTATGGAGTTTTTGCCATTGGTTGTGTTCCTCAAAAATATGACAAATTTGTTTAAATACATGGTCCATCTGTTGGAAAAACAAACTAAAAATGATTATTAAAAAAAATGGATTATTGAAAGGGTGAAAAGTCATGACTATTTAATAAAGAAAAATGATTCATAAAAAAATAATAAGGAAATAAATGATATACACAATTTAAAATCGTAAAAAATGGTTATTTAATTTTAATTAACAGATGGTCCATTTTTTGCATCAAATAATCCATCTGTTGCAATAGGTAATCCATCTATTGCAATAGGTAATCCATTTATTGCATCAGATAATTTATCTGTTACAATAGGTAATCCATATGTCGCAATATATAATCCATCTGTTTCAAAAATGGATCATCTGTTGCAATAGATGGAAAATCTGTTGCAACAAATGGATCATCTGCTACCACAACTCAATAAAAATGGATATTATTAAAAGAAATGGTTATTAAAAAGGTGAGAAGTCTTCGATTATTTAATTGAGAAAAATTCTTATTTAATTTTAAGAACTAATTAATATTAAGAAACTGAAGAGTCATGACTTGTCACAAAAATAAAAAGTCACCTTCTTGATTTAATTAAGTCATGACTTTTCACAGTAAGCAAAAAGTCACCAGCTTGAATGCAATTAATAAAACGGAAGTGAATAGTCATGACTTTTTACCCACCACATTCAGATTCAATCATCTATAAATAGGTCCCTCCATACTCGTTCATTCTACTATACTTTATTTATTTATTGAATCTTGTATTTCATATTACATCTTCAACCATATCTCTTCAAAGACTCGATTCCTTTCCTTGACTCAGGTAAGTTTTTTTTTGGGTGTAAATCACCCCATTTTGTAGTATAAGTTGTATTATATTTGGACTCTTTTCTCTACTTTAGTGTTAATGTTTTTTGTCAATTCATGTGTGTTCTAGATATGGTTGATCCTGTTTGATATATTGCTATTCTATGTGACACCGAGCGGGAACTTCAGAGGTAGGTTAATGTCCTACAGTGTGAGTTGGGCACCGTGAGAGTAAGGATGATCCGAGAGATTCGCAAGCTGAGGTCCTAGCTTCTGCCGAATGACACTTGGCCTTCTAATAATAATAATAATAATAATAATAATAATAATAATGTTAACAATGATAGTAATAATAAGGTTATGTTTTTTAGCATATGTATTTTTTTGTAATATTTATCCGATCTACCGACATAATGTAATTTTGTTTTTGTTTAATGAAAGAATTTATGTTTGGTCGACTTTGAATTTTTAATTCTTAAGTGGGTAAGTAGGGAGAAGTATAAGTTAGCTAAGAAGGAGGCTAAGTTAGCAGTTACAGCTGCTAAGTCAACAACTTTTGAGTGTTTGTATAAGGGGTTAGAGGAGAAAGGCGGGGAAAAGAGGTTGTTTAGGCTTGTCAAGGCTAGGGAGTAGAAGGGTTGGGATCTAGATCAAGTGAAATGCATTAAGGGGGAGGATGGCAGAGTTTTGAAGGATGATATATAAGAAGACGCTAACACATTTGAGATTTTTAACTGAGAATAATTGCAAGGTCTTAAGAAACTTTTGTCATTTTTTATTGTTTTATCTTTGATTTTGCAGTAAAAACCAAGATGCAAGAGAACCAACAGGTATGGAAGAAAAAGAGTTAAAATCTGAAGCAAATAGAAGAGGAGTGTGGCTGACAACATTCTTGATAAGTTGTCAACCCTGTGATAAGTTATCAGAATACCGCCATCCTTAGACAGAGAATGGACCTCAGCTGAAAGTTGTGATGACATTTCCTAATAAGTCGTCAGAGTCACCATCATCCTTAGGCAGAACATGTTAGTTGAGGTGGAGAAGTGACTACATTGTCTGATATGCCATCAAATTTCTTATAAGTCATCATCATTCATCGTCAGCCTTAAGCAGGAAGTGATAAAACTGAAGAGGGAGCTGACGACATTTGTGATAAGTCATCAGACTCCTGATAAAGTCTCATGAATGTCATTGCCTAATTCGAGGAATTATTAAACTCTATGATTTTGTTTCCTTCTTTAGGCTGAACTATAAAAAGTATTGTTTAGGGTTTACTAAAGCAATTCTGAACATAATTTGGAATACACATATTTTGTTATTTTTCTCTCTAGTTTCTTGGCTTGAAAAACAATTAACTTTGAAGAGATTTTTAGCAATATTTTGGGATTTCTATTGTGATATAATTTGAGAATCACTAGTTATTATTCATCTTGTGGTAAGTTCATCTTTCAAATGATGAATATGTTTAGTTGTTTCGCTTATTACATTATGAGTGGCTAAGTCCTTTGACCCGAATTATGGGATCTATGGGTTAAGACTTGGTAAGATGCTATGTATTTTTTATTCTAATGGTAATAGGACTCCTTGATAATTCTGAGATTTTAATTATTGTCTATTGGTTGCAAACGATATATAGCACCTGCTTTGATTTACTTGAGATAAGAAATCAAATATAGTAGGAAGTGAAATATTGACAGAGACTTGGAAACACTAAACTTCCATTTAATAATAGACATTGTAACAAGGTTGATTATCCTGAGGGGAAGTCTGGTTAGTAAATATAAATTCCCTAAGTATGATAGGATTAGGTAATTAAATGCTTAAGTAGGTCGAGCGACATTTAGGCATAACTTCGATAAAGATAATCTGTTGTCCTACCTACTGTGAGAATCTTGAATCACTGTTAGCATTTGTCAAGTACTAAAACCCATAGTGAGCATAATTCTATTTTTTCATAAACTCTTGGTTACAAACATTGAAACTAAAGTGACCAACAATTATTGGCTAATCTCCAAAACGCTCATTTTATCTTTTAGTATCATCTGTTTGAATTTAACTTGTAGCTATAGTTTCAAATTAGTTTAATCGCCACTCACATTATTCCCTGTGGATTCGACCCCGACTCCAAAAGTTGGGTAAATATATTGACGATGACTGCCTTGCACTAAATTGACGTGTAAGTTGAGCGTTATCAAAAATGGTATCGTTGTCAGGGAATAATTTGACGTACTGAGCTAGTTTGGAATTTTAGTTTACTTGCTTGAATTCAAACTTGTAAGTATTTGTTTAGTTTATTTTTTATTTTCTTTTATTCTTTTTTTCCTCACACCTTTTTGAGATGTCATCCTGGATAGATGGTTTTTTGAGTGATGATGATTCTTGTTATTATTATGGTGGGCCTTCACAATATGTTGTGGACACTATTCAAATTGGGGAACAAACTGTAACTTGGTGTTTGGTTTGTGGTCAAAGGGATCATTCTGAAGATATGTGTGCTATCACGATTCAAACGAACAAATTAATGAAATAAATTTTAGAGAATCAAGAACAGTTATGGGTATAGATGAAGGAGTTACCACTGCCAATATATCTACAATGGCTAAACAAAGAAGAATATGAGGAGGACATTAGCCAATTTATGGAGGAAACACAAGAATCGCAGCCACTCGATTGCCATCACGATCTTGAGACTGACATTGAGAAGGTGAATAAAAGTTAGTGTGTAGTAGATAGTGTAAATTTTGAAGTAGAATTAGTTGGGCCTCACTCGAAGCATTTTTCCACATTATGTTTAGATGATATATTGTCTGTGGAATCATCTAAAATAGTGGAAGAGTTTGAAGATGAGGAACAAAAATCCTATATTCTTTACTTTACACTTGATAAGAAACATAAAAACACACCTCACTTTAAGGCTGAGTGGTTTACCACACTCAATCTATTACTCGACTTCTTAATTTTTGTACCACCCCCTATGATTGAGAAAGAAGATGGACTCCAAGTTGGGGGTGAAATTCATATCCTCAAGGTGGAGGGAAAAGCTGAGTTGGGTCCTGCCGCGACATTAAATCAGGCGCTGCTTGGGAGGCAACCCAAGGTATTTTGTTGTTTGTATTCATATTATGTGATTGACATCAAATCTTTGCACCTATGGTGCCACAGGTATGTTTCTACCTCTCTTGTTTTGGTTTGATACATTGGGGACATTGCATGATTTTAAGTTGAGGAAGGGGCTACTTATGGGTGTTGATGTCCTCTTGGAGTTTTTGTTGTCGTGCCTCTTTTTCCCAGAGTCTTGTTCCTAGTAGAGCCGGCATGTTTAGGCGTATTGTGATTTGCTATAAAATATTGTAGTTGACTAGGATAAATACAAGTACCTTATCCAGTTAAAATATTTTTGTTGAATTTTGAACACCTCTCCAATGGTCTGTTTTATAACTGTGTGATATGCATTTATGTGTGATGACTGTGCATCTTATTATGTCCTTAGTACTAGTGACATGATAACCATTGCTAAACAATTGCATAAACCTAATGGGTATAGCTTGTGATGTACCTTTGTGCCATGTGTGTGTGAGATACTACCTAATTTTAGTTGTGTTAAATCCAGAACTTGCTCGGTTGGTCTTGCCTTGGTTGTAGGATAGTGGTTAGAAAAGGATCATAGGCCGTTGTTGATATTAGTCCACTTTTAGCCTAAATGACCTTTCATGTGTAAATAATATCCCTTGATCCTGACTTTGAGCTTGAATGCCTATTCCTTTTATTATACCTATCACCTTCCCGTTTATATCACAATGAACCTATTTTGGCCCTGTTCCTCTTTGGACACTATACACCTTGATTTAGGCAAATAGCCTAAGTTGAGGGTGGCTATCATAGGGGTGCATGATACAGAATGAGAATAAAGAAAGGTAGAATAAAAAAGGAATAAAAAGGGGGTGCAGTAGAAAAGAGCAAGAAAAAAAAAAGTTGTGAAAAAAATAAGTGATTGTGGAAAAGACCGCACCCATCCTAAATAAGTGTGATCAAGAAAATAGAAGAATAGAAAAGGGTGGTTAATAATTGAAACCCCAAAAGCTAGTGTAGTCTCAAGGAGGCTTAGTCACTTTAAATATCATCAAATATCATACCATCCCCTAGCCTTCATTACAAGCCAAAGAGAATACATATAGTGATCTTAGCTGACTTGTCTGAAGATCTTGGTAATGAAAATAAGGACAAGCCTATGGTATTCGGTATACATTGATTGGAACTTATTTCTGAAAGTGAGTATTTTTTTACAGTCCCCATAGTTACATATATGATTACTGATATAAGAAAAGGGGGATTTCTTTGCTATGAGGGAACGCCAGATATGTTGCTAGTTGCCAACTTATTCGGATAGTGTAATGCTGGTCTATGTATGGTTGTTATAGCTAAATTAATGTCGTATCTTGATTCCTGTGTGTTGCATTATTG
Source organism: Capsicum pubescens (assembly GCA_030864215.1). Classification (NCBI taxonomy): domain Eukaryota; kingdom Viridiplantae; phylum Streptophyta; class Magnoliopsida; order Solanales; family Solanaceae; genus Capsicum; species Capsicum pubescens. The sequence continues at coordinate 85,993,479 of CM061543.1, forward strand.
TTCTTCAATAATATACACAGTTGTTCTTGAATTGACTGACCTTAAAGACGGTGAATATGTTTTGAGATAATATGGATGATTGACTGTCGAATGTACTTTGTATCGTCTTGGTTGTGTTTGAGTTGCTTGAGGACAAGCAATTATTTTAAGTTGAGGGTGTTGATGTGTAAGAAGACGCTAACACATTTGAGGCTTTTAACTAAGAATAATTGCAAGGTCTTAAGCAACTTTTTTCATTTTTGATTATTTTATCTTTGATTTTGCAGTAAAAGCCAAGATGCAAGATAACCAACAGGGATGGAAGCAAAAGAGTTGAAATCTGAAGCAAATAGAAGAGAAGTGTGGCTGATGACATTTATGTTAAGTCATCAACCCTGTGATAAGTTATCAGATATACAGTCAGCCTTAGACAGAGAATGGACCTCACCTGAAAGTTGTGACGATATTTTCTGATAAGTCGTCAAAGAGTTGATAAGTCATCTGAGTCGCCGTCAGCCTTAGGCAGAACATGTGAGTTGAGGTGGAAAAGTGACGACATTGTCTGATATGTCATCATATTTTTGATAAGTCATCAGGATTCATCATCAACCTTAAGTAGGAAGTGCTAAAACTAAAGAGGGAGATGACGACATATGTGATGAGTTGTCAGACTCCTGAAAAGGCATCATGAATGTCGTTGCCTAATTCGAGGAATTATTAAACTCTATGATTTTGTTTCCTTATTTAGGCTGAAATATAAAAAGTATTGTTTAGGGTTTTCTAAAGCAGTTCTGAACATAATTTGGAACACACGTATTTTGTTAATTTTCTCTCTAGTTTCTTGGCTTGAAAACAATTAACTTTGAAGAGATTTTCATCAATATTTTGAGATTTCTATTGTGATTTAATCTGAGAATCACTAGTTATTATTCATCTTGTGGTAAGTTCATCTTTCGAATTATGAATACGTCGAGTTGTTTCACTTATTACATTATGAGTGGCTAAATCCCTTTGACCCGAATTATGGGATCTATGGGTTAAGTCTTGGTAAGATGCTATGTGTTTTCGGTTCTAAAGGTAATAGGACTCCTTGATAATTCCGAGATTTTAATTATTGTCTATTGGTTGTAAACGATAGATAACACCTGCTTTGATTTGCTTGAGATAAGAAATTAAATATAGTAGGAAGAGAATTATTGACAGGGACTTGGAAACACTAAATTTCCATTTAATAATTGACGTTGTAACAAGGTTAATTATCCAGAGGTGAAGTCTGATTAGTAAATATAAATTCCCTAAATCTGAGAGGATTAGGTAATTAAATGCTTAAGTAGGTCGAGAGACATTTAGGTATAACTTCAATAAAGATAATTTGTTGTCCTACCTACTGTGAGAATCTTGAATCACTATTAGCATCTGTCAAGTACTAAAACCCATAGTGAGCATAATTCTGATTTCCATAAACTCTTGGTTACAAACACTAAAACTAAAGTGACCAACAATTATTTGCTAATCTCTAAAACCCCCATTTTATCTTTTTGTATTATTTGTTTGAATTTAACTTGTACCTATAGTTTCAAATTAGTTTAATCGCCACTCACATTATTCCATGTGGATTAGACCTCGACTCCAATAGTTGGGTAAATATATTTACGACGATCACCTTTCACTAAATTGACGTGTAAGTTGAGCATTATCAGTGGAGGACGCCCTCATTAAGAAAAGATTACAGTCGTATTTTCATAGGCTCTTGAATGAGGAGGGGGACAGAGGTGTTGTGTTAGGGGAGTTGGAGCACACCGTGGAGTCTCGCGATCTCACCTGTTGTCGGTGTTTTAAGGTAGGGGAGGTCAGTGAGGCTATTCACAAGATGCAAAGGGGCAGGGCGACGGGGCCCGACGAGATAAGTTGTGTCTAATTTTTTATATTTTCTAATTTTTGTGGGATTTTTTCTCTTTCTTTTATCCACTCAGTCTTTTTTCTTATTTTATTAATAACTCTTTTGCTCTTACCCTTTGTTTACATTGTGTTGTAAACCACCAGTGTGTTTTAGTTATTATATGTGGGTATAGTCTATCTAAAAATGACATTCCTAAAAGCATATCTTTTGATGTTAGTTCATAATTATAGATTTGTTCTATTGTTAATATCTTATCCCATACTTGTATTTTTATATTTCTAGCTTTATTGGTAATTAAGTTTCCTACATTATTAAATCCTTTGACTACTATTGGTGTTTTTAGCTTATCCCATTTGTCTTCTGGTAAATAATTATATCTACATAAGTTGGCTTCTACTCCTGTATCTATCATAGGTGTATAATACCTATTATAATATCCTTCTACTATTATTTTCATAAGTACATATATTTTCATGTTAAAGCTCTCTTTATTAATAATTTTTTTCTTATTGTAGGTTATGGTTAATTGTGTATGTTCAATATTGTAGGATTTTACTTGTTCTAACCATTTTATCCCTAATATTATATCTGCTTTTTGCATATCTTCCATTATTTTAAATTCTATTTTTATTTTTCTAACTCCTATTATTATTTCTTTTTCAGTTGTATCTTTAATAGTTATTTAACTTCTTGGTAGGTCAGGGCATATATTACTATTAGATTTTATTTCTTCATTTTTCACTAGGTATTTTTCTATATGGTTTTCTTCTTGTCCTGTATTCAGGAGTATTAAATATTCTTTTTCATTTATTGTTCCCGTTATATAATATTGAGTTAAATTAACTGTTGAATTTATTTCATAATTTGTTCTTTTTGATGTGTAACACCCTAATTTTCTAAACCAGAACTCTACACGGTGCCTATGATCCTGAAGGACCACAAGCTAACCCATGACTGATATTTGTACCTGTACACTGCATAATATACATAAAGAATGAGGAAAACATGAACAATAGGCCATAAGGTTCAACTGAATAAAGAATCTGTCAAAACATGACATCCATGTGGGGTAACGAATATCCAAACAACTGAATCTGAATCAAAATTGAATACAAATCTGGACTAAATCTGAAAGCCTCTAAGTACTTTCTGAGTAAGGAAATGAAGGAACATGTCTCTAACTAACTCCGTATAATTGAAAGCTAACTGAGCTAATAAATAAATCAAAACATATCATCCTCGAATGAAAAGGACTCACTGCAACTCTGTATACTGGAATGCTACTGCTACTGCAGATCTGGAGCTCGTGTCTCTGGACCTATAGTGTAACATAAAAATAAAGCACCATAGCGCAAATACGTCAGTACGTTGGGGATGTACTGAGTATACGAGTGAGTTAGATTGAATGCAAAAGTGTTTACATGCATGAGCAATGCTAACTGACTGACTGATATGAATGTGAGAGTGCAAACATGCATGCATAGTAACTGAGATCATGAAAGAGTGATAGCTAAATTTGTACGCTAATACATGGTTTACTGATAACTAATCATGATTGATACTGTAGTTCTAATAACATGGGTGACTGTATCTGACAGCCCTGAATCTGATGGAACTATCTGAGTTTCGTACTGTAATTAAATTGATTGTAGTTGACAGTCCTAATATACTAAAATCTGAAGAACTATCTAAGTTCTTTTACTTAGACTGATGCTGAAACTGTGGGAGGTAGTTGTTTAACCAACATGCCCCATATGTGCCATTATGGCTAAGCCGAGGTCCAATCTCTTCCCTGACTAGAAGGGTGTCAATACCGCGCCACTGGTAAGGACAACGTGTGAGCAACCCTCAAATAACTGGTAACTCTAGTGAGAACGGTGGGAACCCTCATATAACAGGTTAAGCCACCTCATCTACCCTCATATAACAGGCTGCGATGTCTTAACCTATGCTAGCTACATAGTTCTGGAACACAAGGATGACTGCTAAGAATCACACCCTCATATAACAGGTGCGTTCCTATCCTTGGTTTCGCTTGGTGATAACTTCTACTCCCATCTAAAGAGACTGAACATTAGTAACTGACAGTATGTGGACTGAACTTACTGAATTTCGTTAACTGACAAAATACTTCTGATATCTGATAACTCACTGAGATCATGAGGTTTTCCTGAGTTACATGACTGACTGATTTCTATTGATTCATGGCTTAATTTTGGATATCGTGAAACATGACAAGTCTCTAGGAACACAACTATATTTTTCGGGTATAAGTACCCCCAGGACTCGATGGAACAAAACTGATACACATGACTGACTTGAGTTTGTGACCAACATCAACAATCTATAATATCATAACTTGGGGAATTCCATGAAGTGCATGGATATCATACATTTTGTACATAAGTAGGATTTGCAAGCAAGCATGGCATAATCTCATAAGACTAGTTCATGAACATCCCAACAACATTTACAAGACACAATATTAATATGAAAATAATTAGAACATAGGGGCATATCATGAATCCTTCACTTAGTCACAATTTAGCTATATTGCATGATTTCTAGTTCCTTAGGCATTTTATCAAACACCTTGCATGAACTCTTTTAAGGAATAGGTATATTTATCAATTCGACCATCTTAATCCATCCAAAATTTATGGGTTTCAACTAACTTATTCATATTTTTCATGAAACACATCAAGATACAACCTTGAATCCAAACAACAATCATCAACATGAATATAGTCATAATACGACAAGGAAATCATAATTTATAATTTAAAACATGATTCTTGAGATCCATGGATGAAAGGGACCCATGAATGAACACTACCATACCTTAGTGATTGAATATTGAAAGAGATCTAACGTTTCTAAAGGTTCTTAAAGAATTCCTTAGGCTTGCTCTTGAGGAGATGATCTTGAGAGAAAACCCTAATCTTGTGGTTGAGAGTGTATCATAGAGCTTTTTGAGATGTTTAACTAAATATAATGGAATATAATACTCTCCTTGAGGGTTATAAGTCATGGTAAGTGAAGGGAAACGACCAAAATACCCTTACTAAAATGTCCCTCAATTGCTGGGAAAAATAGCTGACGACATTCATGAGAAGCCGTCATACTGGTGATAGGTCGTCACGAATTATCGTCACAAAAAGGTGAAATCTTGGTTTTCTGGTTAAGGTTTACGACATTGGTGATAGGCCTTCACGGGCGTGACGGCTTGTCACGAATGTCGTCACTCAGTTTCCCAACCTGACATGCCAGAGTAAAATGGGCATAACTCCTTGCTCCGATGTCGGATTTAGGAAAATTTGATATAGTTGGAAAGATAATTCAATTATCTATCTGTTGGTGGGTCATGATCTCAGATATTCATAGCATAACGAGATATATACTTATTTGAATCTGACTATACCAATATCTTTCTCAAGAATTCAATCGGTAAGAAAATGTTTTGATTTGTCTATTAGCTAGGACACTTTTGAGGAATTAATATGCATCAACCTTGATCATAGCACTAAAAAGCACTAAAATTTATTACTCATGAGTTCAAAGCATGATCCTAAAAATTTCTGAACTTGTGGGGTATTATAATATCTCCCCCTTGGGAATATTCGTCCTCGAATGAGAATCAACTGAGAGGGGATAAAAGACAAACTGAACATGACTGAACCTGAATAACTAAAATCTGATCTCATGACTGACATGATAAATATACTGAACTCGTGCATATCTAATGCATGGATAACTGATACATGAATGCATAACTGAGTAATCTGATAAACTGAGTTTCTCAAGATGAGAATGCATAGCTAATGCATGATCTTATAGTTGAACTGATACAAGAATTCATGACCTAGTATTCAATGGTAATAGGTACCAAGTTTTATGAGGGGAACATGAACATGAAACTGAATAAGCTTAAGGAGAACTATTACCTTGAGCTTGATCTGAATTGGCGGAGAAGAGGTGAGGATACTTGGTACGCATATCTGTTTCTGCTTCCCAAGTAGCTCCCTCATGAGACTAATTTCGCCAAAGAACCTTGACTAGAGGGACTTCTTTTTTCCTTGATCTACGAGTTTGATAGTCTGAGATTTCGACTAGAATCTCTTTATAAGAGAGGTTGTTCTGAATGTCAATTCTCTGAATAGGGACTACAACTGTTGGGTCACCTATGCACTTCTTGAGAAAAGAGACATAGAAGACTAGATAAACTGAGGCTAGGTCGGAAGGTAATTCGAGCTCATAAGCTACCTTGCCGAAGCGACTGAGAATCCTGAAGGGACCGATATATCAGGGACTGAGTTTCCCTTTCTTGTTGAACCTCTTCACTCCCTTTATGGGAGATATCTTAAGATAGACGTAATCATTGACCTCAAATTCGAGATCCTTTCTATGAACATCTGCATAAGACTTTTGTTGGCTCTGAGCAGCCCGAAGTCTCTCTCTGATCAACTGAACCATCTCTAAGGCATCGAATACCAAGTCAGGACCTATGACTGAGGCCTCACTAACTTTGAACCAACCAATTGGAGATCTATATCTCCTACCATAGAGAGCTTCGAATGGATCCATTTGAATACTGGAATGACGGCTATTATTGTATGCAAATTCAATCAAAGGCAAGTGGTCATCCCAACTACCCTTGAAATCAATTGCACATGCTTTTAGCATATCCTTAAGAGTCTGAATGGTCCTTTCTGCTTGACCATCTGTCTGAGGATAAAATGTTGTACTGAGATAAACTTGGGTACCAAGATCCTTTTGGAATGCTTTCCAGAAGTGAGAGGTGAACTGGGTACCTCTATCTGAGATGATAGATTATGGAATACCATATAATCTGACCAACTCCCTTATATAGAGTTTGGCATAATCCTCGGCTGAATAAGAAGTACGAACTGGAAGGAAGTGATCTGACTTGGTCATTCTATCTACAATGACCCAAACTAAATCATGCTGATGACAAGTGTGAGGCAAACCCATCACGAAGTCCATGTTCACTTCTTCCCACTTCCAAGTAGGAATGGTGAACTCCTGCATGGAACCACTAGGTTTTTTATGCTCTATCTTAATCTTCTGACATGTATAGAACTTAGCCACAAATTCCGCAACATCTCTCTTCATCCTACTCTACCAATAAATCTCCCTAAATTCATGGTACATCTTAGTGGCCCCTGGATGAATAGAGTATCACGCACCATGCGCTTCTGCAAGAATTTGCTGACTCAAGTCATCTACACCTGGAACACACAGACAACCCATGAAAGCAGCTGGAGCATTGGTAAGACTAAAGGATAAGACTAGAAATTTAAAATGACCATATAGAGTATGGAAAGCTATCTTCGGGATGTCACATTCTCTAACTCTGAGCTGATGGTAGACTGATCTGAGGTATATCTTGGAAAAATAACTGGCACCCTAAAGTTGGTCAAACAGGTAATCTATTCTAGGAAGTGGATACCTATTCTTGACCGTAACTTTGTTGAGCTGGCGGTAATCAATACACATCCTAAGAAAGCCATCTTTTTTGCGTAAGAATAAGACTGGTGCACCCCATGGGGATACACTGGGAATGATGAATACCTTATTTAAGAGATCCTTCAACTGATCTTTTAGTTCCTTGAGTTCTGCTGGTGCCATTCTGTATAGCAAAATAGAAATAGGCTGAGTGTCTGGAAGCAGATCAATGCCGAAGTCTATTTCCCTTTCGGGAGAAATGCCTTGAAGGTCTTCAGGAAAGATATCTAAATATTGATTAACCACTAGGACTGATTCCAAGTTAGGAGATTTGGAACTGGAATCCTTAATATGCACAAGATGATACATATACCCCTTAGAAATTAATTTTCTTGCCCGAAGGTAGGAAATAAGATGACCCCTGAATAATGAAGTACTAACTCTCCACTCTAAGAAGGGATCATTTGGGAACTGAAACTGAACTATCCTATTTCTGCAGTCGACTGTGGCATAGCAGGAATGAAGTCAATCCATGCCGAGAATGACATCAAAATCAGTCATCTCTAATTCGACTAAATTTGTTGACGTGGATCTCTGAAATATCATAACCGGGAAGTTCCTGTATACCCACCAAGCTATAATGGTTTTACCCACTGGGGTAGAGACTGAAAAGGGCTCTGCTAAAATTTTAGGACTAATTCTAAAATGGTCTGCTATGTATGCAGTAACAAAAGAAAAAGATGCACCTGGGTCTAGAAAAGCATAAACATGATCATGGAAAATCTGTAACATACCAATAACGACATCAGAAGAATTTTCCTGATCCTGTAGAGTCTGAAGAGCATAGAGTCTGTTTGGGTGTTGCCCACTAGTAGCACTGGAAGTGGCACCCTGCTGGTTCGGGCGCCCGGACGGAGCTGTGGAATAATTATGCTGACCCTGAGGACCTGGCTGAGGATAGTCTCTAACTTTATGGCCTGGCTTTCCAAAACCAAAACAAATGACACTACCCACTCTACACACACCCTGATGGTGCTTACCGCAAGTCTGACACTGAGGATAAGTGCGAACACTGCTAACACTGCCCTGATATTTAGAGCCTGGTGTTGTATATCTATTTCCATCTCTGAATTTTGGCACTGGGAACTGGCGGAGAAAGAGGCTGGAACTACTGACTTTGGACAAAACTGCGAACGATTTCCTCCCTCTGATTTGGGCTGAGCAAAACTAAAACTGCCTAACCTTGCTCTCTTGTTCTTCCTCTCCCTAGTCTTAACCTTCTGCTCCTTTATTTGCTGGGCATAGGTCATGAGTCTGGCTAAAGTTATATTACTGTTTAGCATCGCATACCTACACTCATTTACCATGCTATCATTCACTCCTAACATGAACTTGCTTATCTTAGCCCTGCTATTTGCAAACACATGAGGGGCATATCTGGCTAACTGAGTAAATCTGAGAGAATACTCTTTAACCATCATATTTCCCTGTCTGAAGTTGATGAACTCAAGAACTTTGGCCTTCCTCAGCTCTTGGGGAAAGAATTTGTCTAAGAAAGCCATGACAAATTCCTCCCACTAAATAGGACTTACATCCTCTACCCTCTCAGACTTCCACTATTTGTACAAAGTATGAGCCACATCTTGCAACTGGTATGTGGCTAACTCAGCACTCTCAACAGAAGTCCCGAATCCTATCTACGACTGAGTTAATTAATTTCTGAAGTCTTCATCAGACTTAGACCTGAAGAAAGATGGAGGGTTCATTCGGGTGAAGTCCCGAATCCTAGCTGCGGCTGAGTTGACCACTGGATTGGTCGTAATAACTGGTGGCCGTTCATTCTGGGTATCCAAAGACTGAGAAAGTGTGGTAAATGTGGCCCTAAACTTTGCATGAGAAACATGTTCGCCCAAAGGATCTTCGGGATGAGGAGATGGTTGGTTTCTTCTCTTTGGAGTCATATTCTGAAATAAGAGAAGAATGGATTAGACTGACAGTTTAACTTGAGATTATGCTCACTAGAACGACATGAATACTAAAAGAAAAGAAAATGTTCCTAAAGCATCTCATAGACTCCTGCACATAAATGTGGCGCGTAACACACCCATGTACAAGACCCTACTAGATGCGGCTTTCAGACTTCCTAGGACTCTATTGAACCTTAGGCTCTGATACCAAGTTTGTAACACCCCAATTTTCTGAACTGGAATGCTACACGGTGCCTATGACCCCGAAGGACCACAAGCTAACCCATGACTGATATTTGTACCTGTACACTACATAATATACATGAAGAAAGCAGAAAACATGAACAATAGGCCATAAGGTTCAACTGAATAAAGAATTTATCAAACCATAACATCCATGTGGGGTAACGAATACCCAAAACAACTGAATCTAAATCAAAACTAAATACAAATCTGAACTAAATCTGAAAGCCTCTAAATACTGTCTGAATAAGGAGATGAAAGAACATGTCTCCAACTAACTCCATTAAACTGAAAGCTAACTGAGATAATAAATGAATCAAATCATATCGTCCTTGAATAAATAGGACTCACTACAACTCTGTATACTGGAATGCTACAGCAACTGTGGATCTAGAGCTCTTGTCTCTAGACCTATGGTTTAACATAAAAAGAAAGCACAATAGCACAAATACGTCAGTATGTGGGGATGTACTGAGTATACGAGTGAAGTAGGCTGAATGCAAAAGGGTTTACATGCATGAGCAATGCTAACTGACTAACTAATATGAACATGAGAGTGCAAATATACATGCATAGTAAATGAGATTGTGAATGCATCATAGCCAAATTTGTACGCTAATAAATGGTTTACTAATAACTAATCATAATTGATACTGTAGTTGTGATAACATGGGTGAGTGTATCTGATAGTCCTAAATCTGATGGAACTATCTGAGTTCCGTACTGTAATTAAATTGACTATATCTGACAGTCCTGATATACTAAAATCTAAAGAACTATCTGAGTTCTTTTACTGAGACTGATGCTGAAACTGTGGGAGGTAGTTGTTTAACCGACGCCCCATATGTTCCATTATGGCTAAGCCGGGGTCTAATCTCTGCCCTGACTGAAAGGGTATCAATACCGTGCCATTGGTAAGGAAAACGTGTGAGCAACCCTCATATAACAGGTAACTCTAGTGAGAACGGTGGGAACCCTCATATAACAGGTTAAGCCATCTCATATACCCTCATATAACAGGCTGTGATGTCTCAACCTATGCTAGCTACATAGTTATGGAATGCAAGGATGACTGCTAAGAATCACACCCTCATATAACAGGTGTGTTCCCATCCTTGGGTTCTCTCGGTGCTAACTTCTACTCCCATCCAAAGAGACTGAACATGAGTAACTGACTGTATGTGGAATGAACTTACTGAATTTTTTTAACTGACGGAATACTTCTAATATCTAATAACTGACTAAGATCATGAGGCTTTCCTAAGTCACATGACTGACTGATTTTTATTGATTCATGGCTTGATTTTGGAGATCGTAAAACATGACAAGGCTCTTGTCACACAACTATATTGTTTGCGTACAAGTACCCCCAAGACTCGATGGAAGGAAACTGACGCACATGAATGACTTGAGTACGTGACCAACATCAACAATCCATAATATCATAACTTATGGAATTCCATTAAGTGAATGGATATCATACATTTTTTACGTAAGTAGGATTTTCAAGTAAGCATGGCATAATCTCATAAGACTAGTTCATGAACATCCCAACAACATTTACAAGACAAAATATCAACATAAAAATCATTGGAACATAGGTGCATATCATGACTCCTTCACTTAGTCATAATATAGCTATATTGCATGATTTCTAGTTCCTTAGGTATTTTATCAAACACCTTGCATGCACTCTTTTAAGGCATAGGTATATTTATCAATTCGACCATCTTAATCCATCCAAAATTTATGGGTTTCAACTAACCTATTCACATGCTTCATGAAACACATCAAGATACAACCTTGAATCAAAACAACAATCATAAACATCAATATAGTCATAATACGACAAGGAAATCACAATTTATAATTTAAAACATGATTCTTGAGATCCATGGATGAAAGGAACCTTTGGATCAACACTACGCATACCTTAGTGATTGAATCTTGAAAGAGATCTAACATTTCTAAAGGTTCTTGAAGAATTTCTTAGGCTTGCTCTTGAGGAGATGATCTTGAGAGAAAACCCTAATCTTATGGTTGAGAGTGTATGAGAGAGTTTTTTGAGATGTTTAACTAAAGAGAATGGAAGATAATACGCTCCTTAAGGGTTATAAGTCGTGGGAAGTGAAAGGAAAATACCAAAATAACCTTACTAAAACCTCCCTCAATTGCTGGAAAAAATAGCTGACGACATTCGTGACAAGCCGACATACTGGTGATAGGTCATCACGAATTGCCGTCTCAAAAAAGGTGAAATCTTGGTTTTACTCTATTTGTTTTACTATATTTATGACGAATACACTTATTTGATCATGTAATTTCTATGAGATTAATTGAAATGTAAGTTCGGCTTTGATTTTATTTAAATCAATTTAGTTATTACTAATAATGACTTAACTTGAATCATTTCAAATAAAATTGGTCAATTGATCACTCTACTCAGGACGAATACACTTAGTTAATCATGTAATTACTATGAGAATAATTGAAATTGCAAGTGAACTCATCAATTTATCTTTAATTTTAGTTAAATCAATATAGTTACTACTAATAATATCTTAATTTGAGTCATTTCAAATAAAATTGGTAAATTAATCATTCTACTCGAGACGAAATACTGGGTTGATCATGTAATTAGCATGAGATTAATTAAAATCATAATTGAAATTACTATTCATATTTAATTTTAGTTTAATCAATATAGTTATTTCTAATGATGGTTTGAATCATTTCAAATAAAATTGGTCAATTGATCACTCTACTCAGAATGAACACTCTTAGTTGATCATGTTATTACCACGAGATTAACTGAAATTATAATTGAACTTATTAATTCATATTTTAATTTAGTTAAATAAATTTTGTTATTACTAATAATGGCTTAATTTGAATCAATAGATCACTAACATGTTGCAATAGATGAGTAATCTATTGGAAATGACCAAATAGATAAAGACATCTGTTGAAAATGACCAAACAAATACAGACATCTATTGTAACAGATGACTAACCTGTTTCATTAAATAACTCATCTACTAAAAATTATCAAACAGATATAGACATCTGTTGCAATAGGTGACTAAAATATTGCAGCATATGACTCATCTTTTGGAAATTATCAAATAGACAGGATATATATTGAAAAGCAATTTAAAATACTAAAGCTCAAATATTTTAGGAGAACTCAAACGTTTGTCTCCTTGTCTAAGGTCTTGTCTCAAAGACTTATCTTCAATTTTCATTAAATCAATTTAGTTATTACTAATAATTTCTTAATTTGAATCGTCAAATGACTAACCTATTATAAACAGTTGTTCTAATAAATGACTAACTTGTTGCAACAAATAGGTCATCTGCTGAAAAATAATTAAAATACTAGGGAACTTAAACGTTTTTAGGAGAACTCAAATATTTGTCCCTTTGTCTTAAAGACTTGTCTTTAATTTTAGATAAATCAATTTAGTTATTACTAATAATTACTTAATTTGAATCAACAGATGATTAACATGTTGCAACAGATGATTCATCTATTGAAAATTATCAAATAGATAGAAAATCTATTATAACAGATGGGTCATCTATTAGAAAGCAATTAAAATACTAGGAAACTTAAATATTTTTCGGAGAACTCAATCGTTTTTCCCCTTGATACTTTTGAATTTGATGTATGGAATACTATTTTTGTCTTTTTTACCTGTCTCATGAAATTTTTCATGTGTTTTACTTATTCGTGATGCCCATGTTGAAATTTTTGAATTTTTTTAAGTTAAATTTTGTTCGTATATCACTTAGACATTACTTCATAGGTGATTTTGTAAGTAAAATTATGATTTGGGTTGAATTTCTTATTTGGTGTATCTGCTACAGCTACAATGGATAGAACCTGCAATATGAATCCAACATATGAGTCATCTATTGCAACAAGTGAGTAATCTGTTGCAACAGATGATTCACCTGTTGCAACATATGACCCATATATTGGATTTATGTTACAACACTATAATACTAGTCCAACAGATGAGTAATCTGTTAAAACATATGACTCATCTTTTGTAACATATGACTCATCTATTGACTGATGAGTAACAGATTTCTTATCTATTGGATTCACGTTACATGTTTTATCCATTATTGAAAAATTAGCAGTAGCAGAAACACCTAGATAAGAAATTCAACTAAAAATTAGAATTTTACTTATTAAAATAACCTATGAAGTAATGCTCAAGTGATATACGAATAAATTTTGACCTAAAAATTTTGATCAAGTAGCAAAAGTAGTGGTAACAACAACAATAATGGTCAACAATAAGAAGATGACGATGAACAAGAAGAGATGATAATGAAGAAGAAGCTGATGATAATGAAGAAGAAAATGGTGAATAAAGCAACAAATCCAATGAATAACAAAAATCACAAAGAGAGAGAAAACAACAATAAATGGAAAGAGAGAGAAACACGCCCTTTTTTCCTCTATTTCAAGTTATATTAGGTTTTACATTGGATCAAAGTGTAAATTAAAAAAACTTGTGGGCTAATTTGAAACTTTCCTTACTTTCTTAATCCTTAATAAAGTAATTGTCACCTACACTCAATTATTAAAACTTCCATCACTTACATCTCATTTTAAAACTTTTTTATCACTTTTAACAAAATGCCCGGACTTAGATATTCTCTTGGGTTATTGAATTTCTTTATCTACCAATTCTTAATTTCCAACATGATGGAGAGCAAGAATTTACGTGATTGGAATTATGTATGACTCCTTATTCTTTAGAGACTCCAAATTGTTATAGTATTAAAAAATCATTCTTACACTACAAAAAAAAACAACATTTAGCAACAATTATATTTGGTCGCTATTCTATGTAAATCCATCGCTAAACAAAAATAGCGACGGTATAGCGACGAATTTGTCTTTGTCGCTATATTGCTCGTTTCAAGCCTCATAGCGACGAAATAAAGATTTTCTTCACAAAACTTATGACTACTTAGTGACGATGTTTATCGATTGTTGATGTTACCGACGAAATATTGCGTTGCTATACCATTGCTATTTCTAAAATTTATTTTTTTCGTGGCTAAATTTATGACATAATATTTTATCGCTGATCCGTTGCAACATAATTTGGTCAACTAAGCAGCCATCATTAGTGACCAAATTTATCCATAGCTAAAGTTTTTCAGTAGCAACAACAAAAATTAGTCACTATTTTTTTGTCGTTAATAATTATGTAAGAAAATTATTGAAACACGTAGATTATTGAATAATTAAAATAACCAACATTCATATAGATAGAAAAATGCACAATAATTGTGTCCAAACATCCACAAGTTTAAGTATTTTGTCAAAATAAACTAATGTCAAACCCACATCCATCAAAATTAGTATTTGTTACTACACAACTGTTTTGTACTTCCACATAAAATAGTCTATCAAAAAATAATGTAACAATGAAGGGCTACGAATACTATGAAGCTACGAATCAAATTCATCATTATTAGTAGGAGGAGGATCTAGCACGGCCCCTTCTTGTACCCTAATACCACCAACACGCTCAATAACTACCGGAAGAAAGTGAGTAGTAAGTGTCGGAATCAATTACTTCACAAACTCCTCCAAATTTGTTGTCGGTAATGAAACCAAGGGTGGTACTAATGATGTGGAGGTATTACAGGAACAGAGTTTTTTTCAAAGTAACTTTCAGCTTCAGATCCGAGACCAAATAATCTTTTTTTCTTTACTCCTCCCGCTGCTTCATAATATGATTCCAAATGATCAATTTCCGATTCAATTTTTCATTTCTCTAGTACAATTTCTTCATACTTTTCCTGTAATTAACAAGTGGAGATAATAAAATAGATGCAACTTCCTATTGCTTCTTTCATTTTCATGTATAATAAGAAATTATAGGTGCAGAGAAATTGGAATACACTCGTACAGGTTCTTTCTCAGGCAGGTCATGTAGAATAAGCTTCATTGTTGATTGCATCAGGAATTGATATTTGATGTGGCTAACTCAACATACCTTATAAAATTGGTCAGTTTTTTGAGGTGGTCACTGCACCAAAGAAACAACAATTCCAACCTCTTCTCTTCACCTTTAGCAGCAAGTCGTGCATGAAGATTCTAAATAGTGAAAAGCAAAGAAAAAAATTGCAATTTAGATTTCATATCTTAGGATTTACCATAGAAGTTCATTGTAAGAATTGCTGAAATGTTAAACTGAGAAATACCATATCTCCTTTAGCTTTTCATCAAGCTACTCATGCTCCTGATGTCAAAGCTTTTCACTTTCTTCAAACACCCTTTGCTCAGCCTGACATTATTTTGATGTCAAAAATACTTCTCTAGTCCAAGGTTTATGATCCTCAGAAAAAACTTGTGTACATTGTATTAGAAAAAAGAGATTGTCAAAAGATATGATACACCAGAGCCCCCATCCACATGTAAGATATATTTAGATGTTTTAGGACTCTTAGAGATTCATAAAGATTAAAATATCTAAATATTACAAAACATAAAAAGCAGATTCATTAGGAAAATCTTTAAATGTTATCGCTCAAGCTCCCAGTAACTCATTACCCACACACTCAAACTCATAATTAAATTACCTGATAATTTTTATCCTCCTATAAAGTTGCAAATACTCTGCTACACCTCAATCTTAAACTAAAGTTGGATTGGATGTATAAATCCTCTATAAGCATGTCACTCCATTTAAGCTCATCTTAAGTCAATATTATACATAATAAATAGAAATAAAAAAGTACAATATAAATAACAAGAACATCCTCTACAATAAGTTATTTATTCAATCAAGGTTAGTAGAAAGGACATAAGATCTATGTACTCACCCTTTTCCAAGAATATAACCTCTGCATGTAAGCCTCGGTACCTAAAAGCTTCATGTCATCTTTTTGGAATTTCTGAAAACATTCCACACATACAATTGGAGCAAAGGTAGATGAGCTAATTGTCACCACACCAAATAGAAATTAACTATTGTACAACTGAAATACTGAGGGCTTTAAATGGAAAATTATCTTTTCAATGTCATCATCATTGATGTTGCATTGAAAATATTAAATGGATCCCTTTCTCTTCAACTTGAGAAATTAAGCACAAATGTATCCCAAGAGATGGAATTTATAGTAGTTTAACTATTAAAGGAGCCAGATTGGCACCTACGAACCAATTCTAGGCTTAAAATACATAGATTGAAACCATGAAAAAAGAACTATACACTCACCTCCAAGGTCCCCAATAGCTATCCCAACAATCTCTTATTCCTACTAACTTATTTAGGATTCTCGTTTTTGGGCAACACTCTAGGCACAGGCTCCGGTGGAGGTATATCAAAATCCTACACATTATTTGAATCAAATATCTATGTCTCCAAGGTGCAAAAACACATCATTATCTTTATAAGTATAATAAAAAACTCATATTGATTAAATGTTTATTCACTGCCACTTTATAATTATAATAAACAACTCATATTAACATCTTGAACTCCTTTTCAGTTCAACATCATTAAGTAAAAATAAAATAAAAGAAGAACAATAGTATTTCTATTTAAGAGAGCACGAGGTTGAAATTTTTTGTGTCAAGGGTAATCCTTTTTTGTTGTAACCGTTGAACACACACATTCGGTGGAAATATAGCAATAATATTTCCCCTTTTAGAACAAGAAAAACAATGAAATCCTCCCTTTTAGACAACTTAAATCAACAAAAAATTAAAGACTGTAAATGGCAACTTCCATGATTAAATCCAGTACTAGAGAATATAGCAAAACATGACTACAATGACATACCCACTATCTTCACACGAGTGGGATTTGGAGAGGACAGGATATACGCAAACTTTACTCCTATCTTTGTGAAGTGAGATAGAGAGAGTTTCCGATAAGACCCTTGGTTTAAAAGAAAAGTATCCAATGTAGTATTGTAACAAGTGTGGCAAGAAAAAGAAACTACACACACAATAGCTAAATAATACTACTAAAATAGACAAGGCAAAAATGGTAAAAAACCCAATTACCTAGAAAGAAGCTTGTATCTTTGAAGAGAAATGCTATCCCCACTTGAACCAACACTACTTTTATTTGTTCAAGTAACAATTAAGGTGAAACACGGGCATGTTACAAACAGAACAAAGAACAGCTCCCTAACAAAGATCTTCAGCCATCAGGTAAATCATAAATGAAAAAGGCAAGATTCACTAAACTTTTTTTCTAAACAGCAAGATACACTAGATAGAGATTTCTAATTAATTAATTCTTGTTACAGCAAGTGATTATTGGCAACTCGGTCAGAAGGAAATTAAGAGTCTGCATCAACATTATGAGACAACTATTGCATTTGGAACCAAACTATTGAGTGCCCCGAGCCACCTCATCTCCTTCCTCAATAGGAAGACAAGCAAAAAATAACTACCATTACTAATAATTGACTAGCAATTGTGCCTATCTTGATGAACCTTATTTTCCAGTCCCATCTTAGAGTAACGAAAACAAAAACACAACTTGGAAAAAAAATAGTGGACACCGTGCACAATGCAAAATATCTCTATATTTCTATTTCATCCAAAATAAAGACCAACCTTCACCATACCCTGGACCTGGAACACCAAAAAGTAGATATGGGCCACCAAAGGCGTCCATGTATGTTCACCATTTTCAGTGGAATTTTATAGCCATCTCTCTGGATCCAATTGGATGGCTTTCTCTCGTTCTGGCTGATAGGTACCTCCCTTGGACTTGCCTCCAAAGCTTCATCTTACATATTTGTATCTGTTAGAGCTCCAGATACATCCTCAGTAATCTCCCTCTCTTCAATCTGAATTCATAAACCTACACACAACAAAAAAATGATTTTTCCCCTTTCGAAATAAAGACGATAACAATAACTACAACGACATTGACTTAATCTATCACAAACTACAATTCAACTATAAATTTACCAACAAAGGTAAATAACTAGTCTTTTTATCAATCTCGCAAGTAAGGATTATCGAATTTTTGGTATTCACCTCCACAACAGCAGAAGAAATATGTTTTTCGGCACTGGTTGATCCTTTCCATCATTCCTCTCCGCCTAAACATCAAATTAATGAAATTTCATTACTGAGATTCTTAAATTAGTCCAAACAAAAAGAGAAATAAAATATTTTTCTTCAATAGTCTAAATTCAAAATATTTTAGAGAAATAGAACCATTTTCTTACCTGATTCGATGTCCAAAATAGAAATAATGTTACTGATTCACACACTTTTGTTACTGATTTAAAAAAAAATTGTAGAGAGAAGCGGAAGCCACATATTTAGAGAGAGAAAGAAAAGTGATATAATGAGAAGAAACCCTAGAAATATAACTTATTAAAAATTATAAAATGTTGCGATAAGTTTTTCCATCGTTAATAATAAAAAAAAAAATTATAATGGTTAGTGGCAAAAAGTTTTGTTGCTAAATCCGTTACTACCAATTAATTAAAATGATGACACATATTTGTTGCTAAATCCGTCACAAAATTAAGAAGCCACACGAATTTTAAGCGCATTTAAGGAGCTTTTTTGTAATTTTCTTTTTTTCTTTTCCTTTATTCCTTACTCTTTCTCTTCTTCTTTTTTTCATTTTTATTCTTCCTCATTCTTTCAATGTCCACCTTCTACCAACCTCCATAATTACATAAAGTTTCAATAAATTTTATAATTTTTTGTTGGATTACAGTATTGATTTCTTTTTTTTTTGAAAATTAAATTTATTTTTCTAAACATCATTGAGCACTAGTACAAAATAAATAGTTTGAATTTAAATTAACAAAATCCAAATACTCATTACAGCTTGAATTTGAATTGATAAACTTCAATTATTTATTACAATCAAAGTAATTAATTTAAAAATAAAATAAAGACCCGTAATGAAGTCCATATTAATAATCTCCCACTTTCATATTGGTAAAGCTATCTCTTAGGAAGTGCCACCTGGTATCATATGCTCTACCTTGACTTGTTGACAATTCATACACTTAGAAACAAAATTAGAGATATCTCTTTTCACATTATTCCATCAATAAATAGCCTTAAGGTCATGATACATTTTTATAGAGCCTGGGTGAACAACATACCTCGAGGTGTGAGCTTTATCAAGAATCCTCTCTCGAAAACCATCCACGAGCGGTACACATAGCCTACCCTGATACCTCAAAATCCCATAACCTCCAATTTCAAACACCATTACTTTCTGTTGACCAACATCTTTCTTAATATGCATCAAGATAGGGTCTTCGGCCTACTTTTTCATAACTTCAGCACATAGAAGGGATTTATCTATCTCATGAATAAACACTTCCCTATCTTCAAAATACAAAAATCGAACTCCTGAATTTGCAAGTCGGTGAATAACTTTCACCATTTTTCTCTGTCCTTTTTTTACATGAGCAAGACTACCCATTGACAACCTGCTAAGGCCATCGGCCACCATATTGGCCTTGGCCAGATGATTGTACAGGATCAAGTCATAATCCTTCAACAGTTCCAACCAACGCCTCTGCTTGAGATTTAGTTCTTTTTGCAAGAAAACATACTGTAAACTTTTGTAATCAGTGAATAAATCAACATGTACCCCATAAAGATAATGCCTCCAGATCTTAAGTTCAAACACCACAGCAGCTAAATCTAAGTCATGAGTGGGATAGTTCTTTTCATGCACCTTCAACTACCCAGATGCATAAGCCACCAATTTACTATGCTCATAAGCATACACCCAAGTCCCACCTGGGACGTATCACAGTACACAACGAAGCCCTCTGTATCCTCAAGAAGGGTCAAAACTGGTGCGGTAGTCAACTTGTCTTTCAGTTTCTCAAATCTATTCTCACAAGAGTTAGACCACAAGAATTTTGCTTTATTCTGAATAAATTTAGTAAGGGGAGCAGCCATGGTGGAAAAACTCTCTACAAACCTTCTGTAATACCTTGCCAAACCTAAAACTCTAGATATCAGTTGGAGTCATGGGCCTGGGCCATTTTCTCACTTCTTCAACCTTTTAAGGGTCAATTTTGATCCCCTCACTAGAAACAATGTTCCCCAGAAAAGCAATAGCACTAATCCAGAATTCACATTTGGACCTTAAGGATCTGAAGGATGATTCAAAGGTCACTAGTATGATCCTCTTTATTCTTAGAGTAAACCAGAATATTATCAATGAAAACAATAACTAATAGATCCAGAAACTAATAGAACACCCTATTAATTAAGTCCATAAAAGCTGCAGGGGCATTACTCAGTCCGATGGACATAAGGTTTCATCCCAGGAGAAGGGATTTAAGGTAAAAAGGATCATTGAGTAATCACTAAGAATTATTAATGGCCATATTGGGTTTGAAAAACTGCTTTGGGAAAATTAGTCTCTCTAACCTTCAACTGATAATACCCCGAATAAAGGTCTATCTTGGAGAAACACTTGGCACCTTGAATATGGTCAAAGAGATCATCAATTCTATGAAGAGGGTATTTATTTTTAATAGAGGACTTATTCACTTAATTGTAGTCTATACACATACAGAGAGAGATATCTTTCTTATGCACGAAGATCACGGGTGCACTCCAGGGAGAGACACAATGATGAATAAAGCCTTTATTAAGAATATCTTTTAGCTATTATTTCACCTCCTTTAGTTCTACAAGAGCCATTTTATAAGATGGAATAGATATATATACGACCCCATAAGATCCTAGCTCATTTCAGTTCACTCTTGTATGTTAAAGGGGTCAAAGACTTAGAATATTTCACTAAGTGTTAAGACTTCGTCATTTATAAAGCACTTAACTTTGAAGAATTTATTTTTGATCTTCCATATATCTTAAAGATGATTTTTAAGTTCACTCTTATGTGAGTTTAAAAAATTTTGGACTAGCGTAAGGGCGAGTTTGGGCATCCAAAATAGAGGTAGCATGCGATTAGCCCACGACGCGCCCTCCATTTCACCCCTGGGGAGCCTGCAATAGAGCCCACAGCATGCGGTCTATTCCAGTGGACTGGAGACTACAACGTGTGCTCCATCGTATCCCGTGTATTTCAAACGTCAATTATGATTTTCCAAGGGTATTTAGGTCCTTTTCCCCTCACCCAATTCAGCCAAAACACGAGATTTAAGTCCCAAGAGAGCATTATTTTCCCATTATTTTACAATTCTCTCATATTAAAGTGACCCACTTTTAAGAACAAACCCTAACTCATCCAATATTCAAGATCAAGCTTCAAGAATTCAAAAAGAACTTTCTCAATTTCACCAACTAAGGTATGTTAAATGTTCATCCATGGTTCTTTTGACACATGGAGTCCAATAACCCAATTTCAAGTATTAAAGTCACGAGTTTTACAAGTTCCAATGAATTTTGTCTAAAAGTTTCAATGAATTTCAAGTTTATATCATGTTTTCATGAAATTGTTGTTGTTATTAAACCCTTTATGTTTGAATAGTGTTGTTCGTTGATTTAAGCCTTACTTTGGGAATTTAGTATCAAAATCATGCTACTACTACATGATTTAAAAACTATTCCCATATTTAAGCCAAGCATTATAAGTGTTTGATGAAATGCCTCAAAAAATGAGTTTTGAATATTAATTACGTGTCATGTTCTCAAAGTGTTGCTAAGATCTTGTTGTCATTTGTATTGAGTCCTGGGAGTTATGAATACCCAAAACTCAGCTGTTTACTTAGTCTTAGCATTGTTATTATGTTTTCAGATATAGCATTGTTAGTTCCATCAGTACATCATGCTAGTAAGCTCATTCAGTTCAGTAATTAGAGTCAGTTCAGTTGGGAGTAGGATTTAGCATCGAGAAAACCCAGGGATGGGGGCTCACCTACTAGTTAAGAGTATGACCTTTAGTAGCAGTCCTTTGGTTCCAGAACTACCTAGCCAGCATAGGTTAGATATATCAACCTGCCAGTTGAGGGTTGATAAAGTGTTTACCTGCCAGTTAAGGGTAACACATATCTTACTTGCCAGATGAGGGTGACTATTTAGTGCATCCACATAGCCATTGTTAGTACCCATGGAATGGTGCTGACACCTTTCTTCCAACAGGAGTTACAGGTTAGACCTTAATCAGCTCATTTGTGGCATGATGCTTAGATAATAGCTCCCATAGTCTCAGTCTAGTATTCAGTTCCATATTAAGTTACAATTTTGTTGAGCATACCATATAGATATCAGCTATCCAATTATCATTATTCAGTGTTTTTAGTTCACAGATTATGTCAAACACATTTTATGCTTGGTCATGCATTATTAGTCTTTACAAATTTCATCCATTCTTACTCAGTATCTCAAGGTATTCATATAGTTAGCTATTATTCATGTATATGAGCCATGTTTATCATCCTAAACTCATTTATCATACCATTACATTCAAAGTACTGACTGTGTACTCGTTTTTTGCGCTATGATATTTCATATCATAGGTTCGAACGCTCAGGTTCCTGACCACACCTAGATATCCCAGCGTACCCACAGCAGTAGCAGTAGTGAGTCCTCATGTTTTGAGGACCATTATGTTTATTTCAATATGTTCAGTTCAGTAGTCAGTCATAGTTAGTTAGGGACTTGTCCCATCAACTCCATAGTCAGACAGTTTAGAGGCTTTCAAACTAGTATACACAGTTAGTTAGTTTTTAGTTGTTAGTATTATCCATGTAATTAGTATTATCAGTATTGTTTTACAGACATTATCAGAACTATAATTTAAAACCTTATGGAATTTATCAGTTAAATTCCACATATGATCTTTTGTTATCAGTTTTACCCAGTGCTCATAGTAGGTACCAGTATCATGGGTTAGTTTTTTGTTATTTATGACCGTATGCACCGTGTAGTGCCCAGGGTGTACTCTCGGGGTGTTACAAACTTGGTATCCGAGATGAAGGTTTTAAAGTGTACAGGGGAGTGTTAAATTCGCGTCAAGTAGAGTCTTTTACATTGGTGTGAAGTAAGGTACACTTATGGACAAGAAGATACAAGACGTTTTAGGAAAAGTTTCTCTTCTTTCAGTGTTCATGTTGTTAGATTGCACACGAGCTTAATTTAAACTCTCTTTCTAATCCAATTTCCTTTTCGTTTACAGAATATACCTCCTAGAAAGACTAATATAAGGAGAATTGGGAATCAATCTGCATATCCACCTGTTCAGGAAGATCTCCTGAATGAGCCTATCTCTCATAAGAAATTCAGAATAGCATTCACTACCTCAACTCATTCAGTAGCATCCCAGAGTAATCAGTCGACTACCATCCCAGCCGTTACTGTAGCTAATACTGCTACATCTAGGATTCGAGATTTCACTCGAATAAAACCTCCTCTATTTTTGGGATCTAAGTCTGATAAGGATCCATAAGAGTTCCTTGACATGGTTCAAAAGATAACTGATATAATGGGTTTGACTTTTAGTAAGAGTATAGAGTTGGGTACTTACCAGTTGTAGGATATTGCTCACACCTAGTATAAGCAATGGAAGGAAGATAGAGAGGCAGATATAGGGCCTATTGAATGGGAATAGTTTTCTACAGATTTTCTAAATAGGTTCTTTCCTTTGGAGTTTAGGGAAGCTAAGGTACAGGATTTTATTAATCTGAAGCAGGGAAACATGAGTGTGAAAGAGTATTCTCTTAATTTTACTTATCTAGCCAAGTATGCTCCTAATGTCGTGTCTGATAACAAGTCTAGGATAAATAAGTATGTCTCGGGTGTAGCTGATAGCATGGTAAACGAGTGTAGGACCACGATGTTGATTAAAGAGATGGAATTGTCTCGATTGATGGTCCATGCTTAACAGATTGAAGAGCAGAAGTGTAAGGAAAGAGAGAGGGAAAATAAAAGATCCAGAACAGGTAGCTTCAGTTTTGCTCAGTCGAGGTCGGAGGGAAATAACCATCCTTAATTCCATCAGAAACCTTTAGCCCCGGATCCATCTTCAGCTAGTGTACTAGTACCAAAGCCTAGAAATGATAATTGGGATAGGGCTCCAGGCCCTAAGACCCAGGGAAGTGTGAATAGTGGTCGGACAAATCCTCTTTGTAAGAAATATGGTAGAAACCACCAGGGTGTGTATAGAGCCTGTAGTGAAGTATTTTTTAGGTATGGAAAGCCAAGCCACAGCCTCAGGGATTGCCTTAAGAGTGGTTAGCAGAGTTAGTCCAGTCGTCCACCAGTTCCACCCGGTCACCCAACTCAGTAGGGTGCCATTTCCAGTGCCACAAGTGGCCAGGTACCAAATAGATTATATGTACTTCAGTCCTGATAGGATTAGGAAAATTCTCCTGATGTGGTTTTTGGTATGTTACAGGTCTTTTATTTATATGTTTATATTTTATAATACCCCGGATCTTCTCTTTCTTTTGTAACTCCCTACATAGCTTTTAATTTTGGCATCAGTCTTGAGACTTTAGCAGAACCCTTCTCAATGTCCACCCCAGTAGGTGTCTCTATTATAGCCAACAGGTATATAGGAACTGTCCAGTCATAATATCCTAGAAAGTCACCTCAGTAGATTTCGTGGAGTTAGACATGACTGATTTTGTTATCATTCTCGGCATGGATTGGCTCCACTCGTGCTATGCTTCAGTTGATTGTAAAAACAAAGTTGTTCATTTTTAGTTTTCGAATGAACCAGTCCTTGAATAGAAGGGAAATACTTCAGCATATAGGGTTCAGCTTGTCTCGTACCTTAGAGCAAGAAAAATAATGTTCAATGGGTATGTCTACCATCTTTTACGATTTAAAAACTCTAGTTTAGAGACTCCAAATCTTGAGTTAGTTTCCGTAGTAAGGGAATTTCAAGATGTGTTCCCTAAAGATCTTCCTGGAGTTCCTTCCGAAAGGGCAATTGACTTCGGAATAGACCTACTTCTAGATACCCATCCAATCTTTATTTTTCCATATAGAATAGCTCCAGCAAAACTCAAAGAGTTGAAAGAACAATTAAGAGACCTTCTAGATAAGGGGTTCATTAGGCCTAGTGTTTCTTCATAGGGCACTCTTGTCCTTTTCATGCGTAAGAAAGACATGTCCATCGATTACCGTTAGTTGAACAAAGTCACTATCAGGAATAACTACCCACTCCCCAGAATCAATGATTTATTCAACGTGCCAGCTACTTTTCTAATATAGACCTCAGATCTGGCTATTATCAGCTCAGAGTCAGAGAATGTGACATTCCAAAAATAGCCTTTAGAACTCGATATGGTAACTTCAAATTTATAGTGATGTCTTTTGGTCTTACGAATGCCCCAACATCTTTCATGAACATGATGAACATAGCGTTCAAATAGTACTTGGACATGTTCCTCATAGTCTCCATAGATGATATCATTGTTTATTCCCGTAATGAGAACGACCATATAGACTATCTCAAAATTTTATTGCAGACTATTAGAGCCCATCAGTTGTTTGCTAAATTTGGTAAGTGTAAGATTTGGCTATGATCAATATCTTTCCTTGTCCATATTATTTCCGATGATGGCATTAGAGTTGACTCTCAAAAGACCGAAGTAGTGAGAAACTGGACTAGACCCATTTCTCTACTAGATATCAGGAGTTTCTTCAGTTTGGAAGCTATTACAGATGGTTTATTGAAGGTTTTTTGTCTATTTCATCCCCCATGTCCAGATTGACTCAGAAGAAAGTCAAGTTTCAGTGGTCATATTCCTGTCAGAAGAGTTTTTAGAAGTTGAAGACTCAACTCATCTCAACTCCAGGTTTGACTTTCCCAGATAGTTCAAATAGGTTTTTTTGTTTACTATAATGCTTCTAGAGTTGGTTTGGGTTGTGTTTTGATGCATAGAGGTAAGGTCATAACTTATGCCTCTAGAAATATTAAGCTCCATGAAAGGAATTATCCTATCTATGATCTTGAGTTAGTGGCCATTGTGTTTGTCTTGGAAATTTGAAGGCATTATCTGCATGTGGTACATGTTGATGTGTTCATGGATTATAAGAGTTTGCATTATATGTTTTCATAGAGAGAGTTGAATCTTCGTTAGAGAAGAAAGTTAGAATTATTGAAAAATTATGATATAAGCATTTTGTATTATCCCGGTAAGGACAATGTAGTGGAAGATGCCCTTAGTAGATTCTCCATAGGTAGTGTGGGTCATGTTAAGTGTGATAAGAATAAGTTGGTTTAGGAGGTTCATTAGTTAGCTAGATTAGGCATTCGTTTAGTTGACTCAACTGAGGGTAGTGTATGGGTCCAGAATAGTTCAGAATCTTCTTTGGCTATTGAAGTAAAAGAAAAGCAAGATAGGGATCCCTGTCTAGTTAAGTTGAAGGAGTCAGTTAAAGATCAGGAAGTAGAGGTTTTCTCCCTAGGGGGATATGGTATGTTGTTTTGCTAAGGTAGACTATGTTTGACATGTATAGATGACCTAAGGCAAGAGATTTTTGTAGAAGTGCTTGGTGCGTATTACTCTATTCATCTAGGGGCCATTAAGATGTACCGCAATTTGCGGAAAAACTATTAGTGGAATGGAATGAAGAGGGATGTTGCAAAGTTTGTAGCTAAGTGCTCTAATTGTTAGAAGGTTAAGGTTTAGCACCCAAAGCCTAGTGGTTCTATGCATGATTTCAGTATTCCCACCTGGAAATAGGAAGTGGTGAACATGGATTTCATGATAGGTTTGCCTCGTTCACGTTGCCACCATGAAACGATTTGGGTTATTGTAGACAAAATAACCAAATCAGCTTATTTCCTTCCTGTCCATACCTCTTTGGGTTATTTAGACGAGGACAATGCCAAGATCTATATTAGAGAGTTGGTTAGGTTACATGGAGTCTCGTTTTCCATTATTTTAGATAAGGGTACTCAGTTTACCTCTCACTTTTGGAGAGCTTTGCAGAAGGGTCTTGGTACCTAAGTTCATCTTAGTACAGCCTTTCACCCTCAGACAGATGGTCAAGTAGAGAGGACTATTCATACCTTAGAGGACATGTTGAGAGCTTGTATTATCGACTTTAAGGGTAGTTGGGATGATCACTTACCATTGATTGAGTTTGCCTATAATAACAGTTATCATTCTAGTATTCAGATGGTTCCATTTGAGGCTTTTTATGGAAGGAGGTGTAGATCTCCTATTGTGTGGTTTGAGGTAGGTGAGACTGCATTGATAGGGCTAGATTCAGTATTTGATGTATTGGAGAAGGTTTAGCTAATTAGAGAAAGACTTAAGACATACCAAAGCTTACAGAAATCCTATCTAGATGTGAGGAGGAAAGATCTTGAGTTTGAGGTTGACGACTTAGTTTATTTGAAAATCTCTCCCATGAAGGGAGTGAAGAGATTTGGAAAAAAAGGGAAGCTCAGCCCCCATTATGTAGGCCCTTTCAGGATCTTAAGTCATTTTAGAAAGGTAGCTTACGAGCTTGAGTTGCCTGCAGATTTGGCATCAGTCCATCCAGTATTCTATGTCTCTTTGTTAAAGAAGTGTATTGGTGATCCAGCTGTCATTTCTCCTTTAGAAAGCTTAGATATTCAGAACGACCTTTTTTACGAAGAACTCCCAGTTGAAATCTTAGATCACCAGATTCGCAGACTAAGGAACAAAAAAGTTCCCTTTGTCAAAGTTCTTTGGAGGAATCAGTCTGTTGAATGTACCAAGTACTCTCACCTTTTCTTTGCAAACCCAGACTCAGCTCAAGGTAATGGTTTTTCCTTAGATTATCTCTTTTCCATTCTCAGTCCCAGCCATGTGCTCATCCTTATATAATTGCATGCATTCATGAATCAGTTCAGTCAGTCACCATGTTACAGACTCAGTCATGTAATCATGTCTTTAGTTATGCATACTCAACATGTAACCTTAGTACCTCAGTATTTCCCAGCTTAATCAGTCTCATTCGAGGACTAATGTTCCCAAGGGGGAGATATTGTATTACCCCGTAAAATCCTAGATCATTTCAGCTCACTCTTGCATGTTAAATGGATCAAAGACTTAGAATATTTCACTAAGTGTGATTAGAATATTTCACTAAGTGTTAAGACTTAGTCATTTCTAAAGCCCTTAACTTTGATGAATTTATTTTTGATCTTCCCGACATCAGAAATTTGAATTTTAAGTTGATTCATGATCGAGGTAGTCCATAGTACATCTCGAGTGTGTTTCGGAGTAGCGTAAAGGCGATTTTAGACATCCAAAAAAGAGGCATCACGCAATTAGCTTGCATCATGCCATCTATTTCACCCCTGGGGGAGCCTGCGACAGAGCTCGCGGTGTGCGGTCTTTTCCGGTGGACTGGATTTAAGTCCATCACGCCCCGTGTATTTCCAGCTTCAGTTATTATTTTCCAAGGGCATTTATGTCCTTTTACCCTCACCTAATTCATCCAAAACACGGGATTTAAGTCCCAAGAAAGCATTATTTTCCCATTATTTTACAATTCACTCAAATTAAAGTGACCCTCTTTAAAGAACTAACCATAACTCATCCAATATTCAAGATCATGCTTCAAGAATTCAGCAAGACTTTCTAAATTTCACAAACTAAGGTATGTTAAATGTTCATCCATGAGTCTTTTTCACCCATGGAGTCCAATAACCCAATTTCAAGTATTAAAGTCATGAGTTTTACATGTTCCCATGAATTTTGTCTATAAGTTTATATGAATTTCAAGTTTATATCATGTTTCCATGAAATTGTTGTTGTTATTAAACCCTATATGTTTGAATGGTATTGTTAACTGATTTAAGCCTTACTTTGGGAATTTAGAATGAAAATCATGCTACTACTACATGCTTTAAAAACTATTCCCATGTTTAATACATGCATTACAAGTGTTTGATGAAATGCCTCAAAGAATGAGTTTTGAATATTAATTATGGGTCATGTTCTCAAAGTGTTGCTATGATCTTGTTGTCATTGCTATCGAGTCCTGGGGTTATGAATACCCGAAACTTATCTATTTACTTAGTCTTAGCATTGTTAGTATATTTTTAGATATAGCATTGTCAGTTCAGTCAGTACATCATGTCAGTAAGCTCAGTTCAGTTCAGTAATTTGAGTCAGTTTAGTTGGGAGTAGGATTTAGCACCGAGCAAACCTAGGGATGTGTGCTCACCTGCCAGTTGAAGTTGTGACCTTTAGTAGTAATCCCTTAGTTCCAGAACTACATAGCCAGCGTAGGTTAGATATATCAACCTGGCAGTTAAGGGTTGATAAAGTGTTCACCTGCCAATTGAGGGTAAAAGATATCTTACCTGCCAGATGAGGGTGACTCTTTAGTGGATCCACATAGACATTGTTAGTACCCATGCCACGATACTTACACCTTTTTTCCAATTGGGGTTACAGGTTGGACCTCGATCAGCTTATTTAGGGCATGTCGGTTAGATCATAACTCCTACGATCTCAGTCCAGTATTCAGCTCAATAATAAGTTATAATTTTGTTGACCATAGCTTACAAATATCAGTTATCCAATTATCAGTATTCAGTGTTTTCAGTTCACAAATTATGTCAGAACACATTTTGTGCTCGGTCATGTATTATCAGTATTTACAGATTCCATGCATTCTTACTCAGTATCTCACGCTATTCATACAGTTAGTTATTATTTCTGTATATGAGCAATGTTTATCAGCCTAACCTCATTTAGCATACCATTACATTCAAAGTACTGCCCCGTGTACTCATTTCTTGCTCTATGATGTTTCATATCATTAGTTCGGATGCTCAGGTTCCCGACCGTACCTAGATATCCCACTGTACCCACTGCAGAACTAATTAATCAACTTAGTAGATGAATTACTACTTGATGATTGGTTTAAGAATCAAAATAAGAAATTCGGAATCAAGAAAATGAAACTAAAGAATCAAACCTGGAGCAATGGAGTAATTAAAGCGTTAAAATGCACTTTGGAAGCTTGAATTTTGCATTTCGGACTTGATTTGCATTGGGAGGGGCTGATATGTGTTTTGTGACCTACTCTAATAGGTGGGGAATATGTTCAAGGAAGATTGGATGTAGTTAAAACTGGTTTTAGGTGCCTTTTGATTGCTACAGCGGCTCAAACACAGGTCCAAGGCAGCTTGGGTGCAGGTCAGCCGCCAGCATGCATAAGGGGCCAAAAATGAACTTATTGTGGTCCCTTTTTATGTTCTTTTATCTTGGGATATTCTTTGAAACTTTGAAGATGCTAAATAATAACAACTTTAAACTATTTTTCCTTCTCCTTTGAGGATCAAACACCAACTTTTGATGAAGATTCAACTTGAAGATTTGAATGTCTTCAAGAACACCAATCTTTCTAACTTTTTCTTCGGAGCTTAGAATGAGTTGAAATTTTGAACATAGGTAATTCTTAGCCTTACAAACTCATTACAAATGTTATTTTTCTTAAATTCACAACCAAAAAATTCAGATTTTTAATTCATATCAAACTTCTTCAACCCAGGCTTCCAACAAGGATAGAATACTTAAATAAGCTCCAATTTGGCTCAAATTTGATTTATAGACTCGTATAGTGTTAGGGAAAGCAAATATAACAATACAAACACAAGAAAATACAAAAATCAAAAACTCAAAATTTGACCTAAGACCTAAAACGTGAATAGTAACTTTTTTAAAAACTTTCAATTATGACACTTCTTTTTTGTTGATTTTCATGATAACAAACCTAAGATTGACTTCATAGGAATGAAATCAAGATTGGATCTAATACCAAATGGTAATGATAAGTGAGTAATCTATGAAGAAGAAAAAACACACCAACACAAGAATCGATGATATTGAAGAACGAAAAGAAAAGGCTAAAAAGATAGATGACAGAAAGATAGACACAAAATTGATAACAAAAGGGAAATCTAAGGGCATGTCAAACCCTAAAACCTCTCTATATAGATTATCAATGAGCACCTAGCTCTTACATGACTGCAAAGGGGATTCGATACTACTTACAACCAACGTTTCTAAATAAGATTGGCCATATACTTTTCCAAGCACTCAAACACTCCCATGGAGTTCTCATGAATACATCATGTAAATTAATCAAAAAAACTTAACTAATGAAATGTATAAGGCACCTATTTATAGTAGTTTCCTTTTCACAACTAGCCTATTACAAAAATAGCCAACAAGTGGCTATTTCAGAAATAACCCATAGGGGCTCTCTTTATTCCATGTGCCATGGCTTTCCTCGGCTCCAAGCTATCTTCCAAACATGACATTGTTTTATTAGGAGCTCGAAGAATAGCCTCCAAGAATATTTTTGGATTGGGCGATCAAGGCTTAGACCTCCTTATGTTGGCATCAAGTTGTGTGATCAAAAGTGTTGACGCTCATTTGACTTGTATCAAGTCGCCTGGGGCCAGCGACTTACAAGTCGTCTAGCTTCTAGTGACTTGTAAGTCGCTTGAGGCCCAGTGATTTGCAAGTCTCTAGACACCCGGCAACTTGCATGGCTGCACTGTTCCCATGTGAGCTTCTTTCAACATTTTCCTATATATTCTATCAAACCGTGGTATTTCATTCTATCAAAGTGTGATATTCCAGTGTGTAGTGCTAACATTCTAAGTTAAGTATAGAAACATATTCTTGTTCAATTTACAAGTTAAGACATTAGAAGTAAGGTATAATAAATATATATTTTTTATGTTATTTTTTATTTTAAAGTACAAAAATATTACATCGAATTCTTAAGCTTTATTATATTCTTTAAATAATTTTTCTTAATTTTACTTTTGATCATAACAAGATAATATTTTTTATACAAATATGAATCCTTTATTAAAATTACAAGGTAAACACTGATTTCAAACAGTTTAGGATGACGAGGGACAAGATATGTTTTTAAATGCACGTTGTGCCGATATTGAATTTTGGCAACATATAAAGCAGTGTCCACTGGATTATCAAATACTTCAATATTTAAGTTTGTGTGGGTTTAGAGGAATTATAGATGTAGGATACATTCCTTACGATGTTGAACTTACAACTGCATTGGTTGAGAGGTGGCGCTCCAAAACTCACACATTTCACATGCGAATTGGTGAGACCAGCATGGTTGTAGATGGAAGTCCTATACTTCTAGAAGGTGCTAGCGATTTAGGTATTACAGCTAGACGACAGATGATGCCTAACCATAATAGGATGAGAACCTCCTGTAGATTGCTTATTTGGAATTAGCAGAATATATGTATCTAGATTCGCTACATATGTAATGTGTTAGACAATATTACTAATGATACCCCCAAATTTAATGTGCAATAGAGAGTTAGGTTGTACCTTTTATGATTGTGCAGAGGTATATTATTTTCGAATAAGTCAAATTCTAAAATTTATTTGGCCTATTTAATTGAAAAGTAAGACATAAATACAATGTCAACAAAGGAAGGGGTACAACCGCATTAGCATTTTTGTACTATTCTTTATGTCGTGCATCCATATTTTCATCTAGCGATTTATATGAATTTCTTTCCTTAGTTCAGGTACGTAAAACTTAATATTTGTGTTTTAAAATTTTGTACTACTTAATTTTATTCTGTTATTAAACTTATTTGATTGTATGATTTTATAGGTATGAACATGGGAGCGTATTATTCCACTTCATCTAGCATCGCTCCCTGCGAGGGCAAACCATTATGAGGGCCCTCAACTCCACTTGCACGTAAGTGGAGTCGAGGTATAATTCATCAAAATGGGGTGAGAAATGTACTTTTCATAATTAAAGATGTCCTAGATAAGCTAACTATTGAGCAGGTAATTGAACTTTTAATACTATTGAATTGTCATATTATTAAGAAAAAACTTATAATGTAAGTATTGAAAAGTACCATACTTGTTACTAGTAGATTTTCTTAAATATAATTTTAAGTATTAATATTACTTTTATTTGAAAGGAGAAATTACTATTTTTTATAATGATTTATTTATTGCATAGTTTATTTGAGAGTCCTATTCAGAAGAAGTACGTAATGAATTGCCCGGGTGGTGACAGAGAGGACAACCTATTTGGATAGCTAGAGTGCCTCTTATTTGTGGAATAGTCCATGAGTGGCATATGGTTGATAATTTAGTTAGACAATTTGATTATCTTCAACATGTACCTGGACCACGTACTCACTTTCATGAATAATATTTTTAGCATGATAAGCAAAATAGGATAACACATAAAGTACTAAATATGTTTAACAATACAACAAATAAGTAGAAAGCACGTCGGAAATTAATTTTTGAACCTCGTCATATAAGCAATCAATCAGAGTACATGTATTGGTATTGCAATCATGCTCTCATGTTAATTGAAAATCCAAAGCATGTTGTTGAAAGATGATACCAGCACATGAAAGACAGACATTAGGCCATGGTACGTATATTCAAAAAACATTGATGCACGCCAATAGTCTTTTAAATACATGTCAATGACCATTCTATTTTATTTTGTATTTTTAGGCTATGGGACATGAAATCATTTATTGATTGACTTAACTGGTTTTAAATGATAAAATAAAAACTAGTGAGATGTATCAATTTGCAGGAGAGGTTGCTCATATTTCATCGAAATCAATGAATTTTGCTTTTCTAGGAACGTGATTGAGCTTTGCTCCTAATTATGCACCACCAACTACATCTAAGGAATCACCACCAGTGCAAGTTCGCCGTAAGGGATGTCAATCTTCAACTAGAGATAGTACGCATCAGGGTAGAAGAGGCGGTCATAGAGCAGATAATATGATTGATCATGGCGAAGATCTTGTTGATAATTTTGGCTTGTCTTTGACTACTATTATCGAGGCCTATTGTCCCAAATTTAACTTTGGTGATCCCTCGACGGTTGTCTCTGATTTTTCACATGAAGAAACGGTTGGTTTTGTAACGTCACATGTTGTGCAATATGATTTTGTGTAATTAAGTGGATTCCATCATGGTCCCCTACTCGAAATGCATGAATTTTTCATGAATAACTCTTCATTTACTAGGGCGTTGAGCTTTTTTGATGTGATTCGGTAATTCGTATAGTATATTTAATAATTTATTATTAATTAATTAACTATTCTTTATTTAATTATATTTCATGTTATTACAAGAAACAATGTCTAATGCAGGAACTTCCTAACCACATGTATGATGCCGTTTTTTGATTTACATACTTCATTTTATTTGTGTTCTTAAATAATCTTATCATTAAAAATGATTTTTATAGGTTGTTAGAGAAGATGGCCTTTGAAGATCAATTAGGCCACATGTACCAATTTATTGTGGCATGGGTAGTCGGCATGATCACATTGTGGAACACTCAAGAAAATTTTATTACCTTGATTTGTATTAGTATGTTTAATGAATTGTCTTTCTGTTTAATATGTAAAAATTGCAATAAAATTTTTGAATTTGTATTGGTATGCGAATAAAATATTTCAAAGCACATACTTCATTCATTTATTTTTAATTGCTTTTTTTTAGAGTCAAATGATAAAATTTTGACCAATATTTATTTCAAATAAATATTTCAGAAAGAAATAAAAAAATTAAGAGTTTAACTTTCAGAACAAAGATTATACCGTATATTCCAATCTTCTCACATTCCATTTTGTAAAATTATACCGTATATTACTGTAGCATATACTCTCACACATGCATCTATGTGATGGAACTAGGTAACTTCTTATGCGGATTTTAGTGCACAACGTGAAAGTGAGAGAGAAATAAAAACGTAATTGTCTTTGCATGAAATCACAAAAATAAATATATTTAGACATACAAGCCTGTTTGTCTTAACTTCTTGAAAGTAGTTGATAAATATCAAGGGTTGAAAATACCTTAAAGTGTTAAATTTGGCTTTATAAATGAAATGCTGAAATTATTAATGAAGAAGTTAACAGTGAGTAACTGAAGCAGTTTTTATCAAAAGACACAAATCCTCCTAAAATTTCTTTGAGAAATATAAAATTAAAATCATTTTTGAAAGGAAAAAAGATGAAATAGAAAGAAAAAAATTGTTTTAGAAAAAATATACTAGGATGAACTACAAAAGTGTTTATCAGTCTTGAAATTATAAGTCAGGGTGATAGATTTATTGTTGACTGATTTTATCTCATAAGAATTATGATATTTACTAAGCACATACATATAATAAGCTTGCTTACCCTTCAATGTCATATCAATTATCATGTATAAGGATAAAGTAAAATTTTTAAATTTTTAGGACGTGATGAAACTTGCAAATTGCAGGATAATGTTAGACTCGATTATAAGAAGAAAAAAGGTATTGAATGAAACCATCATTGAGTTTAGAGAATATTTATATTTTGTGCATGTTATTGGAAATTACTTATTTTGAAAAGAATTTGTCAAAATAGAGTTAACACTTTTGAAGATCGTACTGTTTGTATTTGGTTAATCCATTTTAAAAAATATTTTTAGTATTTGATATGTAGATTGTGTGTAAACCAATCTTTTCAATAAGTAGAGGTTGTAATTTGTAGCCCTTTACTTCTGTTTCTATTATTGACCAAGCAATTTAAATCTCTTTTTTCTTTTCTTTTTTTTTTTATCTACATAAAGCTGGGTCAAACAAGGTATGATTCTAACAAAGAAACCTTCAAGGAATTAACGTGACACAGAATTCACTTGTAGGACAACCACATATGTTCCTCATATATCTTGTCAGGAATCTTATTTGTATTTCTTTGTAAAATTTTGTAAGAAGGCTTGTGAAATAACAAGAATCTCAGAAGATGGATTTGATATCACAAGTCTTGTGAATATTTTTGTGACAAAAGAAATACTCACTCCATTTAAAAAAGAATGGTCTACTTTCTTTTTAATCCATTTCAAGAAGAATGACCCGTTCCATTTTCGGCATTACTTTAATTCAAACTTTCTACATGGCATGTTTTTGAGACCACAAGACTAAAAAATATTTTGATATATTTGACACAACTTTAATTTAAGATCACAAAATTCAAAAGTTTCTTTATTTTCTTAAACTCTATATCAAGTCAAAACATATCATTTTTTTAAACGAATGGAGTACGTAAACTTTATGTTTTGTAGTGTTGATTCTTACGCAGTAAGATTCTCATCATCTTTTGCAATGCTACCATTCAGTCTCAAGGAAAAAATAACTGTCCAAATGTCGAGTTCCTATACTAGTATTAGACTAGAAATAAAATAACTATAAAGAATAGTGCTTGTCTTTTTCTCTTTGTTTTTTCTTACCCAAAGACATATGCTTGGAAGAAAAAGAAAATCAAAGAAGTGGTAATTTTCAGAAAAGGAAAAAAACAGATCAACAAGAAAAGAAAAAGTAGTAAAATCTGGAAAAAAAAATTGAAGGAAATGTGTCATTTCAGTCTTGAATAAAGGATTGGGGACATTAATCAACTTAAAGGGTCAAACATAATTAAGAAACTTGATTAGGTTAATTGTGGATTTGATTAATATTTTTCAAATTTTTTAATCTTTTCAAAAATACAAATCAACCCACACCCACAAAACTTCCCTCTCTCTGCAAATCAATTGTCTCTTCTATCTTTCTCTCAATAGTTTGTCTCTCTAACTTCTCCCAACCAACAGCTTTCCAAATTTCTACCTTCAATCTTCTGTAACTTCAACCTCTGACAAAAAATAATTTTGAGATCTTTCCCGTTTGTTTTTTACTTTCAACCATCAGTCGACTTACTTTCAACCATCAGTCGACGTAACAACATTCTCCGGAGATAACAACTTCGAGTTCTTCATCATTTCTTTTCGATTGTCACATTGGAATTTTTAGTTATGAAGAAAACGAGGAACTTAAATTAACTTCTCTTCTAGTATGAGTTACCAATTTCAATATTTGTTGCTTAAATTTACAATGGGGACTGTTTTGCGGAGATTTTGACTTTTGAGAAGAGAGTCGCCACTTAATTTTAAAAAGGAATTAAGAAACCTTAAACACTTTGAACGATCCAAAATAGACAAATCGTTCAAGTTTTGAAGATTCTGAGTAGGTGGTTCTTATTAACGTTTTAGGAAGGTGTTAGGCACCTAAAATGTCCGCTAACTTACGGTTATCCAATCTTTTTGAAAACATTCTTTTGATTAACTTTGGAAAATCGTTTTGTTGGAAAAGTAATTGATTAAGGAAAAGGTTTTCGCGAAATCAGTTTTTTAGCGGCTTAGTTAGGCATTTAACTAGGTTCGCAAAGAGACGAGTAAACAAGTAAATGAAAGGAAAAGGAGAAAGCGGGAAAGTGGTGATTTGGGCTTTTAAGCCCAAACCGTCGACCCTGTCCTAATCTAGTTTGGTTTTTGACCCATTTTTCACCTATCCTAATTCTATGTTTTCGAGCCTTTAGCTCGAGTCTCGCTTCACCTATATTAAGTACAACTTTGGCTTCGAGGCCCCAAATAAATGAATAAATAAATAACTATATAAGTAAATAAAGGCAACAATAATGAATGACAAAATAAAGAAATAAAATGGAAACCGAGACTTTCAAGTCTCTCGGCCGCTTTGAATATGGGACTTTAACCCTTTTTTTTTATTCTTTTGACTCTTTGTATCGATGCACTATGCAATCTCAGACTCTCTTGCAAGCTTGGCTTGACGAATGGGCCTTATTGGCCCATTAGGAAATGCAAAGAGTCCGTTTGGACTCCAACGAATTCACATGCAAAGTAAGAAAAATAATGGATATCAATACATGACCATGGATGTCATCGGTATATAAATAAACGTACATATATTAGAGAAATTTTAAGACTAAATTGGTGAAGATCCCCCTAAACAAGAACGAGTAAACAATAAGAGTGCATTAAGGTTGGGAATTGCAATAAATCTCATGGACGATTCATATTTGATGTCGAAATAAGAAAAAATCCCTCTTTTCAAGGAAATACAACGAAAGCTCTTTGCTGTACCATCTCTTCAAAAGACACCAATTATTGACATTCTTTGCTTAAAATTGACAGCTTGGAAAACAAATGATAAAACACAACAACAAACTAGAAGAAAATGAGCGAAACTTGACATAAGAACTATTCAGTCAACTAAAAAAAAATGAATTCCCAGGGGCTATTACTGCAAATAGTACTAGATCACTACTAAAAATCAGTCATGCTTAATATGGGAACATAATACTAAAGGAAGCAGATCCTGTTCTAATCGTCTCTTTAACGAATTCGCAAGGATTTTCATCAAGCTAGTCATGGGAGAATGCAAAAAAAACCATTTTATACAAACAACAACTCAAATACTCAATAAAGTCCCTGAACATGAAACTACATGCTCAAAATCATCCTATCAAAAAGACAACAGTGCTAATGGCACCCCAAGATCTCGACAGTAAGCCACCACAGTAATGTCGAACTAACACAATGAAGTGACTACTGAGCTATGAACTTAACTGAGAATAGCAAGTCAAATTGCAAGCAGCACACGAGATGAAGACAGTAGCTAAATAATTAAATAAGGATGCCGAGGTTCAAACAAAAATATTATGGAGCGAAGAGAAGCAAGGTGAAGCTAAATCACAGATTCAATGATTTCGATGATAGCAATTTTAATACAACAAGAAACACTAGGTCTAAAGGGGAAACTAGAAACAAAATATGAAATCTTGTCATAAAATCCTAGATAAACAACAAGCATCAATTAAAAAGGCAGCATATTCGACGGAATCGCCTTGAAAATCTCAATTTGAGCACTGCTTCATCGAAATGGCATAACAATAATCACAAGACAACCCCTAGGGCCATTATAGCCGTCTACAGCACAGAATACCAGCCTCATTCACGGATACGACCAAACAACTATGGCTACTAAGAAAGAGATGAAGACAGAAAATGATAAACAAAAGGAAAGTAGAGTGTAGTTACCTCCTTAAGGACAGAAAAATGGGACGACGAGCTATCAGCAGAACTGTTACCACCGGGAGTTGAGGTTATATACTCAGGAATATCTGATTGATCGACCGCTCCCAAAAAGAAGAACAAAAGAGAAATTTTTCACAGTTTTGACTCCACTGTTCGAACCAGCCCCTCAAAAAAAAA
The DNA here is from genome assembly GCA_030864215.1 of Capsicum pubescens. Taxonomy (NCBI): domain Eukaryota; kingdom Viridiplantae; phylum Streptophyta; class Magnoliopsida; order Solanales; family Solanaceae; genus Capsicum; species Capsicum pubescens. The sequence goes on from CM061543.1 coordinate 86,033,067, forward strand.
TTCTTCAGTTTTTTCAGGAACCCTAGAATTTCTAACCTTCAATTTTTCCCTTCCCCCCTTTTTTCTGCTTTTCTCCTTCTCTTCTTTTCAATCCAAGCAAATTTTTTCCACTCTTTTGGTTTTTGACCTAGCTATCTTAGGAAATTTTCCAACCAAAAAAAAAAATCCCCTTTTCCCCACCTCTCCCATCTGTTTTTGCTCCTAAAATAACCCTTATATAGAGAATAGGCTAGGGTTAGTTCTTTAGGGCTTCAGTCGATGTGGGAGTTGGAAAATTAAAGGTTAAATTGGGAAGTTTAAATAAAAAATGGGAGTGTTTTCCCCGGATTCCCACTCAAGCCAAGGATCTTCATCAACAAAACGTACCCAATCCGTTGTCAATTCAAAATCTAGCCAAGAGAAATTGAGAAGCAAGAATTATCTTCAAGAGCCAAAGAAAATTCTCCACCTATGTAAGAATTCGTACAACTCTATCCATTACAAACAAATTTTGAACGTTAGAGGACACCTGTGCATGTTTCTAGAAGATTCAGAGTTTGAGACGTTGGAGATGGGTCGGGTCGGTTTGAGACTGTGAAAAGCGAGTTCATCGAAGTGGTACTTGTTTTGATGGGTCGTTGATGGGTTGTTAGAGATGGTTTTGTATGTTGAAAAGGATAGAAGCTGATTGTACCTTGGCTCCATTGTTTTGTTCAGGATATTTGAAGAAGGGGGGATGACATGGGCCGAGTCAGGTTTGGAGTATTTGGGCTAGCTAATGGGTAAAAGAGAGAAAGAGAAGAGTTGGGATGGACAGTTAAATGGGGCTGAAATGAGGTTGATTGGGAATTTGGCCAATTTATTTAAGTTTTGGCCAAATTAAAAATCAATTGGCCAATTGCATAGCGATTGTGGTCAATTTAATTTTAATTATAGCCAAATCTAATATATTGGCTAAATTAAATCAAAATTCGAAATGAATTAATATCTCATTTAACCCCGTGCTTCTTGATTTGATAAAATTAAACACATATTTATCCGAATACAATATTTTTTTAGAGTAAATTATAGTTAGATCAAGACTTTAATTATTATATTTATTTTCAAAATATTCCTCAATTAAAATACGATGTCCTATAGAATAAATATTTAAGTAATCAAATTATATAACATCGCATAATCGAACACGATAATATATAATCGTTACTTGAACTGGCAAAATCACTTACAATATACTTTCCAAAACTCTTATTCGGATGGAATAAATATTTTGATTTTATTAAAATCGAAAAAACTCCGGATTAAATTTTTATGGAGGACAAAAATTAGGTGTCAACAGGAACTCAAGAATACCCTAATTTGTGAATTCAGGTCAAACATAGTTCGTACATAAAAAGGAAATGATAAATTGTACTAAGAGATTGACCGAAGATAACATAGGACGCCTACGTATCCCTTTTATTGGTAATTCAGGTCAAACGTAGTTCATACATAGAGTGAAGGATTCTAGGCAGTTATATACTAGAAAACAACGTTACCACAAATGCGATTACAAATAGATTAACTAAAGAAACACAAAAACTAGAACGTCCTTCAAACATAATATCTCTTTACCGCATCAGAATTGATTGGTTTAGTCCACTCTGTACCATCTATCTCAGACAAAATTAGAGCTCCTCCAGATAGTACCTTGCGAACTATGTATGGCCCTTGCCAGTTTGGAGCGAACTTGCCCTTGTACTCCTCTTGGTGAGGGAATATTCATTTGAGAACCAGTTGCCCCACTTCAAATATTCAAACTCTCACCTTCTTGGTAAAGGCACGAATCATCCTATGTTGATACAGCTGACCATGGCATACAGCGACCATTCTTCTTTTATCAATCAACATGAGTTGTTCATAGCAAGCACGAACCCATTCTTTGTTACTTAGTCCGGCTTCTTGAATAATCCTTAGGGAAGGTATTTCAACTTCAGCAGGTATCACCGCTTCATTTCCATAAACCAATAGATATGGGGTTGCCTCGGTGGAGGTTTGAACCGCCATGCGATACCCTAGCAAAGCGTAAGGTAACATCTTGTGCCATGATCTATCATTTTCGACCATCTTTCTCAGGATCTTCTTAATATTCTTATTGGCAGCTTCCATGGCTCCATTCATTTGAGGAAGGTATGCAGTCGAGTTGCGATGCATGATTTTGAACTGATCACAAATTTCATTCATCAAGTGACTATTCAAGTTGGCCCCATTATCCGTAATGATTGATTCTAGCACTCCGAATCAGCAAATCAGGTTATTCTTGATGAAATCTGCAAGGACTTTCTTAGTTACGGCTCTGTATGAAGCAGCTTCAACCCATTTAGTAAGGTAATCGATGGAAACCAAAATAAACCTATGCCCATTCGATGCTTATGGTTCTATCGGTCCGATAACATCCATACCCTAAGCTACGAAAGGCCAAGGGGAACTTAGCGCATAAAGCTCATGTGGAGGCATGCGAATCAGATCTCCGTGTATCTGACATTTTGGACATTTTTGTACATACTTACTACAATCATTTTCCATAGTCATCCAGAAGTAACCGGTTCTCAGGATCTTTCCGGCAAGGGAAAACCCGTTCATGTGGGGCCCAGCAACTTCTGCTGACTATGAACCCCAGCAACTTCCCTAATGGCACACCAAAAGCACACTTAGCAGGATTTAACTTCAAACTATACTTTCTTAATCTATTGAAGAATTTCTCCAGATGAGTCACATAATCCGAACTCTCACGGGATTTGATAATTACATCATCCACGTACACCTCAATCTCTTTATGAATCATATCATGGAAAATCATCAGCATAGCCCTCATATATGTTGCACCCGCATTCTTGAGACAAAACGACATTACCCTATAATGATAAACCTCCCATGTCTGAGGAAGAAATAGTATCTGTGTTCTCTCGTGCTTGTACTTTGGCAGCTTCTTTCCTCCAACGAAAAGCATAGACTCGAAAACTCTCGTCATTCTGTTGTTTGATCCGATCTAGTGAATATCGATCAAGGACTATTTCAATGTTAAATGCGAACCTATCAAGGAAACCCTTGGCCAATGCTTTCCAACTAGTCCATCTTTTCGGCTCCTGAGACATGAACCATTCTAAGGCTTCACCGCTTAAACTTCAACTAAATAGGCGCATCAACAACTCCTCATTTTTTCCTATCCTTACCAGTTTCTCACAGTACCTTCTCAGATGGGCCATTGGGTTTCTAGTACCATCAAACATTTCAAACTTAAGGACTTTGTACCTATCTGGTAAGTCTACTCCCGACTGTACACATAAGTTGTCATACCCCAAACCGTCGTGGTCCCTGGCTTTATGAGACTCTTTGATCCTCCTGATCTTCTCCTTCATAGATATCAAATTTCTTTCATGCTCGGTCCTCCACTCTCTCTCCTTTTCCTCATAATGGTCCATCTCAAGATTAGGAAGGGATTCATAAATATCAGGAGATATGATGGCCCGAGGGGGATTTGGAAGGGGGGCTTAATTTTGTGTATGAAAGAAATTTGGTTGGTAAGTGGGGAGGACATTTTGGAAATGGGAAAGTTTTTGTGGACTTTGCGAGTAGTTTGGCAAAATCTGAGAGGGGTTTTGTGGATTTGGAAATGAATTTGGGGGATTCAAAGGTAGGTTTGACGTATTTTATGGGTTTGAGAGTGAATCTTGTGGATTTGGGAATGCATTTTGTTGATTTGAAAATGTGTTTTGAGGATTTGGTAATGGATTCGGAGATGGGTTATGTGGGGTTAGAGATGGATTTTGTAGATGGTAGGCGTCTAGGTTATTTTCATGATTGGTATTTTGTACAAATGGGGGTGTGGAGATGGACGATACGTTATTTGGCTGATCCCCAAGAGTAGGGGTGCTGAGGGGAGGAATTTGGAGTGGAGTCCCGTATTCTCCCGGAGCGGGGGCATTGACGGTGATGGACAAGTTAGACAAATCCCGAGTGTGATTTATTTCTTCCTGAAGCATTTCTAACTTTCTCTCAAGTTCTACAATCATCTCATTTTGTTCCGCTATCACATTGTCCCGGATAGTCAGTGCGCTTTCTTCGTCATTTCCTGTCATTTTTGAAAGATGGTCAGAGGATGGGATTTTGTGCGCTTTCGATCGGGTGAAGTAGGGATGTTCTTCCAGCGTATATCAACACGGAGTAATTTCTATTATCTTTAAAGTAAAACAACTTAAAGGCAGATGTGTTAGTTTCCGTATGTGATAAGTAATGCAAAATATTTGACAGGAAATAACCATATAGAGTTGTTTGAGTCATAGCCAAATTCATCCATCGGACATAGTGGATAAACTTGCCTTTGATCCAAACAAACGGACATAAGCACATAAAATAGTTATATCACACAAAAATATTATAATAACGTGTATCCTAGCTGGAGTGACCCTTTTTGAGCTAAGGATTCAGGCCTAACAATTTTTGAAGAAAATATATGCTTTCTCGAAGTCAATCCATTAACCCCCAACTTATATAGACACAAAAAGGGAATAAATTCCTACAAAAGATAACAAAAAAGGGATACAATCTTTAGGGGAAAAGGGAAATAACATGAAAGAAGATAAGTTCCCGCGTAGGCAAAATAGAAAAACTAGCTACTGGAGGCTCCTTCGTCTGCCTTTGCTTTCTTTGCCTTGTTTACCTTCTGTGCTATTTGATACATATTGATGATAAGATGACTCCCTCATAATTATGCCTTGATGTCGTAATTCATTTTCCCTATACTATCGAGTTCAGAGGCCATGCTATCATCCAAATTGATTAAACACTGCCTAGCATCATCAACCTATTACCTAGCTCTTTTTAGCTCTTCCCTCAACATACGTATTATTAAAAAATCCTCCATGTGTACCTGCCGGTGCACGATTTCACTTTTCTGGAACTCATCTTGTAGCCTGTGGAGCCAAACTTGATGCTCGGATTCTACATCCACAACCCGAGTGGGCACATTTGGTCCAGGAATCAATGCTCCGGCGAGGCCCTTTTTTAACCACTCCTTGTAAGTGTCGCTGACTTCAGGGTCATGCTCTATACGAAAAGTCACTTTCGTCCACCTTCTTCTTCTCCATCCATTTATCATGCCGTATTTGATCGGAGACTCACTTTCGTCGTATTCGGTGAAAAAACTAAGCATGGAATCTATTTGTGGTGCCTACTGCTTGATCTCAAATTGCCTAAGAACTCTGCCAGGATTGTAGAGACGGGTCCCTCTGAGATCGGGAAGAACTAGGAAAGGCCACTTGCCCCCTCAAATGGTGTATTCACCTGAACAAAGAGAGTTAATGGACTATTGCACATCGTCATCTCTTAACTCCCCGAAAGTCTTAAACCAAAATTCGTGAGATGCTTCCCTTTTGAACTTGTGTAGAAACAACCACATGTCATGCGAAGCCAACATATCCACCCTTGTTTTATGATCAGGTTGTACTTTTCTCGAATCCTTTACCAAATGCTTCATCATCCACCATTGTAATATGAGGTTGCAACCTTGAAAGAAACGATTTTTGACTTGACACTTTCCCAAGGCTCGATATATATCGGCAAAAATCATGGGAGCTAAATTGTGGAATACCTTGTTAGAATCGTAATCTACTCCAAAGAAAAGTGCATGAGCCACTGTAACAACCCTTGGATGAATTGTGCCATTTTCCCCCTGTGGGAACACCATGGTTCCGAGTAGACCTACCGCAAATGCAAAGGTTCTCATCTCCTTTTATTTTGCTTCGGACTCAAATTTATGTCCGAATTTGTGGAAGGCATTGAATCTTCTAAACAGACGATACAACTCCCAAAAAGTGATATTTGCTTCAGCACGTCCCCCTATCTAGGTGTCGTCGTCAGTTAAAAAAGCCTCTTTGATTGTTTGACGGTCCCACACGACATGAACTAAAATATTCTTATCAGGTTTTTCCTTTTTCTTGAAACATATTTCAATACTCTCATAGAAAATTAACACTTCTTCAATGGTAGGAGTCAATTCCATATCCCCGAAGCAAAACACCATATTCTGATCATCCCAAAAAGTGGTAAGCACGTGGATCATTTTCGGCCAAGCATCCATTTTGATCAATAAAGGCAGGTATCTGATGTGTGTTCTAACAATTTTTCTCTCTTCTGCGCTTATATAGTCCCACCATAGTTTTAGGTAATCGTCGGGTTTAGTAACCATCTTGAACTTCTTGTGGGAATGCAATTGAGTCATACCTACACGAAAGCAAACAAAGATAAGCCTTCCCCTGTCCCCCAAAGGGTAATGGATTGAATTAGACAAGCATATATTTCTTCAACACATAAATATGATTCGTCTATAATTAACTCGGGGTCAATAGATGCAGGGCAGGTTTTCTAATAAGCCCAATACCCCGCTCGGGTATTGGGTCGTCCTAGGCTCATGCCTGAAATAGGGTTTTGGTTATGCTCTATCCTAGGTATCTAGAGTGGGTTTGAACACTGGTTCTCAAGCGAACAACTTGAGTTTGAAAATACAAACAGCCATCAGACGACTCACGTGCTAATAAACTATTTGTATTTTCAACACATTTTTGGAATTGATCAATAGGGGTCGGGATACCCACGAAACCCCAAAACAGTTTAAATAATGTAGGAATATGCCATGAGATGCGATAATTAAACTCTACAGAATCGAAACACATAAACACATAAACAGTTAATCAAAAGACGAAATCAAACATTTGGTTAGAACCTAGTTTGTATATCCCCAACAGAGTCGTCATTTCTGTTTTGTGGAGATTTTGACTTTTGAGAAGAGAGTCGCCACTTAATTTTGAAAAGGAATTAAGAAACCTTAAACACTTTGAACGATCCAAAATAGACAAATCGCTCAAGTTTTGAAGATTCTGAGTAAGTGGTTCTTATTAAAGTTTTAGGAAGGTTTTAGGCACCTAAAACGTCCGCTAACTTACGGTTATCCGATCTGTTTGAAAACATTCTTTTGATTAACTTTGGAAAATTGGTTTGTTGGAAAAGTAATTGATTAAGGAAAAGGTTTTTACGAAATCAGTTTTTTAGCAGCTTAGTTAGGCATTTAACTAGGTTCGCAAAGAGAAGAGTAAACAAGTAAATGAGAGGAAAAGGGGAAAAGCGGGAAAGTGGTGATTTGAGCTTTTAAGCCCAAACCGTCGACCCTGTCCTAATCTAGTTTGGTTTTTGACCCATTTTTCTCCTATCCTAATTCTATGTTTTCGAGCCTTTAGCTCGAGTCTCGATTCACCTATATTAAGTACAACTTTGGCTTCGAGGCCCAAAATAAATGAATAAACGAATAACTACATAAGTAAATAAAGGCAACAATAATGAATGACAAAATAAAGAAATAAAATGGAAACCGAGACTTTCAAGTCTCTCGGCCGTTTTGAATATGGGACTGTAACCCATTTTTTATCTTTTTTCGACTCGTTGTATCGATGCACTATGCAATATCAGACTCTCTTTCAGGCTTGGCTTTACGAATGGTCCTTATTGGCCCATTAGGGAATGCAAAGGGTCCGTTTGGACTCAACGAATTCACATGCAAAGTAAGAAAAATAATGGATATCAACACATGACCATGGATGTCATTGGTATATAAATAAACGTACATATATTAGAGAAATTTTAAGACTAAATTGGTGAAGATCTCCCTAAACAAGAACGAGTAAACAATAAGAGTGCATTAAGGTTGGGAATTGCAATAAATCTCATGGACGATTCATACTTGATGTTGAAATAAAAAAAAAAGAAAAATCCCTCTTTTCAAGGACATACAACGAAAGCTCTTTGATGTACCATCTCTTCAAAAGACACCAATTATTGACATTCTTTGCTTAAAATTTACAACTTGGAAAACTAATGATAACATACAACAACAAACTAGACGAAAATGAGCGAAACTTTACATAAGAACTATTCAGTCAACTAAAAAAAAATGGATCCCCTGGGGCTATTACTGCAAATAGTACTAGATCACTACTAAAAATCAGTCATGCTTAATATGGGAACATAATACTAAAGGAAACAGATCCTGTTCTCATCGTCTCTTTAACGAATTCGCAAGGATTTTCATCAAGCTAGTCATGGGAGAATGTAAAAAAAACATTGTATACAAACAACAACTCAAATGCTCAATAAAGGCCCTGAACAGGAAACTACATGCTCAAAATCATCCTACCAAAAAGACAAAAGTACTAATGGCACCCCAAGATCTAGACAGTAAGCCACCACAGTAATGTCGAACTAACACAATGAAGTGACTACTGAGATATGAATTTAACTGAGAATAGCAAGTCAAATTGCAAGCAGCACACGAGATGAAGACAGTAGCTAAATAATTAAATAAGGATGTCGTGGTTCAAACAAATGGATTATGGAGCAAAGAGAAGCAAGGTGAAGCTAAATCACAGATTCAACGATTTCGATGATAGCAATCTTAATACAACAAGAAACACTAGGTCTAAAGGGAAAACTAGAAACAAAAAATGAAATGTTGTCATAAAATCCTAGATAAACAACAAGCATCAATTAAAAAGGCAGCATATTCAACGTAATTGCCTTGAAAATCTCAACTTGAGCACTTCTTCATCGAAATAGCATAATAATAATCACAAGACAACCCCTAGGACCATTATAGCCGTCTACAGCACAGAATACCCGCCTCATTCTCGGATATGACCAAACAACTACGGCTACTAAGAAAGAGATGAAGACAAAAAATGATAAACTAAAGTAAAGTGGAGTGTATTTTCCTCTTTAAGGACAGCAAAACGGGACGACGAGCTATCAGCAGAACCGTTACCACCGACTGTTGAGGTTATCTACTCAGGAATTTCCTATTGATCGACCAGCTCCTAAAAAGAAGAACGAAAGAGAAATTTTTCACAGTTTTGACCCCATGTTCGAACCAGCCCCTCAAAAAAAAATTCTTCAATTTTTTCAGGAACCCTAGAATTTCTAACCTTCAATTTTTCCCTTCCCCCCTTTTCTCTGCTTTTCTCCTGCTCTTCTTTTCAATCCAAGCAAAGTTTTTCCACTCTTTTGGTTTTTGACCTAGCTATCTCAGGAAATTTTGCAAAAAAAAAAAAAATCCCCTTTTCCCCTCCTCTCCCCTCTGCTTTTGCTCCTAAAATTGCCCTTATATAGAGAATAGGCTAGGGTTCGTTCTTTAGGGCTTCAGTCGATGTGGGAGTAGGGAAATTAAAGGGTAAATTGGGATGTTTAAATAAAAAATGGGAATGTTTTCCCCGGATTCCCGCTCAAGCTAAGGATCTTCATCAACAAAACGTACCCAATCCGTTATCAATTCAAAATCTAGCCAATATAAATTGAGAAGGAAGAATTATCTTCAAGAGCCAAAGAAAATTTTCCACCTATGTACGAATTCGTACAACTCTATCCATTACAAATAAATTTTAAACGTTAGACGACACCTGTACATTTTTCTAGAAGATTCAGAGTTTGCGACGTTGGAGATGGGTCGGGTCGGTTTGAGACTGTGAAAAGCGAGTTCGTGGAAGTGGTACCTATTTTGACGGGTTGTTGGAGATAGTTTTGTACATTGAAAAGGATAGAAGTTGATTGTACCTTGACTCCATTGTTTTGTTCTAGATATTTGAGGAAGAGGGGATGACATGGGCCGAGTCAGGTTTGGAGTATTCGGGCTAGCTAATGGGTAAAGGGAAGAAAGAGAAGAGTTGGGTTGGACAGTTAAATGGGGCTGAAATGAGGTTGATTGGGAATTTGGCCAATTTATTTAAGTTTTGGCCATTAAAAATCAATTGGCCAATTGCTTAGCGATTGTGGCCAATTTAATTTTAATTATGGCCAAATCTATTAAATTGGTTGAATTAAATCAAAATTTAAAATGAATTAATATCTCATTTAACTCCGTGCTTCTTGATTTGATAAAATTAAACACATATTTATCCGAATAAAATATTTTTTAGAGTAAATTATAGTTAGATCAAGACTTTAATTAGTATATTTATTTTCAAAATATTCCTCAATTAAAATACGATGTCCTATAGAATAAATATTTAAGTAATCAAATTATATAACATCGCATAATCGAACATGATAATATATAATTGTTACTTGAACTGACGAAATCACTTACAATATACTTTCCAAAACTCTTATTCGGATGGAATAGATATTTTGATTTCATTAAAATCGAAGAAACTCCGGATTAAATTTTCGTGGGGGAAAAAAATTAGGTGTCAACAGGGACTCAAGAATACCCTAATTTGTGGTATTTTTTTCTTCTCTTTTCAAAGTGAAATATGATTTTTTATTGTTACTATAGTTCTTGTTGTCGAACATTGTTGTAAAAATAACAAGAGTTGAATTTTAGTATTTTTTTAGAGACATCTTTGTGACCAAATCTAACAAACAACTGTTGATTTGTTGGTGGTTGTTATTTTTTTAATGTTTTATGTTATTTGTGTTTGTACAATATTGAAGTTGTTGGTAAATATTGATGTTCTTAGTGTGTGTTACTTAGGTGATTTTAGTAAGTAAAATTATAATTTTTAGTTGAATTTCTCATCTAGGTATATCTGCTACTGCTGTTTTTTCAACAATGGATAAAACATGTAACGTGAATCCAATAGATGAGTAATCTATTGCAACATATATGAATAATATGTTAAAATAAATTACTCATCTGTTGGATTCGTATTACAGTGTTGTAACATGAATCCAACATATGGATCAGCTATTGCAATAGATTAGACATATGTTGCAATAGATTACTCACTTATCACAACAGATAACTCATATGTTGGATTCATGATGCAGGTTCTATCCATTGTAGCAGTAGCAGATACACCAAATAAGAAATTCAACCAAAATCATAATTTTTATTAAAAAATCACCTATGAAGTAATGTCCAAGTGATATACGAACAAAATTTGATCTAAAAAATTTTTAAAAATTTCGGCAGGGGCACAACGAATAAGTGAAATAAATAAAAAATTTCATGAAACAGGTAAAGAAGACAAAAATAGTATATCTTACATCAAATGCAACAGGATCAAGGGGACAAACATTTGAGTTCTCCTAAAAACATTTAAGTTCCCTAGTATTTTAATTTCTTTCTAATAGATGATCCATCTATTACAATAGATTTTCTGTTTGTTTGATAATTTTCAACAGATGAATCATCTGATGCAATATATTAGTCATCTGTTGATTTAAATTAAGAAATTATTAGTAATAACTGAATTGATTTAGCTAAAATTAAAGACATATTTAAGACAATGGGACAAATATTTGAGTTCTCCTAAAATTTTTGAGTTTTTTAGTATTTTAATTATTATTCAATAGATGACCTATTCATTGCAACAAATTAGTCATCTGTTACAACAGATGTTTATAATAAGTTAGTTATTTGTTGATTCAAATTAAGTAATTATTAATAATAACTAAAGTTATTTAATTAACTAATTATTAATAATAACTAAAGTGATTTAATCAAAATTAAAGACAAGCCTTTTATACAAGACCTTAGTCAAGGGGACAAAGGTTTGAGTTCTCCTAAAAACATTTGATCTTTAATATTTTAAATTGCTTTTCAACATATATTCTTTCTATTTAATAATTTTCAACAAATGAGTCATATGTTGCAATAACTTATTCATTTGTTGCAACAGATGTCTATATATGTTTTTTTCATTTTTAACAGATGTCTTTAACTGTTTGGTCATTTCCAATAGATTACTCATTTGTTGCAACATGTTAGTCATCTATTGATTCAAATTAAGTCATTATTAGTAATAACTAAATTTTAACTAAAATAAAATATGAATTAATAAGTTCAACTACAGTTTCAATTAATCTCATGGTAATTACATAATCAACTAAGTATGTTCGTCCTGAGTAGAGTTATCAATTGACCAATTTTATTTGAACTGATTCAAACTAAGCCATCATTAGAAATTTCTCTATTGATTCAACTAAAATTAAAGATGAATTAGTAAGTTCAATTACGATTTCAATTAATCTCATAGTAATTACATGATCAATTAAGTGTTTCATCCTGAGTAGAGTGATAAATTGACCAATTTTATTTGAAATAATTCAAATTGTCATTATTAGTAATAACTAAATTGATTTAACTAAATTAAAGATGAACTTACAATTTCAATTAATCTAATAATAATTACATGATCAACTAAGTGTATTCGCCATGAATAGAGTGATCAATTGACCAATTTTATTTTAAATGAATAAAATTAAGTCATTATTCGAAATAACTAAATTAATATAACTAAAATTAAAGATGAGTTGATAATTTCACTTACAATTTCAATTAATCTCATAGTAATTACATTATCAACTAAGTCTATTCATCTCGAGGAGAGTGATCAATTGACCAATTTAATTTGAAACGATTCAAATTACGACACTATTAGTAACAAATAAATTGATTAGTTGTTGGTCTTGGTAAAAATGGTGTATTTATAAATGATGATTTGTTATTGTTTCTATTGAATAAATCTTTCTATTGATTAATTTTTTAACAGATGAATAATCTGTTGGAACATGTAACGACCCATATTTTGGGCTAGAGTGTAGACCATCATTCCTACGCGTAATTGTTCCAAAAGCATTCCCCATTGATTTAGTCTTGATGAGCATCTAAATTTTTTTTTAGATTTTATTCTAGTGGCTCATTGCAATTGTCCTATGTCGAGTGAGAATAGCGATGGGAGCCTCACCACGTCACGATGGAGGCTGATTCAACATTTATCATTTTCCAGAAACTCATCGTGATTGCACTGCATCGCGGTGAGCCCCCAAACGGAAGATATCGCAATCCAGTGAGTTATAGCGATCACACCATGTCGCGGTGGGTATCAAAATAACCCACTCAGGGCATCGTGGTAAGCCTCAAAAATGGGATTTTGTTCAGCAACTTTTAAGTCCGAGGGAAGTCTCAAATTTTTCCTATAACTCCAAAACATATTCCTGATGATTAAAGCATTTTTAGGGTAGAGTATGCCCATTTTTCACTCAAACATCTCAAGAACAAAAGCCCTAATATCTCTTTCAAGATCAAGAGCCCTTACTCTAAGTTCAAGAATTCAAGAAGAGTGTCAAGATTGGAGTTTCAATTCTCAAATTAAACTACTTAAGGTACGTGGGGTTGTCCTTAAAACTCTATGGGCATAAATTATGATTTTATCAATCTTTTAAAGTATGTCATGATGCTTATAACAAGGGTTTGAATAATTGTTTTGAACAGCCAAATGATGGAAACCTTTTTATTGATATATGTATATATATTGTTTTGGTCTTGAGGCCTCCCCTTGAAATTGATTTTTTATACGTATATATGTAAGTATGCATTTTCAGTTTATAAAAATTAAATTGAGAGCATGGATGACTAAACCCCTCTCGTGTTGCATTACTTCTTGACATCACATGTTAAGTGTTATGAAATTGCATGATTGAAAGTATAAGATAAGTGTTTTAAATGTTGTTATGAGCTTGATCTTGTCTATGAATTAAAGAAAGGGCGTTTTCGTATCTTATAAGCATTTTATGGTTTATAAATGTTAAAGAAGATTATTGAAAGAATTTCATGGTTTATTACAAGAAAAGTGACAACCACGTGTTTGTGAATTGAAGTTGAGAATCTTTGCCTATGTTTTCATGAATTTCACAATGTGCAATCTTCATTTACTATTTGAATAGTTTGGTGGTCTGAAAATAATGTTTTGAAAGAGAAGGCTATAACATGATAATGTATGGCTTAGAGATACGACTTGCAAGTCAATGGTATGATGATACCACATAAATTAATTCCATAAAAGATTATGAGTTTTAGACTTGATTTCAGAGAATACATGTCTAAAAGGAGTTAAAATGGGCTTAAAGATGGTTAGGTGGTTACCCGAAGAAGGCTTGAGTTCAAATAAATCCTAGCTCAGAACCATGTTTTACCGATACGGGTTTCATTACGTCCCCAAGAGGGATCATTCATTGGCCTAGTGCCATGTCGCGTATCAGAAACAGAGACTACAACTCTTGCGGAAAACTTGAGTTGGGGGCTTGGCTGTCGAGTCAAGGGAATATTTCATATAACCCATGGAATTTCAGAGTTTTAGGGTATATCACCTAGCTTAAAAGTAATACAAAGCATAGAATTGCATTTACAAGATTGTTTTAAAAGCATTCGTGGTGGCCTATGTATTTTGAACTATTTCATGCATAATATTTTTTGACTTGCTCTCACCTATGTTATATATGTATAAATTCATTATTTTGGATTGCTCTGTATACCAATACAATTATATTGACCCCCTATATGTCAGGGTTTGAGGCTCAATCTATAGGTCCTACTAAGCCGCAGAGTTTTTCAGACAGAAGTGAAGTATGCAGTTGGTGAGCCTTCTCTATTCTGGAAGGCCTATTCCTTTCCAAATACTTGTTATTTACTTTGGTTTAGGTCCACTGGGGGTCTTTTCCTAGTTTAAGATACTTTGACAATTTCATATGTAATAGAGATTTCATAGACTTGAACATATGTTGTTTAGTTGTTGATTTAGTTACTTCTGAAATGTTAAACAGAACTTAGAGTATGACCTTGATTCCGTTTGTTATATTCTATAGCTTTTCTTTATTTTTATGAATAGTGTTCATGTGTACCAAATAAAAAGGGGCGTCTGAGCCTATATGGTTTGAAATGCTCGTCGCAGCCAGGGTTCCAACTCGGGTCGGACAAACTTGGTATCAGAGCACGGTTTATGGTCCCAGGGTGTCTGCAAAATTGCGTCGGGTAGAGTCTTATTTATGGGTGTGTAATGCGCCACACTTATAAACAGGAGGCTACTAGGTGTTTTGGAAATGTCTCTCTTCTTTGTGATTTAGTTCGTGTTGTAGGGTCTGAAATGTCCCCTAATCAATTGTTTCTTATATTTCAGAAAAGCTATCATGCCTCCACGTCGCTCCAATGATCAGAATTCCCAAACTAAAGATGTTTCCCTACCCATGGGATGAGGACACGTAATAGGGCTCACACTCCTGAATTTGTTACTACTTTAGGAGTCCCTCCTATTCATACCAGTCCACGTAAGGCTATCCGGTCTAGGACTTACCACATCCAACCTCCCCAGAGAGAGATATCAAATTCTAAGTTTAGAAAATCGATGCATATGATTGCACAGTTAGTGGTTTCACATACCCTACGGTCGGAGGATGTTGAGTCTGCATCTGGTGCAACCGAGACCACAAAGGTGGGTTAGTTTAGGTAATATCCCAAAGTTTCCTAGCTAATTTCATCCCAAGAATGCATAGTATTAGCTTTTAAATTGAACGATGATTATTCCATAAGGAATTTTCAAGATTTTTACATTTTTTCATGTGAGAAATTCAAAAAGCTTTCCATCGATATAAGATTCGCTTAAATCCGATAACCGGGTAAGAAGTTATGCCTATTTCAAGTTCCCATCATAAAACAGTGCCATATTGGTCAGTGGCGCGCGACACCACAAGATAAAATGGCAATTGTCCTTTTCCAGTGTCTCCGTGTGATTTCCCACACGTTGCGCCAAAGTTCCAGGTCAAAAAAGGGGCAACGCGATGGCTCCGCATCGTGCCATCCCTCAGTTTCCCAATTGTCAAATTCCAGTGACACATCGCGATAGCGCCGCGTCGCACCAGGGGCCCAGTTTGGGAAAATTTTACTGAAATTACAAGATGCGTCCAAGGGTTAAAAAGGTCAATTTCCCACCCCTATATATATCCAATAACACGTGATTTAGTCATTCTTCACCCAAAATATACTAGTTTCTCTCAAGTTTCTCTCAAGAACAAGCTAGCGTTTCTATTGGAGATTCAAATTCAAGAAGGTTTCACCATCAATCTTCACGAAATCACAAACTAAGGTATGCATAGTGTTCATTCATTTACTCCTTTCGTCCACGAAGTCCAAGAATCTCTTTTCAAATTCAAGTGTATGGATTTTTGTATGAATTCCATGTTGGGTTTGTGTTGCTCATGTTGATAATGATCAATTGAGTTTTAATCTATGTTTAGTGATATATTTCAAGTGGAATTGACTAGTAAAGATGAAGATTCATGTACATCTAGGATTAAAACCCTCGGGTGGTGAAATTAGATATGAATCATGATGTTTGATTGTTGTATAATGTTGTCTACATATATTATGCCTACCACGTGTTTGATTAAATGTCTATACGAAGGAAAAGTGCCCAACTAGCATGATATTATGAAATCCCCATGTTTGGAAAAGTTTATGCATATCACATGTTTGATGGAGTGTTTCAACATATGAATTATGAATTGTGTTGTTAGTCATGTGTTCACGTAAGTTATGCTATGTCAGTTTCTTTCCATCGAGTCCTGCGGGTACTTGTACCCAAAAATTTAGTTGTGTGCCTAGAGTCAAGTCATGTTTTTAATATACTCATAGTCAAGTTATGATCCATAGAAATCAGTTAGTCATGTGACTCAGGAAAACCCAGAAATATCAGAAATCTCAGTAATCTCAGTGAACTCATGTAATACACCACATTTTGGACTAGAATAAAAATCCATCATTCCTATGCGTGGATGTTTCAAAAGCCTCAAATCGTATATAAATTTAGTGTGTTAATCAATTATGTAGTGTGGGTATCTATTTGAGCATAAATTTATATCATAGAGGTCCCCTAACTCAAGTACAAGTTGAAAGCTTTCCTATCGTTTAAGTTTTAGTGAGCGTTAAAACTTGGGTCAACTTCAATCAACCATAACTCATTGTATATGATGAACTGGGTGGTTCACTATATATCAAATGAAATCTCTTTGAATTAGATTTTCAACGATACCAATTTCGCCTAAATTCGATATCGAAGCAAAGAGTTATTCCTATTTTACTCCAGCATGTCAGTCTGGAAACAGTGTGACGATATTCGTGATAGCTTATCACATTTGTGATGCCCTATCACGAAGGTCGTCAGCCTTAGACAGAAACTAGCTCCTAAGTGACGACATTCGTGATACTTTATCACATTTGTGATGCCCTATCATGAAGGTCATCAGCCTTAGGCAGAAACCAGCCCCTAAGTGATGACATTCGTGATAGCTTATCACATTTGTGATGCCCTATCACGAAGGTCATTAGCCTTAGGAAGAAACCAGCCCCTAAGTGATGAAATTCGTGATAGCTTATCACATTTGTGATGCCTTATCACGAAGGTCGTCAGCCTTAGGCAGAAACCAGCCCCTAAGTGACGACATTCGTGATAGTTTATTACATTTGTAACGCCCTATCACGAAGGTCGTTAGCCTTAGGCAGAAACCAGCCCCCAAGTGATGACATTCGTGATAGGTTATCACATTTGTGATGCCCTATCACGAAGGTCGTCAGCTATGATTTTCAGCAACTGGGAAATTATTTTATAAGGTTATTTGGTCTTTTCCTTCACCTTCAACGATCTATAATCCTAAAGAGGCGTAATTTTTCCCATTTTTCTTCAGTTAAGAATCTTAAAAACCCTCTCTTACACTCTCAACCATAAGATTAGGGTTTCCATCAAACTCATCTCTCAAAAGCAAGTTTCAAGCCTTTTTCCAATATAATCAAGCATTAAGTTTCCCAATCGAAGAACTCTCCATAAAATCATCAAGGTTTCCTTTCTAAGGTATGCATGTGTTCATTCATGGACTCCTTTCATCCATGAATTTCAAGAACCCTTTTTTTTTCTAAAACTATATATTATGGTTTTCATGTTATGAATGGATTGTTGATCATGTTTATGTGTTGAATGATGCCAAGATAGAATCTTTATGTGTTATTATGAACGTATGACATCATATGAGATGAAAACATGTAAGTTTGATTATTTATGATGAGTAATTGTATGATTTACACCTATGCCTAAGTTGTACATGTAAGGTCTTTGATAAAATACCTAAGAGACTAGAAATCATTCATTATAGCTAAATTGTGACTAAGTGAAGGATTTATGATAGGCCTCCATGATTCAATGTCATCCATGTTGATAATGTGTCTTGTGAACACTGTTGGATTAATCATGAACTAGTCTTATGGAATTATTCTATGCTTACTTGCAAAACCCACTCATGTACAAGATGTAGAATACCCATGTACTTCATGAAATTCCCCAAGTTATGATATTATGGATTGTGGTTGTAATATGTAATGAGCATGATATTGAAAGCTATGTAAGTATATACATGTTGTATGAAATTCCCTTCCATGAAATAGATTGTTGAGAACCATGCTTAGTATGAAATCCCTTATTTATGATATTGTGTATTATGGACTCTACTCTTATGATCAAATCAGTCATGTGTGTCAGTTTTCTTCCATCGAGTCCTGGGGGTACTTGTACCCAAAAAATATAGTTGTGTGCCAAGAGCCATTCATGTTTTCACGATACTCTTAGTCAAGCCATGATCTATAGAAATCAATCAGTCATGTGACTCAGGAAAACTCAGTAATCTCAGTAATTCAGTATTCTCAGTAATCTCAGTGCTCAGTAACCTCAGTAATCATAGTAAATCTCAGTAACTTCAGCACTCATAATCAGTCCTCAGAACTCATTATAATCCGTCCGTCATCAGAATCTAGTAAACTTAGTTTTAGCTCCGCTAAACAATACCACTAGTATCAGTTTAGTTAATCAGTATCAGTTCAGTTAGGTTATTTAGTTCATCCCAGTTATTCAGTTCAGTGTCTTTCAGATGGGAGTAAGATTTAGCACCGAGCGAACCTAGGGATGGGGGATCACCTGCTAGTATAGAACTGAGATCCCTAGAAGCAATCCCTAAGTTTTGGAACTACGTTGCCAGTGTAGGTACGAGATGTCACCCGTTATATAGGAATGACATACTCAGGGGTGACCCGTTAGCATATTTATATGTATAGGACTGATCCCAGGAGTCATCCGCTAGATTAGGACTGACTCCACAGCAGATGTTTTTACTAGTGGCGCGGTACTGAAACCCTTCTAGTCAGGGCAGAGATTGGACCCCAGTCATCTTAGCTTGGGGCATATCGGTTAGATGAATATATCCCACAGTTTCAGTTACAGAATCAGGGCTTTCAGACACAGTCAACTCAGCTTGGTAGTACAGATTCAATACTGTTAGATACAGTCAATGCTTATCATTGTAAATAGACTTCAAGATCACCCATTAGCTAGGACTAATCTCAACTATGATTAATCAGTATCAGAATCATTAGATTTAAAGATCACCCGCTAGATAGGACGGATCTCAGACTAAGTCAAATCATCTTTATTATCAATATACTCATGACCACCCGCTAGATAGGACTAATCTCAGATTTAGTTACTCCAAGTAGAGCGGAGCTCAGATACTTCCATCAAAACTTAGATTGTCAGATTCAGTCGCTCAGTATCGGTTATATCGAATAGTCCGATCATTACAGTTATATTAGCTATATCAGTTGTCATAGCTCACGTTACCAGTATTTAGTTTCAAGACTGTTAGACACAGACATTCAAACCAGTTCTTCATAATTTGAACTATCAAAAATAGTCAATAATTTTTTCAGTACCTCAGTAACAGTAAAGTCATGTCGTCAGCATTCAGACTCAGTAGTCAGCAGCATCACGAGTTCAGTTATAGTTGTTTATGCATGTATGTATTCTCACGTTCATATTAGTTAGCATTGTTCGTGCATATAACCCTTTGCATTTAGCCTACCTCACTCGTATACTCAGTATATTTAGACGTACTGATGCATTTCTGCTATGGTGTTTTCTCTTATGTTACACCATAGGCTCAGAGGCACGAGCTCCAGATCAGCAGTAGCATTCCAGTGCTCAGAGTTTGTAGTGAGTCCTTCTCATTCGAGGAAAATATGATTATTGGTATATTTACTATTCAGTTGCTAAATGGAGTTAGTTGGAGACATATTCCTTCAATTACTTATTCAGTTCAATTAGAGTCTTTCAGACTAGATGTCAGATTAGATATTCAGATCTCGTTATTTTCAGTATTTATGACTTGTTTTGGTATTGTTATACCTTTTTCAGGCATTTTATTATCAGACGTTTATTCAGTTCGAACCTTATGGCCTTTCATGTTCATGTTTCCACATTTTATGATATATTATGCAGTATACAGGTACAGATATCAGTCATGGGTTAGCTTGTGGTCCTTTGGGGTCATGAGCACCGTGTAGCATTTTGGTTCAGAAAATCGGGGTGTTACAAACTTGGTATCAGAGCCTAAGGTTCACTAGAGTCCTAGGAAGTCTAAAAGCCGCATCTAGAAGAGTTTTGTACATGTGTGTGTTGTTCACCACACTTATGTGCAGGAGGCTATGAGATGTTTTAGGAATAGTTTCCCATTTTTCAGTATTCATGCCGTGCCAGTGAGCATAATCTCATCCTAATCCATTTCTCCCTTTCTTCTACAAACATGCTTCCTAAAAGAAGAAACAGGAATCAGTCAGCCCCTCAGCCCGAAGACCCTTTAGGCGATCATGTTTCTCATGCGGAGTTCAGGGTTGCATTCACCACTTTTGCTCAGTCAGTCGCTGCCTAGAATGAACGACCAGCTATTGTTCTGTCCAACCCAGTGGCCAATTCAGCTATAGCTAGAATTCAAGACTTCACCCGAATGAATTCTCCTTCCTTCACAGGGTCTAAGTCAGATGAGGACCCACAGGAATTCCTAGATCAGGTTCAGAAGGTGACAGATATTATGGGGGTTAATACTATTTAGAGTGCTGAGTTAGCCGCATACCAATTACAGGATGTCGCTCATACTTGGTACAAGCAGTGGAAGTCATAAAGGTTAGATGATGCAGGTCCTATAGAGTGGGAGGAGTTTGCCTCTACTTTCCTTGATAGATTCTTTCCGCTAGAGCTTAGAGAAGATAAGGTACTAGAGTTCATCAACCTCAGGTAAGGCAGTATGATGGTAAAGGATTATTCTCTCAAGTTTACTGAATTAGCCAGATATGCCCCTCATGTGGTTGCAGACAGTAGAGCTAAGATGAGTAAGTTTGTGTCAGGGGTGAATGATAGTGTGGTAAATGAGTGCAGATCTGCCATGTTAAATAATAATATGACTTTAGCCAGACTTATGACACATGCTCAGCAGATAGAGGAGTAGAAGATTAGGATGAGAGAGAGACAAAGTAAGAGAGCAAGGACAGGTAGTTTCAGCTTTGCTCAGCTTAAGTCACAAGGTGGTAACCGTTCTCAGCATAGTCAAAAAATTTCAGTAGCAGCTCCATCCTCAGCTAGTGTACCAGTACCTAAGTCCAGAAATGACCGCCATGATGGAGCACCAGGCTTCGAGGCCCAGGGTAGAGAAAATAGAGGTCTTACTTATCCATTTTGCGAAGAGTGTGGTAAGAATTATCTAGGTGCATGTATGGCAGGCAGTGATGTATGATTTAGGTGTGGTAAGCCAGGCCACAGTATTCAAGAGTGCAGAGTTCTAGCACAGAAGGGTAAAGAGTTGCGTCAGTAAGGTACCAACAGTGGTCAGCGTCAGGATAGACTTTATGTACTCCAAACCCGTCCTAATCTAGAAAGTTTCCCTGACTTAGATTCGGGTATGTTACCAGTCTTTCATGTTCATAGTATGCATTGTTAGATCTCTTTCTCTCATTCGAGCATATGTTTCAGTATGAGTTAGCTAGTAAAGCCGACAAGTCAGTTTAGCAATCGAGCAGTCAAATTTTTATAGCTTGTTTTCTCATCCTTGCATCTATTCATGCTATCCAAAATCTCATAGAATATAACTATTTCAAGGTAGAACCTCCTAGTAGTTGAAAGTTCAGTTCATCTCATGCACCATGCATTAGTTTCAGACTCCCAAAGTTTAGTTATAATCTAGTTCGTAGATGCCCTGTGCATCACCCAGTATCTCCGTAAGGTAAGCATTCTTAGATGGACATAGCATCCCAAGAGGGAGATACCTCACTTTCTCTTAACGCTCTCATGCCTTAGATCCTTTAATTTCTCCTTGCATAACGAATTTAATCTAGAATAGAGGGTACTCATAAGTTGACCTTCAAGTTAGACCTCAGCTGTAAGTCAAGTATTCAGAGGTTCAGTTCAGTTCATGATGTTCGTCCATATGTCACATAGAAGAATTAGTCATGTTCTCATGTTTTAGTTTAATCTTGGTGCCTTTACCATTGCATGTTCAGTCGCATATTCATGAGTCAGTTCAGATATGTATTCACGCATCAGATATGCGTGGTCAGCTTATCAGTACTTTCAGTCATGTATTCACATATCATGTCAATCATATAATCATGCATCAGATATGCATGGATTCAACTTATCAGTTAAGCATTAGATATGAATTCTCAGTTTGAGAAACTCAGTTTATCGGAACACTTAGTCCTACATTCATAAATCAGCTACCCAAGCATCAGATATGCATGTACAGTATAATATGCTCAGTTTTTAGTCATGTCAACCATGAAACCATGATCAGTCATTCATGCTATATATTTATGTAAGTTGTCTTTTCTCTCATCTCAGCCAGTATCATTCGAGGACGAATGTTCCCAAGGGGGAGATATTGTAATACCCCATATTTTGGACTTGAATGAAAATCCGTCATTCCTACGCGGAGAAGTTTCAAAAGCCTCAAGTCCTATATAAATTTAGTGTGTTAATAAATTATGTAGTGTGGGAATATATTTGAGCATGAATTTAGATCATAGAGGTCCCCAAACTCAAGTACAAGTTGAAAGCTTTTCTATCGTTCAAGTTTTAGTGAGCGTCAAAACTTGGGTCAATTTCAATCGATCATAATTCATTGTATATGATGAAATGGGTCGTTTACTATGTATCAAATAAAATAACTTTGAATTATTTTTCCAACGATACTAATTTCGCCTAAATCCGATATCGGAGAAAAGAGTTATGCCTATTTTACTCCAGCATATCAGGCTGGAAACAGTTTGACGACATTCATGATAGCTTATCACATTTGTGATGCCCTATCACGAAGGTCGTCATCCTTAGGCAGAAACCAACTCCTAAGTGTCGATATTCATGATATATTATCATATTTGTGATGCCCTATCACAAAGTTCGTCAGCCTTAGGCAGAAACCAGCCCCTAAGTGACGACATTCGTGATAGCTTATCACAGTTGTGACGCCCTATCACGAAGGTCGTCAGCCTTAGGTAGAAACCAGCCCCTAAGTGACTACATTCATGATATCTTATCATATTTGTGACATCCTATCATGAAGGTCGTCAGCCTTAGGCAGAAACCAGCCCCTAAGTGATGACATTCGTGATAGCTTATCACATTTGTGATGCCCTATCACGAAGGTTGTCAGCCTTAGGTAGAAATCAGCCCCTAAGTGATGACATTCGTGATAGCTTATCACATTTGTGATGCCCTATCACGAAGGTCTTCATCTATGATTTTTAGCAACTTGGAAATTATTTTATAAGGGTATTTTGGTCTTTTCCTTCACCTTCCATGACTTATAACCCTAAAGAGGCATAATTTTTCCCATTTTTCTTCAGTTAGGAATCTTAAAAACCCTCTCTTACACTCTCAACCACAAGATTAGGGTTTCCATCAAACTCATCTCTCAAAATCAAGATTCAAGCCTTTTTCCAGGATAATCAAGAATTAAGTTTCCCAATCCAAGAACTCTCCAGCAAATCATCAAGGTTTCCTTTCTAAAGTATGCGTGTGTTCATTCATGGACTCTTTTCGTCCATGAAGTTCAAGAACCCTTTTTTTTTTATAAAACTATATATTATGGTTTTCATGTTTTGAATGGATTGTTGATCATGTTTATGTGTTGAATGCTGCCAAGATAGAATCTTTATGTGTTTTTATGAATCTATGACATCATATGAGTTGAGAACATGTAAGTTTGATTATTTATGATGAGTAATTGTATGATTTACACATATGCCTAAGTTGTGCATGTAAGGTGTTTGATAAAATACCTAAGAGACTAGAAATCATGCATTATAGCTAAATTGTGACTAAGTGAAGGATTCATGGTAGGCCTCTATGATTCAATGTCATCCATGTTGATAATGTGTCTTGTGAACACTGTTGGATTACTCATGAACTAGTCTTATGGAATTATGCTATGCTTACTTGCAAAACCCACTCATGTACAAGATGTTGAATACCCCTGTACTTCATGAAATTCCCCAAGTTATGATATTATGGATTGTGGTTGTAATATGTAATGAGCATGATATTGAAAGCTATGTAAGTATATACATGTTGTATGAAATTCCCTTCCATGAAATAGATTGTTGAGAACCATGCTTAGTATGAAATCCCTTATTTTTTATATTGTGTATTATGGACTCTACTCTTATGATCAAGTCAGTCATGTGTGTCAGTTTCCTTCCATCGAGTCCTGGTGGTACTTGTACCCTAAAACTATAGTTGTGTGCCTAGAGCCATGTCATGTTTTCACGATGCTCTCAGTCAAGCCATGATCTATAGAAATCAGTCTGTCATGTGACTCAGGAAAACTCAGTAATCTCAGTAGTTCAGTATTCTCAGTAATCTCAGTGCTCAGTAACTTCAGTACTCTTAATCATTCCTCAGAACTCATTATATTTTGTCCGTCATCGGAATCCATTAAACTCAGTTTTAGCTCCGGTAAACAATACCATTAGTATCAGTTCAGTTAATTAGTATCAGTTCAGCAAATCAGTTCAGTTAAGTTATTTAGTTTAACCCAGTTATTCAGTTCAGTGTCTTTCAGATGGGAGTAGGATTCATCACCGAGCAAACCTAGGGATGGGGGATCACCTGCTAAAATAGGACTAAGATCCCTAGAAGCAATCCCAAAGTTCTGGAACTACGTTGCCAGCGTGGTACCCGATCCTTCATAAATAAGTAATATCAATATTTATATCCGTACCTGCGTGGTACCTGATCCTTCATAAATAAATATTATCAATATTCATATTCATACAGGAGCGGTACCCGATCCTCCATAAATAAGTAATATCAATATTCATATCTATACTGGCATGGTTCCCAATCCTCCATATATATATATTATCAATATTCATATTCGTACCGACACGGTACTCAATCATCCATAAATAAGTAATATCAATATTCATCTGTACCGGCGTGGTACCCGATCCTCCATAAATAAATATTATCAATATTCATATTTGTACCGGTGTAGTACCTGATCCTCCATAAATAAGTAATATCAGTATTCATATCTGTACCAGTGTGGTACCGATCCTCCATAACCATATTATATACATTTATTACATCCACACTATCTTTCGGGATGCAATACGTTGTGCTAAATTTACAAGTGCACTTAAAATCATAAAGAAATTCAATCAAGTATTTTCATTTATCAATATTTTGACCCTCTCATGGATATTATTTTAATAATTCATCATGATCATCAACAAGTCATTTATGGCATTAATACAAAGAGTTATCATTATCAACAAGCCTCTCGTAGGCACAATTCAATAAATCATCATTATCACCAATTTAGCCTCTCATGACCATCCAATAGATAAAGTGCTTTTATCAATACCAAAACAAGAATATCATAAAATAAATCACAATGTAACACTTAAGCATATAAGTCACTATTGAAGCATTACTTACTTATTAATTATTAAAATGTCACTACCTTTTTTCATATAATACAATCATTACACTTATTCAAGTCATCTATCCTTTAGATATTACTATGTTCATCAATACTTGATCCTATCATGATTCTCCTAATCATATTATTGTCCAATATATGCAACCTAATATCATCATAACTCAACTAGGTTCATCACTAGAACTAAGAACTATCATGTCCACATACTTCATTTACAATAAGTTCCTTGCGGGCACATAGCACATAATATCAAAAGCATCGCATAATTAATCAATAATATAGTTTTCAGGATTAAAGTTAACTTCTCGTGTTCTTATCCACCTCAACTCCATGCCCGCAGGCCTAGACATGCTTTCTTCCATCAATTCTAAGTTATGAAAATATAAAATAACACAATCTTCTACTCATTAAACCTAGCCTACCTGTACACCAAGCTTTTGGAAAAGACAAACTGCAACAAGGATGCTCTTTTCTTTCCTTCATGCCTTAGAATAATCAATCATCTCAACGAAGAAATGTTACCTTAAGCTTTGGGAAATCACCTCTCTAGGGTTGGGGAATGAAATTTGGGGTTTTTAGACCTAAAATACGGCTGAAGCTAATTTAAATATCATCAAAAAAATTTCTACACCGAAATCCCATTTCAGCCCAGACAGTGCTCAATAAAGCAGTCTTAACTTTTTACTCTGAATTCGGATTGACGAACGGTTTATTGCATTGAGAATAGGACTCAGAGATATTTGATTTGGTAGGTATTAGATCTTTTAACTCCTTTTATTCTAGGATATATAGTCATTTGAATTTATCCCTAATAGAAACCTAGATCGAAACTGTATCGGAAAGAAAGTTATAAACTTAACTTTGTGTTAGGGATACTGTACGACCTTAATTCATAGCTAAAGAATTTTTAAACTAAAGTATTGATATTAGAACTCATGAATAATTAAATTCATCGAGTTTGAGTCTGTCTAGACATATTCGAAGACTAAAATCTTCGCCAAAAAATTTAAGGTGACATAATAAATAAAATATTGGTAATTTTAGACCCAAGTTAATATTGAGAAATGAAAATCAAGAATTTTCATGATTTATTATGGATAATTTAATAACAACAAAATGGGTCATTACAATCAGATACCAATTTACCATCCGTTTGTCCCCGAATGAGCATTCAATAGAGAAAAGCACGAGGCTGAAATTAAAGAGACATTACTAACAGAGTTGCTTATACTGTACCATATTCACTCACTCAATATCTTTATCGACCAACCCATATTTTATACTCAATCATTCTATCAAAGCTTTTCAAAATACGAAGATGCGGAGCTAAATATTTACACACGAATCACTTATTCTCCTTTCAATGGAGTAAGTATGAAACTTGAGTTTTACGAAAGTAAGATAAAGATGGTTAAAAGATTCATCTTGAAGAAGAAAAACATCTAAAAGCACCTTTTTTTTCATTTTTGAAGCTCTAGAGTCCCGAATTCAATTATAAAAAGTTCCACGAGATGCTACATGAATCTACCATTTGAATTTCAACACTAAACAAGTCATACCTAATCCACCCACCACACAGTCTCTTTCTGAGACACCTGACTCAGTTTCTAGCCAAGACTACCCTATGGAGAATATACATCCTGATCCTATGTAAGTCACAATTCCATTTATAAGTCATATAACTTAGATACTTATATACACTCAATCAAGACTACTAGATTTATTATATAAAGCTAGCTTCAACATCTCTCAGCTACTGTCCTTTTTTACTTCATGTTCACCCATGGTTCAAGCTTAATGTCATTACTATACATAGGTGACAACACAATCTCTCACTCATTACATAGACTTACAACTATTAGCGATAGAGATCCCACAAAATTAGAGCCTATAATACATTCTCTTCCACAATATTATCAGTATCCATATAATCATCATATCTTAATCACTCAACAAGCATTATCCACCAAGTATCATCCAAGAAAACATCAATCATGCCATTTAATAATTCAGTTATTCTCCCATTCAGGATCATTCTAATTATTTTATGAGTGTAACTAAGCCATTTGATTTTGCATTACCACCATCATGGGAATTACTATCCTCTAAAAGTGTCATATATCAGCCAATCCTATGGGACATATAAATACATAATTTATCCACAAGGTCAATCAACAGTAATGTATCTTCTCAAGGTTTTACCTAATGCATAAATCCATAGATAAAACTGATGTCCGATAATCACTAACTCAACATTTTTCAATGAAAAATACTTCATGGTCAAGCCAAACCACTTTTACATCACTAACACTAATTTAAGATATACAGAGTCATTCCTATTTCTACCTAACAATATTTTTATTATGGCTTTACTTCACTCTTAAACACCTCAAAAGTGGTCCCCACATCACTAGCACATAAGAAAGGCCAAACAAAATAAATCGATTATAGATTATTAACATTCTCATCACCAGTATCACAATCCAGATAAGTTATTGATCAAATTCTATAGGTATCAACAACCTCTACTAGTTTTTTTCACTTTTATTTAATATCATTATTTTGTCAAGCATTAAGAATTAGTTCACATAAGAAACTCAAAGATAATGTCTCTTATCTAGTCCTCACAAGGAACCCGTTATAATTTCAATAATAGAACTGCAAAAAAATTCTAAATATAGTCTCAATGACAGGACTACAGTAGGATCCCCACATAACATCAAATAATCGAACTATACAAGAATCCATCCACAACATCATTAACAAGAATCTCTCATTATGGAAAACATATATCACCTCAGTATTTTATTCATGTCTCTTTTTTTCACCATCTTTTCTTGACATCGTGTTCTCATATCATCCTCTCAATTCTCATACCGCCAATTTCATCAGTATAATAGTACAAAAAATAAGTAAGCACCATAGAATTACTAGTTTTACAATAACAAGAAATCAAATAATCTCATCACAATTATCAATAAAAACAACTTTGTCAATTTTCATCACTTAAATTCAAACAAAAATAATTCACAACAATGACAAAAATCTAGCAACACAAGTTTAGCCAAATATCAAACACAAGCAACCAATAAGTTCATAACTTTCACAAGTTTTTACCTATTAACAATAACTTTTAGACCTTATTAACAGATACCAATTGAAATCTTTTAGATTTCTTAATTATTTTAATGATGATTTATTGAATCGTGACTTTAAGAGACTTATTGATAATGATAACTCCTTGTATTAATGTCATGAATGGCTTGTTGATGATCGTGATGAATTATTGAAATAATACTCCAGGAGAGGGTCAAAATATTGATAAATGAAAGAACTTGATCAATTTTTTTATGATTTTAAGTGCACTTGTAAATTTAGCACGTCGTATTACATCCCAAAAGATAGTGTGAATTTAATAAAAGTATATAGTATGGTTATGAATGATTCGGTGCCACGCTGGTTCAGATATGAATATTGATATTACTTATTTATGGAGGATCGGGTACCGCGCCGGTACGAATATGAATATTGATAATACTTATTTTTGGAGGATCGGGTCCCACACCGGTAAGGATATGAATATTGATATTACTTATTTATGGAGGATCGGGTACCGCATCGAGACGAATATGAATATTGATAATATTTATTTATGGTGGATTGGGTACCACACCCTAAGAATATGAATATTGATATTACTTATTTATGGAGGATCGGGTACCGCATCGGTATAAATATGAATATTGATAATATTTATTTATGAAGGATCGGGTACCACGCCGGTACGGATATGAATATTGATATTACTTATTTATGAAGGATTGGGTACCATGCCGGTACGAATATGAATATTGATAGTATTTATCTATGGAGGATCGGGTACCACACCGGTATGGTACATGGACTTAGATTGTTCCCTGCAGGTTATGACTAGTTAGGCAAAAATAAGTCCCTTAGCATGTATGTAAAAATTACTGTTGATTTTGAAAGGTCGTGTATTTTCATAAGCTGATAACATGTTAATGGTGTTCTAATTATGAGATTATAAGGATACAATTATTACTTACGGAAAGATTGTTAGTAGTAATGTGGCCGACGCTAAAAATTATATTGCTAATGAGACTTGAGTTCTCTGGTGTGTCTTATTGAGATGTGATTGACTTGTATTCCCTACTTGATTATATCCTTGAGATTGATTGTGTGATATGTATTTGAAAAAGCTAAACTTTGTACTTACTTCTATGTTGGTTGACTTACTTTATTTATACGTGTTTTACTCATAGCTTACCAGAATGGCTAGTTATCATTCTTTAATAATATAAGAGAGCATTTGATTGTTAGCCTGAGAGTTTAGTGTGGGTTGTCTATGATTTCGGGTTTGTTTCTATGAATATGAGTAATGAAAAAGATAAGGTGAATAAAGAGGAATAGTGATGTATTAGCATTGAATTGTGGTTGATGGTGTGAATTAATGAGGTTAGAGTATGTTAGTAGTGAATATAATACTAATGGAGTTGGATGATGTAAGTTATACAAGTAAAGTAATAATATTATTACAACCTTAGTTGAATTATATTTCATTCAAGATATCATGATTTATTTTTCTTAATTCTATTTTATGATTATATGGACTAACACGATCGGCCGATGATGCCTACCAGTACGTGTGGTTGTACTGACCCTACTCTTCTACATTCCTTCTTGGGATGTAGACTGGATGCAGGTTAGTATGCAATTACTAGATGGATGATGATATTTAGCACAAACTTCTGCACTTTCTTCCTGGTAGATGTTAAAGTCATCGTATTATTTATTTTATTATCATTCTATGTTGTAGTAGATAGCTCTTATACATGTCTGACTATGTCTTGGGATAGTGAAGGACACTTGTAAGAAATTTTATTAAAAAAATTATTTATTAATATTTAATTTATTTTATTATATTTAATCCAGTATTTCTTTAAAACAAAAGTCTTCCACATATTTTTAGTTGGGTAATAAGGGTTCTTCGATCTACTTAGAATAGCATAGGTGCTCGCACGATCCAGTATTTTTTATCGTGACAGTTGGTATCAGAGTGTTAGGTTCACTGATCCTACAAGTACAAGAGCAATGTCAAGCAGAGTTTTGTAGATTGGTGTGTAGGGCCACACACCCAATCTTTAAAAGGCTATGATGCACGTAGAAGTCTATTTTCTTTCTTTCTCTCCATCGTGTCATCCTAATCTTGGACTATTATATTGAATTCAGTTGGTATCTAGACAATTTTAATTGATATCTTAACAGAGCTCAATTGGAATATAGTTGATTCCAAATGGTATCTTAGTAATTTTGAATGGAAATCTAGGAGATTTCATTTGGTATCTGTTAATAAGGTCAAAAAGTTATTGTTAATAGGTAAAGACTTGTGAAAGTTGTGAACTTATTGGTTTTTTGTGTTTGATATTTTGCTAAACTTGTGTTTCTAGATTTTTTTCATTGTTGTGAATTATTTTTGTTTGAATTTAAGTGATGAAAATTGACGAATTTATTTTTCTTGATAATTGTGATGAGATTATTTGATTTTTTGTTATTGTGAAACTAGCAATTCTATGGTGCTTACTTATTTTTTGTACTATTATACTGATGAAATTGATGGTATGAGAATTGAGAGGATGATATGAGAACATGATGTCAGAGCCTATGTTGTTTAAAGTTATCGGAAGTAGTATACAATTGAATTTATTTGATTAATTTATTAATTATGATAAAATTATATTTAGATATCCTCCAAAATATTATAAATATTGTTTAGATGAATAACGTACAGAAATTACAAAAATATAAAGAATAAAAAAAAATATCTGAAAAACGTAAAGAATTAAAAATAAGGATAGAAAGACTACAGTATAACATAATTGCCGGAGTTAGTAAAAACTCAATAAATGCACAAAAAGAAGAAATATCAAATTTAGAATCAACAATAGATAGTCTAGAATATATATATCAACATAAGCTATATACATTTAAATAAAATGAACAAAGAAGAATTTATAATAGATGAAAAAACATATGAAAATTATGAAGGATTAAAAATAAAAATAGTATGCTCTAATTTAGGAAGAAGATATAAGAAAATAGGTGAACATTTATATTTAATGTTAGAAAAAGAAGAATTAAAATTAGAAGATAAGTTGGCAGCCATGGTAAGAATAGAAAGAGAAAACGAAGAGATAGACAGAAAAAAGGAAATAGATAGAATAAAACAACAAACCACAGAAGAAATACGAAAAATAGAAGAAACTAAAAATAGAAGGATTGCTGAATTAGAAAAAGAACTACAAATGCTAAAAGATTTGTATGAAAAAAGACAGAAAGAAAAAAAAGAAAAAGATAAAGAATAAAAATTATTAATTGAGATAAATCAATTTAAAGAAAAATTAGACATAAAAAATAAAGAACCAGAAATGAGTGAATTAGAAATAAATGCAATAGATGCTGAAGAAACAGATAATTATGATTCGGAAGATAGTGAAACATATACATAAATTCTAGAAAATATAGGAAAACTAGAAATTAATGAAAAACAAGAAGTAATTAATAAAGAAAATCTAGAACTAATAAATACCGAAGTAAATACTCTAGATAAAAATATAATACCTAGTATATCAGAAATAAGAAAACCAACCTATAATTACAAAAATAAGTTTAAAAGATATAATCCAAAGGATGAATATAGTAAATGGACACCAAAATAAATAATTAATTACAACTTTTTAGATTTAGACTGTGTAATAGACACAAATAAAATAATACAACTATGGATAGGATACATGTCAAAAAAATTATTAGATAATAAAATAGATACAACAAATACACCAGAATATATAGAAAACACATTAATAGGAACAGTAAAATTAAGGTTTTTAAACCTAGCCGAAGCAAGTAAGAAAGTACTAAGATCTAATAATAAAATAGAAGGAACATCAACAACAACTACTAAAATACTAGCAACAGAAATATTGAAAAAATATGAAATAGCTATAAGAGATGAATTTAGCAGTGTAACAACAGAAGAAGAAGAGCAAAATAAAGAAAAAGATATAAATAGAAATTTAATGTTAAAACTAGCAATATGTAATATGTGTTATATAGATGAGTATACGTGCGCATTTAAAGAATATTATTATAAAGGAACATATGATATAGAAGAAAGTAAAGAAATAAGAAGATTATATTTTAGTAAATTACCTGAACCATTTAGTTCAAAAATAATAAAGAGTCGGGAGGAAGCAAAAATAGTAGATACCCTAGGAGCAAGAATAAAATTTTTACAACAATGGTATAGAAATCTATGTGAAAAATATAGAGAAGAAATAAAAATGGAAAAAACATTAATAAGAAATTTGGCATGTTTCAAAGATAAAATAGCACCTCAATTTGGATGTGAAGAAAGATATTATAAGAAAAGAAAAAGGCATAAGAAATATAAGAAATCAAAATATAAATATAAGAAACCAAGGAAAAGATATTATGTAAAGAATTATAAACATAAAAGATCATATAGGAAAAAGAAATCTATAAAAGAATGTACTTGTTATAATTGTGGAAAACTAGGACATTTAGCTAGTGATTGTAAATTACGAAAAAACCCCAAAAATAAACAAATATCAGAAATAAAAATAGAAAATACAGAATATATGCAGATAGATTATATAGATTATGAATTAGAAAGTGAGGATAGTATATATGAAATTTCAGAGAATGAAACAGATAATGAAATAGATAGTGAATTAGATGAATCAAATGACTGAAGAAGATATAAAAATGAACCAAATAACTGAAGAAGATATAAAAATAATAACAAAGAAAGAATATTCAAATGAAAAAGAAACAGATCAAAAAATAATATTTGACAGTAATATATTTGACGAAATAAAAGAAAAAGAGTTAGACTTAAGTGTAGAAAAAATATTTAAAATACCAACAATAAAAAATATATTTAGTAGAAAAAAGGAAGAATACTACGTAGTAAGCCAAAAAGAACATGTAATAGACTGTAGATATGCAAAAGGAAGAGTTAGTATACCACTAGTAACAAAAAAAATAATTAATAAAGAAATAAACAATATAAAAAGTAAAGACCCAATAAAATAGGTACACCTTGGAGGAACAGAGATATTGATAAAATCATGTTTTAGAGAACGAATAGATACACCAATAGAATTATATTTAGCAGATGATAGAATTATAAAACCTATAGAAAAAATTATAATAACAGCCATAAAAGGAAATTTAATATACCAAAAATTTATATTTATAATAAGTGTGAATTATTCAGTAGCAATAATAGATAAAAATATAGATAAATCATTAGTATTATATTGAAAAATATCAGGAATAGAAAAAACCCCAGGAAGTAAAATATTTACAGCAAGATGTAAAACATCTATATGTATTAACAACAAAACATAAAATAACGGGAAAAAATAAAATTAATAAAATACAAATAGAAAGTCCTTTCGAACAATTTGTAAAAACAATTGATAATAATGATTATAGTTACAAAGACATAGATATAGAAGAAGATTTAGAAATAATAAATGATAGAATAAGTACAACAAAAAGAATAGCTCATGAAAAAACAGAATCATCAAGCTCATCAAAAAGAACAAGTTATGAAACAACTTCAACAGTTAATTTAAATCAATATTATATAACAGGAACAATAAATGAAAAAGAATATTAAATACTCTTAAACACAGGACAAGAAGAAAACTATATAGCAAAATATCAAGTAAAAAGTGAAAAAATAAAATCTAATAGTAATATATGCCCGGATCTACCAAGGAGTCTAATAAACATTAAAGATACGGCAGAAAAAAAAATAGAAGTCAGGAAAATAAAAATAGAATTTGAAATAAAGGAAGAAATGCAAAAAACAGACATAATATTAGGAATAAAATGGTTAGAACAAGTAAAACCATACAATATAGAACATACACAATTATCTGTAACATATAATAAAGAAAGATTATTCATAAAAAGAGCTTTAACATGATATAAAAATATATGTACTTGTAAAAATAATAGTAGAAGGATATTATAATAGGTATTATACACCTATGATAGATACAGGAGAAGAAACAAACTTATGTAGATACAACTGTTTACCATAAAGTAAATGGAATAAATTAAAAACACCACTAGTAGTCAAAGGATTTAATAATGAAGGAAGCTTAATTACATATAAAGCTAAAAATGTAAAAATACAGATATGGGATAAAATAATAACAATAGAAGAAATCTATAATTATGAACTAACATCAAAAGATATGCTTTTAGGAATGTCATTTATAGATAAATTATACCCACATATAATAACTAAAACAGATTGGTGGTTTACAACACCATTAAACAAAAAGTAAGAGCAAAAAGAGTTCTTAATAAAATAAGAAAGAAAACTGATTGGATAAAAGGAAGTGAAAAATTACACAAAAGTTAGAAAATATAAAAAATACAGAAGACACAGTAGAACTAGTTGTATTTTCGATAAATAAAAAAGAAATAACTATATTTCAATAGATAAGGTAGAAATAATAAAGAAAAAATTAAGACAATTATATAGTGAAGATCCATTAAAAGGGTGGGAAAAACATAAAACTACTATAAAAATTGAATTAATAGATAAAAATAGCATAATAACTCAAAAACCATTAACATATAATTTTGATGATTTAAAAGAATTTAAAATGCATATAGATGAATTATTAGAAAAACAGTATATACAAAAAAGCAATATTAACACAATAGTCCAACATTTATAGTAAATAAACATAGTGAACAAAAAAAACGGAAAAAGTAGAATGGTTATTGACTATAGAAATTTAAATGCAAAATCTATGACATATAATTATCCAATATCAAATAAGATACTAAAAATAAGACAACTACAAGGATATAATTATTTTAGTAAATTTGATTGTAAATCAGGATTTTACCACTTAAAGTTAGATGAAAATTCTAAGGAATTAACCGCATTTACAGTACCACAAGGATTTTATGAATGGAACGTATTACCATTTGGATATAAAAATGCACCAGGTACATATCAATATTTTATGGATAATTATTTTAAACAATTACCTAATTGTATAGTATACATAGATGATATACTACTATATACAAAAACTAAAGAGGAACATTTAAAATTATTAGAACAATTTACAGATATAATAGAAAAATCGGGAATAAGTTTAAGTGAAAAGAAAGCCAAAATTATCAAAAACCAGATAGAGTTTTTAGGAATATAAATAGATAAAAGTGGAGTAAAAATGCAACAACATATAGTACAAAAAATAATAAATTCAAAAGAAGAATTAGATACAAAAAAGAAATTACAATCATTTTTAGGATTAGTAAACTAAGTAAGAGAATATATACCAAAATTAGCAGAAAACCTAAAGCCTTAACAGAAAAAATTTAAAAAGGATGTAGAATATAATTACAACGAAGAAGATAAAAAACAAGTCCAAAAAATAAAAATACTTTGTAAAGAATTACCAAAATTACAATTCCCAGACGAAAATAAAAAATTTACATATATAGTAGAAGCAGATGCAAGTGAATATAGTTATGGAGGAGTACTTAAATATAGGTACAAAAATAAAAAATTAGAGCATCATTGCAGATACTACTCAGGTATGTTTAATGAAACAAAAATAAAATGAAAAATAAATAGAAAAGAATTATGTTCGTTATATAAATGTTTATTAGAATTTGAACCATATATTGTATATAATAAATTTATTGTGAGAACATATAATACCCAGGTTCGATGGTGGCTAACAAAGAAAATACAAAATTTAGTTACAACAAAAAAAAATTTGGAGACTAGTATTAAATATATTAAATTTTACATTTACAATTGAAGTAATTAGTAATAACAAAAATGTTATTGCAGATTACATATCAAGACAAAGCTACACAGACTGATATAATAGAAGATGATGCTTTAGAAAAGATACTCAAAACCCTAACTACGCTTTCAATGAAAGTGGACAGTATGAGTAATGAAATAGAAAAGCTAAAGACTAATGAAGTTAAACTGAAGTCTAAAGCTACAAATCAGCTAACTCAGCAGTGTGCAGAGCTACGTCAATCGGAAGACATTAAAATTCTAGATCTAAAAGGAGACGATGGGGCACTCCATAAAACCCATAACGTTTATCAATCTACAATTGCAGGTACAAGAAAAGGTGTTAGTGGACAAAGATATCAAAACATGAATATGAATAAGATATTTGAAAAACCATTTATACCAAAAACACAAAAAGACCCCTTGTTCATACCCCCACAAATTACCACATATCGAGATAGTTTGAACTAAGATAAAAAAAATTATAACCATATAGGCCGAGGATACATAAAAAATATCTACAAAGTACAAACTTATCTAAACCTTAACCCTAGACCTAAAAATATCCAAGAACTAAACACAAACTATATAACCCAAAAATTGCAAGGTTACAACAAGCTAATCGCACTACCCAAAACCAATCCAAGCTTAATAAAAACATGTTTCGACTATGGAGTATTAAATACCGTATATACCCAAGATGAAGAAGAACTAACAGCTATAGAAGAATTACATAAAGTATTCACCACCTATAAAAGAGTAACCAAAGAAAATCTATTTTATATAAAGTTTTATACTGCACCAGCAAAGATATTATACGACAAGATCAAATCAGTTATACAAGTTGTAAAAATAGGATTAACCAGAGATATGATTATACCGAAAGATATTGTACAGCAGCCAGAGATACCCAAAATCGAGATACCTGATTTTTATGCAAATAAATGACTTATTGGATTAGCTACAATTATTCAAAAATTAGCAAATAATTACATCAATAGAAACCCAATATGGAGCTATTATTCAAGAGACAATCAAATGATTTATTCAAATTCAAGAGAACTACGACAAACAGATATGGAAGATGTTAGACAATAGATAATGACGTTACTTAACCCAGAAAAACAATCTACTGCAAGAGCAATTAAGAAAGGATTTATTTCAGACGGATTATTAACAAGAAATTGCAAGATAATTGGACACAAATATCCAGACCATCAATGTTCGAAATGTAATGGAGGAGATAATATTATCCCAGAAGTCCAGCTAGAATTAAATCAAGAAGATAAGAATGCCAGCTAGAGGATAAAAATCAATGGAGCAATAATGGAAGGAGACAAGGAAAATGACATATGGAAGAAAAGTTAGCCTTTCCTGAAATTTCCTTACGTAAAGAGATAGTATATTAGTTTTTTTTTGGAATTTAGTGCCATTATTACTTTTTAACTTCCTTGTACCTACTATTAATAGCCTTTAAGACTTTTTAGCACCCATTTTGTAAAATATAAGGCACGTGTAAAGTAAGAACAGTGTAGATAAGTTTTACGCATTTTCTTAGACAATAAATATGTAAGCCTCCGGCAAGTTA
Organism: Capsicum pubescens; assembly: GCA_030864215.1. Taxonomy (NCBI): domain Eukaryota; kingdom Viridiplantae; phylum Streptophyta; class Magnoliopsida; order Solanales; family Solanaceae; genus Capsicum; species Capsicum pubescens. The sequence goes on from CM061543.1 coordinate 86,071,199, forward strand.
AGGGCAAGTCTTCATGTGTTGAAGCAAAAGACCTCCCTTGTAAACAAAAAACTTTTGCATTATTTAATAAAAATAGATACATTTTCAAGAAAAAACTATGGATCATCAAACAGCTATGGAAAATCCAGAATTATCAAATCTACCAGAACAAATATATTTATTTATGATTATGAATAGCTAAATTCATAAATTTCTGACAATCATGATATGATAAAATAAGTTCATGTTAGTTACTTTATAGTAGAATTATTCAAAAAATAGCATGTTAAGAAGTTTATTAGCAAAGTGGAAAAGGAGAAAAATACCTAAGAACTATGCCATCTTAAGGGTAAAACTGGTGAGGCAAGAAAGCCGTGATAGGGGAGTAGCCAGAGTAGAGGCGCTGTTTAAGGGAAAAGTATCCAGATTACCATGCTAATAGTGATTGAAGAACATGTTATTTAAGAATAATCTAGTATATAGTAATCTAAAATGATCATAATTTGTTATGTGTATGATTGAAGGGAATATTTTGAAAAAACATCATATGAAAAATGAATACTTATTTATCTGACGAAATGGTAGATAAATTTAAAGTACTTGTGTTTGTATGTACTTAAGGATATAGAAATTCTAGATATAAGAAAAATCATATTGGAAAAAATATTTGATAAATATTTTATGACTAGAATAAATTATATACCACACCTACCTAACTACTCTTACAAATACCTACATACTAAACCTACACATCAGTTATGATAAATTATGTATACTTACAATATTGGAAAATGGATATAAAAAATATACAATTAATAGAAAAACTAATGAAAACAAATTTAGAAGAATATATGAGAACCAAAGATATAAAATATATAGAATACCTTAATATAGAGGAATTAATAAGATTAAAACAAACAATTAAAGAATATTATGAAAAAGCATTTAATTAACCCGCCTAAATGACAGATAATTTTTAAATACTAGTTTTATACATACTTAGAGATATATAAATTATAGACGTAAAGAAAATAATATGGGAAAAAATATTTAACATTGAAGATGAAGAGTTAGATATACATAAGATAGAAGACGAGTTAGGAGAAATATACTTAAGTGATGACAATCACTATTACTACCTAGATAATTATTCAGATGGATATTATACAGATTAAGAAATGCTAGAATATATTCAAAGAGTTAGAGAAAAACAAAGTTGGCTATACGAAGAAATTAATTATAGAAATCAAATTAGAAAAGGAAGAGAACAATTAAAAGAAAGAATAATTTGGATAAATAAAACCATAAAACAACTAGAATTAAAAGACTGTTTAGAATATGATTTAGACATGGAATTATTCATAGACGAAAAAGACAGGATAATTAATGAAATAGATAACGTAGAATTTAATATCAGGTATAGTACAATTAGAATAAATTATTACAAAGAAATTTGCAGTATCACAACTACATTAGGATAAAATGATAGACTATGAGTATTTAAAATATTGGAGACAAGATATGGAAGAAATAAGATTAACAGAAATACTTATGAAAGAGAATTTAATTGAATATTTTAGAACAAAAGATATAGAATATTTAAAATACCTCCAAAATAATATACAAGAATTACAAAGACTAAGAGAAAAAACTAAAGAATATTACAGTAAAGCATTTAATCAAATACCACCTAATCACCCCCCAAGATATGAACATTAATAAAATTAAAATAAATACACTAAAGATAAGAATATTTAGAGAAGTTAAGAAATATCCACGCACAAATAAAAATAGATCCATTAGAGCTATAATAGATTTATTTAAGTTATCCGATTTATCCGATCCATGGAAGAGTAGTTGGATGATGTAAGTTATACAGGTAAAGTAATAATATTATTACAACCTTAGTTGAATTATATTCCATTCAAGATATCATGATTTATTTTTCTTAATTCTATTTTATGATTATATGGACTAACACGATCGGCCGATGATGCCTCCCAGTACGTGTGGTTGTATTGACCCTACTCTTCTACATTCCTTCTTGGGATGTAGACTGGATGCAGGTTAGTATGTTATTACATTTAATCCAGTATTTCTTTAAAACAGAAGTCTTTCACATATTTTTAGTTGGGTAATAAGGGTTCTCTGACCTACTTAGATAGCGTAGGTGCCCACATGATCCAGTATTTTTTATCGTGACAGTTGGTATCAGAGTGTTAGGTTCACTGATCCTACAAGTACAAGAGCAATGTCAAGCAGAGTTTTGTAGATTGGTGTGTAGGGCCCCACACCCAATCTTTAAAAGGCTATGATGCACGTAGAAGCCTATTTTCTTTCTTTCTCTCCATCGTGTCATCCTAATCTTGGACTATTCTATTGAATTCAGTTGGTATCTAGACAATTCTAATTGATATCTTAACAGAGCTCAATTGGAATGTAGTTGATTCCAAATGGTATCTTAGTAATTTTGAATGGAAATCTAAGAGATTTCAATTGGTATCTGTTAATAAGGTCAAAAAGTTATTGTTAATAGGTAAAGACTTGTGAAAGTTGTGAACTTATTGATTTTTTGTGTTTGATATTTTGCTAAACTTGTGTTTCTAGATTTTTGTCATTGTTGTGAATTATTTTTGTTTGAATTTAAGTGATGAAAACTGACTAATTTATTTTTCTTGATAATTGTGATGAGATTATTTGATTTTTTGTTATTGTGAAACTAGCAATTCTATGGTGCTTACTTATTTTTTGTACTATTATAATGATGAAATTGATGGTATGAGAATTGAGAGGACGATATGAGAACATGATGTCAAGAAAAAATTGTGAAAAAAAGAGACATGAATAAAAGACTGAGGTGATATATGTTTTCCGTAATGAGAGGTTCTTGTTAATGATGTTGTGGATTGATCCTTGTATAGTTCGATTATTTGTTATTATGTGAGGATCCTTGTATGGTTTGGTCATTGAGACTATATTTAGAATTTTTGTGCAGTTCTATTATTAAAATTATAATGGTTTCCGTGTGAGTACTAGATAAGTGACATTATCTTTGAGTTCCTTATGTGAATGAATTCTTAATGCTTGGCAAAATAATGAGTTTAAATAAAAGTGACAATAACTAGTAGTGGTTATTGATACCTATAGAATTTGATCGATAACTTGTCTGGAATGTGATACTGGTGATGAGAATGTTAATGACTTGTAATTGATTTATTTTGTTTGGCCTTTCTTATGTACTAGTGATGTAGGGACCACTTTTGAGGTGTTTAAGTGAGAAGTAAACCCATAATAAAAATATTGTTAGGTTGAAATAAGAATGACTCTGTATATCTTAAATTGGTGTTAGTGATGTAAAAGTGGTTTGGCTTGACCATGAAGTATTTGTCATTGACAAATATTGAGTTAGTGATTATCTGGGCATAAGTTTTAGCTGTGGATTTATGCATTAGATAAAATCTTGAGAAGATAAATTATTGTTGACTTGGCCTTGTAGCTGAATTATGCATTTATATGTCCCATAGGATTGGTTGATATATGACACTTTTAAAGTATAGTAATTCCCATAATGGTGGCAATGCGAAATCAAATGGCTTAGTTACACTCATAAAATAATTAAGAATGATCCTGAATTAAGAAATCGAGTACCACTTCGATACGGAGATGAATATTGATATTACTTATTTATGAAGAATCGGGTATCGCGCCAGTATGAATATGAATATTGATGATATTTATTTATGAATAATCGGGTACCACGTCGGTACGGATATGAATATTGATATTACTTATTTATGGAGGATCGGGTACCACTCCAATATGAATATGAATATTGATAACATTTATTTATGAAGAGTCGGGTACCACGCCAGTATGGTAGATGGACTTAAATTGTTCCCTGCAGGTCATGACTAGTTAGGCAAAAATAAGTCTCTTAGCTTGTGTGTATAAATTAGTGTTGATTTTGAAAGATCGTGTATTTTAATAAGATAATAACATGCTAATGGTGTTCTAATTATGAGATTAGAAGGATATAATTGTTACTTACGGAAAGATTGTTAGTAGCAATGTGGCCGGCGTTAAAGATTGCTAATGAGATTTGAGTTCTCTAGTGTGTCTTATTGAGATGTGACTTGACTTGTATTTACTACTTGATTATATCTTTGAGATTGATTGTGTGATATGTATTAGAAAAAGTTAAACTTTGTACTTACTTTTATGTTGGTTGACTTGCTTTATTTATACATGTTTTAACCGTAGCTTACCAGAATGGCTAGTTATCATTCATCAATATTATAAGAGAGCATTTGGTTGTTAGCCCGAGAGTTTAGTGTGGGTTATCTATAATTATGAGTTTGTTACTGTAAATATGAGTAATGAAAAAGATAAGGTGAATAAAGAGGAATAGTGATGTATTAGCATTGGATTGTGGTTGATGGTGTGAATTAATGAGGCTAGTATATGCTAGTAGTGAATATAATATTGCTAGAGTTGGAAGAGTAGTTGGATGATGTAAGTTATATAGGTAAAGTAATAATGTTATTACAACCTTAGTTGAATTATATTCCATTCAAGATATCATAATTTATTTTTCTTAATTCTATTTTATGGACTAACACGATGGCCGATGATGCCTACCGGTACGTGTGGTTGTACTTACCCCACTCTTTTACATTCCATCTTGGGGCGTAGACCGAATGCAGGTTAGTTTGTAGTTACTAGATGGATGACGATATTCAGTACTAACTTCTGCACTATCATCCTGGCAGATTTTAGAGTCTTCGTGTTATTTATTTATTATCAGTCTATGTTGTAGTAGATAGCTCTTGTACATATCTGACTAAGTCTTGGGATAGTGAAGGACACTTGTAAGAAATTTTATAAAAATAATTATTTATTAATATTTAATTTACTTTATTATATTTAATCCAGTATTTCCTTAAAAACAAAAGTCTTCCGCATATTTTTAGTTGGGTAATAAGGGTTCTCCTAACTGCTTAGAATAGCATAGGTGCCACGGTCTAGTAGTTTGGGCCGTGACAAGTTTTAAGAAACTGAAGACAATATTTTTAAATCTTGTGGCTCTAAATTTAAGATATACTAGATATATTAATATGTCGTTTAATTTTATGGTCTTACATATATCTTGTGTAATGTTGAAATTTAAGAATTTCTAAAAAGGGATAGAAACATTCATTTTAAGTCGGATTTTAAAAAAAATATGATAAACAAATGGATAAGAAAGGAGTGTTATATTCTTACAAAATATTACTCGTATTACAAAATATTTGAGTATGATTATTATAAAGGAGTAATTTTATAAAGAGTTTAATACTATAATGGATATCATTGTTGTTACTTGTTACCGTTAGAGAATATTGTTATAGAGAAGTAAAATATAACTTGAAAAATAGGTTGTAGAGAAAATCAAACTACTATAATGAATGACTATTAAATGAGGTTTCATTGTATATATTAAAAGGGGAAAATACTACTCAATTCATTTAAATTTGTTTGATATGTTTTGATTTGACATGGTGTTTAAAAAAATATTGAAGACTTTTGAATTTTATGGTCTTAAATAAGTCATGTGAAAAATTGAAACTAAAGAGTTGCTCAAAAGTGAAAGGGTATTTTTTTTTTTTTAAAAAAAGAATAGACTAAAAAAAATAGGTCAAACAAATTGAACAAAAGAGGTCTTGTTTTTAAAATTATGAATTTAATTACATATATTTATCTAATTGTCTGTTTGGTCAAGCTTATTTGTCTTTGAAAGTGCTTATTTTTCTAAATAATGATTATTTTTTAAAAGTGAAATATATCAAGTTTTTTTGGAAGAAAATAAGTGTTTTCGGAGGTAAGCAAATTTTTTTTTTTTATAAACTTTAAAAAATAGTCTTTTGCCAAAAGGACTTCTTTTAAAAGCAATTCTTAGAAAAATACATTTAAAAGTGATTTTAAAAAGTTTGATCTAACAGTAATTATTGTGCAAAAGTAGGTTTTTTAATTTATTAATTAAAAACAAATTATTTCTCACCGAGAGTGTTTTTATAAAAATATAATTTTCAAAATAAACTAATTTTAAAAATTTAACCAAATAAAATATAATTTCTGAATTTTAAATTCTAGTTGGTAATGTACACGAGCATTTTCCAACTAGATCCACTTTTGTTGTGTAAATCAAGTGGTCACCTGCTAGTTCCAAAAATATTCATCTTCACTTGTCTACATATTATATTAAAATAGATATTCAATAACATTTATTCAGCTTGAAAAATTAATAATTAATTAATTTATATTTATTTATTTTAGTTATTAATTATAATTATTTTTTAATATATTTCTCAAAAAAATTGAATAATTTATTTAAAGGATAATATAATAAAATTATTTTTACTATTATTTATTATTTTTTAATATGTATGTCAAGTAAAAAGTAGACAACTATTGATAAACGAAGAATAGCTTATTTATGATTTATCCCATATCTCCTCTCAGAAGTTAGGTAACCATTTTTAAAATTTTATACGAGTAGTGTATTAGGTGAGATTACCTGTTGATGTGAATTTATTGTATTAGGTGAGAGTATCCAGGGATGACTCAATTCTATAAAAAGAAAATAAAGTATTGTATTATAAATTGGAGAACACATGAATCGCATGTCTAGCGGTAATTCCAAAGTATATTGTAACAATAAATCATGTATTACTCCTGTCGTTAACGATTGTATGATATATTCCCTTCATCTTATTTTATGTGGTATTATTTGAGTTAGTATAATATTTTTTTAAAAAAAATACTTTTTTCATTTCTTTTTATATGTACAATTCATTTTTTAAAAGTCAAAAAATATAAATTTTGATTTACATTTTAGGAGCATTTCTTAATCATATTGAGAAAAGAAAAATTGCAACTTATAGTAGTAAATCTTAAATATTCAAATTTAAATTTTAAAATATTGAATAAATATAATCAAGCTTAACTTTAAAAATTAGTCAAATCGACTCTCGAAAAGCGAAATGTGCATCTAAAAAGGAATGGAAGGAGTAAACTTTTGAAACTTGTGATCAATTTTTTTTAAATATTTATGTGATTGTTAATCATTTCATTAAAGGTAAAAAGAAAATTTTAAAATTAAAATTTTTCAAATTAAATTAAGATGATATTCTTTTCGAGACAGAAAAAGTACAATTCAAAAGAAATACTTTCTAAAAATTTGGAACTATACAAATAATACCTTGCTAACTGTTTACATGACACACACAAAAAAAAATATTACAGCCTATCAAGAGAGGTCAACTTCTACTCAAGGAGGAAATCTAATACATAGGGCCCTACACAAGCTAGAGAGTAGAAGACAAAGAAAAGGATTCTAACTTCATTTCATTCTTTATCTTTATTTTTCATCCGGTGTTCGAAACCCGCATTGGAGCCCGACTAATTCGAATTCGCACCGGATAAGGCTTCATTTGTGGGGTAGCGCTCCCAACAGAGTTTTCCCCATGCTCAGGGTCGAACCCTCGACCTCTGGTTATGAGTAGAGCAACCTCATCCGCTGCACCACAATCCATGTTGGTATTTCATTCTTTATCAATATACTCGCTAACTACTACTGCTAGTTATTTATGTTGTTTTCAGTGTTTTCGGGTATAAGAATCTGTATTTAGGAACAACAACTTCAACACAAGTTCAAGTCTAAAAACAAGAACACCTATGAAGTTATATAACACCCTCAACACAAGATAAAAAAGACCTTTCAAAGAAGTGTTTTTTTTTTCCAGAAATTTAGATGAAACAGAAAAGGCCAAGTCCTTCGACTTCACGAAGTGTCCTTAATGAAATAATTCCCTTCAAGTACCCAAGGTTGTGGAATTTTTCTTCCAGGATAAAATGGCCTAACAATCCGACTGTAGTGGTACCTCAAACGATCGAAATCTCTTCGAACTCACTCAACGATTAGATAATCAGACGAAGTATAATTTCAGAAAACAAGAAGAGCTTTATTGCAAAATAATTTTTGTACCTAAACCTGTGGATAAATGCAGGTTTATATAGATATCAATTGCCCCTTCCAAAAGGTGGCAATGGTTCATCCAAAAAGGTGTATCCTTTGGAAGAGTCATGTCTGTTCATTTGAAACATTGTGTCTTTTTCTAAACAGACACAACTATCCGAACAATCACTCTTTTTTCAAAACAATATGTCTTTTCCTCAAAGGTTGTTTCCCTCCATTTTCCATTCACACCAATTGAACCTAACAATCCCCCACATGAATGGGGAATGACTATTCTTTGTAAAACTTTACGGACAAGAATGTGATCATCAAGCAAAGACTAATTGCATCTGGATAAGTGGGATTCCCTTTGAACTTTTCGTAGTGAACATGCATCGGATGCACTCGGTCAATCGGTAGATTTGATATCTTTGAACCGTTGAGCTTTAATATACACCTAGACAACACATGTCACACAACCAGCCTTTTACCGTTTATGGTTCTCACGGTTTTGTTCATTTCAGCTATGAACACGTCCCGGTCTCATGATAGCTTAGAGAATAGGCCCTTACTAACATTCTCCTTGAAGCGGCTTCGACTTCTCCCTCACATAGGTGATGTCTAAACGTTCAATCCTGTAGATTAAACTAATTGGTCAAATCTTCCAAATTTAGATAATCACTAAAGACTTCACACCATAAGTCTTATCCTTGTTTACTAAACATTGTCCACATCATGAGAATAAGTTAGGGATTTGACAATGTTGAACCTGTCAGAGACAACTTTGCTTGATGTCCTTGAACCTTGCTCTTGGGATCTCCAGTTTTCTAGAAAGAGCTACCGCCATGCTGACTTATCCTAGGCCGTAAACCCATTCCCTTGTATTTTCTCTCAACTCTTTCTCTAGACAGGCCTTTTGTAAGTGGATCCAATACATTATCCTTTAACTTTACATAGTCAACAATGATAATTCCACTAGAGATAAGTTCTCTAACGATATTATGTCTCCATCTTATGTGACGAGATTTACCATTGTACATCATGCTCCCTGCCTTACCTATTGCCACTTGGCTATCACAGTGTATACATACTGGTGCCACTGGTTTAGGCCAATAAGGAATATCTTCCAATAATTTTTGGATCCATTCTGCTTCTTCACCGGCTTTATCCAAAGCGATAAACTCAGATTCCATTGTAGAGCAAGCAATACATATCTGTTTGGATGATTTCTAAGAGACCGTTCCTCCACCGATAGTAACTAGATATCCACTCATGGATTTTACTTTGTTCGATCCGGTTATCCAATTTGCATCACTATATCCATCAAGTACAACGGAATATTTATTATAATGCAAAGCATAGTCTTGAGTGTATTTAAGATACCCCAAAACTCTTTTCATTACCATCCAATGAGTTTTATTGGGATTACTCGTGTACTGACTCAACTTACTAATAACACATGCTATGTTTGGTCATGTACAATTCATGATATATATTAAACATCCCAACGCTCTTGTGTACTCCAACTGTGAGTCACTTTTACCCTCATTCTTTTAAAGTGCGAAGCTCATATCCAATAGAGTCTTGGCAATACCAAATTCCAAATACTTGAATTTGTCAAGTACCTTTTCAATGTAATGAGACTGTGACAATGCCAACCCTTATGAAGTTCTATGGATTCTTATTCCTAAGATCACATTCGCAACCCCAAGGTTTTTCATATAAAACTTTCTCTCAAGCATTAGTTCCGTAGAATTTACGTCAAAAATGTCTCTATTGATGATCAACGTATCATCCACATACAAACAAACAATGACTTGGTGGTTTGGAGTGTCTTTAATGTAAACACAATTATCATATTTATTTATCTTGAACCCATTTGCCAACATAGTTTGGTCAAACTTCGCATGCCATTGTTCAGGTGCTTGTTTTAGTCCATAAAGTGACTTAACAAGTTTACACATCTTATTTTCTTTTCCTGGAACCACAAAACCCTCAGGCTGTTACATGTAAATTTTTTCCTCCAATTCTCCATTTAGGAATGTTATTTTCACATCCATTTGATGGATTTCAAGACCATATACCGTCGCTAAGTTAATTAACATCAGAATTGATGTTATCCTCATTATAGGCAAGTATGTATCAAAGTAATCAAGGCCTTCCTTTTGTTTAAAGCTGTAACGCCCTGAGTCTGTACCTTGGGCGTCACACGGTGCTTACAATACCTAAGGACCATAAGCTAACCCATGACTAGTACCTGCTATTAGTACTGAATAATAATACTAAAATGATACGGAAGTATAATAGAAATTCCATAAGGTTCTCTAACATTGAAAACAATTACTGAAATACTAATAGTAATACTGTAAAGAAAAACTGAAAATCTATATAAAATAGTCAAGCCTAAAAGCCTCTAACTGTCTGAATAGGGAGATGGTGGGACAAGCCCCCAACTAACTCCAACAACTAAATATACTAAACTACTAAAATACTGAAATAATAATTGTGTCCTCAAAATATGAGGAATCACCACTATAATGTTGCTGGTCACTTGAACTGTTAAGTATGGTCTGTAGCCCCTGCATCTGAACCTATGATATGAGACATCATAGTGAAAAAGACAAGGTATGCATCAGTACTTTGAATGTACTGGTATGCTAAGTGAGGTAGGCTGATATATGTGGGTTTTTATGCATGAACAATTACTAACTGAATTATATAGATATAAATGAGAGTACATGGATAACTGAGATTGTTGTAAATACAGAGTATGCAACGCTGTGCATATATATATAAATATATATATTATAACTGAGATCATACTGAAACTAAATACTGAGTGACTGATGTCTGAGATTACTAATAACTGGGTTACTATTTCCGACAATCCTAATTCTGTAGAACTGAAATGAGTTCTATACTTAGTCTTAAGCTAAAACAGTAACTATGGAAGTGTTAATCTAACCAACATACCCCGATTATAAACTGAGTCGGGGTCCAACCTGTAACCCCAGTTGGAAGGGTATTAGTACCTTGCCAAGGGATACTAACAATGCTGGGTCAATCCTAATCTGGCAGGAAGACTCATGAATTATGTTTATATATATAATTGCGTCAACCCTAGTCTGGCAGAAGGACATCTTACCCTACGTAGGCTACGTAGTTTTATAACGCAGGGAAAGCTACTAAGGGTCAAACCCTCTGTTGGCAGGAATGCCCCCATCCCTAGGTTCACTCGGTGCTGAAACCTACTCCCAACTGAATAAACACTGAACTGATTACTTGACTGTACTAGGCTTGGCTGAACTGTTACTGATCGTATTGACTGACTGAACTATACTAAGTTCACTGAATTCTATAACTGACTGAGTACTACTGTTCGTAACTTTACGGGAGACTATTTTGAGCTACTGTACTTCTAGTTAAACAACTAGATTTTCAGGTAATGAATACCCCAGGACTCGATAGCATCAATACTACTAAAACATAATAATACTTGAAAACATGGCAATAGTCAATTGTTAACATTGCAATCACTTAGACATTTTGTCAAACACTTGGAAGTCATGAACTTGTACATGACAAGGGACACATGCCAACTTATTATAAATACACTATTCAATCAAAAAGGACTTTCTATCAAACAATTTCAATGCATAACTTTAGCATGGAAGTAGTTTAATCATGTAGTGATAGAATGAATTCATTACTAAGATCACCAAAGGATCATAATGGCCAATTTATTCACCTAGGCATTTTATCAAACACTTAGGAGGCATAACCTTACACTTGGGAATGAACAATATGCTAATGCATCATAACTACGACAATCATTTCACAATTCAAGGGTTTTTGACAAGGGAATTACATCAATCAAATACATGTTATTTTATATTCATGAAACTTTCAGTTAAATCTTAGATTGAAAACCGAACATCAATACATGCATGAACACAATCCAATTCAAACGTGTAAATCGTGAATTCAATGATCTTGTAGTTTAAAAAGGATTCTTGAACTCCAAGGGTGGAAAGAAACCCAAGGATGAACACCTAACATACCTTGATTGTTGATTTTCTTGAGAGTTGTGTGTCACGACCCGAACTAGGGCCTGGACGTGATGGACATCCCGAACCATGAAGGCCCGAGCGTCCACTCGATCTGTTATCATGCACAACATTCATATAATAAAAAAGATGCGGAAATATAATTTGATACGGAAACATGGTCATACTCTGGATTCAGTTTAACAATAAGAAATGAAATTTGAAATCAACTAAACAACATCTGGAACAGTCTGCGAAATCTCTACTATATCTCAAAACTGTTCTAAAAACTGGAACAACGCCCCCAGTGGACCTAAACCAAAATAAATAACATAATCTGAAAGACACAGACCTTCTGGAATTAAGAAGGCTCACCAACTGCACATTTCACTGCTATCTAAAAACTCTATTGTTGGGGGTCAATACAAATGTACTGGTACGCAGAGCAAACCCAAAATAATAATTTATATTCAACATATATAAGAGAAATTTAAAATAGTTCATAAACATATCATATGGTAAGAAATCACATGGGCATTTTCGAAAGACTCTGTAAAATCATCTGAACTCAGAGACATTCTTTGTTTTACTTCTGCGCTAGGCGGTATACCCTACAACTCTGAAAATCCACGGGCTATATGGAAGCTTCCATTAACTCGGAATCCAAGCCCCCAACTCAAGTGTGCCGCAAGGGTCGGAGTCGTTGAATCTACTATGCCACACGGCCGTCGCCAGCGTATAATAATAATCTACCCGTATCGGTAAATACGGTTTCAGGCTAAGAGTTACTTGAACTCAATCCCTCTTCGGGTAACCACCAACCCTCTTTAAGCCCATTTTTAACTCTTTTAAAATCATGCATCTTCTGAAAACATACTCTGAAATCTCTTATCTTTTATGGCATACATACTTATCGTATTGTCATACCATTGACCTGCAAGTCACATCTCTGAGCCATTAATAACATATTATAATCTTTGTTTTCAAAACATAAGTTTGGGACCACCATATCAACAAATTAATTCAAAGAAACTCTTTCTCAAACCTCATGTAAACACATGCAAGAAGCTCTCTTTGTCAAACATTTCAATAATACAAGGTGGTCATGTCAAATTTCTCAATCACATGCAACTCTTTCTCATTTAAAACAAGGATGTAATTATATCAAGAAGCTCCCTCTCATCATCTCTAAATTATTCTCAGACACTAAGGTATTGAGAAAACTAATTTCAAACCATAAATCGTGTATTTCAAATCATTCACAATAAGATCATAAAATTGAATTCATCACAAGAGAGGGACTTCATAATCTGTGCTCTCAAACAAATCTTAAATTTCAATTTCATACATATACATATACTTATAAATCAATTTGAGGGGATGAGTACTAAAGGCCAAAACAACAATATCAATAACATGCATAAAGTATAATAAAATCATGGATTTCAAACCCCTTTAAAATATTCATGCTTGATAATATTTAAATCATATTTGAGTGTTTTTAACAAGCCCATGTATTTTTAGGATAAACCTCACGTACCTCAAATAGGAAATTAGAGACTGATTCTTGAAGCCTACAGTTTGGGGATTCCAAATCTTCAATCAATTTCGAAAACCCACGGTTGAATCCTGAGATTCTTGGAAGAGGTTTTGGGATGCTTAGGGTTTTTGCTTTGTAGAGAATGAAGATTTGGACATAAAGTGCTTTTGTTATGCCATTGATTGTATGTTTATAGACGGATTGGGGATAGGGTAATTTCCCAAAATACCCCCATTTTAACCCTTAATGTGACCGGAAAAATATAATTGGGAGCCCAATTTTACAGGCCACCGCGATGCGCCACTATCGAGGTGGCTCACTAGAAATTGATGAATAAGATTCTTGGGGTCACCGCGATGAAGAGCCATCGCGTTGTCCCATAGGTTAGGACCTAGAACTTTAGCGCGACGTTCCACAATCGCACTAGGCTACTGGAATTTGACAATTGCTAAATAGATCCCCTCCGCGACGCGCCAAGCGCTAAAATGATGGTTTTTGTTCTAGCCCAAAATGCAGGGTGTTACATTATCTCCCCCTTGGGATCATTCATCCCCGAATGATGGGTAAGAACGTTGAAGCTTAAAGGTATGGAATAAAGTGAACACGATGTGTCTTCTAAGAAAGGATATAACTTATCTGAAACGTTTAAACTTCTATCATGAAACTAAATTCTGAGCTGACTTTCCCTTACTTGTTTTAAGGAGCTGATTCACGCTGAGAGTTTAGGATCCCCCCCCCGAAGTGTTTATGCTCAAATCACACACATTAGATCTTGAAGTGATAACTTATGTAAGTACAAATCATGAGGCAATAAGATTTAGATCGTACAAAGGTATTACACTGTCTGAGCTAAAATAGCCGAAAAATTTGTGATTATGTGCTAAACTCTTATGAACTGAGTCATGACTAAATAACTGAATCTGAAACATGATGCTTCAACTGAATGGAGTTCGCAACTTACACAGATGGAATAGATTATCTTTTGGGATGTTCATACGCATTGGACTTCAGATAGTAGGACTGGGTGAAAAGGTGGAAAAACCACAGTAACTTGTCTGCCTGACTATTAAGCTGAATTGTTGGTTACATAGACTGAATTATACTGGACACTTATACTTAACTGGAGTATCTCTTCAACACTCTTTCTAAAGAAGTCCTGGTAGCATTAGGGAGCAAGGAATCTTAGGCATGATTTACACAAGACATCCAACTAAGGAATCACAACCTTGGCACTACTCTATTGTATGGAATATAGAAATTTAACTCATAAGCTAGGATAGAATTTCCGGGCCTTAGGCAATGCAACTTCTTACTTTCAAGGTTACCCACACTTCTAAAATACTCTCTCAAATATATTTTCCCCTTAAACACCATGCTCATTGATTATACTTATTTTTCTACACATGGCCGCTGATATTTCCACCAACTAATGTCTAAAGGGAACTAAATCCCTTTACCGTCTTCAAGCCTAACTCAAAATCACAAGAAGCACGACATAATACTATAGTACTAGTCTGAATCATGAATTCAGTACACCCTGCCTTTCATAATTCCTCATCTCATGCATAATTCTTATTCCCACTCCAGTAATCACCTTCAACTTCATATTAGACATTCACAAACACTCAAGGCATCCATCCATATGCACACAAACATGACATTCAAGCCTATCTTCATACCCACATATGAACTTCTAAACAACCACTCATAAAACATATTTCTCATATTCTTTAATACTTCTATCCATAACAACTTTCCTGCACTATTCAAATGATACACATAAAATATTCTCAACTAACCAAGCCATACACGAAACTTCACCTCAAAATTCTTTCAACTTAAGGACTTACATAAAACAAGCACACAACAATTTTTCCAAAATATAACACATAAAACTTCAACTAACCTTGACATGTATCAAAGACTCGGCTTCAAACTTACTCCACAATTACCACCTTAACTCAAATAAGCATACAACCATCTTTCATCAACAAGAAATGTTTACTCTTTCCTATCTAAGCAACTGTTCATCATCACTATCTCGACCTAAGGAAAAACGTCACTAAAAAATTGGAATATCAGAATACAGAACATGAGGGGAGTTCTAAGCATAACTTGATACCCTACCGAGGCGTGAGAAATAGAGAACTCATAGCACGGACTCATTAAAGAGATCTAATATGAGGACGTACCTGATATAAATCTGAATTTCACTGATCGCTAAGAGTATCATATGTGCACAAGAGTCATGAACTGCATGACCTGAATTTTTGGAATTCATAACTTACGGAAAGTGATTCTGACTGCTGAACAAACTGGGAACTTATCATACTAGGAACTAGGAGAGTACATGATTCCTTATCATATGCATGAAAATGAGCTATGATCATGAAGCTTAAACATAAAGCATGAGTATGTATCGGAATAACTGAAGTAAACTGCTAAAATAAGAATAGATTGAGCATCATTCTTTCTCACGGCCAATTCCACAACTTACTGGCATATTTATTATCATCTAAAAACTTGACTTGGTTACTCATTCTATCATCTCCCTCTTAGATTTAAGCCCCTACTCTAAGTCTGTGAACCACTATATACACTCTGGTATAAACTAAAATCACTTTACTCTAGATTCGGGGATATAACAATACGTATAAAACTAAACTTATCCTGTAAGACGGTATCTTCATGTATAGCAACCAATACTAATACCTCAGCTAGTATTGGTAGCTAATCTAGCCATTTTCATAATTCAAGCAAACAACAACTCACCTTAGCTAATAACTCTTTCTCTACCTTCTACTAAACTAACACACAAGGACGTATCACTTTAATACCAACTCAATCTCATGCCAAAAGATTCGGCTATACATACATTCAATAAATTGCCCTTACCACTTTTCTTGCAATTACGCCTTTAAACCCCCAGTTCCAACCAATACAAGAACAACAAGATGAACAACAAGTTTCTATTGAATCAAAATAGGCCTTACACAGCTTTGCTAGACTTTAATTCTGTGTTTTGAACAAGAAAATGAGAGAAATGACAAGACAACTATGCTAGTGAATCGAAAGAGTCCCACACAGCTTCACTAGACTTTGAGTTTCAACAATACAATGATAACAAGATTACAAGAGATAGAAACTCGATACACAATAATCAATGATATAAGAATACATATCTTACTTTGTATGAATAAAAATCTGAGTCAAACACTTCCCCCACAAACTACCATACAATACAGACATGCTACTAGCTACCATATTAGTCTATCACTATAAAGGGGTAAATCATCCTCAGACATCGGTTATTCAACTAAAATATTTATTTACACAATAGTCACCCTCACTCTGACTTCTAACCTTATGACTTCATATCACCAGCTTCTTGGTCTAATCTCATTACCAATAGGTCATGACAATAACACTGTAACTTATACTACTATTCGGGTGAAAATATAGTTCCAACATTCTGCTACACATCATTCCCTTTTTTAGGCATGCCATCTGCAACTTAAATTTTGAAAAGGACTGAATACACTTAATACTGGAGGTTGAAAAGAATGATTTTATCAAGATCAAGGTTCACACTAGAATCAATACTCTCTGAAGCACTAACGGACTATTCTCAAACCCTTGCACAATTTTAAAATCTTATATGGCTCAATCATAAAGGACCATACCATTTAAATTCTAAACTTTTAGACTTGATTCACCTCAACAATGAGACATCTCTGAGCACATCAAAGTAAGGAAAGAATTGGGATAACTTTACTTTCGTATGGGAAATATCATATCACGAGTTAGAGTATGAAAGAGGAATATTCTGACTCCATAGAACAAACTAGAACATGAAGAAATAAAAATATTCCTAAACGCCTAGTAGCCTTCTGCCTATAAGTGTGGTGTGCTACACACCCATAAATAAGACTCTACCTGACGCGATTTCGCAGACACCCTGGGACCATGAACCATTCTCTAATACCAAGTTTGTCATGACCCAAACTAGGGTCTGACCGTGACGGACATCTCGAACCATAAAGGCCCGGGTGTCCAACTCTATCTGGTAATCATTCACAATATTCATACAATAAAAGAAGATGCGGAAATATAATCTGATACGAAAACATGGTCATACTCTGGATTTAGTTTAACAATAAGGAATGAAATCCAAAATCAACTAAACAACATCTGGAACAGTCTGCAAAATCTCTACTATATCTCAAAACTGTTTTGAAAACTGGGACAAGGTCCCAGTGGACCAAACCAAAATAAATAACATAATCTGAAAGACATAGGCCTTCTGGAATTAAGAAGTTCCAACAACTATATACTTCACTGCTATCTAAAAACTCTACTGTTTAGCAGGACCTCAGAACTGAGCTTTAGACCCTGGGAGGTAGGGGGTCAATACAAATGTACTGATACGCAGAGAAAATCCAAAATAATATTTATATTCAACATAAATAAGAGCAATTTAAAATAGTTCATAAACATATCATATGGTAAGAAATCACATGGGCACTTTCCAATACTCTGTAAAATCATCTGAACTCTAAGACATTCTTTGTTTTACTTCTGCGCTAGGTGGTATACCCTACAACTCTAAAATTCCACGGGCTATATGGAAGCTTTCTTTAACTCTGCAGCCAAGCCCCCAATCCAAGTGTGCCGCAAGGGTCGGAGTCTCTAAATCTACTACGCCACACGACCGTCGCCATCGTACAATAATAATCCACCCGTATCGGCAAATATAATTTCAGGATGAGAGTTACTTGAACTCAAGCCTTCTTCGGGTAACCACCTAACCCTCTTTAAGCCCATTTTTAACTCTTTTAAAATCATACATCTTCTAAAAACATACTCTGAAATCTCTTATCTGTTATGGCATACATACTTATGGTATCGTCATACCATGGACTTGTTTTCAAAACATAAGTTTGGGACCACCATATTAATAAATCAATTCAAAGAAACTCATTCTCAAACCTCATGTAAACACATGCATGGAACTCTCTTTGTCAAGCATTTCTATAATATAAGGTGGTCATGTCAAATTTCTCAATCACATGCAACTCTTTCTCTTTTAAAACAAGTATGTAATTATATAAAGAAGCTACCTCTCATCATCTCTAAATCATGCTCAGACACTAAGGTATTGAGAAAACTAATTTCAAACCATAAATCGTTCATTTCAAATCATTCACAATAACATCATAAACTTGAATTTATCACAAGAGAGGGACTTCATAATCTGTTCTCTCAAACAAATCTTAAATTTCAATTTCTTACATATACATATACTTGTAAATCAATTTGAGGGGATGAGGCCTAAAGTCCAAAACAACAATATCAATAACATGCATAAAGTATAATTAAATCATGGATTTCAAACCCCATTAACAAATTCATGCTTGATAATCTTTAAATCATATTTGAGTGTTTTCAACAAGCCCATGTATTTTTATGATAAACCCCACATACCTAAAATATGAAATTAGAGACTGATTCTTGAAGCTTACGGTTTGGGGATTTCAAATCTTCAATCAATTTTGAAAACCCACAGTTGAACCTTGAGATTCTTGGAAGAGGTTTTGGGAGGCTTTGGGTTTTTGCTTTATAGATAATGAAGATTTGGGCATAAAGTGTTTTTGTTATTCCATTGATTGTACGTTTATAGATGGATTAGGGGTAGGGTAATTTCCAAAAATACCCCCTTTTTAACCATTAATGTAACCAGAAAAATATAACTGGGAGCCCAATTTTATGGGCTACCATGACGCGCCACTATCGCGGTAGCTCACTAGAAATTGACAAATGGGATTCTTGGGGTCACCACAATACGGAGCCATCGCATTGCCCCACTGGTTGGGACCTGGAACTTCAGCGCGATGCACCAGAATCGCGCTAGGCTACTGGAATTTGACAATTGCTAAATAGACCCCCTCCGCAATGCACCAAGCATTAAAATAATGGTTTTCGTTCTAGCCTAAAATGCGGGGTGTTACATTGTGGTGAATTTCTTGGAACTTGAATCTTGAATTTGATGGGTTAGGGTTTGTTCTTGAGAGGATTTTGTGAATAATGTGTGAATTTTCCCCTTAGGATGGCTTAATCTTATGTTTTAAGGCTGAAATAAATTGGGAAAATGACTTAATTACCCCTCTAGATGTGGAATGAAAAGAATAGAAATCATGCCCAGTGACGCGTTTGATGATGCACCATGTTAAAGATCGACACGATAGCCAATGCAATGCGTTGAAATCGCGTTGGCTCACTAGAATTTGCACTGAAGGCTGGTGATCATTCTGGTCAACGCGATGGGTGATGCGACGCGTCGAGATCGCATCGACCCACTGTTTTGGACTCCCAAACATGATTCAAATAACGTCCAAAATATCCAAAACTCATCCAAGAATACCTATTGATATTTCTGATCATGAATCGATCTTAGAATCGGCATTTTAATTAGTTAGGGTAAAAAATAAAGCCATTGAGTTATTGAGGCCAAAACTGAGACTAAGTGTCAATACTTGGCTGAAATTTTCTGAGTCTGGGACCTTTTCTCATGCTTTATAGGACTGAGTTAGACTAGGACTTTTACGGGGTATAATAATATCTCCCCCCGGGAGCATTCATCCTTGAATGAGACTGACTAAGCTGAGAGTACTGATAGTCTGAGTTTACATACTGAACATGCACAACTAAAGCATTATTACATGACTAAAACTACTGATAAATTGAGTTTTCATATTGAACATGCATAACTGAAGCATGACTGAATTATGAAGACATGACATATGGCTGAGCTATTTCATGAAGGTATGCATGATATGAGAATGCTATGCAGCTGAAACTGATATCGAGTTTGTAAATAAAATCTGAGCATGGAACTGATTAAATCTAAGAAAGATTGTTACCTTGAGATGGGTTTGAGTTTGTGGAGAAGAGGTGAGGATACTTGGTCCTCATATCTTCTTCTGCTTCCCAAGTAGCTTCCTCAATGGACTGATTTCGCCAAAGAACTTTGACCAAAGGAACTTTTTTGTTCCTCAATCTGCGAACCTGATGATCAAGAATTTTGATTGGGACTTTCTCGTAAAAGAGGTTGTTCTTAACATCTATACTCTCTATAGGGACTACAACTGTTGGGTCACTAATGTATTTTTTTAGCAAGGAGACGTGAAACACTAGGTGTACTGAAGCTAAGTCTGAAGGAAACTCAAGATCGTAAGCCACCTTCCCGAAATGGTTGAGAGTTTGGTAAAGACCGACATATCGGGGACTAAGCTTCCCCTTCTTGCCAAACCTCTTCACTTCCTTCATGGGAGAGATTTTTAAGTACATAAAAGTGCCAATCTCAAATTTGATATCTTTTCTTCTGACATCTGCATATGATTTCTTTCGACTCTGAGTTGTCTTACGTCTTTCCTTGATCAGCTGAACTTTCTCTAAGTCATTAAGTGCCAAGTCAGGACATTCTACTGTGGCCTCAACTACTTCAAACCAACCAATGGGTGATCTACATCTCCTCCTATAAAGTACCTCAAATAGAGCCATCTAAATACTAGAATGATAGCTGTTATTATACGCGAACTCAATCAAAGGTAAGTGGTCATTCCAACTGCCCTTAAAGTCAATGACACATTCTCTTAGCATATCTTCTAGAGTCTGAATAGTCCTTTCTGCTAGACCATATATCTGAGGGTGGAAGGTTGTACTAAGGTAAACTTGGTTACCAAGACCTTTTTGGAAGGCTTTCCAAAAATGAGAGGTAAAATGCGTACCTCAATCTGAAATGATGGTTAACAAAACTCTGTGCAACTTGACCAACTCTATAACATAGATCTTGGCATAATCCTCGATGGAATAGAAAGTATGAACTAGCAAGAAATGGGCTGATTTGGTCATTCTGTCTACACTGACCTAAATCGAATCATGTTGATGACGAGTACGAGCAAACCCATCACGAAGTCCATGTTCACTTTCTTCCACTTCCAAGTGGGAATACTGAACTCCTACAAAGACCCAAACCTGTTGGCATGTTGAGCACTTAGCTACAAACTCTGCAATGTCTCTCTTTATCCCACTCCACCAATAGACTTCTCACAAATCATGGTACATTTTAGTGGCCCCTAGGTGAATCGAGTAACGTGCACCATGCGCTTCTGTAAGAATCCTCTACCTCACGCCATCCACACATAGCACACATAATTTACCCTGACATCGCAACACACCATCTTCTCCTTGAGAGAAAACCTCTTTTTTCTGATCTCTGACTGACTCTTTTAGCTTGACTAAACTGGAATCTCTGTCCTATTTTTCTTTTACCTTAAAAACTAAAGATGATTCCTAACTATTCTGCACCCAAACACTACCTTCAGCTGAATCAACCAAACGAACACCCAACTTGGCAAGTTGATGAACTTTCTAAACTAACTTCTTCTTACCATCCTCAACGTGAGCAACACTACCCTTGGACAATCTACTTAGAGCATCAGCCACTATATTGGCTTTGTTCAAATGATACAAAATACTCATATCATAGTCTTTCAACAACTCTAATAACCTTCTCTGATGAAAGTTTAAGACTTTCTGAGAAAATACATACTGCAAACTTTTATGGTATGTGAACACATCAACATGCACCCCATACAAATAGTTCCTCCAAATCTTTAAGGCAAATACTTCAACTGCTAACTCAATATCATGGGTGGAGTAATTATTTTCATGGGACTTAAGTTATCTAGAGGCATAGGCTATAACCTTACCGCTCTGCACCAAACACACCCCAAACCAACTCTGAAAGCATCACAATACACAATAAACTCGTGTGAACCATCTAGTAAAGTCAAAACTGGGGTTGTAGTGAGTCGAGTCTTCAACTCCTAAAAACTCTTCTCACACGAATCTGAACACTAGAACTTGACTTTTTTCTAAGTCAATCTGGACATGGGGATGCAATAGACAGAAATCCTTCAACAAACCATCAGTAATAGCCAGTCAAACCCAAAAAACTCTTGATATTTGATGGGGAGATGGGTCTGGGCTAGTTTCTCACTGCTTTGGTCTTTTGAGGACCAACTCTAATGCCATCACCAAAAACTATATGACTAAGGAAATCTACTGACCTTAGCTAAAATTCGTACTTGCTGAATTTGGTGAATAGATGATAGGCTCTGAGGGTCTGTAATACTATTCTGAGATGGTCTGCGTGATCATGTTTGCTGCAGGAGTAGACAAGAATGTCATCAATGAAGAATATGAAGAACATTTCTAAGTACTACTTGAACATGTTGTTCATCAAGTCCATAAAAGCCGTTGGGGCATTGGTAAGGCCAAATGACATGACTAGAAATTCGAAGTGACCATACCGAGTTCTGAAAGATGTTTTCAGAATGTCACATTCTCTGACTCTGAGCTGATGATAGACTGATATGAGGTCTATCTTAGAAAAATAACTGGCACCCTAAAGTTGGTCAAACAAGTCATTGATTCTGGGAAGTAGGTATTTGTTCTTGATGGTGACTTTGTTCAACTGGCGGTATTCAATACACATTCTTAGAGAACCGTCTTTCTTGCGCATGAATAGAACTGGTGCACCCCAAGGGGAGATACTGAACCTGATAAATCCCTTATGTAGAAGGTCTTTCAACTATTTTTTTAACTCTTTAAGCTCTACTAGAGCCATTTTATATGGAAGAATAGAGATGGGCTGAGTATCAGGAAGGAGGTCTATTCCAAAGTAAATTTCCCTTTCGAGAGGAACTCCAGGAAGATCTTTGGGAAACACATATGGGAATTCACATGCTACATGCTACCAAAACTGACTCAAGATTAGGGGTCTCGAAACTAGAGTCCTTAACTCAAATGATATAATAGAAACACCCCTTAGATATCATCTTTTTTGCTCTAAGGTAGGAAAAAAGCTGACCCCTGAGTGTTGAAGTACTACCCCTCCATTCTAGGACAGGTTCATTCGGGATCTGAAAATGGACAACTCTATTTTTGCATTCAACAGAAGCATAGCATGAATGAAGCCAATCCATACCGAGAATAATGTCAAAATCTATCATCTCTAACTCTACTAAGTCTACTGAAGTTACTTTTTGAGATACCATAACCGGATAGTTCTTGTATACCCATCGGGCTATTATAAATTTACCCACTGGGGTTGAGACTGAGAAGGGCTCTACTAGGATTTTGGGACTGACTCCGAAGTCAACAGTTATATAAAGAGTTACAAAGGATGAAGAAGCTCCTAGATCTAGCAAAGCATAAATATGTAAATGATAAACTTGTAACGTACGAGTGACCGCATCAGGAGAACTTTCCTAATCCTATCGAGACTGAAGTATATAGAGTCTATTTGGGAACTTCCCACTGGTGGCACTGGAAGCGACACCCTACTGAGAAGGGTGTCCTGGTTGATCTGGGGGTGATTATGTTGACTCTGCAAACCTACCTGAGGACACTCTCTGATTCTATGATCTGGCTTGTTGTACCCAAAACATACATCACTGTCAGCTCTGCAGACACCTTGATGGTTTCTTCCATATTTCTAGCAAAAAGGATTTGCTCGGGCACTACTGACAATTCCCTGAGATTTAGAGCCTGACGCCCTATTCTTATTACCGTTTCTAAATTTAGGCACTAGAGCACTGGCTGAGAATAGAGATAATTGGGGATAATTACCACTCTCTAACTTAGGCTGAGTAAAGTTGAAGCTACCTGTTCTATCCCTCTTGTTCTCTCTCTCCTTCTCATTAGTCTTGTCCTCTTCTATCTTCTGAGCATGGACCATCAACCTAGCCAATTCCATCTTCTTAATTAGCATCGTGGTCCTATACTCTTTAACTATACTGTCAGATACCCTAGACACAAACTTACTCATCTTAGATCTACTATCAGCTAACATATAAGAAGCATATCTGGATAACTGAGTAAACTTGAGGGAATACTCCTTCACTACCATGCTTCCCTTCTTTAAGTTAATGAATTCTAGCACCTTAGCTTCCTTCAACTCCAACAGGAAGAACCTATCTAGGAAGGCAGTAACAAACTCTTTCCATTCTATAGGCGATGCATCTGCGGCCCTATCTATCTTTCATTATTTAAACCATGAGTGATCGATATCCTGCAACTGATATGCAGCTAACTCAGCACTCTCACTAGTTGTTACCCCAATATTATCTATGACCTTCTGCACCATGTCAAGGAACTCCTGAGGGTCTTCTTCAGACTTAGACCCAATAAAATATAGAGGGTTCATTCAGGATCAAATTTTAACTGTTGCAGTATTGGCAACTGGGTTGGCCTGGACAACAACTAGGCATTCATTCTAGGCTACCACAGAATGAGCTAGAGTGATGAAAGCTTCTCAAAATTCTGCGTGAGAAACATGCTCATCCAGGGGTTCTACCTGAACAGGCGGAGGTGCAGGCTGGTTTCTATTTCTTCTTCCGTTAATCTTTTTAGAAGGTATATTCTACAAACAAAAGGGAAACTTGAATTAGAAAGAGAGTTTAACTTGAGCACATGTTCACTAATATGACATGAATACTGAAAGAAGGAAAACTTTTCCTAAAAAGGCCTCATACCCTCTTGTCCATAAGTGTGGCATGCTACACACCCATGTGCAAGACTCTACTTGACGTGGTTTTCAGACTCCCTAGGACTCATTAGAACCTTAGACTTTGATACTAAGTTTGTAATGCCCTGAGTCTGTACCCCATGCGTCACACAGTGCTTATGATCTCGAGGACCACAAGATAACCCATGACTGGTACCTTCTATGAGTACTCAATTATAATACTGAAATGATGCATAAGTATAACTTAAATGCCATAGGGTTCTCAAACACTAAAAACAAATACTGAAGCATTGATAGTAATACTGAAAAGAAAAATTGAGCATCTGTCTGACATAGTATAGCCTAAAAGCCTCTAACTGTCTGAATAGGGAGTTGATGGGACAATCCCCCAATAACTCCAACAACTGAATATACTGAACTACTAAAATACTGAAATAATAACTCTGTCCTCAAAATATGAGAACTCACCAATGTAATTATTGTTGATCACCTGAACTGCTAAGTACAGTCTGGAACCCATGCATCTGAACCTATGATATGAGACATCATAGCACAAAAGACAAGGTATGCATCAGTACTTTAAATGTACTAGTATACTAAGTGAGGTAGGCTGATATACGTGGGTTTGTATGCATAAACAATTACCGACTGAATGATATAGATATAATTGAATAAGAGTACATAGATAACTGAGATGGTTGTAAATACTGAGTATGTAATAATGTGCATATACACATATATATTGTATCTAAGATCATATTGAAATTGAATTCTGAGTTTTTATAACTGAGTGACTGATGTCTGAGATAACTGATAACTGGGTGACTATTTCTAACAACCCTGATTTTATAAAACTGAATGGAGTTCTATACTGAGTCTGAAGCTAAAACTGTAACTGTGAGAGTGTTTATCTAACTGACATACCCTGATTATAAACTGAGCTGGGATCCAACCTATAACCCAGTTGAAAGGGTGTTAGCTTCTTACCAAGAGATAATAATAATGTTGGGTCAACCCTAATCTGGCAGGAAGACTCATGAATTATGTTTATATATAAGATTGTGTCAACCCTAGTCTGGTAGGAGGATTTTTTACCCTATGCTATCTATGTAGTTCTATAATACAGGGACTACTACTAAAGGTCAAACCCTCTGCTGGCAGGAATACCCCATTCTTTGGTTCACTCGGTGCTGAATCCTACTCCCAACTGAATGGACACTTAACTGATTACTAGACTGTACTAGGCTTGGCTAAACTATTAGTGATTTTATTGACTGACTGAACTGGACTAAGTTCACTGAATTCTGCAACTGACTGAGTACTACTGTTCGTGATGTTACTGAGACTATTCTGAGCTACTAAAGCTCTAGTTAAACAACTAGATTTTTGGCTATTGAATACCCCTAGGACTTGATAGCATCAATACTAATAAAACATAACAATACTTGAAAACATGGCAATAGTCAATTGTTCACATTGCAATCACTTAGACATTTTGTCAAACACTTGGAAGTCATGAGCTTGTACATGACTAGGGACACATGCCAACTTGTCATAAATACACTATTCAATTCACAAGGACATTTTATCAAACACAATGCATAGCTTTAGCATGGAAATAGTTTAATCATATAGTGATAGCATAAGTTCATTACTAAGATCACCAAAGGATCATAATGCACAATTTATTCACCTAGACATTTTATCAAACACTTAGGAGGCATAACCTTACACTTGGACATGAATATCATGCTAATGCATCATGACTACGATAATCATTTCACAATTCAAGGGTTTTTGACATGGGAGTTACATCAATCAAATACATGTTATTGTATATTCATGAAACTTTTAATTAAATCTGAAATTGAAAACCCAACATCAATACATGCATGAACATAATCCAATTCAAACATGTTAATCATGAATTTAATGAACTTGTAGTTTAAAAATGGTTCTTGAACTCCAAGGGTGGAAGGAAACCAAAGGATGAACACCTAACATACCTCGATTGTTGATTTTCTTGAGAGTTATGGTGAATTTATAGGGACTTGAATCTTGAATTTGATGGGTTAGGGTATGTTCTTGAGAGAATTTTCTGAATAATGAGTGAATTTTTCCCTTAGAATGGCTTAATCTCGTGTTTTAGGGCTGAAATAAAGTGGGAAACTGACTTAATTACCCCTCTAGATCCAGTGATACATTGTTATCGTGTTGGCTCACTGGAATTTGTATTGAAGGCTAGTGACCATTCTTATCAATGCGATGGGTGATGAGATGCGATGCGTTGATCCACTATTTTGGACTCCTAAACGTTCCTTAAACGACGTTCGAAAAATCCAAAACTCGTTCGAGAACACCGATTTACATCCCTAATCATGAATCAATCTAAGAATCGACATTTTAAGGTCGCGAGGGTTGAAAATAAAGCCATTGAGTTATTGAGGCCAAAAATGAGACTAAGTGTCAATACTTCGCTGAAATTTTCTAAGTCTGGGACCTCTTTTCATGCTATATAGGACTGAGTTAGACTATGACTTTTATGGGATCTTACAAAAGCCTTTTACAATAAGTATGGCCTTGTATTTGTCAGTAGTACCATTAGCTTTCATTTTTCTTTTGAAGATCCATTTAGAATCTAAAGGTTTATTTCCAAAAGGTAGATCAACCAACTCCCACGTATGGTTGCTTAAGATTGAATCAATCTCACTATTGACTGCCTCTTTCCAAAAAGATGAGTTCGAATACGTTATTGTTTCCTTAAATGTTTGAGGCTCATTTTCTAAAAGAAATGTTACAAAAGCTTATCCAAACGAAGTTGATATTCTTTGAATTGTACTACGTCTTGGATTTTCATCATTATGTACATCCTCACTTGGTTTATCTCGAAGTCATTTAGCCCCCCCACTAGACTGTTCATGTCTAGTTTTATACAAAAAAATGTGTTCAAAGAATTTAGCATTATCTGATTCAATTACCATAATTTCATTTATATTCGGATGTTCAAATTTATGAACCAAAAACTGACATGTTTTACTACTTTTACCATATCCTATGATCGCAGTCCACCGTCATAGGTCCTATCCTTACTCTTTTAGGTATAGGAACTTGGACCTTCGCTAGACACTCCCACACTTTGAAATATTTCAAATTGGGTTTCCTTCTGTTCCATTTTTTATATGTAATTGATTGTGTCTTACATGGGGCACTCTATTGAGTATTATGTTAAACGTAAGGATAGGTTCCACCCACAAGTTTTGCGGTAAACCTGAACTTATTAGTAAGGCACTCATTATTTTCCTCAAGGTTCGGTTTTTTTATTTCACAATTCTATTAGATTGAGGTGAATACGGGGTTGTAGTTTGATGGAAAATTTCATTCTCTACACATATTTGCGCAAAGACAGATTCATATTCTCTGCCCCTATCAATTCTTATCATTTTGATCTTTTTCTCTAACTGATTTTCAACTTTTATTTTATATTGCCTAAACGCATCTATTGTTTCATCCTTACTATTTAGCAAATATACAAAACAATATCTAGTGCAATCATCAATAAAAGTTATAAAATACTTTTTCCACCACGTGATGGTGTTGACTTCATATCATAAATGTCAGTTTGGATTAAGTCTAAGGGATTGAAATTCCTTTCAACAGACTTATACGAATGCTTAGCATACTTTAATTCCAAACACGTTTGACATTTTAATTTATTGCACTCAAAGTTTGGCAAAACTTCTATGTTAATCAGTTTTGCAATGTTTTGTAATTAACAGGGCCTAATCATTCATGGAACAAATCAAAAGACTCAAGCATGTCAGAAGAAACTGAACTTTTATTGATTTCAATATTCATTACATTCATTTTGAATAGTCCCTCAGTGAAGTAGTCTTTCCCTACATACATTTTCCTTTACTAGGTACAGTTTTTTCAAACACAAATACACATTTGAATCCATTCTTGACAAGAAGTGATACAAAAATTAAGTTCTTTCATAACTTTGGTACATACAGAACATTGTTCAAAGTCAACACTTTGGCAGACTTTTCATGTTTCTTCAACTTTAACAGTTGCAGAGTTTGCCATATATATTTTTTTCTCGCCTTGAGATAGAGAAAAAACAACAAATAACTCCTTATTAGCACAATCGTGGCGGGTGGCATCAGAATCCAACCACCATTCTCAAGGATTTCGCCCCAAGTTGCATTCGGACAACATGGCACATAGATCATTCATTTCTTTCTTGGACTCAGCCATATTTTTTGGGTCCTTCTTCTTCTCTTTCTTTGGGGGACGATAATTCGTAGACTTATGGCCAATCTTTCCATAGTTAAAGCATTTTCCCTTGAATTTCTTCTTGGGTTGATTGTTTTTATGTCCAGCTTTCTTTCAATTTTTGGAGTTTTTTTGGTCATCTTCTATAATATTTTCTCCACTTATTGTAGAATTTCCCTTTGACCTTCTTTTCGCAGCTTTATTATCTTTTTCAATGTGAAGTCTTATTATAAGATCTTTGACTGACATCTCCTTTTGCTTGTGTTTCAAGTAGTTTTTGAAATCCTTCCATATAGGTGGTAACATCTCAATAATTGCCACAACTTAAAATGCCTCGTTCACGACCAAGCCTACAATTATGTTCATGTGAACTTTAAGTATATTTTTAATATATTCAACTAAGGTATTCATCAAAATCATACCTTCCGCTAGGAGAGTGTGAATGATTACTTGCAGTTCCTGGACTTGCAATACAAATCCTTGTTGTCAATTATTTTAAACTCTAGGAATCCTTACAACAAAGAACTTTTTTTTCCTGTATCCTCAGTCTTATAATTTCTTTCCAGCACCCCCCCCCCCCAACTCCTTTACCATTTTCATCCCACTATATATATTGTATAGTTCATCTTGGAGGTAATTTAAAATGTAATTCCTGCATAGAAATCTGAGTGTTTCTAAGCCTCCACAATCGCAAACCTCTCTTGGTCTCTGGAGCTTCTTCAAATGTGAACCTTTGAAGACAAAGAGTTATAAGGTAGAAGAGTATTTTCTGATGCCACCTTTTGAAACCAATACACGCAAATTTTCTGAGTTTCTCCACTGATGCCATTGCTAGCGGAGCATTCGTAAGACTCATTGTGGCAATATTAGTTGCTACCACAGTCATTGCAGTATCATGCGCTTGACTGTCAGTAGTTATTTTTCTATCACAATAAGACAGTAACTTAGTATATCAAAATACTATTAATAAAGTTGCAGCAACTTTAAACACCCCTTGTTTCTAGTTTAACAATGAAGGTTTTATGACTTCCAATCATCAACCAAGTGATCTTTAAATTGTGATGAAGATTTTATTTTTTCAAATCACTAGTTAAGTTCAAACGGAGTAGAAAGCTAAAAATTTTAATCTCCATAAACCAAGAAATACAGATTCTGAAAAAAAAAACTTTAGTGAAAAGAAAAATTTACCAAACAAGCAAAAAAAATATTTTTTTTCAAAGTTATTTCCTTAAGATTGTTGTTTTCAATGTTTTCGGGTACAAGAATCTGTATTTAGGCACAACAACTTCATCACAAGTTCAAGTATAAAAACAAGAACACCTATGAAGTTATATAACACCCTCAACACAAGATCAAAAAGACCTTTCAAAGAAGTATTTTTTTTCCAGAAATTTAGATGAAACAGAAAAGGCCTAGTCTTTCGACTTCATGAAGTGTCCTTAAAGAAATAATTCCCCTCAAGTTCCCGAGGTTGTGAAATTTTTCTCCCAGGATAAAATGGCCTAACAATCTGACTGTAGTGGTACCTCAAACGATCAGATTCTCTTCGAACTCACTCAACGATTAGATGATTACACAGAGTATATTTTTAGAAAAAAAAAAAGAGCTTTATTGCAGAAAAAATTTCTTACCTAAACCTATGAATAAATGCAGGTTTATATAGCCATCAAGTGCCCCTTCCGAAAGGTGGCAATGGTTTATCCGAAAAGGTGTATCCTTTGGACGAGTCATGTCTGTTCATTAAAAATATTGTGTCTTTTTTTGAACAGACACAACTATCCGAACAGTCACTTCTTTTCCAAAATAATATGTCTTTTTACTACAAGAAAAAGGTCTATTTAAGACCAACATTCAGGGACGAGTCAATAATTTGATCTCTAAAAGTATACTTATTAGGACGAGATTAAATTTCGGTCCCTAATTGTGTATTTTTTTGGAAAGGTATAAAATCTGGTCCCAAAAAAAGTATTAACTGGTCCCTAATAATAATTTAGAGGGAAGTACTACCAAATTATTATAACAAAAATTTTAATAAAATTAAAACTTAACGCGCCAAAACAAAAAAAAAACTATCTGTATCTCCAAATTATCGATCAATCATTGAACGCTCAAATCTCACACTTTCAATCGGCCAAATCTCTCTCATTTTCAATCGTCTAAATTTCTCAAATCATCGGCTAAATCTCTCTTATTTCCAATTGCAGCTTCCGTTATTGGTATATTTCTCATCTCTGTGTAAGGATTTGAGTAAAGTTTTTTGTTCCTAGTGATTTTTCATCTCTCTATAAACATCAGTTTCACAGTATTAGAAGAAGAATCTATCATCGAGTCAATTCCTAGTGATTGCTGATGGAGGACTCAAAATCGAAAACCCTAAGTTTTTTTTTCAAGATTTGGTGTTCTCTATGTATATTGTTCTATGATAAAGTGTAAAGGAGCTACCTTGATCTCTAATTTATATTTATCTATATGTGTTTTGTATTTTTTTTCCAAGATTTGGTATTCTTTTGTTCTTTGATAAAGTATAAAAGAGCTATCTTGATGAGCAGTTTGTATGATATTGAGGATTGAAGATCATAAGAAGGCAGTTTTAGGGTTGATTATTTGGTCAGTTATGTAAAGTTACTCGATAATTATGTTTGTAGGAGGTAGCATCTACCTCGTGGGATAGTCGAGCTAGCTACAAGTGTAAAGGAGCTAGCTTAATGAGTAATTTGTGTGCAAGAATGAAAGAACTTATGCACCAATTTGGTACTATATTACGTCAGGTAATCTCATTGTTTTCCCAGTGTCTTGACACCTTTTTGTCTGTCTAAAGTTATTGTACTACGATGGCAGTAACTTTTGTTAACTTTCAAACTCTAACAGTTGTTATATTTTTAATCAATCTTCCCTTTTTGATAGCTTAAGTGAGTTATGGCTTGTAAACATTTTACAACCAAATCAAGTGAAATAGATGGGTTATATAGCACGTTTGAAATTTGATGCATGAAGACTCACTGTTTACACTGGTAGATTTCAAATGCTCTATGTAGAAATAGGTTGCTCTATACACTAAGATTTGGTTACTATTTAACTAATCTTATTGTTGTTGAAGGTGGATGAAATTTGGTTGTTTGACGTGCCACTCTTAAAATATGGCCATGCAAAAACATCAAAATATGTTTAATCTAAAAACAACATACCCCGTGTGGCGTGTGGTCCCACAAGTGGGTTCTGGGGAGTGTGGGGAGCATTTCAACCTTTTCCCTACCTTCTTGGGGTAGATAAATTTTCCCTAATAGAACCTTGACTGAAGACATACAATGTGTTTAATGAAATAAATAAATCACAAGACAGATATAGTGGCTAAAAAAGAAAGCGTGAAAGTTTAAGAAACATCACGGGCAAGGAATATTGAAATTAAAATATGCAAATTCTTGAGGAATTGGTGGCTGTTTAGAATATAAAATTACTAATTGTGAGAACATGTATCTAGCTATGGCAACAAGTGCAGATCATAACCTATTAACTTTTAAGTTTGCAAGATATAAAAGCATTGTTCCCTTCTGATAAGAATCCCTTTCCCTTCTACGCTAGTTTTGGAAACAAACACACAGATGAGATCAGCTACCTCAAGGTTGGAATACCTAAAGGGAAGATCTTTGCCATCAATCTAAAGGTACATAGTTAACTCTTACTATCAACAGAAAAGGACCTTCTGCATATGACTCTATTACAGAAAGACTCTTATGATACTTTTTATAACCTACTGGGTCAAATTATTGTTAATCGCCATGTATATACAAGATCATATACCTCTCTTCATAGTCTTGTGACTACCATGTTTCTAGCCATTTTCTCATGTGAGAAGGTTTAATTTGTTTTTTCCCTTTCTCTAATTTTTAGCTCGTTAGCACGTCACAGAGTGAAGAGAATATGTGATCTTGTGCTTCAATTTTATCCCATTTCCAATGGATGTAGGATATAATTAGATTTCCTGAAGTGGAGTATAAGATTCACTTCCGCCATTATGTTAAACATTAATATCTCATCACATTGTCTAGTCGTGCACATGTTTCCCTTATTTAGAATACTAAAAACCATCTAGAATTACAGTAGGTTCACTATACTAAATTTCTCTTACCTTATCTCCTTTGGAATCTAAAACTTCGTAGCTTGTCTTTTTTTGTTGTCTGTTGTGTTACGCCCTACATCCAAGGATTATCCATTTTGTATGTCCCTTCTTCCTGCATTGTTCTTGTAGCATTGATACTTTTTCTTTAAATAGTTATTATCATTACCAAGCTTAGGATTGAAGCATAGTTGTTTCTATATCCTCATTATCACTATCTATTTGTATAGTAGACACTTTTTAAAAGTGTCTCCTTATGGAACACTCTCTCTTCTGTGATGGTTTTAAGATAAAATTTGTTTAAATGATTAAACAAATTGTAGGAAGTAAATGGTAAGACCTTGGTGCTCTTTCCTTTGGATGGAAAAGTTTTTTATGAACATCATCAGAAGTCAAGAAGTTATTTAATTGGAAGAGATAATTACTTGCATCTTTTACTGGTAATAGAGCCTAATAGTGTTGAAATATGAAATATTATTTTTGGACGTTAAAACCATGTATAGAGCAAAGAAAAATAAAAAGTAATAACTTTCAACCTCAGTCCTTTTTCGCTTGGCTTAACATTTTATTATTGAACTTACAGAGTCAAAATTTAATAATGGATACGTGATAACTAGCACATCTTACTATAGAGTGAAGCTGGATGTGGAATAAGCTAAACTAGTTATTTAATGTAAATGTTAAAGAATGCACCACAATGGTTGAGGGAGTAGGTAGTCTTCTTTTATGGATTTGTACACTTCTCATTATATGAACTAGCTATTGCGGTTGAGTTAATCCCTACATTGATTTTCTTAACACGATACCCAAGCTAGACCCGTGATTGTTGTAGTATTTCCAGTGTTGGGCCCTGAAGTTATGACCTGTGTTTGTTTGTGCTTCAGATATTGCATTAGTTCATTGTTATTGTTGTTCTTTCTTCTGTATATTGTTACTGTTTTCTATTTTACATTGTTTTATTTTGTTACTGCTTATGTTTCTGTATTTTCTTTTTTAAACTGCTTTGAAATCCCTTTTTAAGCTGAGGGTCCATTGGAAACAAACTCTCTATCTCTAAGAGGCAGGGGTAAGGTATGCGTTCATTCTACTGTAACCCCATTTAAGGGATTACACATGGTATATCGTTATTGTTGGTCCTAAAGTTATGTTACTGACACTCCGAATGTCAAATGCAGGGTATGCTGAGATGTTAGGGTGCCCTATATTGGTTGAGAAAATGTGACATTGTCTCATTATATGGTTTGGACAATTCTGAATTCATGACTCAGCTTTTGGATTTTCAGCCCAGTTTCTTAAGGGTAAGTAAAACCTTTTGGACTTGCCCTCTTCTCTTTCTGGATATTTTTCATTTTGAACTTGAGAAGATCGAATCAAGTAATTTATATAGGTAATTTGTATGATTATATACAGAAAAGGGAAAAGCAGAAACAAACTACATTTTATTTAAAAAACTAAAGCCAAATTTAAGTTAATTTAAAGGAAAGAATAAACTTCAGACCTGCGTGTGCTGTTCCTTTTTGTGTTATTGAACACTGAAATGCTAAATTCATAAGATGACTTACGCAAAATCTTTATTCGGACAGTAACAGGTGGTAAAGGACTCAACACTTTAGTTGAACAATAGAACTATTCTATAGATTCATAGAAAGCCTGTTGTAAATGTACATTTCTCTTGGCCAGATATTATTCATCATCGTTCTTGGAATGATCAAATTCAAGATTCTTACAAAATTAGCTCCTACTAGTACTAAAGTCTCAAGGTTTAGGCAGAATGAATATTCTAACCAAATTTGTGTTTATTTTATAGCATTTTTCCCCCCTCCCCCAACAGTGATTCTATTATTGGCTGGGAATTGGCCGGTACAGGGATTGTTTTAAAAATGCAGAATACATAAATAGACATTCAAACATGGCCTCAGCTAACAAGTAAACTCTCCAACTTTGAGTATGCATATCTAGACAACTCAACTCGTCTCCGATGTGTTAATTTAACACTCTAACTTAAAAAATGATCATCTATGCACCTTTAAAACTTATATGTCACATCAACGTATAGGATACTATCACGAATCAAGTTGTTAACTTTACCTTCATTAAAGAAAGAAGAAAAAAAATAATCAAGATGTACAGATGGTAGCTGATTTAGAATGCAAAGGTGCTTCTATATATTATTCAAAAGATAACTGGGCATTTAGCAGCACATGAAATTTTATGGACAACTATGTTGATTCTGATGTCTATATCGATACCAATGTCTCTTCCCTAAATAATGTCAAGGCCTCTGAACTGGAATTATACACTACTACACGTGTATCTCCCCTATCCCTCACATATTATGGACAATGTCCAATGAATGGAAACTACACTATCAAGCTCCATTTTGTGGAGACCACTTATAGTTTCCCCAGTTCAGTTCCTTAATCTTGTCTGCTAATGGCAACAGCAAGACTTATACCAAGACTTCAAACTGTTTCACTATTGCATATGTGAGTTGTTGAAAGTACCTAAAATTGTCACAAGTCTTGAGATGTTATATTATTTTTTCCTTTCAATGTATATTTTCCACCTCCTCTGCTTGCTCTGGCTGCTCGGTTGCCTACAACTCAAAAGAGTAAAATTTATGTAGGCATATTGGCCGGGATAATAGCTGGATCAGTATTTCTTGTCCTTTTGATCATTGGTATCTTGTACAAGAGAGGTTGTTTAGCCGAAAAAGTTGTTGATGGAGGTAAATATCTAAAAGTATTTTCTTTTTGAAAGTTTTATCATAATATCCTTTTCATCCATTTTATTTGACCTATGAGTTAACAATAATCTTCTTAAGGTAAATGCTAAGCTACGTAATTACTTTCTAACCATTATTTCAGCTCATACCAAATTATATCATCTCGAATACTTGAATTTATGCTTTACATCCTACCTATTGTCTCACTTGTTCATCTCATCAATCAATTATTCTTTCTAGCCTTTCAAAATCATTCATGGTCTGAAGCACTTAACCAAGGCTTATATGAACAACCTTGAAGAACCATAGTGTTATAGCCATTAGCTTCCCTTGAGATTTTTTTCATGTTGAACAGAACTTAAAGGACTGGATCTACAAGCTGGTCTATTTACTCTCAGACAGATTAAAGACGCAACAAAGAATTTTGACCCATCTAACAAGATAGGGAAAGGTGGTTTTGGTTCAGTTTACAAGGTAATCATCCTTTCCCCGTCAATTTTAAATCAAACACATGAGTAAAAATATCGTTCTATCAGCATGAAAAGGATCATAATGGCATAGTGCAGGACCTTTTGAATGCCCGCGTGGAAGTGTATAAGTTGTCTGATAAAATTATTTTTCTTCATCTGACTCATTTGTCTGTGATAATTTTCTAACAAGAAGACAATTTATTCAAAAACTTGGTGGAGAGCTATTCTGTGTTGGGACAAGAATCAAAGACCAATGTTCCTATAATTTATTTATCTGTTGCACTGATCTTATAGAGGAAACTAGTGTTCCTTGAGTTAACCTATAACTAAGAGTGAACTCTTACATACAATAGAAAACTTTTGTAGGCACACTAACAACTTTTTCTTTTCTCTTCTTTGTTGCAGAAACAAAATTCATCCTTGCCTGAAATAGAATTTCACTTGTTCTGAGCCCAGAGAACGGCGTAAGTAAAAATTTAATTAATATTGCTCGTCTTTAAATGTTTATCTACGACTAGAGGTGTTGCTCGTCTTTAAAGGTTGATCTAGGACTAGAATATCGCTCATCTTTAAAAGTTGATCTACGACCAGGATGTTGCTCGCCCTTAAAGGTTGATCTAGGAAAAGAATTTTGCTCGCCCCTAAAGGATATTCGGGATGAGAAATACCGTTGCAAAAAAGATAATTACGATGAGGTAGTCTATTTGAGACAAGAAATATCATCCCTAAAAGATAATTATGACAAGGTAGTTAGTCTATTTGGAATGAGATTGCTCGTCGTAAAAGAATTAAGACCAGGTAGTTAGTCGATTGGGACAAGATATACTGTCGCTAAAAGGCAATTACAATCAGTTTTTTTGCTGTCGCAAAAGGGTTTTAAGGATCGGTTTACTGGACTCATCGCTAATGACCTTTAGCGCCGGAGCCTATTAGGACGAGACGGGACCGGATTTTTCTGGTTCTAAAAGACCAATTGGGACATGATTTGGACTTTCTGGGACCATATTTTTTCCTTAAAGGTTGTTTTTCTTGTAGTGTTTCCTCAAAGGTTGTGTCCCTCCATTTTTCATTCACACCAATTGAACCCAATAATTTATACAGCTAATTCTCAATTCAGCTATCATTATATTGTTGTTAATCTAATAAACTAACCGCCTCACTTTTACTTACTAACTAATAGTGGTTGTTCAACATAATTAGTGGCCTAAAGCAAAATTTCAAAATGAAGCTTTAAATTTTTTTTCAAAAGTCTATGTTTATAACTTTTTAAGGTGTAAAATTATGAATAAGATTGCTTTGTAATTGATTTATTTGAAAAAATTCTTTACAATTAATAGTACGCTTAATTCATTTGTTTCTCTTAAAATGTTTTATTTTTTAAGTTTAAGTAATATTTTTGATTTTTTTAAAAGACTACTTTCAGCTAAGGCAATTATATAGGAGCAAAAAAAATATGCATTTGTAAAACAATAAAATCTTTTTATCTGATCGAAGTACATCTTACTTTTCAACTCCTTCGGTTCCACTGTAATTGTTGCTTTAATTCTTTTCGCGTCCATTAATCAAAATAATAAATAAAAGGTATAGTTTTCTGAGTTGCCTCTATTTATTAGATGTTCTTTTGAGAATTGAGGGATTTTCTTTTAATGTTAATTGTCAACTTTAATCTTGAATTTCTAAAGTGATATTTCTATTTGAGCTTAAGAGAAATTAAAATGTGATGAAGAAAATATTAAGAAATATTTAATATTTTCTAAAGAAAAAAATCTAAAAAATTGCAAACCTATAAAGCGTAGAAAAATGGGGCCTCCAAAAATCAAAGGCCTAAAGCATTTGCTTCGATCGCTTCACCGTGAAGTCTTCCCTGCTAACTAACTATCTGTTACCATAAGCAATTGTAACCACCATCAACTTGTCTCAAGTTGATAGCTTGAAGAGGTTCTTTAGTTTCAACTTAGTAGGTATTCATGTTGAGTTTTCCCCAAAGCGTTTTTATGAAAATTTACCAGCTGCACTTCAGTGGATATATGATCTGTACTAATCATTCCTGGACCGATTCTTTTCCTAACAAAGTGATGGTCTATGTCAATATACTTTGTTCGTATTAAAATATACAGATT
This sequence comes from Capsicum pubescens, assembly GCA_030864215.1. NCBI lineage: Eukaryota > Viridiplantae > Streptophyta > Magnoliopsida > Solanales > Solanaceae > Capsicum > Capsicum pubescens. Next base: position 86,110,054 of record CM061543.1, read on the forward strand.
TTGTATCCGGAATAACATCAACTCCCTACAGTTTTCTCCTTTCTCCAAGTGAATTAGTTTCTTCTATGCAAACTAAGATCTAACTTCGTGAAAGTCCAAGAATTTGATAAAACTAATTTATTACTTACCAAACATTGTGCAAGCAATTGCACCTAATTTCAGTCATCGAGTTTCCATCAGATATTCCAAAACTTTGCCACATTAAAACCCGAATGGAATTTTTTTCTGATTCTGTAATCAGTTCTTAAGTCTATTTATACACCGAGTATATATTGATCTTGAACAAGATTGTAGATCAAGAAAGATGTCTTTAAGAAATAAAAAAAAAATCTCACATTGCAGGAATACAATTATCAGTAAATTGAAAGAAAAAATTATTCGGCCCAACTGAACAAATTAAAGTACTACTAATTTTGCATGCAATAAACTATGGATCTTGTTCCTTGGGTTTTCCAATATGCTGTGCAACGATGGAAAGGGATACACATGAATCACATAGGCTGTGCTGACATTCCACAATTTTAAACAAGCAAAATCAAATACTTCATTGCTACTATGAGCTGTGGCAACTAGCAATAGATCGTTCTTTTTAGTTGCTGTTATCCATATGTTTGTCATATCCAAGTCTTTTGGATTAGTTCCATCAGGGAGCTCCCAGTTAAAGTGAAGGAGTAACTGACCCAGAGGATGTGTAACATTAGCTAAACCAAATGACATTCCCGGACACATCCTTCTTCCTGCACCAAATGGAATAAACTCGAAATAATTTCCCGTAAAGTCAATGGAAGAGTTCTCAAATCTCTCTGGCATAAAACTTTCAGGATCATCCCAACATCCGGGATCTCTAGTGAGAGCCCATGCATTAATCAGTACTCTTGTTTTAAGGGGTATAGTATATCCACTAATATCTGCTTGCTCCCTACATTCCCTAGGCCCTATAAGAGGCACCCGAGGATGTAGCCTTAATGCTTCCTTAACCACCAAATTCAAGTATGTCAACTTTTCAAGATCTTCTTCATCATATTTTTTCTTTCCCTTAAAGACTTGTCTCACTTCGCTTTGGGCCTTGGCCAGAACATTTGGGTTTTTTATCATTTCTGGTAGTGCCCAAATAATAGTTGCAGATGAAGTTTCAGTTCCAGCCAGAAAGATATCCTGCATTAACAAACAAATAAATAAAGTCATTATATAGATTCTTATTGAGAGTGGAGCTATGACATACAATTTAAAAATGATTATCTTTGCATTTCTTATGATGAGCTTGCAGGAATAAAACCAATTAGCTTGAAAGATTTACAATAATTACTCAGCTGTCTCGTACACACTAATTAAGTGGATATACTACACAAATTAATATTTTGTCCTCAGACAACTACTATAATTTTTTATGGTGTCATTGGGAACTAGTCAAGATTAGAGTATTCTTAGAAGGAGATGAGAGCAAATTTACAAGAAGCACAGCTTTAATGTGGTCATTTATGACTGGAAATTGAAGTTCGGCGTTCTGTTTAACCCTTAAAAGAACATCTATTAGATCTTCGTCTCCAAACTCACCATTTGCCTTTTTCCCAGCTGCTTTATTTTCAATGTGCTAATTGAGGATCTGCTGCATAACTACGTCAGCCTTCTTCAGGGCACTCGCCAATCTAGATTTCACGCCGCTTATGTTGTGAAGTAACTTCCAAGAAGGGAACGTATCAGCCACGTCAAATCCTCCAATTGATTATAGTTCTCCCTTCACTATTGTTATAAACTCATTTTTGTCTTTGCATATTTTCCCGAAAGCTGCTCTACAAGTGACACAGTTCGTAAACCGAAACATCTTTTCTGATATGTTTACTATAGAACCTCTCATGGAACGAATTGATGAGATGACATTTGAAAGTTCATCTTCTCGAATTGCACTAAATGATTTGACCATCTTAGCACTAAGAAGTTCAATGATACAAATTCTGCGCATTTGTTGCCAGTATTCACCCTATTGGGTAAACTTAATGTCTTTATAATTGTAAAACAAGATTTTTGTGGATGTAAGTTTTGGTCTGTCAACAAAGGCACGATCGTGAGTTCTTAGAATTTCTTTTGCAATAATAGGTGATGATATGACCACCACAGGAACTTCCCCGAGTTGCAAGTACATAAGGGGTCCATATTTTTCCGCTGAGCTTCTAAGAATGTGATGTGAAGTCCTTGTCCGATTAAGTGATGTAGACTTCCAATAATGGGAAGTCTCCATGGACCTGATGGAGGGAACCTGATTTGTTTTTTGTTTCTCCATTGCCTGGTGACTACAATAAAGAAGGAGGAGAAGAAGAGAATGAATAAAGAAAGTTGAAATGGAGAGGGGAGTAAATCTCCGTTCAACAAAGATAGAAAATGAAGCTTATGATGGATATTAGTTACTTCAATTAATGGAGATTAGCTTCTTTTATAATGGTCTAATACCCAAATGGATATTACTTAAATTCATGAAACAGTATCCAGATGACCTAAACAAAGAAGTCAAACTCCCACCGTCTCATTTTAATTGAGCACTGTCTTTAACACTGTACTTGAGAAATCATAAAAGAGATTGTTAATTTTCTTAATTTATCCTTCATTCATATTGATGAATATCAAGATCATACTTAACCTATTTGAGCCATTTACTTCATATTTATAGTTTTATACGTTAGTACATCAATTTTATATTTTTATATGTTTAGTGAAATCATCACCATTGGGTGACATGCATTAACTGACGTTAATTAGCTGTTGGTGGTGCATCCATGGTCTTCTAATCCTAAATTCGCCTCTTACCAATTTATTATTAGCTAGACATAAATCAAAACCGAACCAACTCGATAAGAACCAAATCAAATATTTTTATTTTATTTGGTTTGATTTGTATAATTTTAAAAATTTTAAAACCGACTAAATTGGTTTATTTTAATAAAAAATTGATCCAAACCGAACCATGAACACTCTTACGTGTCCATGCCTAATTGTCACCGGAAAAAGGGTAGTTGTGTTGAACCGCATGCCTAATTGTCACCGGAAAAAGGGTAGTTGTGTTGAAGCGCAATTGCAATTAAATTTACTTCAACCAACATGGATTGGGGTATAGTGATAGAATTACATCATGGTCTTGGATTCGGGCCTGGGTATGTAGAAAAATCTAAACATCTCGGTGGGAAACAAAAAAAAATTAAATAAAATTCACTTCAATGGTCTATAAATTTAGTGCACTATATGTAGCTAGGTCACTACTTTTTCACAAGTTTTTACTGCAAAAGAAAAAGAAAAAACCATTCGATCAAGAGAGATAGAAAGAGAGCAAATGAGTCAAGCAATAGCTTATTCTTCCACTTTTCATCACCCAAAAAATTATAACTCATATGATCTAGCTTTAGGGAGGAGGCCGGTTGCAATGGTTGCTTGTTCCATCTCGCATCAGCGGGCAAATTATCGTTCAACCAGCCTCGTTGCTTGTTCCATCTTGCATCAGCGGGCAACTTATCGGTCAACCGGCCTCTTCTACACTTGTGAAGTAGCAATACAACAAACATGCTCCTATGTTTCTTTAGGTAGAGGGAGAAACGGGACTCGGAGGCCAGCAATGGATCCTTCTTCCAGCAGCTCCCGTCATTTGGCAAGCTTTCAGTCAACCATTTGGGGAGACCATTTCCTCTCTTACACTTCCCAACTTACGGTATGCACAAATCTACTCAAATGAAGTAAATTACTCTTTAGAACAGAAAAATGAGCTCATAGACTCTCTCAAGTCTTTAATTAAAAAAATGGGACAAGTGGATCCCATAATATAATTAAGTTAAAAAAATAAACTCACTTAATCAACTTGGACAGTTGTTGACAACTGCATTAGTTAAAAATAACTTTGCATAGTTGTCGAACAATTTTGATAGTTATTGAGACAACTTCTGTAGTTGTTGAGAACCTTTATAGTTGTTAGAGCGAAAATATTAAAAGAAAAACTGACAAAAAAAAATCGTCCCTTTTACCTAATTTTTAAAATTTGAAGGACCCTCACTTAATTAAAAAACTTTTTGGTCCCTTTAAAACTCTAAGAGTTAGTTTGGTTAGGAAACAAGTTATTCGGAAATTAATATTCCACCCTCAATGTGGAATAAATATAACACTATAATCGGGAATAACTAATTCTGGAATAAGCTATATATCCCGTAATGTTATCCCTGCCATACATGGGATAAACTCATCCTAAAATTAATTTCGAATTAATTATTTCTTATTCCTTATATCAAACGAGCCGTAAGTATAGTAATATGATCCTTGGTATATTCTGCATGTCGTCAAAACAAAATATATTCTTGGAAAAAGAATTAGGAAAACAATTGTATTTTTTACTTTATTTTTTATGTTTGATACGTAAGTTAAAGTTTATTATCCTAAAACATTTGTATAATCTAGAAAAATCTTGTGCAAGGTGAGGGGGTAAGGGTGTGGGGGTGATGGAGATGGGGCTGCAGGTATTAGGATAGGTCCCTGTGGTCTGTGGAACTTATTTTTCCTATTTTTGCTAGTAAATTGAGTCATTTCTTTATCTTTAAGAACTTTTTCAATCAAAAATATTTTTCAAAATTTTCGATCAACTCAATATGAAAGAATGGAAAAACATTTTCAAAATTTTCTAAAAACTTTTTACTTCATACCGAATACACTTTTAAGCCGTAACTATTCTTGAAAATCAAACACCACAATTATATTATGGGGAGATGACACATAAATAGAGTAAATTTTTAATGAAGAAAGATGATATCTTAAGACATTAAGAGTAAAATAGTCAAAATTCCTCCTAATTAATATTTTCTTTGGGGAGTATAAAGGAATAACTTAGATAATTGAGGAGGAGTACATGACATGTTTAAAACATAAAATTCAAAGAATATTTTGACACATTACACACACCTTTATATATTATAAAATTTAAAAAATTTCTTTACTTTTATGAGCTTAGGATGTAATTAATCAAGCTAAGACACTAAATTGAAACAGAGGCAATATAACAGTAGCTATGATCAGATTTTCATGTAGAAATGGTGGTTTTTGTCTGATATCTCCCATTAATGTTGTGTACGTATCGTAAAAGTTATGAAAATCGCTATATAACTTTTGCTCGCAGGAAATTGCTACCCAAGAAAAACTTGAACTTGAGGAGTTAAAAGAAAAAGTGAGGAAAATTCTGGTGGAAACTCCTGACAATAGTACAGAAAAACTAATTTTGATAGACATAATACAACGACTGGGAGTAGCATATCATTTTGACAATGAAATTGAGACATCCATACAGAATATTTTCGATGCATCCCAATTACAGAGTGAAAATGATGAGAATTTGTACATTGTTGCTCTTCGTTTTCGACTAGTGAGACAACAAGGATATTACATGTCATCAGGTAATTTCTTTTGACTCTATCTGCCTGTACAACAATTCATATTTTTTGTTCTATTTTCCTTGTCTCCCAGGTTATTTCAATATCAGGGTGGATGCATGAGCCCCTTTCTTCATTAAAAAGGTAATATGGTCGTTTAGGAAGGGACGAAAAGTGCACCAGTTTGACAAACAATGAGGACTACTAGTGTTACGTGTCAAAGAACGGGGATGACCTTGTGTCCACGTCCAAACATGAGGGACAATTTTGGGCCTTTTCTCTAAGATTATGTATGCTTCTTTCAGTAGAGATTATTTTCTCGACTTAGGTTGAATTAATTGGGTTATGATGTTCAATCAGATGTGTTCAAGCAATTCCAGGATCATGATGGAAACTTTAAGGAAACTCTTAGTAATGATGTCCAAGGATTTTTAAGTTTGTATGAAGCATCACATTTCAGATTGCACGGGGAAGAGATTCTTGAAGACGCTTTTACTTTTACAACCACTCATTTCAAGTCCGTGGCCCCCAACTTGAACAACTCCCTTAAGGTGCAAGTTACCGAAGCCTTAAGCCACCCTATTCGTAAAACTGTACCAAGGGTGGGAGCAAGGAAATACATATCTATTTATGAAAATATGGAGATGCATAATAATTTGCTTTTGAAATTTGCGAAATTGGATTTTAACGTGGTACAAAAGATGCATCAAAGAGAGCTTAACGAGCTAACAAGGTACAACCATTGATCTTGCCATGTAATGAATATATAAGGTTCTCTGATGACAGAGATCTAAGCCATATTATTTTGGACTAACTAGGTGGTGGAAGGATTTGGATTTTGCAAACAAACTGCCATATGCAAGAGACAGACTAGTAGAATGTTATATGTGGATATTCGGGATATACTTTGAGCCTCAATATAGTCATGCGAGAAAAATGTTAACAAAAGTTATTTGCTTATCCTCCATTTTTGATGATACATATGATGCTTACGCAATCTTTGACGAACTTGTGCTTTTCACTGAGGCGGTCGAGAGGTAAAGTATAAATTAAACTTCACCAAATCTCTTTCTATTACGTCATTAATGAATGATGAATACGAAGAACATGTAATTACTTTGAATCCAATTCTAGTTTATAATATTTTCAAACATGTAGAAGACACAAAAATTAGATAATGATTCTTAAAAACTCTTGATCTACAGATGGGAAGCTAGTGCAATGGATACATTACCTCCATATCTAAGACATCCTTATCAAGCTCTTTTAGATGTTTATCATGAAATAGAGGAAGAATTAACCACTCGAGGTGAATCCAACCGCATTTACTATGCAAAGTATGAGGTAACGTCGCTCGATTTATCCTCAATAATCAGCGAACTATGGTATATACTTTTTTTTTAATTATTATTATTATTATTATTATTATTATTATTATTATATATGTAATTTCAATTTTAAATTTTCATTTTAGATGAAAAAATTGGTGAAAGCTTACTTTAAAGAAGCTCAATGGTTGAATGCTGGTTATACTCCAAAATGTGAGGAGTATATGAAAAATGGAAATGTGAGTTGCATCTGTATGATGCTTTCAACAAGTTCTGTGGTTCTCATGGAGGAGTTTACTACCAAAGAGATTTTTGAATGGATGATTAATGAGCCTTTGATTGTTCGAGCATCATCAGCAATCAACAGATTCATGGATGATATGGGTGGACATGAAGTAAGTATATTTGATGGGCCCACCACCACCCCTATAGGACCCAAAAGTTTTTTTTAAAAAAAAAAAAGAAACACAACCTAATTTGTTATTGTTATATTGCAAGTTTTTATCAACTAACTTTTTACAAGCTGATTTTAGCGGTTATACAGTATAGCCATTTTGTTTTCCAATTAAGTGGCTTTTTGAAGCCTAGCCTATGTCTAAAAGAAATGTTAGCTAAACAATTATGTTAAAGATATAATGAAATCTATATATTTCATGCAGGTTGAACAACAAAGAGAACATGTAGCTTCAATTGTTGAATGTTACATGAACGAATATGGGTTATCAAAGCAAGAGGCATATGCTGAGATTAGGAAGGAAATAACTAACTCATGGAAAGACATAAACGAGGAAATCATATGCTCTAGTAAAGTACCGATGTTTGTACTCGAACGAGTTCTAAAACAGGCACAACTGGTCGATTTCTTTTTCAAAGAGGGGGATGGATATACAAATTGCAAAACCAAATTCAATGAGATGATCACCTTATTGTTTGTTGAATCTATCTGTTGAAGTGTTGAGTTATTTGCTATTATTTTTCTTTTTAGGTTTAGTAATTTTATTTCTGAAATTCAGTTATTTAGTTGAGATAGAATAGGATTTTATTAGTATCCTAGTTGAAGATAGAATAGGATTTTATTAGTTTTCTAGTTAGAAATAAAATAGGAGTCTATTGTCCATTTATATTCTCAGATGTGAATGAATAAACAAGCAGAATATTTTTATCCTCAAACGTCTGTTTTCTTCTTCTTCTCTGTATTCCGTAGAACAACAATTGGTATCAATAGCCAATTTTTTGAGGGATCTGTGAGAGAGAAGACCCCAAAAAATAACCCTGCGTAAAAGTCAATATTGTTATGGCTTGCAACAATTTCCTAATTCCTTCACCTTCAATTTTTTCTGGTGAGAATTATCCAATTTGGGCTCTCAAGATGAGAAAATACTTGCGAGCATATGATTTGTGGGAAGTGGTAGAGGTTGGAGGAGAGCTAAATGCTTTGCCAAATAATCCAACTATGGCACAAATTAAGAATTACAGAGAAGAGGTTTCAAAAAACTTTAAAGCTCTCTCTTGCATACAATCAATATTTTCGAAAGTAATTTTTGCTAGAGTTATGGCGAGTGAGACTGCAAAGGAGGCTTGGGACAAGTTGAAAGAAGAATTTCATGAAAGTGGCAAGATCAGGCAAATAAAAGTGATAAATCTGAGAAGAGAGTTTGAAATTCTCAGAATAAAGGATTCAGAAACTATTGAAGAATTCTCCAACAAGTTGATGAAGGTTGTAAACCAAATCAGACTTATGGAAGAAGAGCTTACAGATTGAAGAATCGTGGAAAAGGTTCTTGTGAGTTTGCCGAAAATATTTGAAGCAAAGATCTCCTCACTCGAAGATTCAAAGGATCTCACAAAACTGTCACCTTCAGAACTTGTACATGTTCTTCAAGCTCAAGAGCAAAGAAGATCCTTGAGGCTAAAAGAAGCTACTGAAATTGCTCTTCAAGCCAAGTTCAAAGGGAAGATTCAAATACAAGAGGAAGGTAAAATCCCAGAAACTTCTACTAATTCTAGTAGAAAAATCAAGGCGATTCTCACAATGGAGTCAAAAAGAAAGAAAATTTCCCTTCATGCAAGTATTGCAGAAAAACCAATCATAAAGAGGCTAATTATTGATTTAAGGGGAAGAAACCACCTCTCCGGTGTATATATTGCAATAAGCTTGGACATATTGAAAGGTTTTACAAAGTGAAGAAGGAGAACATCCAACAAACTCAAAAAGCCAATGTTTCGGAAGTTGAAGAATAGGAGGAGTTTGTATTTACGACGATGGAAGAAACAAGACCGAAAGATGAAAACACATGGTTTTTGGACAGTGGTTGCACTCAACACATGACCAGGAAGCAAGAATATTTTACGAAGTTAGAATCTTCCTAAGGTAGTGTCAAGTTGGTCGATAAAACTAAGTTGGAGATTGTTGGTAAAGGAACTGTGGTAATTGAAGCTCCCAAAGGTACTAAATTTATTCAAGATGTTTTATTGGTACCTGATCTTGACAAAAATCGAATGAGTGTTGGTCATATGATAGAACAAGATTATATGTTACTGTTCAAAGATAAAAATTGTGTTGTTTCTGAATCTAGCAGCCAAGAAGTGATTACAGTTGAAATGATAAAAAGAAGTTTTCCTTTGAATCAGAACTCAAATTCTGAGTAAGTTTGTCGAAGTGGTCATTGTGAGCAGGTTATTATGACCACCAAGCATAATGATGACAAACAGTATATCTAGGAATCACAAGCAGGTGATTCATTCACTATTACGAGGGATGTAAATGTTGAGTAATTGGGAGGAGGAACAAAGATAACCCTCTTCCTCAAGGAAGACCAGCTGGAGTACTTGGAAGAACGGAGAATCAAGGACCTTGTAAAAAAGCACTCTGAATTCATTAGCTATCTAATTTACCTCTGGGATGAGAAGACTAGTAAGAAAGAAATCAGTAATGATGAAGATGATGAGCCCAAGAAAGATGATGAGAGTTCAAGTAAGCAGGCTCTACTTAAGCTTACACAAGATTAGGGTGGAAATTATATTTTTGAGTTTGATAGCTTCCCTGACCATGACCAGTGTCGAGACTTTGTTGCGTCAGTAATTGCAGCTTATGGGGAAGTAGGGAAATCTACTTCTGAAAAATCTGATATTCCACATGGTGAGCAACTCACTGCAACAGAAATGGGGCATCGGATTAAGTTACTACAGAAACTCCACAGGCAATTAGTCATTTGAGGTATTCTATCCAAGGCTAATTGTTAGGCCACTAGGAAGAGGCTGCTGGAGCAGACTGAAAATAAGAAGCCAAAACAGCGGGTAGCTTTAAAAAACAACATGTTGAGTGTAAAACCATTATCCAAAGGTCAGACGAATAGAGTTACATTTAACTTGACTCTAAAGGTTATTCATCAATTTTTTGCTGAGAAACCAGCTGTCTGCCAAGCATATTTAAACTTTGTTCCTGGAAAGATTTCAGGAAAAGAATTCTGGACTAAATATTCAAGGGCTGAATACCTCCACAGTACAAAAAATATTATTGAAACTTTTCTCGAGGCTTCTGAAGATGAGGAGCTTGCAGTTTTCTTAAAGAAAGATGCTATGTTAGAATCTGAAGCTCATAAAAAGATAAACAACGTCAATATATATGTCTGGAGGGTGTCCATTATGGATAACCATGAGGAGCTTATGCTCGAGTACCTTGGATTTGTGAAAGGTGTTGTGGACTCTGATGATTTGCCTCTCAACATCTCTCGTGAGATGCTACAACAGAACAACATTCTCAAGGTGATTAGGAAGAACCTTGTGAAGAAATGTATTGAGATGTTTAATGAAATTGCTAAGAACAAGAAGGACTATAAGAAGTTCTATGAGGCTTTCTCAAAGAACTTAAAGTTGGGCATTCACGAAGACAGCCAGAACAAAGCCAAATTGGCTGACCTCCTTCGTTACCATTCCACCAAGAGTGGTGATGAGATGACCAGCTTGAAAGATTATGTCACTAGGATGAAGGAGGGAGAGAAAAACATCTACTATATAATTGGAGAAAGCAAGAAGTTAGTTGAGAACTCGCCATTCTTGGACCATCTCAAGAAGAAAGAATATGAAGTGATCTACATGGTTGATGCCATTGATGAATACGTTGTGGGGCAGCTGAAAGAATATAACAGTAAGAAACTAGACTCAGCCACCAAGGAGGGATTGAAGCTTGCTGATATATTTACCAAAGCTCTTCCCAAATTCAGATTTAAAACTCTTCATGAACAACTTAGAGTTACCAGCAAACATTTCAAGGAGGAGTGTTAAAGTATTGAGTTATTTGTTGTTATTTTTCTTTTTAGGTTTAGTAATTTTATTTCTGAAATTCAGTTATTTAATTGAGATAGAATAAGATTTTATTAGTTTCCTAGTTATAAATACAATAGGAGTCTTTTGTTTGTTTATATTCTCAGATGTGAATGAATAAACAAGTAGAATATTTTGATCCTCAATCGTTTATTTTCTTCTTCTTCTCTGTATTTCGTAGAACAACACTATCAATAATAATGTTTAGTTTTTAATATAAAATAACTTGTATTTCCCACCCAAAAAGAATCAATCAATACTAGAGGACAGTCATGGTGATGTTGGAACTAAATTCCACCTTGTGGTTTGTATTTCTTACTACTACTATTTAGAATAGATTTGACTCCTACTCGATACAGGAAGCAGATTCCTGAATTTTAAGTATAAATCATGAAGTAAAGAACACGAGATTTATCATGGAAAACCTACTTGTTCAAGAGAGTATGAAAACCAAAATCAACAGTGAGTATGATTGCCAACCAACTTCCACTAACTTCAACGAGCGGTTTTAGATTACAACTCTATAATCATAGAGACTAACTTTAGCACCCCAACTCAACAATTAACTCTAACTATGCTAACTAACTCTCCAAGAAGATAGACTTTCTTCTTGTTTCAAGCCTCACAAACTCACACTAACACAACCACAATAGAATTAAAAACTCAATAACTATCATATTGCAAGCACAAACTCAAACAAAGAACAATAAACTCAGCTTGATCTTGGTTTTTCAAAATTACCGCCTCACAAATTTCTTCTTACTCTACTACCTTGAGAAAAACCTTTTCTGTGTGTGTGCAGCAGATGATTATTTCTGACCTAAGATTTTTCCTTATAGTGGGGAAAAATAAGGAATGTTTCTTCGCAACCCTAATTTTTTTCCATACGTTTTTACATTCCTTTTTCAATACATCTCAGCTCCTATATTTAGAATCCTTATGGGATTCTATTTCTTTTATTACAAGGAGACATGTGACTTTGATATCCTTTCTTGTAAGTTAGCTTGTCTGTCTTTCATGCATGTGGTTCAGGTATATGGGAGAACCAGATACTACTGTTCTTTTGTCTATCATTAAAACAGTTAGAACCCACAAGCACAAACAATAGCAGCTGCTCCATTTGTAATGATGAAAAATAATGCATGAATGATGCATATCACTACGCAAGTCACAACTACATCAATATATTTCTTCTCTCTTTGATATAATAAAAAGGACTAACGGGATTAAGCTATATGAAAGAGAATCATAATAAAAAGATGCATGGACACTGGCATAATACTTACCACATACACATCAAGGAGTAAAGCATCAATATTGAAGATATTAATGTCACGACCCAAACCAGGGCCCTGGCCGTGACGGACATCCCAACCATGAAGGCCCGAGAGCCCTTCTAACTTGTAATCATATACACCATTTATATATAAATAGGATATGCAGAAATAAAATTTGGTACGAAAACATGGTAATAATCTAAATTTAGTTTAACAATGAGGAATAAAATCCAATATCAGCTAAACACGATCTGAAAACCATCTACAAAATCTCTACTACATGATAAAATAAAAACTGTCTGAAAACTGGGACAAGGCCCCTAGTAGACCAAAACTATAATAAATAATAACTATATGAAAGAAACTAGACATTCTAAAATATAGAAGGCTCACCAACTGGTACTCTTCACTCCTGCCTGATGAAATCTACTGCTTATCAGGAACCCTAGACTGTGCCTCAGAACCTGGAGGGAGGGGGATCAATACAGATGTACTGGTACACAGAGCAATCAAAATAAAGCTTTTATATTAATAAAATAGTTGAGATCTAGTCATAAACATCATGAACGATATAATTTTACAAACACATGGGCATTCTTGAAAAAACATAAAAAAACTTTCTGTCAAAAGCAGTTTCTGATCTTTGTATTACTTCTGAGTTAGGGGGCACTCCCCTACAAGTCTGATATTCTACGGGCTATATGAAATTTGTCATTGACTCGGCGGGGAAGCCCCCAACCCAAGTGTACCGCAAGGGTTGGAGTGTCTGATACGCCACAGGGCACTAGGCCAACGTATAATAATATACCCGGATCGGCAAATCATGATTTTGGGCAATGAGTTGTCTGAACTCATGCCTTCTTCGGGGAACCACCTAAGCTCTCTTTATTCTCAATTTTATCCTCTTCTGAATCATGCATTATTCTAGTTTCAATATCTGAAAAATCTGGCTTCAAACATGCATTTTATTTTGTTTTGAATTACCATGGCATTATCTGAATTGGTGTCGTCACACCAAGACTTGCAAGTCCTATTTCTAAGCCACAATGCATCATGCATGATTCTATCATTAAAACATAGTTCAGACCACCCAAACATGCAATTTAACAAAGGGGATTCATGTTCCGAAAACATAAGTCAAAACTATGCAAAATTCCCATCCTTTCAATAAACAAGTGGTGGTCATGTAATCTTTAACAAACCATGTAACCCTTCTCATTATATAATTATGTTTAACATTCATCAACATAAACAACTCTCTCTCTTTTGAAATCAAAATCATAATCCAAATATAACATTATTCAAGACATTTCATAACATGCTTTTCAAGATGCATTCAAACGACTTCATAGTATATCATAAGTAAATGAAAATCATCACAAGAGAGGGATTTTTATTGAATCACGCTCTCAATTCAATCATCAACCTTAAAACACATGCTTACAATATATATATAATTTTAAATCAATTTAAGGGAAAGCCTAAAGGCCAAAACAATATAATCAATGCTTCTAAAGCATGAATATATTCATAAATCTGAAAAACCCTTTCTTAAAATCATGATTTCCATACCCATGAGATTTTAGGAAAACCCCGCTTACCTTAAATTAGAAGCTTTAGAAAGAACTCTAGATTTTGGAATGCTATACGTATGATTGATGGGTTCATCTTGTAGCCCTCACAATGGGGATTCCGAATCTTGAAATATTAAGGAAAACTCACGGTTAAATCTTGAGATATTTGGGTTTTTAGTTTGAAACCCTAGGGTGAGTTCTTGATGAATTTGAGAGAAAAGAATCATATTTTGGTGTTTTAGGAGCTTAATCCTATGTTATAGCTGGATAAGGGGTGGAAGACCCATTTTGCCTTTAAAATGCGGAAACAGAACCTGAAATTTTGGTGTGTGTGATAGGGCGTGCGTCGCACGCTTATCGCATAATGCTACTCTCTCAGTCACTAAAATAGCCATAATTTTTTGCTCAGGTATCGGATTTAGTCAAAATTGATATCGTTGGAAAGGTAATGAGAATAGATTTCATTGGATATATAGTAGGCCCTCTAATTCATTATATACAAAGAGTTATGGTCAATTGAAGTTAACCCAAGTTTCGACGCTGACTCAAACTCGAATGATAGGAAAGCTTTCAACTCGTCCTTGAGTTAGGGGACCTCTATGATCTCAATTCATGCTGAAATAGGTTCACACACTACATAATTTATTAGCATACCAAATTTGCATAGGATTTATGGCTTTTGGATCATCTATGCATAGAAACGGTAGTTTTTATTCTAGCCCAAAATGCGGGGTATTATATTATCTCCCCCTGGGATCATTCATCCCCGAATGATGGGTAGGAATGTTGAAGTCTCAAAGGTATGGAATAATGTGGACGTGATATGTATTCTAAGAAAGAATATACTGATCTGAATATTTAAATTTCCATCATGAAACTGAATTCTAAGTTGATTTGCCCTTACTTGCTTTAAGGAGCTGATTCATGCTGAGAATTTAGGATTCCCTTGAGGTGTTCATGATCCAATCATACGTATCGAATTGAGAAGTGATAATTTATGTAAGTACGAATCTTAAGACAACAAGATTTAGATCGTACAAAGGTATTACACTCTCTGAGCTAAAATGCCTAGAGAGATTTGAGACTATGTGTTGAACTCTTATAAACTGAGTCATGACTAAATAGCTGAATCTGAAATATGATGTTCGGACTGAACTGAATTCACAATTTACATGGATGGAATAGATTATCTCTTGGGATGGTCATACAAATAGGACTTCAGATAACAGGACTGGGTGTAAAGGTGAAAAACCACAGTAAATTGTCTGCCTGACTGTTAAACTGAACTGTTGGTTATACTGGCTGAATTATACTGGAAACTTATACTTAACTGGAGTATCTCTTCAACACTCTTTCTAAAGAAGTTTTAGTAGCATTTGGGAGCAAAGAATCTTGGGCATGAGTTACACAAGATACCCAACTAAGGAATCACAACAGTGACACTACTCTATAGCATGGACTATAGACATATAACTCATAAACTAGGATAGAATTACCAGTCCTTAGGCAATGCAACTTCTTACTTTCAAGATTAGCGCACTTCTCGAATACTCCCTTATCTATATTATTCCCTTTAAACACCATACTTATTTTAATCAACTTAGAATTCTTATATGGGCATTGATAATCTTTCTACTAATGCTTAAAGTAACATAAGTCCTCTCACCATGATCAAGCCTAACTTTAAATCACAAAACACAACATGCCACACCACGATACTAGTCTAAACCATATGATTCAATCTTCTATATATATATATATATAGAGAGAGAGAGAGATCACACCCTAAGCATATCGTGCCTTACCACTTTAATGACTAACTCTGATCTCTTACTATGGATTCACTAGCGCATATTGCGTTCCTCCACTTAAATCTCAACATATCATTCAAGCCTATCTTTATAACCACATATGAACTCCAAGGCAAACACCCGTAAGGACATACTTCACATATTCTCTAATCCACTATCAATATAACTCCCACGCGCTACCCCAAGAACATACACACACAAATTTCCACTAACCATCACATATATCAAACACTTGGCCCCAGATCCTACTTCACACTTATGGCCTTATCTAAAACAAGCATACTATGATCTTTCATTAATAAGAAACATTTACTCATCACCACTATCATCACATAAAAAGAAGTCACTAAAAGGTTAGAACATAAGACCTTAAAGCATGGGAGGATATAAATACGAGACTTGATACTTAACTGAGGCCGAAGGAATAGCAAATCAACATCAGGGATTCATCAAAGTGATATGAATTAGGGCATACATGATTATAAGCTGAATCTCATAAATCATAAAGAGTATAGCATGAATTATGGGAACTGAGCACACTATAAAGCATGAGTACATGAGTCATGAGCTGCATGACCTCAATTTGAAGTTCATAACTTATGGAATGTGATTCCAACTACTGAATGAACTAGAACTCCTCATTTTAGAACTGGAAAAGCACGTGATTCTCTATCATATACATAAACATGAACTATGATCATGGAACTGAAATGTAAGGCATGATTAGGTATTGGGATCACTGAAAAATACTGAGATAAGAATGGGTTGAGTCTCACCCTCACTTTCTAATGTTCTTTATCATACTGACATCACTACTAGAATCTGAGAGCCTAACTTGGTTACTTGTTCTATCATCTCCCCCTTAGATTTAAGTCATCATCTTAAGTTTGAAAGATACCTTACTAGAATCTAAACTGAACTACACTCACTGCACTCTGGGGTCTGGAATACGACAATACACGTAATTAATAGAACTTAACCCGAATGGCTACACCTAGAAGGGGAAAACCCACTGCTAATCCTACCTTCTGAGACATACTCTATCTTTCTATAGCCCCAATAGTCAATCACATAATACTTGAACACTTACTAACTTTGAATCCTCGTGAGTATTCCCATAGTCGGAGTACACACCCTATAGCGCTTCAACTCTTATTTCTGTCGGTTCAACCTTCAAAAATTCAAACTTAGATTAGAACACTTAATCATGGATATCACCAAGCCTTTGATGAATCATACTACTAGTCTTTCTCCACCTAGTAACTCAACGGTACTACTATGTCCACTAGCCACACGCAATATGTAATAGTCTTAGAAAATGCCGCAACTCCATATCACCTTGGGCATACTTCTACCTCATACATACAACATCATACTTTGTTACTAATCAAATAAACTTAATCTATTGCATACACTATTCAAGCCTAGTAGATCACTTCCATATAACTAGTATCATTAACCAAGAAATCATCACATCCACCTTTATGGACATCAATTGTTCAAACTTAATGTCTAGTGCTAAGCATGATTTACAACCTAACCTGACACACAATTCTCACAAAACATTCATCATTAATCTTAAGCCAATATTCTTACATCCACATCCTACATTAAATTCAAGCCAATAGTCTAGCATCAATCATCTACCACCAATAAAGAAGGCAACATAATATACTAGTCCATCAAATTGGGACATTCTATCCAAATACCTTAAAAATCTACTACATACCTTCTCACAAGTAGTACTAGTTTACAACGACCAACAAAAAGAAGGTCAAGGGGGTAAAGTCACATAATACACATGGTCAACCTAAATCTTATATTATAACCCCATACAATCTTATCTATTTATACGGCTTTCTCATATCACACTTACTTACCCAAGCATATATTTAGACTACCTTCAAAATCTACAAACAACCATAAGTCTACAATTATAAGTTACTGGCTCATCTAGCCATTTTCATACTTCAAGAAAACAACAATTCACCTTAACTAATAACTCCTTCTCTACCTTTTACTAAACTAACACACAAGGACGTATCACTTCATTACCAACTCAATCTCATGCGAAAAGATTCGACTATACATATATTCAACCAACACCAGAACAACAAGTTGCTAGTGAATCGAAATAGGCCTCACATGACTTCACTAGACTTTGATTTTTGTGTTTTGAACAAGAAAATGAAATTAATAACAAAGCAACTATGCTAGTGAATTGAAATAGCCCCACACGGCTTCACTAGACTTTGATTTATTTTTTCAAAAATACTATGATAACAAGATTACATATTATAAGAGATAGAAAATTGACACACAATATTCAATGATCTAAGGATGCATATCTTACTCTATATAAATAAAAATCTGAGTCAAACTCTTCCCCCACAGACTACCATACAATCCACACATGCTACTAGCTACCACATTAGTCTATCACTATAAAGTGGTAAATCATCCTCAAACATTGATTATTCAACTAAAATATTTATTTACACAAAAGTCACCCTCACTCTGATTTCTAACTTTGTGACTTCATATCACAAACCTCTTGGTCTAATCTCACTACCAATAGGTCATGACACCGACACTTTAACTAATACTACTAATCGGGTGGAAATACAGTTCCAACATTCTCCTACATATCATTCCCCCTGAAGCATAACATCTGCAACATAAATTTTTGAAAAGAGATGGAATATTCTTAATACCGCAGGCCGAAAAGCACGATTTCATCAGAATCAAAGTTCACACAAAAATTAATACACTCTGAAGCACTAATGGACTCTTCTCAAGTCTTTGCAAAAAATTTAAACTCTTAAATGGCTCAATCAGAAAGGACCATACCATTTAGACTCTAAACTTCTGCACTTGAATCACCTCAATAATGAGACATATCTGGTCACATCAAAGTAAGAAAAGAATATGGATAACTTTACTTTCGTATGGGAGACACCATAGCATGAATTAGAGTATAGAAGAGGAATATTCTGGCTCAATAGCACGAACTAGAACATGAAGAAAGGGAAATATTCCTAAATGCCTAGTATCCTCCTACTTATAAGTATGGTGTACTACACACCCATAAATAAGACTCTACCCGACGCGATTTCGCAGACACCCTGGGACCATGAACCGTGCTCTGATACCAAGTTTTTCACAACCCGAACTAGGGACCTGGCCGTGACGGACATCCCAAACCATGAAGGCCCAAGATCCCTTCTAACTTGTAATTATATACACCATTCATATATAAATAGGATATGCAGAAATAAAATCTGCTACGGAAACATTGTCATAATATAAATTTAGTTTAACAATGAGGAATAAAATCCAATATCAACTAAACAACGTCTGAAAACCATCTGTGAAATCTCTACTACATGATCAAATAACAACTGTCTGAAAACTGAGACAAGGCCCCCAGTAGACCAAAACTATAATAAATAATAAATGTCTAAAAGAAACTAGGCCTTTTGAAATATAAAAGGCTCACCAACTGGTACTCTTCACTCTTGTCTAATGAAATCTACTGCTTATTAGGACCCCAAAACTGTGTCTCAGATCTTGAAGGGAGGGGGGGTCAATACAGATGTACTGGTACGTAGAGAAATTCAAAATAAAGATTTTATATTAATAAAATAGTAGAGAGCTAGTCATAAGTATCATGAAAGATATAATTTTCAAAACACATGGGCATTCTTGAAAAAACATAGAAAAAACTTTCTGTCAAAAGTAGTTTATGATCTTTGTATTACTTTCAAGTTAGGTGGCACTCCCCTACAAGTCTGATATTCCACGGGCTATATGGAATCCATTATTGACTTGGCGGGGAATCCCCCAACCAAAGTGTGCCGCAAGGGTTGGAGTGTCTGATTCTGATACGCTGCAGGACACTAGGCTAGCGTATAATAATATACCCGAATCGGAAAATCACAGTTTTAGGCAATGAGTTGTATGAACTCATGCCTTTTTCGGGGAACCACCTTAGCTCTCTTTATGCCCAATTTTATCCTGTTTTGAATCATGCATTATTCTAGTTTCAATATCTGAAAAATCTGACTTCAAATATGCATTCTATTCTGTTCTGAATTACCATGGCATTATCTGGATTGGTGTCGTCGCACCAACACTTACAAGTCTTATTTATGAGCCATAATAAATCATCCATGATTCTTTCATTAAAACATAGTTCAGACCACCCAAACATGCAATTTAACAAAGGGAATTCATGTTTCAAAAACATAAGTCAAAACTATGTAAAATTCCCATCCTTTTAATAAACAAGTGGTGGTGATGTAATCTTTAACAAACCATGAAACCCTTCTCATTATATAATTATGTTCAACCTTCATCAACATAAATAACCCTGTCTTTTCAAATCAAAATCATAAGCCAAATATAACATTGTTAAAGACATTTCATAACATGTTTGTCAAGATGCAATCAAACAATTTCATAGTGGATCATAAGTAAATGAAAATCATCACAAGAGAGGGATTTTTCATGAATCATGCTCTCAATTCAATCATCAACCTTAAAACACATGCTTACAATATATATATAATTTCAAATCAATTTGGGGAAAAGCATAAAGGCTAAAATAATATCATCAATTCTTCTAAAGAATGAATATATTCATAAATCTGAAAAAACCTTTCTTAAAATCAAAATTTCCATACCCATGAGATTTTAGGAAAACCCCGCGTACCTTAAATTAGAAGATTTTGAATAAACTATAGCTTTTGGGATACTATACATATGATTGATGGGTGCCTCTTGTAGCCCTCGCAATGGGGATTCTGAATCTTGAAGAATTAAGGAAATGCCAGGGTTAAATCTTGAGATATTTGGGTTTTTAGTTTGAAATCCTAGGGTGAGTTCTTGATGAATTTGAGAGAAAAGAATCATATTTTGGTGTTTTGGAAGTTTAATCCAGTGTTATAGCTGGATAAAGGATGGAAGATACCCATTTTTTCCTTAAAAATGCGGAAACAGAACCTGAAATTTTGGTGCATGCGATAGGGCATGTGTCGTATGTTTATCGCATGATGCTACTGTCTCAGTCACTAAAATGGCCATAACATTTCGCTCGAATATTAGATTTAGGCAAAATTAGTATCGTTGGAAAGCTAATTCGAAGAGCTTTCAGTTGATATTTAGTAGTTCCTCTAATTCATTATATATAATGAGTTATGGTCGACTAAAGTTGACCCAAATTTTGATGCTCACTCATACTCGAATGATAGGAAAGCTTTCAACTCGTCCTTGAGTTAGGGGACCTCTATGATATCTATTCATGCTGAAATAGGTTCACACACTACATAATTGATTAACATGCCAAATTTTCATAGGATTTATGGCTTTTAGATCATTTATGCTTAGAAACGATGGTTTTTATTCTAGCCCAAAATATAGGGTGTTACAATTAATCATCTTTGCAAAAAGAGAACACAACATAGCATAAACAAGACAAGAGATCCAACAGATAAGAATAGTATTAATCCAAACAGACCCTAAAAATAGTATTATTGCCTTCACATCCATCAGAATTATCAAAGAAGAATGAGATCACAAAAATAGTCGGTGGAGGATAGGAGTCTAGGAGGAAACACGGAGAGGGGATGTCTTGAGATTAAGACTAAAGTGGGCATCCACTATGCTATTGTGCTCTTACTACATCTTCAGCATATCATCCTTCAATTGGAAAATGGTTGGCTGGAAGGCAGAGAGCTGACCCATTAGAGTAGACACCTTAGCTTATAAAATAATAGTCTAATTCTAGGCAACCTCCAAATCCATCACATCTGGGCCACATGGTTGGTAGACTTTGCACTAGGTTCCTTGGTAGCCATACAATAACATTTCATCAGAGTGGAATTGGCAATCATCATATCATTCTTTGTGGAAGCCTTCCTATCACCAAGAGGTGCCTAAAAGTCCCTAAAAAATAGAGTCAGCAAACATCTATAAGCTAAAGCATATGGTTTAAGGGAGAGAGTGGTTATCCTCTCTATATGTCTAACCATCAATGATGGATGATTTACTTGCTCATCTAAATCTAAAACCTGCATAATACCCATATCCCTAATGTTGGATTCATACCTCCATGCTCTCTAGGAAAAACCACCTTGTTCACAACCTCTAACATCAATATATGAATAAATTTAATTTCCCTCTTTAGTACCTTTCTTGGGTACTATAACATCCCATATTATTTTTGGCTTATTTCAGCTTTTAGATTCATGCATGGGAGGGGTTTAAGGCCTAAAAATTTCTCTAAGTGTCGGGGACTTAGTAATTTTTAAGTCTCTTAACTTCAAAGATTTTTAAATTATCTTTCCCGAGCTTGAGGCGTTAGTTTGTGAGCTAATTCATGTTCAAGGGTGTAAGGGGCATATATCGGAGAGGTTTTGAATTTTTGGATTAAGATTAAGGCACGTTTGGATCTCGATTCTAGTATCTCACCTTGATAGTGCCGCATCGCGGTGCTTTTAGTGATGGAACCTTCACCGCATCGCGGTGAGCATATAAACCACGATCCAGTTGTGGATTTAATTGCTTAAGGGGTAATTATGTCTTTTCCCCTCAATCTAATTCGTAAATTCACAACTTATAATGTCTACTAGGGTATTATTTACCCATCTTCTCCAATTAACTATCAATAAAAGCCCTTCCCTCTTCCTCAAGAACAAAAATTCAATCATTTTTCCCTAAGTAATCTAGAATTCAAGATTTTTAAGTTCAAGAATCTCAAGAAAGTGTCAAGATTAGGGATTCATCTTCCAAGTTAAGAAACTTAAGGAATGTGGGACTATCCTAAACTCCATGGACAAAGGTTTTATTGTTTTAACAAGTTATAAAAATACATAATCACGTTTACAATCAAAGAAAAAGGGGGGTTTGGTATCTTTGAATAGCATGTTTGTTTTGGTGAAAGTATATGTTTTCTTGAACTCCTTTCATAGAATTGAATTGAATTATATCTACATATACATGGGTGATTTCAGTTTTGAAAAGTTTAATTGAGAGCATAAACAACAAAATGTCCTCTCTTGTTACGAAATATATTGCTATTTGTAATGTGGGTTATTTCAAATGCATGAACTAGGGTTTTGAAATTAAGTTCCTTACTATCATTATGGTTGACATTGTTTATTGATGAACTGGAGAAAATTTGTAGAGTTATGCATGCTAATGAGGTTGAAGGGGTTCAGTTGGCAGCCTATCAGTTGAAGGACACAACTAACTAGTGGTACAATGAGTAGGAAGATTTAAAGGGTAGAGATATTGAACCTCCTATATGGGGTGAGTCTGTAGAGGCCTTCCTGGATCATTTCTTTCCCCAGGAATTGAGGGAAGCAAAAGCCGAAGAATTTATGAACCTGAAATAGGGAAAGATGAGTGTCAAAGAATATGCATTAAAAATCACCCAGTTTTCTACTTATGCTCTGGAATTAGTGGGTAATAAGAGGGCTCGTATGAGGAAATTCATATCTGGTCTCTTGGATGACTTGGTTAGAATGTAAGGGGGCAATGTTGAACAATGATACAGATTTCTCCAGGTTATTAGTGCATATGCAATAGGTGGTGGTGGAGGAGAATAAGAGGCAGGAAGAGGTAAGGGAGAAAGAAAAGAAGGCTATTAGATCTAGGTCTACATATCAGAATACCAATCAGCACCAAGGTGGTAATTAGGCTAATAAGTGGTCTAAGAAGAAATTTTGGAGCAACGCTCAGTCTTCAGAAAGTGAACATGTGCCTAGGCCTTTGGGGGAGAAACGATTCCATTAGAATATAGACCTAGAGATCAGGTTACTCAGTCCAAAGGAAGTGTGGTCATCCTGCCAAGTCGTATCTTTGTTGTAATTCGTGTGGAAAAAATCACCCGGGGAGATGCTACCTCGGGAGTAATGTGTGCTATAATTGCGTTCATCCATGCCATATCTAGAGATTTTGTTGCATGACCAGCGGGAACCCCAGAGGGCCGAAGGCCCAACCAGCAGCTCCTTCAGCCAAAGGCACTACTTCGGTTACTGGAGGTGGTCGCAAATGGTTGTATGCTTTGTCTACCCACCAGGATTCAGGGGCTTCACCAGATGTTGTTATGGGCATGTTACATATTTTCTCCCATGTTGTGTATATGTTACTAGACTTGAGGTCTACCTTGTCTTATGTGACCCTTTACGTGGCAGCTAGTTTTGGTTTTGAACCTAAAAATATTTTGGAACCCTTTTATGTTTCCACTCCTATTGGTGATTCTGTTATGGCTAATAGTGTTTACAGAAATTGTATGGTGTCTACTTATCATCGTGATACTGTAGTTGATCTTGTAGAGCTGGATATGATTGATTTTGATGTTATACTGGGGATGGATTAGCTCCATTCATGTTATGCTACATTATATGCAGAACCAAAATGGTCTCCTTCTCTTTTCCTAATGAGCCAGTGATAGAGTGGGAGGGATATTCTCTACTACCTAGGGGAAAATTCATATCTTATCTTACAGCCCCTAAGCTTATATTAAAGGGGTGTCTGTACCATCTTGCTTGGGTCAAAGAGTTTAGTACTGAAAGTCCTTTCTACCAGTTTGTCCCTATAGTTAATGAATTCCCAAAAGTTTTTCCTGATGACCTTCCTGGGATACCACCAGATAGGGAGATAGATTTTGGCATTAATTTGTTGTCGGACATCTGTCCTATTTCTATTCCTCTATATAGAATGGCTCCTATAAAATTGAAAGAGTTAAAAGAACAGTTAAAAAACCTTCCTAACAAAGGCTTTATTCGTCCTAATATCTCTCCCTCGGGTGCTCTGGTACTCTTCATATTAAGAAAAATGGCTCCCTCCATATGTGTATAGACTACCGTCAGTAGAACAAAGTCATAATTAAAAATAAGTTCCCTCTCCCTAGAATCGATGATCTCTTTGACTAACTCCAGGGTGCCAAATATTTTTTCAAAATAAACCTTCGCTCATGGTACCACCAATTGAAAGTTAGAGAGACTTATATTCCCAAAATGGCCTTTCAAACCCGATATGGTCACTATGAATTATTAGTTATGTCCTTCAGACTGAATAATGCCCCCGTAACTTTTATGGACCTAATGAATAGGGTGTTTCATCAGTTTCTAGATCTGTTCGTCATAGTCTTTATCAACGATATTTTGATTTACTCTAAGAGTGAGGAGGATCATGCCAATTACCTCCGAATTGTCCTTCACACTCTTAAAGATCATAAGTTGTATGAAAAGATTTCCAAGTATGAATTCTGTCTTAGTGCTATTGCTATCCCGGGGCACACTATTTCTAGTAAGGAAATTAAGGTTGACCCCCAAAAGGTTGAGGTAATGAGAAAATGGCCTAAACCCATGACTTCAACTGACATCCAGAGCTTCTTTGGTTTGGCAAGGTATTACCAAGTATTTGTGGAATGTTTTTCCTCCATATCTTCTCCACTTATTATATTAACTCAAAAAAAGGTGAAATTATTGTGGTCTGACTCTTGTGAGAATAATTTTGAGAAACTAAAAGACAAGTTGACTACCATTGCAGTTTTGACTCTACCTGAGGGTACAGAGAGATTTGGTGTGTACTGTGATGCATCTCGGGTGGGACTTTGGTATGTGCTTATGGAGGATGGACATCTAGACAATTAAAGGTGCACGAAAAAAACTACCCCACCCATAATTTGGAATTAGCGGCTATAGTATTCGCACTAAAAATTTGGTGTCATTGTCTTTATGGGGTGCATATTGATATATGTGTTGATCAAAAAAGTTTGCAGTATGTTTTTACGCAGAAAGAACTGAATCTCAAGCAGAGGCGGTAGTTAGAATTGTTGAAGGATTATGATATGAGCCTACATTATCATCCAGGCAAGGCTAAGTAGTGGTTGACACCCTTAGCAGATTATCAATGAGAAGTCTTTCTCATGTGGATGGAGGAAAGAGGAATATGGTGAAGGATATTCATTGACTTACAAATTTTAGAGTTTGACTCTTAGATTCTGAAAAGGTAGGGGTATTTTCTTATGAGGTATCTAAATCCTCCCTATGTGTAGATTTAAGGAGAAGCAGGACAAGGACCCCATCTTGATGCAGATTAAGGAAGATTTTGGTAAACAAAAGGTGATGGTTTTTTAGATTGGAGGTAATAGGATTTTGAGGTATCAAGGTAGGTTATGTGTGCCGAATGTGGATGGGTTGTGAGAAAGAATTCTTGATGAAGCTCACACTTCCAATTATGTGCTTCACCCAGGCTCTACTAAAATGTATCATGATCTTAAGATGATTTACTGGTGGAACAACATGAAAAGAGATGTTGCTAACTTCATAGCTAAGTGTTTGAACGATCAATAAGTTAAGGTAGAACATTTGAGGCTAGGAGGCACTTCCCAAGAGATAGCTTTGCCTCTGTGGAAATGGGAGATGATCAACATGGACTTTATTATAGGACTTCTAAGATCTGAAAACTAACTCGACTCCATTTGGGTGATTGTAGATAGGATGACCAAGTCTGCGTATTTTTTTCCAGTGAGGACAAATTATTCAGGGGATGATTATGCTAAGTTGTACATCCAAGAGATAGTTCATTTACATGGGACTCCATTGTCTATTATATCTAATCGAGGTACACAATTCTCTTCGTAGTTTTGGTGGTCTTTTCAGATAGGTTTGGGTACCCAGGTAAACCTCAATACTGCCTTCCATCCTCAAATAGATGGGCAAGTAGAGCAAACCATTCAGACCTTAGAAGATATGATGAGAGATTGCATCATAGAATTTAAAGGTACTTGGGTGGATCATTTGTCGTTGATATAATTTGCATATAACAATAGCTACCACTCTAGCAACCAGATGGCTCCTTTTAAAGCTCTTTATGGGAGAAGATGTAGGTCACCAATTGGGTGGTAGAAAGTGAGCGAAACTCATTTGTTTGAACCTGACCTTGTTCATCAGGTGATGGAGAAAGAGAAAATCATCAGAGAGCAACTTAATACCACTCAGAGCCGCCAAAAGTCTTATGCCAATGTTAAAAGAAGGGAGTTAGAGTTAAAGGTTGATGATTGGGTATTTCTAAAAGTCTCCCCTATGAAGGGAGTTATGCGATTCATAAAGAAAGGAAAGCTCAGTCCTCTTTATATAGGACCATACCAGATTACGAGAAGGATCGGTGGAGTTGCTTATAAGTTATATTTGCCCGTGAGTCTGGCTACTGTTCATCCTGTATTTCAGGTATCCATGCCGAAGAAGTGTATTAGATATCATTCTCTTATGTTTCCTGTGGAAGAAATTAATGTAAAGGACTCACTGTCAAATGAAGAAGAACTCATTGCTATTTTAGATCGCTAAGTTTGAAAGTTGAGAAGTAAGGAGATAACTTCAGTTAAGGTATTGTGGAAGAATCATAAAGCTGAGGAAGCTACTTGGGAATCAGAGAATGATATGCATATGAGATACCCAACCCTCTTTGAAACCGTGGACGATGATATAGAAGGTACAAATCTTATCCTACTCTTTTACTTCCATGTAGTGTTTAAAATCGTGCTTGTTGTGTCTCGAGTCATCATTCGGGGATGAATGATCCCAAGGGGGGATAATGTAACACACCATATTATTTTTGTCTTGTTTCAGCTTTTAGTTTTGCATAAATGGGAGGGGTTTAAGGCCTGAAAATTTCTCTAAGTATTGGGGACATGGTCATTTTTAAGCCTCTTAACTTTAAGGATTTTTAAATTATGTTTCCCGACCCTGAGGCATTAGTTTTTGAGCTAATTCATGTTTAGGGGTGTAAGGGGCATGTCTCGAAGAGGTTTTGGATTTTTCAGATAAGGATTGGGACACGTTTGGATCTCGATTCTAGCAGCTCACCGTGATATTGCCGCATCGCGGTGCTTATAGTGATGGCACCATCACCGCATCGCAGTGAGCATGTAAACAATGATCTAGTTGCGGATTTAATTGCCTGAGAGGCAATTATGTCTTTTCCCCTTAATCAAATTTGTAAATTCATGACTTATAACGTATATTAGGGTATTATTTTCCCATATTCTCCAATTAACTCTCAAGAAAAGCCCTTCCCTCTTCGCTAAGAACAAATATTCAATCCTTTCCCCCCAAGTAATCTAGAATTCAAGCTTTTCAAGTTCAAGAATCTCAAGAAAGTGTCAAGATTAAGGTTTCATCTTCTAATTTAAGAAACTTAAGGTATGTGGGACTATACTAAACTCCATGGGCAAAGGGTTTATTATTTTAATAGGTTATAAAGATACATAATCACATTTACATACATAGAAAAAAGGGTTTTTTGTATCTTTGAAAAGCATGTTTGTTTTAGTGAAAGTATATGTTGTCTTGAACTCCTTAGAATTGAATTGAATTATATCCACATTTTCATGGGTGCTTTCAGTTTTGAAAAGTTTAATTGATAGCATAAACAACAAAATTCCCTCTCTTGTTACGAAATATGTTGTCTATTTGTAATGTGGGTTATTTCAAATGAATGAACTAGGGTTTTGAAAGTAAGTTCCTTACTATCATTATGGTTGACATAGTTTATGCTTTGATGAGAGAGTACTTGCTTTGTTTATAAGTGTTCGTTCTATTAATTGAAAGACATGTATGTGTTTTAAGGATAGATTGGCCACCATATGATAAAGTGATTTCCAAAGGGAGTATTTTCTATTAGTTTGCATGTGTTTTGAATTAAGAATTTTCTCCTGAAATATTTGAATCTATTGGGGTGGTCATCTATATGATTTTTTATTCAAAAAGGGCTATGATTATGACATGACATGATATGGCTTGCAAGTCTGGGCATGATGATACCTATCACGAGGTGCCCTTAATATGAAAGATACAAATATTTTAAAAGCATGAAGCATGATTATAAAGTATTAAAATAGGACTTAAAGAGAGCTAGTTGGTTACCTAAAAAAGGCTTGAGTTCAGATAACTCTTAGCCCAAAATCGTGTTTTGCCTATACGAGTTTTTATGTGCTATTTTAAAAGTGGGATAGCAATGGTATGTCAGCAAGTTGGGCATACCTTTTTACGATACTCCAATCCTTGCGGCAAACTCGGATTGGGAGGTCGGTCGCCGAGTCAAGGGCGGACCTATATAGACTATTGTATTAATGCTTTGTAGGGTGGACCATCTAGCTCAGAATTAAAAATAAAGAGTAGCATTATGATTACCAAAAAAAATTAAGATGTTTCAAATAATGCCATGTGTTTTAATTATCATATACTAATTGTTTTATGAAATGCTCTAATTTATGTTGTATAAGCATATGTTATTTTGGATTGTTTCACATACCTATAACGCCCCGATTTTTTGAACCGGAATGCTACACGATGCTCATGACCCCGAAGGACCACTAGCTAACCCATGACTGATATCTGTACCTGTAACTGCATAATATACATATAAAATACGGAAACATGAACAAAGAGGGCGTAAGGTTCAATCTTGAATAATAAAATATCTGAAATAAGGTGGTATCACAGTACCAAAACAAAACTGAAAATACTAAAGTCTAAATTTAAAAATTCTATAATCATCTGAAAGCCTCTAAATTGTCTGAATAAGGAGTTGAAGGAACATGTCTCCAACTAACTCCCTAAACTGAAAATAAGCTGAAATACTGGAATAATAAATGTAACGATCATGTCCTCGAAAGATGATGACTCACTGCTTACTGAACTGCTACTGCTGATCTGGAATCTATACCTCAGAACCTATGGTGTAACATAAAAAGAAAGCACCATAGCGCAAATGCATCAGTACAACTAAAGTACCGAGTATACGTGGGGGTAGACTAAATGCATGGGATTTATATGCATGAACATGCTGACTAATATGAACATGAGAATACATACATACATATATACATACGTAACTGCTACTGAACTCGTGGAGATACTGACTACTTGAGTTTGAACTCTGACAACATGAGTTTAGTGATACTGAGATACTTAATGACTGATAACATGGATGACTGTATCTAACAGTCCTAATTCTGGGGAAAACTATCTGAGTTCCAAACTGTATCTGAACATCTAAGTCTGAGATCAGTCCTAGCTAACGAGTGATCTCTGAAACTGATAATAAGAATACTCGACTGAATCTGAGATTGAGATCAAGCCTGTCTACCGGGTGACCTCTAGATCTAATAATAAGCATCTGAATATGGGACCAAGCCTATCTGACGGGATGGTCCAGGAATCAATGGAACTATCTGAGTTCCTTACTGAGATCGATGATTGTATCTGACAGTCCTGATTCCTGATTTCTACTCTGAAGATTGATACTGAAACTGTCACTATAACTGTGACTGTGGGAGGTAGTAACCTAACTGACATGCCCCGATACTGTACTGGTGAGGTCCAATCTTTTCCCTGATTGGGAGGGTGTCAATACCGTGCCACGGGTAGAGACCTCTACTATGGTTAAGCCTCTCTAACGGGTGAACCTGAATGGAAAATCCAGCCTAAGGCAATATAATAGTCAAGTATATCCTTAATCTTATGGGTGACTCCTGTCCTGCGCTGGCTATGCAGTTCTGGAGTACAGGGATTGCTACTAATGGCTCTGCCTTTATAACGGGAAAACCGCCATCCCTGCACTCGCTCGGTGCTAGTCCCTACTCCCAACTGAAAGACTCTAAAAAGATTAATTGCGTTGAACTGACTAGCTGAACTGAACTGATTTATAAACTGATTAATTGAGCTGATAATATTTTCTTAGCTGAACTAAGCTGAATTCACTGAGTTTTTCTGAGTCACGTGACTAACTGAAATCTATGGAGCATAGCTTGACTGAGGATGTCTTGAAACATGACACTAGCTCTAGGCACACAACTATAGTTTTTGGGTACAAGTACCCCCAGGACTCGATGGAAGGAAACTGACACACATGACTGACTTGATCATAAGAGTAGATTCCACAATTCACAATATCATAAGGATTTCATAATAAGAATGATTCTCAACAAACTATCACATGATCGGGAATGCACACAACATGTATATACTTGCATGGCTTCAATAACATGGTCATTCCATATCACAACAATATCATGAGAATCTCATACAACATCTTCAATTCAAGACAATAGCACGGGGATCACGTTGAACATAAACTTAAAACATGGAATAGTCATTTAGGACTTATTATGTCATAAAAGCATGATTTCTATTCCCTTAAGTATTTTGACAAACACCTTACATGCACATCTTAGGCATAGGTGGATTCATCAAGATTACAAATATTCAACCACCAATTTCACATATTTATACATTAAATACCACCATGTCCTTACACAAAACATACAAAGATCCCATCTTAGGCATCATCAAACTCCAAACACATGAACATCAACCACCAACAACATAAACATCATAATACATAATTTAGAATATGGTTCTTGAGCTTCATGGACGAAAAGATTCCATGAATCAACTCACGCATACCTTAGAAGGAAGATTCTTGATGATTGACGGAGGAATTTCCTTGAAATTGGATCTTCAAGCTTAATTATGCAACCCTAGTTGTTTTTATCTTTTAGTGCTCTTGGATGATGAACTTAAGATGTTAGTAGGGTTGTAATGTAATTAGGAGCTATATATTTTGTAGGGTTAAGTTTAGGGACGTGTAAGGAGTGTTAAAAGACTTAATTACCCTCAAAATAACTCAAAACGGAGTGTTTTTGGCACTTGGAACTGACTTAGGCGGCGTGCAAGTAATTGGACAAGCCAGTTTGGGCGGAGCCTAACCAATCGCCTAAGTTTGGTTGGGCGGCACCTAACCAATCGCATACCCTTACTGTCTCTCACGAAAATGGGCATAACTTTTCGCTCGGGTATTGGATTAAGGCAAAATTGGTATCGTTGGAAAGCTAATTATATTATATATAATTTGGTGGGTATAAATATGCATAAATACCACATTAAAATCTAGTTATAATCGTTCAAATATGAGCCTTACAAAATCAAACACTAAAACTTGATGGATTCAAAAACTCTTAGCTTGTATTACCTTAAGTGACTTATATGAACATGCTTAATGCATCATAAGCTATATTATTGCTAGGATACTCATTGTAAGTCATGTACTCAAGTATGAATCATAGGATAGGATATTTCATATGTAGGAAAAATGGTTTGTATCCTCGCTTAGAAACATGTAGGGTATTACAATACCAGTACATTGTGTATTGACCCCCTACATTTTAGGTTCTGAGGCCCAGTCTCGCAGTCCTGCTAAACAGTAGATTGTTGTCGGACATTCAGAGTTGGTGAGTCATCCTTATTCCAGAAGGCATCTTGTTCACATGTGTTAACTTCATTTAATTTAGTTCATGGTCCGACCGGGGGCCTTGTCTCGGTTTCAAACATATTGTTATTTCCAGTTTAGTAGAGATTTCACAGAATTGTTATAGGTGGTTACGGGTTTTCTTATAGACTTATGTTTTGTATTTGCTAAGTTGAAATAATAGAACTATCATGGTTTTAGTTTACTGCGGCATTAAGGTTTATAGATAAGTATGCTTATGATGACAAGATAAGAGGGCTCTCCGGCCTTCATGGTTTGGGATGTCCATTGCAGCTAGGGCTTCATTTCAGGTCGTGACAGGTGCTTCTTCACTCTCTCTTAGTTATACTTTTTGGTAAATATACAACCCTTTTTCTTCTATACAATTGTACAAATCTAAACTAGTCATAGGTACCTGAATAATAATACCTAATTTGGCACTGTCAGACACCATCTCAATGCCTTTAATAGTAAATCTTAAAATCTGATTATTAAGGAGAGTCAAATTTGTGTAAAATTCTATCACCTCCTTCTAATAAATTTTAGCAAAATAATTAAGAAATAAATGATCCCATTTTGGAACATCTAATTTTATTAGAAATGTTTGGACAGCAGGATTATCTATGACATTAGGATTACTTACTCCACCCTTCAAAACCTCCTTACACCGATAGTTTTTCACTGGCCCTATAGTAACAAACTTGGTAAGATAGTGATTTTCCTTAGCATTAGCTGGAGTAGGATTATCAGCCATGATCAGAGTAAAGGACCTGATCTTATTAGTGTTATTATTCACAGGCAGTGGTTTAAGAGTTTCTTTTACGGGTTTTTTGCCCTTCTTTGTGGAATATCTTTTGCATTTACTGGATTCAACAACAACATTTAAATTTGCTTTTCTCTTACTTTTGGTAAATGGGGAGTGAAATTATATTGAAGCTAGAATCGATATGAGTTTCTTAGGATTAGAGATGGCCTTGGATTTGTATGTTATGTGCTTCTTTTAGCCCTTGGAAAGAGTTGAATGTGCTTTGGAGGATTTTATAGCAAGGAAAAGGTCCTCCTCATTACCAGATGGATTTTTGGTTGTCAATAAAAAAGGGTTTATTAGAAGACCACCAACGTTATATTTAGGAGATAATTCAAGGGAAGACCAAGTAAAATTGAGAGCTTGGAGTGTTGGGGACTTGAGAAAAAATAAGGTTTTTCTGAGAGATGGATGATAGAAGATTGAGCAATTGGCTCTAAGGTGATTTTATATTCAATAGAACTAGTAGTAGGAGAGAGATTGAGATATGGAGAAGAGGTCACAACAAAATATAGTTGAAAAAATTATGATTCCCCTTAAAAGGTAGCCAACAATTCAAGTTGGGTGGACTCTTCTTCATCAGAGTAGTTGATGAGAGACATGATAGGTTTAGGGTTTATTTTTTTAATTAAAAAAGAGGATTTCTCCATAGAGATGACACTAGGTACAATGAAGGTGGTTGAGATTTCATGACGAAGGAAGGTGGGTAGAGAAATAAAATAAAGGTTGATCAAAAATTGAAAAGGGGTAAAGTTTGAGGGATAGAGAAAAAACAAAGTTGAATAGTGAAGTTGATCAATTAGAAGAGAGAAAAAAAGAGTTTTTCAAATTCAAAGTATAAAAAAATAATTATCAGAGGTTAAAAAGAATAAAGAGGGGATGTTTAGTTGTGTTAGGAAAATTTAGTGTGTTAGTCTATGTTTTCTTAGCCATGTGCATTTATAAAGAAATATAAGAGAAGAAGGTGGTAGGGACCGGTTCTTCACTGATTGTTAAGATCATACATGATAAATATTACATATTTACAAAAGAGGGTGCGTACTTGATGACCTTTAGGTTTGGTGGACCACGTTCATGTATGTTTTTATTTACTTTTACTAGATCTCCTTATACTGAGACAATAAGGGTAATATCATTAGACCTTTGCCAAGCTGTCTTAAAGGTGTTGTCGGTATGTAGCTGAAACAATGCAAAAACTGAGTCAATTCTTAATCCATCTTATGGAGCGACATTATTTTCTATACATGTCATTTCTAGCCAGCCATTGAAGGCCTCCTCCTTCTAAATTTAGAGATAATTTACGAGACCAATATTCATGTAATTTTTCTAAAATTGTTCCCTGTATAGAGCCTTGGTGAAATTATAAGCAACCTAGTAATCTATAGAGCAAGATGTCATCTTGAAAGACCCTTTTTCAACATTATCCCTAAGAAATAATAGTGTACATTAATGTGCTTAGTTTTATTGTGATACTCTGGATTATTGAACATGTTGATTCAACTTGTAATATCACACATGATAGAAATATACCCTTTATTGACCCCATAATCATTGGGTTGCAGTTATATCTAAAGCGATTGAGCACAACATGCCATAGCAACCACATGTTTGACTTTAGTTATGAAAGAGCCACCACCAAATTTTGTTTCTTGGTTACACAAGACACAAGACATGGGCCTAATAAGTTAACCATACCTGAATTACTTTTTTGTCCATAATCTATCCATTATAATCAACATCATAAAAGTTTATTAAGTCTAGAGAATCTCCTGGAGGGTACCTAAGAACAAAGTTTTGTATACTTTGAGATAGCAAAAAATTCTTTTAACTGCCCTCAGGTGAGATTCCTTAGGTCAAGATTGAAAACAAGCACACATTTCTATACTATACACAATATCAAGTCTTCTAGCAATCAAGAATAATAGTGAGCTAATCATACCCTTGTACTTGTTTCACCAATCTATGGACCGGGTTATCTTTTTCCAACTTGGTTGTGGTGGCAATTGGTGTATCAATAAAAGTAGCATTTCTTATATCAAAATTGTCTTAAAATTTCTTTATGTACTTCTTTTAGTGAATGTATGTACCTAAAGGTAACAAGTTTTTTTAAATCCCAAGAAGGCATTCATCTCTCCCATAATGTTTATCTCAAATTGACTACTCAATCATCTTGGGGAACTCGGTACATAATGCATCATTTGTGGCTCCAGTGATGATATTATCTATATATATCTAGACAATAAGCAGAATCTTCCCTTGTTTATCAAAAAGAAAGTGTTGTCTATTTTTTCTCTGATGTGCCCATGGTCTAGAAGAAAAGTGGAAAGTCCATCATACCACTACTTCAATCTATATAGGGCTTTGTTAAGCTTGTACACATAGTAAGGGCGTTCAAAATTTTCAATCATGGGGGTTACTTTACATATACTTCCTCCTGCAAGTATCCATTTAAGAATGTACTCTTTATATTTATTATTAAAGGATAAACTCCAGATGTGTAGCAAATGCAATCAGTATTCTGATTGCTTCTATTTAAGTAACTGGAGAAAACGTCTCATCATAATCTATACATTTTTTTTAATTGTAGCGTTGCACCACTAGTCTTGATTTAGTTGTAACAATTAAATTTTTCGTTACTAAGAAGAACCTCAACATTAGTGCGTAGTACGAATATTATTGAGATTTCACTATAAGACTTATGTAGGGTCACGTCTATTTTAATTATAGAATCTAAGAAAGTTGGGTCGTGTTGAAATCATTCTGCTATAGAAAATTTATTATGTCATAGCAATGTGCATGCCACTATAGCAACATAAAGCAGACCAGAACACCCACTTAAGTGGGTTTTATTTCTTTCTCTACTTCGGTTGAAATAAACAATATGGGAGGCTGTACGATCCAAAATTGATAGGTCATGATGGCATTTATCGCGAAAAACCTTGACATATAAGCCTGTCACACAAACCAATACACGAAGGATAAGAAGATAGAAACAACACCAAGATAAGGCTTCAATAATAAAGCCAAACCGTACAAGTATAATAAATACAAAAAAAAACATAACGATGCAGCCATAACTCTCAAAACCGGGTCTCAACAGTATAAGAATGTATCTAGTACAACTCGAATCCAAAAAAATACATAAGATATCTAAATACAAGAGAAACTTTGTCTCTGAAATAAAAATAAAGATGTAGTCTATAAAGAAAGGTAGCAGAAGACATTTGGACGCCTGAAAATCATCAACTACCTTGAAAGCTCCAATAATTGCTTGAATCAAGCAACGCGGGGCACACCCAAACCTGGATTTGCACTAGAAGGATACAGTAGGAGTGAGTACAATCCACTTATACTTAGTAGGTATCACAGGCTGACCGAGCAAAGTATAAAATAAAGTGTACAAAATACGTACTAAGGGCACGTCACCTGTCCCACAATGATAGACCACACATCTTGCACTAAAAATTCTCATATATCATAAAATACAACAGCAATACAGCAAGTATAACACAAGTATACATTATATCACATACAAGTATAAAACAGAGAAGAACATGTATATAGGATGGTCAAGTATAAGTAACAGGATATAGAGAAAGTACACATATAATAAGTCAATACGTAAATTCAATCACAACATCAATATAATAAAGAAAATGCAATGTATAAGATGATGATAATGTGGTAGTGATGATGATGATGATGCGGTGGTGGTGATAATGATGATGATGCACGGGGTTGTCACACATCCTTGAGTTTGGCACACAACCTTGGGTTTGGTACACAGCCTTGAGTTTAGCACACAACCTTGGAGTTTGGCACACAACCTTGAGTATTTCTAATATTCAGTATTTCTAGTGTTTATAGTACTTCTAGTGTTTCCAGTAATTCTAGTGTTTCGAATGCAAAGTACATACATAACATAAGACACAAATCAAGTAGACATTTATGACAACAAGTAAATATAAAGCAATAAAAAAAATAAGTAAAATGATGTGTATGATGACATGAGAATGGTAATGCAATGTTCACAACCGTTCAAAATGAGGATTTCCACAATCAATCCATACAATATATTTTTACAACCAACCACAATATTACAATTCCACAACCACGTGAGCCAATATCCACTCACTATTCTCGCTATCTATGAATTTTCCACATAATCCATATGACCACAAAGTATGGATATATAAAAATACGCCAAAGGCACCACATTAAGCATTTCTAATAGAACAATACAATTATTCACATGTATTTCAGGCTATCAACATCACAAAAGACCCCACACGGTCTCACATACCATATGATATCTCAGATTCAATAATTAGATCACATCTAGGTCCCACACATGGGAACAACATATAGATATCTATATTTCATTATTAGTTCCCACCCTTAACATGCATTTTGGTATACAAATTAACTACCCAACCCAGTTTGAAGAGTTAAGCCATAACCTACCTCGAAGGCTAAAACCGATTTGCTACACTTTGATCGTACAACCTTACTTCTCAAGAACAATTTTGAAATCAACTAAAATCAAGAAATTTAAAATCTATGCATCAAAATAATACCAACGATACCCATATTACCTACTTTTGATTCGGAATCAAAGCGGACCCCCGAAATGGATTCTCCAAAAAGAAGACAAAATCAAAACTTTACTTCAAAAATATGTTTTTCATATTTTTAGAAATCTACAGCTGAAAACTCAAGTCAAATTGAGTAAAAAATAAGGTTCAAATTGAAAAAAAAAAAAACTATTTTTGAGCTTTACCCGGTAAAATCTTTGAAATCTATGTTAAAATCAAGAATCGAAGTTGTTTTGAAGGTTAAATTGATGAAAAACTAGTAATTATAAGATTAAAACACAATTCAAGTGAAAAGAAGTGAAATTGGGGTTTAAAATTAAGCCCTAAGATTTTTAGGGTTTGAGAAATTAATCAAGAACTAGAGTAAGAAAGGATGAAATCTCACCTTAATCCGTAATAGAATCAAGAAATAGATGTTAATCTAGCTCTCACAAGCTTTGCTTTTAAGTTCTCACACTCTTTTAGATTTTAACTCTCAAGAGGCAAGGTAAAGAATGAGCAAAATGGGCAAAAAAAAGGGAAAAAAATTGGTTTATATTGCTAATTTTCACCAAATTTTTAAGTCTAAAAACAGACTTTGAAGGGGTGCTCGAGATTCGTTCGAAGTCCAATATACACAAACAAACTATATAACCACATTAAATTTGATGCTCCAGACTCAATGGAAATATCAATTTTCTTTAAAAATATTGTTTCACAGAGTTGACCCCCGAAATTTGAAATTATAATTACTCAAACCGAGGGTTGAAATGATATTTAAAAGTTGTACAATCATACCAAATGTGTTACCACCCTAAAATGGACACTGCGGATGTGTTGTTGAAGTTGAATTTTCTATTTGAGATCATTTTGACCAAATGTGGATCCCACACTCATATTTTTATTTTTTTAACTTTTCTACCAATAGGTCAAAATGAGCTTGGGTGCATCGACATCCAAACCAAAGGTCACATAGACTAAAATCAATATTCCAGAGTTGCTGGTGTGGTTCGTTCAGTCATCTATTACATGAATTAAAAAATAACCACACAGGTCCATAATAAGGCTCTCGATGCCACCAAAAACCATAATGTCACAGAAATAGTACCAAAATGTATCGAGAATCATGTCAATCACCTCCACACCCTAAAAATACCACAATTCAACTATGTGGAGAGGTCAAATAGTTATTTTACATAGAAACACATATTTCACATATTGCATCAAATTTTCAGGTCGTTACAAAGGCTCTTAAAACCCTTAAGGATGCCTCTTATGTATTGAAACCATGAAGAGGAAAAAAGGGATGCGAATGGGTGAAAATTCATGAATTTTCATGTATTAATGTGTCCACAATCTTTATAGGGTTGGATTTCATATTTCTCTGTTCTTTATACAGCTAGTTTACATCCAGGTAAGCCAAGGTTGATAGTAGCATAGACTCGGGTTAGAGAGCATAATTGTGATGTAGATGGACAGAAGATTTCATATCTAGGACTTCAACTATGGAGTTAGGATTGCTAAAATTGATTATGGTTCAGGTAATGTGCAATTATGGGTTGTTTATATACCTTATCATGAATGTCTTTCTTATGCAATAAATTATTGGATCACTATTGTATAACCCATATTTAGGGTAGTGAGAAGTATGAATTACCATCATTAGTTAAACTATGAGTCAAGTGATAAAACTCTATAGGGTATGTGTGGGATTTCAAAATATCTAGGGTAGTAATCCTTATTGTCTATCGAAAATGGACTATAGGGTAGGTACACTGGGGTAGGTGAAATGAATAAGGCTCTACATAATATTGTAGGTCATGGAACTATAGTTTAAATTCAATTTGTGCTATATATGCATGTTAATTACTTTGTAGTGTGGTTTATTAGTGCATGTTGTTTAGTGTGGTCAATGCAAATAATTTTATGTTGCTGTATAATTTTGACCAACCTCATTGATAAATGTGGAATATTTTGGTATTTGAAATGTCTTCACGCATTTTTGGTGAAATAAGGTTGGTAAACACTTGTGTATGAGAGTTGGTACATGGATGGAAATTATCCCCTACAAGTCACATCTAGAGAATGGATACATTACCCATAGCGTGTATGTACGAGGTTTAAGTGAGCTTAATTAAGGATTATATTTATATGCTTGATATAATTGAGAATTCTTATCTAGTCCCATTGTTTGCCATATATAAGGGATTGTTGTTATTAGGGTCATGATTTATTGACTTGGATATTTTTAGGGTCAGGGGTTAACTAGGTTATGGTTGACTTGACTTATTTTCTCTTGACTTAGATATTATCAAAATTTCATTAGCAAACTTACGTTGGCCATACATATTAGAATTTCAAAACTTAAGAAATTTGGATCGAGTTGACATCATCCCGCCATAGTGGGATTTATTCCCTTATAATGGTGCTATTATAGCAATTGTGGCATGTCACCATAGCGATATGATACAGACCAGAACACCTACTTAAGTTGGCTTTATTTTTTTTCTCTATTTGAGTTGAAATAAACAATGTAGGAGGATCCAAAAACC
This sequence comes from Capsicum pubescens, assembly GCA_030864215.1. Classification (NCBI taxonomy): domain Eukaryota; kingdom Viridiplantae; phylum Streptophyta; class Magnoliopsida; order Solanales; family Solanaceae; genus Capsicum; species Capsicum pubescens. The sequence goes on from CM061543.1 coordinate 86,150,008, forward strand.
CATAAAGTTGCCTCTCATATCTTGGAACCATGAAAAATTTAGAAAAAGGGTGCAAATGGGCACAAACCCATGAATTTTCAAGAATTAATGTATCCTCGGTCTTAACAAGATTGGATTTCACATTCATTTGTTATTCCTTCAATTGATCCACATCTAGGTAAGCTAAGGTTAATAGTAGCATAGACCCGGGTTAGAGAGCATGATTTCAATGTATATAGACAAGAGATTTCATGTCTATGCTTTAGGGTACGAAATTAGGATTGCTAAAATTGGCTAGGGTTTTGGTAACATACAATTATGGATTATATATGTACCTTATCATGTATGTCTTTCTTGTGCTGTAAATTATTAGTTCACTATTGTATGACCCATATATGGAGTAGTGGGGAGTATGAATTATCGATTATTAGTTAAACCGTGAGGCAAGTGATAAAATCTTGCAGGGTGTATGGGGATTGTGAAATATCTAGAGTGATAATCCTTATTGTTTGTTAGGAATAGAACATTGAGGTAGGTGACATAAATAAGGCTATCCATGATAGTGTAGGTGATGATATTATAGTCTAAACACTTTTTGTAATATATGCATGTTAACTACTTTGTAGTGTAGTTTGTTAATGTATCTTATTTGGTGTGGTCAGTGCATATGATTTTATGTCGTATGATTTTGACCTATCTCATTGCTAAATGTAAAATGCTTCGATATTTGAAATGTTCTCACGTGTTATTAGTAAAACAAGGTTAACAAATACTTGTATCTGAGAGTTAATACATGGATGAAAATCATTTCCTGCAAGTCATATCTAGAGTGTGGATGCATCACCTATAGCATTTATATACAAGAATCAAGTAAACTTGACGATTTCATAAGCGAACTGAGGATTATATTTATATGCTTGATATAACTAAAAAAAATTATGGTCCAATTGTTTGTCATATATCGGGACTGTTATTATTAGAGTCATGATTTGCTAACTTGGATGTTGTTAGAGTCTGTAACGCCCCAATTTTCTGAACCAAAATGCTACACGATGTTCATAACCCCGAGGGACCACAAGCTAATCCATGACTGATATCTATACCTGTACATTGCATAATCTATGAATATAAATGCAAAAACATGAACTGAAAGTCCATAAGGTTCAATACTAAACATAATCTGAATAATAATAATGTCTGAATAAAGTGGTATCACAATACCAAAACAAAAATGAAATACTGAAGTCTAAATCTAGTCTGTAATCTAGTCTGAAAGCCTCTACTATCTGAAAAATCTGAATAAGGATCTGATGGGACATGTCTCCAACTAACTCCGACTAATGAACTAATCAATGAGAAGATAGAGAAATAATTATGTCCTCGAAGGATGAGGACTCACTTCTAACTTTGACTGCTAAAATCTGCAATGCTACTGCTGCTCTAGAACTCGTGCCTCTGAACCTATGGCGTAAAATAAAACACCATAGCGCGAATGCGTAAGTACGTCTGAATATACTGAGTATACGAGTGAAGTAGGCTAAATGCAAAGGGTTTATATGCATGAACAATGCTGACTAATATGAATGTGAGAATACATACATGCATAAGTAACTATAACTGAACTCGAGGTGATACTGACTACTGAGTCTGAATGCTGAAAATATGAGTTTACTGATACTGAGATACTGAATAGATGAACGACTATTTCTAACAATTCGAATTATGAAGAACTGGTCTGATTGACTATGTCTAATAGTCCTAAAACTAAATACTGATAACGTAAGCTATGATGACTGATCTAACTGATATAACTATGATGATCGGCCTAACCGATGTAACTGATACTGAGTGATTGTATCTGACAGTTTAAATCTTCTAATAATGATTAAAAGTGACTAAGTTTGAGATCAGTCCTAACTAACGGGTGGTCTCTGGAACTGATATTGAGAATACTCAACTGAATCTGAGACTGAGATCAAGCCTATCTGATAGGTGACCTCTGTAAGTACTGATACTGAATAACTTTATGTTGGACCAAGCCTATCTAGTGGGTGGTCTATGAATCTGTGGAACTATCTGAGTTCCTTATTGAGATTAATGATTGTATCTGACAGTCCTAATTTCTGAGTTCTACTCTGAAGACTGATACTAAAACTGTAACTGTGGGAGTTCTCACTTAACCGACATGCCCCAAATCTGAACTGGTGGGGTCCAACCTGTAACCCCAGCTGGAAGAGTGTCAATACTGTGCCACGGGTAAAGACGTCTCTGGTTAAGCCTATCTGACGGGTGACCCTCGTAGGAAGTCAAGCCTAAGGCAGTATAATATTCAAGCCTCTCTGACGGATGAGAAGCCTTTTTCTGACAGGTGACTCCTACATCCTGCGCTGGCTATGTAGTTCTGGAGTTCATGGATTGCTCCTAATGACTCTGCCTCTCTGACGAGGAGTCGTCATCCCTGCACTCGCTCGGTGCTAGATCCTACTCCCAACTGAAAGACCTTGAACTAATTCTTAGAACTTGTACTTGATCTGAACTAAAGTTGTTACTGAGTTTCTTACTTGACTGAGCTGACTGAGTTTACTTGGTTCCATTATCTAACGGAATACTACTGAATCTATTTTCTGACTGAATAATACTAAGTTCTGAATTGATTTCTTGAATGTTACTGAGATCTGAGCTAAGTACTGAACTGAAGCTGGAATGATAACGATACTTAGATTACTGAGATTTCTTAAGTTCTATAACTGTCTGAGAGTTTTGAATTCTGTAACTGACTGAGTTCTACTGATCATAGTACGACTGAGATTATCTTGAGACTGACTCAGCTTTAGGCACACAGCTATATTTTTTGGGTACAAGTACCCCCAGGGCTCGATGGAAGGAAACTGACACACATGATACTTCTTGATCATAGGAATAGAATCCACAATTTGTAATACCATAAATAGAGGATTTCATACTACACATGGTTCTCAACATCTTATACATGAAAGGGAATACATATAACATGGGTATACTTGCATACTTCAATATCATGGACATTCCATACCACAACAACAACTCATAACAATAACACATATCAATAACGTAAAATTCATGTGGAAACATAAGGAATATAATCATAGACTTGTCATTTAAGCACTGTTAAGTCATACAAACATGGATTCTATCATTCTTGGCATTTTATCAAACACCTTACATGCACAACTTTAGGCATAGGTGTACTTATCAATTTGACAATCTTAATCCATCCAAAATTCTTGGGTTTCAACTAACCTACTCACATGCTTTATGAAAAACACATCAATATACAACCTTGAATCCAAAAAACAATCATCAACATGAATATAGTCATAACACAATAAGAAAATCACAATTTATAATTTAAAACATGATTCTTGAGCTCCATGGATGAAAGGGATTCATGGATGAACACTACGCATACCTTAGAAAGGAAACTTTGATGAGTTGCTGGAGAGTTCTTGGATTGGAAAACTTAATTCTTGATTATCTTGGAAAAAAGGGCTTGAATCTTTCTTTTGGGAGATGATTTTAATAAAAACCCTAATCTTATGGTTGAAAGTGTAAGAGAGGGTTTATGAGATGTTTAACTGAAGAAAATAGGAGAAAGTTACGTCCGTTGAGGGTTTTAAGTCATGGGAAGTGGAGGAAAAGGACCAAAATACCCTTACTAAACTGCTTCCCAATTACTGAAAATCTAAGGCTGACAACATTTGTGATAAGCCGTCAGACTTGTGATAAGTCGTCACAAATGTCGTCACTGGGGGGGCTGGAATTGATGGATTTTTCCTAAGGCTGACGATATTTGTGATAAGTCATCACACTTGTGATAACTTATCACAAAATTTCATCACGGGGGGTGGATTTCTGCCTAAGGCTAACGACATTTGTGACAAGTTGTCACACTTGTGATAACTTATCACAAAATGTCGTCAGCCAGTTTTCCAGGCTGACATGCTGGAGTAAAATGGGCATAACTCTTTGCTCCTATATCATATTTTGGCAAAATTTATATTATTGGAAAGATAATTCAAAGATATTTCATTTGACATGTATTAGGTCCTCTAATTCAATATATACAAGGATTTATGATCGATTGAAGTTGACCTAAGTTTTTACGCTCACTAAAACTTGAACGATAGGAAAGCTTTCAACTTGTCCTTGAGTTAGGGGGCCTCTATGATCTAAATTCATGATCAAATAGATTCCCACACTAGATAATTGATTAACACACTAAATTTACATAGAATTCAAGGCTTTTGGAACATCTATGCATATGAATGGCGAATTTTCATTCTAGTCCGAAATGTGGGGTGTTACAGAGTCAGGGGGCTGACTAGGTTATGGTTGACTTGACTTGTTGTCTATTAACTTATTCTAACTTAGCTTGGTTGAACTTGTTTTGTTAGAATTTTTTGACTTATTGATTGAATACCTTACACTGTTTATTTGATACTTGTTGTGTCAAATATATGTTGGTTGAGTATGTTTCTTGATCGCTTATAATCTGGCTAGTAATTCTTATTGTGGCCTGACTTGTTATATTACCCCAACTAGTGAAATGACCAATGAGGTTGAGATTGATAAAGGAGTCCTATGTCTGCGGGATAGGGAAAGAACGGGTGTAAGATGTACAAGGAGGACCGGATGGACAAGTCACATGTACGAATAGGTCTTCTCCAAGTATGCTAGGTGACTTATTAGGTTCTTGACTTAGGTATAGGGCTTTCCTTATTGTATTTATCTTTATAAGTTATATTGACCCTTGATGTGAGGTCAGACTTAGTGATCCAAGGTAGTAGATTCGTAAGAGAAAGAGCGGTGTCTCAAAAATCATTACTGGAACTTAGTAAAGGGGCGGAAGAAAACGTTGGGGTTGGTAATTAGTCTAAAAGAACACATGTTTTCAGTTAAATATTCATGTAATATTTGTGTAATTCGATTCGAGTCAATCGATGAGGCCTACCAGTACGTATAGTTTGTATTGATGATACTTTTGCTATACCATTTTTGGGGTATAATCTTTTGTAGTGATTAATGTTGGTTTCTTGAATGGTGTGGTAGTTATCCTTCCATATCTCCCATTTCTCTCACTCAGGGTGAAAGTTCTGCCCAATGTTATTTTTCTTTTAGTAGCTCTGTACCTGGTTAGACTAGACCTTAGGGTAGTTATAATTCCTTACTACTGTATAAGGATTTTTTGTAATAAAACCAGTTTCATTTTGTTTATTTAAATAATTTTGTTAGATATTTCCAAAAAAGATGGTAAGAAATTCTCCTATCTAGGTGGGTTAGAATAGATACCCACGTAGTTCGGCAATTGGGTCGTGACATTATTTTTAGTGATTATCCCATTATCACCCAGTTTATTTCCAAGAATTTATTTGGTTCCAATGACTATCATGTATACTGGTCTAGGAAACAGGTGTCAAACCTTACTCCTTCCAAATTGATTTAGCTTCTCCTGCATAGTAATGATTCAATTTGTATCTAACAGTGCTTTCTTAATATTCGTGGGCTTAATCATGGTGAGTTAGACCAGAAAAGCACAAAAATTTCTCACTTTTGATCTGATGTGCATTCCTGAATCTATAGGAAAATAATATTTTGAAAAGTAATATTCTGAACTGGATCAGCTACTAGCCTACTACTCTGAGTCTCTAGTGGTTCATTTGTCCCCGATGGACCAGGTTCATCTCGTTGAGATGTTTCTATTTTCTACCTTCTTGGAAAGGTACCCTTGGGGCTAGCGCATTGCTAGTGGTAATTTATTCATTTCTTTGGATGTTTCTGTGGTTGTACCTACTGGTGAACTTATCTTGTTCATCATCAAAGTCAGGAACCAACCCAATACCTTTATAGTCGGCCTGCAAACTTTTCTCAGTCAAGTGATTAGTTTTATCAAATATGACATGAATGCTTTCTTCTACACAGTTTCTTTTTTTTGGGGAGGGGGGGGGGGGGGGGTTAAATGTGAATTCTCATTGATGACCAAAAGAATATTTACAATTTAGTACAAAGCAGTTCAGGACAAGTTGCTACCTTTATATCTCTACCTTTATATCTCTATCTCTACTCTATTGTTAATAACATAGAAAGAAAATACAAGCAGTTTAAGCTAAACACTATTACAAGCACTCAATCGAAGGATAAAAATTTAGGTGCTGGAGTGTAGCTTGTCACTTTACTATGGCCCTTCCTCGAATGTGTATATCTCTACTCTGCTGCTAATAACATAGTTTGTTATTTTCTTATTAAGAACCTTGTAATCTTTACTCTATGAAGAGTATTCAAGAAGAATTCTCTAATTATTCTTGATATCAAATTTACCTAGGCCTTTCTTTCCATAATTATGAACAAAACATTTGCACTCAAAAGTCGTTAGATATGTGAGATTTGATTTTCTATCTTTTAGTAATTCATAGGGAGTTTTCTCAATACGTGGGCGAATCATACACCTATTAATGAGATAACAAGTAGTATTAATTGTCTCTGCCCAAAAACCTTTAGGCAGACCACCAACTAGCAGGATAGTCCTGCCCATGTCTTTTAATGATCTATTTTTTCTTTCCACAACACAATTTTACTGAAGTTTTGTAGGAGCAAAAAAAATTGTGATCAATTTTATTTTAAAAATAATATTCAAGAAATTTATCATTTTTAAATTCAGTACCTTGATCAGACCTTAAGTTAATTAATTCAGTTCTTAATTTTTTTAAAAACAGTTTCACAACTATAGTGAAAATATCAAATGTTTAATTATTAGTGCAGAGAAATAGTTTCCTAGTAAACCTGAAATAGGCATCAATAATAACATCACCACTTGCATCATTTACTAAATACTCTGATGGATCCACATAGATTCATGTGTAGAAGTTCAAGTGGCTTAGAGGTACTCACCATTTTCTTTGACTTGAAGGATGACTTAATAAGCTTATCTCAAGAACATACATCACATATCATATCTTCATTGAACTTGGTTTGGATACACCAAGAACTAGATCCCTAGACACCAATTTATTTAGCAACAAGTAATTTGCATGTCCCAGTCTTTTATGTCGAAGAAGTGAACAGTTCACCATGACAATAAGACAGGTCAACCTTTATTCTAAAGGGTCTGTTATATTGGTCTTGTAAATATTTTTGTGTCTTTTTTTCTGAGTACCAAGTTCCCTCTTTTGGAGTTTGGACTCTACACTCTGATAAATTGAACAAAATATCATTTCTTTTGTCACAAAATTTTGGATATACTTAATATTTAGTGGATTATGCTTTAGACCTAAAATATAATATACAGTTTTTATAGCCTAAGAGTGTGACCTTCCAAGTTTGCCAATTCCAATAATTTCTCTTATCTTTTCATTTCCAAAGGCTACTTGCCGCTTGAAAATCTGCGAGTGGGAAGAAATTACCACGTGTTCTAGTCATGTGTGTGAAGCATTCATTATCCAAATATCATGACTTGTGCTTTCCCTAATCTTCACTTGTAAAAATAATCAGAGGTTAGTTTTGAGTATCCAAATCAATTTCGTTCCTTGTCATGACTAAAAGGATGAATCAAATTTTAATTGGCCTCATTACGAAGTCCTTTTATTTTACCAGTAGTTTTTTCTTCTATCTTCCTGCCTTTGTTTCTCAACAAAAGCAAAACTTTTATATATGGCTTTAAATTTTACATCACATTGATAACTTTGATGACCAGTTTTTCCACAATAAGTGCACATTTTTGAATTATGAAAGTCACCAGTGTTAAACTGTTGTTTCCTTTTAAAACTTATGGTATTGTCTGTTTGAGAATGACTGTCATGAATTTTGACCTGCAATTCTGAGGACCTGATCCATATAAGATTGCGGTCAAGGTCTATTTTAGCCTTGTTTAGGTTCTTCTGAAGAGCTTTGTTTCTTTCAAAAGTTTTTAAAACTTTTTAGTCAGATTTTTTAGATTCTCTTCAAGGGCTGATTGAGCAGTGCTAGTCTTAGCTTTTCCTTTGTGAGAAGGATCATTATTCTCAATTTTTCTTTGAAGTTTATTAATGGTGTCCCTCAAACAGGCATTGGTGTTAAGATTTCTTGTTTTTAAGTCTTCGGAAAGCATATTCATTGAGGTGTTGGTTCTCTTTAGGACATACTAAATGATATGCCTAACTAATATGCCAACAAACATTTACACTAAAACTTGCTTTGTTCGTAAATCTAATGCATACAAAGGAACAGTAATATATTAACAACCACGCCCACAAATATTAAAGGAAGAATACCAAAGAAAACTTTCCAAAAGATATCTTGATTTGTACTGCAGTGACAAAGTTGCTTGAATTTCTCGATTTGAGTGGCAGAGATTCAATATTTGCACGTAATATATCTAAACTACTCTTAAAAAATATTTATAAAGTAGATTATAATTAATATTTTTTTTATATTAAAAAATTTAAATTATATATGTATTATGTCAGTTTGATTTGAGTTTAACTTGATTCTTTTTGTTTATACCAAATGATCAAATCAAGAACTATTGACTTTTTTTTAACGCCAATCAAATCAAATTAAATTAAAAATTAATTTTTTTTTTATTTAATTTAATTCGTTAATTCGATTTGGCTTGATGATTTAGCCTCTACATCACTAATCGTGCATGGCACATGATATGAATATTAAATAATGAGCATAAATAGAAAGCGCATAATTTTCATGGTATATGATATCAGAATCGTCTAGTGCACATTTATTTTTAAATAAATAAATGAGATCAAATAAAAGCATTATCAAGTACATTAAAAAAAAATAACATAATCAGTTGAATAAGATTCTGTGTCAAAATATTCCACTGCGTTGGGTGACTGACCATAAGTGTCCAATGCACCTATTGTAGCAATTGTTAGTGAACATGACATTATTAATTAATGAGCATATATAAATAAACCTGAATTGCCCACTACACATATTATCAGAATGAGCATTTCGTTTGAATTTTTTGGCCCTTCATTAAAAGTTTTTGCTTCTGATAAAATCATCTTTTCGCTAATTTTTTCTAATATCTAAGAGTTGAAAATTAATTTAATATATTTATGGTAAAACTTTTTTTTATTAGAAGTTATCATAATTAAGGACAACTGATATTTTTTTTCATTAGTTTAAATATTCTAAATCAACTAAATTTGATTTTAAGAACATTTAAAAAATCTATAAATCTGCATCTACATCTATCGACAATATATTAAAAGTGAAAAGTAATAGTTTAAAACCAATTACAAGTTGGTTTTTGCAAAGTTTCCCAAATATTAGTTAGTATTGTGCGTTTTACTACTATTTGTGGTGTATATTGTTTTGCTTTGTATAGAATGAAGACTAGATTTATTTATTTTATAAAATCGCTTTTTATGTCTTCTTTTTGAACTTTTTTTTTTTTTTGAAAACTTAGTTTGGGATTATTGTTTTTAAATAAGTTAATATTATACATTATTTAGGTTGGGACTTTTTTTAAAAAAAAAATAAGTCAATTATACATTATTTTGATTTTTGAAATTAATTAAAATCCTTATTTCATCTAAATAAGAAATCATAATGTTTAATACTTCTAAATCAATTAAAAAATTCACCTTATATAAAAAGAACTTTTACAACTCAATTTAAGTAATATTTTCAATCAAATTTTACAAGAAACATAAACATTGGCTTATTCTATTTTTAGTTTTCTTCTTGTTTTAATTTTGATTCGAGTCATATTATTACATTCATTTCATCATCCTCTTAGTCTTTCTTTATTTGATTTTTAGTTCACTTACTTCTTTCTTTTATTTTTACTTTTGTAGGTTTCAAAATCTACATAAGTAAAAAATAAGTTTATGTATAGAATTTTCTTATTCACTGAAATCTTGATAATATGTATGTTTAAGATGATAAATTTGTTTGTGATTTGAGGTACGTTTTTAAATTTTTTAATATATTTTTAAAGTTTACGATAAATAAATTATCATCTATTCTTAAGGACTTGACTTATTTATTTTATAAAACTGCTTTTTATGCCTTCTTTTTTGGACTTTTTTAAAAAAAATCAAAGTTGGTTTGGGATTATTGTTTTTAAATAAGTTAATATTATACATTATTTTGGTTGGAACTTTTTTTAAAAAAAAAATAATAAGCCAACTATACATTATTTAGATTTTTGAATTTAATTAAAGTCCTTGTTTCATCAAGATAAGAAATCATAATGTTTAATACTTCTAAATCAATTAAATTTTCACTTATATAAAAAGAACTTTTACAACTCAATTTAATTAATATTTTCAATCAAATTTTACAAGAAACATAAACAATGGCTTATTTTATTTTTAGTTTTCTTCTTGTTTTGATTTTGATTCGAGTCATATTATTGCATTCATTGCCATCATCCTCTTTGTCTTTCTTCTTGTTTATGTATAGAATTTTCTTATTCAAAGAAATTTTGATAGTATCTATGATTAAGACGTTAAATTTGTTAGTGATTTGAAGTAAATTTTTAAATAAATTAGTATATTTTTAAAATTTGTGATAAATAAATTATCATTTATTATTGATAGACAACTGTTAATTGTGAAGTTAACAATTAATCATGTATTCTTGATAGATAAATGTTAATTGATAACTATTTTGTGATTTTTATTTTTAATGACTCATATGCAATTAATAATTTAAAATTAAATTTTTTGCAATTTTAAAGTCCTAAAATATATAGTAAAAAAAAAATTATCATTACTGTAGGTAGATTCTACATGGAAAAAGGACTCTAAATTTTATTATTTCACGGATTCTATGTGTATGTTGCATATGTATGAATTTATTTTTTAATGTTTTACACTTCAACTTAATTGTTTTATCAAATTTACTTAAAAATTACATAACAAAATGATACTAGCATATATTTTTCTTTTCGATAATTAACTTTTATGGCAAGAGAATGGCAGTAGCATATAAGTTGCCACCAACCCACCATGGTTGTTTGATACGTATTTATATTTATATTTATATTTATATTTATATTTATATTTATATTTATATTTATATTTATATTTATATTTATATTTATATTTATATTTATATTTATATTTATATTTATATTTATATTTATATTTATATTTATATTTATATTTATATTTATATTTATATTTATATTTATATTTATATTTATATTTATATTTATATTTATATTTATATTTATATTTATATTTATATTTATATCTATATTTATATTTATATTTATATTTATATTTATATTTATATTTAATCTATAATCTATAATATATTAAAAGTGTGAAGGGCCGTAAAAATATTATTTGGCCTTTTTTCCTTCATTAAAAGTCTCGGCTTTAAATAAAATCGCTTTTTCACTATTTTCCTAATATTTAAGAACTTGAAAATTAGTTAAATAATTATAGTAAACCTTTTCTTATTAGAAGTCATTAAAATTAATGACAATTAATATCTTTTTCATTAGTTTAATAATTCTAAATTAACTAAAGTTGATTTTAAGAAAATTTGAAAAATTTAGATATAAATATAAAAGTATTAGAATAAGAAAAATATAAGAAATACCAAATTTGTAAAAGTTTTAAGTAAGTAATCAAAGATTTTCTAAAGGTTTAACTTTAAAATAAAGAAAGATTTAAATATAGAAAAAAATAGTCGTACTACAAATATGGTTCAAATCAATGCGTCTCTCTAGCCTCCAGCAGCAAGAAAAAAAGGTATTGCATGACAAACGCAAAAGTGATAATCCATTAACCTCTTAAAACTTCTAGTGGTAAAACATATATGTGCTTACAATAAAATATATGTGTTTGAACTTTTTGCACTTCATTAAAAACCTTCGTAATAGACAAAATCATCTAATTTTAAATAATCAAATGTTACACGTGTGAAGCACATGCGGCTAAACTAGTTAATTAATGAGCATATATAAATAAACAAGAATTGCACACTACACATATTATCATAATTGTCCATTACACATATTTTCAGAATTGTGAACTACACATATTATGAGAAACGCTAAGTGGGCGGTTGGTCATGAAAATTAAAATTTTTGAAGTTGGAGTTGGAGTCGAACTTGGAATTGAAGTTGGAGTTAGAGTTGTGTTTGTCCACAGATATAATTGGAGTTGTTTTTAAATTTTTGTGAGAGAAGGAAGATGGAAAAAAGTGAAAACAACTTTTTCCTGTTTTTCACTTTTTCAAATACAACTCAAAGTTGTGTTTGAAATTCACATGGGCTAACATCAACTTGGTGACATAAAGTGATTTTTTGAAAAAAAAAAAAATTCATGGCTAAACGGTAATGTCTCCAAAAGTGGAAAATTATCTAATTCACTATCTATTTCATTATCTATTTCATTCTCTAAAATTTCATATATACTATCTTCACTTTCTAATTCGTAATCTATATAATCTATCTGCATATATTCTGTATTTTCTATTTTTATTTCTGATATTTGTTTATTTTTTGGGTTTTTAGGTAATTTAACCGCAATTACAGTACCACAAGGATTTTATGAACGGAATGTACTACCATTTGGATATAAAAATGCACCAGGTAGATATCAACATTTTATGGATAGTTATTTTAAACAATTGTCTAATTGTATAGTATATATAGATGATATACTATTACCACCTACGAATTACATAACCCAGAAGCTAACCGGATACAAGAAGTTAATTGCTTTGCCCAAAACCAAACCAAGTCTAGTTAAAACCTGTTACGAATATGGACTACTTAGTACCATATATACCCAAGATTAAAATACCAACAATAAAAAACATATTTAGTAGAAGAAAAGAAGAATACTATGTAGTAAGCCAAAAAGAACATATAATAGACTGTAGATATGCAAAAGGTAAAGCTAGTATACCACTAGTAAAAAAAAGGATAATTAATAAAGAAATAGACGATATAAAAAGTAGAGACCCAGTAAAATATGTACATCTTGGAGGTGCTGAGATATTAATAAAAGCATGTTTCAGAGAAGGAATAGATACACCAATAGAATTATACCTAGAATTATACCAATAGATATTAATAAAAGCATGTTTCAGAGAAGGAATAGATACACCAATAGAATTATACCTAGCAGATGATAGGATTATAAAACCTATAGAAAAAAGTATAATAACTGCCATAAAAGAAAATTTAATATACCAAAAATTTAAATTTATAATAAGTGTGAATTATTCAGTAGCAATAACAGATAAAAATATAGATAAATCATTAGTATTATATTGGAAAATATCAGGAATAGAACTAACCCCAGAAAGTAAAATATTTACAGTAAGATGTAAAAATCTATATGTATTAACAACAAAACATAAAATAACGGAAAAAAAATAAAATTAACAAAATACAAATAGAAAGTCTTTTCGAACAATTTGTAAAAACAATTGATAATAATGATTATAGTTATAAAGACATAGATATAGGAGAAAATTTAGAAATATTAAATGATAGAATAAGCACAACAAAAAGAATAGCTTATGAAAAACCAGAATCATCAAGTTCATCAAAAAGAACAAGTTATGAAACAAGTTCAACAACTAATTTAAACCAATATTACATAACAGGAACAATAAATGAAAAAGAATATTTAATACTCTTAAATACAGGACAAGAAGAAAATTATATAGCAAGATATCTAATAAAAAATGAGGAAATAAAATCTGACAATAATATATGCCCAGATCTACCAAGGAGCTTAATAAACACTAAAAATATAGCAGAAAAAAAATAACAATAGGAGTTAGAAAAATAAAAATAGAATTTGAAATAAAGGAAGAAATGCAAAAGGCAGATATAATATTAGGAATAAAATGGCTAGAACAAGTAAAACCATATAATATAGAGCATACACAATTATCTATAACATATAACAGAGAGAAATTATTCTTAAGAAAAGCTTTAACGTGATATGAAAATATATGTATTAATGAAGATAGTAGTAGAAGGGTATTACAGTAGATATTATACGCCTATGATAGATACAGGAGCAGAAGCTAATTTATGTAGATATAATTGTTTACCAAAAAGTAAATGGGATCAATTAAAGACACCAATAATAGTTAAAGGATTTAATAACGAAGGAAGCTTAATTACTTACAAAGCTAAGAATGTAAAAACACAAGTATGAGATAAAATATTAACAATAGAAGAAATCTATAATTATGAGCTAACATCAAAAGATATACTTTTAGGAATGCCGTTTTTAGATAAATTATACCCATATATAATAACTAGAACGGATTGGTGGTTTACAACACCATGTAAACAGAAAGTAAGAGCAAAAAGAGTTACTAATAAAATAAGAAAGAAAACTGATTGGATAAAAGGATGTGAAAAAATTACGCAAAAATTAGAAAATATAAAAAATACTGAAGATACAATAGAATTGGTCGTATTTTCAATAAATAAAAAGGAAACAACTATATTTTCAATAAGTAAGATAGAAATAATTAAGAAAAAAATAGAACAATTATATAGTGAAGACCCATTAAAAGGATGGAAAAAACATAAAACCACTATAAAAATTGAATTAATAGATAAAAATAGCATAATAACTCAAAAACCATTAGCATATAATTTTGACGATTTAAAAGAATTTAAAATGCACATAGAAGAATTATTAGAAAAACAATATATACAAAAAAGTAAAAGTAAACAATACCAATTGTAGGAGGTGCGGATATAACTTGTATAATAAATAGATCTATTATATGTATAGTGGATCTATTTTTATTTGTGCGCGGATATTTCTTAATTTCTCTAAATATTTTTATTTTAAGTCTATTTATGTTAGTTTTATCGATATTCATATCTTGGGGGGTGATTATATGGTAATTGGTTAAATGTTTTACTAGAGTATTCTTTATTTTTTATCCTTAGTTTCTGTAATTCTTCTATATTATTTTGAAGGTATTCTAAATATTCTATATCTTTTGTTTCAAAATATCCAATTAGATTATCTTTCATAAGTTTTTCTAATAATATTATCTCATCCATATTTTGTCTCCAATATTTTAAATATTCATAGTCTAGCATTTTATCCTGTAGTAATTGCAGAGTTACAGATTTTTGTATAATAATTTATCCTAATTGTACTGTAATGTATATCTAATTCTAGATTTTCAATGCTATTTATTATCTTGTGTTATTCTTCTCGTAGCGAGTTTTTTAAATTATATAAACTATCACATGTACTTTTTCCTAAATTTTCTAGGGTTTCTTCTATCCATATTAATTTTTCTTTTAGATTCTCCATTATTTTTCTAATTCGGTTTCTATAATTAATTTCTTCATTTATATTATCTTGATTTTCTCTAGTTTTCTAATATATTCTAACATCTCTTAATCTGAATAATATCCATCTGGGTAATTATCCAAGTATAACTGTGCTATCCAATTTATAGTTTCAATTTCATAGTCTAATACTTTTTCTAATATTATTCTCTTAATATCTATAATTTCTATATCTCTAAGTATATATAAGATTAAGAATTTAAGATTATCTCTCATTTTAAATGGCTAAATATTTTATTATAATATTTTTTAATTGTTTGTTTTAATCTCATTAACTCTTCTATATTTTTCACTAAGAAATTGTATATATTTTATATCTATTTTCCAAAATTCTAAATATACATAATTTATCATAGTTAGTGTGTGGGTTTGGTATGTAAGTATTTATAAGAGTAGTTCGGTAGATGTGGTATATAATTAATTCTAGTCATAAAATATCTATCAAATATTTTTTCCAATATGATTTTTCTTATATATACTATTTCTATATCCTTAAGTACATATAAAACGAGTATTTTAAATTTATCTACCATTTTATCAGATAAATAATTATCCATTTTTTCATAAAATTGCTATTTTCAAAATATTCCCTTCAATCATGCACATAACAAAATATGATCACTTTAGATTGTTATATACTAGATTATTCTTAAATAACATATTCTTCGGTCACTATTAACATGGTAATCTGGATACTTTTCCCTTAAACAACACCTCTACTTTGGTTACTCCCCTATCACGACTTTCTTGCCTCACCGGTTTCACCTTTAGGATAGCATAGTTCTTAGGGATTTTTCTCCTTTTCCACTTTGCTAATAAACTTCTTAACATGCTATTTTTTGAATAATTCTACTATAAAGCAACTAATATGAACTTATTTTATCATATCATGATTGTTAGAAATTTATGAATTTAGTTATTCATAATAGTAAATGAATATACCTGTTCTGGTAGTTTTGATAATTCTAAGCTTTGTTCCTCCATAGATTTTTCCATTAAAATATACCTGTTTTTTAATAAATAAGCAAAATATTTGTTGTGGATAAGAGACATTTTGTGCTTCAACGCATGAAGGTTTGCCTTCATCTGAGCAAGTGCTCGTTTATTTATATTATGAAAATGTACACTGTTTTTCTTTACATCTGTCAGCTACTTTACAAAAGTGAGAAAAACGTTTCTACAAAGTGTTAAAGCTAATGTCTAATCTAATAATGACACTACTTGCCAAAAATCTAATAATGGCACTACTTAACAAAAATCTAATAATGACACTACTTACCAAAAATCTAATAATGGCACTACTTGCCATAAAAGACTAAGAAAAGTCAAAAAAGCCTAAGGCTAGTTACATGATATTTACGTAAAGCTATCTAGCTATTCTTCCATATTTCTTTTTCTCCTTGAATTACTCTCTTTGTCTTCTTTCTTTATCCGTAGTTATCTTCTTTTTATTGTTCTGTATCTCCATTATAGCTTCATATCTTGCATCTTCCAGTTGTCGCTTTTATCTTTTTCTATTCCAGTTGAACTTCTGGGATAATATTATCTTCTCCATTACATTTTTAACATTGATGGTCTGGATATTTATGTCCAATTAACTTGCAATATCTGGTTAATAATTCTTCCGAAATAAATTTTTCTCTAATGGCTCTGGCGATAAGTTTTTTCTCTGGATTGAGTAAAGTCAAGATCCATTGCCTAACGTCTTCCATATCTGCTTCTCGTAGTTCCTTTGAATTTGAGTATACTATTACATTACCTCTTGAATAATAACTTCATATGGGATTTCTGTTGCAATAAGTATTTGCTAACTCTTGAAGAATTGTGGATAGTCTGATAATTCTCTTATTTGTATAAAAATTTGGTATCTCAATTCTAGGTATTTATGGTTGTGGAATAATATCTTTTGGTATAATCATATCTCGGGTCATTCCTATTTTTACAACTTGTATAGGTGATTTAACTTCATCATACAATATCTCTGTTGGTACCGTGTAAAATTTTACAAAAAATAGGTTACCTTTGGTTATTCTTTTAAAAATGTTAAATGAATCATATATTTCTTGTATATTGGATATTTCATTTTCGTCTTGGGTATATATGGTACTAAGTAGTCCATATTCGTAACAGGTTTTAACTAGACTTGGTTTGGTTTTGGGCAAAGCAATTAGCTTATTGTATTCGGTTAGCTTTTGGGTTATGTAATTCGCATGTGGTTCTTGGATGTTTATAGCTCTGGGGTTGGTATTTAAGAAATTTTGTATTTTATAAATATTTTCCATGTATGTTCGGGCTGTATAGTTGTAGGTCTTTTTGTCTTGGTGTAAACTTTCTCGGTATGTGATAATTTGTGGGGGTATGAGCATAAGATCTTTTGGTGTATTTGGAATAAATGGTTTATCAAATAGCCTGTTTAGGTTCATATTTGTGTTTTTCCTAACTCATTTGCTTGTACCTGCAGAAGTAGATTGATAAATGTTATAGGTTTTATGGAGTATCCCAACGTCTCCTTCTAGCTCTGGAATTTTAATGTCTTCCGATCGACATAGCTCTGCACACTGCTGAGTTAGCTGATTTGTAGCTTCAGACTTCAGTTTAACTTCATTAGTCTTTAGATGTTCTATTTCATTACCCATACTGTCCACTTTCATTGAAAGCGTAGTTAGGGTGTTGAATATCTTTTCTAGAGTATCCTCTTCTATTATATCAGTCTGTGTAGTTTTGTCTTGATATGTAATCTGCAATAACATTTTTGCTAGTACTAATTACTTCAATTATAAATGTAAAAATTAATATATTCAATACCAGTCTCCGAATTTCTTTTGTTGTAACTGAATTTTGTATTTTCTTTGTTAGCCACCAACGTACCTGTGTATTATCTATTCGTACAATAAACTTGTTATATACAATATATGGATCAAATGCTAATAAACATTTATATAATGAACATAATTCTTTTCTATTTATTTCCCATTTTATTTCTGTTTCATTAAACGTTCCTGAATAATATCTACAATGATGTTCTATTTTTTCATTTTCATATCTATATTTAAGTACTCCTCCATAACTACATTCACTAGCATCTGCTTCTAATATATATATAAATTTTCTATTTTCGTCTGGGAATTGTAATTTTGGTAATTCTTTACAAAGTGTTTTTATTTTCTGGACTTGTTTTTTATCTTCTTCGTTATAATTATATTCTACATCCTTTTTTAATTTTTTTTGTAAAGGCTTTAGCTTTTCTGCTAATTTTGGTATATATTCCCTTACTTGGTTTACTAATCCCAAAAATGATTGTAATTTTTTTTTGTATCTAATTCTTCTTTAAAATTTATTATTTTTTGTACTATATGTTGTTGCATTTTTACTCCACTTTTATCTAATTGTATTTCTAAAAATTCTATCTGATTTTTCATAATTTCAGCTTTCTTTTCACTTAAACTTATTCCCGATTTTTCTATTATATCCGTAAATTGTTCTAATAATTTTAAATGTTCTTCTTTGGTTTTGTATATAATAGTATATCATCTATATATACTATACAATTAGGCAATTATTTAGAATAACTATCCATAAAATGTTGATATCTACCTGGTGCATTTTTATATCCAAATGGTAGTACATTCCATTCATAAAATCCTTGTGGTACCTTAAATGCGGTTAATTCCTTAGATTCTTCTTCTAATTGTAAATGGTAAAATCCTGATTTACAATCAAATTTACTAAAGTAATTATATCCTTGTATTTGTCTTATTTTTAATATCTTATTTGGTATTGGGTAATTATATGTCATAGTTTTTGCATTTAAATTTCTATAATAAATAACCATTCTACTTTTTCCTCTTTTTTGTTCACTATGTTTATTTACTATAAATGCTGGGCTATTATGTTTACTATTACTTTTTCGTATATATTGTTTTTCTAATAATTCTTCTATGTGCATTTTAAATTCTTTTAA
The DNA here is from genome assembly GCA_030864215.1 of Capsicum pubescens. NCBI lineage: Eukaryota > Viridiplantae > Streptophyta > Magnoliopsida > Solanales > Solanaceae > Capsicum > Capsicum pubescens. The sequence continues at coordinate 86,169,291 of CM061543.1, forward strand.
ATCGTCAAAATTATATGTTAATAGTTTTTGAGTTATTATGCTATTTTTATCTATTAATTCGATTTTTATAGTGGTTTTATGTTTTTTCCCATCCTTTTAATGGGTCTTCACTAATAATTGTTCTAATTTTTTCTTAATTATTTTTATCTTACTTATTGAAAATATAGTTATTTCCTTTTTATTAATTGAAAATACGACCAATTCTATTGTATCTTCAGTATTTTTATATTTTCTAATTTTTGCGTAATTTTTTCACTTCCTTTTATCCAATCAGTTTTCTTTCTTATTTTATTAGTAACTCTTTTTGCTCTTACTTTCTATTTACATGGTGTTGTAAACCACCAATCTGTTCTAGTTATTATATGTGGGTATAATTTATCTAAAAACGGCATTCCTAAAAGTATATCTTTTGATGTTAGCTCATAATTATAGATTTCTTCTATTGTTAATATTTTATCTCATACTTGTGTTTTTACATTCTTAGCTTTGTAAGTAATTAAGCTTCTTTCGTTATTAAATCCTTTAACTATTATTGGTGCCTTTAATTGATCCCATTTACTTTTTGGTAAACAATTATATCTACATAAATTAGTTTCTGCTCCTGTATCTATCATAGGCGTATAATATCTATTGTAATACCCTTCTACTACTATCTTCATTAATACATATATTTTTATATCACGTTAAAGCTCTTCTTAAGAATAATTTCTCTCTGTTATATGTTATAGATAATTGTGTATGCTCTATATTATATGGTTTTACTTGTTCTAGCCATTTTATTCCTAATATTATATCTACCTTTTGCATTTCTTCCTTTATTTCAAATTCTATTTTTATTTTTCTAACTCCTATTGTTATTTATTTTTCTACTATATTTTTAGTGTTTATTAAGCTCCTTGGTAGATCTAGGCATATATTATTGTCAGATTTTATTTCCTCATTTTTTATTAGATATCTTGCTGTATAATTTTCTTCTTGTCCTGTATTTAAGAGTATTAAATATTCTTTTTCATTTATTGTTCCTGTTATGTAATATTGGTTTAAATTAGTTGTTGAACTTGTTTCATAACTTGTTCTTTTTTATGAACTTGATGATACTGGTTTTTCATAAGCTATTCTTTTTGTTGTGCTTATTCTATCATTTATTATTTCTAAATTTTCTCCTATATCTATGTCTCTATAACTATAATCATTATTATCAATTGTTTTTAAAAATTGTTCGAAAGGACTTTCTATTTGTATTTTGTTAATTTTATTTTTTCCCGTTATTTTATGTTTTGTTGTTAATACATATAGATTTTTACATCTTGCTGTAAATATTTTACTTCCTGAGGTTAGTTCTATTCCTGATATTTTCCAATATAATACTAATGATTTATCTATATTTTTATCTGTTATTGCTACTGAATAATTCGCACTTATTATAAATTTAAATTTTTGGTATATTAAATTTCCTTTTATGGCAGTTATTATACTTTTTTCTATAGGTTTTATAATCATATCATCTGCTAGGTATAATTCTATTGGTGTATCTATTCCTTCTCTGAAACATGCTTTTATTAATATCTCAGTACCTTCAAGATGTACATATTTTATTGGGTCTCTACTTTTTTTATCGTTTATTTCTTTATTAATTATCTTTTTTGTTACTAGTGGTATACTAGCTTTACCTTTTGCATATCTACAGTCTATTATATGTTCTTTTTGGCTTACTGCGTAGTATTCTTCTTTTCTTCTACTAAATATGTTTTTTATTGTTGGTATTTTAAATATTTTTTCTACACTTAAATCTAATTCTTTTCATTTTAATTCATCAAATATTTGACTATCAAATATTATTTTTTGATCTGCTCCTTCTTCATTTAAATATTCTTCTTTTCTTATTATTTTAATATCTTCTTCAGTTATTTGGTTTATTCTTATATCTTCTTCAGTCATTGAATTCATCTAATTCACTATCTATTTCATTATCTGTTTCATTCTCTGAAATTTCATACATACTATCTTCACTTTCTAATTCGTAATCTATATAATCTATCTGCATATATTCTGTATTTTCTATTTTTATTTCTGATATTTGTTTATTTTTTGGGTTTTTAGGTAATTTACAATCTCTAGCTAAATGTCTTAATTTTCCGCAATTATAACAAGTACATTCTTTTATAGATTTCTTTTTCCTATATGGTCTTTTATGTTTATAATTTTTTACATAATATCTTTTTCTTGGTTTCTTATATTTATATTTTGATTTTTTGTATTTCTTATATTTCTTATGTCTTTTTCTTTTCTTATAATATCTTTCTTCGCATCCAAATTGAGGTGCCATTTTATCTTTGCAACATGCTAAATCTCTTATTAATGTTTTTTCCATTCTTATTTCTTCTCTATATTTTTCACATAGGTTTTTATACCATTGTTGTAAAAAATTTATTCTTGCTCCTAAAGTATCTACTATTTTTGCTTCATCCCAACTTTTTATTAGTTTTGAACTAAATGGTTCAGGTAATTTATTAAAATATAATTTTCTTATTTCTTTACTTTCTTCTGTATTATATGTTCCTTTATAATAATATTCTTTAAATGCGCAAGTATACTCATCTATATAACACATATTACATATTGCTAATTTTAACATTAAATTCCTATTTGTATATTTCTCTTCATTTTGTTCTTCTTCTGTTGTTGTCATGCTGCTAAATTCGCCTTTTATAGCTATTGCATATTTCTTTAATAATTCTATAGGTGTTAATTTAGTTGTAGTTGTTGATGATGTTCCTTCTATAGGTTTATCAGTTCTTAATACCTTCTTGCTATTTTCAGTTAAATTGAAAAACCATAATTTCACTGTTCCTATCAGTGATCTTTCTATATATTCTGGTGCATCTGTTATGTTTATATTATTATCTAATAATTATTTTGTGATATATCCTATCCATAATTGTATTGTTTTTTCTGTATCTATTACACAATCTAAGTCTAAGAAGTTATAATTTTTATTAACTATTTGTTTTGGTGTCCAGTTGTCATATTCATCTTTTAGATTATATCTTTTAAACTTATTTTTATAATATGTAGGTTTTCTTATTTCTGATGTTCTAGGTATTATATTTTCATCTTCTTTTTTATCAAGAGTATTTATTTCTGTGTTTCTATTTTCTAAGTTTTCTTCATTAATTACTTCTTGTTTTTCATTGATTTCTAAATTTTTTGTATTTGTTAAGATTTCTGTATATGTTTCACTATCTTCTGAATCATAATTATCTGTTTCTTCAATATCTATTGTATTTATTTCTAATTTTTCTTTAAATTGATTTATTTCGTTTAATAATTTTTGTTCTATATCTTTTTCTTCTTTTTCTTTCTGTCTTTTTTCATACAAATCTTTTAGCATTTGTAGTTCTTTTTCTAATTCAGCAATCCTACTATTTTTAGTTTCTTCTATTTTTCGTATTTCTTCTGTAGTTTGTTTTTTTATTTTTTCTATTTCCTTTTTTCTATCTATTTCTTCATTTTCTTTTTTTATTCTTACCATAGCTGTCAATTTATCTTCTAATTTTAATTCTTCTTTTTCTAACATTAAATATAAATGTTCACCTATTTTCTTATACCTTCTTCCTAGATTAGAAAATACTATTTTTATTTTTAATCCTTCATGATTTTCATATATTTTTTCATCTATTATAAATTCTTCTTTGTTTATTTTTATTTAATTGTTAATAGATTATGTTGGTATGTATATTCTAGACTATCTATTGTTGATTCTAAATTTGATATTTCTTCTTTTTGTGCATTTATTGAGTTTTTACTAACTCCGGCAATTATGTTATATTGTAGTCTTTCTATCCTTATTTTTAATTCTTTACGTTTTTCAGATATTATTTGCTTTAATTCTTTATATTTTGGTAATTTTGTACGTTATTCATCTAAATAATATTTTGGAAAATATCTAAATTTAGTTTTATCAAATAAGTCAGTCATAATTTATTTATTAATATCATCACATAATAAATCCAAATATATACGATAAATCCAAATATATACCTTTTTCATAACTTTAAACAGCATAGGCTCTGATACCAATTGTAGGGGGTGCGGATATAACTTGTGTAATAAATAGATCTATTATATGTATAGTGGATCTATTTTTCTATTTAGTGTTAGAAAAATAGAATAAATTTGGATCTTACTTATTTGGTATTTGTTACATAAATCCTTTCTATTTTTCTATTTAATCTATAGTGGATCTTACTTATTTTAATTCTTCTTTTTCTAACATTTATATTTAATGATAGAAAAAGAAGAATTAAAATAAGTAAGATAGATATAATTAAGAAAAAATTAGAACAATTATATAGTGAAGACCCATTAAAAGGATGGGAAAAACATAAAACCACTATAAAAATTGAATTAATAAATAAAAATAACATAATAACTCAAAAACCATTAAAATATAATTTTCTTGTTTCTTTACTTTCTTCTGTATTATATGTTCCTTGGTCATGAAAATAATAATTTTCCAAAGTTGGAGTTGAAGTTGAAGTTGGTGTTGTGTTTGGTCATGGATATAAATTGGAGTTGTTTTAGAAATTTTGTGAGAGAAATATGAGTGAAAAAGTGTCCAAAAATAAATTTCACTAATATAAAATAATTTTTATGACCACTGTTTTCACTTTTTTCACTAAAGTAAAATAATTTTCCAAATAAAAGTGAAAAAATTCTCATGGCCAAACTCCTGCTTAAATTAAAAAGAGGTTTCTTACTCGACGTGAAGTGCTGAAGTGTTGTCATCTCAAGTATATATATGCTCTTGGATTTTCTGCTCAATTGAGCTTTTTTAGAAAATCTTCCTTCACTATAACCCATCTGGAAAAAAGTCAAAAATACCCCTTTAATTATAAATGTGTTATAAAAATATGTAAAAGTAAACAAAAGTAAAGACATACAAAAATGGAGAGTGTGAAGTTCCTACTCATTTATTCTTGATAATGGCTATTTATAGCCAAAACATAAAATGGATATTTATCCAAAATAAAGGGTGAAGGATGACTCATATTTTTACTTATATAGTAAGGAGCCACATGGCATTTTGACCAAGATGAATGGACTTCTATATGCTTCTATATGTTACATAACACTCTCCCTTAGATATTCATGCAAAAAAATTTTATTAAATACACATTTGAGTGCTGACTCATAAAAACCTTACCAAGCAAACCTAGTGGGATAAAATCTTGGTTAAGAAAAAAAGAGTACAACGCGTATTCTTACTCCCCGTGATGAAGACTCCGATTCAACTGGTTCAGCCTTCGCATTCCAATCTTGTGTACTATCTTCTCAAAAATTAAAGTTGGTAAAGCTTTAGTGAATAAATTTGCGGGATTATCACTTGAACGGATCTGTTGTATATCAATATCACCATTTTTCATGGAGATCGTGTGTGAAGAATAACTTTGGCGAAATGTGTTTCGTTCTATCTCCCTTTATAAAGTCTCCTTTTAATTGAGCTATGCATGCAGCATTGTCTTCATATAGGACGGTGGGTATCTTGACATCATACTTCAGGCCACATCTCTTTTTGATAAAATGTATCACCATATCAACCATACATATTTTCTACTTAATGAATAGCTATTATCTCAGCATGATTTGAAGAGGTAGCAGCAATAGACTACTTTGTAGATCGCCATGATATCGCAGTACCTCCATATGCAAATACATAGCCTGTTTGAGATTAAGTTTTATATGAGTCAGGTAAATAACCTGTATCTGCATGACCAACAAAATCTAAACTATCTTGTTAGTATAAAATAGACTCATATCAATAGGCCCCTTTAGATATCACACTATATGCTTACCTCTGTTTCAATGTCTACATGAAAGAGAAGAACTATACCTAGCTAGCAAATTAACGGAGTAGGCTATATGAATCCTTGTGCTATTAGCCAGATATATAGATGTATCAATAGCATTGATATATGGTACTTCGGGACAAAGAAATCACCCTCTTCTGGAAGTCAGAACGGGTCTTTACTCACTTCAAGTGATCGGACGATCATTGGAATACTTAATGGATGTTCTTTATCCATGTAAAATTATTTCAAGAATTTCTCAATATAGGCATATTGGTGGATGAAGATCCCGACTGCTAAATGTTTAATCTGCAGACCAAGACAAAATTTTATTGTTCCAAGATCTTTCATCTCAATTTCTTTCTTTAGATATTCAATTGCCTTTTGGACCTCTTATGGAGTTTCAATGAAATTTATTCCATTAACATAAAAAGCAAGTATAACAAATTTTGAGGTTGTTTCCTTAATGAAAATACAGGGACAAATGGCATCATTTATATAATCTTCATTTATCAAGCACTCACTAATAAGGCGATTATACCACATATTTCCTAATTGTTTTAGATTGTATAATGATCTTTGTAATCTTGATCGAATACAATTTTTGAGATTTTGAACTATATGTTTCAAGCCTCTTTAATCCTTTCTGGGATCTTCATCTAATTTCATTATCAAGTGAACCATTCAATATTAAATACATGATATTTTTTAGTGTCAGGACTGCAGGCCAAATAAACCTTATGTTTACTAAGAAGCATATTTCACTTGATAATTATTTCTATGTCAGCATGCTTAAATGGACATAGAATTCAGATCCTCATAATATTATACAATATTGTGCACTATTGTACTAAAGATATCGTCACGAGATATCATTTGCATCGATTCACATTAAAACATAATTTATTGAGATCTCATTACTTCATTATTTTCAGGTACCTAGTCCTCTTCTTGAGGTTTCACGAAGCATTATATCGTCGCTCTTCAAGAGCATATTGCCTCTTTATTATGATCATTTGCTTCATTTTCTTTTCAAGTATTATTTTATTTGAAACTGATTGATCTACCATGCTTCATGCATACTATAGACTTTTTTGGGAACACACGGTAGGAGCATCTGCGGCTAAATATGAAATCAATTTTGATTCAGCAAATGTTTCTGGCATTTGACTTGAATTATCTTTTAAATGAGGATCGTACTAATGATAATTCACAACATATTTCTTAGCTGCTTATTATCTCCCCTTATGATAAGAAAACTAACATATACTCCAATCTACTTTGGAGAATCCATCTTTTTGAATCATGGTATATCTATTAATTACATACCGCACATCAAAAAGATATTAGATGAAAAATATATGGTTCCTGACCCTGAACCAACTGAGATGGAAGAATTGATCGTAATTTATTGGTCTAATACACACAAGTGCTATTGTTTGCAATAAATATTCCAGACCAATACTTTTTAACTTTGTTCTCATAAGCAATGGTTTAGCTATTTATACGAGGCATATAATGCTAAAACTTGAATATAACCAGGATTATCAAGATCAATTGTCTTGACTACATTATCTAAAAATTATGCTCTTGACTCAATTTAATTGAGAAGGCAAGTTTATGAATGTCAAACTGAAGGTTGACAATAAATGTACACGTGATAATCTTATGGATGCATCATATCAAATGACGGGTGAATGAGTCCTTATTCACCTTTTATGCTTTTCAGAATTTAGAGAATTCAGTCCCAACATTAGCTGGTTGAATTAACTTATTATGAGAACAAGTAATAGTTCTTAAAGAATCTTCTAGTTATTTATTATATGTCTAAAACTCAATATGCTCATCTTCAGGATGACAAAATCATTCACGCAACAAATAAAATTATTTAAACTAGTAAGCTCTAAATTTATCATGGCATGAGTTATTTACTAGAGTAAATTTTATAGATTTACTACTTCAAAAGTAGTTTGCAGGATTTTACTATTACACGGTCTTACTAATTTGGAAGTAAATATTAGATTTACTATTTCACGAGTAAATATTAGATTTACTACTTCAGGAGTAAATTTCTGATTTTCTATTTCAAGAGTATTCATATATTCTTCAAGATGAAATTATAAACAAAGTAAACATTATAGCATTAATAGCACATAACGTATTACACAAACTTTATTTATTTACAAGACTAGTGAGATACTATTAATATAAATATAAACTAATATAACTTAACTAGAAAGTAAAACAATCAGGCTATTTCATATTCATCATCTACAGGATGATTAACATGTCCTTTAGAAATTGTAAAGAAATCTGAGACATCTCAATTCATGGGCTCAATATTATCTTCAGAGATAAAGTTTGCCTCTACGTCATTATCCATTTTCTTAAGGGATACATGATAGAGCTTTACCAGATGCTTTGGCGTACGCCAGGTACGCGACCAATGCCCCTTTCCTCCCCATTGATAACAATTATTTTTAGAGTTCGTTCTTGACTCTGCTTTAGTAGCTTCACCCAATTTTTTACACTGCTGGTGTTGAGGGTCATTGTTTAGTGCAAGGCGATCACCCTGATTAAAATATCTACCTTTACCTTGACCATGACTGCAACCATGGCTTGTTTCACACCTGGTTTGGTGAAAATTTATAGCATTCACTTCAGAAAATGGAGCAGTACCAGAAGGTTGACTTTCATGGGTTTTCATTAAAATTGCATTATGTTGTTCGGCAATAAGAAGATGAAAAATCAATTCTAAATACTTTTTGAATCCCATTTTTTGGTATTGTTGCTGCAGGAGCATACTGAATCCCATTTCTCTATATTGTTGTTCCTAGAGCATACTCGAGGCAGAAAAAGTAGAGAATCTTTTCTCTAACATGTCGTGATCTGTGATATCTTCTCTGCATAAATTCAACCGCAATTTAATCCTAAACATTGCATAATTATAAGCAGTTATGTTTTTAAGATCTTGTTACCTCAAATGGATCTATTCATAATGTACCTGTGGAAGAACAACCATCTTCAGGTGGTCGTATCTTTCTTTTAAATTATTCCACAATATAAGTGAATCCTTAATAATGATGTATTCCATTTTCAAACCTTCATCAAGATGATTACAAAGAAATATCATAGCCTTAGCATGGTCTTGATTTGATGTCTGATTGCCATTTTTTATGGGGTCTTCCAGACCCATCACATTCAAATATATTTCAGCATCCAGTGCCCAGGATATGTAGGTTTTGTCCAATATATCTAGGACAACAAATTCATGTTTGCATATTTTTGATATTATTTAAGAAGAATAAATGCTTACCTTTATCGTTGTTGAAAAGTTTTTGCAGAGACTCGAGATGATAACTTTTTATAAAAATATGTAAAAGTAAACAAAAGTAAAGACATACAAAATGAAGAGTGTAACGTTCCTACTCATTTATTCTTGATAATGGCTATTTGTAGCCAAAACATAAAATGGATATTTATCCAAAATAAAGGGGTGGAGGATGACTCATATTTGTACTTATAAAGTAAGGAGCCACATGGCATTTTGACCAAGACACATGGACTTCTATATGCTTCTATATGTTACATAACATAATCAACTTTATTCTTTGTTAATCCATATGGCCATAGATATTTTTGCCATTAATAAAATTGCCATTTATATTTCTAAAATGGATAAAAAAAAAATCAGACCTATTAAAATTACATAATTTAAAAAAAAAACACTACCCTTAATATAACCCGCTTCGCCATGACATCGTTCAAGCAATTAGATTAAAATCAAATCTAAAGAAAAAAAAGGTAAGTATACATCTCTATTAAACTACTCTTCGTGATAAATACATCCACTGCTTAATTGATTCTTGGTTCTTCTAAAATTTATGTTTATATTGAGTGGATGGATATCGTTGGTTGCCAAATTTTATCCATTTTTTCACTTTGCTCATAATAATGGATAGATGGGAACCCTTTTTTCTTCTTTCTTTATTATTCCCTTTTTGCTTATTTTCCATTCGAGTAAAGTCTCTTTTGCAAAAGTTAATAATCCCTTCACCTCATCCTTTTATGTAGATGTTCGATTTGATTATAGAGTTAAATATTAATTTCACTTTTGATAATACCTGTGTGGTAATGGAGGATAAAAAGTTAACTTGATAGAATCAGATGAAAAGTTTGTTCATTTTCTTGGGTTTTAGACAGATGGATTGGGGAAGGTTGGTAGTTTTTTTTTTTTCAAAATTAGGTAATTTTAATAGACATAGATTTTTTCATTCACTTTAGGAGTGTAGATGACAGTTTGTTAATATCAAGGGTATATAGGGATACATAATTTTCACATAATTTAATGGAGAGTAAAGTTGGCCAATTTTTTTAATAGAAGGATATTTTCGATCCTTTTCCAACCCATCTTATTCCCCTCCACTTTAATCGAGTTTGACACCTAAATCAAGTAAAAAAAGTTGAAGTTGAAAAAAATAACATACTAAAATAAGGGTTATAAAAATTAATTATAATGTACTTTCCCTATTACAAAATAATTGAATTGTTGGGGTATAATACACTTCTTAAGAAAAATCTTTTAGGACATAAATTGTAGGTTACTTTTTACTATTACCCTTTTAGTTGCTCTTAAATTACACTCCTAGAAAATGTGAAGTACTTAAGAACCTCATTAAATGAAAGGATAAATTTGGAAGAAATTTTCAAGATGTCTCTTGAAGAATGAACAATTCATTTATTTTGAAAAATAAAAAATAGCTTAACAATTCATTTATTTTGCAATAGAGGAAGTACTACTCATGTGCAATATATAGCATTTAGTTTTTAACATCCAATTGCACCCATCATTTGAACAACTATTCAGGGTCATATGCAATGTGGAACCTAATCAGATTGGAGTCGCATTTCAAGGGAATACGATTAGGAGATCGACCAACATTCAAATTTAATAATAGATCGATATCCTTGTTTTCAAGATAATAAGAGGGAGTGAGAAGTATATTTAACTATGATTGACTACGTTAAGCAACTAAAAATTATATGGATTACTTTAATAAAAAGGGGACGTAGGGTTGTGTTTCCACCGGGGATAAGCGTTTGTAAATGGGTTTTTATTGGCCTCCTCTTTAATGTCTTAATGGGGTGAAATTTGATCCTGAAAGGTGACAGTTCACATGTAGTTATTACTAAGTTTACACAGTAAATTTTGATACATAGTTACTCGGGGCATTGAGTTAAAAGTGACAAAAGAGTTTGAAAATGAGGTGTAGGTGACTGAAGTCTTAATAATTGAGTGGAGGTAACAATTACTTTACTATGGATTAAGAAAGTTGGAAAAGTTTGAGAATAGCCCACAAGTTTTTAAATTTACACTTTGATCTAAATTTTAACCTAATATAACAGGAAACGGAGGAAAAAAGGCATATTTCTCTCTCTTCTCATCCATTGTTGTTTTCTCTCTCTTAGCAATTTTTATTGTTCATTGTTGCTGCTGCTTTATTCTTCATATTTTGCTTCATTATAATCTTCTTATTCTTCATTATCATCATCTTCTACTTCATTATCATTTTCATCTTCTTCTTGTTGACCATTGTTGTTGTTGTTATCGCTACTGTTGCTATCTAACCAATTTCTTAGGTTAAATTTTATTTCGTACATCACTTTCCACTTTGGCATTACTTCATAGGAGACTTTGGTAAGTCAAATTATGATTTTTAGTTGAATTTGTCATCTGGGTAATTGCTATTGTGATGTTTTTTCAATAATAGATAGCACGTAAACATGAATGAAACATAAGAGTCATCTGTTTAAACAGAACACTAATCTGTTGTGACGGATGAGCCATCTGTTGCAATGGAAGACTCATATATTGGATCCATGTTTATGGTTCTATAGTGTCGTAACATGAATCAAATATATTGGTCATCTATTACAACATACGACCCATTTGTTGCAATAGACTAGATTTCTGTCGCAACAGACTAGTTATCTGTTCCAACAGGGTAAATATCTATCTCAATAAATTGGAAACCTATTGCAACAGAACCTAAACTCGATTCCAACAGATGCGTTATCTATTCCAATAGAGTAAATATCTATCGCAACATATTAGTAACCTTTTACAATAGAACCTGGACTTGATTCTAACAGACGCATCATCTATTGAAATAGAGTAAATATCTATCGCAAAAGATAAGTTATCTGTTGCAACATGTCACTCATCTGTTGGAATCAGCTTCAAAGGTTCCTTAATACTATAACATCTATCCTAACAGGTGCTTCATATATTGCAATAGATGTATAGTTTGTTGCAACATATGATTCACCTATTACAACAGATGACTCATCTGTTGAAATCAACTTTAGGAGCATAACATGAATCCCAATAGGTAAGTAATCTGTTTCAACTAATCACGTACCTGTTGTAACATATTTTTCACATATTGCAACAGATTATACATCTATTGAGGTTCATGTTATGGCATTATGAAATCACTATTAATTTTATTATGATATCATTATTAACTTTTTTTAGCAAATGATTGTATTTAGGTACCACTAATGGAGAGATCAATAACAAGAGGGGTTGATTGTCATGGTTAATGGATCAAGAAGATAAATTGATATGTTTGGCATTGGAAGAAGGGTGAAATACTAGAGACGATAGCTATGACAGTCCAAAGTAATGTTTCGTATGATGATTTTGTGAACTTAATCATCAGCTATTGTGGACTGAATTGTCAACCAAAAGAACTTGTCATCAGCTATATGCACATCTCCTTTAAAAATCAGAGGGTACTACCTTTCAAGATAATCGATCAGTTTTGGTTGCATGGTTATCTTAGTGATTCATACAGGCCGGTGTTAAGTGTGTACATGGCTGAAAAGACGAGAGAGAATGAGAACCAGAATGTAGAAGAAGAACAACAACAAGACATCTTTGATGATATGTTGGATGATCTGGAGATAAACATTCCAGAATATGATCAAACACCTATGCCCATTGCTGTGAGCAATACGGTGGGTCGTTCTTCTCAATCGACATAGTCTGGCAGTTGTCAAGTCGATGAGACCAACTTTTACATTGGAATGTTATTCAAGGATAAGAAAGAACTATCTACTACTTTGTTTATTTCTTGCTTGAAAAAAGATTTCAGAATTATGAAGGTGATTAATTCGAGCAAAGTCTTTTGCTTCAGATGTGCTAATCCAAATTGTAAGTGGTGGTTGAGAGCGGTGAAGTACTTAATCTCTGAAAGTTTCATCATTCATAAACATGAAAAGTATCACACATGTGGTTTCGGGCCAAAATCCTCCACCACTGCAAAGGTCCTAGTGAATATTTTAAGAATTGATTCCCCAATAGCAAAGGCCCTTCTACAAGGGATATTTCCAATAAAATCCTTACGGAATTGGGTGTCATGGTCAGTTATTGGAGGATATATATGGCCATGGGTATTGACAAGGACTTGTTTAGGTGGACAAACGGGCACGGGTATGCAATCCTCGATGCCTACCGTTACATGCTTGAGTCCAAAAATCCTGAAAGTAAGACAGCTTTGCATGTTGATGAAAACATAAGGTTCAAGTAATTTTTTGTATCCTATGGTGCTTGGATTCAAGGTTTTCGACATTTAAAAAAGGCATAGCCATCAACGGGACCTTCTTGAGGATCAGGTATGATGGAGTTCTACTAGCGGCGGTGGCGTAGGATGCAGAAAATCACATCTTTCCTATAGCTTTTTGTGTAGTGGACAAGGAATATGATGCCCCTTACAGATATTTTTTTGAACAACTGCGAAGCTGCATTGAAGATACCAAAGAGTTATATTTTGTTTCGGATAGGCATCTAAGTATTCCAAAGATGGGTTCAATTTTCTTCACTTCAGTTGTTGCATTAGGCATCTTGGAGAGAACATTTGTACCAACTTTCACAACGAAAGGGTCGTGACACTTTTTTATAAAGTAGCTAAAACATATAGTAGTAGAGAGGAGTTTTTATACAATTTAAATCAAAAAGCAAATATGAATCCCAAGGCAGTAGAACATCTCACATATGTCAATTTTGAGAGATGGAGCCGGGCATACTGTCCAACAAATAGGTACATTCTTATAGATTTAATGTCTTGTTTGAGGTACAATATTAGTATGATGTCATACTAAGTGATTCTTTTGTATAGGTACAATATTATGACGTCAAACATAGCTGAATCGGTTAATTCATTGTTTGGCGATGAAAGAGGATTTCCCATCATGGCTCTGTTTGATATAATAAATGAGAAGTATGACAAATTTTTTCACGAAATACATGTGGAGTTAACAATGCAGGAACCTAATTTATTCTAGAAGTGGAAAAATAATATTAGCGAACATCATTCTGTGGAATAGGATATTTTCTCAACCATAGCAGATTACAAGTTCAGTATCAACTGTCATGGTAATGTTGCCACGGTCGATCTTCAAATAAGATCTTGTACGTGAAGAGTTTTTGACTTAGACAAAATACTTTATCCACATGCTATGGCAGCGCTTCAAGCTCAATACGGTGCAAAATATGGAAGTAAAACTTATGAGTACTTCTCTCCATACTATTCGGTGGAAAAATATAAAATGGCATATAGTGGGCATATTACTTCGGTTTCTCTCAAAGAATCTTGGGTTGTTCTTGCAAAGCTTTTGGGGAGATTTGAAATGAAACAAATGGCTATCTTGTCTTTTGATGACATATTTGTAGGCCAACACATAGAGGCTCAAGACTTGGTCACCTCGAGGATACAAGAACATGCATGGAGTACCCATTTTGAGCCTACCATTGAGCATACCATACATCAAGGTCATGAGTGGAAGATTACTTGGAGCATTGAAGACTTAAGAACACACGACTGTGGAAACTCAATGGCTCATAGTTTTGGAGTCATCTTCATTGAGGACATTTTGGTCACTTCACTTTGCCTAAAATGCACTCCATGGCCACCCCTATCATTAAGGGTAGTGTAGTTATTTTGTCTTTTTTTTTGTAATATACTATAAATAGGACATTTTAGGTCTTCTCTTATTAGTTTTTTAATGATGAAAATATGAGACATTGAAAATCCTCTCTCTTTAGAGTAGACCACCTTAGTGTAGTTCTTAGTTAGGGCTTGAATTATCCATTGTAGTTTAGGGCTTGGAAAAGTCAATATTGTTCTTTGCTTAGAAACGGTGGATCTTGAGGTGAGTTGATTCCTTTGGTGGTCACTGTAAGAGTGTGGTGTTGTTGTTACATTCACTAGGTGTTTTTAAGTTTAATATACTCTTTAGTTCCTAATCTTTGTAATAATCTATGTCTCACTATCTATCTTTACCTTTCTTACAATTGTGTTAGTGTTTGTGCCTTGTAATCATTTTTTATTATTGAATCCGAATCTTGTGTTCATCTTGTTCTTGTTGTATTGTATCTGTTTTGGTGTTAAAACACCTTGTAAACTCGTGATACTTATGTTGTTGTTGTTGGCCGAAACTAGCACTCAAAGGGGTCCTCAGGTTGCTCTCAATTTGTGGACTATTTTGTGTAGTTTTTGTGCCTTCCGCTGCCTTCCTTGTATCATTTGGTATCAGAGAATGGCAATATATTATTCCTACAAGATCAATCTTGGGCTTGCTTATTAGAAAACAAAAAAAAACTGTGTTAGAAAATTGAAAAATAAAAAAGAAGCAAATTTGTCCGTGATTGTGTTCTTGGCTGAAATTGTGTTATTGTTGTGTCTTGGACAATATTTTTATTTATTTTGTTGTTTATACTGTTAGTTTTATTCATATCTAACACTCTTGAGTCTATATCCAAGCTTTGAGCTCTTTATAAGTTGTTGTTGAAGGTTGTGGACGACTAGTGTTATTGTTGTTCTTATTATTCTGGAGGTTGTGTTGAAAAGGTGTGTTCAAAAAGGTATGGTTTGATCTTGGAAGAGTAAGACTTTGTGTTTGTCTTGGAAACCTTTTAAAGGCAACACCAAAGTAGTAAAAGGAAAAGAGTCATTCAAAAGGCATAGTTACCAAAAGAGAGAAACACTTTTCAAGAATAGACAAAAGAGGAAAGGGGACAAGGCTACCAAAAAGGTTGTCTTGCCAAAAGAGTGCAAGTAGGTAAAAGGTTGGTGAAAAGGCTTTTGACCCTTGAAAAGAGAGACTAAAACCTTTTACACCTACACCATAGCCGAAATATCTTCCTCCAAGGTGTAGAATTGAGTACTAAAGTCTTGGAACAATTATTCCTCAACTTCAACAACATTTTCCAATGGCCAATAGTTGTTGGCCACGTCATCAGCAAGGCTCCAATTCTTGGAATTCCTAGTTTCACTTCTTGTTTCTAATAGTTTCAACTTGTTTACTCTTATACTAATTGGCAACTAGTAAGTATCTACTAAGTTGTGAATTAGTTTTTTGAGTACGTTCTTTGTGTTAGCGTTGTTTTGTGCTTTTCTCGTTTTTAACTCGTAGTAACTTTTTGTTTCAAGTTAGTAAATAATTTTTTTTTTGTGTCTTTAGTCAATCAAAACAAGAATCTATTCCGTACGCCAAGTAGGATTGACATCTTATTGACTATCGGAGTATAAGCAACTTTCAATATTCGCCGCTCCAATTGTGAGAATCAGAAAGGTGAGTGTATACGAGTATTGGTAAGGAGCTTTTACTACTAATCTAGTTTGTTTTCTTTTTGTTTGTTGTTGTCTTTTTTTTGTTAGGTACCATAGCTGCTCATAATTTCAAAGCCACATGTGATCATATCAATGACGATCTTGGAGATATGAAATGGCATATTAAAATAATACACTAATTGTTACCCAAACTCTTTCCTCAAAATCCAATTGTCCAAACAACTTGCGATGAGAACTTCCCAAAGAAAGTTGCTACCCAAGATTGTGACGGACTTTCACACTGAGGTAAAGATGAGCATACTCATGAACGTCAAGGTAAAATAGCTAACCTGTACACTTTGGTGCATGTGAATGATGATCATGTGGCTAATAAGCCGTTGAGTGTGAGTAATAGCCTACCTACATGTGAGTATATTGATTATTTTCCACTTGTGGATGATGTACAGGTTGTGCGAGTGGATACACAAGTTGATCCTATAAATGATCGAGTTGACTCTTCTTGTAAGATTGACTTATGTCCACCTAGTGTTGAAGCTATTGCGTTGAATGCAAGTACATCATCGTGTAAAAATTATGTTGACCAATTTATTTGTGAAACTTGTCCACCACTTAAGTATGTGTGTGATGTGATTAATAAAACTCAAGTGAGTGAAATACTTGAAAATATTTGTCAACAAAATGGGAGTAAACCCGAGAGCCATTCTTGGGACAATATTATGCTTGAAACCTCTTTAAAACTTGATATTGATCTTTTAGAGAGTGAGGAACTTGCTTGTTCCAAATCTGCCCGTGGGTTGGATCATGCACTATTTATGTATAATGTCTTGTTTGAAGATGATATCGACACTTCTAATAAGCCTAGTAGTGAAAAAGATGGTATAACTTACCTTGGAGGCTATAGCCTATATGTTAACCCACTATGGTGTGACAACATTCCTCTTAAAGATGGAAATATCTTCTTGGAAGACGAGTGTACTCTTAAGGGTAAGGAATGTGTAGTCTCAGAAGTTACTCCTTCTTCTGCTTTGTATGACTTTATTGTTGAGAGTACTCATGGTGATGATTGAGAAACTAGTAGTGAGTACACATTTGAGGGCACCTTAGTAGAAGTCAATTTGAGTGATACTTTTCTCTACTCTCTATTTGTTTTGGGTGATATGTATGCTGCTGTAGAGTGTGTGTCATTTAGTTTGGGTGGAGACCACGGGAAAGGGGAGTGTTGTCTTGATTCGTGTTTATGGCCACTCTTCCCATTTGACCCCAGTTCCAAATGTAGAAATGGTGATGTTGGTGCACCCAACTTTTTGCTTGGTCTACATGACAAGCAAAGTGTCACTCTTGGTGAATCCCATAACCAAATCCTTCATACATCTTTCATTGAGTTTTTAATATTTTATTCAAAGGATCCTTGGTTATATTGCAAATACGTGCAACCTTGTAATGTTGAGATGATTTGTTGTGCTAACCCTAACTCTCGTGCTATGAGGAGTTTGTATTTGTTTGTCCTCTCTTTGGTTTTGCAAGGTTTGGATTCGAGGTCGAATCTTTTTTGAGAAGGGGAGGATGATACGGGAAAAATGGCCATCTAATCTTTTGATGACAACTTTGGAGGCCAACATATAGAGTCTCAAGACTTGGTCACCTCGAGGATACGAGAACATGCATGGAGGACCCGTTTTGAGCCTACCATTAAGCATACCATACACAAAGGTCGTGAGTGGAAGATTGTTTGGAGCATTGAAGACTTGAGGACTCATGGCTTTGGAAACTTAATGTCTCACGGTTTTGGATTCATCTTCATTGAGGAAATTTTGGTCACTTCACCATGCCCAAAATGCACTCCATGGCCACCCCTATCATTAAGGGTAGTGTAGTTATTTTGTCTTTTTTTGTAATATACTATAAATAAGACATTTTAGGTCTTCTCTTATTAGTTTTTTAATGATGAAAATTTGAGACATTGAAAATCCTCTCTCTTGAGAGTAGACCACCTTAGTATAGTTCTTAGTTAGGGCTTGAATTAGCCATTGTAGTTTAGGGCTTGAAAAAGCCAATATTGTTCTTTGCTTGGAAACGGTGGATCTTGAGGTGAGTTAATTCCTTTGGCGGTCACAGTAAGAGTGTGGTGTTGTTGTTACATTCATTAGGGGTTTTTGAGTTTAATATACTCTTTAGTTCCTAATCTTTGTAATAATTTATGTCTCACTATCTATCTTTACCTTTATGGCAGTTGTGTTAGTGTTTGTACCTTGTAATCGTTTGTTCTTGTTGAATCCGAATCTTGTGTTCATTGTGTTCATCTTGTTCTTGTTGTATTGTTGCTGTTTTGGTGTTAAAGCACCTTTTAAACTCGTGATACTTGTGTTGTTGTTGTTGGCTGAAACTAGCACTCAAAGGGGTCCTCGAGTTGCTCTCAATTTTTGGACTGTTTTGGGAAGTTTTTGTGCCTTCTATGGTCTTTCTTGTATCAAGTATAATACCTCCTCCATATATTGACCCAAGCACTATAAAACTAGGAAGAAGGCTATATAAGAGGAGGCATGGAATTGGAGAATTATTTCCATCAAGAAGAAATAAGTGCTCCATATTTAAGAAGGCTGGCCTCAAAAGAATTACATGCCCGGATCGTAATCCACCATGATAGTTGCAATTGTAAGAACTTGTGTTGTTGTTTGTTATAGACTTTTATATATTTAACTCATTGTTGTGAATGTATACGTTATCATTTATTATATAAAATATCCTTTTTAATAACTTGTGCATTAATAAAAAGAGGCAAAACAGGAACTAAATACAGCAGACCACAAAATTATTTTCAATAGATTACCCATCTGTTGCTACATATGGACATTAGCTGGAAGAACACAATACAGTTCATTAAAATAGAATATTTCCCTCCAACAGATGACAAATCTATTGCAACAGATGGATAATCTGTTGACAGAAACCCAACCGATGACCAATCTGTTTCAACAGATAGCCCATCTGTTGAAAGAACTCAAAACTCTTACTATTGCTACTGGATTCAAAAATTGCTCCTTAACTCCAACTGTTGACATATTTGTTAGTAATAAATAGACAGATTGAAAATTAAATAAGAATAAAAAAGCCAAAGTCGACCAAAAATAAATTTTTCATTAAGCGATAAATAAAATACATTAGGTATAGATCCGATCTAGAAAAATTAAAATACATACACTAAAAGAAAAAACATATTCTAATTATTATCATCATCATAATCATTATTATTATTGTCAGCCGGCCAATCATCAACCGTCAGCAGTAGGGCCCTCATCAGCCTCTGCATCTCTCTGAACATCCTTGCTCTCATGGCGACCAACTCCCTCTGCAGTTCATTAACCTGCCTCTAAAGTTCCCGCATGGTGTTGCGCAGAATAGCAATGTTCCAAACAGGATCAGTCATATCTAGACACGCATAAAATTACAAAAAAGTAAACACAAAAGTAAGAAAAAGAGTCTGAATATAATACAACGTATACTATCAATTGGTAGATTTACACACAAAAGAAAAACTTACCTCAACGAGAAAGGAATATGCTCTTTGAAGAGAAGTGGTTGAAGATGTAATACGAAAAGACAAAATGCAAGAAATAATAAATAAAGTGGAGTAGAATGAAGATTAAGGAGAGACCTATTTATAGAGGATTGAATCTGGATGTGTTAGGCAAAAATGCACGACTTTTTAGCTCCATTGTATTAATTACATTCGAACTGCTGACTTTTTGTTTTCTATGAAAAGTTGTGACTTTTTCTTTTACATTCAAACTTCTCACCTTTTCAAAATGATTTCTCTCTTAATAACAACAGTTAATATTGATCTGTTGCAACAGATGATCCATCTTTCACAACGATAACTTATCTGTAGCAACAGATTTACCATCTATCGCAATAGATGGTTTGTAGGTTGCAATAGATGAGACATCTATTGCAAAATATGGATTATCTATTACGACAGATGGACCATCTATTTGAGGAGATGTTTTGATTTTTTCTAACAGTTGATTCATCAGTTACAACAGATGAGGAATTTGATTCACCAGTTGTTCTGAATGTGTTAGATAAAAAGTCACAGTTGTTCACCTCTTTTTTAATATCATCACATACCTTAATTAATCCAAATTAGTGATTGTTTTATTATATATAAAAAATAGATTTAAAAACAAAAAGGGTGAAAAAGTCACGACTTGTAGCACTTGTTTTTTCTTGATGGGCATGTAGTCCTCTGACATTGAAGATGGTTACCCTCTAAACCTCCATAGTCTTGTGCACTACTTAACCATGGGAAGTGAAGAATAAACATTGTCCGACATTGATAGGGTAGGAAGAATAAGGTGCATGCAGATAAATGGATCGACTTTCATGCGTGGGAGTTATGTATTATTGATTAGGCTTTCGTGACAGACACACATAAAGTACAATGATTTTCTGAATGCCATTTTTTACTGATTAGACATTGATCTTTCAAACAAGATCCTGCATTTTATAGTTTAGTTTGATAGGTGCAAACTGATAAGGCCGAAGGGTTCCAAGAAGGTGGTCTCGATACCCTGTTACAATTTAATGATAGTTTTGCTCATGTTTATGCGTCAAGGTCTGAGAAGAGATCATTATTTAATGGAATTGTAGATGTTTAAATGGTGATTGGACCGATTTTAATGGTGCAATTAACTTTTTAAAGGGCTCCAAAGCCTTGCACTGCAGCAAAGAAGAATGGAAAATCAATAAAAATTCTCCTGGTCCAAATTTATATGGATGGTTGCTCGAGGAGACTATTATACGACAGAAGGTGCTTGGAAGAATACTTGTGCAGGAAAGGAGAGGTAGAGAAGACCATATATCATCTTAGACCTTGTTTAAGAGGAAACACAAGGAAGCAAGTAAGGAACTTCCAGCGAATCTGACCAATGAAATTGACTTGAGAGATGAAAAAACTTAATGAGCTTCAAATGTCGAAGTGTATCCAAATATTAAAATCCATCAGTCATTCTTGAAAAACAAAAATGCTCAAGAGGACTGGAGCTGGACACTTTGCTAGGGACTGTGACTAGAGAGCATCACCTATATGAAGACCCACAAAGTGCAGGACCAGAACTCTAAGGATGCATCATGGCAAGAACAGAGAATTGGTAAGATTTTCAGTCAAGAATGAAACCTAAACCAATAAATCCAGAAGTAAAAATAAGGGAAGCCAAGGAGTCAATTTCTGACACTAACTTGCATCACATGCCTTTTGTTTATGGTTCTGATCAGGTCAATGGCAGTAGAAACAAAAAGGTCTGAAGTTGGGAAAAATCCCATGCCTTATTGTTTCCACTGCCTTTGACCAGACCAACACCATAAACAGGAGGCATGGGATGCAAGTTAACTTTAGAAATTGCCACCTTGGCTTGATCCCTTATTTTTACTTCAGGAGTTTTTGGTTCAGGTTTTGTTCCTGACCGAAAATCTTACCACCATCGGTACTTGCAAAGCTGCAACCTTAGATTTCTGGTCGTGCATTTTGTGGGTCTTCATTCAGGCCATGCTAGCTAGTTGCAGTCCCTTAACAAAGTACACAACTCCAATCCACTTCAATATTTTTCTTTTCAAAATAGACTAATGGATTTTCATTTTTGAATACATTTTCACATTTGCAGCTCATTCAATTGATATATGGTCTGTGTTTCTTTCTTAATAAGGTCTAATTTGATATATGGTCTTCTCCACCTCCCCTTTCCTACATGGGTATCCTCCCAATAACCTTCTGTGGTATAATAGTCTCCTCGAGTAACCAATCCATATAAATTTGGACCAAGGGAATTTCTATTGGTTTTTCATTCTTGTTTGCAACAGTTCAAGGCTTTGGAGGCCTTTCAAAAGTCCATTGAATCCTTAAAATTAGTCCAATCACTATTTAAATATTTACATTGCCACCAAAAACTTGAACCCTTCTCCAAACTTGACACATAAACAATTGCAAAATCTTAATTAAATTGTAATAGGGTATCGACCCACCTACTTGGTCCCTCATCCTTACCAGTTCAAACCTAACAATCTTAACTGTAAAATTTCATAGCTTGTTTGAATGATTAATGCCTAATAGGTAAAGAACCAACATTCATAAAATTAGTGTATTAGATGTGTGTTTTCACGATAGGTTGATCAGTAATACATACCTCTCATATATGAAGTGGTTCCATCTGCAAGCAGCTTATTCTGCCGAACCCATCTTTACTCTAGCCTTTAATGCTGGTCGGGCAAAAGTTGATCCACTTTTACTTCCTTTTATCTGCAAATAAGAGAAAAATATTTGATGTCAAACAAGAGAAGAACAAAAAGAACATTACAAAAGTGTAACACAAAATTGAATGAATACAACACATTACAATAGGTGTTGCAACAGATGACCCATCTGGTGCATTAGATTCCCCATATGTTCAATAGCTGAGTCATTTGTTGTAATAGACGATGCATATGTGGAAATAGATGGCTGACATATTACAACAGATGGGTCATTTGTTGGAATAAATCAAATCAGCCTTGCTACTAGTTTGATTTCGTCTAATAATTGCTTCGTTTGTTCTAAATGCTGATTCATCAGTTATAACAAATGAGGAAATTGTTGCAACACCACCAACAATATCAACAACAACGTCAAAAATAAATAAACAACACCATATTTTCCAACACCATCAACACACAAACACCACATGTTTCAACAACACCAACACCCCCAACAACAGCACCACGAACAAAGTAACAGATGAAAGACATAAAAAAATGATTCTGACAACAAGGCTTTTTAAGTTCTCCCAATAGATGACTTTTTTCTCATATTTTTTAATAAAAATAATGGTTCATTCATTCAAGACTTAAAAGTCACCTTTACTTCAATTTTTTCAATAAATAGGATACTAGTAATGGGTAAATCAATAAAAAATAGATGTAAATATCTAATTTAAATAACATACAAAGAAGAAGACAAGAAGGAAAGAGCAATAGTGAACCATACCTACAATGTCAAAAAAATAAAGGGATCAAAACACCCATTTCAGACAAGAAAATATATTTATCGATTGAGATTCGAAAGGACCCTCATGAGAAAGATGAGAGAAAATGAGGAAAAAAGAGACAGATGTGACTACCCTAAAGAGGAGAGAAAGAGAATTCTAAAATAAAGAAGGGATATGAGCTAAGTTAATTTATGGCTGAAGGAGAGAGAATTCTAGAGAGGGATTTTAAATATTCATTAATAGCTTTGAGGGGCACGAGGAGGCGGTGATATTGAAATGACAAGATAAGACTACTCAAGAAGTAGATTTTTGAGTTATCCAAGTAATATTTTCTACCGTCTTACAATTTTACCTTTTTTATCTCGGACAAAAAATTACTTTTAAATAAAGATCTTAAAATATATAAGTCATCTGTTGCAACAGATGACAATTTCTATTTAAAAATTTCCAACGTCTCAGACATCTATCGCAACATATGCCAACGTCCATTTGATAATTTACAATAGATAGGTAATATGTCGCAACATATTCAATAATCTATTTGACAAATTCCAATAAATAAGTCATTGTTGCAATAGGTTGAACATTTGTTTTTATAAAATTTTAATTGAGTTCATATGTTCAACTACAACTTCAATTGATTTAGCTATAACTAGGGATGAGTTGATAGGGTCTACTATATTGCATGATGTTGGTATTGCGTTCCTCCCGACCTGAGTCATCGAACGATCACTCTAAGTTGAAGCGATTCATTTTAACTTATTATTAAGATAATACCTAAATTGATTTAGCTATAACTAGGGATGAGATGATAGGGTCAACTATAACTTTAATTGAGTCTTTGCAATTGCATGATGTTGGTATTGCGTTCCTCCCGACCCGAACTATCGATCGATCACTCTGAGTTGAAATAATTCTTATTAACCTATTATTAAGATAATACCCAAATTTATTTAGCTAGGACTAGGGATGAGATTATAGGGTCAACTACAACTTCAATTGAGTCTTTGCAATTTCATGATATTGGTATTGTGTTTCTCCCAACCTGAATCGTCGAATGATCACTCCGAGTTGAAACAATTCTTATTAACTTATTATTAAGATAATACCAAAATTGATTTATCTAGAACTAGGTATGATATGATAGGGTCAACTACAACTTCAATTGAGTCTTTGTAATTTCATGATGTTGGTACTGCATTCCTCTCGACCCGAGCCATCGAACAATCACTTTGAGTTGAAACTATTTTTATTAACTTATTATTAAGATAATACCTAAACTGATTTATCTACAACTAGGGATGAGTTTAAAAGGTCAACTACAACTTTAATTGAGTCTTTGCAATTGCATGATGTTGGTATTGCATTCCTCCCGACCCAACTCATCGATCGATCACTCTGAGTTGAAATGATTCCAATTAACTTATTATTAAGCTAATACCTAAATTGATTTAGCTACAACTAGCGATGAGTTGAAAGGGTCAACTACAACTTTAATTGAGTCTTTGCAATTGCATGATATTGGTATTGCATTCCTCCCGACTCAAGTCAACGATTGATAACTCTGAGTTGAAACGATTCTTACTAACCTATTATTTGGATAATACCTAAAATTCAGCAGTGTTCCGATTGAACTTAATACACTTTATTATGAGGAGACGGTTAAAAATTATATCTTTTAAAAAATTTAAAAATAATTAAGATTAATTCTAACCAAATTAATATTTTCAAAAGTCGTCATTCTTTTATAAAAGACAAATAAACCCATACAAATCATTCATTTACGTGAAAAATATTTCATCATTTCAAATCTCAAGTTCTCAATTTTTTCTTTCTTTCTCAATAATACAGACAATAACAACTCAACATATTGTTCAACCCTTCACAACAGATTAATTTTCTTCCCATTTCAGACTACATAGTTGTTATTTTCGACTTCATTCTTTCTTGTATCCATTATTTTCTCTGTCTTGGTAGGTAACATAGTTCGAGAAGAGTTCTATATTTTATTTTTTTATTAAAAATTAGGGCTTTTTAGTTAATGATGAAAAAGAAGACTTTTAGTTGTATTATCTTTGATAATAGGTTAAATTTTTTAAGTTTTGATGATAAAATCATAGAAAGAACCTAAGAAAACCCTGCTTTTTATCACAATATTCCGTTGACTGTCGTGGTATTATTGGATGGTGTTTGTGGTATTATTGGTATAGGTGGCATTGGAGGTAATGTTGGTGATGGTGTTGGTATTGGTGGTTTGATGGTGATGGTGGTGGCATTGGTGGTGTTGGTGGGTGTTGGTAGTGTTGTTGGTGGTCGTCGTAGAGGTACTGGCAGTGTTTGTGGTGGTTGTTATTGGTGGTGGTGGTGGTAGTGTCGGTATTGGTGGTGTTTATGGTGGCTGTTGGTGGTGTTTATAATGTATTTTTTAAAATTTATGCATACATCAATTGTAATGTATTTTTAATTTTTCTGTTGTTTGTAGGTAAAACATATCTCCCAAAAGATAAAAAAGTGAAAGTGGATCAACTTCTGACCACCTAACAAAAAAGCTAGAGTACAGAGGGATTCAGAGGAACTTCCTGAATAATTTCTATCAAGGAAAAGTCAAACTGAGGAAAGATATGAAAATAACGTTGTGGGAGGTGGACAAGGGTCTGTAGATGGTAATGAGGAAAATAAAAGTGAGGAGAAAGTAGAATAAGATTAACAAAAGGAGGAGAGAGAAGAAAGTGAGAAAGAGGATGATAATGCATCACCAATGGGACGTGTATTAATAGCGAAATCCCAGCATGAGGCTATCAAAACTATTAGTATTGACAGGTTTCAAGTTACAATGACAATAGATGACATTGCAGAACTAACTGGTGATTTTATACTTAAATATGAGTTGGGGAAACCTTTTGATGACTTTAGGAAAATTATGAAGATTGAAAACATAGAAGAGCTTCTTTGGACACTTTCTTGCGCTGCCTGAGGACCACACTGCCCATTTCCAAATGAGCATGGTATATAGTCTTCTCAAGCGCAGTATCAAGTACGTGGGGGTGATAAACATTCGAAGTAGGGGGCAAAAAAATGGATGAATCTAGATCAACTACTATGGCATGTCGGTTTGTTTTGGCTTGAAAAAGTTTGCCATAGTGACAGGCTTGAGCTGCGATCATCCAAAAGAACCTCTCATCAAGGAAACACCTCACAAAAAGTCAAAGTCAAGCAGGACAGCTAAACCACCACTATCAAATAGAGAGAAGGCCTTATCCCATTGACCACCCACCAAAACCATAAACGCAAGGAAAAATAGATGGGTTGTTGGACATTTCTAAACGTGGGTACAAAGCCAATAAGTTAATAAAATATCTCAAGGATAAAACCATACCAAAGCAGTATAGGGAGAAATTGTGTTTTGTTTGGTTTGTCCATTCTGTTATATTGGCAAGAGACGTCAACAAAGTCATAGAAGATGATTTATTGAAGCTTGCTGAGGATTTTGGAGAAATTCAACAATTATCCCTAGGGATATGACAACTACAACTTGATTGTCAAATATTTACTGTCAAAGCTATCCCCAAAGATGATCACATTATACGGCTTTCCTTGGGCTTTCATGGTAAATTTAATCATTGTTTGTTTACTCATCCATTAATTTATATTGAATAATTATTGTGACCTTTTTTTTTCTTGCTTTTCATTTACATTTTAAGAATGGGCATTTGAAGCCACTTTTCCCCTCTGAAAGCAAGTCAAGGATTACTCGAATAAGGTTTCTCATCCAAGGATCCTTAGGTGATTGGCTGCAAAGAGCAACACCATAATTAAGGAGGTTGATCTTTTTAACCCTCCGGATGATGCAGTACGTCTTCTTTCAAGTAAAATAATTTGACTCAAAGAAAGATATTAAAACAGATGTTCCATCTGTTGTAACAGATGGATCATTTATTGTAATAAATTACCCATCTACTGCAATTAGTGTAACAAATGGGTAATCTGTTACGATAGACGAATCATATTTTGCAATAGATTACCCATGGTTGCTTTTGTTCTCTGAACCCGACTTAACAGATTACCTATCTACTATAAATTATGCAACAGATGGATAATCTAATACAATATATTATTAATCTGTTGCGACAGATAGATCAGCTATTGCGATAGATAGATCATCTAATGCATAAGATGTATGTGTTAACATGTAACCCAACTGACTGTAAATTATTATTATATTATTTGAATGTATCTGTCTTTTTTTATAGGTTGTGCATCCATGGATCGTGCCTACTAAGCAGGAGTTGGGGATGACTTCTTTTATTACTCTAGGTCTTGTTGATACAATAGCAGACCCAATGGTGGAGTTAATAAAGAAGGAATTGGCTGGAGAAACGACCATAAAAAGAGAAGTTAGGTAAGGTTAGCCTAATGTTGAGGCTCTTCATGACCAACCTACTGCAACAGATCCAGGTGTTTTTTCTGGGGGTGTTGCTGGTAGAGTTGTTGATGTTGGTGGTAGGCATGCTGATGCTGGTGTTGTTTCCAGTCGTGATGATGATCATGTTGATACTCAAGGAAAAATAAATATTTATGAAAACACCTCTTTTATAGGACCCTCTCACCCTTACAAACGTTCCTCTCACCCTCCCACCGATCTCTCTCACCTTTACAGTGGTCCCTCTTACCCCTCTTCACCCTCGTGTTCTTATTGCAAATACAAAGAGTGTAAGGACAGATAGGATAAAATCTTTGAAAAAGTAAAGGCTATCGCTAAAGTTATTGAGGAATTGAAATCCAAGAGGGGTGTCATATCCTCCAAGAAGGTGAGGGAGCAATACACTCTCACGGGGGTGGTTAGGAGAAAGAAAAGAGCAATTAGCCAAGTACTCTCCAATCGGAAATCAAAAATAATTGCTACTCCTCCCTCTCCAAAAGTTATTAAAGGGCAGGGGCCATTGAAAAAGGTGGACATATACGTGGAACTTGGCACTAAAGAGAAGAGGGATCTGTGATGGACCAAGAATGCCACGCAAGATTATCCCATGCATACCTTTTCCGCCCAAGACTTCAAGAGTATGACAAATATGCATACGCCATATGCGGATAAGGTAAGTTTACTTTTCCTAACCTAACCTTCTACTCTACTTCATGAAGAAGAAGCTACGCAGCAGATGTGTCATCAGTTGCAATAGCTATGTATTCTAGTGCAATTTGTGGTGGTTCTGTTGCAACATATTACCCATTTGCTGCATAAGTTGTGTTAGATGGGTAAGCTCTGAACAGATTCAGAGAACCCTCTACAACAGATGAACCATCCATTGCATCTTTCTATGATTTTTCTTTGTTTACAATTATTAACCTATTTAAAAATTAACTTCTTATATCACAGTATGTTGAAGAAATTCTCTGCCTCATGAGAGGCAGGCAATTAGCATATCCGAAAGATTATGATATTGCCGATAGGATAATGGACCTCAACTTCTACAAGAATTTTAAGGATAGGTACGATAATTTCAGTAAACTAGTGTCAACTCCCGCTGGCCCGGGATTTGATTCATTAGTTTCTGGGTTCCAATGAGATGAAGAAATGATTAAATATGTTAGAAGGGAGAGGCCATATCCACACGGCAAGAGTTGGACCAAGGAAAACAGAATTCTTGTAGTCAAGAACGTGAACGTTAAACATTTTTTTGCTTTTGAGATACTACTTGAGGTGGAAAAGATGAAGGTTTATGACTTCAACTTACCTTCCATCGAGGAGGTTAATTTTTTTACCCACATTTAGCCACTATTGGATTTGTTCCCCAACCTGTTGAGGGAGAGTAAACTGATGGATGATTTTCCAGTGGAAGTGTTGAAGAAGCAAACATGGGATTTTGAAGGTCGAAACAAGGACATGGACCATCCAAAAAATGAAATCGCTGCCGTATGCGGGTTGTACGTGCTTGCATACTCGAATGTTTGCTGACCGACACAAAAATAGTTGAGCCAACGACCTTTCTATGCGACAATGTTGTGGCAAACATGCAAGAGGTCTGGGCTTATAGGGTACTAACTAGACGCTTGAAGCCTGTGTATAAATAAGAAGATGTAAAACACAAACACCATAACAATTTTATATTTCAACTCAATTCACTTTATATGTAGTGGCAATTTTTTTATGTCTAATGAAAGTTGAATTTTTTATAATGCAACAGATTGTCTATCTGTTGTAGCAGATATTCTAGGTGTTATGACAGATAGTTTATCTGTTGCAACAGGTTGGTCATCTGTTGCATTATGCCAATGTTTCTATCTAAGTCTATCTGTTGCAATAGTAGAAAAACCTGTTTGATAATTTCCAACGGATGACCTACATGTTGCAACATATGTCTAAATCTGTTTGATATATTCTAACAATTACGCTTGAATATCCATGTGCTCAACAACACCAAACCAGGAGCAAATACACTACCATGAAAATTTCAGCAATTAGGCTTAAATATCCATGTGCCTAATAACACCAAACCAGTAGCAATAACGTCAACAATGTAGTATCTTCTTGCTTGATTTTGTTTCTCTTCAAAAACCTTGATTTTCTTCAACAAACCCTAGATTACACGATTTGCTTGTGAAAGGGTGCCATCATTCATACCAATCAAAATAATCACATCCACTCAATTTCTATAAAAATATGACCACAATTATAAAACAATTACAAGTCAATAATTGATCAACTAATTAAATAAAAAATATTACCTTTGAAATCTTACAAGTAAAAAACCTACGACCTGGATTTTGTTGAGTCTAAGAAGTCTTCAATAGAGATTCATGACCACACTTACAATATCAAAAATCTTTATCACAAAAAGCAGTGGAAGATAAGCTCGATATTGTTAAGCTCAGTCGGAAAAAAAAAAGATGAAGAAAAACCAAATACAAATAATTTGAAGAATTTGGATAGAGAAAAAAAAGATGATGAAGAAGAATATTTAGAATTTAGGGTTAAATTTTAGAAAGAAGGTGAATATATAAGACAATGGGAAAAAAATAACCGTTGAGGGCCAAATAAGATGTCAAATCAGCAAAAATGGGGGTTCAACGCTCCTTGGCTGGGTGAATTGCACACAAGCTGCCAACAGGACAAAAAGTGCCAAACTGATACATTTGATGCCTATTTTAGGTGTTTAAAATGAACACTTTCTACTTGAGGTGCCAAAGGGAAAGATCGCTGCAACTTTAGGAGCCTGTCGATGGGTTCCGCCTTTTTTATTTCAAGTCACTTCATTTTACATGTAGTGGCAATTTTTTTATGTCTAATGAAAGTTAAATTTTTTATAATGCAACAGATTGTCTGTCTGTTGTAAAAGATATTCTACATGTTATGACAGATAGTTTATATGTTGCAACAGGTTGGTCATCTATTGCATTATGCCGATGTTTCTAAGTCTATCTGTTGCAAAAGTGGGAAGACCTATCAGATAATTTCCAGCAGATGACCTACATGTGGCAATAGATGTCTAAATTTGTTTTATATTTTCCAACAGATATATCGTTTGTTGCAACAGATACCTTATCTGTTGCAATATTTGAATCTAGTATTTCATTTCAATTAATAAGTTTAAATCTAAGGATAAAATAAAATTCATAGACAACATAAAATAAGTCGAAGCATTCAGAAATTACATGAAATAAATCAACAAATAATTGAAATGTAAAAAAATTATTATGGGTACAGATCTCAATAAATAAATCAATAATTTAAGTTTTGATGTCAATAATTCCTAAGGAGGGGTGGAGTTATTACTTTGACAGACTCAATATGGACAAGTTGTTTATCATCCGGTGCTATGAAATTCGGTTTTGGTCGTCGTGGATCTTTAATGTCGCTTGTGTACGATTTTTGTGCTTTCGCTTCTCTGTATTTCCATAAAAAGAGTAGCATATTGTCAATGCTTTTCAGCAGTAGCATCCGCCTAGAAAGTCAGAATTGTCAATGCTAATCACAAAGATACAAAAAAAATGAAAAAGGATAACTCATCAGTTTTAGCAAAAAGATTATCTTTCTGTTGCAACTTATGGATCATCTGGTGGGATAAATTAAAACATGAGGAAGACTTGTATTATAATTTCTAATGGATAAACCATCTGTTGCAACATATGATTCATCTGTTTTGAAAAACTAAAATAGTAGGAAGTCTTGATTTATAGGTCATCTGTTGGTACAAATAAAAATAGTACGTAAAGCTATTTGATTTGCAAAAATAGACGTGACATGTGTGCAATGGATACTGCATCTGATGCAACAGGTTAGTCAACTGTTGCAACAGATGTATATATTTGTATGATAATTTTCAGCAGATGTGTTATCTATTGAAACAAATATGTGTCTGTTGTTAATTGGAGAAGATGTTATATATTCACCTTCTTCAGTTTATGTTGCTCTCCTGTGGGCCTTGTACATTGCTCAATAGTGCAACACAAAAACAGCGGAGATGCAATTTCGCTTTTCTGGATGCTTGAGAATGCCTTGGAAATTACTTTCCTTCTCCTCTTAGACTTAATAGCTAATGGAGTAGATGGATATGAAATTCTCTTTGATGGAATAACACCCCTCTTAGATGCCAATTCCTTTACAGAAGCAGTTAATATATTAATAGCATTAATCACTACATCATGTTTCACCTGGCAGTCTTGACATTCGCTTGCAGAATATTCGCTAGGAGGGGCAGAATCTGCATAACTAATATGATCATGCTCATAATGGTTTGTTTTAAAAACTGTAAGAGGAGCATCATTATCCCCAACAACAACACCACTACCACCACCAACAGCTCTACTACCGCTACCATCATCAATAATAACAAGCCCACCTTCCAAAATTATTTTTCTTCTGATGGTTGTTGCTCCAAACAATTTCATTTTTATTTTGTCAATGACCTTAGGGTTCGATAAAGTTTGCACAGACCGTAAAGCAAGAAAAAATGGCATCTTCAACTCTTGATTGGTCAGAACAAGCGACGGATGCACAATCTAACATAAATCAGTACATATATTAGAATGATGATTAGATCATTCAAAAAAATTATTAATCGAAACAAAAACTTAATTAGAATTAGACTTACTGCATCCTTCGGAGGGGTGAAGAGATCACGAAATTTTGTATTTTTACCAGTTTTGGCCGACAACCATCTCAGGATTCTTGGACAGAAAACTTCTTCCTGGTAGTTTACTTGTTGTCTCAAATAAGGAATGACTTTAAATGTTCAAGCCTATAAAATAACTTCAACAAATCAAAAGCATTATTGAATAAAAAAATAAATCATATCATAATAAAAGAAATATTTACCATGAAAGCCCATGAAAAAACATATAAGTTGACTATCTTTGGCGGTAACGGAATCAACAAATATTTGACAGTCATTTTGATGTTTTCATAACCCCAAAGATAGCTGTTAAATGACTCAAGATCCTCGGAGAGATTTATTAAATCAAGTGGTATGTTGTTGTTAACGTCTCTCGTCCAAAGAATATTATGTGCAAACCATGCACAATGATTGTTTGTGCTTCTTTGAAAGTCTTTTACCTTTCAACGCTTCTATAAAAAATTTGTTTTTGAAGCTTGAACCAACAAGGAACACCAAGTCTTCACGATCACTCGATTTGCATTTGCCTTTTTTGAGTGTGCGGGGTACTTTTTTGGGTTAGAATAGGTATAACTTGAGAAGAAGAAGGAGGATAATATTTTAGTCCAGTAACTATGGCAAACTCCTTCTAACCAAAACAAACAGGCATGCCATAGTAATTTACTCATACCTCATCCATCTTATCTTTGTTTCCATACATAAACCTACGCTTGAGAAGATCATATACCATTTTCATTTAGAAATGAGCATTGTTGTCCTCTGGCAAATTAAAATATTGCCCAAAGCAGCTGTCCCTGAAATAAGCATCTCATTTTTATTCTCAAAGTATTTTTCTGAAGGCGTCGAAAGATTTTTCCATGGCTGACTTAACCACGAAATCACCCGTTAAATCTGTGGCACTAGCGCACTGCATTCTCACAGGATAACTATCAATGCTGAAGGTTTTGACCAACTTTTGGTATAAGGGATATTAGCTTTTGGATAATCTCTTTTGAAACAATCCTCCTCCCCATGTTCATCATCTTTTACTCCTGATTGAGATAACGTTTGTAAAGTAAGCTCATAGAGTGGTGGATGTAGCCTAGTTGTTTCACTTGTTCCTTTACTTGGACTTGATTCTATTTCTTTTCTTTTGGAAGCCATATTATCTACAATTAATAGGAACATAAAATAGATTATAATTGATTAATGCATCATTAAAAAAAGGATAACAGTAAATCTAACATGCACAACAGTAAAATAGTAGCTCTAACAAATCACACATGTGTTGAACCAGGTAGGTTATTTGTTGCAACATATAACTAACCTGTTGCAACGGATTAGTAATCTGTTGAACCAAATGAATGGTCTATGCAACAGATCACACATCTATTGCAACATATGAGTGATCTGTTGGAACAGTTATCAACGGTCAATATTGTTTAGATTTCTTCCAACAGAAGGATCGTCTATTGCGATAGATGAATGATCAGTTCAAAAAATCAAGCCTTGAACATATCCTGTTGGAATAGTTGATAGGATTTTATCCAACAAAAGGTTCATCTGTTACATCAAATGATTAATCTGTTGCATTAGATTTTTAATTCGATGGTTCCTTCATTGCATCACATGGTAAATCTGTTGCATCAGATGGTAAATTATTGCATAAGATGGTTAATCTGTTGCATCAGATGGTTAATCTGTTGCATCAAATAGTAAATCTATTGCATCAGATTTTTAATCCAATGGTAAATTTGTTGCATCAGATAGTAAATTTATTGCATAAGATTTTTAATCTGATGGTTAATTTGTTGCATCAAATTTTTTATTCGATGGTAAATTTATTGCATCATACGGTAAATCTGTTGCATCAAATGGTTAATCTATTGATGAGATGGTTAAGCTGTTGCATCAAATGGTTAATCTGTTGTAGAAAAAAAATAATAGCATGATTTTTTTCAGTAGAACAACAACAATATCACCATTTTTACCAAGAATAAGAACAAATTGACCCAGCAACGGGCGCAACACCAAAAACACTACATCGTTGTTTCGTTTATACAAACACAAACAACAAAAATTAAAATTCAAAAAATGCAACAAACAACAAAAAATCATATTGCACTCCAAAAAGAGAAGATAAGAAATATCAGAAATTAAGGTTTTATTTGGACCGCATTTTAAATTAAAGCAACAAATATTAAAATTACTCACCAATACTAGAAGAGAAGTTGGCTCAAGTTCCTCATTTTCTTCAAAACTAAAAAGGCCATAATTTTTTACCTGTGAAGGAAGAAAAGGGACGATGAAGAACTCGAAGTTGTTGTGGCCAGAGAGCAAGGCTGTCACGTCGATTGACAGTTCAAAGTTGAAAAGGAACTCGAAGCCTAACTATTTGTCACTGGAGGTTGAAGTCGTCGGGGATTGAAAGAAGAAATTTGCAAAATTGTTGGTTGGGAGAAACTGCTGAGAAAAAGAAACGAGAGACGGTTGATTTGGAGAGGAGGGGGTGTGGGTTGATTTGTATTTTTGAAAAGATTAGAAAGTTTTAAAAATATTAATCAAGTCCACAATTAACTTAATCAAATTTTCTAATTATGTTTGACCCTTTAAGTTGGTCAATGTCACCAATCCTTATTCAAGACTTAAATGATACATTTTCTTCAATTTGTGGTCTCCCAACCAAATGAGTAAATTTTACCTTGATTTTTCTCAAGCCCCGCAGTGTCGAAATTTAGATCAATCAAATGAATGAACAAGTTAACTATCCTAGTTTTAGCTCAAATTATTAAATGGAGTTTAAAGTCCCAACCCCTTACTATTTATTTCTAATCAAATCAAGAACGATCGATTTTTTTTCTACTGCGAAACAAATCAAACCAAATTAAATTTTTTTATTTTGTTTGACTTAGTTTATCTATTCACTTTTGGCTTGCGACTTGGCCTGTACATCCAGAATCGTAAGTGTTCATCGCATATGATACAAGTATTAAATAACGAGCACAATTAAATAGCACATAGTTTTCATGATTGTCCATTGCATGTGATTACCAGAATCATGTAATGCACATATTTACATAATCCAAACTGCATGGTCTTTCAATGGAGGAAGGAGATGATATGAATTTATTTAATTTAGCGGGTCAAATTTGGGTTAAATAAGGGAATTGTAATTTCAATTAAAATTAGATGATTTTTATTGATTTGAGAGAATTCATCAAATTGAGGGGTATATATGAAAAGTTTGTTAACAGTGGGGGTATATTTAGCCCCATAGTATAACAACAGGGGTATAATTAGCCTCATAGTATGACGGAGGGTAAAATTAATCAATTTTGAGAAGTAGAGGGATATTTTTGACCCATTTTCCCTGTATAATATTTAGTAATTTACATTCACAATTAACATTTAACAGCAAATTCGCATACGCCGTAGGCTGTTTATGGATTGTTTTAGTGACTCAAATATTTTATGGACTATTTTGGTAACTTTGGACTGTTTTATGGACTATTTATGCAGAAAGTATGATGTTTCATAGATTATTTTTATGAGTTTTGTGTTGTTTTGTAGACTATTTATGCAAGGTTACATTATATGTAATGATTAATGACCTTATGTATTATGTTAAACTTATGATTATTTCATTTCGTTTCATCCATGTTGAGTTATTTATAGTTATTTATATATGGGAATGAAAAACATGTTTGAAAAAAATAATTTTTCTAAAAAAACTCATCAATTTTAAATGCTCAGTTATGAAAAAGAGAGGCTAACTACTTTAATATTTTAAACCGAAATAAAAATCCAAAATAACCGAACCGAATTTGTAAAAATCGAACCAAACCAAATTTATTTTGGTTTGGTTACGGATGTCATTTTTGTCAATTCAAAAATCGATAAGCCGAATTGATATTAAACAATCAGACTGAACTGACCGAACGCCCACCCCTAGCTGTAACCATTACTTTTAAACAGATAATGAGATCAAATAAAAACATTATCAAGTACATTAAAAAAAAATTACATAATCAGTAGAATAAGATTTTCTGTCTCAAAATGTTCCACTACACAGTACGCATGATGACTCCAATGCACCTAATGACCATAAGATCAAATTTTCTATTTTTTAGATCTTCCTCCGCTGTAACCCATCTTATCTCCCTCCTCTATAGCCCATCTTGTCCCCCTTCACTATAACACTTGGTTTAAAGGGTGTTATTTATTGAGTTTAAGGTTGGTTAGTTGATTCGTCTATCCTATTTTATATTCATCAGTTAACAAGATAATTACTAATTACTTATTTTAAGCAATATAACTATAAGCTTGACAGACATTCCAAAATACATAATTTTGTGAAATCTCAATTATTTTGGACCATGAAAGTTTACATTAATTGTTTTGGATCAAAGGAAGTATCGAGAATTAACCAATAAGAAATATTTTCAGTGCGCATGGACGCATGGTGACTTATCATAACTCATATGTGTTCATTACACATGACAAGAGAATTAAACAGTAATGAGCAAAAAAAAAAAAAATTTAAAAGAAAAGAAGAAGAAAAAGCACATAATTTTCATGATTGTCCATTGCATATGGTTACCAGAATAATCTAGTGCACATATTTTATTTTTAAAATCAAGTACGTTCAGAAAGAATAACATAACCAGTTGAATAAGATTTAAAATATTGCACTACTCGTGATGACTGACCATAAGTGTCCAAGGCACCTAATTTGTGATAATTGTTCGTGCATCTGATTTTTAACGAGTGAATTTCCTGAATATTTATTTAAATTTTGAGATTTATTTTTAAATATCATTTATATTTTATTTAGGATTATAATATCAGTCAACTATTATTATCTTCCTTTAAAAAATATTAAATACCTTAAAAATATTCTTCTTTCTTATTTAGCATGCCATGCTATTAAAACCACTTTTTTTAAAATGTTAAATCTATTTAACTCATTCAATTCATTTGAAAAAATATAATTATATTCTTTTCTTATCTTAAAAACATGCATTAGTTTATTAGGAAGAAATTTTTATACTTAATTTTGTATGGGTATTAAAACTTTATATTTTATTAAGAATCTTTTTTAAATGATCACTCATATTTTTTGAATTGCCAGCAAAAATCACTTTTTTACAGATATATGACTCAAACTTTCACTAAATTTTTTTATTTTTTTTTAGAAAATACTAAATCTCATACGTCTCTTTCTGTTCTAATTGGCATGTCATCTTCCTAACTTTTACAAAAAAAAATAATTGACCTATATAACTCATCAAACTTATCTAGTCTAAATTATAGTCTTATTAATTCTTTTTATATAAAAATACATTAGTTTATTGAAAAGAAATGTTCATGCTTAGAATCTTTTATCTGTACTTGACCTTTTTATTTTTTCTAAAGTTATTTTCTTGGATTGTCCTCCATAATTTTGAAGTTGCCTACAGAATCATTATTGTTTTTTTCTAAGACATTAATATCACTCAACTATTAATATTTTTCTCAAAAAAATACTAACTACCTCAAAAATCTCCTTCCCTTTTAATTGACATGTCATATCAGTAAATCATTATTTCTTATAATAATAAATATATCAATTCATCAAACTCATTTAACCAAAATTATAATATATTTTTTTTTTTAAAATACATTAGTTTATTAAGAAGAAATTTTCATACTTAGGTAGTTACACTTTTTTTAGAGTTATTTTTCTAGATGATCATTCACATTTTCATATATAGTTGTCTATAAAGATCACTTGTTTTTTTCAAGACTATAATATCACTAAATTAAATAAGCTATCTAGGGATTTTAATCCTCATGTAAATTAATATGGTAAAGTTTAAGTATGATAAATAATTTTACGCATGAAAAATAAATTAACACATTTTTTTCAAAAAAAAAAAAAAAAGAAGAAGAAAAAATAAGGTTATAATTTTAGTTAAATGAGTCTGATGAATTAAATGATTTAGTATTTAAAATAAATGAGATTTTAATGGCATGACATGACAACTTAGAGGGCAGAAGACTTTTGAGATGTTTAGTTTTTTTTTTATGAAAATAAGGATAATTTAATAATATTATGGTGCTAAATAAAACATAGGTAAGATTTAAAGAAAATTCAAATTGAGTGACAGTTTAGGAAATTAATTCACTCGATTTTTAACATTGCCAATTGGAAAGTGTTTTGGAAATGCCAAGTGGCTTCTAAGTGGAAAACTAGCGTGACTTTGGTATGTAGGAAAATGTTTTTTATAAAAAATATTTTCTTGAAAAATAAGATAATTTTGTTACTAATTTAATAGAGTAGTGTTTAATAATTAAGAAAAAAATATTATTTTTCAAGATTATTTATTTATAATCTAGCAAAAAATTATAAAGATGAGAGGAGGTGAGGTAAAGTATAGGGTCGAGGTGGTGGGTGGGATAATCAACAGACAGGGGTTGGGGGCGTTGGTGGGTTGAAGGATGCGAAAATCATAAATTGTAATTTATAGAACTTGTTTTTCTTATTTCATTAAGAAAGTTTTTTAATTTTTATTTTTAAGAAATTATATTTCTAAACAAAATATGTTTCATAAAACTTTATTCAATCAAACATAAAAAAACAAAGAAAGAATATTTTTTTAAAAATGTTTTTCCCATACCAAACACTCTTAAATTAAAACAAAGTTTCTGACGTCTTCTACAAAAAAGAAAAAAAGAAAAAAAGTTTCTGACGTGACGTGAGCTTTGCCCTGAAGTGCTGCCAGGTAAGTATAATATGTTCTCCTCCTCTCTTTAGCTTTGCCTTTTCCTTTATTTTGATTGTGATATTCAACTTGTCCCCCTCCACTATAATCATGCTTATATCTTTCTTTTTTCTCTGATAATCATAACGTTTTAATCAGCTTACATATATCTTGATTAATTTTATAAAATAATATCATCTTTCATGAGTAATAAATACAAGGCAAAAGCACATCGACTAGTAATAATCGTTATATTACTTAAAATAACCAATTAAAATTATCTTGTTAATTAATCAATATAACATAAAATAGACGATCCAACTAACTAATATTAAACTCTATAGAACAACGTATTTTTAATCTAAATTCTACAAATAAATATTGGATTATTATAATATTTTGAGATCTTCAGAGCCAGAGCGCTACGCTATAGCTAGTTTTTGTAAATTTTGTTTTCGTATGCTATTTTGATTAACTTCAAAAAAAAATTCACTTCATTAAGATTATGTGCCCCATCCTGCTTCCATCCATTTTAGAATATGTAACTAACTCAATTCAAAATCTAGCTCATCAGAAAATTGTTCAAGTCTATATTAATATATTGTTAGCTCATTTTCTAATTAATGCGAGACCTTCATCTACTCTAGCCTTCCCTCTCAACTCCAATACCTAGGCCCAACTATAGGGTGGATCGAGAATTCAAATTGGGATGAATCTGACTCTGGTCCTATAAAGATATGAGACATAAACCTAATTCAATTTCAAAAGCTAAATCATGATAGAAGGATTATTCAAGTCTATATTGGCAACTAGGGCGAACAAAATCAAATAAAAAATTGAGTCAAACCCCAAAAATTTCAATTAATGATTTGGTTTGACTTGATTTGATTTTTTTTTTTTAAATGCGACTATAATTGATTGGTTTGATTTTAACTGTTAAAAGTCAAACCAACTCGAATCAACCCAATATTACATTTATACAATTTTTAAAAATATTTACTGAGATTAGTTTATAAATACTTCTTAAACTTTTTAATTGTTTTTATCTTTCAACATATTAATTCAAATTTAAACTTAAAATTGTGAATGGTCCAATAAGTTTTATAGCTCATAAATATTAATAACGCAAATAAAATTCAAATCAATACTAATGCTAGCAAAAATATTCAATTAAAGCACTAGAAAGTGGGAATGATAATAATGTTGGATACCTATTCTTTAGTTTTGCATAAATAAACAAGTTAAATTTATTTTTTCTATTTAATATTTAGTCATATAATTAATACTTACTAGACTTAATTTAGCATGACTTAATATTTTTTAATTATGATGATTTTTATTATAACTTATTAATACGCCATATTTATTTTATATGATTTTATTATTATCTTTTGTAGAATATTTTATAGACATAACTTATTTCATATTGTGTTATTTTCTTAAGAAACACCTAAAACAATTCTATCTTACTAAGGGTGCATTTGTTTTTTTTTAAGATTAAGACGTCTGAATCTGAATGGATATCTGAATGATTAAGATGTTGTATCTAGATCTGACTACTGAATGATTAAGACTATTTATTTTTTAACATCTGAATGTACGTAATTTATTTATTTGTAATAAATATGCAATTCAAATTTAAAAAGTAATAAAATATTAAATTATATTATATTATATGAAAAAAATATTACATAAAGTATTAACTTAAACAACAAAATTATTATTTGAGTGATAATCAAAATATTTAAAGATAAATATATTATGTTAAATATAATTATTGAATTATTTAAATTATTAAAAAAAGATATATCGATTAAAAATTATTGTGATATGATGTAATTATAAAAAAATAAATTCAACATAAAGTAGTCTGTCAATTAAACTGATCCAACAAATTAAAATAATTAATCAGATATAATTTTGACTTAGAATAAATATTAAAATATTTGAATAACTAATTAATACAAGAACGGACACGTGTTTATTTGTTAAAAATGTCATCTGAGTGAAAATATCATTAGTAAGTTCAATGTTACGTTATGAACAGACACACATAATATTCTATTATCCAAAGAACTACAAATTTTATAATCAAAACAAAAAATTGCAAGGAGAAATTTAGAGTTTAGCAAATAATGAATACACAAACTGATAACTAAAATATTTATAAAATATTTTGGTGAATCATACCTAAAAGAGAAGGAAAGCAAGTGAAGAGAAAGAGAGAGAGTGAGAAACGTGAAGAGAGGGAGATATAACGTGAAAAGAGAGGGAGAGAGATAACGTGAAAAGAGAGGGAGATAGATAACGTGAAAAGAGAGAGGAAATAATGAAGTGAGAGAGTTAGGGATTATGTTTTAAAAAGAATCTGAATGCTATTCAGACTTCTTTTCATATCTGATTTTTTCAGATGTTTTCAGATACATTAAGAGGCTCTTTAAAAAAAATAAAAATGCACTTAATGGGCTGATGTCTGAACCATTCAAATTCAGACCTTCATTAAGTGTAAACAAATAGGGTCTAAGACTCAAGAAATATTTTAAACACAAGTTGGTTATATATTTGCATGAAACTTTAAGAAAAAACCCAAAAAATCTGAAAAAAATTGAGACTGAAATTTTTTAATTTTATTGATTTATAAATTTAAAAATTCAATACTTAACAATTTGATTTGATATTTAAAAAATTTGAACTAATCCAATTATGTACATCTCTATTGGCAATCCATCAATATATTTTCCAATCAATATGAAACTTTCATCCTCCCTAACAGTATGAATATTGTGATAAAATTATCGTGCTTGATAAAATAATTGCACAAGTAACCCATTTTTTCGATCCTCACCTGGTCGATTACTTTCTTTATGAGCTCCACTTCCGAATCCTTTCCATTTCCATTTCCATTTCCATTCCAGTTGCTTCTTCAATCGATCCAAAACGAGACGTGCATAGTGGTTGTGGGTCACACAAAATAATAGTTACTCCCTTTGTTTTAAAAGAAATGATCTACTTACCTTTTTTTTTATAATTTTTTAATTTTAACTTTCTACGTGATATATTTAAGACTATAAAATTGAAGGACATTTAGATATGTTTGACATACCTTTAATTTAAGATCATAAAATTAAAAAAATCTTCTTAATTTTTTTAAATTCCATATCAAGTCAAACTAAGTCATTCTTTTTTAAACTGAGAGAGTAATTCAATTCATTACAAAACAAATAGTTATAGAGAGAGGGATCAGTCAACAACTACAAACAGAGTCCAAGTATCATAATTATTATATTTGATGATAATATGTGTATGTATTGAATAATTATGTGTAAGATGTACTATATAAATCAAAAGTTAATTTATTATTTTTTATCAATTTTATATTTTTTATTAAATATTATAATTTTTTTAATACTTAAATAACTTATAGTAATTAATTTGGGGTAATATGGTAAAATTACGATTGAAGCAGCAGAAATAGGAAACATAAGTAGGTATGTCGATTATTTTATATTTTTATTTAATATTATAAATTTTTTAATACTTAAATAACTTATAATAATTAATTAGGGGTAATATAGTAAAATTACGATTGAAGCAGCTGAAGCAAGCAACACAAGCAGGCATGTCGAAGACGTGCCTGCTTATTGCCACTTATTATAACACACTGCTTCAGGGAGCAAAATGGAGTAGCAGACCTCATGGCCAAGCAGGGAGCAACATCAACTGACTTTGTAGATACTCAGATTTTTGAAGTTCCACCTTTGTGTGCTGCAAGAGCTCTAGGGGCAGACAACGCAGGAACTTTTTTTTTAAAGCAAGATTAATGTTTGTAACTTAAACAATGAATCTTCCCCCCTTAGTTTCTCTATTTTGGATCCTGGCTAACACAGCAGGATGGTTATGGTGGTGTATGAAAAACTTTCCCTCTTTTAATTAATGCATATCTTTCTAATAAAGAAAAAACCTTTTTCTTCTTTTTAAAAAAAAATCATATTCTTATATTAATTATTAAACTTAAAAATAAAGTTTACTTAAATTAGCATATTTGAATTCAAGTTAAAAGATAAATCTTGAATCCTCAAATCGTGTGGTCATGATCCAACACATTAGGACTCTCCATTATTTTACATTAATTTGAATTTCATTCAAATTCAAATTTCAAATATCATATAAATTTGTTAAAAAAAATTAGTTTGTTATTATTTCTTATTCTTACTTTTTTCAAATGTGATGTATTTATTTACCTAATAATTTAAATATTTGAATTGAGATACCACCACCACCACAACTATTATGTATGTATTACTACTATATTATTATTATTATCACTTACTTACTATTATTACCACCACCACCACAACTACTACTATCACCACCACTACTACTACTGTTACTACTACTATTACGTATGTATTACTACTATATTATTATTATTATTACTTACTATTATTACTACTAATAACATCCCGCATGTACAACTATTACTACAACTACTATTCATTATTATTATTATTATTATTATTCAAATATAATCTACTGCTACTACAACAACGACTACTATTACGTATGTATTACTACTATATTATTATTAATATTACTACTACTAATAACATCCCGCATGTACTACTATTGTTACTACTACTATTATTATTATTATATTATTATTATTATTATTATTATTATTAATATTATTATTATTAATATTATTATCATAATTATTATTATTATGAAATAGTTAGAATTTGTTTGGGACTCTTTGACTATAGATTTCTAGTTTAAACCTAATGAGAATTTTTTTTCTTTCAAAATGCCTAGTAGTTCAAATTTAAATATTCTTTATCTTTTAATTTTAGTTTTTTATTATAATATTATTAAAATTGTCCTAAAGTTGTCATGTAGCTTCTAAATAGGTTGTCACTTGCATAATGTAATGCATGTATAAAACCTTCTTCTTCTTCTTTTTTTTTTTAAAAAAAATACATTTTTATATTAATTATTAATTAAACTTAAAAATAAAATTTTATTGACTTAACAGATATGAATTTAAGTTAAAAGACAAAACTTGAATCCCAAAAACGTGCAGTCATGATGCAAAATTAATTAGGACTGTCCATTTTACACATTAATTTGGATTTCATTCAAATTCAATTTTCAAATTAGGGGTGTGCAAAAATCGAATCGATCGATAAATCGAAATGAGAAAAATGTTATTGGGTTAATGATTTTTTTAATGATTTATAAAAAAAATTTATTGGGTAATTGATTCGGTTCGATTTTTTCTTATTGGGTCATTGGGTAAACTGATAATCTAATAAGAATATATATATATATATATATATATATA
Organism: Capsicum pubescens; assembly: GCA_030864215.1. Lineage (NCBI taxonomy): Eukaryota > Viridiplantae > Streptophyta > Magnoliopsida > Solanales > Solanaceae > Capsicum > Capsicum pubescens. The sequence continues at coordinate 86,213,963 of CM061543.1, forward strand.
TGACTCATTATATATTTCTCTTAATTTCTCTTTAGTTTCTATAAATTAACAAACCTATTATTTCAATTATACAAACTCTTAATTTCTTTTAACAACATTTAGTTCAAACTTGAAGGTTCTTGTAAATTAAACCACAACATTTAGAATTTTTGGTTGCAACTAAGATTCGATTTTTTTCATGTTAGTTACTACTATTTCTATTTTATGAGTATTTTCATATCGATTAAATAAAAAATCGAACCGTTAATGACTAAAAATCGATATAAAATATCTTCTTGATTTAGCATATTTAAAAATAAAAAATCCATAAACCAAGCCGATAATATATAAAATCGAACCGAACTAATCGATGCACACCCCTATTTCAAATATTAAATTAATTTGTTAAAAGAATATTAGTTTGTTATTCTTTCTTATCCTTTTTTTTCTTAAATATGATGTATATTTACCTAATAATTTATATATTTGAATTGAGAAAATAATTTGAAATCAATGAGATTATTATTATATTTGATCTTTCATTTAACATTTAATCAAATGTATTAAAATATAATCTATTACCTACTACTACTACTATTATTTAAAATTGAATAACTAAATAGTAGATAAAAAAGGAACAACTATCAAGGTGCATTCACAAACAACTTACTTTCAAATGAAGTAAAAAAAGAGATAAAAATCGCGTATTACTAAAAATAAGGAAGACAGTTTATTTCTTTTTTTTTTTTTTTGCAAAACCGTGTATATAGAATCCAGGTATTTTTTCTTTTATAAATTTATTGTTCTTATGTTTTTGTCCTTTTTTATTTTCCTTTCTAATAAAGATAAAAATAAAAAAAACAACCAAAGGTAAAAATAATTATTTATTCTTGTTTTGTTAAATGTGTTATTTTTCAAATAAAAATTCAAAAAATTTATTTTATAATCTAATATTTGTTGTGAAATTATCTTATTATTTTACTAATTTTGAATATTTTTAATTTAAAAGCACTACAACTTGTGTACTACTACAGTATTATTTTAAATAATATGTTATCAAAATAATGTCATAATAGCAAGAAATTGCAAACACCTTCCATCTCTTTGTTGTTGTTATTTGAAAACAAAGGAATATACTTTTTTATCATAACTTTTTCAATATAGCGTGAAAAAAATTTAAAAATATAATACTCTAATAAATAAGCCAAATAAAAAAAAAATAAGTGGAGGATAAAGTGATCACCTGAATATCCACACTCGAATATCATTTGACATAAACTCTTTGATAAGAGGTATAGTGGTTAATGGACTGTCTGTCCAATTCTTTATGTTGTCACTGCAATTTTTATTTTAATATGATTTCAATTTAATTATCCCTCCAAAAAGATTTTAAAATAATTAATAGGAACCCTTAAATGTTACTATTTTCTAGCACATAAAAGGAGCATAAATAAAAGTATAATAACATCAAAAAATCGAAATATACCCGCATGGCTGCCAATTAGTTGTATATTGAATGTTGGTAACATTATCATGGAGAGCCTTCTGAACATCAGGCCTATTTAGCCAGGCAAATGTGTAATAGTCACTACATGGATCGATCACTGAACTGCATTGTATACAAAATATTATATAAGAGTTCAAGTTACATGCATCAGAGTAGAAATTCTTTATACCGTGAGTAAATCAATATAAATTGTTTGGTTCAAAAGTTGTGACTTACAGAAGGCTCTTGGACTTGGCAATGAGGTTGGTATTGAGGTAGATGGAAGCATAAATGACGAAAAAATTAAACGAACAATATCAGAATAAAAAATATTACTTACTTGAATTCATGTATGGATATATTAGGAAGAATAGCCTTCAATAAGGCCATCACTTATCTACATACAAAAAATAAAAAGGTTAAAACACAAGAAAAAAATTAATAAAAAAAAAGAAAAAGAAAAGAGGAAGAATGTAAAAAAATGCAGGATATAAAACTAATGAAAAAAAGTTTAACATTACATGTTATTGTAGGAATATATATAAGAGAGATTAAGGAGGTAAGATGAGAAAATTGAATGAAAGGTGTCTTTTAAGTCTTGAATGAAGGATTGGTGACATTGACCAACAAATAGGGTCAAACCTTATTAGAAAACTTGATTAAGTTAATTGTGGACTTGATTAATATTTTTAAAACTTTCTAATCTTTTAAAAAATACAAATCAACCCAACCCACACCCCTCTTCAATCCAAATCAATCACTCTCCCCTCTCTCTCGACAACTTCTCTCAACTCTCTCTCAACCAACAGTTCTGCAAAAAATTTTCCTTCAACCCCCGACGACTTCTACCTCCGACGATAAATAGTTGGGCTTCGAGTTCCCTTCTTTTCTCCCTTCAACCCCCGGCGACTTCTACCTTTGACGATAAATAGTTGGGCTTCGAGTTCCCCTCTTCAATTCAAATCAACCTGTCTCTCATTCCTCTCTCGACAACTTCTCTCAACTCTCTCCCAACCAACTGTTCTACAAATTTCTCATTTCAATCCTCGGCGACTTCAACATCCGATTACAAATAGTTGGGTTTCGAGTTTCTTTTTGACTTCAACCTTCAATCGACGTGACAACCTTGCTCTCCGGCCACAACAACTTCGAATTCTTCATCGTTCCTTTTCTTCTTTCACAGGTAAAAATTTATGGCCTTTTTAGTTTTGAAGAAAACGAGGAACTTGAGCCAACTTCTCTTATAGTATTGGTTAACAATTTCAATATTTGTTGCATTAATTTGAAATGTGGTCTGAATAAAATCCTAATTTTTGGTATTTCTTCTCTTCTCTTTTCGAAGTAAAATATGATATTTTGTTGTTTGTTGCATTTTTTGAAGTTTGATTTTTATTGTTTGTGTTTATAAAAATAAAACGACAATTTGGGTTGATTTGTTCTGTTCTTGTTCTTAGTAAAAATGGTGAAATTGCTGTTTTTTTATTAAACAAAATCGTGCTACTGTTTTTTGTTTCCTCCGACAGATTACCCATCTGGTGCAACATATTAACTATCTGATGCAACAAATTTATCATATGATGCAACAGATCAACCATCTGATGCACCAGAGGAACCATCAGATTACAATTCTGATGTAACAGATTAATAATCTGATACAACAGATTAACTATCTGATACAACAACTTTACCATATGTTCCAAAAGATTAAGCATCGGATAAAAAATCTGATGCAACTAATTAACCATCTGGTGCAATGGAAGAACCATCAGATTAATGATCTGATGCAACAGATGAATCTCCTGTTAGATAAAATCCTATCAACTCTTCTTACAGGAAATGTCCAAGACTTGATTTTTCCAAATGATCATCCATCTGCCGCGATAGATGACCCTATGTTGAAAGAAATCTAAACAATATTGACTGTTGATAACTGTTCCAACAGATCACTCATGTGTTGCAACAGATGTGTGACCTGTTGGACAGACCATTCATCTTTCTCAATAGATGAGTGATATTTTTTGTATTGTCGCAACAGATTACTCAACAGTTGTTGTAGGTTAGTTAATTGCTCTGACAAATCACTCATATGTTGCAACAGATGTGTGATCTGTTGTACAAACCATTTATCTTTCTTAACAGATGAGTGATATATTTTGTATTATCGCAAGATATCACTCAGTCGTTGCTAAGGATTATTTAACTATTCCAACAGATCACTCATATGTTACAACAGATGATGTCACATCAGTTGTGTGATCTGTTGCACAGATCATTCATCTGTCTTAAAAGATGATTAATGTGTTTTGTATTGTTGCAACAGATTACTCATCGACTGCAATAGTTTGGTTATATGCTGCAACAGATATACTACTTGGTGCAATAGATCGGAGATCTATTGTAACTGTTATTTTATTATTTTGCTTGTTTGATTTACTGTTATCCTTTTTAACGATGCATTAATCAACAATAATATATTATTTTATGTTCCTATTAATTTTAGATAATATGGTTTCCAAAAGAACAGAAACCGAATCAAGTCCAAGTAAAGGAACAAGTGAAGCAGCTAGGCTACATCCACCACTTTATGAGCTTGCTTTACAAACGTTATCTCAATCGGGAGCAGAATATGATGAACACAGGGAGGAGAAATATTTCAAAAGAGATGATGTAGATGCTAATAGCCCTTCCACCGAAGAGTTGATCAAAGCCTTCAGCATTGATCGTTATCCTGTGAGAATGCAGTGCGATTGTGCCACAGATTTAATGGGTGATTTCATGGTTAAGTCAACCATGGAAAAATCTTTCTACGCCTTTAGAAAAATACTTCGAGAACAAAAATTGAATTCTTATTTCAGGGATAGCTGCTTTGGGAAATATCTTGATTTACCGGAGGACAACAATGCTCGTTTCCAAATGAAAATGGTATATGAACTTCTCAAGCATAGGTTTATATATGAAAATAAAGATAAGATGGATGAGGTGCGGATAAATTACTGTGGCATTCTTGTTTGTTTTGGTTGGAAGGAGTTTGCCATAGTTACTAGACTAAAATATTATCCTCCTTCTCAAGTTATACCTATTCTAACCCCAAAAAAGCACCCCGCACACCCAAAAAAGGCAAAGGTAAGTCGTGTGATCGTGATGACCTGGTGTCCATTGTTGGTCCAAGCTTCAAAAATAAAAATTTGATAGAAGCGTTGAAAGGTAAATGACTTTCAAAGAAGCACAAGCAGTCTTTGTTCTTGGTTTGGTTTGCACATAATATTCTTTGGGCGAGAGACGTTAACAACAACATAAGCCTCGGTTTAATAAAGATCTTCGAGGATCTTGAGGCGTTTAACAGCTATCCTTGGGGGTATGAAAGCTTCAAAATGACTGACAAATATTTATTGACTCCGTTAGCGCCAAAGACAGTCAACTTACATGGCTTCCCATGGGCTTTCATGGTAAATGTTTCTTTCTTCTATTATGATATCATTCATTTTTTTCACTCAATAATGGTTTAGATTTATTGGCATTATTTTATAGGCTTGGGAATTTGAAGTCATTTCTTATTTGAGACAACAAGTGAACTACCAGGAAAGAGTTTCCTGTCCAAGAATCTTGAGATAGTTGATGGCCAAAACTGATAAAAATACAAAATTTCTTGATCTCTTCAATCCCCCGAAGGATGCAGTAAGTATAATTATAATTAATTTTTTCTTTTAATTAATGATTTTTTTGAATGATCTAATCATCATTCTAATATATGTAATGATTTATGTTAGATTGTGCATCCGTCACTAGTTTCGACCAATCGAGAGTTGAAGATGCCATTTTTTCTTACTTTACGGTCTGTACAAACTTTATCGGACCCTAAGGTAATCGACAGAATAAAAATAGAATTGTTTGGAGCAACAACCATTACAAAAAAAATAATTTTGGAGGGTGGGCTTGTTGTTGTTGATGGTCTTAGTGGTAATAGAGCTGTTGGTGGTAGTAGTGGTGCTGCTGTTGGTGCTAATGATGCTCCTCTTACAGTATTTAAAGCAAACCATTATGAGTATGATCATACTGGTTATACAAATTTTGCCTCTCCCAACGAATGTTCTGCATGTAAATGTCAAGACTGCAGGGCGAAACATGATGTAGTGATTAATGCTATTAATGCATTAACTGCTTCTGTAAAGGAATTGATATCTAAGAGGGGTCTCATTCCATCAAAGAGGATTTTATTTCCATCTTCTTCATTAGAGATTAGGGCTAAAAAGAGAAGAAAAGTGATTTCCAGGGCATTATCAAGCATCCAAAAAAGCAAAATTGCAACTCCTCTGGCTGTGTGTTTCACTGAGCAACGTACAATTTCCAAAGGAGAGCAGCATGAGCTGAAGAAGGTGAATATATTATATGTCTTCCAACTGACAAAACAAACAGACACATATCTGTTTCAACAGATGACACATCTGCTGAAAATTATCAAACAGATATATACATCTGTTGCAACAGTTGACTAACCTGTTGCACCAGATAAATATATGTCTCGTCTATTTTATCAAATCAAACATCTCTTCGTACCTCTTTTATTTGTACCAATAGACGACCTATCTGCTGCAACAAATGATTCATATATTGCAACGGATGGTTCATCCATTGGAAATTATCATACAGGGTCTTCTTCATGTAGAAATTTATCCCAACAGTTGATTCATTGTTGCAACAGAAGTATAATCTATTTGGGATAATTTAAAATAGGAGGAATACCTATTTGATTTGCTAGAATAGATAAGTTATCCTTTTCCATTTTGTTGTATCTCTGTGATTAGCATTGACCAATTTTGGCTTTCCAGGTGGATGTAGAAGAAGCTACTGCTGAACAACATTGACAATATGCTACTCTTTTTATGGAAATACGAAGAATAGAAAGCACAGAAATCGTATGTAAGCGACAATAAAGATCCATGACGAGCAAATCCGAATTCCATAACACTGGATGAAGAACAACTTGGCCATACTGACTAGATCTTTATAGCTTGAGCCTGTCAAAGCAATCCTTGGCAGTATACTTAAATTGTTGTTGATGTATTTGTTGAGATCTGTACCCATAACAATTTTTTTACATTTTATTTATTCGTTGACTTATTTCAGCTAATTTATGAAGGCTTTGATTTATTTTATTTTGTCTATGAATTTTATTTATTCTTTAGATTTGAACTTATTAATTGAAAAGGAATACTAGATTCAAATATTTCAACAGATAATGTATCTGTTGCAACAGATGACACATCTATTAGAAAAATCGAACAGATTTAGACATATGTTGCAATAGGTAGGTAATATGTGAGAATTTATCAAACAGGTCTTTTCACTGTTGCAACAGATGGACTTAGATAAAAACATTGGGATAATACAATAGATGACCAAACTATTGCAACAGATAAACTATATGTTAGAACAGGTAGAATAACTGTTACAACGGATGGAGAATTTGTTGCATTATAAAAATTTAAATTTCATTGGACATAAAAAATTACCACTACGAGTAAAAAGGTTAAAGTGAATTGAATTGAAATAATAAAGGCGCAACCCATCGACGGTTTTCAGTTCAAACACCTAAAATAAAATAGGCATCAAGTAGACAGTGTTCATTTTAAACACGTAAAATAAAATAGGTATCAAATGTGTCAGTCTGACAAATTTCACTGACTTGCTGTCACTTGGCCCTCAACGGTCATCCTCCCCCCCCATTATCTTATATATTCATCTTTCTCTTAAAATTTAACCCTAAATTCCCAAATCTTCTTCTTCATCGTCATCTTCTTTTATCTATCCAAATTCTTCAAATTATTTCTTTCATTTTTTCCAACTGAGCTTGACAATGTCGAGCGCATCTTCCACTATTTTTTGTGATAAAGATTTTTGATATTGTAAGTGCGGTCATGAAGCTCTGTTATAGACTTCTTGGACTCAACAAAATCTGGGTCGTAGGTTTTTTACTTGTAAGATTTCAAAGGTAATATTTTTTTTATTTAATTAGTTGATTAATTATTGACTTGTAATTATTTTGTAATTTGTGTTCTCTTTTTTATAGAAATTGGGTGGATGCGATTACTTTGATTGGTATGAAGAACGACACCCTTCACAAGCAAATCGTGTAATCTGAGGTTTGTTGAACAAAGTCAAGGCTTCTGAAGAGAAATAAAATCGAGCAAGAAGATACTATATTGTTACCGTTATTGCTACTAGTTTGGTGTTGCTGGGCACATGGATATTCAAGCCTAATTGCTGAAATTTTCATGGGGGTGTGTATATTTACTACTGGTTTGGTGTTGTCGAGCACATAGATATCAAGCGTAACTATTGGAAAATATCAAAAAGATTTAGGCATATGTTGTAAAATTTAGATCATCTGTTGGAAATTATCAAACAGGTCTTCCCACTGTTGCAATAGATTAGGCTTAGATTATTAGATTATTCATAGAAATAACATCGGAATAATGCAATAGATGACCAACCTATTGCAATAGATAAACTATCTGCCAGAACGAATTAAATATATTTTACAACAGATTGACAATCTAATCTATTGCATTATAAAAAACTCAGCTTTCATCAGAAAAAAATTATTGCCGCTATATGTACATGTAATAAAGTGAAGGGTGACTTGAAATTAAATTTTTTTATTTCACAGGCTCTTCTATATACACAGGCTTCAAGAGTCCAGTTAGTACCCCATAAGCCCGGATCTCTTCCAGGTTTGCCACAGCGTTGTCGCACAGAAAAGTCATTGGCTCAGCCATTTCTGTGCCGGTCAGCAAACATTCGATGTGTGAAAGAGCGTGCGAGCCGCTCGCTTTAGCGACATCATCTTTTGGAAGGATCATTTCCTTGTTTCGACCTTCAAAATCTCATGATTTCTTTATCAACACTTTCTTTGGCAAATGATTCATCAGCTTACTCTCCCTCAACAAGATGGGCAACAACACTATCAGTGGCTCCATGCGGAGAAAAAGATTGAAATCATCGACGAGAGGTACGTTGGAGTCATAAACATTGATTTTTCCCTCCTCGAGTAGTATCTCAACAGCTTGATAATGCATGCCGTTCACGCTAATAACTGCAAGAATCCTTTTTGCCCCAGTCCAGCTCTTGCCGTATGGATTTGGCTTGTCCCCTCTAACATATTTTATCATTTCTTCTTCATCCAAGACCAACGTAGGAACAAGGAAACCAATTCCTACGCCAAGGGCTAACGCCTCCCCATTGAGTTGATCATACCTATCCTTGAGCTTCTTGCATAAGTCGAGGTCCATTATCCTATCGGCAGTGTCATAAGCTTCTCGGTATGTTAATTGCCTTTTTCTCATGAGGCAGAGAATTATGTCAACATGCTGTGAGATAATAAGTCAATTTTTAAATAGGTTAGTAATAGTAAATATACAACGGATGGTCTATCTATTGCATAGGGTCTATCCAACGCAACTTATGCAACAGATGGATAATAAGTTACAACAGAACCACTACCAGTTGCACCAGTATACCCAGCTGTTGCAGCAGATGTGAAATATGTTGCGTAGCTTCTTCTTCATGGGGTAGATTAGAATGGCTCGGTTAGGAAAAGTAAACTTTTCTTGTCCTCATACGGCATACGCATATCAGTCATAGTCTGGAAGTCTTGGGCGGAAAAGGGAGGCCTGGGGTAATCTGGTGCGTCTGGCTTGGCATTCTTGGCCTATCGTAGATCCCTTTTCTCTTTGGTGCCAAGTTTCACGTATATATCCACCTTCTTGACTGGCCCCTAAACTTCAACAACTTTTGGAGAGGGAGGAATTGCAATTTCTTTTTATTTTCGACCGAAGAGTACGTCTCTAATTGCTCTTTTCTTTCTCCTAACCAACACTATAGGAGTGTGCGGCTTCCTCACCTTCTTGGATGGTACGACACACCTCTTGGATTTGAATTCCTTGATAGATTTAGAGATAGCCTCTACTTTTTCAAAGAGTTTATCCTGTCTGTCCTTGCACTCTTCGCATTTCCAATAAGAACACGAGCGTGAAGAGGGGTGAGAGGGACCTGCGTAAGGGCGAAAAGGGGTGTTTTCAAAATTATTTATTATTTCTTGAGAATCAACATGCTCATCATCAAGAGTACCAACAACTCTACCAGAAGAAGCACCCGGATCTACCTTAGTAAAAGGTTGGTTATGAAGAGCCTCAACATTAGGCACTAGCTTTTTAGTAGGGAATTTTAGGGGGTGACCCTACTACCTTGACCTTATCTCTTTTCCAGACAGATAACCTTTCTTTCGAACAAGTTAAATGTTATACTGGAGTATTCTTGCGTTTGCAACCACAAAGAATGTAGACTAAGATGGAGAGAATAATGATATAAGCAGTATACGTGTCGCGAACTCACAAACTCACAACAATAGATAGTATCTCATACAGCTTCCATAACCCCAACAGAGAAGTTAGTTACCCATGAATGCGAATGAGATCATGATTGACATTGTTGTTATACCACAAGATTGAGTAATTTCGTGTAGCTTAGGTGGTAGGCGTGAAGCGTGAATTCCTAGGCAAAGTAACGATTCTCTTGTTGTGGAATTTAAGAATAGAAGAGTAGAAGAAGAAAAATAGAATTAATGGAAAGATTAGAAGAGTTGTAGAATTGTTTGTAGTGGAAGATGAGAGGGATGGAAGAAAGTATTGTGGTCTCCCCCCCAAATTCCTTGCAAATCTCTAGCATGATAGGGTATTTATAATACCCATATCCTAATCCTACTAGATAAATAAAATATCTAACCAAATTCTACTAGGCTAATGTAATACTTAACCCAATTATACTAGGTTAATGTAACATTATCATAATCCAAATAAACTAATGAAATACATAACCCAATTGTACTAGGTTAATGTATCATTGTCCAAATCCAACTAAGTTACTGCAAATCCCCAAAGTCTTCAGAAATGTTGTTTTAGCCCGGGACAGATTTTCCATGCAGCAGTTTTGGTTCTTAGGCGTGTAAACTCCCTTCCCTTCCTTCGTGAGCTTTCTTTTGCATCAAGTAAGCCATAAAATGCTGAATTCTGTATCATTTATACCTGAAACTTTACTAATCATGTTCGTTAGCTCATTTACAGGAAAAAGGACTAAAAGTGCATGAAATATATACTTTGTTCTCAAAACTAGGCTAAAATATGGGCAAAATATATTGATATAGGCGTGTAAATTCGCCTATCATCAATAATCTGATGCAAAATATCAATCATTTGTTACAATAGTTGCAGAAGACGAGTAATCTGTTATGCAACAGATGATCTGTACGTCGCTACAGATAAACAATATGTTATAAGATTACACATCTATTGCATAATTTACAGTAGATGGTTAATCTTTTAAGAGTCGGGTTCAGAGAACCAAAGCAATAGATGGGTAATCTGATGCAAGATATACCCTGTCACAATAGATGTCCCATCTGGTGCATCAGATATAACATCTGTTGCACCAGATATAACATCTGTTCAATATCTTTCTTATCTTTGAGTAGAATTATTTTACTTGAAGAAGATGTACTGCATCATCCAGAGGGTTAAATAGATCAACCTCCTTAATATTGGTGTTGCTCTTTGCAGCCAACCACCTAAACATCCTTGGATGGGAAACCTCATCTAGGTAATCCATTAACTGCTTTCGGGGGGGGGGGGGGGGGAGGAATGGCTTCAAATGCCCAAGCCTAAAAAATGTAAACAGGAAGCAAGCCAAAAAAAAGTTATAATAACTATATTCAATATAAATTAATGGATGAGTAAAATTAGTGATTAATTTTACCATGAAAGCCCAAGGAAAACCATATAATGTGGTTGTCCCTGAGGATATCTTTGTCAGTAAATATTGGACAGTCAAGTAGAAGTTGTCATATCCCCAGGGATAATTGTTGAATTTATCAAAATCCTCAGCACGCGCCAACAAATCATCTTCTATGACCTTGTTGACGTCTCTTGTCAATGTAACCAAATGGGCAAACCAAACTAAGTACAATTGCTCCAAGTACTGCTCTGGTATGGTTTTATCCTCGAGATCTGTCAACAAATTCGATGCTTTGTAGCCACGTCGAGCAATATCAAACAACCAATCTATTTTTTCCTTGCATTTTATTGCCTTGGATCTTTTACAGGGTGGTGGTCCTTCTGGACGATGGCATCTCAAGCCAGTCACTATGGAAAATTCTTGCAAGCCAAAACAAACGGGCATGCCACAGTAGTTGATCCAGATTTCATCCATCTTTTTTTGCCCCCCTCCTCCAGATCTTTATTATCCCCCGCGTACTTGATTCTGCGCTTGAGAAGACCATATACCATCATCTTCGGGAAACAGATACGATAAGAGGGGTCCTCAGGTAGCTCAAGAAAGCATCCAAAGCAGCTCTTCTTAAAAAGTCCGCCTATGATTTCGTGCTTCATAATTTTCATAAAATGTTCAAAAAATTTCCCTATCTGATATTTAAGTACAATTTGACCAGTTAGTTGTTTTCCTTCTGGGTTGTTTATCGGCATCAAAACTTGAAACCTATCAATACTAAAAGTTTTGATAGGACTATGCTGGGATGTTGATATTAATTCATGCCCTATCGGTGATCCATTATCATCACGTTGATGATTATCCTCTTTCTCTTTCTCACTCTCCAATTCCTCCTCTTTCTCACTTTCATTTTCTTCATCACCATCTATGGACCCTTGTCCACCTCCCTCAATGTTGATTTCATATCTCTCCTCAGCTTTACTTTTTTCTGACTGAAATTGTTCAGGAAACTCCTTCGAATCCCTCTGTACTATAGCCTTTTTTTGAGTGGTCAGATATTGATCCACTTTCACTTTCTTTTCTTTCGGGAGACATGTTTTACCTACAGACAAAGAAAAACAAAAATTACATTATAATTGATGTATGCATAGATTTTAAAAAATACATTTCAAACACCACGAATACCGACACACCAACAGCCACCACCACAAACACCACCAACCAATGCCAACAAATAAACAAACACCACGAATACCGACACCACCGAAAGCCACCACAAATACCACCAACCAATGCCACCACCAGTACCACCACGATGACCACAAATACCACCACCACCACCACCACTACAAACACCATCTAACAATACCACGACAGTCAACAGAACACTGTGATGGAAACTAGGGATTTCTCATGTTCTTCCTATGATTTTACCATCAAAACTCAAAATTGTAAACCCATTCTCGAAGATAATACAACTAAAAATTTTATTTTTCATCATTAACTTAAAAACCCTTATTATTTAGAAAAAAATAACAAATATAGAGCTCTTCTCGAACTCTGTTGCCTACGAAGGCAAAGAAAATGACTGATATAAGCAAGAATAAAGTAAAAAATAACACCTATGTGATCGGAAATGAGAAGAAAAGTGATCTGTTGTGGAGGGTTGAGCAAATTTGTTGAATAGTTATTGTCTGTACTGTATTGTTGAGTGAGAATGAGAGAGAAAGAGCGAGACCTCGAGATTTCAAATGATGAAACGTTTTGTATGGGGTGATTTGTATTTTGGAAAAGAATGACAAATAGTTTTGAAAATGTTAATTTGGTCCGAATTGATCTTAATTATTTTTAAAATCATAAAATATATGCGTAATTTTTAACCCTCTCATCATGCAATTGCCAAAAAGGTAATTCAATTGAAATTGTATAAAAACAATTGAAGTTGTAGTTGACTGAGTACTCTAGTTGACCCAATGAAAACTCTCCCCTGGGCCTAGATAAATCAATTTAGGTACTATTAGTCTAACATATGAATTTAATTGAAATTATAAAAAACAAATGTTCAACATGTTGCATCAGATTTCTCATCTGTTGTAAATTATCAATCAGGTTTGGTAACAACAAATTACAAATCTATTATAAATTATCAAACAGATTAAGTCATCTATTACGACAAATTACCCATCTGTTGTAAATTATCAAATGAATTGTCATATGTCGCAACAGATTACCCATATATTGTAAATTATCAAATAGGCGCTGCCATCTATTGTGGATGACCCTATGAGAACTCACCCCTAGTCCTAGATTAATCGATAGTTTACCCTATGAGAACTCACCCCTAGTACTAGATTAATCGATAGTTTACCCTATGAGAACTCACCCCTAGTCCTAGATTATTCAATTAAGGTATTAGTACCCTAGTCCTATATTAATCAATTAAGGTATTAGTCTAACATATGAGGTAGTAAGAATCGGTTCGGCTCAGAGTGATTGATTGATGACTCTGGTCGAAAGGAACGCAGTACCGTCTCATTATGCAATTGCCAAAAGACTCAATTGAAGTTGTAGTTAACCCTATGAGAACTCACCCCTAGTCCTAGATTATTCAATTAAGGTATTAGTACCCTAGTCCTAGATTAATCAATTAAGGTATTAGTCTAACATATGAGGTAGTAAGAATCGGCTCGGCTCAGAGTGATCGATCGACGACTCTGGTCGGGAGGAACGCAGTACCGTTTTATCATGCAATTGCCAAAAGACTAAATTAAAGTTATAGTTGACCCAATGAGAACTTACATTCAATTAAGGTATTAGTCTAACATATGAACTCAATTAAATTATATATAAACAAATGGTCAACTTGTTGCAGCAGATTTCTTTTCTATTGGATCAAATCAAACAGATTATGTAATTTGTTGCAACGTATTACGCATCTGTTGTAAAATATCAAATAGATTACGTCATTTGTTGCGACAGATCATGAATCTGTTGTAAACTATCAAACAGTTTAAGTATCTGTTGCGACAGATTACCCATCTATTGTAAATTATCAAATGGATTAAGTCAATATCGTAATAGATTACCCATCTATTGTAAATTATCAAATAGGAGCTGTTATCTATTGTAGTTGACATTATGAGAACTCACCCCTAGTCCTAGATTAATCAATTAAGGTATTAGTTGAACATATAAGGTAGTAACAATTAGTTCGGCTTAGAGTGATTGATCGACGACTCTTGTCGGGAGGAACGCAGTCCTGTCTCATTATGCAATTGCCAAAAGACACAATTGAAGTTGTATTTGACCCTATGAGAACTCACCCCTAGTCCCAAATTATTCAATTAAGGTATTAGTTGAACATACGAGGTAGTAAGAATTGGTTCCTCTCAGAGTGATCGATCGATGACTCTTGTCGGGAGGAATGCAGCACCGTCTCAATTGAAGTTGTAGTTGACCCTTTGAGCTCATTCATCCATCCCTAGTTCCACCTAAATCAATGTAGGTACTATTATTAATCTTAACATTAAGTTAATGAGAACTCATTTTAACTCAGAGTGATAGATCGACGACTCGGGTCGGGATGAACGCAATACTAACACCATGCAAATGTAACAACTCAATTGGATTTGTAGTTGACCCTGTGAGCTCATTCATTCATCCCTCGTTCCACCTAGATCGATGTAGGTACTATTATTAATCTTAACATTAAGTTGATGAGGAGCTCATTCTTTCATCCCTAGTTCCACCTAAATCAATTGCAATGAAATCTGTTGTAACAAATCACTGAGCTGTTGGAGAATTTCAAACAGATAACAATATCTGTTGCAACAGATGACATATCTGATTTAATTATCAAATAGACATTTGTATCTATTATGACAGATGACTGAGCTTTTGGAAATTTTCAAACAGCTATTGATATCTGTTGTAACAGATGACATTTCTGATTTAGTTATCAAATGGACATTTTCATTTGTTGTCACAGATGACTGAGTTGTTGAGATTTTTCAAACAGATATTTAAATTTGTTGCAACAGACAACATATCTATTAGAAAATCTTTTTTTTCTTTTAATTTTAAAACAAGCTATTGTCCGAGTAGATAAAGTAGTAGTACTACTAAAGGCGGTAAAAAATGTTTCTTGGATAACTCAAAAATCTCATTGAGTAGTTTTGTCCTGTCTTTTCAATGTCACCTGTCTTCTTCCTCGTGCCCCTCAAATTATTAGTGAATATTAATTAATGAATATTGAAACCCCTAATACTTCTTCCGTTTCATATTGACTTGGCACACCCATTAAGAAAATATTAATTAGGGGTTTATTTTACTACCAAATTAGCCTTATTAATTATGCTTTGAAAATATAAATTTGAATAAATACACTTTGTTTAGTCATTTAATATTAAGGGTAGTACATCTAGAAATTAAAATTATCTCATCTCTCTTCTCCTCTCCTCTCCTATCCTCTCCTTCAACCCTAAATTTATTTTATTCATCTCTCATCTTTTTTCTTTCTATCCTCTTTAGGGTTATCACAACCTTTTTATCTCTCCTCTTTCTCATAATTTTTCTTTAGGATCTAAACCGATCCATATCCATATCTTAGATTCCTCGACTGAAATTGTTGTTTTGACCCCTTTTTGACATTAAGTATGATATGATTCACTATTGCTCTTTCATTCTCATTTTCTTCTTGCAAGTTATTTACAAATTTTTTTATTTAATTATCATTTTCCCATATCATATTTATTTAAAAAATTTGAAGGAACTTTTAATTGTTGAATAAACGAACCGAGAATTCTTATTACAAGATGCAGAAAAAAGTCATCTGTTGGGAGAAGTTTAAAAGCCTTGTTGGCATTATCATTTTTTTTTATGTATTTTGTTTGTTTCTTTGTTGTTGATGTTGTTATTGATGTTGTTGGTGGGGTTGGCATTGTTGGAACTTGTGGTGTGGTGTTGTTGACAGTGGCGGATCCAGGTTTTTTAGACGGTGGGTGCTTCTTAGCTTAAAAATAGTGGAGTCCAAACAATCAACACAAGGAGTAAGGAAGAAAGAAATAAAAGAAACTTTAAAGTGAATAAGGAGAGAAGAGTTGGTTACCAAAATTAAAAAAATATGTGCTGAGTGGGAATTGAACTCAAGACCAAAAGAAATAAATAGCCTTAAGCACCCATAAACAACAACTAGGCTAACCAAACAACTCTTACTATGGGTGCTCACTGATTAGATTATATACGTTTTTTCTTAATTTCCATATGCATATATAAAGTTGGATACGAGTTCAGTCTGTGCTCACGCACTCGGAGGACTCTATGTGGGTCCGTCCCTAGTTGTTGATGGTGTTGAAACATAGGATGTATGCTTCTTTGTTGTTGATGATGTTGTTGGAACAAATGTTGTTGTTTTCTTTGTTATTGATATTTTTTATTTGTTATTTATAGTTTATGTTGTTGTTGATATTACAACAGACGGAGAAACTGTTGAAACAAATCAAACCACCAGCAAGGCTACTATGTATTCCAACAGACTCCATATCTGTTGCATCATACTCCACATCTGACGCAACAGACTCCACTTCTGACGCAATAGACTCCTCATCTGATACAACAGACTCTACATCTGTTGCAATAGAAGGATAATTTTCTTTCTGGGACATAAATTTTTTCCCTCTTTTTTGTAGATATAAAAGAAACTAAAGGTTGATCAACTTTTTCCTGACCATCATAAAAGGCTGCAGTAAAGATAGGTTCGGAGAAATAAGCTGCATGCAGATAGAACCACTTCATATATGGGAGGTATGTATTACTGATAAAGCTGTTGATTAATCTTCTCCGTAGAAGACAAGATATCAACAGAACTGCTTGATATAGCGAAAGATGATATCGATAGATTACTGATTATGTCTTCTCAAGACTTGCTTCTACCAGAAAACTGTTCTGCATTGAGTGCTGCACTATCCATATATGCTGCAGCATAGGATTTATCAGCTGAGAGAGCGCTTGCCTTGGAAAAACTCAAAGAGAACCTTCCATACTTATCCTTGACCTTGCGTAGAGCTAAGAAGAACCAAGAGGAGTATTATAAGAAAGCTGCCAAGAAAGAGAGTGGTCCTCATTGACAAACTCACAAAAGATCAAGAGCTATATACTAAGCTTAACGACCACAATGACAAAATGATTGAATTGGAAGTGGTGGTGACTTGACTTAGTCAAACAAAAAGCCATGATTGTTCATATCCCTTAATTAAATAAAACTGGTGACTTTTTGAATATGTAAATTAAAAAAAACAAATCTAAATACAATATTTTACCTTTTTATTATATTTTGGAAAGAGACATATTGGTAATCTGTTGTAAAACATATTCCACCTATCAGATAACTTACAATACAACATATGAACAATCTGTTGCAATAGATGGATATATCAGTTTGCTTTTCCATCAGCTGTGGCATTTGTTGCACTTGCTAGTCATCTGTTTGTTCAATTTCATAGAAAGAAATAGATTTTTCTAAACACTTCTTGGCCAAACTCAATTTTTCTCTTGGATTGCTTCTTTTTTTTTTCTTTGCATCCTTCAAGCTGGCCTCTAAATTCAATTTTTTCCATCAATCCAATAGCAAAAATTTAATTTGGTTGAAGGTTGCAAAGAAAAAAAGAGAAGCAATCCAAGAGCAAAAATTGAGTTTGGCCAAGAAGTGTGTAGAAAAATCGATTGCTCTCGATGAAATTGAATAAACAGATCACTAGCAAGTGCAACAGAAGCCACAACTGATGGAAAAGCAAACTGATATATCCATCTGTTGCAACAGATTGTCCATATGTTGTATTGTAAGTTATCTGATAGGTGGAATATATTTTGCAATAGATTACCAATCTGTCTCTTTTTGAAATACAATAAAAAGATAAAATGTTGTATTTAGATTTGTTTTTTTTTAATTTACATATTCGAAAAGTCACCAGTTTTATTTAATTAAGTGATATGAACAGTCGTGGCTTTTTGTTTGACTAAGTCCAGTCCTTTTCACTTGAATCATTTTATAAATAGGTCCGTCCAGCCTCCTCTCACTCCTCACTTACTCGTTCATTCTACTATACTTACACTACTAATATGGCTGATCCAGATTCGTACAGGAAGGTTAATATCGAGTCCTTGTAGGAACTTCAAAGGCAGTTTGATAAACTCCAAAGGGATTTGGCCGACTTCGGAGCAAGGCTGAGGAGGGCCCAGCTGCTGCCGGGTGAAAATTGTCAGGTTGACAATAATAATAGTAATAATAATAGTAATAATAATAATAATAATAATAATAATAATAATAATAATTAGGTTATGATTTTTCTTTATTTTAGCGTAAGTATTTTCCTTTTTTATATTCGATCTACTTATAAGGGATTCAAAAAAATCCATGTATATGTTGGTTTGGTTTTTGGTCGATGGTTGGAGGTAGGGATTGAGCACTTGTGGCAACAGATGGTGGTGAAAGTCATGATGAGAAATTCTCCTAAAAATGGTTCGTTAATAAATAATAAGGAACTAAATGATATTATAATCGCAAAAGAAAGATTATTTAATTTTAAAAAAGTCACAACATTGGATTAATTTAATTAAGATATATGATGATATGATTTTTAAGAAAAAAGTTAATGAATAGTCGTGACTTTTGTCTAAACACATTCAACAAAAAAAAACAAAAAATGTTTCTGATGCTTCAAATTCCTCATCTGTTGCGACTGATGAATCAGTTAGAAGAAATAAAAAAAGCTCCTTAAACAGATGGTCGATTTATAGCAACAGATGGTATATCTGTTGAAACGGATGGGTTATAACTCAATTAATAAAAATGGTTATTAAAGAAAAGAAACGAAACGATTATTGAAAACCAGGTGTATTCGATTTTTAAATTGAGAAAAAGGTTATTTAAATTTAATAAGCTGAAAAGTCATGACTTGTCACAATAATAAAAAACTCACCAGCTTGATTTAATTAAGTCATTTCTTTTCACAGAAAAAAATAAGGAAATAAATGATAAACACAATTTAAACCGTAAAAAACTCACCATAAATATTCTTGTTTTTAAATCTTCTTTATTAATTTATATAATTAAAAAGTCAGAAAATTTGGATGTCATGAAGATAATTTTTTTTTTTTTAAATATATATATTATATGTTGCAACAGATATATTATCTGATGCAATAGGTTAACTATTTATTGCAACGGATGATATATCTATTGTAACAGATGATTTATCTGATGAAACAGATATATAATCTGTTTTCCAACTCAGTGTCAAAAAAAACGGTTGCTGAAAAGAACTAATTATTTTAATAATTATAAAGCTGAAAAGTCATGACTTGTCACAATATTGTTTAATTTAATTAAGTCATAACTTTTTACAGTAATCAAGAATGTCATTAATAAATGGAGGTGAACAGTTGTGCATTTAAATCTACTTTATTAATTTATATAATTAAAAAAGTCAAAAAAAATTGGATGTCATGAAGAATTTTTTTTTTTTTTTTAAAATACATATATTATATGTTGCAACAGATATATTATCCGATGCAACAGGTTATCTATTTGTTGCAAATGATGATATATCTGTTGTAACAGATGATTTATCTGATGCAACAGATATATTATTTGTTGTCCAACTCAGTGTAAATAAAAAGCGGTTCCGGGAAAGAACCAATTATTAATAATAATAAAGCTGAAAAGTCATGACTTATCACAATATTGATTAATTTAATTAAGTCATAATTTTTTACAATAATTAAGAATGTCATTAATAAATGGAGGTGAACAGTTGTGCCTTTAAATATGCTTTATTAATTTATATAATTAAAAAGTCAGAAAATTTGGATGTCATGAAGATAATTTATTTTTAAAAAAAATATATATATTATATGCTACAACAGATATATTATCTTATGCAACAGGTTATCTATTTGTTGCAACTGATGCTATATCTGTTGTAACAGATGAATTTTCTGATGCAACAGATATATAATCTGTTGTCCAACTCAATGTAAATAAAAAATGGTTCCTGGAAAGAACTAATTATTTTAATAATAATAAAGCTGAAAAGTCATGACTTATCACAATATTGTTTAATTTAATCAAGTCATAACTTTTTACAGTAATCAAGAATGTCATTAATAAATGGAGGTGAACAGTTGTGCCTTTAAATTTGCTTTATTAATTTATATAATTAAAAAGTTAGAAAATTTGGTTGTCATGAAAGTCATGACTTATCATAATATTGATAATTTAAAAAGTCATGACTTATCATAATATTGATTAATTTAATTAAGTCATATTTTTTTACTGTAATCAAGAATGTCATTAATAAATGGAGGTGAACAGTTTTGATTTTTTTCCTAACTAATTCAAGTTCAATCCTCTATAAATAGGTCCCTCCTTACTCAGTCGTTCGTTCTACTACACACTATTTATTCCTTGCTCTTGTTACACCTTCAACTACTTTCTCTTCAAGGACTTGATAGTTTTTTCCTGTCTCTGGTAAGATTTTTTCTTGATTTTTGTGTAAATATAAATTTGTATATTACATTACATTCGAATTCTTTCTTTTCTTTACTTTTATTTTTACGTGTGTTTTGTCAACTTATGCGTTTTGTAGATATGGTTGTTCCTGTGTGGGATGTCTCTATTTTACGAGATGCCATGCGGGAACTGCAGAAGGAGGTTCATGACCTGCATTGGGAGTTGGCCGCCGTCAGAGTAAAGATGTTGCGGGAGATCCGCAGGCTGAGGAGGGCGTTGTTGCCGCCCGTTGAAGATTGGCCGGCTGGCCATACAAATAATAAGGATGATAATAATAATTAAGTTTTTTTTTCTTTTATCTATGTATTTTTTTGTTTGTTTTATAAAAAATTATGTTTGATGCACTTAACTTTTTATTTCTTATTTAATTTTCGTGTTGTCTATTTCTATTTCTTAACGAATGATATGTCTACAATTAAGAAATAATTTGATTCCAGTATCAATAGCAAGAACATATGAGTTATCTGTTAGTTTGTGTGTGACAGGAGTTGTATTTTGTTGTTCGAAACATATTAGTAATCTGATGAAATAAATTATTTATCTGTTGAAACAAATTACTAATCTGGTGCAACAGAATACCCATCTATTCGATTCATATTACAGGCACCTAGAATCCATAAACATGAATCCAAAATGAGTCTACTGTTACAACAGAACATTTATCTGTTGCCGCAGATAATGGATCTGTTTAAACAGATTGCTCTTGTATTGCATTCATGTTCGCGTGCAAGCTATTGTTGAAAAAACAACACACTAGCAGTTACCCAGATTCAACTAAAAAGCATAATCTGACTTACCAAAGTCTCCTCTCAAGTAAATTTCAAAGTTGAAAGTGATTTACGAAATAAAATTTGACATAAGAATTTGGTCAAAGAGCAACAGTTGGGGTAACAACAACAACAATGGTCAAGAAGAAGGATATGAAGATAATAATGAAGGATAAGATGATGATAATGAATAAGAAGATGATGAATAAAGCAGCAACAACAATGAACGACAAATATCGCGAAGAGAGAGAAAATAACAATGGATGAGGAGAGAGAAAAAGACGTCTTTTTCCCTTCGTTCCCCATTATATATTAACTAACATTTGGATCAAAGTATAAATTTAAAAACTTGTGGGTTATTTTGAAACTTCCCAAACTTTCTTAAACTATAATTAAGTAATTGTCACCTCTACTCAATTATTAAGACTTATGTCACCTACACCTCATTTTAAGTCTTTTTTGTCACCTGTGGCCCAAACCCTCAAGTAAGATTTCATTCCAACTCAAATTTCTTTTTAAATTCAAATTCAAATTCAAAATCATACCATTTTGTTATAAAAAGATTAGACTGTTACTCTTTCTTATCCTATTTATTTTATTATTAATATTTGGATTAAGAAAAATATTTTAGTAAAATTTTTTTGTTTGTTGATAAACCTAAAAAGTTAAAAAAAACTGCAAATTAATTAATATAAATGGATATAACATGTTGTAGAGATAAATTTAAATAACTTTATCATTAAATTTGTTAAATCAGATATGGATAAATTCAAATTTCAAAATTCTATAAATTATTATGTTAATGACTTATTAAAATCATGATGAGACATTAGCAATACACATTCTTTATGTTTTTTAAAAACATCCTACTATTACTAACCAGAATTAGAGGTGGGTATGGTACGGTACGGTACGATATTTTAAACTTTGGTATGGTAACTTCGATTTTCGGAATCTAAAAGAAAAATACCATTACCATACCAAATTAGTTCGGTATGGTTCGGTATTTTTAAATTCGATTTATGTATTTTACGGTATGGTAATTCGGTAACCATACTTTATTTATTTCTACTTACATATATTCATATAAAAAAACTATAACTTTAAATTTTAAAAACGTCTCAATCATATTAGACTAACAATTATCTTTGTTAATCAATTACACAAAAAGAACATTTCAATCACGATTGAATAGTGCGACATACAAACTCTGAATAACATTACCTAAACTTAAGCATAGTACTCATAAATAATAAGCTTCCCAAAAAAATTATTTCTTAATAAAAGTTACTTTTGTGTTCAATTGGCTAATGGATGATATATAAATATATTTAATAATCTTAAATATAATATATGTGGGTTTTATATGTTATTTAAAAACTTTGGTGCGGTATACGGTATTTCGATATTTATTGCATAAATACCAAAAACCGTACCAAATACCAAAATAATTTAAAATTTCTAACAAATACTATAACATTCATATCGCGGTATAAAAAATTTCGATTTCAATCTGATATTCGGTATATACCATACCATACCATGCCCATCACTAACCAGAATTGCCTTGCGCACATATTTGTTTTTAAATAGATAATGGAATCAAATAAAACATTATCAAGTACATTAAACAAATAAAAATATTATCGAGTACATTAAACAAATAAGTTAATCATTTTAATATGATTTCCTGTCTAAGAATATTCCACTACGCATGGTGCACATAATTCCTCAAGTTCTCATTGCTGATTGCACCTCATTTGTTGCAATTGTTGGTGCACATAATTTTATTTTATAATGAGCATCTCTATCTGTACATTTACTCTTTACTTATATAAAATAATAAGAGGCAGTTGAAGCAGCTGCCAGCAGCTTCCTGTCGTCCTGCTTGCCGATCGGAAGCTGCTTACTTCGTGATTTTACTCACTCTTAAATAATTATTGTATATTATTTATATATTAAAAAATTAATAATATTTAATAAAAAATAAAATAAATATTTATAACATGTCTGCTTCAGTTGCTTCAATAGTAATTTTACTGTATTACCCCTAATTAATTTTATTATATGTCATTTGTGTATTAAAAAAAAAATAATATTTAATAAAAAAATTAAAATAGAGACTTATAACATGTCTGCTTCAGCTGCTTCAACCGTAATTTTACTGTATCGTCCCTAATTAATTTTATTATATGTCATTTATGTATTAAAAAATTAATAATATTTAATAAAAAAATAAAAATAAAAATTTATAAAATGTCTTCTTCAACTGCTTCAACCATAATTTTACTGTATCGCCCTTAATTAATTATTATAAGTCATCTAAGTGTT
This sequence comes from Capsicum pubescens, assembly GCA_030864215.1. Lineage (NCBI taxonomy): Eukaryota > Viridiplantae > Streptophyta > Magnoliopsida > Solanales > Solanaceae > Capsicum > Capsicum pubescens. The sequence continues at coordinate 86,237,871 of CM061543.1, forward strand.
AAATAATTAATATTAAAATTATTTAATTATAAAAAAATAGACATTTATGACATGTCTGCTTCAGCTGTCTCAGTCGTAATTTTACTGTATCACCCCTAATTAATTATTATAAGTAATTAAAAAATTATTATAAAGTCATCTAAGTATTAAAAAATCAATAAAAAATAAAATAAAAATTTATAACATATTTATTTTAGCTTCTTCAACCTTACTTTTTCTGTATTGCACATAATTAACTTTGTTATATGTCATTTATGTATTAAAAATTAATAATATTTAATTAAAAAATAAAATATTTATGATATGTTTGTTTCAATTGTTTCAATTGTAGTTTTACTTTATCACCCCTAATTAATTATTACCAGTCATCTAAGTATTAAAAATATTTAATAAGAAATTTAAAATAAATATTTATGATATGTCTACTCCAGCTGCTTCAACCGTAATTTTACTGTATCGCCCCTAATTAATTATTATGAGTCATCTAAGTATTAAAAAAATATTATAAAGTCATCTAAGTATTAATAAATTAATAATATTTGGTGCTAAATTAAAATATGAGGTTCACTTAATTTTTTTTTTGCAAGTATTTTTTATGATAATTTTGCTATACCACTTCTAATTAGTTATTATAAGTTATTAAAAATACCTCTATATTGCTGCTTCAATCTTGATTTTACTATATTACCTTAACTAATTATTATGGCCATCTAAGCATTGTGCCAGCTAAGTTGGAATAGAAGAAAAAGTATTATAAATTATAATAATTAAAAAATTAAATTATTTAAAAAATATAATTGATTATCAATACCAATAAATTTTGGATAGGGAGCATAATATATATTATTTGAAAATTACGTAAAATACATTATAAATTACAATAATTAACAATTAAAAATATCAAAAAAGATTAATATGTTATATATTTAAAAAAAATGTAAAAAAAACCTATATAACCTAATAATTAACAACTTAAAAAATTTAAATGTCAGTATGCCTATTTTGACACAACTTCACTTGTCCTTTCCCTTGCCTTCATTTTTTCATCCACTTTAGTTTGTTTGTCTTATTTTTTAAAATTTGTTATATATTTCAAAAAATTACAAAATAAATTTCTATAAATCACAATAATTATCTAAATATTATTTGTGTCACAAAAATTGATACTAAAAAATAACATATTATTTTATTTCTCTTAATTTTAATTTATTTATCTTATTTTTTGTTAATTATATACTTACTTATAAAAGAAAATAGAGCCAATAAAATTATGCAAAAGCTGGCGACCTGCTTTCTGACATAATTTTATTTGTTATTTTATTTCTCCCTATTTTAATTTATTTGTCTTACTTTCTTTAATTAATTATATATTTTTTTAAAATATACATAAAATGCACTATAAATCACAATAATGAACAAGTTAAATGTTTAAAAGACATAAAGACTTTGATTGACTCTCAAAATATTATCAGTATCACATAAATTGAGACAGAAGAAAAAGTACTATAAATTTATAATTAATAATTTAAAATATTTAAAAAATCTAAGGCTCTCGAAATAGTATCCACACTACAAAATTGAAAGAGAGTAATATATATTATTTGAAAATTAAGTAAAACTTATATAAGTTATAATAATTAACAACTTATAATATTTAAAAATATATATAAAAGTTTAATTGGTTATCTAAATTTTATCGGTGTCATATAATTTGAGATATAAAACTAATATATATTGGATCCATGCTAACACGATCTCTTCTGTATCTAGTATATAAATAAAATTCCAAAATTGTCTATTACACATATGATCAGAATTGTCCATTACACATATTTATTTTTAATTAAATAATGAGAACAAATAAAAACATAATCAGTTGAAAAAGATTCCCTGATCTAAAAGTAATATTCCACTACGCATGGTGACTGCCCGGAAAAGTCCACTGCACCTAATTGTTGCAATTGTTCGTGCACATGATATTATTGATTAATTTAAATGCAAGTGCCTGACATGTGTATTTTTGTAGTTCACAAATAAAATAATAAAAATATTAATATAATTATTGAAGAAAAAAAGTGAAAGATAATTTTATATATTACTGAGATTTTTAATGAGGAATAAAAATACAAGCAATAATTCTACGTTCCTTCATATTTTTATATAGTAAAGATTAAAGAATGAGCAATACATAAACAAAAAGCACATGATGGAGGTTAAAATAATTAGCCAGCAGTGATGAATAACTCATGACTTTTGATTGATTTTCATCATAAGTATTTTTTATATATATATTTATCAAATGAGTAGAGTACCAAATTTACAAAGCTATTATTTTTTTAAGAAGGAACTAAAAATTAAGGCTTCATTTGGCCATGTAAATCGTAATTTTTTGAAATTGAAGTTGAAGTTCGAGTTGAAATTGCGTTTGACCATAAATATAAATTTGAGTTGTTTTTAAAATTTTGTGAGAGTAGTAGAAGTGAAAAAAGTGAAATTTCACTTTTCCAAATACAATTTTAAATTGTATTTGAAATTCTCATGGTCAAACACATACTATTTTCATTCCTTTTTACTAGAGTAAAATAACTTTTTTTTTAAAATAAATAATTTTCATGGATAAATTGCTACTATTGTAGATTTTAATTTGGTTCATTAACGTCAAAAACTAGAATGGTCCTTTTTAGTAATTTGCAATAACAAGGTCTATCACTACTCCTTTCTTTCCTTTTTACTTTATTCATGTCGACTAACAATACTTTCTAAAAAGTAATTTATTATTATATAATGAGAATCAATAAAAAGAGAATGTTGGAGCGCACAAACTTAACATAAGTGCTCATTGCACATAATATTATTAAATAATGAGCATATAAATTAATAAAAAGCATATGGTTACAACAATTGTCCATTGCACATTATATTATTTATTACTATTAAATTGTGAGCATGACAATAACAAATACTAACAAATAAAAAGCACACGGCCACAACAATTGTCCATTCTACACGTGGTTACCTCAGTTGTCGATTCTACATGATTACCATAATCGTCCATAGCGCATATTTATTAAATATTAAAAATAAATAATGAGAACAAATAAACATATTATCAAGTACATTAAACAAATGCACATAAGTGAGATTTTCTAATCTGAAAAAGTGTTTCGAAAATGCTAGTTATACTTTATCCACCTTGTAATGTTATAAACTAACTCACGCTTAAAAGATAATTTAATATAATGTTTTGATTATATAAAAAATTCCATTTATTTAAATAGAAATAAATAAATAAGTCTTAGATATAATTCATATGTTCTCTAATTTATAAATAAGCCTTTTTAATTATAATTTAAATAAATTATCACGACGAGATTTTTCATGTCATGATGACACCTACTTTAACCCACGAGTAGGTAAGTCAAATCATAATTCGAAACAACAAATAACGGGCTAAATGACGGAAGCTTTAAAAATACAGAATTAACATGCAAGTAAAAAACTAAATAAAATAAATAACGATGAAAATACTAGAAGACAAGGAACACAAGGAAATGCACAAAAGAGTATCCCATGATCTAATATGGTCGGTACAAGAGCCTCTAAATCAAAAAGAGCAGAATACTATGTAGTGTCAAATCTACAAATAGTTTTGGGAAAGTAAAAACTGTCCAAAAATAGCAGAAGGAGAGAGGATTAGCTCCGCCTCTGAAAGTTCATCCTTTCTCTGAATCCACCAAAACCAAGCCTGAATGATGTGTTAGCGATGCCAGCTAACACTCAATATGCATAGGATAAAGAAGCAGAAGTGTAATATGAGTACAAAAAATAACAAGTACTCAATAGATATCATTGACCGACGGAGCTAAATCACAATAAAAGTATAACAAATGGCGAGACAACTCAAATCAAGGATAAAGTTAAATTCGAAATAGTACTCTACATCAGCATAAAATGGTAAATAGACAGAATACATAACTTAAAGTAAATACAATCTAGCTATCACCTAACTGGCCCAATAAGTCAAAAAGGCACAAAGAAGAGCGAAATAACCCAATCGAGCCCCCCATAAGCCCGACAAATGTAAACAAGAAGAAAATACAGACAATAGAAATCTTAGACTGTGCCCTGTGTGACAATATAATTGAAATCTTCTTCGAACCATAAATGTCGGACTTGAATCAAAACTAAGAATAGGATCATCTTAATAAAGTTCCCACATATAGATCTTGATTGTCGAACTTGAATCAGAATATGTAAACAAGTGCCATGAAGTAAATATGTCATAAATGAGCTCAATATAATGAATATCAAGGGAGCTACCAATCACGGGACTCAAACTAAAATAATAATTAAGCCAAGTGGGAAGTTCTAACATCATGATTATATTTTTACTTTATTTAATATGACTACTAGGTGATACAATCAAACAAATGAGAGGTGCAGTTTACCTAATAAGTTTAGGTGTGCGATTTGAAAAGTCGAAAGATTTCTTTATCCTGGTAATTAAACTAATCAGAATTCGTTAGATTACCTATGTCATATCAAGATTCAATATTTATTCAAACTTCATGACTAAAAGGCTTCTTAAGTCTACAAGTAGCTAAACAAAACATACTACTTAGAGGAAGATCGGTGGGACTTGCTACTAGTTTCAAAAATTCATGCTAAAGCAAACACCTACCCAAACCTAGAATAAATCTTAATAATTCCCTCTAAAGGTACTAAGTAAGCCTAAAATAGGCATAATATAACAATCTAATTCAATCATGGAGAAGGAAGGACCGAATTCTGCCCAAAAGCTATCTAATTGGTTAATAAATCTCATAATTACTAAATTATCAACCAAGCCTTAAGTACCCACTAAAATATAACATAATACCACATTAATATCATAATTAAGTTTAATCTAAGAGGAAAGTAACCCTATCCTACCTGGAAGCCGCTGAAATCTCAAGAAGGTTCACTACTTCGGGGCTTTTCCTTTTCTAGCAGCCTCCGAGCGCTACCACACTATAAAAATGATAATCTATGCATTAAGATGAGAACACTGATACACATATTGTATATAAATAACCTGAATCAAAAGTCGAGTTAAAAATTTCACATGGAGCCCACTTGTGGAATCACACATTTGAAACTGTCAATGCGGCTCTCTAAGCTCAAGAATCATTTATCCTAAAAAAATAGATAAAATCCAAGCATTAATGGACCCCCTAATCAGCCGCACTATAAACTAGGGCTTTAAAACTAATCAAAGAATTCATTAATAAATTAAGAGGAAACTTACGGAAATAAGGACAAGAAAATTACCAAGATAATGTTTCCAACTCACTCTGATACCTAATAATCGACCTTCACTCTCTCTAACCTTTCTATGATTATATGAACTTGGGAATTGGAATAAATGAGAGAAAATTAAGTTCCATAGCATTTAATACTACTAGGGGTCCCTTCATCCCGATCATGGAACCCCATCGTGAACACGAGCTTCACTCCAGCTTACCCGTCACGAATGTGGAGGCCATTTTGCGAACGCAATGACTAATCCACATCCTTTAAAAATTCATTCCACCCATCAAATTATTCAAATTTTGATGCAAAATATTTATACATGGAGCTAACCATTTCAATAATATATCTAAATTCACTCCCTCTTGGTTGAAAGGAATTCCTATCAATCTAAGAAAATAAAGTACAGAGTCTTAATATAAATATTGGACATAACCTCTTTGGTCTTCACGATTGCGGTTCAAGGCCTCACCAACGCAAAGACCAATAACCTTGGCCTTTTAAAATTCAAGTGAAGCCTCGTGAACGCGAAGGTCATTTTTGGCCTGCACCAACAAACTTGACAATTTACTAAGTTACCGATCAGACCCTCAAGATTCACTCAGAATCTCATTAACGCAAACAAAATATGTTACCCTACTAAATTTGACATTATGGACTCAAAAACCCCGTCAAAATTTTCATCCGAGATCGTTTTAATCGAATATGGGTTCCACACCCAAAAATCATTTTAACCAAATCTACCTAGTTAGCCAAAATGATTTTAAAAGTCTTGAAACCCGAGCCAAGGATCTCCCTAGATTAAAATTAATATTTCGGAGCTATATAAAATGTCAGAATTGGCATTCGAGACTATCTAACTAAAGTTTAGGTCTAATATCGAATTCTTAATAGCAAAAGCTCTAAAATAAGGAATTGGCTCTATAAACCAAATGAATTACCCGATGACCGAACTGTCAGTCCCAACAAGTCATAAATGACTTGGGGAAGCAGTGGAAATGATTTGAATATCAAAAATCATAAAATTACAGGTAATTACTTAGAGGGTCTTTACAATATCCACTACTAAAATAACTTTCGTCCCCGCTAGTAAAAGACCAAAATGTTCATGAAGACTCAAATAGATGGGGATACTAGGCCCACATCTCACTCTCAATCTACCAGATAGCCTCTTTAACCGAATGGTTCCTCCACTTAACCTTAACCACTGGAATCTTCTAGAGCATAATTGTCTAACATCCCTGGCTAATATAGAGACTGGCTCCTTCATAATGGTCAACCTCTGATCCAATTGAGCCGAGTTCAAATGAAGCATATAAGACTCATAAAGAATGTAGCGCTGCAACATAGACATATGAAAGGCTGGATAAATATCTAAAAATTCTGGGGGCAAGGCTAACTCAAAAGCTAACAGTTCGAAGTATCTAAAACAACCCAATATATCTAAGGCTGAGCTTGGCCTTCTTCCCAAACCTCATTACGCCTTTCATGGGTGATACTTAAAGGAAAACCAATCCACTCAAAAATTCAAAGCGCGAAGCCTACGATTATCATAACTCTTCTGCCTACTCTAAGCTTCCCATAGCCTATCCTAAATCACCCAAACCATGTCTAAAGACTTACGAAACAAGTTGATACCATGGGTTTAACCTCAAACATATCAAACCAATCGATGAGAGATAAGAAATGCATACCATACAATGTCTCAAATTATGCCATCTCAATACTCGAATGGTATATATTATTATGAGCAAACTCCGCTAAGGATAAATTCTACTCCCATTAATCTCCAAAGTCCATAACAGACACTGGAATCATATCCTCCAATACTTGATTAGTTTGCTTTGACTAACCATTGGCCAGAGGGTGGAAAGTGGTGCTAAGACTAGCCTGAGTACCCAACTCCATCTAAAATGTCCACCAGAAGCTAGAAGTGAATACTGAGCTCCTATATGAAATAATAGATATAGGTAATCTATGAAGGTGAGAAATTTCTCAGACATAAATATGGGCTAACTTCTCGACACTGAAGGAAATTTAAATAGGAATGAAATGAGCTGATTTGGTCATTAGATCTATGATGACCCACATGTGGTCATAACCATGAGAAGTGTAAGGCAACCCACTCACGAAGTCCATAGTAATCTGATCCCACTTCCACTCAAGAACGGGTAGTCTCTAAAGCAAATTGCTAGGTCTCTGATACTCGGCCTTAACCTTCTAACAACATAAACAACGAGAAACAAAGTTTGCTACATCTTTATTCATACCACTCCATCAGTAATGTTGCCTCAAATTTCTATACATCTTAGCTGTCCCAAGGTGAGTAGAATACCTGAAGCTATGGACCTCTCGAAGAATCAACTGAATCAAGCCTCTAACCCTTAAAAACAAACATGACCATCAAATCTCAAATACTCTTAAAATCTAAGGTTACCCTACTGACTCACCCCTCAACACCTGATCACAGATACTACAAATTCTACTATTCTCAAAGTGATGACTCAAAATCTACGTGAAAAAAGTAGACCTCACCTCAACACTGCCAAAAATCCTCCTGGGAGTTGAATATTAAATCAAACCATCAAGTTGGATAAGAACCGAATGTCCAAAGTAACGACTGCTCTAAAAATAATATAAAGGCCAAGATACCCATACTTACCACCTTTCGGGTTAAGGCGTACGCTATCACATTTGTCTTTCCTGAATGGTATAGAATAGAGATATCATAACCCTTCAGTAACTCAACTACCAGAGTTGTCTCGAATTAAGCTCTCTCTGAGTATTAATGTACTAAGGACTATAATGATCAGTATAAATGTCTTAAAAAACATTATTCAAGTAACGCCTCTAAATCTTAACCGCAAAAACTACCATTCGCCAACTCTAAGTCATGGATGGGGTAGTTGCGCTCATGCACTTTCAGTTGCTTGACGCATAAGTAATAACTCGACCCTGTTGTATCAAAACACAACCCAAACCAACACCAGATGCATAAACAATAAAATCCTCATGCTCAACAAGAAGACTCAAGATATGAGTTGAAGTGCGAAAGCCCTTGAGCTTCAGAAAGCTCGACTCACACTCCTTGGACCACAAAAATGGAACCTCCTTCCTAGTCAATTTAGTTATAGGTGCTGCAATAGTAGTAAATCCCTTGATGAACCACCTGTAGTAACCTGCTAAACTAATAAAGTTGTGGCCTAATGTCGCCCAAAACTACACCTCAATTAGAAGTATAATGCAGTCGATTGAAAATATAATAATCCAACAAGGTTGGGTTCAATCCCATAGGGAAAACGTGAATAGTTACTTTCCCTGATGTAATCCACAAGCAGTACAGGAAAGTAAATGGAGGTGGGGGATTTTGTTATCAATTGCAAATAGTAACCAATTCTTGAGTGCTATCAAGTTGAAGTCAATATGAGACGAATGCAAGGTCTGTGTTCCCTCTAGCTTCTCAATTGCGTAAATTTCTCATGTTCAACCCAATTATTCTGCATAAAAATCCTACAAGATAGGTATTATTCACTACTTAGAAGATAAATTTCACCCTTTGACTTGGTTATCGTCTCAGGGTGTCGCCTTGTTGCCCCTTGATACGGCCTCAGTTATACTTTGATCAAGTGATAAGATGAAAAACTTGGTTATCGTAACCCAAATCACTGTCTTAAATATTCTTTTTCCTAATCGCAGGCTTCTTGGTTATCGAATGGATATGAATACAGGCACTCTCAAGTGTCTGCAACTGCTATGAGTTTACTTATTCCCAAGAAGAATTAAGATACATGCAAAAACCCTAGAACAATTGAATCTCACTCTTTCTCTACGTAGCTAATCTGCTAGGGTTCCCACAACCTTAGCTGAAGAGATTAGCCGCTCATGTTTGTGCAAGAAACTATAATTATAAATGAAGAACACATAAAATCGATTGCACAAGAATAAGATGAATAAACTCCAAAGTCTTCAATTGAATAAAATCCTAAAATCTTAAGGACAATTGTAAAAATATGTAATAATATGTAATAGCGCATAAAAGAATGTCACAATACGTAACCTAATTAAATATAAAACCTAGGGTATTTCTTAACGAATGGCATGTCTATAATTAAGGAATAATTTGATTCCAGTATCAATAGCAAGAACATATGAGTTATCTGTTAGATTTGTGTGTGATAGGAGTTGTATTTTGTTGTTCAAAACATATTAGTAATCTGATGAAACAAATTATTTATCTGTTGAAATAGATTATCACGTGCAACAGAATACCCATCTACTCGATTCATATTACGGGCACCTAGAACCCATAAACATGAATCCAACATGAGTCTGCTGTTACAACAGAATATTTATCTAGTGCCACAGATAATAGATCTGTTTAAACAGATTGCTCTTGTATTGCATTCATGTTCACGTGCAAGCTATTATTGAAAAAACAACACACTAGCAGTTACCCAGATTCAACTAAAAAGCATAATTTGACTTACTAAAGTTTCCTCTCAAGTAAATTTCAAAGTTGAAAGTGATTTACAAAATAAAATTTAACATAAGAATTTGGTCAAAGAGCAGCAGTTGGGGTAACAACAACAACAACAACAACAATGGTCAAGAAGAAGAATATGAAGATGATAATGAAGTATAAGATGATGATAATGAATCAGAAGATGATGAATAAAGCACCAGCAACAATGAACAACAAATATAGCGAAGAGAGAGAAAATAATAATGGATGAGGAGAGAGAAAAAAAGCACCTTTTTTCCTTTCGTTCCCCGTTATATATTAACTAACATTTGAATCAAAGTGTAAATTTAAAAACTTGTGGGTTATTTTGAAATTTTTCAAACTTTCTTAAACCATAATTAAGTAATTGTCACCTCTACTCAATTATTAAGACTTATGTCACCTACACCTCATTTTAAGTCTCTTTTGTCACCTGTGGCCCAAACTCCCAGGTAAGATTTCATTCCAACTCAAATTTCTTTTTAAATTCAAATTCAAATTCAAAATCATACCATTTTGTTATAAAAAGATTAGATTGTTACTCTTTCTTATCCTATTTATTTTATTATTAATATTTGGATTAAGAAAAATATTTTAGTAAAAATTTTTGTTTGTTGATAAACCTAAAAAGTTAAAAAAAACCTGCAAATTAATTAATATAAATAGATATAACATGTTGTAGAGATAAATTCAAATAACTTTATCTTTAAATTTGTTAAATCAGATATGGATAAATTCAAATTTCAAAATTCTATAAATTATTATGTTAATGACTTATTAAAATCATGATGAGACATTAGCGATACACATTCTTTATGTTTTTTAAAAACATCCTACTATTACTAACCAGAATTAGAGGTGGGCATGGTTCGGTAACGTACGATATTTTAAACTTCGGTACAGTAACTTCGATTTTCGGTATCTAAAAGAAAAATACCATTACCATACCAAATTAGTTCGGTATGGTTCGGTATTTTTAAATTCGGTTTCGGTATTTTACGGTATGGTAATTCGGTAACCATACTTTATTTATTTCTACTTACATATATTCATATAAAAAAACTATAACTTTAAATTTTAAAAACGTCTCAATCATATTAGACTAACAACTATCTTTGTTAATCAATTACACAAAAAAAATATTTCAATCATGATGGAATAGTGCGAGATGCAAACTCTGAATAACATTACCTAAACTTAAGCATAGTACTCCTAAATAATAAGCTTCCCAAAAAAATTATTTCTTAATAAAAGTTACTTTTGTGTTCAATTGGCTAATGGATGATATATAAATATATTTAATAATCTTAAATATAATATATATGTGGGTTTTATATGTTATTTAAAAACTTCGGTGCGGTATGCGGTATTTTGGTATTTATTGCATAAATACCAAAAACTGTACCAAATATCAAAATAATTTAAAATTTCTACCAAATACCATAACATTCATACCGCGGTATAAAAAATTTCGATTTCGATCTGATATTCGGTATATACCATACCATACCATACCATGTCCACCACTAACCAGAATCGCCTTGCGCACATATATGTTTTTAAATAGATAATGGAATCAAATAAAACATTATCAAGTACATTAAACAAATAAAAATATTATCGAGTACATTAAACAAATAAGTTAATCATTTTAATATGATTTCCTGTCTAAGAATATTCCACTACGCATGGTGCACATAATTCCTCAAGTTCTCATTGCTGATTGCACCTCATTTGTTGCAATTATTGGTGCACATAATTTTATTTTATAGTGAGCATCTCTATCTGTATATATACTCTTTACTTCTTATATAAAATAATAAGAGGTAGTTGAAGCAGCTGCCAGCAGCTTCCCGTCGTCCTGCCGACCGGAAGCTGCTTGCTTCGTGATTTTACTCACACTTAAATAATTATTATATGTCATTTATGTATTAAAAAATTAATAATATTTAATAAAAAAATATAATAGACATTTATAACATGTCTGCTTCAGTTGCTTCAACAGTAATTTTACTGTATTGCCCCTAATTAATTTTATTATATGTCATTTGTGTATTAAAAAAAATTAATATTTAATAAAAAAAATTAAAATACAGACTTATGACATGTTTGCTTCAACTGCTTGAACCGTAATTTTACTATATCGTCCCTAATTAATTTTATTATATGTCATTTATGTATTAAAAAATTAATAATATTTAATAAAAAATAAAAATAAAAATTTATGACATGTCTTCTTCGACTTCTTCAACCATAATTTTACTGTATCGCCCTTAATTAATTATTATAAGTCATCTAAGTGTTAAGAAATTAATATTAAAAATATTTAATTATAAAAAATAAACATTTATGACATGTCTGCTTCAGCTACCTCAGTCGTAATTTTACTGTATCACTCCTAATTAATTATTATAAGTAATTAAAATATTATTATAAAGTCATCTAAGTATTAAAAAATGAATAATATTTAATAAAAAAAGTAAAATCGAAATTTATAACATGTCTGCTTGAACTGCTTCAACCTTAATGTTACTGTATCGGTAGTTGAACCAGCTGCCGGCAGCTTCTCGTCGTCCTGCTTGTCGATCGGAAGCAACTTTCTCTGTGATTTTACTATATCACCCCTAAATAATTATTATATATCATTTATGTATTAAAAAATTAATAATATTTAATAAAAAAATAAAATAGACATTTATAACATTTCTGCTTCAGCTGCTTCAACCGTAATTTTACTGTATTATCCCTAATTAATTTTATTATATGTCATTTGTGTATTAAAAAAATAATAATATTTAATAAAAAAATTAAAATAGAGACTTGTGACATGTCTGTTTTAGCTGCTTCAACCGTAATTCTATTGTATCGCCCCTAATTAATTTTATTATATGTCATTTATGTATTAAGAAATTAATAATATTTAATAAAAAATTAAAATAGAAATTTATGACATGTCTTCTTCAGCTGCTTCAACCATAATTTTACTGTATCGCCCTTAATTAATTATTATAAGTTATCTAAGTGTTACAAAATTAATATTAACAATATTTAATAATAAAAAAATAGACATTTATGACATGTCTGCTTCAACTGTCTCAACCGTAATTTTATTGTATCACTCCTAATTAATTATTATAAGTAATTAAAAAATTATTATAAAGTCATCTAAGTATTAAAAAATCAATAAAAAAAATAAAATAGACATTTATAACATATTTGTTTTAGCTACTTCAACCTTACTTTTTTCTGTATCGCACATAATTAACTTTGTTATATGTCATTTATGTATTAAAAATTAATAATATTATATAAAAAATAAAATATTTATGACATGTTTGTTTCAGTTGTTTCAATTGTAGTTTTACTGTATCGCCCCTAATTAATTATTACCAGTCATCTAAGTGTTAAAACTATTTAATAAAAAATTTAAAATAGATATTTATGACATGTCTACTCCAGCTGCTTCAACCGTAATTTTACTGTATCGCCCATAATTAATTATTATGAGTCATCTAAGTATTAAAAAAATATTATAAAGTCATCTAAGTATTAATAAATTAATAATATTTAGTGCTAAATTAACTTGACGTCTTATATGAGGTTCACTTAATTATTTTTTTTGCAAGTATTTTTTATGATAATTTTGTTATACCACTTCTAATTAGTTATTATAGGTCATTAAAAATATCTCTATATTGCTGCTTCAATCTTGATTTTACTATATTAACTTAATTAATTATTATGGTCTTCTAAACATTGTGCCAGCTAAATTGGAATAGAAGAAAAAGTATTATAAATTATAATAATTAAAATATTAAATTATTGAAAAAATATAATTGATTATCAATGCCAAGAAATTTTGGATAGGGAGCATAATATATATTATTTAAAAATTACGTAAAAGACATTATAAATTACAATAATTAACAATTAAAAATATCAAAAAAGATTAATATGTTATATATTTAAAAAAAATGTAAAAAAAAACAAAAACTATACATCACAATAATTAACAACTTAAAAAATTTAAAGTTCAATATATCTGATTTGACACAACTTCATTTGTCCTTTCCCTTGCCTTCATTTTTTCATCCACTTTAGTTTGTTTGTCTTATTTTTTAAAATTTGTTATATCTTTCAAAAAATTACAAAATAAATTTCTATAAATCCCAATAATTATCTAAATATTATATGTGTCACATAAATTGATACTGAAAAATAACATATTATTTTATTTCTCTTAATTTTAATTTATTTATCTTATTTTTTTATTAATTATATATTTACTTATAAAAGAAAATAGAGCCAATAAAATTATGCAAAAGCTGGCGACCTGCTTTCTGACATAATTTTATTCGTTATTTTATTTCTCTCTATTTTAATTTATTTGTCTTACTTTCTTTAATTAATTATATATTTTTTAAAAATATACATAAAATGCACTATAAATCACAATAATGAACAAGTTAAATATTTAAAAGACATAAAGATTTTGATTGACTCTCAAAATATTATTTGTATCACATAAATTGAGACAGAAGAAAACGTACTATAAATTTATAATTAACAATTTAAAATATTTAAAAAATCTAAGGCTCTCGAAATAGTATCCACACTACAAAATTGAAAGAGAGTAACATATATTATTTGAAAATTAAGTAAAATTTATATAAGTTATAATAATTAATAACTTATAATATTTAAAAATATATATAAAAGTTTGATTGGTTATCTAAATTCTATCGGTATCATATAATTTGAGATATAAAACTAATATATATTGGATCTATGCTAACACGATCTCTTCTGTATGTAGTATATAAATAAAATTCCAAAATTGTCTATTACACATATGATCAGAATTGTCCATTACACATATTTATTTCTAATTAAATAATGAGAACAAATAAAAACATAATCAGTTGAAAAAGATTCCCTGATCTAAAAGTAATATTCCACTACGCATGGTGACTGCCCTGAAAAGTCCACTGCACCTAATTGTTGCAATTGTTCATGCACATGATATTATTGATTAATTTAAATGCAAGTGCCTGATATGTGTATTTTTGTAGTTCACAAATAAAATAATAAAAGTATTAATATAATTATTGAAGAAAAAAAAGTGAAAGATAATTTTATATATTACTAAGACTTTTAATGAGGGATAAAAATACAAGCAATAATTCTACGTTCCTTCATATTTTTATATAATAAAGATTAAATAATGAGCAATACATAAACAAAAAGCACATGATGGAGGTTAAATAAATTAGTCAGCAGTGATGAATAACTCATGACTTTTGATTGATTTTCATCATAAGTATTTTTTATATATATATTTATCAAATGAGTAGAGTACCAAATTTACAAAGCTATTATTTTTTTAAGAAGGAACTAAAAATTAAGGCTTCATTTGGCCATGTAAATCGTAATTTTTTGAAATTGAAGTTGAAGTTCGAGTTGAAATTGCGTTTGACCATAAATATAAATTTGAGTTGTTTTTAAAATTTTGTGAGAGTAGTAGAAGTGAAAAAAGTGAAATTTCACTTTTCCAAATACAATTTTAAATTGTATTTGAAATTCTCATGGTCAAACACATACTATTTTCATTCCTTTTTACTAGAGTAAAATAACTTTTTTTTTAAAATAAATAATTTTCATGGATAAATTGCTACTATTGTAGATTTTAATTTGGTTCATTAACGTCAAAAACTAGAATGGTCCTTTTTAGTAATTTGCAATAACAAGGTCTATCACTACTCCTTTCTTTCCTTTTTACTTTATTCATGTCGACTAACAATACTTTCTAAAAAGTAATTTATTATTATATAATGAGAATCAATAAAAAGAGAATGTTGGAGCGCACAAACTTAACATAAGTGCTCATTGCACATAATATTATTAAATAATGAGCATATAAATTAATAAAAAGCATATGGTTACAACAATTGTCCATTGCACATTATATTATTTATTACTATTAAATTGTGAGCATGACAATAACAAATACTAACAAATAAAAAGCACACGGCCACAACAATTGTCCATTCTACACGTGGTTACCTCAGTTGTCGATTCTACATGATTACCATAATCGTCCATAGCGCATATTTATTAAATATTAAAAATAAATAATGAGAACAAATAAACATATTATCAAGTACATTAAACAAATGCACATAAGTGAGATTTTCTAATCTGAAAAAGTGTTTCGAAAATGCTAGTTATACTTTATCCACCTTGTAATGTTATAAACTAACTCACGCTTAAAAGATAATTTAATATAATGTTTTGATTATATAAAAAATTCCATTTATTTAAATAGAGATAAATAAATAAGTCTTAGATATAATTCATGTTTTCTCTAATTTATAAATAAGCCTTTTTAATTATAATTTAAATAAATTATCACGACGAGATTTTTCATGTCATGATGACATCTACTTTAACCCACCAGTAGGTAAGTCAAATCATAATCCGAAACAACAAATAACGGGCTAAATGACGGAAGCTTTAAAAATGCAGAATTAACATGCAAGTAACAAACTAAATAAAATAAATAACGATGAAAATACAAGAAGACTGGGAACACAAGAAAATGTACAAAAGAGTATCTCATGACCTAATATGGTCGGTACAAGAGCCTCTAAATCAAAAAGAGCAGAGTACTATATAGTGTCAAATCTACAGATAGTTTTGGGAAAGTAAAAACTGTTCAAAAATAGCAGAAGGAGAGAGGATTAGCTCCGCCTCTGAAAGTTCATCCTTTCTCTAAATCCACCAAAATCAAGCCTGAATGATGCGTTAGCGATGACAACTAACACTCAATATGCATAAGATAAAGATGCAGAAGTGTAATATGAGTACAAAAAATAACAAGTACTCAATAGATATCATTGACCGACGGAGCTAAATCACAATAAAAGTATAACAAAAGGTGATACAACTCAAATCAAGGATAAAGTTAAATTCGAAATAATACTTTACATCAGCATAAAATGGTAAATAGACAGAATACATAACTTAAAGTAAATACAATCTAGCTATCACCTAACTGGCCTAATAAGTCAAAAAGGCACAAAGAAGAGCAAAATAACCCAATCGAGCCCTAAGCTTGACAAATGTAAACAAGAAGAAAACACAGACAATAGAAATCTTAGACTGTGCCTAGTGTGACAATATAATTGAAATCCTCTTCGAACCATAAATGCCGGACTTGAATCAAAACTAAGAATAGGATCATCATAATAAAGTTCCACATATAGATCTTGATTGTCCAACTTGAACCAGAATAAGTAAATAAGTGCCATGAAGTAAATATGTCATAAATGAGCTCAATATAATGAATATCAAGGGAGCTACCAATCACGGGACTCAAACTAAAATAAATAATTAGGCCAAGTGGGAAGTTCTAACATCATGATTATCTTTTTACTTTATTTAATATGACTACTAGGTGATACAATCAAACAAATGAGAGGTGCAGTATTACCTAATAAGTTTAGGTGTGCGATTTGAAAAGTCGAAAGATTTCTTTATCCTGGTAATTAAACTAACCGGAATTCGTTAGATTACCTATGTCATATCAAGATTCAATATTTACTCAAAATTCATGACTAAAAGGATTCTTAAGTCTACAAGTAGCTAAACAAAACATACTACTTAGAGGAAGATCGATGGGACTTGCTACTAGTTTCAAAAATTCATGCTAAAGCAAACACCTACCCAAACCTAGAATAAATCTTAATAATTCCCTCTAAAGGTACTAAGTAAGCCTAAAATAGGCATAATATAACAATCTAATTCAATCATGGAGAAGGAAGGACCGAATTCTGCCCAAAAGCTATCTAATTGGTTAATAAATCTCATAATTACTAAATTATCAGCCAAGCCTTAAGTACCCACTAAAATATAACATAATACCACATTAATATCATAATTAAGTTTAATCTAAGAGGAAAGTAACCCTATCCTACCTGGAAGCCGCTGAAATCTCAAGAAGGTTCACTACTCTGGGGCTTTTCCTTTTCGAGAAGCCTCTGAGCGCTACCACACTATAAAAATGATAATCTATGCATTAAGATGAGAACACTGATACACATATTGTATATAAATAACTTGAATCAAAAGTCGAGTTAAAAATTTCACATGGAGCCCACTTGTGGAATCACACATTTGAAACTGTCAACGCGGCTCTCTAAGCTCAAGAATCATTTATCCTAAAAAAATAGATAAAATCCAAGCATTAATGGACCCCCTAATCAGCCGCACTATAAACTAGGGCTTTAAAACTAATCAAAGAATTCATTAATAAATTAAGAGGAAACTTACGGAAATAAGGACAAGAAAATTACCAAGATAATGTTTCCAACTCACTCTGATACCTAATAATCGACCTTCACTCTCTCTAACCTTTCTATGATTATATGAACTTGGGAATTAGAATAAATGAGAGAAAATTAAGTTCCATAACATTTAATACTACTAGGGGTCCCTTCATCCCGATCATGGAACCCCATCGTGAACACGAGCTTCACTCCAGCTTACCCGTCGCGAATGTGGAGGCCATTTTGCGAACGCAATGACTAATCCACATCCTTTAAAAATTCATTCCACCCATCAAATTATTCAAATTTTGATGCAAAATATTTATACATGGAGCTAACCATTTCAATAATATATCTAAATTCACTCCCTCTTGGTTGAAAGGAATTCCTATCAATCTAAGAAAATAAAGTACAGAGTCTTAATATAAATATTGGACATAACCTCTTTGGTCTTCACGATTGCGGTTCAAGGCCTCACAAACACAAAGACCAATAACCTTGGCCTTTTCAAATTCAGCTGAAGCCTCGCGAACGCGAAGGCCATTTTTGGCCTGCACCAGCAAACTTGGCAATTTACTAAGTTACCGATCAGACCCTCAAGATTCACTCAGAATCTCATGAACGCAAACAAAATATGTTACCCTACTAAATTTGACATTATGGACTCAAAAACCCCATCAAAATTTTCATCCGAGATTGTTTCAATCGAATATGGGTTCCACACCCAAAAATCATTTTAACCAAATCTACCTAGTCACCCAAAATGAGTTTAAAAGTCTTGAAACCCAAGCCAAGGATCTCCCGAGATTTAAATTAATATTTCGAAGCTAAATAAAATGTCTGAATTGGCATTCGAGACTGTCTAACTAAAGTTTAGGTCTACTATCGAATTCTTAATAGAAAAAGCTCTAAAATAAGGAATTGGCTCTATAAACCAAATGAATTACCCGATGACCGAACTGTCAGTCCCAACACGTCATAAATGACTTGAGGAAGCAGTGGAAATGATTTGAATATCAAAAATCATAAAATTACAGGTAATTACTTAGAGGATCTTTACAATATCCACTACTAAAATAACTTTCGTCCGCGCTAGTAAAGGACCAAAATGTACATGAAGACTTTAATAGATGGGGATACTAGGCCCACATCTCACTCTCAATCTACCAAATAGCCTATTTAACCGAATGGTTCCTCCACTTAACCTTAACCACTGGAATCTTCTAGAGCATAATTGTCTAACATCCCTGGCTAATATAGAGAATGACTCCTCCATAATGGTCAAGCTCTCATCCAATTGAGCTGAGTTCAAATGAAGCATATAAGACTCATAAAGAATATAGCGCCGCAACATAGACATTTGAAAGGCTGGATAAATATCTAAAAATTCTAGGGGCAAGGCTAACTCAAAAGCTAATAGTTCGAAGTATCTAAAACGACCCAATATATCTAAGGCTGAGCTTGGCCTTCTTCCCAAACCTCATTACGCCTTTCATGGTTGATACTTAAAGGAAAACCAATCCACTCAAAAATTCAAAGCGTGAAGCCTACGATTATCATAACTCTTCCACCTACTCTAAGCTGCCCATAGCCTATCCTAAATCACCCAAACCATGTCTAAAGACTTACGAAACAAGTTGATACCATGGGTCTAACCTCAAACATATCAAACCAATCGATGAGTGATAAAAAATGCATACCATACAATGCCTCAAATTGTGCCATCTCAATACTCGAATGGTATATATTATTATGAGCAAACTCCGCTAAGGATAAATTCTACTCCCATTAACCTCCCTTTTATTCATACCACTCCATCAGTAATGTTGCCTCAAATTTCTATACATCTTAGCTGTCCCAAGGTGAGTAGAATACCTGAAGCTATGGGCCTTTCGAAGAATCAACTGAATCAAGCCTCTAACCCTTAAAAACAAACATAACCATCAAATCTCAAATACTCTCAAAATCTAAGGTTACCCTACTGACTCACCCCTCAACACATCATCACAGATACTAAAAATTCTACTATTCTCAAAGTGACGACTCAAAATCTGTGTGAAAAAAGTAGACCTCACCTCAACACTGACAAAAATCCCCCTGGGATTTGAATATTAAATCAAACCATCAAGTTGGATAAGAACCGAATGTCCAAAGTAACGACTGCTCTAAAAATAATATAAAGGCCAAGATACCTATACTTACCACCTTTCGGGTCAAGGGGTACGCTATCACATTTGTCTTTCCTGAATGGTATAAAATAGAGATATCATAACCCTTCAGTAACTCAACTACCAGAGTTGTCTAGAATTAAGCTCTCTCTGAGTATTAATGTACTAAGGACTATAATAATCAGTATAAATGTCTCAAAAAACATCACACAAGTAACGCCTCTAAATCTTAACCGTAAAAACTACCATTCGCCAACTCTAAGTCATGGATGGGGTAGTTGCGCTCATGCACCTTCAGTTGCTCGACGCATAAGTAATAACTCGACCCTGCAGTATCAAAACACAACCCAAACCAACACCAGATGCATAAATAGTAAAATCCTCAGGCTCAACAAGAAAAGTCAAGATATGAGTTGAAGTGAGAAAGCCCTTGAGCTTCAGAAAGCTCGACTCACACTCCTTGGACCACAAAAATGGAACCTCCTTCCTAGTTAATTTAGTTATAGGTACTGCAATAGTAGCAAATTCCTTGATGAACCACCTTTAGTAACCTGCTAAACTAATAAAGTTGTGGCCTAATGTCGCCCAAAACCACACCTCAATTAGAAGTATAATGCAGTCGATTGAAAATATAATAATCCAACAAGGTTGGGTTCAATCCCATAGGGAAAACGTGAATAGTTACTTTCCCTGATGTAATCCACAAGCAGTACAGGAAAGTAAATGACGGTGGGGGATTTTGTTATCAATTACAAATAGTAACCAATTCTTGAGTGCTATCAAGTTGAAGTCAATATGAGACGAATGCTAGGTCTGTGTTCCCTCTAGCTTCTCAATTGCGTAAATTTCTCATGTTTAACCCAATTATTCTATTATTCTGCATAAAAATCATACAAGATAGGTATTATTCCCTACTTAGAAGATAAATTTCACCCTTTGACTTGGTTATCGTCTCAGGGTGTTGCCTTGTTTCCCCTTGATGTTATACTTTGATCAAGTGATAAGATGAGAAACTTGGTTATCGTAACCCAAATCACTGTCTTAAATATTTTTTTTCCTAATCGCAGGCTTCTTGGTTATCGAATGGGTATGAATACAGGCAATCTCAAGTGTCTGCAGCTGCTATGAGTTTACTTATTCCCAAGAAGAATTAAGATACATGCAAAAACCCTAGAAAAATTGAGTCTCACTCTTTCTCTACGTAGCTAATCTGCTAGGGTTCCCACAACCCTAGCTGAAGAGATTAGCCGCTCATGTTTGTGCAAGAAACTATAATTATAAATGAAGAACACATAAAATCGATTGCACAAGAATAAGATGAATAAACTCCAAAGTCTTCAATTGAATAAAACCCTAAAATCTCAAGGACAATTGTAAAAGTATGTAATAATATGTAATAGCACATAAAAGAATGTCACAATGTGTAACCTAATTAAATATAAAACCTAGGGTATTTATAATATCTCAAAATAACATAAAAATTATATTAAAAATGAGAAAGGTAAAGTTAAGTCGACAGTCGGTACAACTCGGTTTTCACTAATATCCTCAGCTTACGAGTCGTACCCTGCCTTGTCGTAACCGTTCTAGTGTCTAATCTTCCCATGGCTTAAATTCTCTATTCAGCTTATGACTTCCACTTACGAGTCGTAACTACATATAAAAATCGTGTCCTTCATCCGTATCCACTTGGGACTTCTTCCTTTCCAAGCCTTGAACACTGGTTTGTATATGATATCCTTGTACGAGCTGTACTCAGACTTCCAACTTGTATCCTTCTGATACTTCAATTACTAATGCTCACGGCTTTAGCATACAACTCATATCCTGGATTACGATTGAGATACTTGAATTATATCTTCCTCATACTTGGTTTCTCGATTTGGCTTTTGGTTTTGTTCCTCATACGATTTAGTATACGAGTCGTGTTGAATGGCTATGACTCAAGATCTGACTTGTATACTGATTGGAGTTGGTCTTTTTCTCCTCTTTTCATTCAAATACTATTATAATCCTATATTACCTGCAGTTCACACCGAAGTGCATCATATCTAACAAAACAACCTAAGTTCACGCATAAATTCATGGTTTTAAGTATTGAAAATGTCGTTTTTATATGCCACATCAACACCTTCAACTTAGACTTTTGTATGTCCTCAGGTAAACTAAACCAAATACTATTTCCTAACCCGAAGGCAATGCTTAGAACAGAAAGATCTCAAACAACCCATGGCAGTGATTTTTGGATTCAATTTCAATCTTGTTGTCTCCCTCTCAATTTTCAACTCATACTTGCGTATAACATATGTAGAAACACAAAGAAATCCGATGATGGCATTACATTAGCAATAGATACTTGAGCATAAATATATTTTTACATTCTTCAAACAATCTAGCAACCTAGCAATATAACCCATGTGTACTCATAGTCAAAGAAATCATTCACTTTTCATGGATAGACTCCTCTATTCATAGATATACAAATGACTCTCTCTCACACAAAGAAGTATCACCGGTGTGCACATAATACCATAATCTTGCCCTTATGCTCTTTTCCTAAGTTGTCAGACAGTCACAGTAGGATCACTATAGGACATTATTTATCTTATAACATAGGCTTGGGGATGGTATGATACGTATGGATATTTAAAGTGACTAAGCCTCCTGGACACTACGCTCTTTTCGGGGTCCACTATTGTTGACTTCTTTTATTTACACCCTTGTGTCTCTTTTATTATTCAGAGCACATTCCATTTGTGTCAGGTGTTGCTATCTAACACTTATTTTTCTTATTCTTCTTCTTTTCCTATACCTTGTACTTTTCTTTCTATCACGCCTGCCTATGTTTCAATTATTTCTCTTGTACACACTTTTCTTCTTTCTAGCTTTTATCTTATGCACCTCTATAATAGCCACTCTCAACTTGGGCGATTTGCCTTAGTTGAGGTGCACAGTGTCCCCAGGATGACCAGAGCCAAAAAAAGTTCATTGTAAGTTAAATAGGAAGGTGATAGGTGTAACAAGAAAAATTGGTCTATTAAAGCTTAAATATTTGGATCGAAGGGATTTGTTCATTTGGTTTAGGCATTTTTAGGCTTAAGTGGACTCATCCAAAAATGGCCTATAATCATCTCCTACCTAACTATCCTTAGACCTAGGAAAAAGAAATCGGGCAAGTTCTAGATTCCAACACAATCGGGCACTAAGTAAACCTTACACGCACACTTGCACAAGGCTATATTACTAAGTACTAGTTATCCAACTCTCCAATAGTTTTGTCCCAAACTGTACTATCCCTAATCCTAATGCCATTATCAGATACTCAACAATTTTACACAGATATATAAATCACGCAATTCATTAGATAAATTTTTTCGAAGGGGCTCAACATTTTTAATTTTTTCAATACAGTTCACACCACTTTTCAAATCTAATTTCAAACATCAGTACAAAATCAACAGTGTTTCATCAATCACAAAATAAATATCAAAATCAGAGTCAAAATATTTAAATACATCCCAACTTTTCAAAAACCCATAAAAATCATCATAAAAAATAAAAAATATCCGTTGCCATAGGCACACTGATCTACTCCCTGTCTCAGCTGCCTGCCTCAGACTTGCAAGTCATAACAGACTTTTAATTTTAATTATATCTGAAAAATTTCAAACTGCTCCTAAAATTTTTGATATCCCCACCCCCAACTTAAAAACGTTGCACTGTCCTCGGTGGTACAAAAATAAGATAGAGTAAGGATCAGGATCATACCTAGGCACTCAAGGTGCCAGAGCATCCATATCAGCACGTGGGCCCTCAGATCGGGTCCCACTATCCTCAACAACTGTCTCATTTGGGACTGGATCAACAACCGGTGGGGGAACAACATCAACCCCTTCAACATCAAGAACTGGAGCTCTCGCACCAGCTCCCATAGCTATCTCTCGGACCTGTGTTTGATGGTCCTGCTCATCTTGGATGCTATCAACTCTGGCCTTTTTCTTTGCAGCTCTATTCTATTTCTTCTTTCTCTTCTTTTCTCTTCTCTCTTCTTCAGTCTCTTTAGCACGTACATCTGCTAGGATAACCTAAATATTTGGTACATTGATTATTGGAATTATCGTCTCTATTACTGGCTCATCAATTATCGTTCTCACAGATACTTCTGCGACCATCCTCTTAATCTCAACAATCTTTGTTCTGACATCGGCAATATTAGGCGTCTGTCCACTACCCAAGTGTTGAGTAATCTTTGGATCAAATATATCCAAGCGATCTTGGACTCGTCTATCCTTTGCTTCCAACTGCCGAGTCATCCAACTTCTTACTCCACCCTCCGTATGACTTACCTTCACAGTCAATATTGCTAACTGGGTCACCACTTCAGTCCATGCGGTCTAGGATATCAACATCGCACAAGGAGGCATACTCTGTGGCATGAACTAGACTGGCGGTGGGGCACTGGAAGTACCCACTGCATCCATAGGTGCAGTCGCATTCTGTATACTTGCCTCAGTAGTCTCAAATGTAGCAGGGGCATCTGTCTAATTATCTTGTAGGAACACTCCCGCCATCGCATCTACGACCTACCTCATAGGTCGACCTAATGGGTTAGCTGCATCTCAAATAAGCCTGATATAAAAGTCCTCCTAGCCTCAATCATCTCATCAACCCTGGGTATCTCCAACACTCTTACAACCAAGCATAGTTGTGTGAACATGCACGGGTATGCCAGGAATGCCTTCTGCTCCACAATATCCCTATCTCTCAGCTCTCTAGCCAAGAACTCACCAATATCAATGGCATATCCTATAGTGAAACCACCTATCATCGCAGCTCGGATCGGGCTTAGGACATCATCACCTGTCGTTGGACATAGCCTGTGTCAGGCTATTGTCTACCACGCCTTACCCTCAAATGTGAGAGTACTCTTAATTCTTTATCTTCTGTGAATCACCAATACCACCTGCAACCCAAGTAGTATGCTCACCATGTGCATCTATCCTCTCCGCTATCCATCTGAACATTTCTATTTTATTCTTAGTACCCAATGTTCGGTCAGTGATCTTTCTCATCTCGACCATTCTATAATCTATTTCAGCTGTGCTAGTTGGATCCTGATAATTTGGCCCATATAAAAATCTCCCAATGGTCTGGGAAGAGATATCAACATGCACACTTTGAATCATCAAGGAGGTAATAGGCTCTTCTCTCTTCCACAACATACCCTGTGGATATTGCCGTTGAAGTTCTCTTTTGTATGCGGCATAAAAATCACTAACAAGCACCTTGCTATATTTACCTGGTGCTCTCATCATCCAGTCAAACCCATACTGCCTGAAGCATTCAGCAAACTCAGGTAACTCAACCATCTCTGTAGTATTCATCTGCCTCTCTGGATATAGCACCTTCTTTATCTTACCGCTCCAAAGATTAGACAACCCTGTGTTAAACGTCGGTTGCATACGGGGGTAGTCCCATCATTCTATAATGGGCACCGAAGTAGGGTCCAGTACAAGTGGTGGGTCCTGTCTGTCTATTAGGGTCGCCTCTACTTCTGAACCCCGAGCTTCTTCTGCACTCTTCTCAGCTGAACTAGACTCACTTTCGTCGTCATGATTATTGTCCATAGGCTTTGGTATATGTGGAGGAGAGACAGTTGGGTTCTTTCTTCTTGGCCCTCTTTGTGGTAGTGATTCAGTCTTTTGGGGAAATGCATTCTTCCCTTTCAACTTCACAGGTGCCTTTTCTTTATTTGTCGCTTTCTTAGATATAGTAACGTCATACTCTTCTCCACTGCTTTTCGATGTGGATCTAAACCCAGAAATACTAGATTTCTTACTTTCAATGGGTGCCTACTTGTTCCCCTTTTTAGCTACTGTTTAGATGAGGACGCATTCCTTGGAGGCATTTTCCTGCAAGTACACTAATATTAATAACTAATAAAAGAAAATAAAATAAAAATTAAAGACTAAAGTTCCATGTTCCTTTTATGGAATGAGTATGAGTGATGGGTATTGGTCGTACCCACTGGATACGACTTGTATACTAGATTTATATCCTAGACAGTATATGATCTTTGTTCACTGGTCAGCTTACGACTCCTCCTTACCAGTCGTACCAACTGGTTACGACTCATGACCAACAGTCGTAAGCTGATCAAAAACTTTATTTTATTTTCATTCTTCCTAGGTGGGTATGATAAGTATGTACGAGTCGTAAGGTATGAATATGACTCGTATGGTTGATTCGTATCCATTCTAGAGCTTTAAATTTGTTAGATTTCCATATTGTTAGTGGGTACAAGTCTCATTACGACTTCCATACCGGTGGGTACAAGCAGTAAGGAGTCTCGTATCCACTATAACATAGAAGTCCAACTTTCAAAGTTTGACTCCGATGAAATTCCCAATTTACCCACTACTCTACTCAGTTATATCCGACAATGTAAACATACAAATACGTCAAAAATTCATTTCTAAACCCTAGTTCTTCCCCATTCTCTATCTTCAACATGAAATTCGAAGATAGGGTTCCACAAATCAGTAATAATATACGTTCTATGCAACCCAACTTCTAAAAAACAAGTACTCTTCTATTTCAAGTTGGAAATCAGAGAAAAAAAAGTTCAAAAACTTACTTGCACAATTTGAAGTTTCAAAAGTTGAGTGCTTGATTTTCCTCTCAATTTTGAGTTGGAATGTGCAAACTTTGAAAGATTTGAAGTTAATAGCAGTTGAATCAAGTTAAAAACACTCCAATTTTGTAAATTGAGGTCAAAAATTTGTTGGAGAAATGAGGAAGGTACAAGAAATAAAATCGAGTACCTGATTGGGTGCCCCTCTCCTTTGTTTTGATTGTATTTTGGGCTGGGTTAACCCGAGAAATGACCTGGTAAGTGTAATACCCTGATGATTTCTAGCAAATTTCATCTCAAGAATTCCTAGTATTAGCTTCTAAAGTGAATGATAGTTATTCTATGAGGAATTTTAAAGATTTTCACTTTTTGTCATATGGAAAATTTAATAAGCTTTCCATCATTGTATGATTCGCTCAAATACGATAACCGAGTCAGAAGTTATGACTATTTTAAGTTTTCATCGTAAAACAGTGCCATATAAATCAGTGGTGTTCCGCGCCACAAGAGAAAATGGTATTTGACAAATTCTAGTATGGGTCTGTGATTATGGCGCGTCGCGCCAGGCCCAAATTCAGAATTGTCCTTTTCCAGTGTCTTAGTGCGATTTCCTCGGCGTTGCGCCGAAGTTCCAGGTCGCAAAAGAAGGGGAAACATGATGGCTTCGCATCGCGCCGGGGTTCAGTTCGGAAAAATTTACTGAAATTAAATGACGTGTCTAGGGTTAAAAGGGTCAACTTCCCACCCCTATTTAAGCCCTTTAACACGTGATTCAACCACTTTTCACCCAAAATACACTTTCTTCTCTCAAGTTTCTCTTAAGAAAAATCTAGGATTTCTATTGGGGATTCAAATTCAAGAAGATTTCTGTCACGCCCCAAATCCCATTGGAGCGGACTGGCACCCGTAACCGAGGAGGCCCGGGAGAACCCGTTCATAACCTATACTTTCACACTTACATTACTTATGAAAATTAGAAATTTGGGCAGCACTTCGTTGTAAATAGAAGAAAACAGTACCTGTATCAGCCCAGTAGACACGCATATATATATATACATAAACAGTAATTGGCCGTCAGAGCCATCACGTCTATCAACCAAACACTCCTATGGCTGTACAATATGTCTACAAAAGCCTCTACATAGATACACAACTGAGTTAGGGTCGGGACAAACTCCCGCCCACAAAAGACTTTTATAGAAATACCAAAAGTACATATAGAAACGACTTGGGATGCCCCGAAACAACTGGAGCTCACCACTATCAACAGAATGTCCTGGCTCTTACTGCGGAGGTGTACGACCTGAAGTACCCGTTCCTGCAGGCATGAATATAGGTCCCCCGTGAGGGACGTTAGTACGGAAATATGTACTGAGTATGTAAGGCAGTGAGTATCAAGATGAGATACAAAAGATCAACAGAACCCAGATACCAGTGAATAAACAGTATGAGTAGACCACACTTAAAAGAGCTGATGGGATACCTGCACATTACTTTCATATCATTACTTCCCGTATTCCTTATCAATACATAACATATGTCATACAATGGCCAACTGATCAGTGGTACTAATACAATACATCAGGGACCACCCCTGGAATAGCATATATACATAATCTTTATAATACAATGGCCAACTGATCAGCGGTACTAATACAATACATCATATCATCAATTTAAAATAAAGACATTCCATTTCTTAATTCAATTAATCTTTGAGATTGGTTACTTTGTGGTCACACCTTATGGAACTTGAAACCATGATACCTCAATAGGAAAAACATGTAAATAGGTAATCAATATCATGAAAATGAAGTAGAGAATCATGGATACCTCATTAAACCATTTCGGAGTCAACAATAGTATATGGACATTTTTTTGACTAGTCGGACATCTTAAAAGTGAAAACAAGTTCAATTGGTGGTGTCGAAGATCAAATGATGTTATTATGTGTCATGTGTCGTAGGACAATGTTGGAAGCTTACTTGAGAGTGCCATGGGTCATTATTCATGCCAAAGATTAGATAGAGTATGTCTTACATACCTTGATATAACCACTTCAATACAAGTCCAACTTGACTTCCCGTACTCTTCGAACACTTATCTACAATAAGTCATTTGTGGCAAACTAGTATTAGCAACCAAACCTTAACATTTAGGTATTAACTTCACCAAATAATGTCTAGGAAGTAATCCTTTAACTCATCAATAAGAGTGCTACATACATCCTCTTATACTCTTATTACATTCACATATCATGCATTTTCATGCAATATCCCTCAAGATCACTCTTAGCCTTTATTTCCCCTCTTAATCACCATCCAATACCAACATGATCACTAGGCATACATAACCACTAATATAATGATGTATCACCATAATTCATCCTCCATAATCCAATACAACAACTTCCATAATTTACTACAACAATTTATACAAAACAATTCATAACTATGTTTCTAGTTATCTTCCAACATCAAGACAATACTCATAATCCTTTATCAATACTTATTCATGGATAAGAATCAAGAATAAACAATATTCATACCTTAACAATGAACTCTTGTATTTAGAATCCTCCTTACATAACCATGGGGTGCTTCTCGAAGCTTTCGAGATGGTGAACACAACTACGGAACCAATTCGAATTTTCTACGGTTGAATCACAAAATATTTGAAGTTGAAATTAGGCTAGGGTTTCACCTTCTCTTAATAATTGGATGATATATGATATATATGAGGCTAAGTGTATTTTTATAAAGACCAATTTTCGTCCAAGAGGTAATAGAAAATGACCATTTTGCCCTAAAAATTTAAATAAATCCGAATCTGTCCCCAGTGGACAGTTTTGACAGGCTGAAGTAAATCGATCATAACTCTTTGCTCCAGTATCGGATTTGGGTGAAACCAATTGCATTGGAAATATAATTCAAAGGGATTTCATTTTCATATAAAGTATACCACCTAGTTCTTCCTGTACAAGGAGTTATGGTCGTTTAAAGTTGACCCAAAAATCTGTCCCAAAATTCTGTTTTTTTTTTGTTAGGCTGTAGTAAAATGGGTATAGATCCTTACTCAGACATTGGATTTTGATGAAACCAATTTCATCGGAAATAAGACT
Source organism: Capsicum pubescens (assembly GCA_030864215.1). NCBI lineage: Eukaryota > Viridiplantae > Streptophyta > Magnoliopsida > Solanales > Solanaceae > Capsicum > Capsicum pubescens. The sequence continues at coordinate 86,267,911 of CM061543.1, forward strand.
CTCGGAGATTTTCGTCGATATATAGCAGCTCACACAGTTCTTTTTGTACAAGGAGTTATGATCGTCTAAAGTTGATCCAAAGAAAATTGCCTAGCTGCAGTAATTTTCCTGCAGATTTACTGTTCACAGGCTTCCCGGCCACCGTTTTGAAATTTCGAATGTGCTCGCTTATATGAAATACTCCTCTGTTTTGGGCAAACTTTATATCGTTGGAAATCTTATTCCAATACCTACACATACAACTATTGACGGGATACTTCCGAACACCATAAACTTAATTTAACCCATACGCAAGCCTTTAGGACTCCATATAATCGCGATAAGTGTACGAAAAAATTTACGGGGTGTTACATTCTCCCCCCCTTAAGAACATTCGTCCTCGAATGTTAGCATAGTTACTCAATTAAGACATGTCCAAGCTTACAATTAACATATTCATCATCATAACATACTTGCATAAAAATAAACACTTACTTGTTATTGTTCTTCTTCCGTCTCATGAACTTCCTCCTCATCGTTGAATAGGTAAGGGTACTTAATCTTCATCTCTTCCTCGGCTTCCCATGTGATCTCCTCAACTTGTTGATTCCTCCAAAGTACTTTTACCGATGCTATCTCTTTATTCCTTATCTTTTTAATTTGGCGATCAAGAATAGCAATAGGCATTTCTTCAAAAGTGAGATCTTCTGTAACTTGTACATCTTCCATAGTAGTGATGTGCGATGGATCTCCGATGTACTTGCGAAGCATCGAAACATAAAATATGGGATGAACTGCTGACAGCTCTTGAGGTAGCTCTAACTCATAAGCAACTTGTCCAAATCTTTGAATGATCTTGTACGGACCTATGTATCGTGGACTTAACTTTCCTTTCTTGCCAAACCTCATCACTCCTTTCATTGGTGATACCTTCAAGAATACCCAATCGTCGATAGAAAACTCAAGTCCTCTTCTTCTAACATCCGCATAAGATTTGTGTCGACTTTGAGCTGTTTCAAGCCGTTGTTGGATCACTTTAACCTTATCCATTGCTTGATAAACAAGATCCAGTCCAAACAAGACCGCATCACCTGCTTCAAACCATCCTATTAGCGATCTACACTTTCTTCCATACAATGCTTTATATGGTGCCATTTTGATACTTGAATGATAGCTATTATTGTAGGCAAACTCGATAAGAGGTAGGTGATCATCCCAGTTGCCTTTGAAATCTAATACACATGCTCGTAGCATATCTTCAAGTGTCTGGATGGTACGTTCCGCTTGTCCGTCCTTCTGAGGATGAAAAGCCGTACTTAGATTTACTTGTGTCCCCAAACTCCTTTGAAAAGACTTCCAGAAATTCGCGGTAAATTGGGCTCCTCGATCAGATATAATGGAAATTGGAACTCCATGTAACCGAACGATCTCCTTAATATACAACTTCGCATACTCTTCCGCCGTATAAGTTGTCTTAACTGGTAAGAAGTGCGCGGATTTGGTAAGCCTATCAATGATCACCCATATGGAATCAAACTTCCGAAATGTACGAGGCAAACCCGTGATGAAATCCATATTGATCTTGTCCCACTTCCAGACGGGAAGATCTATACATTGCATGTAACCACCGGGTTTCTGGTGTTCTACTTTGACTCTTTGACAATTCGGACATTCAGCTACAAATTCGGCAATATTCTTCTTCATGTCATTCCACCAATATATTGCTTTCAAATCTTGATACATCTTAGTCGACCCTGGATGGATGGAATACCTTGAACAATGTGCTTCTGTCATAATTCTCTTTCTTAGCTCGACTACATCAGGTACACATAAACGACTCTGACACTGAAGCACTCCTTCTCGCGTAAGCTCAAATGCCTTTGTCGTGCCACTCTGCACATCCTCCTTAAGCAACAATAAAATTGGATCTGCATACTGCTTCTCTTTCACTTCAGTCATCAATGAAGATTCCGCTGCAGTACGTACAATAACCTCTTCATCTGGAGTTTTGAGAAGTCAAACTCCCAAATTAGCTAGTTGGTGAAGATCCTTAATCATCCCCTTCTTTCCTATAGATGCTATTGTAGACTTATGACTCAGTGCATCCGCTACCACATTCGCTTTCCCTGGATGATACAAGATATCAACATCGTAATCTTTCAACAATTCAAGCCATCTCCGCTGCCTCAAGTTTAGATCTTTATGACTGAAGATATATTGCAGGCTCTTATGATCGGTATATATGTCAACATGAACCCTATATAAGTAGTGGCGCCATATCTTCAAAGCAAATACAACTGCAGCTAGCTCAAGATCATGCGTGGGATAATTCCTCTCATGTGGTCGCAACTGTCTAGAGCCATAGGATATTACTCTACCATGTTGCATTAATACGCATCCTAAGCCAATTCTCGAAGCATCACAGTACACTGCATACCCTTCTGTGCCTTCAGGAAGCACCAATACCGGTGTAGAAGTCAACTTGCTCTTCAGATCTTGGAAACTATTTTCACAGGCATCATTCCATTGAAACTTGGAGGTTTTATGCGTCAACTTAGTCAAGGGTGTAGAAATAGAAGAAAAACCTTCAACAAACCTTCTATAATAACCTGCCAACCCGAGGAAACTACGAATCTCTGTAGGCGTCGTGGGTCTTGGCCAATTCTTCACAGCCTCAATCTTCTTAGTGTCAACTTTTATGCCTTCACTGGATACAATATGGCCCAAAAATGCCACTGACTTGAGCCAAAACTCACATTTAGAAAACTTCGCATACAGCTTACGATCACGAAGAATCTGCAACGCCTGCCTTAAGTGATTAACATGATCCTCTTCTGATCTAGAGTAGACCAGTATATCATCTATGAAAACTATCACGAACACATCTAGAAACGGCTTAAACAGCCTATTCATCAGATCCATAAAAACTGCGGGTGCATTTGTCAGCCCGAATGACATAACCAGGAATTCATAATGACCATACCGTGTTCGGAAAGCTGTCTTGGGTATATCTTTATCCTTGACTCTCACTTGATGATAGCCTGATCTCAAGTCAATCTTGGAAAAACACTGGGCACCCTGCAACTGGTCAAATAAATCATCAATTCGGGGAAGAGGGTATTTATTCTTGATAGTCACCTTATTCAATTGCCGATAGTCAATACACATCCTCAGCGAACCATCTTTCTTACGCACAAACAATACTGGTGCTCCCCAAGGGGACATACTAGGCCTTATGAATCCCTTCTCTAGCAAATCTTTCAATTGCTCTTTCAATTCTCGCAATTCTGCTGGGGCCATTCTATATGGAGGAATGAAGATTGGTTGGGTGCCTGGTATTACATCAATACCAAACTCTACTTCTCGTTCAGGAGGTAAGCCTGGAAGATCTTTAGAGAATACATCAGGAAATTCATTTACCACTGGTACAGTGTGAAGATCCGGTGATTCCGATTCCGTATTCTTTACTCTAACTAAATGACATATCTCCCTTGGAAATCATTTTTCTCGCTTTGAAATAAGAAATAAATCTACCTCTTGGTGCGCCAATCTTACCTTGCCATTCAATAACTGCTTCATCAGGAAAATGTAAATACATCTTTTTCGTACAACAGTCAATTTTGGCATAACAAGACGCCAACCAATCCATACCCATTATAACATCAAAATCTACCATTTCTAGTTCCACAAGATTGGCCATCGTGTCTCGACCACACACAGTTACTACACAATCTTTATAAACTCTTCTAGCAATAATAGATTCCCCAATCGGGGTAGACACTTCCAACGGTTTATCTAACAATTTGGGGGTCCTTTTGAACTTTCCAGCAACCAAGGGAGTAACATATGATAATGTAGAACCGGGATCAATTAGAGCATATACATCAAATGAAAATATGGACAACGTACCCGTAACCACATCTGGGGAAGCCTCTAGATTCTGTCGATCCGCTAAAGCATAAGTGCAATTCTGAGTCCCGCTGGAACTGGCGACTCTTGTTTCATTTCTAGCGTGACCCGCAGGTCGTGCGCCCCTACCAGAATAAGATACCGGTGACGATGATGCAACAGCTGATCTCGAAGGTCGTGCTACACCACCTGCGCCCCTTCGTGGGCATTCTCTCATCATATGCCCCATCATACTGCACCAATAACAAACATTTGTTCCCATTCGACATACGCCCATATGATGCTTTCCGCATCGATTACATATCTCTTGAGAAGGTCTCGATTGGCTCATGTTCCCTTGCCCACGATAACCCACTGATCGCGAACTATGACCCTCACTTCTTTGCCCAAATTGACTGCCTCTGAACCCCTGATGCTGTGGTGGAGCACTAGCTGCAGAATAAGAAAATAATGGCCTAGGTGGTCTAGCAGAAAATTGAGGTCTAAAACCTCCCTGTGGCGCCATAAACTGCCCTGTAGATTTGGCCCTCTTAGAAGACCCGCTTTCAAATTCCTGTGTTCTTCTTCTTTGCCTCTGATCTTCCATTTTTTGTGCAAATGCTTGGATCCTAGCTATATCCATGTCTTTATTTAGTGCAGCAATAGTACAATCCTAACCAAATACAGATCCAATCCATTCACATACCGATGAACTCTGTCATCCATAGTAGCTATAACATTAGGAGCATATCTGGACAAGGAATTAAATCGAAGACTATACTCCCTCACACTTGTATGACCTTGTCGAAGATTTAAGAACTGATCCGCACGAGCCTGACGAGTCTCATATGGAAGATAATGATCAATAAATGCCTCTTTGAACTCTTTCCAAGTAGCTGGGGGTGCATCAATGCCCCTTGACCGTTTCCAGTCTTCATACCAATATATAGCCTCACCTTTGAATCTATACGCGGCTAACTCCACTGTCTCTCTGCCCGATACATGAATCACCTCTAGGGCCCTTTGGATCTGATCAACAAAGTCTTGCGGATCTTCATTAAGATCGGATCCGGTAAAAGTAGGCGGATCCATCTTAAGAAAATCTTGCGTCCGAAGACTAGCCGCCCTATCAGTACCGCTAGAACACGCGGCAGGAATGGCTTGCCCTTGGACTTTCCCAACAACTATACGAGTCAAAAGTTGCACTGCATTTCTAAGATCTTGATCAACAACATTAATAGGTGGCTCTCAGGATATAGTTCTCCTCCCCCTTATTTCTTCCGGACTGGGGGAAGTTTCTGATGCATGCTCAGCTGGAGCCTTACTTTGATTAGCTGGTATAGTGGGTGACTTACTAGTCCCCTCTCCGGCAGCCACATCTACTTGCTTACCGGTATTCTTGCTTCTGGTAACTGGCATCATTACTATAATAAGAGAAACAAATGGATCCAGTGGTCAACTATGACTTCATATACAATATAAGCTCTATCGCACAATCTAAGACATGAAGAAAAAAAACAATTCCTAAATGTCCATAGCCTCCTGTTTATAGATGTGGTGCACAACACACCGATAAACAAGACTCTATGTAGACACGGCTTTGTAGACTCACTAGGACGAACCTCTCTGATACCACTTTTGTCACGCCCCAAATCCCATTGGAGCGGACTAGCACCCGTAGCCGAGGAGGCCCGGGAGAACCCGTTCATAACCTATACTTTCACACTTACATTACTTATGAAAATTAGAAATTTGGGCAGCACTTCATTGTAAATAGAAGAAAATAGTACCTGTATCAGCCCAGCAGACACGCATATATATATACATAAACAGTAATTGGCCGTCAGAGCCATCACGTCTATCAACCAAACACTCCTATGGCTGTACAATATGTCTACAAAAGCCTCTACATAGATACACAACTGAGTTAGGGTCGGGACAAACTCCCGCCCATAATAGACTTTTATACAAATACCAAAAGTACATATAGAAATGACTTGGGATGCCCCGAAACAACTGGAGCTCACCACTATCAACAGAATGTCCTGGCTCTTACTGCGGAGGTGTACGACCTGAAGTACCCGTTCCTGCAGGCATGAATACAGGTCCCCCGTGAGGGACGTCAGTACAGAAATATGTACTGAGTATGTAAGGCAGTGAGTATCAAGATGAGATACAAAAGATCAACAGAACCTAGATACCAGTGAATAAACAGTATGAGTAGACCATACTTAAAAGAGCTGATGGGATACCTGCACATTACTTTCATATCATTACTTCCCGTATTCCTTATCAATACATAACATATGTCATACAATGGCCAACTGATCAGTGGTACTAATACAATACATCAGGGACCACCCCTGGAATAGCATATATACATAATCTTTATAATACAATGGCCAACTGATCAGTGGTACTAATACAATACATCATATCATCAATTTAAAATAACGACATTCCATTTCTTAATTCAATTAATCTTTGAGATTGGTTACTTTGTGGTCACACCTTATGGAACTTGAAACCATGATACCTCAATAGGAAAAACATGTAAATAGGTAATCAATATCATGAAAATGAAGTAGAGAATCATGGATACCTCATTAAACCATTTCGGAGTCAACAATAGTATATGGACATTTTTTTGACTAGCCGGACATCTTAAAAGTGAAAACAAGTTCAATTGGTGGTGTCGAAGATCAAATGATGTTATTATGTGTCATGTGTCGTAGGACAATGTTGGAAGCTTACTTGAGAGTGCCATGGGTCATTATTCATGCCAAAGATTAGATAGAGTATGTCTTACATACCTTGATATAACCACTTCAATACAAGTCCAACTTGACTTCCCGTACTCTTCGAACACTTATCTACAATAAGTCATTTGTGGCAAACTAGTATTAGCAACCAAACCTTATCATTTAGGTATTAACTTCACCAAATAATGTCTAGGAAGTAATCCTTTAACTCATCAATAAGAGTGCTACATACATCCTCTTATACTCTTATTACATTCACATATCATGCATTTTCATGCAATATCCCTCAACATCACTCTTAGCCTTTATTTCCCCTCTTAATCACCATCCAATACCAACATGATCACTAGGCATACATAACCACTAATATAATGATGTATCACCACAGTTCATCCTCCATAATCCAATACAACAACTTCCATAATTTACTACAACAATTTATACAAAACAATTCATAACTATGTTTCTAGTTATCTTCCAACATCAAGACAATACTCATAATCCTTTATCAATACTTATTCATGGATAAGAATCAAGAATAAATAATATTCATACCTTAACAATGAACTCTTGTATTTAGAATCCTCCTTACATAACCATGGGGTGCTTCTCGAAGCTTTCGAGATGGTGAACAAAACTATGGAACCAATTCGAATTTTCTACGGTTGAATCACAAAATATTTGAAGTTGAAATTAGGCCAGGGTTTCACCTTCTCTTAATAATTGGATGATATATGATATATATGAGGCTAAGTGTATTTTTATAAAGACCAATTTTCGTCCAAGAGGTAATAAAAAATGACCATTTTGCCCTAAAAATTTAAATAAATCCGAATCTGTCCCCAGTGGACAGTTTTGACAGGCTGAAGTAAATCGATCATAACTCTTTGCTCCAGTATCTTATTTGGGTGAAACCAATTGCATTGGAAAGATAATTCAAAGGGATTTCATTTTCATATAAAGTATACCACCCATTTCTTCCTGTACAAGGATTTATGGTCGTTTAAAGTTGACCCAAAAATCTGTCCCAAAATTCTGTTTTTTTTTTGATAGGCTGTAGTAAAACGGGTATAGCTCCTTACTCAGACATTGGATTTGGATGAAACCAATTTCATCGGAAAGAAGACTCTCGGAGATTTTCGTTGATATATAGAAGATCACACAGTTCTTTTTGTACAAGGAGTTATGATCGTCTAAAGTTGATCCAAAGAAAATTGCCTAGCTGCAGTAATTTTCCTGCAGATTTACTGTTCACAGGCTTCCCGGCCACCGTTTTGAAATTTCGAATGTGCTCGCTTATATGAAATACTCCTCTGTTTTGGGCAAACTTTATATCATTGGAAAGCTTATTCCAATACCTACACATACAACTATTTACGGGATACTTCCGAACACCATAAACTGAATTTAACCCATACGCAAGCCTTTAGGACTCCATATAATCGCGATAAGTGTACGAAAAAATTTACGGGGTGTTACAATTTCACCATCAATCTTTATGAAATCACGAACTAAGGTATGCATAGTGTTCATTCATAGATTACTTTCATCCATGAAGCCCAAGAATCCCTTTTCTAAATTCAAGTTATGGATTTTATTATAAATTTCATGATTGGTCTACTTTTGTTCATGTTGATAATGAGTAATTGAATTGTATTCCATGAATGAGTGTTAAATTCTATATGGGTTGATTTGTATCAGTATAGATTCATGAAACCCTAGGACTAAACCCTTGAATGATTAAATTGGTATTGAATCGCGATAATTAATTGTTGTATGATGTTGTTTACACATTCTATGCCTACTATGTGTTTGGTTGAATACCTAGATGAAGGGAAAGTGTCTAATTATCATGATATCATGACAACGCCATGTACGTACAAGCTTATGCCTATCACATGTTTGATGAAATGCTTCAGTAAATGTATTATGATGATTATTATGTATTCAAGTAAGTCATGCTTTGTCAGTTTCCTTCTATCGAGTCCTGGGGGTACTCGTACCCAAAACATTAGTTGTGTACCTAGATCTATGTCATGTTTTCACGATACTCTCAGTCATCCTATGAATCTTTTAACTTTAGATAGTCTTATGACTCAGGTAAAATCTCCATGATCTCATGACTCAGTCAGTTGTCAGATATCAGTAGTATTTCGTCAGTCAACGAAACTTAGTAACTCAGCTCATGTTCAGATCAGTAAATCACATTCAGTATCTATTAAAATGAAAGTAGGAATTAGCACCGAGTGAACCCAAGAATGGGGACACACACTATCAGATGAGGGTGTGATCCTTAGAAGTCATACTTGCATTCCAGAACTATGTAGCCAGCATAGGTTGAGACATCAACACTGTCTGATGAGGGTTGATGAGGTGGATAAACACTGTCAGATAAGGGCCCCACCATTCTCTTTTGGGGACACTATCAGATAAGGGTCGCCCATAACTTTTCCTTACCAGTGGTGCGGTATTGACACCCTTCCAATTGGGGTTATAGATTGGACCCCAACTCATCCATAAAGGCGTATCAGGGGAATATCGGTTAGATAACTACTTCCCACAGTTTTATTTTATAGAATTAGGACTATCAAATACAGTCAACTCAGAGATAGTACAGAATTCAGATAGTTCCTTCAGATTCAGGATTGTCAGATATAGTATGGAACTCAGATAGTTCCATCAAATTTAGGACTGTCAGATACAGTCACCCATGTTATCAATTACATTAAGATATAGCTATTTATGCTATCAGTTATATAAGTTATTAGTATGTCATGTCATCAGTCTTCAGATTTAGTAATCACGATATCACAGTGTCAATTATAGTTACATATTTATGTATACATTCTCACATTCATGTTAGACAGTCAGCTAGCATTATTCATGCATGTTAACCCTTGCATTAGCCTACCTTATATGTATACTCAGTACATTCCATTATGCTGACGCATTTGTGCTATGGTGCTTTCTTTTTTATGTTACACCATAGGTTCAGAGACATGAGTTCCAGATCAACAGTAGATTCCAGTTTCAGCAGTTAGAGTTAGAAGTGAGTCCTTATCATTCGAGGACATGATTATTTCTCTATTATCTTATTAATTAGTTTATTAGTTGGAGTTAGTTGGGGACATGTCCTATTAACTCCTTACTCAGATAGTTCAGTCAGTTAGAGGCTTTCTAGACTATTACATTCAGACTTCAGTATGTTCAACTTTGTATTACCACACAGATGTTATATTATTCGATTTATGTTCAGTATTGAACCTTATGGCCTTTCAGTGCATGTTTTTGCATTATTCAGTATTTTATGCAGTATACAGGTATAGATATCAGTCATGGGTTAGCTCATGGTCATTCGGGGTCATGAGCACCGTGTAGCATTCTGGTTTAGCAAATCTGGGTGTTACAAACTTAGTATCAGAGCCTAAGATTAAATAGAGTCCTAGGAAGTCTGAAAGACGCATCTAGTAGAGTCTTGTACATGAGTGTGTTGCGTGCCACATTTATGTATAGGAGGCTATAAGATATGTTAGGAAAAATTTCCCCTCTTTCAGTATTCATGTCATGTCAGTGAGCATAATCTCAAGTCAATCTCTCAGTCTAATCTGTTTCTCCCTTTCTTCTACAGAACATGCCTCCTAAAAGAAGAAATAGAAATCAGTCAGCCCCTCAGCCCGAATATCTTTTAGGCGATCATGTTTCTCATGTAGAGTTCTGAGCTGCATTCACTACTCTTGCTAACTCAGTTGCTGCTCAAAATGAACGGCCAACAGTCATTCTAGCTAACCCAGTGGCAAATTCAGCCGCAACTAAGATTCGAGACTTCACCCGAATGAATCCTCCATCCTTTATCGGGTCTAAGGTAGATGAGGACCCTTAGGAATTCCTAGATCAGGTGCAGAAGGTGAAAAACATCATGGGGGTGAATACTATTGAGAGTGATGAGATAACTGCATATTAGTTATAGGATATTGCTCACACTTGGTTCAAGCAGTGGAATTCAGAGAGGGAGGATGATGCAGGGCCAGTTGAGTGGGAGGAGTTTGCGTTTGCTTTTCTCGATAGATTCTTTCCCCCAGATCTTAGGAAAGCTAAGGTGTTACAATTCATCAACCTCAGGTAGGGCAATATGACAATGAAAGAGTATTCTCTTAAGTTTACTCAATTAGCTAGATATGCCTCTCATGTGGTTGTAGACAATAGAGCCAAGATGAGTAAGTTCGCTTTAGGGGTGAATGATAACGTGGTTAATGAGTGCAGATCCGCCATGCTGAATAGTGACATGACTTTAGCCAGGATTATGACCCATGCTCAGTAGATAGAGGAGTAGAATATTAAGCAGAGGGAGAAGCAGAATAAGAGAGCGAAGATAGGTAGTTTCAACTTCGCTTAGCCTAAGTCAGAAGGAGGAAACCATTCTCAATTTCATCTTAAGTCATCAGTTCCAACTCCTTCTTCAGCCAGTGCTTCAGTTCTTAAGTTCAGCGAGGGTAAGAAATATAGAGCGCCAGGATCTAAGTCCCAGGGCAGTGTTAGCAGTACCCACACCTATCCTCCTTGCCAGACTTGTGGCAAGCACCATCAGGGTATTTTCAGAGCTGGCAGCGGTATTTTTTTCGGATGTGGCAAGCCAGTCCATAGAGTCAGAAAATGCCCTCAGTCAGGTTATCAGAGTCATCTACGCTCCTCAGCTCAGTCCGGTTTCCCAAATCAGCAGGGTGCCACCACCAGTGCTACTAGCGGGCAGTGACCAAATAGACTACATACTCTTCAGACCCGACAAGATTAGGAAATTTCTCCTGATGTAGTTACTAGTACATTACAGATCTTTCATGTGCATGGTTACGCTTTGCTAGATCCAGGAGCTTCCTTGTCTTTTGTTACTCCCTATATAGCAGTTGATTTTGGAATCAGTCCCAAAATTCTAGCAGAGCCCTTCTTAGTCTCTACCACAGTGGGCAAAACTATCATAGCCCAGCGGGTATACAAGAACTGCCCGGTTATGATATTTCAGAAAGTCACTTCAGCAGACTTAGTCGAATTAGAGATGACTGATTTTGATGTCATTATCGGCATGGATTGGCTTCATTCTTTATATGCCACAGTCGACTGCAGAAATAGAATAGTTCAGTTTTAGTTTCCAAATAAACCCGTTCTTGAGTGGAAGGGTAGTGTATCCGCTTTCAGGGGTCAGCTTGTTTCCTAACTTCGGCCAAGGAAAATGATATCTAAAGGATGTGTCTATTATTTTGTTCGAATTAAGGACACTAGTTCCGAAACTCCCAGCCTTGAATCAGTCCTAGTAGTGAATGAATATTTAGATGTCTTTCCTGAAGATCTTCCAGGAATTCCTCCCGAAAGGGAAATAGACTTCGGCATTGATCTTCTTCTAAATACTCAACATATATCTATTCTTCCATACAGAATGACACCAGTAGAACTCAGAGAACTGAAAGAACAATTGAAGGATCTCTTAGATAAGGGATTCATCAGGCCCAACATTTCCTCGTAGGGCATTCCAGTATTATTCGTGCGCAAGAAAGATGGTTCTCTCAGAATGTGTGTAGACTACCGTCAACTCAATAAGGTCACGGTCAAGAACAAGTATTCTCATCCCAAAATTGATGACCTGTTTGACCAACTTCAGGGTGCCAGTTATTTGTCTAAGATAGACCTCAGATCCGGCTATCATCAGCTCAGAGTTAGAGAATGTGACATTTCAAAAATAGCTTTCCGTACTTGGTATGGTCACTTTGAATTCATAGTCATGTCATTTGGTCTTACCAATGCCCCATGAGATTTCATGGACTTGATGAACCACGTGTTCAAAAAGTACTTGGACATGTTCGTCATAGTCTTCATAAATGATATTCTAGTCTATTTCTGCACTGAGCGCGATCATGCAGACCATCTCAGAATAGTACTTCAGACTCTCAGAGATCATCAGCTATTCTACAAATTTAGTAAGTGCAAATTTTGGCTAAGGTCAGTAGCATTCCTTGGTCACATCATTTTCGGTGATGGCATTAGAGTTGATCCTCAAAAGACTGAAGCAGTAAGAAATTGGCCCAAACCTATCTCTCCATCAGATATTAGGATTTTCTTAGGTTTGGATGGCTATTGTAGACAGTTTGTTGAGGGATTTTATTCTATTGTATCCCCTATGTCCAGATTGACTCAGAAGAAAGTCAAGTTTCAGTGGTCAGATCCTTGCGAGAAGAGTTTTCAGGAGTTGAAGATTCGACTCACCTCAGCTCCAATTTTAACTCTTTCAGATGGTCCAGATGGGTTCGTAGTGTATTTTGATGCATCCATAGTAGGTTTGGGTTGTGTCCTCATGCAACATCATAAGGTCATAGCCTACGCCTCTAGACAGCTTAAGCCCCACAAGAAAAATTACCCTACTCATGATCTTGAGTTAGCAGCCATAGTATTTTCCCTAAAGATTTGGAGGCATTATCTATACGGTGTTCATGTAGATGTCTTCACAGATCATAAGAGTCTTCAGTTTGTCTTTTCTCAAAAAAATCTCAATCTTCGTTAGAGAAGGTAGTTAGAGCTCTTGAAAGACAATGACATGAGTGTCCTCTATCATCTAGGCAAGGCTAACGTAGTGGCTTCCTCTCTCAGTAGGCTATCCATGGGTAGTGTTTCTCATGTTAAGGACAGTAAGAAGAAATTATCTCAGGAAGTCCATCAGCTTGCCAGACTAGGTGTTTGCTTAGTCGATACAGATGAGGGTAATATATGGGTTCAGAGTAGTTCAGAATTATCTCCAGTTTCTAAGGTGAAAGAAAAGCAAGATAGAGATCCCAGCCTTGTCAAGTTGAAAGAGTCAGTTCAGGATCAGAAAGTAGAGGTTTTCTCCCAAGGGGGAGATGGTGTTTTGCGTTGTCAGGATCATCTCTGTGTTCTAGATATAGATGACTTAAGGCAGTAAATTCTTGCAGAAGCGCATGGTGCACGCTACTCTATTCATCCAGAGGCCATAAAGATGTACTGCGACTTGCGAGAAATCTATTGGTGGAGTGGGATGAAGAGAGATATTGCAGAGTTTATGGTTAAGTGCTCTACATGTCAGCAAGTTACAATAGAGCATCAGAAGCCTAGTGGGCCCATGTAGAAGTTCAATATTTCTACTTGGAAGTGGGAAGTTGTGAATATGGACTCCGTGACGGGTTTGCCTCGAACTCGTCGTTATCATGATTCAGTCTGGGTCATTGTAGACAGAATGACCAAATCAACTTATTTCCTTCCAGTTCATACATCTTATTCAGCCGAGGATTACGCCAAGCTCTACATCAAGGAGATGGTCATATTACATGGTATTCCGTTGTCTATTATCTTAGACAGAGGTATCCAGTTTACCTCTTATTTCTGGAAAGCATTACAAAAGGGTCTCGGTACCCAAGTTTATCTCAGTACAACCTTTCATCCTCAGACAGATGGTTAAGCAAAAAGGACCATTCAGATATTAGAAGATATGCTAAGGGCGTGTGCAATCGATTTCAAGGGAAGTTGGGATTACCACTTACCTTTGATTGAGTTTGTATACAATAACAGTTATCATTCCAGTATTCGAATGAGTCCATTTGAAGATCTCTATGGTAGGAGTTATAGATCTCCAATTGGTTGGTTCAAAGCTAGTGAGGCCTCAGTCATACGGCCTAACTTAATATTCGATGCCTTAGAAAAAGTCCAACTGATTAGAGAAAGATTCTGGGCTGCTCAGAGCCGACAGAAGTCTTATGCAGATGTTCACAGAAAAGATCTCGAGTTTGAGATTGGTGACTATGTCTATCTAAAGATCTGTCCCATGAGGGGAGTGAAGAGATTCGGCAAGAAGGGAAAGCTCAATCCTCGATATGTCGGTCCCTTCAATATTCACAATCGCTTTGGCAAGGTAGCCTATGAGCTTGAATTACCTTCAGATCTAGCCTCAGTTCATACAGTCTTTCATATCTCTTTGCTCAAGAAGTGCATAGGTGACCCCTCAGTTGTAGTCCCTATTCAGAGCATTGATGTTCAGAACACTCTCTCTTATAAAGAGATTCCAGTCGAAATCTTAGACTATCAGACTCGTAGATTGAGGAACAAAGAATTCCCTCTAGTTAAGGTTCTTTGGCGAAATCAGTCCGTCGAGGGAGCTACTTGGGAAACAGAGGCAACATGTGTACCAAGTATCCTCGCCTCTTCTTCACCAACTCAAATCAATCTCAAGGTAACAATTCTCATTAAGCTTACTCAGTTTCATGTTTAGTGTTCATCACGAACTTGGTATTCAGTTTTATGTTCATGTTCCCAGTATAAACTTGGTATCAAGTACCATTGCATATTCAGTCATGCATTCATATATATGTTTAGTTATATAATATGCATTAGAAATACATTCTCATTATGAGAAACTTAGTTCTTTGGAACATTCAGTCATGCATTCATGAATCAGTTACACATGCATCAGATATGTATGTTCAGTAGGTTATGTTCAGCTTGTCAGTCATGAGATCATGTTCAAGTTATTCATGTTTAGTTCATGTTCAGCTTATTGTTTTCCCTCTCAGTCAGTCTCATTTGAGGACAATGTTCTCAAGGGGGAGATATTGTAATACCCCAAATATTTTTAGCAAATTTTATCCCAAGAATGCCTAGTATTAGCTTCTAAAGTGAATGATAATTATTCCATGAGGAATTTTCAATATTTTTACTTTTTTTATGTGTAAAATTCAATAAGCTTTCCATCGATATATGATTCGCTCAAATCCGATAACCGAGTCAGAATTTACGACTATTTTAAGTTCCCGTCGTAAAATAGTGTCATATTAGTCAGTGGCGCGCCGCGCCACAAGAGGAAATGGCATTTGGAAAATTCCAGTATGGGTCCACAATTATGGCGCGTTGCGCCAGGGCCCAAATTCAGAATTGTCCTTTTCTAGTGTCTTAGCGCGATTTTCTACGCGTCGCGCCAAAGTTCCAAGTCGCAAAAGAAGGGGCAACGTGATGGTTCCACGTCGCGCCAGAGGTTCATTTTGGGAAAATTTACTAAAATTAATGATGCGTCCAGGGTTAAAAGGGTCAACTTCCCACCCCTATTTAAGCCCTTTAACACGTGATTCAACCACTTTTCACCAAAAATACACTCTCTTCTCTCAAGTTTCTCTCAAGAACAAGCTAGGGTTTCTATTGGGGATTCAAATTCAAGAAGTTTTCACCATCAATCTTCACGAAATCATGAACTAAGGTATGCATAGTGTTCATTCATGGACTTCTTTCATCCATGAATCCCAAGAATCCTTTTTCTAAATTCAAGTTATGGATTTTCTTATAAATTTCATGATTGGGCTGCTTTTGTTCATGTTGATAATGAGTAATTGAATTGTATTTCATGAATGAGTGTTAAATTCCATATGAGTTGATTTGTATCGGTATAGATTCATGAAACCCTAGGACTAAACCCTTGAATGATTAAATTGGAATTGAATCGCGACAATTAATTGTTGTATGATGTTGTTTACACATTCTATGCCTATTATGTGTTTGGTTGAATACCTAGATGAAGGGAAAGTGTCTAATTATCATGATATCATGACAACGCCATGTACGTACAAGCTTATGCCTATCACATGTTTGATGAAATGCTTCAGTAAATGTATTATGATGATTATTATGTATTCAAGTAAGTCATGCTTTGTCAGTTTCCTTCTATCGAGTCCTGGGGGTACTCGTACCCAAAACATTAGTTGTGTACCTAGATATATGTCATGTTTTTATGATACTCTCAGTCATCCTATGAATCCTTTAACTTTAGATAGTCTTATGACTCAGGTAAAATCTCCATGATCTCATGACTCAGTCAGTTGTCAGATATCAGTAGTATTCCGTCAGTCAATGGAACTTAGTAACCAGCTCATGTTCAGTTCAGTAAATTATGCTCAGTGTCCATTCAGATGGGAGTAGGAATTAGCTTCGAGTGAACCTAAGGATGGGGACACACACTATCAGATGAGGGTGTGATCCTTAGAAGTCATCCTTGCGTTCCAGAACTATGTAGCCAGCATAGGTTGAGACATCAACACTGTCTGATGAGGGTTGATAAGGTGGATAAGCACTGTCAGATAAGGGCCTCACCATTCTCTTTTGGGGACACTATCAGATAAGGGTCTCCCACAGCTTGTCCTTACCAGTGGCGCAGTATTGACACCCTTCCAATTGGGGTTACAGATTGGACCCGAACTCAGCCATAATGGCGTATCAAGGGCATGCCGGTTAGATAACTACTTCCCATAGTTTCATGTTACAGAATCAGGACTGTCAGATACAGTTAACTCAGATACAGTACGGAACTCAGATAGTTCCATCAGATTCAGGACTGTCAGATACAGTCAACTCAGATACAGTATGAAACTCAGATAGTTCCATCAGTTGAAACACATTGATTATATGTTGGGTTTGTGGCAGGGGCTGATTTGTGTTGTTCCAAATAGATTAATCATTCGTTGCAACAGATAATTAGTCTAGTGTAACAGATAAACGTCCTGATGCAACAGATAATACATCTGATGCAATAAATAATACGTCTGATGCAACCGATAAATTTTCTGATGCAACAGATAAACATCTAATGCAACAGATAAATCTTCTGATACAATAGATTACTCATCTGATGCACCAGATGATTGATCTATTTAAATTATTGGCACTTATGTTGGATTCATGATCGGGGTTCTATCCATTGTTGGAAAAACAGAAGTTTACCCAGATGACAAATACGAATAAAAATCATAATTTTACTTACCAAAGTCACCTATGAAGTAATGCCAAAGTACAAAGTGATGTAGTAAACAAAATTTGACCTAAGAAATTGGTCAGATTGCAGCAGTAGCGTTGTACCAACAACAACAACAACAACAAATAGTCGACAAGAAGAAGATGAAGATGATAATGAAGTAGAAGATGATGATAATGAAGCAGAAGATGATGAATAAAGTAGCAGAAACAATGAACAACAAAAATTGCTAAGAGAGAGAAAACAACAATGGATGAGAAGAGAGAGAAAGACGTTCCCCCCCCCCCCCCGTTTCCCATTATTTTAGGTAAACATTGGGATCAAAGTGTAAATTTTAAAACTTGTGGATTATTTTCAAACTTTCCCAACTTTCTTAATCATAATAAAATAATTATCACCTCGAACTAATAATTAAGATTTGTGTCACTTACATCTCATTTTAAAACTCTTTTGTCACCTGTGGCCCAAACCCCCTACTTAGTGCTACTTCTTATATTAACTATTTTATTACTACTTCTACTACATATCCTACGTAGTACAACTATTACTAACTATTATTATTATTTTAATAAAACTTTTATCTTTTATTAATATTTAAATAAATTATATTTGAATATATTTTAGAAGAGATAAGTTTCAAATAGTAAAAGTCTATTAGAACTCTTCAATTAGGATTTCTATTTTAAGATAATGATTTTTTTAAAAGGGGTAATGTATTTCAATTCAAAACTTTTATTACAATATTTTAAAACTTTGTCCTAAAAACTGCCACGTGACTATTTTACATATTTTGACTTTACAAAAAATATATTTGAAATTAATGATACCAATTAGGATTTTCTATAGTAAAAATAAATGAAACAATTTTTTTTTAAGTTAATGATATTGATTCTAAAATATTAGTATCAACTTATTTTAACCTTTCCTTATGTTTTACCCTTTTGTTCTCTTTTATCATTTTTCATTTAAAAAATGATATAAATTTGTTTTAGGTTTTATATAATTCTTATATATTATTATTATTATTATTATTATTATTATTATTATTATTATTATTATTATTATTATTACTAGTATACGTACCCGCGCGATGCGCGAATAATATATATTAAAATATTTTTTCTAATCATTTTACTATAGAATGTTTTATTCGGACATGTTAAATCATATTACCATTGAAAAAAAGTTTAACTTTCATTTTATTTCTCAATGAAATGTGAAAAAAAAAAAATCTACACCCACCCACTTCCCACCCCTAACCTCCACCTACACGTCCATATCCATCCCCCATCTCCACCCTCAACTTTTAGAATTAAAAAAAAATTCTACTCCCCCCCTCCCTATACACTTCCACCCTACCCCAATCCCCCTAACTCTAACTAAATCTATTAAAAAAATTCATTAGTTGTAAAAAAAAATTATATTTCATATTCTTTTATTATATTATTCATAATATAAATCTACACCCCCTCCCCCACCCCACCCTACCCCCCTTTTTACTTGGTGTACATTTTATTCTACTGTATTTTAGTTACTTTATTTTTCTCTATATGACTTTGCATTAAATTATTTTTTGTGTCACACACATAAGCAATTAAGTTTTTTTTAATCCATTATCTTAAAATATAGAAATTAAAATAGATAAATTTTTAATGCAGAAAAAAATAAATTAAATAAAAATTAGAAGAAGACTCCAAAATACCTAATTTGTAAAATTTGTCTCCTCATTTAAAATTAGTTAGACACTTTCACATTTGCCGAAATATAATTTTATCTCGTATTTAATTTTATTTTATTTTTACTCAGATTCAAAAATAAAATTATTAGATTTTTCTAAGAAATAAAAATAATTCCGTAATGTTTGTAATATTTTTTGAATATTAATTTTAAAGAAAACAGTAAAATCATAAATTCATTAAGAAATATAAGATTTACTCGCTATGACTAAAAAAGTAATTTCAAAAATTTAATTTATTTCTTAATATTTATTTCATCCCCCATGATTCTTTCATTGTTTAGATTTATGTATTATATTATATTTTAAATTATAATTTCATATTAATATAAAATATAAATAGAGATACAATCTATTTATTTAAATTTATTGATTTTGTCCGAAGAGTAATAAGATATTCAATAAGGAAAGGGAATTTCTTAAATATAAATTTAAAAGACAAAAGTAAAATAAAAAAATATTCTATTTTTTTTTAAAAGATAACTATGCAATCTTCATATAACATGTTTAAGTTATTATATTAAAAAATTATCTTTTTAGGCTATGATTTGATTTTGTATCTTTTTTATTTTCTTTCTCTATATTAGGAAATTAAATGACGCCCAAAATTTCTAAAATACTTTATAAATAAATGTAAATTAGTAAAACCAAAAGAGACTAAATAAATTAAAATATCTAATTATCTATAAATTTATTTTTTAATCCTCCTAATGAAATAAATATGTGAATGTGGTATTTGTTTAATATAGAAATCTGACAATCATAAACTACAAAGAAAGAAGAACAATAATAACAAACACAGATTTTGAAAATCTTAAGCTTGCCAACTATACCAACAAAACTCCTACTTATGTAGTTACAATTATTTTCTTCTTTTCATTCTTCTTTATCTCTTCTGCAAGCCGGTAATAGCAACAAAATTATCACTAAAAGTTAAAATAAACTTTCAAGAGAACTTCTCATAAATTAAACAATAGAAATGGTATTACTTTAAAATCGATTTACCTATGAATCTTGATTTATCGAAGTCTTTATTTCAATTATTATCGATTTCTTTTTCTTATTATCTTCTTGGAAGTTGTTACTATTTGTAGTGAGAGACGAATTACCGTGACAACTAGACAGATATTTCGTTTACAGTAACAGAGAAATTTAAAAATGAAAAAGTCATACTTGTTCAATTTCGTCTACAGTAACAGAGAAATTTGAAGATGAAAAAAATCATATCCTGCATATAACAAAGAAAAAATATTACATCAAAAATAATTTTTAAAATAAAAAATGTAAAGAATGCAGTAAACAAATTAATCAATAAAACTTATGATATAGATGAATATATAAGAAAGGCTAAGAATATAGAACCATATTCCAATTAAATTTCATTCAAATTCAAATTTTAAATATCATATTAATTTGTTAGAAAAAGTTTAGTTTTATTATAAATATATTACCATATGTAGTGAATGTCTACTTTACCATATATAGTGAATGTATACTTTACCATATATAGTGAATGTCTATTTATGAAAAAGTTAGAAACCCCAAGGTTAGTTTTTCCCTATAAATAAAGGGGGTTTCCTTCATTGTAATTAACTTATCAAGAAATCCCCCATGAGAAATAATAATCACTCTCTTTTCACTCTCTACTCTTCTTTTTTATTCTTTATTATTTTATAACACGTTATCAACACGAGACTCTGCCAAACAAGGTGAGATTATAAATCTAAAGGTAATTTCAAGGTTAGTAAATCCTTATGTTATTTGTCTTTTGCTACTAGTGATATAATTATTGTTGGATTTGAAGAAAAATAATTGGTTTGGAACCACTTATGCTTTTAAATTTATTCATGAAGAACAATATTGTTAAAAAATATGATGATGAATTTAAGTCTCATCTCATTAAGAGGGTAAGACATTGGGTTAAAAGTTTTAATGCACCATGATGATAAGATGTTGGGTTCAAGTCCCATTTATTTATGCCTAAGACGCCTTTATATGGATAAGACATTGAGATTGAATCTCAAGACACTATATTGATGACACTATAATGGCTAAGGAAAAATAATGTGTTTTTGATGAAAGGTTATGAGACATGTCCCATTGAATATGTTCCATTCTCTGAAGTGAATGTGGTAGCAGTGCATAATATGTTTGAAAGAGACAAGTGATTGAATGTGCGAATATAAGCGTGGTGGGATAATATTATAATTATTATCAAAAGTGATAATATTTTTACACGCTTATTATGATTATAAGATATGTTAGAGAAAAAATTCTCGACATTATATCTATGCCTCGATTTTCTCCTGAAGTAGCAATATCATGAAAGAGTTCTAAGCTTTCATAATTTGATATGCTTAAGGCACGATTATATTTCATTCTTGGGGAATGAGAATTTTGACTATTATAAGTATAGATCCATTCTCTAAGGTGAATGTGGTAATATTTAGTAAAACTTATTAATATAAACGTGCGCTTATTGTGATGGGATCACAATAACTCAATAACTCACCTCCGAAAGAGGCTGAATAATTTTGAAATCTACTTCTGAAGTAGTAAAGCTGAAATCTATTCATGTCATAGTAAATCTGAAATTTACTAAAGTAAAAAGCACATATCATGATAAACTTGGAGTTTACTAGTATAAAAGTTCATAAGTTGACATTAACGATTACGACATTCCAAAGATGTGCATTTATTAAACATATATTGAAGAATGAGAAAATTCTTCATGTACTTTGAATAGTGCTTGTCCTCATGATAAGTTAGTTGGACCAACTAATTTTGAGATTGGATCCCTTAAAATCTAAAAAGTATAAAAGGTGAATAAGGGTTCATTCACCTATCATGTGATATGTTAAAAAAATGCATCAATAAGATGATCACATGTACATTTATTGTCAATCTGCAGTTTGACATTAAAGCTGCTTGCTCAATGAAATTTAGATAAGAACATAATTTTCAGATTGTGTAATCAAGACAAGTCATCTTGATAATGTTGATTTGGCTGAGAATATCTTTGATAAATAGCTGAACTATTGTTAATGAGAACAAAAACTTCATGTGTTAGTTTGAAATATTATATTCAAAAGTACTTGTATGCATCAAACCAATAAATTGTGATTATTCCCCCTCAAAGTTGGTTCTGAGTCAGGAACCACACGTTGTCCATCTAATAGTTTTGATGTGCGGTATACAATTAATGAATATATCAAGATGCACAAAGATGGATTCCTCAAAGAAAATGGAGGATGTATGTTAGTTTTCATAACATAAGAGTGAGATTATAAGCAGCTATGAAATATGTTAGGAATTACCATCAGATCCTCATTCAAAAGATAATTCAAGTCAAATGCAAGCATCTCATATTTAAGCTGCAAGTGCTTCTATTTTGTGGCCCTAAAGGAAAAAAATATATGCATGCATGAAGCGTGTAGACCAATCGGTTTCAAATGAAATAATTCTTAAAAAGGATAAGGAGCAAATAATCATAATAAAAAGATAATGTGCTCTTGAAGAGCCTACGACATAACACTTCATGAAACCTTATAAGAAGTTTAGGTACCTGAAAATAATAAAGTGATGAGATCTCTAAATGTTATGTCACATTGTGAACCGATACGAAATGATATATCATCAATATCTTTAATACAATATTGACGCAATATTGTGAAAGATTACGAGGATTTGAATTCTACGTTCATTTAAGCATGCTGGAGTAGAAACATTTATCGAGTGACATGAAAGGATGCATCTTGGTAAGCATAAAACTTATTTGATTTGCAGTCTAGACACTTGAAGATATCACTCATGAACTATTGAATGTTGTCATTTGACAAAACTCATATGAAAACTTTTTAAGGATTCAAAATGTTTGAAGCATATAAAAGTTTCTGAGAAACTTATTTATAATCCTTATATTACGTAAGTTCATAACTTGAAAATCATTGAAACTCTTGGAGAGTTTTCAAAAGTAATAAATTATTTGCTGAAATGATAAATATACCAATTTAGATTGGTTGTGAAGTACCATATCTTAGCACAATTGGTGCACTCATGTATCTTGCAAATACCACAAGACCTGATATAGCCTTTTCGGTCAATTTATTAGCAAGGTATAGTTCTTCTCCTACTAGGAGACATCGAAATGAGATCAAACATATCAGCTTATTTTATTCTAAAGATTGTAGTCCCTATATTGTTGGTTATGCTGATGGTAGGTACTTATCTGACCCATATAAAACTCGATCTCAAATAAGTTATGTGTTCATATGTGGAGGTACTGTCATATCTTGGAGATATATAAAGTAGTCTATCTATCCACTTCATCAAATCATGCTGAGATAAGAGCTATTCATGAAGAAGCCTGAGAATGTGTGTGGTTAAGGTCCATGATACATCTTTTGAAATGTGAAAATGTATCCATAGTTTTATACGGAGATAATGCAGCATGCAAAGCACAACTTACTTGAGGATTCATAAAAAAAGATAGAACGAAGCACATTTTATCAAACTTTTCTATATACATAAGCTCCAAAAGAATGATGATATTAATGTGGAAAAGATTCATTCAAGTGACAATGTGGTTGATTTATTCACTAAGTCTCCTCCAACTGCAACCTTCAAGAAGATGGTGCACAAGATCGGGATGCAAAGGTTCAAAGATGTTCTCATTAGGGAGAGTTAATACGCGTTGTACTCTTTTTCCCTTATGAGGTTTTATCCCACTAGGTTTTCCTTGTAAGGTTTTTAATGAGGCAGCCTATATGCGTATTGTTAGAGATAAGTACTCTTTTCCTTCATTAGATTTTTTTTTCACTGAATTTTTCTAGTAAGGTTTTAACGAGGCACATTATCTATCAATTAGACATTCAAGGAGGAGTATTATAAATATATTACCATATATAGTGAATGTCTACTTTACCATATATAGTGAATGTATACTTTACCATATGTAGTGAATGTTTATTTATGGAAAAAGTTAGAAACCCCAAGTTAGTTTTCCCCTATAAATAAATGGGGTTTCCTTCATTGTAATTAACCCATCTAGAAATCCCTCAAGAGAAATAATAATCACTCTCTCTTCTCTCTCTGCTCTTCTTCTTTATTCTTTATTATTTCATAACAAGTTTGTTATTCTTTCTTATTCTTACTCTTTTTAAACTAATGTGATGTATATTTACCGAATAATTTGTATATTTGAATTGAGATGATAATTTGAAACCAATGAAATTATTATTATTATTATTATTATTATTATTATTATTATTATTATTATTATTATTATTATTATTATTATCTTTCATTTAACATTCAACCAAATGTACAAAAATATAATATATTACTACTGCCTACTACTACTATTAGTATATAAGTAACACCACCACCACTATTATTATTATTATTATTATTATTATTATTATTATTATTATTATTATTATTATTATTATTATTATTATTATTATTATTCAAACATAATCTACTACTACTACTACTATTATGTATGTATTACTACTACTACTACTACTATATTATTATTATTACTTACTATTATTACTACTAATAACATCCCGCATGTACTACTATTTGTTACTACTACTACTATTCATTAATACATCATTATTATTATTATTATTCAAATATAATCTACTACTACTATAACAACGACTACTATTACGTATGTATTACTACTATATTATTATTATTATTACTTACTATTATTACTACTAATAACATCCCGCATGAACTACTATTGTTAGTACTACTACTACTACTACTACAACTACTACTACTACTACTACAACTACTACTACTATTTATTAATGCATTATTATTATTATTATTATTATTATTATTATTATTATTATTATTATTATTATCTTTATCATAATTATTATTATTATGAAATAGTTAGAGTTTGTTTAGGACTCTTTGACTATAGATTTCTAATTTAAAGTTAATGAGAATTTTTTTTTCTTCAAAATGCCTAGAAGTTTCAAAGTTGAATATTTTTTATCTTTTAATTTTAGTTTTTACTATAATATTATTAACCTTGTCTTAAAGTTGTCACGCAGCTTCTAAATAGGTTGTCACTGGCATAATTTAATGCATGTATAAAACCTTCTTTTTTTAAAAAAATCATTATTAATTAAACTTAAAAATAAAATTTGCTTGAATTAACATATATGAATTTAAGTTAAAAGACAAAACTTGAATCCAAAAAACGGGCAGTCACGATGCAAAATTAATTAGGACTCCGCATTTTACATATTAATATTATTATTATTATTATTATTATTATTATTATTATTATTATTATTATTATTATTATTATGAAATAGTTAGAATTTGTTTGGGACTCTTTGACTATAGATTTCTAGTTTAAATCTAATGAGAATTTTTTTCCTTCAAAATGCCTAGTAGTTTCAAATTTAAATATTCTTTATGTTATAATTTTAGTTTTTTATTATAATATTATTAACCTTTTCCTAAAGTTGTCATGTAGCTTCTAAATAGGTTGTCACTTGCATAATTTAATGCATGTATAAAACCTTCATTTTTTTTCTTAAAAAAAACACATTTTTATATTAATTATTAATTAAACTTAAAAATAAATTTTCTTGAATTAACATATATGAATTTAAGTTAAAAGACAAAACTTGAATCCAAAAAACGTGCAGTCATGATGCAAAATTAATTAGGACTCTCCATTTTACACATTAATTTGGATTTCAATCAAATTCAAATTTCAAATTAGGGGCGTGCAAAAATCGAACCGACCGATAAATCGAATCGATAAAAATGTTATTGGTTTATTGTTATTGGATTAATAATTTTATAAAAAAAAATTATTGGGTTATTGGTTCGGTTTGATTTCTTCTTATTGGGTTATTGGGTAAACCGATAACCAATAAGAATATATATATATATATATATATATATATATATTTCTCTTAATTTCTCTTTAATTTCTATATATTAACAAACATATTATTTCAATTATACAAACTCTTAATTTCTTCTAACAACATTTAGTTCAAACTAGAAGGTTCTTGTAAATTAAACCACACCATTTAGAATTTTTGATTGCAACTAAGATTCGATTTTTTTTCATGTTAGTTACTACTATTTCTATTTTATGATTATTTTCTTATCGATTAAATCGAAAATCAAAACATTAAGGACTAAAAATCGATATAAAATATCTTATTGTTTTAGTATATTAAAAAACAAAAATCCATAAACCGAGCCAATAATATATCAAATCGAACCGAACCGATCGATGCACACCCCTATTTCAAATATTAAATTAATTTGTTAAAAGAAGATTAGTTTGTTATTCTTTCTTATCCTTGTTTTTTCTTAAATATGATGTATATTTACCTAATAGTTTATATATTTGAATTGAGAAAATAATTTGAAATCAATGAGATTATTATTATATTTTATCTTTCATTTAACATTTAATTAAATGTATTAAAATATAATCTTTTACCTGCTGCTACTACTACTATTATTATTATGAAATAGTTAGAGTTTATTTAGGACTCTTTACCTATAGATTCCTAGTTTAGAGTTAATGAGATTTTTTTTCTTCAAAAATCCTAATATTTTTAAATTTAAATATCTTTTATCTTTTAATTTAAAACTTTTATTACAATATTACTAACATTGTCCTAAAGTTATAACGTGGCTTCTCAAGAGTTGTCACTTGTATGTATAAAACCTTTTTCTTTAAAAACCTATGCATAAGAAGTTGAACAAAATTCTAGAGAGAGAAAGACTAGCTTCTCACTAAACTCCCAAATTTTCTCAGATCATGTCAACGAACAATTCGGTTCCCCTCGAATCCCCCGATACTTCTCCCAACCGAATGGATATTGAAACCAACAATAAACCTTCCTACAAAGAAATTCTGAGGAATGAAGTGGTATCCTCTAAACTCAACCAATTCCCTGAACTACTAATTCATCCAAGCGAAACTTTGGAAGAGGAGATTGGGGAAATAATTCAGCTTTCTCTAGAAGAGAAAATCCGGCTATACACCCCTTGAAAGTACTCTGTGATCATCAAGGCGGTGGGCCAGAAATTTAATCACCAGTACTTGAAAATGAAGACCACAGATCTATGGAAACTAAAATAATAATTCGCCCTCATAGATCTGGGTCGCGATTATTACACAGTCAAATTGAACGATGCAGCATCGCAACAACGAATTACACAAGAAGGCCCATGGTATGTTGCGGGATCATACTTTTTATTACGTATCTGGGAACCAAACTTCTTTCCAAAGGACTCACATATCGAATCAACTGCGATCTGGTTGAGATTGCCACTGCTACTAACGGAGTTTTGCGATGGCCATATCCTTGAGAAGATTGGGAAGAGGATCGGCAAACTCATCAAGGTGGATGGATACACCTCTTCTACACTCAAAGGTTTATATGCTAGATTATGCATCCAAGTCACCCTAACAGCCTCAGTCACAATCGGGACTCACCACCAACCAATCAAGCATGGAGGAGATGGCTTTCTCTGTAAATGTTACGGCAAAATAGGGCACACTATAAATTGCCCCTTCACCACCTCAGTGACCACTCCAACGGACGAGAACCCACCATCCCAAAAACACACACACAGAAAGAGACCCCCTCTCACCAGGCCAGATGAGTTGGGCCATCTAGGCCAAAGGCTTTGGGCCAAATACCTGAAGGGAGTCAACCCACCATGGGTCAAGATTCCAATTCGGATTTAATAAAAAAATCCACTATTAATCTTTCCAACCATGTCAGCGTTAAAGACAATACCACTCTTGCCACTGAGGCTGACCTGTCCCACTACCATGTCACTTCCCTTTTCTTCTCAAATACTCAATTGTCTCTCTCTCCCCCAGGAAATATATCGGCGCCTTTCACCCACAGTGACACTATTATCACTTCTCAAATCTCATCATTAATTACTAGTAATGATGACAATGATGAGGGAAAACCAAAGGTTATGGACCTTGATACTTGTCCAAATAACCTTCCCTCCAAACACTTCTCTGATAATCCAACCCCATTTTCTCCCTCTCAAACTCCCCCAGTGAACAAAAACAATGGGACACCCACCTTCAAATCCACTAACATTCTTAACAGAACCACTGAACCCAAACTACTAACCAACCTCATGGTTAGAGATGGGATTGTCACATTCGTCAATCCTCCTAAGATTAATGGTGGAGGGGAAGCATCTTACTCTGTTCATACAGGACCCTCACTACCTTGCCTAGTTAGTGATGGGGGGTTTCAACCTAGTCCTAGCAAACTATGGACCAACAGTGTGGACAACCACAATGATGGAGATTATCGGGTTACATGGAATGGGAAACTTAACTACAGAAATAATTACAGAGGAGATAAACCTCATGACTCAATGCCTCTCCTTCTACCCATCAAAGAACCAACTACTGTTGGAGAGGGGACCAACTTTTGTTCCATCTTTTGGGGCCACCCCACAGTCATCAAACCACAATCCTCATAACCTTCCGCAGAAAAGCTCACTATTCCTGGAAAAAAAAGAGAGAGAAAAAACCCTCAAAGCCATCCAAGACAACAATAGAGAGATGGAGGAGATCCTTGCATCTCTAAAACCTCTAAAAGCAGATGTCTTAACTCTAGAAAGACCTCTCAATCATTCTTTCAAGAATCTTATCAGTAAAATGATACTGATATTGCTCCTCATCGAACTAAACAAGTTCAGTCTCAAGATTCTACCCCCTTTGGAAGACATCTTTTTCAAAATCAAGATGGCACCCCTGTCTAAGAAAAGAAAGGAACCAACTCTCTCCCAGGCTCCAACTCCCCTAGGGAAAGGAAAAGGAATTCTAATGGATAGAAACCAAACAAACCAAGGAATGATAAAGAGTTGCATCATTTGAAATGTTAGAGGTGCCAATAGTGCAGAGTTCAAAAGACACTGCAAAACCATAATCCAAATGCACAAGCCTCCCCTTCTTGCTTTGTTAGAAACTAGGATGGCTGATCACACTAAAATAGTAGAAGAGTTAGGCTACAATAGTAAGATCTAGTTTCCAGCAACAGGATCCTCTGGGGGCATTGTCATCATATGGGATTGTGCCAACCTTAGCATCAATGACATTGCTATCTTCCCTCAAGCTATTCATGTTTCTGTGAAGGTAATTAACTCTAACTCCACTTGTTTTTTCACTGCTATTTATGCCAACAATAATTTTGAGGAGAGAAAACTCCTCTGGTAGAATCTCATTAACTCTGTTGATAGCATTAAAGACCTTCACCATAATCGTTGGCTGATAGGGGAGATTTTAATAAAATCTTTAGGGCCTCCGAGAAATTTGGAGGCAATCATATAAATAATAATAGAGCCTTCCATTTTTGGAATTGCATTAACCTCTGTAGTCTTATTGACCTTGGTTTTAAGGGAGGGAAATACACTTGGACTAACAAAAGATATAGGAACAAGAGTAGTCTTATTCTTGAAAGGCAGGACAGATGTCTAGCAAACAACTCCTGGATCAACTTATTCCCCCAAGCTACTGTCTTCCACCTTCCCAGAACCCACTCAAATCATTTTCCTTTATTATTTAATCTATAGAAAGATTCCCCTAGACCTCAGAAACACTTTAGACTAGAGACCATGTGGTTTCCCCCTAATACCCTTCTTTCTGAAGCCATTTCTAATTTTGAGACTGAAATCTCTAACTGGAATAAGGAAGTGTTTGGTAACATCTTCACTAAGAAGAAACACATCCTGGCCAGGCTTGAGGGGATCCAAAAGTCCTCAAATTATCCCCGCATCCTCTTTCTTCAGACTCTTGAGTCTCAACTCTCAAAAGAATTCAGTTACATCCTCTAACATAAACAGGAATTCTGGAGAATCAAATCCAGGATAAAATGACTGGCAGAGGGAGACTCAAATAACAGGTTCTTTCATACCTCTACCCTTAATAAGAGGGGGAAGAACAACATATCTGCTCTTAAAGATGATAATGGGAATTGGATCTATTCCAAAAAGGAAATCAGTTCTGAGATCCTCAGGTTTTACTCCAAGCTCTTCTTCTCTGAGCACTACGTAGCCCCATTAGATGCCAACACAATCCCTTCTCCGGGAGCTCCATCAAAACTGAGGACCACCATCTCTTGGATTCTATTCCTTCACCCATAGATATTAGGAAGGTTGTCTTCTCCTTTAAACCAACCAAGGCCCCTGGTCCAGATGGCCTACACCCCCTCTTCTATAAAAAATTCCGGGACATCCTGGGTCCCTCCTCCATTAATTTCTGCATCAAAACTCTCTTCCATGAGAATGGAGAGCAAAGTCAACTCCACCTTTCTCTGCCTTATTCCTAAGTGCCCCAATGCCACTAGCTTGAGGAACTTCAGACCCATTGGCCTCTGCAATACTCAGTACGAGATAGTTACCAAAATCATAGCTACTAGACTCAAACTTTGCCTGGCCAAAATCATTGGTCCTACTCAATCTTGCTTTTTACCAAAGAAAATGACCTCTAACATTGCCATCATCATCCAAGAGGTGATCTCCCACTTCAAAAAGATGAAAGGTAAAAAGGCCAACATGATCCTCAAGATTGATCTAGAGAAAGCTTTTGACAGAATTGAATGGTCCTTTGTGAGACAAGCCCTCCACTTTTTCAACATTCCCCCTAGGATCACCAATATTATCATGTCATGCATGTCCTCATCCTTCATTTCCATTCTAATAAATTGGAACAAAACTGAGCCTTTCAACCCTACCAGAGGGATAAGACAAGGTGATCCTCTCTCTCCTTACATCTTCATCATATGCATGGAGTTACTATTCAGGAGAATTAACCATGAGGTTGACATCCTCACTTGGAAACCCATAGCTATTAGCAAAAAAAGCCTAAAACTTTCCCACCTCTTATTTGCTAATGACCTTACCCTTTTTTATGAAGCCAATGAGGCAAATTGTTGGACGATCAAGAACACCCTCCAAAGCTTCAGCTAACATTCTGGACAAAAGATCAACCATCTCAAATCAAAAGTCCTCTTCTCCAAAAACTGCAATCAAAGATACAGAACCACCCTTTCTTCTATCCTTAATATTGAGGCTAAGGATAACTTTGGGAAATACCTAGGCTTTCCCATCTTTTCTCAAAAGCCTTGCACGAATGACTTCCAATTCATTGTGGAAAATTTCAATTCTAAGCTTGCTAGTTGGAGGACAAACTTCCTTAACCTAGCAGGCAGAACCATCCTCATAAAATCCTCCCTGAGCAGCATTCCTACCTATGTCATACAATACATCTCCCTCCCTTCTAACATCCACAAATCCATTGATCAAATTCAAAAGAATTTCATCTGGGGATCAACTGTGTAAAAGAGGAAAACTCACCTTCTGAAATGGGACACCATTACCATCCCTAAGGAAAAAGGAGGCCTGGGTTTTCAAAAATCCAGCATCAAGAATGATACAATGTTCGCCAGTCTAGCATGGAGTCTCAATAAAAACCCTCAAACCCTTTGGGCAAACATTCTTCTTAAGAAATACTATCAGGCTAAAAGATGTCCATCCAGAACCTGGAAAAACATCACTAGGGGATGATATATATGCAGAAAGGCCTCCTCTCGGGTTGTGCATACAGGGGAGAAAGTCAACTTCTGGACTAACAGATGGATCCCCCACCATGAACCCCTTAGGAATATCATCCAGGGACCTCTTCCCCTGAACCAGGAAACCACCAAGCTCTCTAAAATCTAGAATAATGGGAACTGAACTCTTAACAGTCTAGCAATGAAGATCCCTCAACAGATCCTCCAAGCCATCAAATCTTCCTCCATTCCTAACCTAGAGCCAATTCTGATACCCTAATCTAGAACATCACTGGAAATGGGTTATTATCAAGCAAAAGTACGTACAGCATGCTGGTAGGTACTTATGAGAGTTATAGCATAACCAACTCCATCACTCTCAAGTGGATATGGAAAGCTAGAATCCCCTTTAAAATCAAAACCTTTCTCTGGCTCATATACCACAACAGACTTCCAACTAGCCATACCCTTGCCAAGATAAAAATCAGATATCCCTATAATTGCAAAAGTTGTAATCACCACACTGAAGATATTGTCCATATCTTCCATGAATGCCCAAAAGTTCAACACTACTAGAAAGCTGTCATTGATAAGAGCATATCTAAAAACCAGCTTAACCAACATCTTTTTCACCCCACAAACTGGGGTAAAACTTGGAAATCTCTCCACCACACTCCTTATGACAGGATCCTAAACTGGTTAGACCTTCTCTCCTTCTGCCTTTGGTCGATTTAGAGGAACAGAAACCAAAATACTTTCAACAACTCCAACACCACCCCTAATCCCTCTAACACCTACTCTGAAGTTGTGGAGTATAAAATGACCATCATAAACAATAATATCCTTCCCCAATTCAAGTTCATCAATGTTAGGTGGGAACCCCTAACAAATGGGATGTTCAAACTTAACATAGATGGTAGCTGCATAGGGAACCCTGGATAAGAAGGAATTAGGGGAGGGGGTTATCAGGTCTAGCTCTAGGGACTGGATTATAGGTTCCTACAAATCCTTCCACATGACCACTAACAACTACATGGATCTCAAGGCCCTTGTGGAGGGACTAAAGCTAGTGAAGAAAAGAAACCTTCTGCCCATTATGATTAATACTGACTCTGCTGAGATCATCAATATGCTTAACACAGAAACTTACACTATGATGCTTTACTGGATGATTGCAGATCAAGGCTAAGAAGGTTAGGGGTACCTGTGATTTTTAAATTAACTTGATGTGTTATATGATGCCTATTTATATTTTTTCACAAGTATTTTTATAGTAATTTTATTATATCACTTCTAATTAGTTATTATAAGTCATTTAAGACATGAGTTCTTCGCTGCTTTAATCGTGATTTTATTATATGACCCCTAATTAATTATTATGATCGCGTTAGAAAATTAATAATATTTCATAAAATAGACACAAAATGATATGTCACATAAAACATTTTATTGACTATCGAAATTATATTACTGCCACATAAGTTAACTTTTGAAATTATATCAGTGTCACTTAAATTGAAATAGAAGAAATAGTATTATAAATTACAATAATTAAAAATTAAAATTATTTTAATAATTAATTATCTAAATTATATTTGTGTCACATAAATTGAGATTAAAAAAATAACATATATTGGGCTCGTGCTAGCACAGGCCCTTCAATGTCTAGTATATGTAAAATGTATAAACACTTCTAATACATTATTATACATATTGATACAACTTTATATATATGTGTATAAAAAATTATAATATTATATATAGTGTAAAAATAAATTATGCAAATATCTCTCTCTATCTTACAAAGAGAGGGGGGGGGGGGAGGATTTAGACCTAGTGATGTGGCATTTTTTGAGTGTTGGAATCCTATTTTTTTGTGTGTAGGAATTTTTGAGCTTTTTCCTAATTGTAGAAGCTTTGACCATAATAGGCTATTATTTAAATTATTTTATTAATATAGTATGTTTTTTTTTGAAATTTTACAAAACTACTATAAATATACTTGGCAGTAATGTATTAGGTTATATTTATTTTAAAAAATAAACGGATCAAAAAGTAATTGATTGACGCCGTTAAAGTAGGAATCGTCACTGATAGTAATGTTTTTGACTTAAAACGTTACTATCAGTATCAAAACTCTCTCTGCCACATCAGAACATTTGTACGGAATTTGTCATTATAGTCATTA
The DNA here is from genome assembly GCA_030864215.1 of Capsicum pubescens. NCBI lineage: Eukaryota > Viridiplantae > Streptophyta > Magnoliopsida > Solanales > Solanaceae > Capsicum > Capsicum pubescens. The sequence goes on from CM061543.1 coordinate 86,301,839, forward strand.
TTCTGAGTCACGTTTAAGGCTAAAACGTTACTATGAGTAACGATTTCGTAGAAGAAATTACAATTTAAGTGTGTGAATTTTGTTTTTAAATCGACTGAATGTTAAGATTTAAATTTTTTATTACAATGTACTCGTCTATAATGATCTTTTCTAAGTAAAATAAATATGATAAAACATCTAAAGTTATTTGACTAGAACTAATTGAAAAATATTTATGATATAATGACTATCGCTCTTTCGGAAAGGGAATTACTTGTTGGATCATACTTATAGATTTGATTCATTGGGTATATATAGTGAATCGAATGAACACTCAATCATGTTCAAATATATCACTAGTATGAATCATTGATTTATTCTTCTACAGTCACACATTAAATAAAAAATAATAATTTAACACTACAAATATGAATACTTTGAAATTCAAAAATATTGTACGTACATGTTCTATGATTATAATATTACTTATTTATTATTGACTTTCTTTTGATCGGATGTCCTTGATCCAATTAACAATTTCTGATGAGCTAGATCAGAAGTTCTTCTTGCCTCTCAACACGCTCTTAGAAAAAAAAAATACTTAAATTATATTATTTTCAAATCTTCTTATCAAATATAATATTACATTAACCAATATATATATTGATTGTACAGTTGCTAAACATTAAATATATGTAAAGATGATTATAATTTAGGTATGTGAATGTTATTTTTAAATTGATTGACTAATCAATATATATATATATACACCCCAGATTTTTGGCCCTTAAAAATTCTTGAGCTTTGGGCTCACTGCCTTGGTCACGACTCATGGTTACGAGTCGTGAGATGTGGTTACGAGTCGTAGGACCCCGGTCATAACCAAATCAGAAAGTTAGTGGAAAAGTTTTATTCTGAGCGTGGCTCACTATGAGCCATGAGGATATATTATGAGTCATAGGTTCAAATCGTAGGATGTCCAGTGTTTAATTCTTTTGGGTTATGTGTTGCTCACGACTAGACCTTACGAGTCGTAAGATCTCTTTACGAGTGGGTTGGTGGAGTCTTAAGGTGGGCAGTGTATGGGGATCCTAATCACTGTCTTGGTTACAACTCGTGGTCACGAACTATAAGGTGTGGGTACGAGTCAAGAGGTTGACTCCTAACTAAAGACGGGTTTTTTTTCTAATTTTTAAGTTGAGGACAATCTGAACATTTCACCTCATGTCCAATTTAAAACCCATATCTTATAACTTCCTTAGGGCATTATTAGATATCATAAACACATCAAATAACCTCTCAGAACACTCCCAAATCCTCAAGGTCAAGAATACTTAGGGTTTTCATCAAGCTAATCAATTAGGGCTTTCAAGGGTGATTTCTCTCCGCACTTCTTGGTGACTAAGGCATGTTACTCTTCCCTCATTATTAATTTTGTAAAAACATGTGATTTAAAGTATTGTTCATCAAATTATTGTGATAGTTTTGAAACATGGGTTGGGGTTTTTGAATGTTTATGAATTGAATAATATTTCTCATGGTTTATATATGATTATCATGCTTTAAATATGGTTTGAACTTGTGGGTGAATAGGGATGGTGAATGAACTAGAGAATTGTGATTTTTCCAAAATTATGACTTTGGAAGTGGTTATAACCCCAACCCCATAATGTAAAACTAGTTTTGATTATGAGAACTGTGGAAATTTGTAAAATCAAACTAGTCTCAAACTCTTGCATGATATAAAAAGGTATTTGAAATACAATGGTATGATTTAATAAATAAAGGGAGTCAGTGTTCCCCAATGTGTATTACTATTTTTAGTATGATTCCATTAATTTCATGGTTGATTCCTCGATTTTTATCTAAAATCACTAGAGTTGTTCTCCCCGAGTTAATGGAAATTATTTTGGCATGACTTGTTACCTTGAAAGAGAGTTGGTATAACGATACCAACATTGTATGCCTTAATGTGGAATGCGCTTCAATGAATAGGAATGTGTGATACTTATTTTTAAATGGGCTATAATAAAAGTTGTGTAGCTGAGTCGTGAAAGTGGAGGTTCGAGTGATCAATATTGGAAACCGCATTTGCCGACGCGAGGGTCAGAGTGACCAGGATTGTTTGAGTTTCCCTTATTATTAATGCATGATTAGGGAGTTTTAAGTCCCCCATAAATCATTATATGATTGGTTTCTTAAGTCACCTTGGTATATGTTGGAAGGTTCGAGTCCTCCATGTGCATATATATAAGATTATTCTTCAGTTTGTGTGGTTACACGCACTAAGGCCCAACCAGGGGGTGAGAGATGGGGACCATATATCCCTGGGTACTATTATATGACAGTTGAGATACATAATCCAGGCTAAAGTCTTGAAAAGTATGTTAAGTGTTTTTCCCTATCCGAGCATGTGATATATATATTTATGTATTTGCATTTGATTATGTGCGTTGGCTTTTGAATGACTTTAAACTGTTGATCATATCATTATGTTATCCTTATTCCCGATTTACATGCTAGAGTTCTCCCCGCTAACCATTTTTAGACACTATATCCCCATGCGATGCAGGAATTAGTCATATTTTGGCTCCTCCTACTCAGTGACTAGGTGATCCGAGGATAGCTTTTGAGTCATATTGAAGTGGTGAGCTTCCATACTTTGGAGAACTCCATTTCATACTATGGATTTCTTTATGACTTTACTATTGTTTTGGTCTTAATTTTTGGCTATGGTCGGGGGCATGTACAGACTGAACATTCTTTGATTTTGAGTAGAGGTTTTGTTGGACTACTGTGGGCATGAGCAGTGTCGGTAATGGTACTTGTATTGGTATTGGTATTGGAATTGATACTGTTATTTATTGGTTGCTTGCTTGTGGGAGGTTGGTTTTAGTTATAGACTTATTATAATGTATTTAAATTGATAATACCTTATTTTTTATATGTTCAGAGTTCAGCCGACCTTGGATGTGGTGTGTTTGGTTTGGTTAGGTGAAGGGGGTGATCTCCGATCTACACGGGACTTGAGATACCCATCACGGCCAAGCCCTGGTTCGGGTAGTGACAAAGGTGGTATCAAAGCCTAGGTTTGGTGTCTTTGGGTCTCCAAAAAAGTCGTGTTGAGTATAGTCTCTTTAATGGGTGTGTAGCGTGCCACACTTATAAGGAAAAGGCTATGAGACATTTAGGAATGTTTCCCTTTTTTGCTATTTTGTTTCAAGCTGTAGAGTCTAAGGTCTTGAGTCTCTCTAATTCCCATTTGTTTGCTTTTCATATCATGTCTCCCCGGCGATCTGAAGCTCATGGAAATTACTCTGTCCCACTTAAGGACAATGCATATAGAACATGCCCTGCTTATGGGGTACAGACCCGATCTAGGTGTCCAGTTTCTGATTGCCTTCCTAGAGTTCCACCGAACCTCTCTAGTCCTCCTTGAGCTCCTCAGGCTGATATGTCGAATACAGAATTTCTTTAATCCATTCATATGTTGTCTCAGTTGGTAGCTTCTCAGTATGAACATATAGCTTCAGTTACTCCATCTTTTGAGGCCATAAGGGTTGGTCAGCTTATGAGGTTGAGTCCTCCCATGTTCACTGGTGTTACGATTGAGGAGGTTCCTTGAGATTTCATTAATGAGATGGTAAATATATTTTGCGTTATGCATGCCACTAATATGAAGGGTGTATAATTCATTTCCTACTAGCTGAAGGATGTATCCTTCCAGTGGTATGAGTAATGGAAATAATCTAGGGGCGATGATGCTGAATCCGCACTATGTGATGATTTCTCTAGTGTTTTTTCGGACCTCTTGTTTCCTCAGGAGTTGAAGGGGGCAAAAATGGATGAGTTTGTTAATCTGAAGCAAGGTAGGATGACGGTTAAGGAGTATGCCTTGAAATTTCATTAGTTATCCTGATATGCTTCCGAGTTAGTGCCTAGCATGAGGGCTAGAATGAGGAAATTCGCTTTTGGGTTATCCCGTGATTTGATTCTAGAGAGTAAGGCTTCCTTATTGAACAAGAAAATGAACATCTCCAAATTGGTTGTATATATACAGCAGGTTGAGGAAGAGAAGAAAAAATAGGCAGAGATAGGGGAAAGACAAAATAAGAAGTTTAGATTTTTTTATCAGGGTGGAGTTCAACAACAAAGTAGTAGAGATGGTGGGAAGTGGTCTAAAAAGAAGTGAGGGAGTTCTGGTTCCTACTTTACGGCTAGTGCTCCTTATACAAAGCCATTCGATGACCGTCGTTCTCAGCATGATAGTTATCTTAGGGCACAGGGTGCCCAATCTCAGGCTGGTAGGGCTCAGTCCTCTCCATCATATCCTCCTTGTTGATTCCGCGGGCAGGTGCACCATGGGTTTTGTGAAGAAGGGAGGAACAAGTATTTTAAGTATGGTCAGACTAGTCATCAGCAGAGGTATTATCCTTCTAAGGTTTCTTTGGGGGAAAATAAGATTCCTGTTGCCACTTTACCAGCTCTTGCCGTGCTATTTCTACTTCTGGCACTAGTCAAAATCACTTGTACGCTCTTGCTACCCGCCAGGACTCTGAGGCATCCCCCGATATTGTCACTAGTATGATACGACTCTTTTCTCCTGATGTGTATTGCTTGATTGATCCAGGGTCTACTCTTCTTTATGTGACCCCATTTGTGGCTGTGCATTTTGGTTTTGGTCCCAAGTGTATCCCTGATCCCTTTTTTATTTCTACCCCGCAGGGTGACTCAATGGTTGCTATAAAAGTCTATAGGGGTTGTATGGTATCTGTTGGTGGTAGAGAAACTCTGGTAGATCTGATAGAGTTAGACATAGTTGATTTTGATGTCATATTGGGGATGAACTGGTTGTATTTGTTCTATGCATCCTTCGATTGTCGGACCCATAAGGTCATGTTTAAATTCCCTAATGAGCTGATCATTGAGTCGGAAGAGGGTTCTCTAGTGCGCAAGAAAAGGTTCATATCATATCTTAGAGCTCGAAAGTTGATTTCTAAGGAATGTCTCTATCATTTGGTCCGAGTTAAAGATTCTAACTTAGAGGGTCCTTCATTGCAATTTGTTCTCGTGGTTAGTGAATTTACTAAAGTTTTTTCGATGATTTTCCTGGTATTCCTCCAGATAAGGATATTGATTTTAGGATTGACCTAGTTCCAGACACTCGTCCTATCTTTATCCCTCCTTATAGAATGGATCCGGTTGAGTTGAAGGAGCTTAAAGAGTAGTTCAAAGTTCTCCTTGACAAGGGTGTTACCTGTCTTAGTGTGCCTCCATGGGGTGCTTCTATTTTTTTCGTGCGTAATAAGGATGGCTCCTCTCGAACATGCATCGATTACCGTCAGTTGAATAAGGTTACTGTGAATAATAGTATCCTCTTCCTTGGATTGATGATTTGTTTGACCAGCTTCAGGGTGCTAGATATTTCTCTAAGATTGATCTTAGGTCCTATTGTCATCAGCTAAAGATTAGGGAGATAGATATCTCGAAGACTTCCTTCCAAACTCGGTATGGTCATTATGAGTTTTTAGTCATGTATTTTGGTTTGACTAATGCCCCAACGACATTCATGGACTTGATGAATAAGGTTTTCTATTATTTTCTGGATTGTTTGTTATCGTATTTATAGATGACATTCTGGTGTATTCTAAGAGTGAGGTGAATCATGTCGATCACCTCTGTATCGTGTTGTAAACCTAGAAAGATCAGCATTTGTATGCTAAGTTTTTGAAGTGCGAGTTTTGGTTAAAGGTTGTTAATTTTCTAGGTCATATCATTTCTAGTGAAGGGATCATAGCGGATCTGCAGAAAGTTATAGTGGCTAAGAAGTGGCCTGGGTCCTCAACTCTAATTGATATTCAGAGCTTCTTAGGTTTAGCCGATTATTATAGGAGATTAATGGAGAGTTTCTTGACTATAGCTGTCCTGTTGACTAAGTTGACCCAGAAGAAGGTACAGTTGTTGCGGTCTGACGCTTATGAGGGTAGTTTTGAGAAGCTGAAAGAAAAGTTTACTTTAGCTCCAATTTTGACTCTACCTGAAGGCACTGATGGTTTTGTTGTCTATTATGATACATCCCGTATAGGACTTGGTTGTGTGTTGATACAGCATGGCAGGATGGTGGCCTATGTTTCAAGGCAGTTGAAAGTTCATGAGAAAAATTACCAAACTCATGAATTAGATTTATTGGCTGTGGTGTTCGCATTGAAGATCTCGCATCACTATTTGTATAGAGTCCATGTAGGTATCTTTTTTTATCATAAGAGCCTGCAATATGTGTTCACCCAGAAGGATTTGAATCTCAGGCAGAGGAGGTAGCTTGAGTTGCTGAAAGATTATGACATGAGCCTCCACTATCACCCAGGTAAAGCTAATGTGGTTATTAATGCTCTTAGCAGGTTATCCATGGGGAGTCTAGCTCATGTGGATGAGGATAAGTGGGAGTTGGTGAAAGCTATTCACCGTTTGACTAACCTTGGAGTTTATCTTTTCGTCTCTAGGGATGGTGGTGTGTTTGTACAAGAAGTGGCGACGTCATCCCTTGCTATTGAAATAAAGGAGAAACGGGTACTGTATCCTGTCTTAATGAAGATTAAGAGAGATATGGGCTAGAAAAAGGTTGTAGCTTTTGAGATCGGTGGCGATGGTATCTTGAGGTACCAAGGCAGATTATGTGTTCCCAATGTAGATGGGTTAAGAGAGAGGATCTTGGCTGAGGCTCATGAGTCATGTTATGTCATTCATTTTGGTTCAATGAAAATGTATCATGATGTTAAAGAGATTTATTAGTGGAACAATATGAAGCCTGATGTGGCCAGTTTTGTGGCTAAATGCATGGTGTGTCAATAATGAAGGTTGAGCACTTGAGGCCCGGTGGGTTGACTCAAGAGATTTTGTTGCCTGTGTAGAAGTGGAAAGTGATTAATATGGATTTCATTGCCGGTCTTCCATGATCTCGGAATTAGTTTGATTTGATTTGCCTGGTAATCTTGCCTTCTTCGGAACGGACGGTTCCTGTTAGCATTACCCTGTACTGGTGCAGATACTTGTTCTACACGCCTTGGGTTACCAAGATTTAGCAACTCGTCTCCAAAATCTTCATCCTCAGGATTTGGATGTCGTGCTTGTTGACTGACATTCTACACATTCACTTGAGCTCTAGCTAAGGCTGATAATCTGTCAGCCTCTTGTTGGTCTACCATTCTTCTAATTCATTGTGGTTCCGGATTAAGTGGTACTAATGGTTCTATGGAACTTTTGGTTCTTGGCATACACTACAAAGATCCTACAATAAACAAAAACAACAAATAAATGTAAAACTAGGAAACTTGACTAACAGTCAATTAGCGCACACAAACTTCAATTTAAAACCGTATTCCCCGACAACGGTGCCATTTTTGATAACTCTCAAACTACACCTCTCTAATGAGAATGTAAGCGATCATTGTCAATAGATAACCCAACTAGGTTGGGGTCAAATCCCACAGGGAATATGGTGTGAACTTAAGTCGTTTGCGAGTTAATCAACTGATAGTTGGATGTTTCCTGAAATGGGGGGTTTTGAGTTTAATAAATAATTGTTGGTCACTTTATCTTCAGTGTTTGTAATCAAGAGTTTATGGAAAACCATAATTATGTTGACTATGGATTTTGGTACCTGACATATGCTAATAGTGATTCAAGATTCTCACAGTAAATAGGACAACAAATTATCTTTATCGAAGTTATGCCTAAATGTCTCTCGACCTACTTAAGCATTTAATTACCTAATCCTCTCGGACTTAGGAAATTTATATTCACTGACCATATTTTACCTCAGGTTAATCAACCTTGTTACAACATCAATTATTAAATGGAAGTTTTTAGTGCTTCCAAGTCCCTATCAATAATTTACTTCCTACTGTATTTGATTTCTTATCTCAAGCAAATCAAACAAGGTGTTATCTATTGTTTGCAACCAATAGACAATGATTAAAATCTTGGAATTATCAAGGAGTCCTATTACCTTTTGAATCTTAAAAACTTAGAATCTTACCAAAACTTAACCCATAAATCCCATAATTCGGGTTAGAGGGGTTAGCCACTCATGATGTAATGATCGAAACAACAAGATGAATTCATAATTTGAAAGATAAACTTACCACAATATGAATAATAACTAGTGATTATCAGATTTGATCACAATAGGAATCCCCACAGTATTGATGGAAATCTCTTCAAAGTTAATTATTTTTCAAGCCAAGAAACTAGAGAGAAAAGTAACAAAATACGTGTCTCCGAAAGATGTTCGGCCCTCCTTAGAAAACCCTAAACAATGCTATAAATAGTTCACCCAAATTATGGAAAAAAAATTATAGAGTGCAACAATTTTTTGGATAGGTGACGCCATTCGTGACGCCTTATCAAGAGGCTGACAACTTATCACAAATGTCGTCAGCTCCTTTTTGATTTTGACATTCGCTGGCTTAGGTTGACGACGAACTGTAATGGCCTATCAGATCTTTAACGACTTATCACGAATGTCGTCACTTATCTACCTCAGATCCCATGTTCTGCCTTAGACTGATGACAATTTTGATGACCTATCAACTCCTTGACGGCTTATCACAAAATGTCGTCACAACTTTCAGCTGAGGCCCATTCTCTTTCTAAGGTTGACGATGAAGCTGATAACTTATCACCAGGATGGCGACTTATTAGGAATGTCGTCATCCACACTTCTCTTCTTTTTGCTTCAAATTTTAACTTCTTAAAACAAATTCATTGTGATATAAATGGGAAGGTGATAGGTGCCATAAAAAAATAGGCAACTCAGGCTCAAAGCAGGGATCAAGGGATATTCTACATACAGGGAAGGTTATTTAGGCTAAAAGTGAGCTAATATCAAAACGGCCTATGATCCTTTCCTAACCCCTATCCTTTAACCTAGGTAAGACTAACCGGGCAAGTTTTGGATTCAACATACAATGGGAACTGAGTAAGATCTCACATGCACATGGTATACAAGTATATCACTATTTACTACTCGTTCAGTTCATGCAGCTGTTTAGCACTGATTATTTCATCACTAGAACTAATGTCATACAAAGATGCACAGTGGTCACACTTAGATGTAATTCACACAAGTAACTACTCAGTCCATTGGAGAGGTGCTCAAGAATTATAAAAACAAGTTAACTACCTCAAGTACTAGTATTTCTCCTAGTCGGCTACAAAATTTTACAACAATAATTTACCCTACACCCTCAACTTAAAATCAAAGAAAATATGAACTAAGGGTTAGGGTATACCTGGGGTAGATCAATCATGAGGATCATGGGTTGCCTCCTATGTAGCGCCTGATTTAACATCGCGGCACGACTCAGGTATCTTGATTACTTCAGACTTCATCGATACAGAGAGCAAAACTACTTTTCATTGATTCTTTTGGACCAATATAAAGTTTGACTCATTTCTCATTCACCTTAAAGGTACTGCTGTCTTCATTTTCAAGTTCTACTACTCCAGATGAGTAGACTTGACTAACTTTAAATGGGCCTGACCACTTGGATTTAAGATTACCTGGGAATATTTGAGTCTGGAATTGAACAGAAGCACCAAGTCACCTTTCTGGAAGTCTCATTTCTCTATACTCTAATTATGATACTTTTTCATATTTTCTTTATATAGGTCTGCTCGTTCATATGCTCTGAGACGAAATTCATCCATCTCATTCAGTTGTCCCAGTCTCAGCTCTGTTGCCTCCTTCCAACTCAAATTCAACCTTTTGAGTACCCATAAGGTCTTGTGCTCCAGCTCTATTGGTAGGTGGCATGCTTTTTCATAGACCAGCTGAAATGGTGACATGCCAATGGGTGTCTTAAAAGCAGTCTGGTATGCCCACAAGGCATCATCGAGCTTCCTAGACCAGTCTTTTCGACTAGCATTCACCATTTTGTCTAGGATGGCTTTAATCTCTCGATTTGACACCTCCACTTGTCTACTAGTCTGTGGGTGATATGGAGTGTCTACTCTATGCTGTTTCACCCCATATTTTGCTAAAGACTCTCAAAACACTTTTTTGCAAAAATGAGATCCTTCATCGCTTATAATAGTACGTGGTACTCCAAAGCGAGAGTAGATGTTCTTCTTGAGAAAAGTAACAACTCTCTTTTCTTCATTATCAGACAAGGCAACAACTTCGACCCATTTTGAGACATAGTCAACAACAACTAAAATATACTTCATCCCATATGAGCTTACAAAAGTACCCATGAAATCGATGCCCAAGACATCAAATAATTCCACTTCAAGTATCTTAGTCAAAGGCATATCATGTCTTTTGGAAATTGACCCCTGCCTCTGACATTGGTCGCATTTCAGCACAAACTTGTGGGCATCCTTGAACAATGTTAGCCAATAGTAGCCGCTCTGCAACACCTTCCTAGCCGTTTGGTCACCTGCATGGTGACCTCCAACTGGACAAGAATGACATGCTTCCAATATACACAATACATCCACTTCTGGTATATATCTCCTTATAATATTGTCAGCACATCGCCTAAAAAGATACGGCTCATCCTAAAAGTAATGTGTCACATTATGCAGAAACTTCTTTCTTTGATGGAAAGAAAGATTTTCTGGAATGACCTCACTCACAACATAATTTGTAAAATCAGTGTACCAAGGCAATTTCTCCACAGCAGCAGCCAAGATCTCCTCATCAGGAAATGCATTATTTATCTTCATTTCATCACTAATTGCCTGCTCACCTTTCATTCTAGAAAGATAATCCACAACCTGGTTTTCACAACCTTTCCTATCTTTGACTTCAAAGTCAAATTCTTGTAGCAGCAACACCCATCTAATCAGCCTCGATTTTGCATCCTTCTTATCCATGAAATACCTCAAAGTTGCATGGTCAGTGTGGACCACCACCTTGGTCCTAAGCAGATAAGCCCTGAATTTCTCAAAAGCATACACTACAGCCAGGAGTTCTTGATCAGTGATAGTGTAGTTCTTTTGCGCTCCATTCAGTGCTTTGCTGGCATATTATATTGGATAAAATAGTTTGTCTCTCTTTTTTCCCAATACATCTCCAAGGGCAACACCACTTGCATCACACATGATCTCAAATAGTTTTGACCAGTGTGGTGCAACCATGATTGGGGCCTCAACCAGCTTCTTTTTAAGATATTAAAATGTCTTCAAGCACTCATCATCGAAGGAAAACTTCACTTCTTTCTCCAAAAGTTTGCAAAGTGGATTTACACCTTTCGAGAAATCTCTTATAAACCTCCGGTAAAAGCCAGCATGCCCAAGAAAACTATGCACTCCCTTTACTGAAATGAGAGGTGGTAGTCTATCAATAACTTCAACCTTGGCTCGATCAACTTCTACTCCTTTTGCTAAAATTTTATGCCCGAGAATAATGGCCTTCTTTACCATAAAATGGCATTTCTCCAAATTAAGCACCAAATTAAATTCAACACATCGTTGCAAGGCCATGCTCAGGTTTTCTAAACACAACTCAAACGAATCTCCCACCACAGAGAAATCATCCATGAATACCTCTATGGTGTCCTCCACCATATTCGAGAAGATAGACATCATGCACCATTAAAAAGTGGCGGGTGTATTGCACAACCCAAACGATATCCTCTTAAATGCAAAGGTACCATATGGGCATGTGAATGCCGTTTTTTCCTGATCTTCAGGAGTAATACAGATCTTATTATATCCAGAATAGGCATCTAAGAAGCAATACCATCCCCTTCCATCCAATCGATCAAGCATTTAGTCCATAAAGAGCATCATGAAATGGTCTTTCAAAGTCCATGAATTTAGTTTATGGTAATCCATGCAAACTCTCCACCCAGTCATAGGCCTAAGTGGAATCAGCTCACACCTTTCATTTGCAACCATAGTTATGCCCCCTTTTTTGGGTACGTATTGAACTGGGCTCACCTATTTGCTTTCTGAAATAGGGTAAACCACTCTTGCATCCAACCACTTAATAATTTCCTTGTTAACCACCTCTTGCATTGGTGGGTTAAGAAGGTGTTGGTGCTTGATGGTTGGAATAAAATCTTCCTACAGTTGTATTTTATACGTGTTGATGCCAGGGGAAATGCCAATAATATATACAATAGTCCATTCGATTGCTCTCTTATACCTCTGAAGTGCAGAAATAAGTTCCTCTACTTGATGCTCATCCAAATCAGCCGCAATAATCATAGGTAGCGTGTTTCTATGGCCCAAAAACACGTACCTTAAATGCCCAGGCAGTTCTTTCAATTCCAACACCGGTGGCTCTTCAATGGATGGCTTAGCCGGCGGTGTCGGTCAATTTGCAAGATCAAGGTCTAGCTTCTTAAGAGAATAAGGGTATGAGCTCATTCCTGACAAAGCACAAATAGTCTCTTCATATTCCTCAATGCCTTTATGATCAAAATTTATTAGAACTGCGGTTAAAGGCTCGACAACAAGTTGCTCCTCTATTGACATCTTCTGTTCGTCCTTATAATACACATCAACCACTGAGAACACACTCATTTCTTCATGCTGCTTTATTGACTTGCGTACATCAAATCATACCACCTCATCATTCATCCTGAATAAGAGCTCATTCACTCTCAAATCAATCAACACACTTTCGATTGCGAGGAAAGGTCGACCTAAGAGTATGGGCACCTCAAAGTACACCTCGCAATCTTTAATCACAAAATCTACAGGGAATATGAAGCTATATACCTTCACCAACATATCATACAAAATACCAATAGGTCACCTTACCGACCTATCCACCATCACGAGTCGCATATTGGTGGGTGTGGGATTTCCCAGGCCCAACTTTCTATATACAACCAGCGGCATCAAATTTATACTGGATCCCAAATCGCATAGTGCTTTTGTAAAGTTTAGGGACCCAATAGTGCATGGGATAGTGAATGCTCCTGGGTCTATTTTTTTCTGCACTAAAGACCTTGTAGAGATAGCCCCACAATAAAAGAGATTGTCCTCCGACTCATGGATAACCTTCCATTTCTTCGTGACAAGGTCTTTCATAAACTTCGCATATCCTGGTATTTGCTTGAGTGCCTCCACCAAAGGTACATTTATTGTCAATTGTTTGAGCATTGCTATAAACTTGCTGAATTTTACATCATCAGTTTTTTTCTTCAATCGTTGAGGAAAGAGAGGTGGTAGTCTTGGGAGAGTTTTCAACTCTACCTCCTTCTTCTTTTCTTTCCCTTTATCTGGAGCATCATCAGCACCATCCAACTTTTCAGACTCTACTGGACATTCTTCTTTAGATTCATCATCTGCCTCAGTCACATCTTCAACCAAATTTTTACCCACAGAAGGGTCAGGTAATATCTTACCACTTCTAGTGGTAATCTCCATACATAAACCATCATTCCACAGATTATGGACCATATCACTTGGTAACGTTCCACTCTTCCTCTGGTTAAATGTTGTGGAGAGTTGGATCATTTGCTGCTCCAACTGTTTGATTGTGGTAGAGTGTAACCAACTGACTAATATATGATAGATCGGTCTTCATGGTATTCACACCAGAGTTGGTAGCCTCCACTCCCTTCAGCAACTTAGCCATTATGTCCTCTATGGACATCTTTTCAGAACTTGTTGTAGCAGCCTCACGATTTTTAGGAGGGACATAGAGCCCGCTCCTATCATTATTGTTCCTCTAATTTCCCTGCTCCCTATCTTTATAACCAGGATTATCATAATAATTCCTACCTTGATTCCCTTGGCCATTACCTCGAAACCCCCCCTGATTATTAACATAGTTCGCCTCTTCTTCTACATCTGCATCAACTCTATCTTGAGATCCCACAGCTTTCACCTTCTCAGTTTTTCCTGATAGCAAGTGCTTGGTTAGAAAATCCATCTGTGTTTTTAGGTGAGCCATGTCTTGGTCACGCTTCTCATCTCTTCTGCGTTGTTCCACAGTCATGCCCACAGAAATAGTGGGGCTGGCTACCACAGAGTCTCTGGTATGCCATGCCCGACTCTGTTTGGTCATTCTGTCTAGCATCTCTGAAGCCTCTGGAAATGTAAGATCAACAAATAAACCACCAACAGCATTATCTATAATTGGTTTTATGACAGAGTTAAGATCCCTGTACAAAGTCTCTATCAAGTGTATGTTCGTCATATTGTGGTTTGGGCACTGTGTCAGATTCTTCTTGAATCTCTCCTAGGTTTCATGCAAGGCTTCAGTCGGAAGCTTCCTAAATTTGCTGACCTTATCCCTCAACTATACCCTCCTGGAAGATGGAAAAAACCTTTCTAGGAAAGCTTCTTTCAACTGCCTCCAGTTGGTTATAGAATCGGGTGTCAGATTATTAAGCAACAATGTTTCCTCCCCAGACAGAGACAACAGAAATAACTTTAATCGGATAGCATTCTGACCCACTCCTGGGTTATCAAAAGATTTACAGATGGTGACAAAGTTCACCAGATGCAAGTTCGGGTCATCCCCAGGAAGGCCACCAAACAACCCCTTCAGATTGAAGAGTTGAATCATATTACTCATAATGATAAATTTTTCTCCAGGTGCCAATGGTGGAGGAATAATTGCACCCGTTGAACCTGCTCCATCCATTCCATGGCCATCATCATTGAGGTCATGTTGGACTGGCTGGTAATCTTCCCTTCTTCGGAACGGACGGTTCCTGTTAGCATTACGCTGTACTGGTGCAGATACTTGATCTACACGCCTTGGGTTACCAAGATTTAGCAACTCGTCTCCAAAATCTTCATCCTCAGGATTTGGATGTCGTGCTTGTTGACTGACATTCTACACATTCACTTGAGCTCTAGCTAAGGCTGATAATCTGTCAGCCTCTTGTTGGTCTACCATTCTTCTAATTCATTGTGGTTCCGGATTAAGTGGTACTAATGGTTCTATGGAACTTTTGGTTCTTGGAATACACTACAAAGATCCTACAATAAACAAAAACAACAAATAAATGTAAAACTAGGAAACTTGACTAACAGTCAATTAGCGCACACAAACTTCAATTTAAAACCGTATTCCCCGACAATGGTGCCATTTTTGATAACTCTCAAACTACACCTCTCTAATGAGAATGTAAGCGATCATTGTCAATAGATAACCCAACTAGGTTGGGGTCAAATCCCACAGGGAATATGGTGTGAACTTAAGTCGTTTGCGAGTTAATCAACTGATAGTTGGATGTTTCCTGAAATGGGGGGTTTTGAGTTTAATAAATAATTGTTGGTCACTTTATCTTCAGTGTTTGTAATCAAGAGTTTATGGAAAACCATAATTATGTTGACTATGGATTTTGGTACCTGACATATGCTAATAGTGATTCAAGATTCTCACAGTAAATAGGACAACAAATTATCTTTATCGAAGTTATGCCTAAATGTCTCTCGACCTACTTAAGCATTTAATTACCTAATCCTCTCGGACTTAGGAAATTTATATTCACTGACCATATTTTACCTCAGGTTAATCAACCTTGTTACAACATCAATTATTAAATGGAAGTTTTTAGTGCTTCCAAGTCCCTATCAATAATTTACTTCCTACTGTATTTGATTTCTTATCTCAAGCAAATCAAACCAGGTGCTATCTATTGTTTGCAACCAATAGACAATGATTAAAATCTTGGAATTATCAGGGAGTCCTATTACCTTTTGAATCTTAAACACTTAGCATCTTACCAAACTTAACCCATAGATCCCATAATTCGGGTTAGAGGGGTTTAGCCACTCATGATGTAATGATCGAAATAACTAGATGAATTCATAATTTGAAAAATAAACTTACCATAAGATGAATAATTACTAGTGATTCTCAGATTTTATCACAATAGAAATCCCCAAAGTATTGATGGAAATCTCTTCAAAGTTAATTGTTTTTCAAGCTAAGAAACTAGAGAGAAAAGTAACAAAATACGTGTCTCCAAAAGATGTTCGGCCCTCCTTAGAAAACCCTAAACAATGCTTTAAATAGTTCACCCTAATTATGGAAACAAAATCATAGAGTGCAGCAATTTCTAGGACAGGTGACGTCATTTGTGATGCCTTATCATGAGGATGACGACTTATCACAAATGTCGTCAGCTCTTCTTTGATTTTGATATTTCCTGCGTTAGTCTAACGATGAACTATGATGGCCTATCTGATCTTTGATGACTTATCACGAATGTCGTCACTTATCTACCTCAGCTCTCATGTTCTGCCTTAGATTGACGATAATTTTGACGACCTATCAACTCCTTGACGACTTATCATAAAATATCATCACAACTTTCAGCTAAGGTCCATTCTTTGTTTAAGGCTAACGATAAAGTTAATAACTTATCACAGGGATGACAACTTATTAGGAATATCGTCAGCCATACTTCTCTTCTTTTTGTTTCAGATTTCAACTCTTTTGCTTCCATCCTTGTTGGTTCTCTAGCATCTTAGCTTCTACTGCAAAATCAAACATAAAACACTCAAAAACGATAAAAGTTGCTTAAGACTTTGCAATTATTCTTAGTAAAAAGCCTCAAATGTGTTAGCGTATGCTCACACATCAAGTGTAGGGAGTTATAGTTTGAGATTGGCGGTTGGGTATTCTTGAAGGTATCTACTATAAAGGGAGTAATGCGGTTTGGGAAGAAGAGAAATCTCAGTCCTCGGTATGTTGATCCATACTTGGTCTTGAAGAAGGTTGGTAATGTTGCGTATGAGTTGGAGATTCCTCCTAGTTTGAGCTTCATTCATTCGGTGTTTTGTGTTTTGATGTTGAGAAAGTGTATGGGTGATCCTTCAATGATTTTTTCTTTGGAGGAGGTGAGTATTTTAGATTCATTATCTTATGAAGAAGTCTCGATTGAGATATTGGATTGGCAAGTTCATCGGTTGTGGACGAAGGATGTAGCTTCGGTAAAAGTTCTATGGAGGAACTATAAGGTTGAATAGGCTACTGGGAAGCCGAAGAGGACATAAAGTCCAAGTATCCATTCTTGTTATCCGCTCCAAAAAATTGGGCGTAAGGTATGTGTTATTCTAAACATCTTTATTTTCTGTCCTTGTTAAAGGAAAGATTGATTTCCTTGTCATCTTTATTTTCTAACTTGGTTAAAGGTAAGAGTATAGGTATATGGAGTCCAATCGTATTTTTGTTGCCTTGTCCCATCATTCGAGGACGAATAATCCAAGTGGGTGAGTATTGAAACACCTCAAATTTTTGGCCCATAAAAATTCTTGAGCTTTGGGCTCACTTCCTTGGTCACAACTCGTATTGACGAGTCGTGAGATGTGGTTACGGGTCGTAGGACCCTGTTCGTAACTAAATTAGAAACTTAGTGACAAAGTTCTTCTCTGAGTACGAGTAGCTCACTATGAGTCGTAAGATATGTTATGGGTCGTAGGTTCAAATCGTAGGATGTATAGTGTTCAATTCTTTTGGGTTATGTGTTGCTCATGACTAGACCTTATGAGTTGTAAGATCTCCTTACGAGTGTGTTGGTGGAGTCGTAAGGTGGGAAGTATATGGGGGCCCTAATCACTGTCTTGGTTACGACTGGTGGTCACGAGTCGTAAGGTGTGGGTATGAGTCAAGGGGTTAACTCATAACTAAAGGAGTTTTTTTTTCCAGATTTTAAGTTGAGGGTATTCTGTACATTTCACCTCTTGAACAACTTAAAACCCACATCTTATAACTTCCTTAGGGCATCAGTAGTTATCATAAACACATCAAATAACCTCTCAGAACACTCCCAAATCTTTAAGGTCAAGAACACTTAGAGTTTTCATCAAGTTAATCAATTGGAGCTTTCAAGGGTGATTTCTCTCCGTACTTCTTGGTTATTAAGACATATTACTCTTTTCTCATTGTTAATTTTGTAAAAAACATGTGATTTAAAGTATTGTTCATAAAATTATTGTGATGATTTTGAAACTTGGGTTGGGGTTTTGAATGTTTATGAATTGAACAATGTTTCTCATAGTTTATATATGATTATCATGCTTTAAATATGGTTTTGAACTTGTGGGTGCATGGGGATGGTGAATGAACTAGGGAATTATGATTTTTCCAAACTTGTGACTTTTGAAGTGGTTATTACCCCAACCCCATAATGTGAAATTGGTTTTAGTTATGAGAACTTTGGAAATTTGTTAAATTGAACTAGTCTCGAACTCTTGAATGATATAAAAAGGTATTGGAAATACAATGGTATGATTTAATGAACAAAGAAAGTCAGTGTTCCCCAATGTGTATTACTGAACAAAGGGACTTGTTCTCCCCGAATTAATGGAAATTGTTTTGGAATGACATGTTACCTTACAAGTGTAGTCGGTATGACGATACCAACATTATATGCCTTAATTTGGAATGTGGTTCAATGAATGAGAATGTGTGATACTTTTTTTAATTAGGCTATAATAAGGGTTGTGTAGTT
Source organism: Capsicum pubescens (assembly GCA_030864215.1). Classification (NCBI taxonomy): domain Eukaryota; kingdom Viridiplantae; phylum Streptophyta; class Magnoliopsida; order Solanales; family Solanaceae; genus Capsicum; species Capsicum pubescens. The sequence continues at coordinate 86,320,252 of CM061543.1, forward strand.
GAGTCGTGAAAGTGGAGGTTCGAGTGACGGATACTGAAAACTGTATTTGTCGACGCGGGGGCCAGAGTGACCAGGAAGGTTTGAGTCCCCCTTATTATTAATTCATGATTAGGGATGTTTGAGTCCCCCGTAAATCATTATATGATTGGGTTCTTAAGTCACCTTGGTATATTTTGGAGGGTTCGAGTTCCCCATGTGCATATATATGAGATTATTCTCCGATTTGTGCGGCTACATGCACTGGGGCCCGACCAGAGGGTGAGAACTGGGGACCATATAGTTCGTGGGTACTATTATATGACGGTTGAGCTACACAATTCAGGCTGAACTTTTGAAAAACATGTTAAGACCTGTTCCCTATCCCGACATGTGATATAGATATTTATGTATTTGTATTTGATTATGTGCGTCGGCTTTTGAATGACTTTAAACTGTTGATCATATCATTATGTTATCCTTATTGTATCTCCTGCGATGCATGAATTGGTCATATTTTGGCTCCTCCTACTCAGTGACTAGGTGATTCGGGGACAACTTTTGAGTCAGACTGAAGTGTGTGCTTCCATACTTCATAGGACTTTATTTCATGCTATGGATTTCTTTATGACTTTACTATTCTTTTGGCCTTGGATTTTGGCTATGGTTAGGGGCATATCCCCACTAGACATTCTTTGATTTTGATTAGAGGTTTTGTCAGACTACTGTGGGCATGACCGGTGTCGGTAGTGGTACTGGTATTAGCATTGATACTGATATTGGTTAGTTGGTTGATTGTGGACGGTTGGTTTTGGTTATAGACTTATTATAATATCTTTAAATTGATAATCTCTTATCGTGTTATATGTTCGGAGTTCAACCGATCTTAGGTGTGGTGTGTTTGGTTAGGTTAGGTGAAGAAGGTGATCTCCGGTCCACGTGGAAATTCAGATATCCATCATGGCCAGGCCCTGGTTCGGGTCGTGGCAATATATATATATATATATATATATATATATATATATTTGAATATTGTCATTCAATTCGATAGATTCATTACTCAAAGTAATGTTTTAGCCATAAAACATGATTCATGATAACGACTCCTACTTTAACACCCTTAGTCAATTAAACTTTGGTCCGTTTATTTTTTAAAATATAATATAGCCTAATACGTTACTATCAAGTACGTTAATACTAGTTTTGTAAATTTTTTAAAAAACGTACTATTTTGGTGAATTGATTCAAATAATAGCTTATTTTGGTCCAAAACTCCTAATTGTAAAATACATTAAAAGAAGTTTTGATCAAAATAAGTTATTATTCAAATCAATGCATTAAAATAGTATATTTTTTTAAAATCTTACTAAATTAGTATAGACGTACTTAGCAGTAACGTATTCGATTGTACTTTATTTTAAAAAACAAGCAGATTAAAATTAATTGACTGACGGTGTTAAAATAGGAAGCGATACTGAAAATAAAGCTTTTGGCTTAAAATGTTACTGTCAGTAATGAATTTTTGCAACTCTACCACATCAAAATATTTGTGCGAAATTTATCGTGAAAATCGTTATTATGAATTACGTTTTAAAGTAAAAATATTACTCTGAGTAACGATCTATCGAATCGAATTAGAATATTCATAAAATGATATATATATATTCAGTCGATTTAAAAATAAAATTGACACACCTAACTTGTAATCATCTTTATAAATCTTCAATGTTTAGCAAGTGCATAAACAATACTGGTTAGTATAATGTTATATTTAATTAAAAAAATTTAAAAATAATAATAATCTGAGTAGTTTTTTTGGTTAAGAGTGTGTTGAGAGGAAAGAAGGACTTCTAACCAAGTTCATCAAAAATTGTTAATTGGATAAGGAGCATCCGCTAAAAAGTAAGTCAATAATAAATAAGTAATACTGTAATCTTAAAACATGTATGCACAATATTTTTGAATTTCAAAGTATTCATATTTGTAGGGTAAATTTTTTATTTTTTTATTTAACATGTTACCAAAGAAGAATAAATTAAAGACTCATACTAGTGATGTTTAAGCGTGATTCAATTTTTATTCGATTCATTATATGTACCCGATCAATGATACCTATGAGAATGATCCAACAAGTAATTCCCTCTATTGAAGAGAGATAGTCATTTCATCATAAACTTTTTCCCACGTTTAGTTATAGTCAAATAAAAAAAAAAGAATAGTTCGGTGCACTAAAGCTCCTGCAATGTGTATGATCCAGCGAAGGACCTTTATTGTACCTAGCCTTACCTAACATTTCTGCCCTCTAATGCTTGAACCTATGCCCTCATGGTCACGTGACAGTAACTTTATCAGACATATAGTTCTAGTCAAATAACTTTAGATATTTTACCAAATTTATTCTTCACAGGAAAGTACATTTTGGACGATTATATTGTAATGACAAAATTAAATCTAAATATTCAGATGATTTTAAAACAAAATTCACTGATCTTAATTGTAATTTTCTCTCCAGAATAGTTCATAGCAATATTTTAGCTTTAAATGTTATTCATAATAATTATTTTATAATGACAAATTCTGTACAATCCTTCTTTAATTCCGTCAACCAATTACTTTTTGGTACATTTATTTTTAAAATAAAATATAGCATAATACGCTATTGCAAAGTACATTTATAGTAGTTTTGTATTATTTTTTTTTAAAAAAACACACTATTTTGGTGAAGTGATTTAAATAATAGCCTATTTTGGTCAAAACTTCAACACTATAATTCACCTTAAATTTTTTCAGAATATTAAAGATGACCATATTTAATCCCTTTTATCATCAATGCTATTAATTTATTTTTAAAAAAAAACTTTCTCATCATTAATATTATTTACACCTCCGTCGATTACTTGTCACTTTTTGACATGACACACTTATTAAAGAAATAATTACCACCTCTGCTCCATTTTAGTTAGTAATCTTACGAAAAATAAGTGTCTTGCATTAGTTCATCACTTACTAATTCTGGATAGAATTAAATAATTTCTTACATTTTACCCTACAATTAATTTTATACATTAAATGTGAACAATTACAATTCTAATGTCCATTCCTAATGAATATCATTAATATGGGTAAATGGTAAAATAATAAAATTCTTCATTCAATTTATGATTTCTTAATCACCCATGTAAAATAAAATGTGCCCAACTAAAATGGAATGGAGGGAATATTGATATGACTTTTACCATAGTATTCCTGTTAATTGATGTTTAGAATAATATGTTTTGAAAATAGTTTGGAGAATAAGCAATTGCCTCTAAGGGTAAATAGGAAAAATTCTTGTCATTTCTTGATATGTCAAAAGTGATAAGTAAAAATAAAAGTTCAATTGGGAAAATATTTAGAAGTAAAAATGAACGGAGAGAGTATATGATTTCCTTAAATCACTTCTTTTCCTTTCTTTTATTTATTCAATTCTAAATTAATTTAGACATAAACAAGGTGATATGACACCTCTATGACCTATAGTACCATTTATCTTTTGTTTTTTCTCCTTTTTATTGAATTTTCCTTCAATTAATCATTTATTCCATTTTATAAAGTCAAAAAACATTAACGTTTTCAGTTTTTTTTTTTTTCCATTGCTGTTGTATGCATATTCCATGTTAATTACAAGAGTATAGAATTCTTAGTAGCCATTTGGCCATAAAAATTAAAAAAAAAAATGGAGTTGGAGTTGAAATTAGAGTTGGAGTTGTGTTTGATCATATTTTTTTTGATTATTTTTTTTGACTTTTGAATTTTTTTTTTTAAATATGATTAACTTTTATAAACTATCAAAATCACCCAACTAAAATTTACCTACAACGGGAAAAGAACACAATTAGTCACTTTTATAAAAATAATTACATATACATGACCATATTTAATTAATTTCAATTATGACATATATAATATTTACATTAATAGCCGTTTTTTCATATTTGAAAATTTAAAATATGAATTTTATATTAACAGATCACTGCTTCCTATTTTTTAGGTAACAAATATTATCTTTCAAACAAATTTATTTTTTAGGAATTTATTTAATTTATTTCCTTTATTTTCCGTTTCTAAAAAATAGGAAATGATGAGTTGTTATTAAATTTTAGGGTGCCGCTAATTTATTTCTTTAATTTTCTTATACATGAAAGATTTTACTGTGTGTGAATAAATTATTTCTATGCAAAACATACTTTGCATATTTATGGTATATTATATCATATACCATAAATATATAAATAATATTTTTAGTATGTTTCTTTATACTTTGTATATTTATATACGTGTGTATATGGTATATACATGATGTAAACTTCATATATAACATACTTTGTATATTTATGTTATAAATATAATACTTTATATATTTATGGGTATAAATATAATACTTTGTGTATAAAGATACCAAGTATTATGGTATATAAAGGTAGCAGTTGCAGTTTAAGGTATAAATTTATTAAATTGGACATGTTTTTTTATGAAAAATATGTATCACCGATTTATATTTTTAACATATATATGGTATAAACTATTTATATTTGAATAGTATAATAAAGATGTACACAATATAATATATATAATCAAATTAAAAATGAGAATAATTTGTGGCAGTGATAAACTAATCTGCTACAACTTTATTAATTTCATAAATATAGAAAACGATTATTCATTATTAATTACATGACTATAATTCCTTAAACGTCCGTATTACAATAGAAAAATTATTATTATTATTATTATATTATAGTAATTAGGATCATTAGCAGTAAAATAATGTCTTAAATAAGGGAAAAAATTAAATAAGGGAGAAAAATAATGATGAGAGAGAAAAATATATATATATTAATTAGGATAACATTAAGTTTGTAATTATAATTATCTTATTCTTTAAAACTGCTATATACGTAATATTGAAAAAATAATGTTATAAGCAGAGTTTTATGTAAAAATATAAAAGATTGGGGTTATATGTAATAATAATAAAAGTTGAAATTGAAGTTGAAAAATTGGGAAAACACCAAAAACCTATTTTCCCTTTTCAGAATTTTTTTTCAAATTTTCATAGCCAAACACCACAATTTTCAATTCCGAATTTTTTTTTTTTGAAAAAAAGGGGAAAATGTTCATGGCCAAACGGGCTCTTAGAGTCCCGCACGTTATTGCATGCAGTAAATGTAGAAGCCGAATGTCTAAGTTATGTTTTGCTCTACTATAAATCCCCAAAGTTCCCCCTCTTATTTTACAATGGAACTCAGAAATATATGATTGTTTGATCTATCTTTACTTTGTATTGCTCCATCAGAATTCTTTAACACAGGCTAAATTGATCATTAGTTGGAATCTATCTTTGTATTTCTATGTTAAAAGTTTTTACTGCAAACAATTTCTAGGTTGTATGATATTTATTATTGCGGATGAACTAATGCGATGATATCTAATTATTTAGCACAGAGAGAAGAAGAGTTTTTTGGTGTTTCTTTATTTCTGAAAGGATGAAGTAGATAGCAGGTTATTCATGGTAAAAATATTTTGTAACTATATTATTATATATGGTATTGTTTTAAATATTTTATAATCAATTTTCTATGAGGGTTCATTTTCAGCTATATCTTTTTAATATCTGATGATTTTTCGATTTGCTTTTTTCCTTTCATTTTCTTGTTTTAATTAAAATGTCTACGTGAGGTGTCTAGAGAAGATTTGGTCTTTTAGACACCCTAAAATTTAATTAAAAAAAAGATATTATTTTCTCTTTGAATTGGTAAAACTACAAGAAGTAACATACTTAAGAATTTAAATTATGAAAAATAACAACACTTTAATAAAATTACATTGTGCAGCAAACATAATATTATTTTAAGTGTGGTCCCCCACTTACTGCCTTTGAGAAATTACCATGTATAAGGTTGCCTTTTTCGTGTCACTTCTCGTTCTCTTTCTCTTTCTCTTTTCTTTAACTGATTTTTACTTTACCTTTATTGTTTGAAATCTCTTAGATTTCTCTTTCAATTTTTTTCCTTTCCCATAAATTACTCTTATTTAAATTAGTAAATTTCTTTTCCAAATCAAACTCAATTAAGAAGATTATTATTTCATGATATTCAAAATTTCAAAATATCACACTCTTATATTTCTAACTTTTTTTTCTTCCTAGTTTTTTCATTTTTTTATCATTTTATTTTTTTATTTTAACTTCTTTTTCTTTTTCATTTTTTCTTTCCACTTTATTTTCTCTCTTCTGCTTCTCTTTTTTTTTCCTCCTTTTTTCATTTTTTTCTTTATTTTTTTATTTTTTCGTTTTCTTATTTTTTCCTTTCTCATATTTGTTTTTTGTTTTCTTTTTATTTTTTCTTTATTTATTTTTTTCGCTTTTGTTTTTACACCTCTATTTCTAGTTTCTATATCTCTTTCTTCTTTTTTTCCTTTTCACTTCTTTTTTTACAGATTTTTATTTTTTGTTTTTGTCTTTTTATTTATTTATTTATTTTTTACTCTTCTATCTCTATTTTTTATTTTTAAAAGACAAAATATTTGTATCACATATACATATTAAAAAAATATATAAAATAAATAGACATACATATCTGCATATGTATTTACGGTAAAAAACATATATATATATATATATATATATATATATCTGTATATGTATTTACAAAAATACATATCTGACTCACATGTGTATATAAACATATATGATATGTATCATGTATTTTTTGATTACTTATATGTGTATGTATATAGTTGTACTTTTTGTTATAGAGATTTTGTGTCTTATATATTTATATATACATATGAGTGATATATGTATTTTTGTAAATACATATGAAGATACATATGTATGTTTTGTACTGTAAATACATATCTAGATCTGTATGACTATGTATTTTGTATATTTTTTTGAATATGTGTATGTGATATACATTTTTGTCTTTTCAAAATAAAAGTTAGAGATATAAGATAAAGAGAATAAAAAAAAACAAAAATAAAACAAAATAGAGATGTGAAAAAGAAAAAAAATTGAGTTTGAGCAACTTGAAAAGATCGATTTTGATCACTATATTGTTCAATCAGTTCAATTTACTGTTGCATTACTTTTTTTTTGAAATTCATTTTCAAAAATAATTTAATGAAATAAATTGTTAAATTGTACAACGTAACGAAAAATTGATTTTGATCATTCTAACGAAAAATTGTTAATGGCTCAAAATATTCAAAAAACATTTAATGAAAAATCGATTTTGATCATTATTTTTGAACGAAACATCAGTAATGACTTGAAAAATTTTGAATGAAATAACAATAATGGTTAAAGAAAATTCAAAACGAATTTTTTTTAATCGATTTCAAACAACTGATGAAATTCATATAAGAAAACAATATTACGATTAAATACCTTCAACAACAGTAATGGTTTAATTTGAATTTTTGAAGATATTGGACAGAAGAAGTTTTACTTGAATTTGATTTTTTTAGGGATGAAAACGATAATGTGAAATGAAATTTCAATTTGATTTCAGTTGGTAACAAATAACGAAAATCATGTTAATTAAAAGGTTTTAATGAAAAAGGAATCTCCACATTTAATTCATGGCTAATTATACCATATTTAACTCATAAGCTGATTTGAGTTAAATATGGGCCGTAAAATGATTTGTATATATATTTTTATAGCAACAGTTTGTTCAAATACAAAATACAATTTGCTAGTTTAAGTTATTATGAAAGTGTTGCTATGAATCTCATAATTGTGGTCTTAAGTATGCTATTTATGAATTTTTTAGGGTTAGGGATGAGAAAACAGGATAGGTGTGGGATATGGGCCAATTTGTAAAGTCCAAAAAGTTGTTGCCACCCATTAAGTCTTTTTTAAATACTTTTCATCCCCCACTTTTTTTTTAGAAAAATACCATATATTAATTTTCTCTTTCCTCACTTTCATTTTGTATTTTTCGCTTCCCCTTACCCCAATCTCCATTTTCGACTTTTATCTTCTCTAAAGCTCTAAGGCCTTTCATCTTCCAATTCAGATAAGTACTCTCCATCTCCCGACTAATTTGTGCTTCATATTGGTAAAATTTTTTTGCATTTTTTTATTTTTGGTTTGTGTCGATTTAGTTGATTTTGGATGAAAAAATTAAATTTTTTTCAAAAATCGGGGCTTGATTTTACTGAAAATCTGTATTTTAAGTTGATATTTGTTTTACATTTGATGTATTTGATTATCGTTGTCTATTGCATGGTGATTTTTTTTCCAAATTTCATCGATTAATGTGCCCAAAAATCTGCGTCTTCTTCTAATTTTTCTTCAACGTAATGGTGTTTTAGATACCTATTTTTGATCATACATTATTGTTGTTTTGTTAATAGACTGTTCGGTTGATTAGGTGTTTATTTGATTTCTAGGTTTGATTTTCAATTGTGCTTGACTGTAATGGTGTTTTAGATAAGATTTTCTTCTTTTTTGATTCCTCATTCATCTACTTGTGTTGTTGTCCTATCAACAAACTATTAGGTCGATTAAGTATTCTTTTTGATATGATAGTTAATCTTAATTTTTGTACTTAGATTATAATAAATGGTTAAGATGTAATAAATGCCAAATTGTAGAAGTTGATAGGTTTGGGAAAAGAAAAAAATGTGTAGTCGATAAGTTGGAGAATAGGAATTGTAGTTATGAAGCTGTTCAAGCTTCCGGTGGAGATGAGCAGGAGAAATGGGAATTGAGTGTAGGCTAGATGAGGAAACATTAATCTTGCCCTAATGTGCAAGGTTTACTTTGACCGAGAGGTACGACCTTGCCACAGTCATGGATGATGTTGGATTCTTTTCAGCTAAATATCTGTTAGTTCTCATTTGAAATTGTTTTATGAATTCAAAAAAGTTGTGGTTGATCAACGTCTCAAGTCAAGGTTCAAGAATTCTTGTTTTGGCTGTGTATGGGACTTGCTAGCACATTTAAAGTTCAATAAACTGCTTGTCCACTATACACTTCTTCGTCGAGTTCAATAGGATAACATGCTGCATGAAATGTAGTTCTGCGTTAATTAAAGGACAACATGTTTTGGCCTGAAGGAGTTTGTGCTAATCACGTGGTTAAACTGTGGGCGTTATCCCCCTGATTTAATATATCTCAAAAGTCATGGAGGATGGTAAAGATTTTTTCAAAAGGATTGCGAGAAAGAAGAGCATTTGTAGAAAGAGATTGTTGAAGCTTGTAAGAGGTGGAAGGCTGGACAAGGAGGACAAATTCAAATATTGTGTGATTTAGTTCGTCCACTGCATATTACTTGTATGAGATTTGTCAAAAATCGTGGACATAGACATCATCAAGATGGTGATAACCTGAGCTTCTTTGAGAGATACCATTGGGGTAAGGAGTCATTCATATTGAATCTAGACTATATGAAGAAGCGGATAGACTTTCACGCAGAAAAATATATTTATGATGAAGGGAGCTTCATTATAAACACTCAATGGATTCCCCTGAGCATTCCTGATATTGATTATAAACCATTAAAGTAGTTTATTTATATTATAATTTATTTATGATATCTATTATACACTCACCGTTTTATATATTTATTTTTATTTTTGATCATAGATTTGGATATACGAAGATTTTTTTGAGCTTGACGTGAAAAATAGTAAAACAATAGAAAATCCGCTGCTCATTTATCGATTGCTCAGATGGCACACCTCAAAAGCAGATAAACTGATCAAAGGTGATTCATATTTGAGCAGATGGAGTAGAAAGGTATGAAATAATTTTTTTTATGAATATTTTTTAACAATAATGTGTTTCTTAATAATCACATTTGCCTATTTGTCTCTAGAGAGTGCACCCGTACCTTAACTCCACGATCTGTGAAATAAAGCAGCAATACATGATACAATTTAAAGCATTCACGGACGAGGCAAATGATTCATTCATCGATGACTTGAAGACCCATTTGCATGGTTTAAATGTCATCACCTCATCAAGGGATGGTGAGGAAGGGTACGATGACCAATATTTATGTGGAAATCATGTGTCAAGATATGTCATTCACAGTGCGGGGACAAGCAAATTAAGAGAAAAAAATCGATGATCGATAATCTAGAAGAGGTGTGTTTAGGATGGAGAGGGATATGAAGGATATTTTTGATTTTGTGAAAGAAGAAAGACTAAGGAGAACAAAAAAGGAGGAGAAAAAGAAGAAGAAGAAGAGGAAGAAGAAGAAGAAGAAGAAGAAGAAGAAAGAAGAAGAAGATCAAGGTAATATCTTCTCTGTATATTATAAAAATTGCAAAATTTATATAATCAATTTTTTTTATAATAGAGTATATGTCATGCTTTATTGATAGATATCATAGTTTATTATAAAATCTAAATATTTGAAAATATAGGTGTACAGGTCTAAAGTCAACATTCATCAATATAACAACCTGATTTCGATGAATTATGTGAAATGTGTTTTTCTGTGTGATTTGACCATTTTACCTTCCCCGTGGCTGCATTGTGGTATCTCTTGGGTGTGGGGATGATTGACATGGTTCCCAATACACTTTGGTGTCATTTATGTGATATTATGTTTTTTGGTGGCTTCGAGAGCCTTATAGTTGAATTTAGTCAACAACTTTTGATCCATGCGATGGATGGCAAAACATATTGTGTCTGCCGATCTGGAATGTTGATTTTAGAGTGGTAAAATGGTTGGTGTGATTTTATTACTTTTAAATCTCATTTCGATCCTCGATTTAGAAAGTTATGATTTTAGATTTCGGGGGTCACTTTGTGAAAATGCCTTTTCAAAAATCTAATATCACCATTGAGTTTGTGGCATCGAATTTGATAGGGTAGCATAGTTCATTTGCATTCATGAGATTTGGATAAATCCTGAGGGTGCCGCGAAGACTTGAAATGTACTAAGTCCTCAGCTGGTGCACTCACGATCGCGATGCTCTTATTGTAATTGGGATTGGGGCCTGCAGACATATATCACAATCACAATAATTATTCACAATCGCGATATCCTTGATAGGCTAGGTACCGCAATCGTGACACCTGGATATATAAATACCTGATTTTTATCATTTTTTAGACTTGGAGTTTCATGATTTTGAGCAACTTTCCCCACTTCTAAGCTTAGGTAAGCTCCATAACACCTATTTCAATTATTTTCTTCAATCTTAATAATCTATTTCTTGTTTTAAACTTGGATTAAGTATGAGATTCAGGGATTTTGGCCTGTATGGCCTAAAAATTATATTTCTCCAGTTTAAACCCCAATTTCAAACCCTTTTCACTTGGGTGAGTTTCTAATACCATAATTATTAGTTTTGCCTCAATTTCATCATCGAAACAACTTTGATTCTTGATTTTAAAATGGATTTCAGAAATTTTATTTGATAAATCTTGAAAATAATTTTTCTTCGATTTGAACCTTATTTTAATTCATTTTTCTTGATTTTTAGCTGTAGACTCCTAAAATTATGGAGAACATATTTTTGAAATAAAGTTATGATTTTGCCCTTCTTTTTTGAAACCCGTTTTGGGGGTCCGTTTTGACCTCGACTTGAAAATATGCCATATGAGTATCATTGGTTTTCTTTTGACACTTAGATCTATATTTTAATATTTTAGTTGATTTAGGGACCGTTCGTGAGGAGTGACGCTTTGGGATTAAAGGCTTTTGTTTTGGTTTTTCAATATTTGAGGTAGGTTATGGCTTAACTTCCTTTAGACTTGGCTGGGTAGTTAATTTTGATATAAAAGCATGTTAAGGGTGTGGGAACTAATCATTAAAAATAACTATCTTATTGTGTTGTGCTTGTGTGGGAGCTTACAAGTGATGTATTAGGTGGTTTTGGGATATTATATGCTATGTGTGACCATATGGGGTCCTATGTGGTGTTGATAGCCTATATACATGTAAATAATGGTTTCTTGTTGGATGAAAAGCCTATTGTGGTTTCAATTATATATGTTGATGTGTTTATACTCTATTGATATATGAATCATATTGGTTTTTATGGATGGTTGGATATATTAAGCGGATAACTGGGCTCACATGTTGGTATATTGATGGGTTATTGGATATTTTCATGGTCGGTTGGTTGTAAACATTGTATCATCATTCTCATGGCATCACACACATTATTTCACTTATTTGTTGTATGCTTTATATACTTGTTGTTCATGTATATTGTACTTTATTTGTGTCTTATGCCATATATGTGGTCTGGAAATACTGAAAACACTAGAATTGTTGGAAATATAGGAATTATTAGAAATACTGAAAATATTGGAAATACTGGGAGATTCTGGAAACACTGGGAATATCAGATTCTATAGACCTTTTCTGAGGGATGTGCCAGAGATGAGTCATGAACATTGAGTTGTATATGGGTTAACGAACCCCCCATGGGTCCTATGCCTTAAACTTTTAGATCTGTAGGTGTATTTGGAGACTATGTGATAGTCTTAGAGGCTGTACGACAGTCTTGAAGGTTGTGTGACAACCTCGTTCATTACACATCATCATAATCATTCTTATTATATTTACTTTATTATGCTTTTAATGTGATTCTATATTCGATATAACTTATTACCTATCTATTATCTTATTTTCCCTTACTTGTACTTGATGTTTTTGTATATGTTGTTCTCTTTTCTTTGCTTATATGTGGCATAAATGTATACTTGAATTCCTTTCTGGTGTTTTATTGTGTTATATGTGGATATTATAGAACTGTTAATGCAAGAGATATGGGCTACCGTTGTGGGACATTTTCTGATTACAGGTGATGTGCCCTTAGTGTGTATTTTGTATGCTTTATTTTCTACTTTGCTCGGTCAACCTATGATACCTATTGAGTAAAAGTAGACCTACTTACTCCCATTACGCTCTTTTGGTGCAGTTCCTAGTTTGAGTGCGCCACACGATGATTGATTCAGGCACCTTCATCGTTATCCAAGGTAGTGGTTGGATTTTTAAGCATCTGGAGTCCACTTCTATCTTTCTATATAGACTATGTCCTTACTATTATTTGAAGACAGAGTTGTTCCTATTGGATTTTTTTATGTATTTGATTCATGGATTGTATTAGTAGTTCTTACACTGTGATATCTGGTTTTGGGATTTGGTATTATTGATTATGTTTCTTTCTTCATTTGTTATAATTGAAAGGTTTGACTTTGTGCTAGAAACTTTGCTTTGGGGTCATTAATGGTTTTTCCCCTTGTGTATCAGTTTGGATGATTGGCTTACTTGTCAAGATTCATCGCGATGAGTTCTATCACGACCCTTAGATTTTGGATTATGACAAATTAGTATTAGAGCAGATAGGTTCACTGGTCTCAACGGTTTAAGAATGGGATTTATTATATAGTCTCGTAAATCTATACGTAGACGTTTGTATCTATCTATGAGAGGCTATAGGATGTCTTTAGAAAATTTCCCTTATTTTGTATCTTATTATGCAAATTTCTTTCATACCTTGTGTTCTGAGTCATATTTTACTCTTTTCTGTGTAGATGGTATTGACTAAGTCTCGCAAGGTCAGAGATGTGGACCTTCATCTAGAGGGCGAGTCTCGAGTCGTGGTCAGGCTTGAGAAAGTGGAAGCGCACATGGATCTGCCCCGTTTAGGAGGAGTGCTAAAGGACTTTCCCCTGAGCCTCGTGTTTAGCATGTTGAGGGTGTGAGTCTTACTTCAGTTCCACCGAGTTCTTCTACCTCAATATTAGAGGGATTGCTGGTTTGTTTGTTGACCTATTTGGAGGATGATCCTTTGAGTTTGTTTGCCTCCCAGCTCTGAGTATTATACCTCCATCTATTCCAGGGTTTGCTTATGGTGTTTCTCTAGCCTAGAGTCTGGATCCTTTGGTAATACTTACTTCTACTTTTGCTACTTCACATACTTTGAGTGTTATTCCTTCAACACCTATATTTGAGTATGGAATTCTGAGGTTAGAAGTTCAGTCTTCATTTATGTTACCTCCCTAGGTGGGGTCTTAGCCAACTAGAATTACTATGCCTTCTTTTCTTCAGCGAGACATGACATAAATGGTAGTGTTTGGGGCATCATTTTAGAGTATAGGGGTTTAGGCGAGGATGCATGAATCTTCTCCTCAAGCATCTTAGGGAGGCACCAAGAGGGTGCTCCGTTAAAGAAAGTTTAGAGTTTTTTTATATATGTGATGATACTGATAATGTGGCCAAGGATTATCCCTAACGTGTTTTTAGAGCTCCTTTTATTTTAGTCGTGAGAGACAGAGGTTCTACTAGAGGTGCACGGAGCAGAGGTAGGGGTACCCTTAGTGTTGGTCATGATTCAACTCAGCCAGTTGGTGGTCGTGGACAGTGCTATGCTATACCTGTTAGACCAGGGGTACAAGCTTCTGATGATGTGATCACAGGTATCATCCCTATTTTTTGTAGATCTTCTTCTCTGTTATTTGATCCAAGGTCGACTTTCTCCTATGTGTATGCATATTTTTCTTTAGGTTTTGATTTTGTTAGTGAGCCTCTTGGCATGCCTATTTATATATTTACCATGGTATTAGATTCTTTAATGGTTGATCGGGTATACCGATCTTGTGTTGTGATTTTTTTGGGTGTGGGACTTGGGTAGACTTCTTTGTGTTTGATATGGTTGATTTTGACGTGGCCTTAGGTATAGATTGGTTGGCTCCTTACCATGCTGTCCTAGATTGTTATGCTAAACCCATGACTTTAGCTTTGATGGGTGTGTCTTGGATAACTTTGAATGACATGCTTCATTCAAGTCCTAAGAGAGTTATATCTTATGTTTAGACTAATCGATTGGTTGAGAAGGGATGTTTGTCTTACTTGGCTCATATTCGTGATACTAGTATTGCTTCACCTTTTTTTTTAGAATTTTTTTCGTGTTGTCCGTGAGTTCATAGACGTGTTCCCTACAAATTTGTATGGTATGCCTTTGGATCATGCTATTAATTTTGTTATTGATGTTGAATCGGGAACTAAGCCCATCTCTATTCCTCCTTATAGGATGACCTCAGCTGAGTTGAAGGAATTAAATGGTCAGTTGCAGGAGTTGTTGGATAAGGGATTTATCCGACCTAGTGTATCACCTTGGGGTGCGCCTATCTTATTTGTGAAGAATAAGAATTGGTCTATGTGTATGTGTATTGATTATCAGTGGTTGAATAAGGTGATGGTAAGGAATAAGTATCCTTTTCCTTGTATTGATGATTTATTCGATCAACTTCAGGGTGCCATGGTATTTTCGAAGATTGATTTAAGGTCCGGGTATCACCAATTGAGGATTAGAGATTTGGATATTCCGAAGATAACTTTTTGGACTTGATATGGTCATTATGAGTTCCTGGTCATGTCCTTTGGGTTGACAATGCCCCAGTTGCATTCATGGAATTGATGAATTGGGTGTTTCAATCGTATCTCAACTTCTTTGGTACTATATTTATAGATGGTATCTTGTTTTTTCCAAGTGTCAAGCCGATCATGAGGAGCATTTATGGATTGTGCTTTAGAGATTGATGGATGCGAAGTTGTATGCCAAGTTCTCCAAGTGTGAGTTTTGGTTGGAGTTTCATTCTTTCTTAGGTCATGTGGTAACTAAGAAGGGTATTATGGTTGATCCAACCAAGATTGCAGCAGTTTGTGATTGAGATACGCCTATTTTGCTCACTGAAATTCAAAGTTTTGTTAGCTTGGCAGGTTATATTAGCATTTTTGAGGGTTTTTCATCTATCGCAGATCCATTAACTAATTTGACTCAAAAAGAGATTTCTTTTAGTGGTCTGATACTTGTGAGGCGATTTTCCAAATGCTCAAAGATTTGTTGACTTCTGCTCCTATCTTGACTTTGTCCAAGGAAGGTGTGGGTTTCACCATCTTTTTTAATACTTCAGGTGTTGGGTTAGGTGCTGTGCTGATGCAGGAGGGTAAGGTGATTACGTATCCTTATTGTCAGTTAAATCTCCATAAGAAGAATTACCTTATGATTTGGGGTTGTGCACAATTGTTTTTACTTTGAAGTTGCGAAGAAACTACTTATATGGAATCCATTGTGAGATTTTCTCGGATCATCGTAGCCTTCAGTACTTTTTCACCCAGTGAGATCTTAATATAAGGCCGCGTCTTTGGCTTAACTTGCTTAAGGATTATGCCTTGACTATTCTCTATTATTTGGGCAAGGCTAATGTGGATGTAGATGCCTTGAGCCAGAAGTCGACTAGCATGGGTAGCATAGCGTATCTTTGGACCCAAGAGAGGCCTTTCGCCTTAGAGGTTCAGTCTTTAGATAGCCAGATGGTTAGGCTTGAATTTTTGATACCTAGGCATGTTTTGGGGTTTGTGAAGACTAGGTCTTCTTTGATGGAGCAGGTTTGAGCTCATTAGTTTAATGATGTTGGATTGAGGGTCATTTGGGATAAGATGTTGAGTGGTGAGTCTAAGGAAGCCACACTTGATTCAGATAGTGTTTTGAGGATTAGAGGTCGTGTTTATGTGCCGAGGGTGGGTGACTTGATTAGATTGATTTTTGGAGGAGGCCCATTGTTCCAGGTATTCCATCTACCCGAGAGTGACTAAGATGTATCATGACTTGAGTTAGAATTACTATAGGGTGGCATGACGAAGGATATAGAAAATTTTGTAGCACGTTGCCTTTGTTGCCAACAGGTGAAGGCCAAGCATTTGAAACCTGGTGGACTACTTTAGAGGTTACCCATTCTCGAGTAGAAATAGAAACAGATCACTATGAACTTCATGATCGGATTGCCTTGCACTTCTTATGGTTCTGATAGTTTTTGGGTCATCATGGATCAATTAATCAAGTCTCCTTATTTCACTCTGATGTAGGTATCTTTCAGTGCTAAAAGGTTGGCCCCTATGTATTCATGAGATTTTGTATCTTCATGGGGTACCAATGTTTATTATTTCAGATCGAGATTTTGTGTTCACATCTTACTTTTGGAAGACTTTTCAAGATGAGTTGGGTACTCAGATTGATCTTAGCACAACTTTACACCCTCAGAATTATAGGTAGTCAGAGCGGACTATCTAGGTTTTTGAGGATATGCTCTGTGCTTGTGTGATAGATTTTGGTGGCTAGTGTGAGAAAAATTTAGCCTTGGCGGAGTTTGTGTGTAATAATAGCTACTATTCTAGTATCGATATTGCTCCTTTTAAGAATTTTATGGTAGGCATTTTCGCTCTCCAATTGGTTGGTTTGAGGTTTATGAGGGTAGACCTCGAGGTAAGGACTTGATTCATGAGTCTTTGGATAGAGTTTGGATCATTTAGGATAGACTTCGAGTGGCTCAGAGTAGGAAGATATGTTATGTGGACTGTAGACTTTGTGCCTTGCGATTTGGTGTTGGTGAGTGTTTTCTTTTGAGTTTCACCCATAAAGGGTGTGATGAGTTTTGGGAAGAGAGGAAAGCTTAGCCCTAGGTATATTAGTCCATTTGAGATTCTTTGGACTATTGGTGATGTGTCTTATGAGTTAGCTTTGCCCCATTTTATCAACTATTCATCTAGTTTTTCATGTTTCCATGTTTATCCGTTACATTCCTAATGAGTTTCATGTCTTCCATTGGGAGTCAATTTAGATAGATGAGAGATTTTCTTTTGTTGAGGAACAAATCTCCATATTGTCTAGGGATGTTAGACCGTTGCACTCTAGACTTATTCTTGTGGTTAAGGTCCAGTGGAGCTATCGACCTTTAGATGAGGCTACTTAGGAGGTTGAGTCTAATATGTGTAGTTCTTATCCCCAACTTTTGCTGATTTAGGTAGTTCTCTTGTCTTTAGTTTGAGGATGAACTAGATTTATAGTGGTGGATAATATAACGACCTAATTTTGATGAATTATGTGATATATGTGTTTCTGTGTGATTTGATCATTTTACCCCTCTCCGTGGTTGCATGTAGTATCTCTGGGGTGTGGGGATGATTGACATGGTTTTTGATGTATTTTGGTGCCATTTATGCGATGTTATGAGTTTTGGTGACTTCGAGAGTCTTATGGTTAACTTCAGTTAACATCTCTTAATTTGTGCGACAGATGGAAAAATGGACCACGCCAGCGGATCCAGAACGTTGATTTTAGGGTGGTAACATAGTTGGTGTGATTTTATGACTTTTAAATCTCATTCCAACCCTCGATTTGGAAAGTTGTAATTTTGGATTTTGGGGGTCATTGAGTCTAGAGCATTGAATTTGATAAGGTATCATAGTTCGTTTGCATTCACGGGATTTTAGATGAATCTCGAGGGGCCGCGGAGTTGGAATGCACCGAATCCCAGTTGGTGCACCACTCAGCTGAAGTACCTGTGATCAAATGCTTCTTTCACAATAGCGATTGGGGTCTGTAGACATATGTCGCGATCGCTGCTATACTTGTTCGTAATCGTGATACCCTTGACTGGTCAGGTACGTCGATCGCAACACCTGGTTTGCGATAGTGATGCTTGGGTATATAATACCTGGTTTTTGACATTTTCACCATTTTTGAGACTTGAATCTTAGGATTTAGTGATTTCGAGCAACTTTCTCCACTTTTAAGCTTGGGTAAGCTTCATAATACCTATTTCAATTATTTCCTTAGATCTTAATCATCTGTTTCTTGTTTTAAACTTGGATTAAGTATGGAATTTGGAAATTTGGCCCGTAAGGTCTAAAATTGTATTTCTCCAATTTAAACCCCAATTTCAAACCTTTTTCACTTGGGTGAGTTTCTAATCCCATAATTATCAATTTTTCCTCAATTTTATCTTTGAAACAATTTCGATTATTGATTTTAAAATGGATTTTGTGGATTTTACTAGTAAAGCTTGAAAATGATTTTTCTTCGATTTGGACCTTGTTTTTAACTTGTTTTCACTAGGGTTTTCATCTGTAGACTCCTAAAAATATGGGAGATATGTTCTACAGTTATCAGTGTCACACAATGATTGATTCGAGCACCTTTAGAGTTATCCAAGGTAGCGGTTGGATTTTCATGCGTCTGGAGTTCAGTTCTATCTTTCTGTATAGACTACCTTTACTAGTATTCGGAGATAGAATTGTTCCTGTAGTATTTTCTTTTGTATTTGATTCATAGATTATATTAGTAGTTGTTACACTGTGATATCAGGTTTTGGGATTTGTTATTATTTATGTTTTACAATTTATATAATCAGTGTCAATATTTTTTTATGGTTGTCATTGTTAATTTAAGACTTTGAATAAAAGGTAAAACATATACAATACAGTGTTGAGTAGTCGATGAAAAGGTAAAACATATATAATAAAAGTAAAAAATAGTCGATAAGTAAAAGGAATGCAAATTACATTCAATCCCACTACACTCCCATTACACCTTTTCAAAAAGCCAAAACTAACAGTAAACCATATACCGGAATTTTTAGGCCCTTCTCTTTTTCTTCAGCTACAACCAACCTATGCTTAAGTTGATACCTCTCTATTTCGACGTCTTTCAACAATCCTTTTAAGTGATCAATCTTCAATTCTTTATTTAATGTCATAAGAACATCCTTATTTTCTTTGAATTCTGTAAGCCTTTCCAACATTTCAAACTTTGCAATGCCCTAAAATTTTGATTCCTCGAATTCGGAAGGATTCCATTTGAAATAAGAGCATCCACCATTACCCTAAAATAACGACAAATTAGAAAATTTTACTGTGTAATACACATAAATAGGTTTTTATTAAAAAAAACACACATTTTCAACTACACAATTGTAGAATTTTTGACCTGAATTTTTGTCGGTTCGTGATGTCTTCAAAATAGCAAAATTATCACAATGACAAATATAAGTACTTTTGGATGTTTGAGATAATAGAGACATTATTTTTATTGAACAAAATGATTAAGGTATGAATACAGTTACATGGAGGAGTTCGAAGATGACACGACCCGAACCAGGGCCTAGTCGTGTCGGGCATCTCAAGTCCGACCGGGATCGAAGACCACCCCTAATACCCAATCATAACCACCCTGTACCCTCCAATCATAACCACCCTTTACCCTATGTCGGATGAATTCCGAACATATAATAAGATAAAGCAACAACAATTGAAAGACATTTAATAACATCCATAACCATAACCAACCAAATATCCGACCAAATGTCCAACCGGTGTCAACCCCAATGCCAATACCAATACCAAGGCTGACACCAATACCGATACCACCCATGCCCATAGTTGTCTAACAAAGCCTCTATCCAAAATCAATAACATTCGATTGGGACATGCCCCGACCATAGCCAAAACCAAACCAAAGAAATAACAAAAGTAAAAGAAGTCCATAACATGAAATGGACCCTTCTAGAGTATGGTAGCTCACGACTTTAGTCTGACACAAAGTTGTCCACGAATTCAAGTCACTGATCTAGATGAACAGTAATATGGCTGGTTCCTGCATCGCGTGAGGATACAACGACCGAAGACTATTAGCGAAATGAACGCTAGCATGTACTCATTGATAAGATAAAATAATGTCAGTAATTCAAACCCAATGTTTATAGCGATATGCAATCATATACATACATATATATCGTGCCGGGAAAGGGAACTGGGTTTAGCATACATTTAAAACCTTTACCTGGGTTGTGTTGCTTTATCGCCATAATCTACCCACGAGCTATATGGTTCCATCGTTACACCCTAAACGGGCCCCAGCGAGTGTAGCTACATGAACCGTTGATATCATAGGGGCCGAGGATTCCCATATACCCTTTGCCCTCCATGATACATATATACAAGTATAAAATTGGGGGATTACCGTGTACCCCACAAGCATATGGTCACCAGGACCAACCCTCATGTCAGGAAACATGAGTTCCTAGTATCCATCCATCGGACTCACACCTTCACGATTAGCTATCACAACCCACCATTATTGCCCAATTAAAACTTTCAGTACATAACCAAACCACCAATTCAAGGAGTCCATTATCAAGGCATTATGAGGTGGTATCGTCATACCGACTATAACTTGCAAGCAATGTGTCTAGCTAACATTTAGGGGATTTTCATGTACCCCACAAAATTTCCAATTCGACTAAGGCCGTGCCACCAAGGCCTTCCCAAACAATTTAAAATAAACAAAACTAATTTAAGTTTCATTACCCTTTTATGTAATGCAAAGATTTCAAGAATAGTCAAACAATGCAAAAAAATCATTCTCATTGGCATTTTAACAAACATTTTTAGGACATATAATTTCCAAAACCAAAACCAAGTATCAATTGACCATTCCCATGTAACCACATGTTCAAACCATAATTATAACAGGAAAAATCATAAGAAAAATATGGGAAAACATTATCCAACCATAAACAACCAAAACCCCCAACATCTATTTTGAACCAAAATAAATCCATAATAAATCATTCATTAAAACATGCTTTTAGTTGAACTAGCAATGAGGGAGGAGTAATATGCCTTAGACACCAAGGAAGATGGAGAGAAACCACCATTTAAAGCCTTATTTGATTGTCTTAAAGAAACCCTATCCTTTTCTCGAACCAAGGGCTTAAGAGAGAATTTTAAGAGTGTTTGATTTAGAATAAGAGATTAATGAAGTCCCAAAAGATGTTTTATGTCAAGGGGTCAAAAGGAGTTAAGAAGGGAAATGATCAGAATACCCCCAACTTAAAACTATAGAAAACTCACAAGTGGGTACGAGTGGACCCTCTAACTCATTACCAGAACATACGAGTGACACATCAAGTCATCACTAGGTCGAAAAGTTGGACACCATATTTTGTCCAACATACGACTCCCTTTCCCAAGCCGTCACCATACCATACGACTAGTACCCTCAAGTCGTATCCTAAGTATAACATCAAGGGCTAGACACTGGTCAACTTACGATTGGACCCTACCTTCTCATCACAAGTCCATACGACTCGTATGGAGTCTCTCATAACCAGGATAAAACTTGTCCAACAACACACTAACCAACATATGAATAGGGTCCCTAAACCCGTATCCATACCATACAACTCATATGTTAAGTTGTTACAAGGATAGTGAGTTCAAAACTCAGGAA
The DNA here is from genome assembly GCA_030864215.1 of Capsicum pubescens. NCBI lineage: Eukaryota > Viridiplantae > Streptophyta > Magnoliopsida > Solanales > Solanaceae > Capsicum > Capsicum pubescens. The sequence continues at coordinate 86,342,317 of CM061543.1, forward strand.
ATTTCCAAGGGCCAAAACCCAGGGTGTTTTAATTCTCCCCCACTTGGATCACTGATGGAACAAGGTAGTACAAGAACGATTTGGACACTACAAGCCTCTACTCTTACCTTTAACTAAGTTAGAAAACAAGGATACCGAGGAAATCAATCTTTTCCTTAACAATATCAAAAAACAAAAGATGCTAAGTTCAACACATACCTTATACACGAATTTTCATAGTGAAAAACAGGAATGGATACTTGAACTTCACATCCTCTTCAGCTTCCCAAGTAGCCTCTTCGACCATAGGGTTCCTCCATAGAACTGTAACACCCCGATTTTCTAAACCGAAATGCTACACGGTGCTCATGACCCGAAGGACCACAAGCTAATCCATGACTGATATCTGTACCTATAAACTGCATAATATCACATAAAATATGCGGAAACATGAACTGTAAGGCCATAAGGTTCAATACTGATACATATTTGAAGAAAACATAGTATAACAATACCAAAAAGGAACATAAATACTGAAGTCTGAACATCTAATCTGACATCTAGTCCGAAAGCCTCTAACTGGATTGAATAAGAAGTTGATGGGACATGTCCCCAACTAACTCCAACTACTGAAATAAACTAAAAATTGAAATAGAAATGAAATCATCATGTCCTCGAAGGATGAGGAATCACGTCTAACTCTGACTGCTGATCCTAGAATCTACTGCTGATTTGGAGCTCATACCTCTGAACCTATGGTGTAACATAAGAGAAAGCATAATAGCGCAAATGCATCAGTACGTCTGAATGTACCGAGTATATGAGTGAGGTAGGCTAAATGCAAAGGGTTATATGCATGAACAATACTGACTGATATGAACGTGAGAGTACATACATACGTAACTGAAACTAAACTCGTGGTGATACTGACTACTGAGTTTGAATACTGACAACATGAGCTTACTGATTCTGAGATACTGAATGACTGAGTTTACTGACATTGATATGCAATTCACTAATAAGTGAGAAACTGATACTGTATTACTGATAAAGGAATGATTGTTTCTGATAGTTCTGATTATGCAGAACTGATTTGAATGAGCGTATATAACAGTCCTAAAACTAAGCTCGTGATAACATAACTACTGAGTATGAATACCGATGACATGTATTTACTGATAACATATCATGAATGATAACTGAATTCTAATAACTGATATATCTAATAACATGAGTTCTTATAACTGATAGCATGAATGCCTGTATCTGACAGTCCTAAATTTGATGGAACTAGCTGAGTTCCGTACTGTATCTGACAGTCCTAAATTTGATGGAACTAGCTGAGTTCCGTACTGTATCTGACAGTCCTGATATCCTAAAGAACTATCTGAGTTCTTTTACTGAGACTGATACTGAAACTATGGGAAGTAGTTATCTAACTGATATGCCCCAAATATGCTATAATAGCTAAGCTGGGGTCCAATATCTGTCCCGACTGGAGGGGTGTCAATACCGTACCATTGGTAAGGACAGCTATGAAAACACTATACTGGCAGGTACTCAAATGAGAACGGTGGGAACCCTAAACTGACAGGTTAAGACACCTCATCAACCCTAATCTGACAGGTTAAGATGTCTCAACCTATGCTGGCTACGTAGTTCTGGAACACAAGGATGACTGCTAAGAATCACACCCTGAACTAGCAGGTGAGTTCCCATCCTTGGGTTCACTCGGTGCTACATTCAACTCCCATATGAAGGACACTGAACTGAATAACTGAACTGAACTGATTAGATGAACTGATACTGATTAATTGGACTGACACTAGTGGTATTATTTAGCGGAGCTAAACTAAGTTTACTGGATTCCGATGACTGACGGAATGTACTGAGTTCTGAGGACTGGTTGAAAGTACTGAAGTTACTGAGATTGACTGTGAATACTGAGGTTGCTGAGGTTACTGAGAACTGAGATTACTGAGATTACTGGACTACTGAGATTACTGAGATTTTTGAGTTTTCCTGAGTCACATGGCTGACTGAATTCTATAGATCATGGCTTGACTAAGAGTATTGTGAAAACATGACATGGCTCTAGGCACACAACTATATTTTTTGGGTATAAGTACCCCCAGGACTCGATGGAAGGAAACTGACACAACTTGAATTTCTTGAGTACACGACCATCAATAACAATCCATAATACATGAGTGGGGGATTTCATGAAGTACATGGTCATCATAATATCTATCATGAATAGGAATGCTTATAATCAAGTCATAAATCTCATATTCTAATATCATGGGCATTCCGACAACATATACTATTCATAGCAATGGCATGGAAACCATTCAAGCATAAGGGAACGACAACATGTAATATTTAGTTCATACTGTAATGATTTGGGGATATTATACATCATGTATTATTCAACATCTCAAACATGATAGGAAAAGCATGGATATATTTTGTGTACATAATTTATATCTCCATTATCATACATGCTCTATACCACAACAATAACAACACATAATTTGCATGGAAATTCATATTGGAGTGTATGACTAACATGAATTTGTTATTTAGATATCATGAAATCATGTAAATATGAAGTTCTAACATACTAGGCATTTTATCGAGCACCTTGCATGCATTCTTTAAGGCATAGGTGGATTTCATACTTGCATTCTATCAATCCATCCAAAGATCATGTTTTTCAACTAACAACATAACTTTCATGAGGTATACAGTCACGATACTATTATATAGCAAAACAAACAAGCATCAACAGGGGTATGATCATGTCACCACAACCAACCAAGCTTTTGTATTTTAAAGATTGATTCTTGAACTCCACGGATGAAAGAAATCCGTGGATGAACACTACACATACCTTGGAAGGGAGGTTCTTGATGATTGACGGAGGAATTTTCTTGAAATTTGATCTTCAAACTTGATTGTGCAACCCTAGTTGTTTTTCTCCTATGGTGCTCTTGGATAATGAGCTTTGAGATGTTAATAGAGTTGTAATGTGTTTAGAAGCTATATATTTCATAGGGTTAAGTTTAGGGATGTGTAAGGAGTTTTAAAAGACTTAATTACCCTCAAAATAACTCAAAACAAAGTGTTTTTGGCACTTGGAACTGAAATAGGCAGCTCCTAACCAATCGCCTAAGTTTGGTTGGGCGGCGCCTAACCAATCGCATACCCTTACTGTCTCTCACGATAATGGGCATAACTTTTCGCTCGGGTATTAAATTAAGCCAAAATTGGTATCGTTGGAAAGATAATTTGATTATCTATAATTTGGTTGGTAGAAATATGCAGAAATAACACATTAACATCGAATTATACTCATTCAAATATGACCCTTATGAAATCGAACACTAAAACTTGATGGATTCAAAAACTGTTAGCTTGTATTATCTTAAGTGACTCATATGAACATGATTAATGCATCATAAGATATCTTATTACTAGGATACTCATTATAAGTCATGTACTCAAGTATGAATCACAGGATAGGAGACTCCATATGTAGGGAAAATGGTTCATCTCCTAGCTTAGAAACATGTGGGGTATTACAATATCTCCCCCTTGGGAACATTCTTCCTCAAATGGAAATTAACTGAGGCGGGAGAGATGATAAGATAAAGTACGTACAAGACATACACTACTGAAACATGGGTTTATGACTAACATGACTGAAAGCTGAGCACAACATACTGAACATGCATATCTGATGCATGGGAAGCTGATTCATGAATATAAGACTGAGGATTCTAATAAAGTGAGTTTTCTCAAAATGAGAATGCATATCTGATGCACAACTAAAAGGCTAAATACATGCATATCTGATGCATGATTATCTGACTGACATGATACGTGAATGCATGACTGAAAGTACTGATGAGCTGATCACACATATCTGATGCGTGAATTCATGACTAAACTTACTCATGAACATGCAATGGTAAAGGTATCTAGTTTGAACTGAAAACTGAGCATGGAACTGAATACCAAGTTTGGTACTGAAATATGAACATGAGAACGAGTAAGTTTAAGGAAAACTATTACCTTGAACTGAAAATACCAATAAGTTTGAGATTAATTACTCCATATGCATGATCGGAAATATGAGAACATAACTGAATCTTGGATGTGGTAGATATACTGAATATCATAATCTGAACTAAATCTTGAAAACATGGCATACGACTGAAGTTGGAGTTTGAGGGTTATCTTATGAGTACCCCTTCTCCAAACTGGATTCATCAAAAGAAACTAGAGCAACATGTTTATGTAATGAAAGTTTGGGGGTATGATGTATCTCTCCCTTCGGAAACTATGTCCCTCAAAGAATACTAACTTGGATGAGCTACTGAGGGGAATTAAGGCGATGCGTAAGACACCTAGGAACTGAGTCATGACTGAATAGCTAGGATCTAAAACTGAGACATGATACATGAACTGACCTGAACACGAGTGCATAAATATACTAACTTATCTGATTAACTGAATAACTGATAGCTAAATAATGGATCTGCAAAGCTAAACTATACTTAGTCTGAATAGATGGGCTGAGATTTTTGAGTTTTATGCATAGGAGATAAAGACTAACTGAGTAGAATGAGGTATCTAAGCATGGATTCATGAAGTCTGTATTATTTACGAATATGAGACCAAGCGTACGACACGGCTCTGAGGTATTCTATAAACTGGGGTACCGAAACACTGATAACTGAGTACTGACAACCTGAATGCTATGGTCAAGCATGTCTGGAACTAAACTGAGTTTCAAATCTGGTTACTGAACTGAAAATGACATTATAACTAAACCTATAACTAGTACAGAAGTACTGAATTCTGAGGCTAAGTAACTGGTAACTGAAGCCATGGTTCTGTAGGACTATCTGAGTCCTTTACTAAATATTTATTTCTGAACTATCATTGTAACTCAGTTTTAGACTGATACTGAAGTACTGAATTCAAGGACTGAACACTGATCACTGAGTGCTGGATACTGAAACTATAATTGAGTTGGCAACTGATTTTTTGATGGCTACATGCTGGGGACTGACATAAGTCAAGGATCTAAATGTACACTTACACTTTGTACTTTCCCAACTTCTAAATACAACCCCTTGATAGACGTTTACTTGCACATTTATCATGAAATTCAAGCCTATCTTCACAACTACACCCCCGTGCAAAGTAAGCATGCAACAATCTTCTGTTATCTAAACAACTGCTCATCACTACACTGTTTCATAAGGAGAACTTACTAAAGGATTTAATTAGAAGGACCTGAAGCATGAATTGAACTGACTGAACTTGAAACATGACTGAAACTTTGAGGAATAGAATGTCAATAGCATAGATTTACCACGAAGGTCTGAACTGAGAATATACATGATATGGTATGAATTTATTTGATCTGTAGGGGCATATCATGAGTCATTAAAACTGAGTATGTTGTAAATCATGATCCGTGTACATGAGTCATGAGCTACATGACCTGAGTCTAAAATTTTTGTAGTTGTGAGACATGATTCGTAACACTGAGGGAGCTGGAACTGAACCCCTTATTCTGGGAACTGAAGGCGCACATGATCCCATGGAAAGTGTGTGAAAGTAGATTGTGCTCTTGGAACATGATTAGTACTGAGGAGTAAACTGGGATCCCTTATACTGGGAACGAAAATCATACATGATTTATGGGAAAAAGAAATGCATGAGTCTGGTTCGTGACCATAGAGTTGACATATAACTCCTGAGTGGATTTTTTTTTATGATAGCTGAGGTGCAAAACTCTGCACTGAGATGAGGATGGATCAAGAATTGTCTTCCCTTACTACTTTCTATACATACTGGCTCTACTACTGGAGTCTGAGGGACTGACTTGGTCACTTGATCTATTATCACATACCTACATTCTGTTCAACACCTGCTTATCTTAGTAAACACATAATCTGATTCTGTTTCCTCATATGCTGCTAATATCACATTCACACCTTCATGCTTAATTTTGAGTCAATAAACTTAAGTTTTTAGTTCGTACTATTCAAGCCTACTGATCTAATACCCATGAATACATAATCTGATCAAATAGAATAATACTATCCCAAATCTACTACTGCTAAACTTCTGGGTTCAAGAATGAGTTCTCATGATAATAAATAAAATCTGTACGACCTTGGAACAATAATGAACTAATGGGATACTATTTGAGTCTGTGGCTAATCCCATAACTGTCTCCAGGTACTGTATGAGAAAGCCCTATCTTTAGGACTTGAGCTTCACTATTTTTGTTACCTTGAAAGTAAGGTAAGGTTGACATGAGGGGAGCCTGATGTGAATCTACATGGGTTCCTTAGAGAAACTTGCCATAGCACGATCTTGAGACATGAAAAAAAGGAAACTGTTCCTAAAACATCTCATTTCCTCTTGCACACAAGTGTGGTGCACAACACGCCCATGTACAAGACTCTACTTGATGCAGCTTTCAGACTTCCTAGGACACTGTTGAACCTTAGGCTCTGATACCAAATTTGTAACGCCCTAATTTTCTGAACCGAAATGCTACACGGTGCTCATGACCTCGAAGGACCACAAGCTAACCCATGACTGATATCTGTACCTGTAAACTGCATAATATCTCATAAAATATGCGGAAACATGAACTGTAAGTCCATAAGGTTCAATACTGATACATATTTGAAAAAAACATGGTATAACAATACCAAAAAGGAACATAAATACTAAAGTCTGAACATCTAATCTGATATCTAGTCCGAAAGCCTCTAACTGGACTGAATAAGGAGTTGATGGGACATGTCCCCAACTAACTCCAACTACTGAAATAAATTGAAAATTGAAATAGAAATGAAATCATTATGTCCTTGAAGGATGAGGACTCACGTCTAACTCTGACTGCTGATCCTGGAATCTACTGCTGATTTGGAGCTCATGCCTCTGAACCTATGGTGTAACATAAGAGAAAGCACCATAGCGCAAATGCGTCAGTACATCTGAATGTACTAAGTATACGAGTGAGGTAGACTAAATGCAAAGGGTTATATGCATGAACAATACTGACTGATATGAACGTGAGAGTACATACATACGTAACTGCAACTAAACTCGTGGTGATACTGACTACTGAGTCTGAATACTGACAACATGAGCTTACTGATGCTGAGATACTAAATGACTGAGTTTACTGATATTGAGATACTAAATGACTGAGTTTACTGATATTGATATGTAATTCACTAATAAGTGATGAACTGATACTGTATTACTGATAAAGGAATGATTGCTTTTGATAGTTCTGATTATGCAGAACTGATTTGAATGACCGTAAATGACAGTCCTAAAACTGAGCTCGTGATAACATGACTACTGAGTATGAATACTGATGACATGTATTTATTGATAACATATCATAAATGATAACTGAATTCTGATAACTGATATATCTGATAACATGAGTTCTGATAACTGATAGCATGAATGGCTGTATCTGACAGTCCTAAATCTGATGGAACTAGCTGAGTTCCGTATTGTATTCGACAGTCCTGATATCCTGAAGAAATATCTGAGTTTTTTTAATGAGACTGATACTGAAACTGTGGGAAGTAGTTATCTAACCGACATGCCCCAAATATGCTATAATAGCTAAGCTAGGGTCTAATCTCTGCCTCAACTGGAGGGGTGTCAATACCGCACCACTGGTAAGGACAGCTGTGAGAACTCTATACTAGCAAGTACTCAAATAAGAACGGTGGGAACCCTAAACTGACAGGTTAAGCCACCTCATCAACCCTAATCTGACAGGTTAAGATTTCTCAACCTACGCTGGCTACGTAGTTCTAGAACGCAAGGATGACTGATAAGAATCACACCCTGAACTAGCAGGTGAGTTCCCATCCTTGGGTTCACTCGGTGCTAACTTCTACTCCCATCTGAAGGACACTGAACTGAATAACTAAGCTGAACTGAATAACTGAACTGAACTGATTAGCTGAACTGATACTGATTAACTGGACTGATACTAGTGGTATTGTTTCGCGGAGCTAAACAAAGTTTACTGGATTTCGATGACTGATGGAATGTACTGAGTTCTGAGGACTGGTTGAGAGTACTGAAGTTACTGAGATTGACTGTGAATACTGAGGTTGCTGAGGTTACTGAGTACTAAGATTACTGAGATTACTGGACTACTGAGATTACTGAGATTTCTGAGTTTTCCTGTGTCACATGACTGACTGAATTCTATAAATCATGGCTTGACTGAGAGTATTATGAAAACATGACATGGCTCTAGTCACACAACTATATTTTTCGGGTACAAGTACCCCCAGGACTCGATGGAAGGAAACTGACACAACTTGAATTTCTTGAGTACACGACCATCAATAACAATCCATAATACATGAGTGGGGGATTTCATGAAGTACATGGTCATAATAATATCTATCATGAATAGGAATGCTTATAATCAAGTCATAAATCTCATATTCTAATATCAGGGGCATTCCGACAACATATACTATTCATAGCAATGGCATGGAAACCATTCAAGCATAAGGGAACAACAACATGTAACATTTAGTTTATATTGTAATGATTTGGGGATATTATACTTCATGTATTTATTCAACATCTCAAACATGATAGGAAAAGCATGGATATATTTTGTGTACATAATTTATATCTCCATTATCATACATGCTCTATACCACAACAATAACAACACATAATTTGCATGGAAATTCATATTGGAGTGTATGACTAACATGAACTTGTTATTTAGATATCATGAAATCATGTAAATATGAAGTTCTAACATACTAGGCATTTTATCGAACACCTTGCATGCATTCTTTAAGGCATAGGTGGATTTCATACTTGCATTCTATCAATCCATCCAAAGATCATGTTTTTCAACTAACAACATAACTTTCATGAGGTATACAGTCATGCTACTATTATATAGCAAAACAAACAAGCATCAACATGGGTATGATCATATCACCACAACCAACCAAGCTTTTGTATTTTAAAGATTGATTCTTGAACTCCACGGACGAAAGGAATCCGTGGATGAACACTACACATACCTTGGAAGGGAGGTTCTTGATGATTGATGGAGGAATTTCCTTGAAATTTGATCTTCAAGCTTGATTGTGCAACCCTAGTTGTTTTTCTCCTATGGTGCTCTTGGATAATGAGCTTTGAGATGTTAATAGGGTTGTAATGTGTTTAAAAGCTATATATTTCGTAGGGTTAAGTCTAGGGACATGTAAGGAGTGTTAAAAGACTTAATTACCCTCAAAATAACTCAAAACGGAGTGTTTTTGGCACTTGGAACTGACTTAGGCGGCGCCTAACCAATCGCCTAAGTTTGGTTGGGCGGCGCCTAACCAATCGCATACCCTTACTATCTCTCACGAAAATGGGCATAACTTTTTGCTCGGGTATTGGATTAAGGCAAAATTGGTATTGTTGGAAAGCTAATTAGATTCTCTATAATTTGGTGGGTAGAAATATGCAGAAATACCACATTAACATCGAGTTATACTCGTTGAAATATGACCCTTACGAAATCGAACACTAAAACTTGATGGATTCAAAAACTCTTAGCTTGTATTACCTTAAGTGACTCATATGAACATGATTAACGCATCATAAGCTATATTATTGCTAGGATACTCATTGTATGTCATGTACTCAAGTATGAATCATAGGATAGGAGACTTCATATGTAGGAAAAATGGTTCGTCTCCTAGCTTAGAAACATGAGGGGTATTACAAGAACCTTTACCGAGGCTACATCCTTGGTCCGCAAACGATGAACCTGTCGATTCAAGATCTCAACTAGGACCTCCTCATAAGATAGGGAATTGAAAATTCCAATATCCTTGATAGGCACAATTTGCGATGAATCACCCACATTCTTCCTCAACATAGAAACATAGAATACCGGGTGAATGGAGCTCAAACTAGAAGACAACTCCAACTCGTATACAACATTACCAACTCTTCTCAAATTCAAGTATGGACTAACATACTGGGGGCTAAGCTTCCCCTTCTTCCTAAAACATATTATTCTCTTCATATGAGACACCTTTAAGAACACCCTATTCCCAACTTCAACCTCTAACTTCCTACGCCTCATTTGCATAGGACTTTTGGTGACTTTGGGCGGCTTTAAGCCTATCCTGAATCACCTTCACCTTCTATATAGCTTGGTGAACGAAATTTGCACCAAACATATCTGCATCACCCACCTCGAGCCACCTAATTAGAGACCTACACCTCTTACCATACTTAGCTTTAAACAGAGCCATCCCAATGCTAGAGTGGTAGCTATTATTTTCACAAACTGTACAAGAGGTAAGTGCTCAACCCAACTACCATCATAGTCAATCACGCAAGCTCTAAGCATGCCCTCCAATATCTGAATGGTCTATTCTTCTTGCCCATCCTAATACGGGTGAAAAATAATACTCTGACTCACCTTGGTCCCCAACCCTTTCTGAAACAACCACTAAAAGTGAGATGAAAACTACATACCCACGATATGAGATGATAGAAATAGGCACCCCATGCAGCTTTACAATCTCTTGGAGGTACAAACTTGCGTAATCCTCAGCCGAGAAATTAGTCTTGCTTGAAAAAAGTGAGCAGACTATGTCATCCTATCTACGATGACCCAAATCAAATCAAATTGATCCTGAGATCGAGGAAGACCAGTAATGAAATCCATGTTGATCACTTCACACTTCCACTCTGGCAACTCAATTTCTTGATACAATCCTTCGAGCCTCATGTTCTCAACTTTCATTTGTTGGCACACCATTCACTTAGCCACAAAACTAGCCACATCCTGCTTTATATTGTTCCACAGATACATCTCCTTAAGGTCATGATACATTTTCATCGAAACAAGATGAACGACATAGCGCGACTCATGCGCCTCATCCAAGACCCTTTCGCACAACCCATCAATATCAAGAACACATAATCTCCATTGATACATCAAGGTTCCATAACCACTAATCTCAAAATCCATGACCTTCGGTCCACCAACATCGCCCTTGATCCTCATCAAGACAGGATCTAACATCTGTTTCTCCTTGATTTTAGCACCAAGAGAAAATCGTGCCACTTTCTGTACAACCACACCACCATTCTCGGAGTCCAAGAGATGAATTCCAAGGTTATCCAAATGGTGAATATCCTTCACTAACTCTTGATTCTCCTTATTCGCATGAGCCAAAATCCCTATGGATAACCTGCTAAGAGCATCAACAACCATATTAGGTTTACCTGGATGGTAGTAAAGAGTCATGTCCTAGTCCTTGAGAAGCTCAAGCCATGTACTTTGCATGAGGTTAAGATCTTTCTGAGTAAACACATATTGCACGTTCTTATGATAAAAAAATATATATCCACATGCACTCTATACAAATAATGCCGCTAGATTTTCAATGTGAATACCACAACTAACAATTCTAAGTCACGAGTCGGATAATTCTTCTCATGCACCTTTAAATGTCTAGAGACATAAGCTATCATCCTTCCATGCTGCATCAAGACGCAACCAAGCCCCACACGAGATGCATCACAATAGACTACAAAGCCGTTAGTGCCTTCAGGAAAGGTCAAGATAGGAGCCGAAGTCAGCTTATCCTTCAGCTTCTCAAAACTACCCTCACAAGCATCCAACCACAAGAACTTTACCTTCTTCTGAGTAAACTTAGTCAACGGAGCATCTACAGAAGAGAAACTCTCCACAAGCCTCTTATAGTAACCAGGTAAACCCAAGAAGCCTCAGATATCAGCTGGAGTCATGGGTCTAGTCCACTTCTTAACCACTGCAATTTTCTGTGGATACACCATGATTCCTTCACTAGATATAATATGACCCAAAAAGTGATAGCGTTCAATTAGAATTCACATTTCAAAATTTTTCCATATAACTGCTGCTCTTTCAGGGTCTGCAATACTATATAGAAGTGATTAGAATGATCCACCTCACTCTTCGAATACACCAGAATATCATTTATGAACACAATGATGAATACATACAGAAACTATCAGAAGACCCTATTCATCAAATCCATGAATGCCACTTGGATATTTGTCAACCCAAAAAACATAACTAGAAACTCAAAATGCCCATACCAGGTTCGGAAAGTAGTCTTTGGAATATCCAACTCCCTAATCTTTAACTAACAGTACCCGAATCAAAGGTCAATCTTGGAGAAAAATTTAGCACCCTGCAACTGATCAAACAAATTATCTATCCTTGGATAGGGTACTTGTTCTTTACCATCTCCTTATTCAATTATCGATAATCAATACACATTTGAAGGGAACCATCCTTCTTACTCACGAATAACACCAATGCACCCTATGGGGACACACTAGGATAGATGAAACCCTTGTCTAAGAGATCTTTTAACTGTTCCTTAAGCTCTTTCAATTCAGCTGGAGCCATTCTATATGGGGGAATAGAAGTTGGACGAGTGTCCAAAACAAGATCAATCCCAAACTCAATCTCCCTATCAGGAAGAACACTAGGAAGGTCATCAGGGAAGACCTCATTAAATTCATTCACCACTGGGATAAAATACAAAAAAAAACCCTTCGAGTTAGAATCTTTAACCCAGACCAGGTTATAGAGACACTCCTTGGAGATCGATAGCTGAGCTCTAAGATACAATATGAACTTTCCCCTAGGAGCTAGGAAACTACACTCTCATTTAATAACCAGTTCATTAGGAAATTTTTAAAAAAACTTACAGGTTCATCTGTCTAAAGTAGTATAACACGATTGCAACCAATCTATCCCAGCATGACATCGAAATCTACAATATCTAATTCAAACAAACCCACTAAAGTTTCCCGATCACCCATAGATACCTCACAACCCCTATAGACTCTTCTAACCACCACAGAGTCATCCACCGAGGTAGAAACAGAAAAAGGGTTTGAAATACACTAGGGATTAAAAACAAAATGCATAGCCATAAAGGGGGTCACATAAGAAAGAGTTGACCCCGAATCAACCAAATAATACACATCACATGTAAAGAGTTTCATCATATCAGTAACGACATCAAGCGATGCCTCAGAATCCTGACGGGTAGTGAGAGCACAGAGATAGTTCCAACTAGTATCGGAACTAGATGGTGCACCCTTTGGTACCAGAGCTGATGAAGAGGAAACTGTAATCTTGTTTTCCCTAGAGGCAACCTTACCAATAGGACAATTTCAATGCATATGCCTTACGTGAACATAGTTAAAGAACCTGTCCCTTCCTTCATCAGAGAAACCCTGATATAAACAACCATAAAATCTATAAAGAGGATATGATGGAGCTGACTGGGTCCCACTAGCCTGACATTGGGCACCCAGCGCCCTATAGTTATTGCCACTCTAAAAATGCCTATCACCCAACGGCTTTAGTTAGGGATCACTAGTCGTCGAGTAAGACCTAGAATTGCCCTACTTCTTTATGGGCCACTTTCTATCATCCCTGCTAGACTGTTGTTGGACACCACCCTACTCAGAGAACCTAAACTTTTTTCCCTGTCTCTCCCCTATTTTAACCTACTTCTTCTTCTCTTTCACAAACTGCTGCATGTATACAACCAACCTGGAGATATCCAAGTCTTTGTTCAACAAGGAAATCTTACTCTCCAGAATCAAGTCTCTGGACAAATTAGAAGTGAACTTACTCATTCTATCCCTCATGCTAGAAACCAACTCTGGAGCATACCATGATAACTGGTGAAACTTCAAGGCATACTTCTGGATTGATATCTTTCCTTGCTTCAAATTAACAAACTCTTCATCTTTTGCCTCCCTCAACTCCTGAGGAAAGAAGAGGTCCAAGAAAGCATTAGAAAAATCTTCCCATAGAAATGAATCAACATCATCACCCCTTGATTGATAAAATTCCTCATACCACTGGTACGCCATATCTTTCAGTTGATAGACAGAAATCTCCACATCCTTCACATTTGTGGTATGCATAACACAAAAAAATTTTTCTCTCTCATCTTGAAAAATTTAAGGATCGTCTTCTACCTTAACACCTGTAAAGGTTGGAGTATTCAACCTCATGAACTGGCCAACCCTTATGGCCTCAGAAGATAGAGTAACAGAAGTAACACGCTCATCCTGAGAAGCTACCAACTATGTCAACATATGGATAGATTGACAAAACTCAATATTCGTCTTATTAGCCTGAGGAGCTTGGGAAGGACTGGAGGGAACCAGTGGAACTCCAGGAGAAAAATCAAGAACTGGACCCCTAGACCAGGTCTGGACCCCATAAGCAGAACGAGTCCTATCAATATTGACCTCGGGTGGGGCAAATGAGTTTCCATGAGCTTCAGATCGTCGAGGAGGGCATGATTTGAAAAGCAAAAAAATAGGAAATTAGAGAAGATTTTAGGACCGTAGACTTTACAGCTTGAAAAAAGAAAACAAGAAAGGAAAACATTCCTAAATGCCTTGTAGCCTCTCCTTTATGAGTGTGTCGCACTACACATCCTTAAAAGAGACTCTAATCGACATGACTTTGTCGGACACCCAATTGACCATGAAATTGGGGCTTTGATACCAATTTGACATGACCCCAACTAGGGCCTAGTCATGTTGGGCATCTCAAGTCCGATCGAGACCGAAGATCTCTCCCAATACCCAACCGCAACCTCCCTATACCCAATGTCATATGAATTCCAAATATATAACAAGATAAAGCAATAGTAATTGAAAGTCATTTAATAAAGTCCATAACCATAACCAACCAAATATCCGACCAAATGTCCAACCGGTGTCAACCCCAATGCCAATACCAATACCAATACCAAGGTTGATGCCAATATCGATACTGCCTATGCCCCTAGTTGTCTGACAAAGCCTCTATCCAGAATTAATAATATCTGATTGGGACATGCCCCCGACAACAGAAAAAACCAAACCAAAGGAGTCCATAGCATAAAATGGAACCTTCTAGAGTATGAAAGCTCAACACTTCAGTCTGGCTCAAAACTGTCCTCGAATCCAAGTCACTGAGCAGGAGGAATGGTTGTACGGTTGGTTCTTGCATTGCATGGGGATACAACGCCCAAAGATAGTTATTGGAATGAACGCTAGCCTGTACTCAGTGCTAAGATAAAATAATTCCAGTAATTCAAAACCAAAATAGATAAAATACAATCATATACATACATATATATCATGTCGGAAAGGGGAATCGGGTTTAGCATACATTTAAAACCTTTACCTAGGATGTGTAGCTTTACTGTCATAATCTACCCACGAGCTATATGGGTCCATTGTTACCCTCTGAACTAGCCCGAGTGCGTGTATCCGCACGAACTGGAGATATCATAGGGGTCTAGGATTCGCATGTACCCTTCTTTATCTATCATACATATATACAAGTATAAAATTAGGGGATTCCTATGTACCCCACAAACGTATGGTCACCAAGATCAATCCTCATGTAAGCAAACATGAGTTCCCAGTATCCACCCATCGGACTCACACCTTTATGATTAGCTATCACAACCCAGTATTATTGCCCAATTAAAACATTTAGCACATAACCAAATTACTAATTCAAGGAGTCTATTATCAAGGCTTTATGAAGTGGTATCGTCATACTGACTATAGCTTGCAAGCAATGTCACTAGCCAACACTTAGGGGATTCCCATATACCCCACAAGATTTACAATTAGACCAAATTCGTGGCCACCGAGGCCTTTCCAAACCATTTAAAATCAACCAAACCAATTTAAGTTTCATTACCCTTTTATGCAATTCAAAGATTTCAAGAATAGTCAAACTATGTGACAAAATCATTCTCATTGGCATTTTAACAAACATGTTGAGGGCATATAATTTCCAAAACTAAAACCATGTATCAATTGACCATTCCCATGTAACCACATGTTCAAACCATAATTATAACATAAGAAAACCATAAGAAAAATATGGGAAAACATTATCCAACTATAAACAACCAAAACCCTCAACATCTATTTCAAACCAAAATAAATCTACTATAATATCATGAAAAATATTTATTAAAACATGCTTTTATTTTAACTAACAATGAGGGAGAAGTAACATGCCTTAGACACCATGGAAGATAGAGAGAAACCACCCTTTAGAGCCTTAATTGATTGCCTTGAAAAAACCCTAGACTTTTCTTGAACCAAGAGCTTAAGAGAGATTTTAAGATATTTTTAAGAGTATTTGATTTAGAATAATGGGTTAATGAAGTCCCAAAAGATGTTTTATGTCGTAGGGTCAAAAGGATTTAAGAGGGGAAATATCCAGAATATTCCTACTTAAAATTATAGAAAACTTACAGGTGGGTACGAGTGGACCATCCAACTCATAACCAAAACATACGAGGGGTACCCTCAAGTCGTTATTAGGTTAGAAAGTTGGACACCATATTCTGTCCAACATATGATTCCCTTGCCCAACCCGTCACCATACCATACGACTAGTAACCTCAAGTCGTATCCTAAGTAGAACATCATGGGCTAGACACTAGTCAACTTAAAATTGGACCCTACTTTCTCATCACAAGTCCATACGACTGATATGGAGTCTCTCATAACTAGGACATAACTTGGACAACAACACACTGCCCAACATATAGCAAGGTTCCCTAGACCCGTACCCACATCATATGACTCGTATGGTGAGTTGTTACAAGGGCAGTGAGTTTAAAACTCAGGAAATTTCTAAGGGCCAAAACGCAGGGTGTTTTAGAAGAGGTCTCATTCATTTATATAGGAGGGCTAGAAAAAATATAACCATTTGAGACTTATACTTTCTGATCGGTGGGGAATGATCTGATCGTTAGAGAATGATCATAGACCATACAAATGGTTTTCCATTTATGTCAAAGGTGGTCTAAAAATATTTGTCTTTTATAATTGATCAGTATGGTTTATTCTAGGCCCTATCGTTGTATGGACTAAAAGGGCTGCAAGGTGCAGTTGGGGCTCCCTAAAATTGACAAAGTTAGAAAACATTCAAGAAATACTAAACTATGAAAGTCTTTGATTGTATACTAATGTCGTTATTGATTTGTAAACATGTAAAATAGATTTTAGATATATCAATCAGTTGATTCATGATCATCACAAAGTTCTACGATAGACTAACTAAATATATGGATAAGTTAAAATTATGACAAATAAAAGAGAAATTAAATTAAATAAAATTAAAGTTGGTTGATTAACACCATCCAAATATTGTAAAGGATTTTAAATACATCAATTATGACACCATATCACTTTTGAACATGATTAAGTGATATATGAGATATGCTATAGTTGTAAATCACTAAGATGGGACTAAAAAGAGAGAAATAAAATAAAATAAAATAAACGTCATTCAAGCAATGCAAAACAACTAGATATCATCACATGAGATTATCCAACAATTGAACACGTGATCTGATGAGTATAAGGAAGAGTGATGGTTGTGACTTGTGGGTGTTCATAGGACAAGTAATGTTTGAGAACCGATAGTCCTTCTTAAAGCTTATGTTTGTTATAGGTAATTGGTTGTTACTACTGTTGCTCTTTCTTATACTCATTTGATCAAGTGTTCAATTATTGTGTAATCTCATATGATAATATTTAGTTATTTTCCATTTCTTGGATGATGTTTACTTATATTATTTTATTTTATTTCCCCCTTTTTAGTCCTATCTTATTTGTCAGTAGAACTAGATGATTGATGCTAGACCTATGGAGATATCGCACATATGTTATATCTTTGGTCTGAAATAGACTGAATGGTCTATTTTATACCTACATATTATAGATAAATGTATGCATCTATACAAGATTATATAAATGGTCAAGTATCATCCAACTAAGTGCAGTGACAAATAAGATGAGAATAAAAAGGGGACAAATAAAATAAAATAAATAAACATTAATCAAGAAATGGAAAATAACTAAATAACATCATATGAGAGTACACAATAGTTGGACACTTGATGAAATGAGTATAAGGAAGAACAATGGTAGTAACAACGAATTACTCAGAACAAATGTATGCTTTGAGAAGACAACTTGTTCTCAAATATTACTTGTTCTATGAACACTCATAAGTCACAACTATCCTCATCCTTATACTCATTAGATCACGTATTTAATTATTGTGTTATCTCATGTGATGATATCTAGTTATTTTGCATTGCTTGAATGATGTTTATTTATATTATTTTTTCCTTTTTAGTCTCATCTTAGTGATTTACGACTATAACATGCCTTAAATATCACTTGATCAAGTTGAAAAGTGATATGCTGGTGTTATTGGCCTACTTTAGTTTAATTTAATTTTATTTATCTTTTTTTATCATAATTTTAACTTGTCCATATATTCAATTAGTCTATCATAGACCTTTGCGATGGTCATAAATCGACTAATTAATATATCTACAATCTATTTTACATGTTTAAAAATCAACGACTTCCGCATATAATTAAAGATTTGCATAGTTTAGTATTTCTTCAATGTTTTCTTACTTTGTCAATTTTAGGAAGTCCTGTTCAATTATTCAGCCCTTTATTGGGCATATGGGGTGTAGGCCTAAAATAAATCTATAAGGTGTATGAAACACCATAGAAATGATCTTGCATCAATCTATTTATATAAAACTTAAAAAGAGAATTGAAATTAAATAGAAAAAAATAAACAGTACTTGAACAAAAACTTAACACAATGTTGAATAGAAATGGAAGATTTTATATTAAACAAGTTCATTGCTTTACATATATCAATATAGGGACAAGAATCAGAAAATAAAAAGCAAAAAGGAAAGCTTTCATTTACAAAATTAAGACACCATGAAATCTTCCAAAATGAACTTTAAGAAAAAAAAAACTACACTACACTACACTACACTACACTACATGGATATTGGGTTTTGATGAGATCGTTGGGGTTAAGACGAAGCCTCTCTTCTAAGGCCCGAAGAAAGTGATCCATTCACCAGAGCTCCATGTCCCGACGCCGTTGATTAGTGACAAGGCCCTAAAACAGGAAGTCCAGATCGTTCCTCAATAGGAGCAGATCTTGGTTGTGGGTGGTTTGTATTTTGCGCATCGGTTGGAGATTATAAAAACTTCTTGCCATTGTTGTAGTTTTTGTTGCTTTTCGAGAAAGACAAAGTGAGTGTAAAATAGACATCTAGCTTTCTTAAATAGACCAATAGAGAATAGAGAGATCAATCATTACTCGACACGTATCGTAGGTCGAGGAAGAGACGTGTGAGAATGGAAAATGAAAAGGCTTGGCAGTCGAGTTAGTCGACTCATTTCAAATAGGTACCTTTTCCCATGCTTTATGATGACCTTGAATTGTTCAGTGTATTTAAAATAGAGTTTTGTTAATATACCACGAGAAAGATTTATTATATATTATGTGTTTAGGATTTACTATGTAGACCACACATTGATTGATTATATATTTAATAACTAGTCATGGATATATAGTGTATAATCAATTTCTGAAACAATATATGAAAAAAAAATTACTACAGATAATACACAACATATAAAGTCTATAACTACACTTCATTATATTTGATAACATAATAGTGACAGTGACATTACTACTTGTCCAGTGCCTTTGACAAAACAAAAAGCAAATACAATGCCAATCTTATCTTCTTACGTTGAGGCTACACATTGTTCTCTTATAACCCACACTATTTCACATGGAACACTTATTCCTTCTCTCAGTCCTAAAATACTCCAACACTTCCTTAACGTATTTCACCCTTCTCTCCCTAGTTTTGGATCAAAATCTGGTGGAAGAACCTGCATTCCTAGACACTCTCGCACTAAGATCCATTTCGACTCTAGAAGTAATGCACAAATAGGTTCCAAGTATGCAGGGAGGTATGATTATTTCAAATATATGGGTGAAGAGTAGTCGTACATGATATTTCCATAATCGTCCCCATGCTTCAATTTCAAGGCTGTCATCGCATGAGCGCATGACAATTTCATCAAGTCGTACTTTCTGCAAGAACATGACCTTTTCGTTAGATTGACTTTGGAGGAAGGACCACAACCAATCACGGTGAATTCGTCGGTGCTTTCATTTATGTTGTTCACATACAATGTGTCACCCTCGGCCACATTTTTCCTCAGGATCTTTTCGACTTTAGGAACAAATATATTTGTTGAATTGCTCACCTCTATATACCTCTTCCTAAATATATTGCCAAACCTAAGAGAAATTGAATTGATGATGGTGGCTACTGTATACTCACTTTTATCAAGCAACATTATGTTGAGCGACTCGATGATGATTGTGGTCATAACGTTGAATCTATTTCCTAGAAAGTGTGCCCTGCACCACTTTTCAAATCCAATGTCATGCTCAAGACAAGTTATTGCATTGGAGAATTTTTCTTTAAGCAAATTGAAGTAGTCATTAAATTTATCCAACATGTACGCCTTGACCATATGGTAGTACACATTGAGATAATCTCCACAATGGTGATTCTTTGAATATTTTCATTGAGATACCTCATACACACTCCATGATGTGCATGATGATAATGCTTTATGAGATCATTGGCTACGGTTATATGTCTGCCAGAGATGATGCACAATTTTGGTTCATTGATGAAAAAAGACTTAATATTCTCAAAGAAAATATCCCACGATGCATCATTCTCCTTGTCCACCATACAATACTCTATGGGATAGATATAATTTTGTGTATCCTGTGTAACAGGTGACAATAATACACCCTGATACTTGTTGGACAAATGCATGCCATCAATGGAAACAATCCTTCTTATGTGTTCATATACACGGATGGAAGCCCCAAACACCATACAGTAATACATAAACTTTCCTGAGTCCTTTCTAGACCTTGAAGGAATTTATAGACTCGGGATTGAGGACATTAAAAACATATGAAAAAAAAGGTTACATGCATATTTGTGCTCGGGCCTCAAACTATGTTCTTTGCAATGACACCTCTCATCCAAAACTTCCAATAGAAACGCCTGCGATGTAGCTCCCTAAAGACAATCCTCTCGATATCTCTTAGA
Source organism: Capsicum pubescens (assembly GCA_030864215.1). NCBI lineage: Eukaryota > Viridiplantae > Streptophyta > Magnoliopsida > Solanales > Solanaceae > Capsicum > Capsicum pubescens. The sequence goes on from CM061543.1 coordinate 86,363,433, forward strand.
CTTGAACCTTTATTGTTGAAAAAAAAGTTCAAACAAAGTGAGGCAATGACATCCACCATGACATTCTTGTGGTTTCCCATGACATGTAAATGCCACAACTATGATCACCAATATACCTATAGATTTGAAACATCCTCGATACTTTGTTTGCAAATGCACACACCATCCACCGATAAGTAGGATCTGCACACCTCACCTTGTAGTATTTATTACAAGTCTTATCCGTAGTGTAATTGAAAGACTTATTCACCAAGGCATTCTTCAAGGAAATCTTCAATGTTTTATTATAGTTGAATATTTGTCCAACATAAAGATTAGTGTCATCCGAGAAAGAGTGGCTTGCTTGTGGTTTGGACTGTCTCTCGGTACCTCCTTCACACTCTTCTTCTTTAAATTCTTCAGAATCTTCCCATGCATAATCACACAAACACTCGTATCCCATTGAGATATCATCCACTATCGTGGGTGGGGGTGGGGCTGACATGAAAGCTTGTTCTCGAGACCTTTCAAAAACTTTAACCCTCAAAATAAGCCAGAAATTATCAGCATCAACACAAAGCATGTACAATTCCACGTGCCTATCATTCTTTATGAATGTCAGATAGATTTTTCCCATCCCTTTCATAAAGTAACTAATGGCCACGCCGCTTGGATCGCAACTTAATTCTTCGCGCTCTATTACACTTATAACCATGCCATCATACGAACCATTGCAACGAAGGGAAATGGACACTATCTCCTTAGACAAGGATTTTCAAATCCAACATTTAGGTGTCTCCTCCCATTCACACATAAATTCACTACCAATAACTATGTATTCTAAAATAGACATGATATCTAGATGATAGTATTTAATAGACTCAAGTAGTGGTTTATGAGCCTAGACTTAATAGACTGCAGTCTTCATCTTCTTACCAGATTTTTGTACAATACTTGATCAGAATCAGTATGATCGCTTTTTTGACGACCATCGAAATAATTCATCGAATTAGATCTTTGAAACAAGCTAAGAAGTGTTGGAATATTGATACTAAGCCTAGAATCGATTTCAAAAAGTGAGACTGATTTTAAAGATTTTTAATTGAAAATGGATGAAAATGTAGGAATAAAAATAGGATAAAATGGACAAAAATAATGGAGGTAATGTCATTTTTCGATTGATGCTGAAAAAATTGACAAAAAATGTCAGAAAATGGTCGGTAAATCATGACAAAATCAGTTTCATTGAGAAGCTTCTGAATTTTTATCTTTTTTAAAATTTAACATCTAATTTTTATATTTTTTGACATGGGTTAAATTGTATTTTCTAAAACATAAGGGCTGAATGAGGGTGGAACTAAAGTGTACATTTTTAAACTTGTGTGCTAGAGTTGATACTCTTTTGTGGTTACATTATGGTGTCTCTTTTTTGAATTATTTGAGACTTGTGTCTTTTTGTCAAAGAAAGTTTTAAAAGTGTCCAAAATCTCAACTCTCCCAGATGTCTAATCGTCTTTCTGGTAATAATATTTACTTCGTCGTCCCATATTAATTGACACATTTCTCTTTTACAATCCTTTTATGAAATCATAAATAATTATTTTAAATTAAATAATTAATTTAAGGGGAAAATAGAAAAATATTACTCAATTCCAATTTGATTTTGTAAATTGACAAGTACTTGGAGAAAATATTTTTCAGTAATATTGATAACTAATATGGGACAGAGAGAGTGCATTTTTTCTACTTTTCTTTTGCTTTTTTCCTTTAACTTTATTCATTCAACATATCTTAAAAACTAAAAAATACTCTTAATAAATTTCCTTAGATACATGCTTAGAAACATAAAGTTTCTGCAAATTAAGAAAAATAAAGGCCTTATGTAACGCCCCGCAACCGGGTCCCGGAACGTCACACGGTGCTTAAGGCTACACGGTGTCCAGATTTTTAGAGCAAACACTACAACAGCCAACTCTAAGTTATGGGTTAGGTAATTCTTCTCATGAGGTTTCAACTGTCTAGAAGCATAGGATATAACTTTACCCCTCTACATCAACACACAACCCAAACCAACTCTCGAAGCATCACAGTATACCACAAAACCATCTACACTATCAGGCAAAGTCAACACAGGGGCGAAAGTGAGCCGAGTCTTCAACTCCTGAAAACTCTTCTCACAGGAATCCGACCAAAGGAACTTAACTTTCTTTTGGGTCAACCGAGTCATGGGAGACGCAATAGAAGAGAACCCTTCAAAAAAACGGCGGTAATAGCCAGCTAGACCCAAGAAACTTCTAATATCAGATGGAGAGATAGGCCTAGGCCAATTTCTTACAGCCTCTGTCTTTTGGGGATCAACTCTAATACCTTCAGCAGAAATAATATGACCCAGAAACGCTTCAAACCTTAGCCAAAACTCACACTTACTGAATTTGGCGAACAACTTATGATCTCTAAGAGTTTGCAAGATGATTCTAAGATGGTCTGCGTGATCACCCTCACTTCGGGAATAAAGAAGGATGTCGTCGATAAACATAATGATGAACATATCAAGATATGGCTTAAATACTCGATTCATAAGGTCCATGAAAGTTACTGGGGCGTTAGTTAGCTTGAAAGACATGACAAGAACCTCAAAATGACCATAGAAGGTTCAGAAGGCTGTCTTCGGGATATCACACCCCCTTACTTTAAGTTGGTGATTACCGGATCTAAAGTCTATCTTGGAGAAATAACTCGCACCTTGCAACTGATCAAACAAATCATCTATTCTCGGAAGAGGGTACTTATTCTTGACTGTGACCTTATTAAGCTGACGATAGTCAATGCACATACGCAAAGAACCATCTTTCTTTCATACAAAAAGGACAGGTGCGCCCCTAGGAGATATACTGGGCATTATAAAAACTTTGTCTAAGAAATCTTTGAGTTGTTATTTAAACTCCTTAAGCTCTACAGGTGCCATACAGTAGGGAGGAATGTAAATAGGTTGAGTGTCAGGAAGAAGATCGATCCCGAATTCTATCTCTCTATCGGTAGGTACCCCTGGGAAATCTTCCGGAAAGACATCAAGAAACTCATTGACAATGTTGACTGAATGGATACTTGAGGTTTCAGACTTAGTTTCCTTAACTCTAACCAAGTGATAAAAAAAACCCTTAGATATAAGCTTCCTGGCTTTGAGATAAGAAATAAAATGACTCTTGGGAGGTACTGAACTCCCTGACCACTCAAAAACTGGTTAATCAGGAAACTGAAATTTGACTACACGAGTACGATAATCTATAGATGCATAGCAGGATTAAAGCCAGTCCATACTCAAGATAATATCAAAATCAACCATCTCTAACTCTATCAAATCAGCAAATATGACTCTATGAAGGACTGTAAAAGGACAATTCTTGTATACTTGCTTAGCAACAATAGACTCCCCTACTAGGGTAGAAACTAGAATAGGCTCAGAAATACTTTTGGGACTCATCTCAAACTTCACAGCAACTAGTGGGGTCACATAAGAAAAACTTGACTCGGGGTCCAATAACACATATACATCAAAATGAAATACACAAAGCATACTAGTAACAACATCGGGAGAGTCCTCCTGCTCATGAAGGGAAGGTAGGGTAAAGAACCAATTTTGGCGCTGACCGCCAGCAATACTAGAAAAAGTGCCCTGAGAAGGAGCTGGACGGGCTATGGAAGCTGATGCACTAGTGGCCTGGGTCTGGGGACGAGTATCTTTTCTTCCCTGCCTGGCAGGTGGGCACTCTCTAAGACTGTGTCCTATCTTGCCACACCCGAAACAACCATGATGTTCATCCAGACACTCACTCGGATGGGTCATACCACACTTGGCACAAGGAGGGAAGTTGGGCTTGCTGCTCACACTCTGCTGAGGCCTGGATATAGAAGACCTGTTTCCCTACTCTAGCCTACCTATAGGCATTGGGGCACTAGCAAAAGAGGGTGCTGCCATATAATAATGACTCTGGAACTGAGGGTGGTTCCCTCCTTGGGATCTAGCCTGACCGTACTTGTGCTGTTCAGACCTGGCTCTCCTGTTACCTCTCGCTCTATCTCTTTTCCTTATCTTATCCTCCTCTATTTGCTGCGCATAGATCATCAGCCTAGAAAAATCCATCTCCTTGTTCAACATAGCAGTGCGGCATTCTTTCAGTACTAATCCCGGCACACCTGTCACAAACTTTCTCATACCAGTTCGGGCGTCGGAGATCAAGTCAGGTGCATATTTTGCTAGCTGATTAAACTTTAAGAAATACTCCTTAATAATCATGAAGCCCTGTCTCAAGTTCATAAACTCTTCAATCTTCACCTCTCTTAACTCCAAAGGAAAGAACCTATCCAAGAATGCATCTTGGAATATCTGCCAGGTAATGGGAGCATCATTCTCCCCTCTACCCTTTATCTAAAAAACCACCCAGTTATACGCAATGTCCTTCAACCTGTAAGATGTTAACTCCATAGACTCTTCTTCAGACACACCCATTACCCGTGTGATCTTTCTTATCTCCTCAAGATATAACTGCGGGTCTTTCCCTGCCTTTGATCCATAAAAATCTAGCGGACTCGTTCGCATAATGTCACAAATTTTGGCAGCAGCTAAGTCACCTCCCTACTGCTGAGGAGCTGCGGCCTGATTGGCCTGGACAGTGACATCTTGGACCATTGTCTGGAAGGCTGCCCTGAATTCGGTGTGGGACACATTTTCATTCAGAGGATCAGCGGGCTGAGGTTGCTGATCGTTGTTATTTCTTGAGAGGCATATTGTGAAATAAGAGAGCACGAATTAATAGATGAGTGAGACAACTTGATCATGATGGATTTGAAAGAAAGAAACGACCTGTTCCTAAAATGTTTCGTAGCCTCTTGCTCATAGATGTGGCGCGCTACACACCGATGATCAAGACTCTACTTAACACAGCTTGTTAGATTCCGTAGGACTCTCTAAACCTTAGGCTCTGATACCAAAATTGTAACGCCTCGCAATCGGGTCCCGGAATATTACACAGTGCTTAAGGCTACAAGTAGCCCCAAGCTAACCCTTTGAGCCTTCTACTTCATATATTAGCTTACTTAAAGATAAAAAACATGAACTCAACACTGTGACATCATAAAATAAGAAATATGAATGAAATACTTGGTATGTACAAACTATAACTCAAAGAAAATCTCGAAGTGCTGATAATCTGATGACTAGTCTGAAAAACCTCTACTACTCCAAACTAGAGAGCCATTGGGATAGGTCCCCAACTGACTCATACTCAACTGACAAGAATTAAACAGCTACTAAATAACACTAGAAGTCGGAAAATAACCGATCCCCAAAACATGAAGACTCACCACGGATGATATGTATATAGGAGTGCTCGAAAGGATCACTGGTAAGGCTGAGACTAAGAACCTGAACCTACATTATGAGAATATATGACATACAGATAAAATATGGGGTCAGTACTTTGAGAATGTACTGAGCATATGGGGAAGTGTGCAATTAAAATACTCAAAATCATAAGCTTTTATAGAAAGCCTGCATGGTGTAAAACATACTCACATAGCTTGAAATAAATATATGCCACAAAACTCATAAATCATCATGCTTTTACTTAAAACCTCAAATTATCATGACACCTGAAATTATTAGGACCATAGCTTTCAAAAACACTTATACTTTCAAAACTTTGTAACTTTAAGACTAAAACTCTTTGAAACTTAGAAGACTTTAGAACTTAGGGAGTTTCTTTAACCGACATAAACCATGTGAGATACATGGAGTCCAACGTCTTACCCACGTTGGGTAGAGCTGTTCTATCCTTGCCATCGAATAAAACCTTAACTTTAGTGATCACTAACTTAACCCACTTGGAGTATATCACGAACCTACAGGGGCACGTAGTTCTGGGGCATGAGACCTCATAATCAAGCCAACTCGGTGCTCAGAACTTTAGAAAATCCTTCTTAAAATAATTCAACAATATATATATATATAATGGGAGACAAAATGCATCCCCTTTACTTCAAACTCAAGAATGTGGATTTCCATCTTAACTTATAATCAAAACTCACTTCTTGATATTCTTTAAAAATTGCTAACATCTCATTCTCAAATTCATGCTTTAACCATAAGGTTCAATTCACAATAATAGGACTTGAAATTCTCAAAACATGATATAGACGTTGCATTATGTATCTTAAATCATAAATTGACAATTTAAAACATTAATATGCATAATAATATTACAACTCAAAGCTTGGGTAAGACATAGTTTCATAAAACTCACAATATAATAACATGATAGGAATTCTCCATGAATTTACAAAATACTTTACGAAAATATGTAAATTTTGAGCACAAGAACAAAAGGGTGTTCTTGTTCAAAACCACATACCTTAAACTTCGATCTTTTGGATGACTTCAAAAATTTTGGAAGATTATTCATGAACTATTGGGTGTCCCTCGTAGCCCTCTTAACGGGGAATTCAAATATACAAGAATTATTGAATTCTCATGGTTGAATCTCTAGATAATTGGGTTTTTATGTTGAAACCCTAACCTTGTGGTTGAAGGTGTGCAGAGAATTTTGAGATGTTTAACTAAAGAGAAATAGAAGAAAATACATTTTCTGAGGGTTATAAGTCGTGGGAAGTGCAGGAACAAGACCAAAATACCCTTGCAAAAACATCATTAAATTGCTGAAAAAACTAGCTGACGACATTCGTGACAAGTCGTCACGAAATGTCGTCACAAAAGGGTGGATTTTATGCTTTTCGGCTTAAGGTTGACGACATTTTGTGACAAGCCATCAAACTTGTGACAAGTCATCACAAAATGTCGTCACAAAATGTTGGATTTTGTGACTTTTTGCTTATGGTGACGACATTTTGTGACAAGCAGTTAGGCTTGTGACAAGTCGTCACAAAATGTTGTCACAAAATTTCCAGGCTGATACATTGGAGTAAAATGGGTATAGCTCTTTGCTCCGATAACAGATTTTGGCGAAATTGGTATCGTTGGAAAGATAATTTAATTATCTACCTTTTGGTCGGTCATGAGCTCAGAAATTCATAGTATAACGAGAGATAGATCATTTGAAGTTGATCATACCAATATCCATCTCAAGAATTCAATCGGCAAGGAATTTTTTGATTCGTCTAATAGCTAGGAAACTTTTGAAGCCCTAATACTCATCAAGCTAGATCATGTAGCTACAAATTACTAGCTTTATTTCTAACGAGCTTGAAACAGGGTTATACTATTAGTTGAAATTCTTGGGGTATTACAATATCTCCCCCTTGGAAACATTCATCCTCGAATGTCACTAGTTAAGCTGGGAATGCAAAGAAACTGAGGATACACAGTTGGAATAGTTCTCTAAATTAAATCTATGTCATTCTAAAATTTCAAGTATTTCTGAGAGTGCACAAATTTGCAACAAAATAGCTATATAGCTGAATCTTTGGTTAGATAGGGGCTGAATTAAGAAAAAGTAATACCTTTGGCTTGCTTTGAACTTGTGAAGAAGAGGTGTGGGTACTTGGATCGCATATATGCTTCGGCTTCCCAAGTATCACCCTCAACTGATTTGTTCCGACATAAAACCTTGACCAATGGAACTTCTTTGTTCCTTAGTCTACATACTTGGTAATCTAGGATCTCAACTGGAACCTAATCAAAAAAGGTTATTCTGAACATCTAAGCTATCTGAAGAATCCACAATGATAGAATCGCCAATATGCTTCCTAAGCATGGAAATATGGAAAATAGGATGAACAGCTGACAGCTCTGCAGGCAGCTCAACTTCATAGGCTACGTTCCCAACACGGCTGAGAATTCTGTAAGGGCCAACGTAACGGGGACTAAGTTTTCCTTTCTTCTCAAATCTTTTCACCCCTTTCATGTACGAAATTTTCAGATACACCAAATCATTAACTTCAAACTCATGGTCTTTTTGTCTCACATCTGCATATGACTTTTGATGACTCTAAGTTGTCTTTAACCTTTCTCTAATCAACTTCACTTTCTGCATCACCTTAAATACTGCATCAGGTCCAACCAAAGTAGCTTCACCCACTTTGAACCAACCTATGGGTGATCTACATCTCCTACCATATAATGCCTCGAATGGTTCCATCTTAATACTATCATGGTAACTATTGTTGTAAGAAAACTCTATCAACGGAAAATGCTCATCCCAACTACCTTTGAAATCAAGGGAATACGCCCTCAACATGTCCTCTAAAGTTTGGATAGTCCTCTCAGCCTGACCATCTGTCTGTGGATGAAAAATGGAACTCATATGAACTTGGGTACCAAGACCCTTCTGAAATGCTCTCCAGAACTGAGAAGTGAACTGAGTACCCCTCTCTGAAATGATAGACAAGGGAACTCCATGCAACCTGACCAACTCCTAAATATACAATCTAGCATAGTCCTCAGTTGTATATGATGTGTGCATAGGCAAGAAATACGCTGACGTAGTCAGCCTGTCGATAACAACCCAGATGGAATCATAATGGTGTTGGGAAAGAGGTAAGCCAGCCACAAAATCCATATTTATCTCTTCCCACTTCTAAGTTGGGATACTAAACTCTCGAATCACACCACCAGGTCTTTGGTGCTCAACCTTAACCTGTTGACATATTGCACACTTCGCCACAAAATCAGCTATATCCTTCTTCATACCACACCACCAATAGATTTCCCGCAAGTCGCTGTACATCTTAGTAGTTCCGAGATGAATAGAATACCGCGCACCATGAGCTTCAGCCATAATTCTCTGCCTCAGATCACTAACATCAGGAGCACATAATCTACCCTGCAACCTCAATACCCCATCTCCCCCTTGAGAGAAAACCTCTACCTTTTGATCCTTGACTGACTGATTCAGTCTGACCAAGCTAGCATCTAAGTCTTACTTCTCCTTCACTTCCGAAACCAAAGAGGATTCGGAACTACTCTGCACCAAAATATTTTCCTCAGTGGAATCAAGCAACTTAACACCCAGTCTAGCCAGACGATGCACATCACGAGCCAACTCTTTATTACCTTCCTCCATATATGAAATACTACCCATAAACATCCTACTAAGGGCATTTGCCATAACATTGGCCTTGCCCGGATGATACAAAACACTCATATCATAGTCTTTTAACAATTTTAACCACCTCCGCTGCCTATGATTCAACTCCTTCTGAGTCAACACATACTGCAGGTTTTTGTGATCAGTAAAAACATCAACATGCACTACATACAAATAATGTCTCCAAATTTTCAGAGCAAACACTACAGTAACCAACTCTAAGTCATGGGTTGGGTAATTCTTCTCATGAGGTTTCAACTATCTAAAAGCATAGGCTATAACTTTACCCCTCTACATCAACACACAACCCAAACCAACTCTCAAAGTATCACAGTATACCACAAAACCATCTACACCATCAGGCAAAGTCAACACAGGGGCGAAAGTGAGTCGAGTCTTCAACTCCTGAAAACTCTTCTCACAGAAATCCAACCAGAGGAACTTAACTTTCTTTTGGGTCAACCGAGTCATGGGAGATGCAATGGAAGAGAACCCTTCAACAAACGACGGTAATAGCCAGCTAGACCTAAGAAACTTCTAATATCAGACGGAGAGATAGGACTAGGCCAATTTCTTACAGCCTCTAAATAATATGACCCAGAAATACTACGGACCTTAGCCAAAACTCATACTTACTAAATTTGGAGAACAACTTATGATAATATTTTGTTTTGTGTTTGTTGCCTGCCTGATTTTTTTTTCTTATATAAAAAGGTCGATTACCTTTTCCAATGAAAGAGAGGTTTTGTTTTAGTTTTTGACAAGGTAAGATTTTGTTTTTGTTTTATGACTACCTACTTTTAATGTGACTAAATAAAAACAAATCATGGTTAGCTTGTTTTTTTGTGTAACAAATTTTGACGTCTTATTAAAAAAGGGGACTTAATAAAATAGCCAGCTTTCAGTAAAATTGAAGCCTAATTTTTAAAATTACAATTTATAGCCTTTCTTTCTCATTTTTCTTCTTCTTTTTTTCTATTTTTTTTCGTTTCTTTTTTTGCTCACTTCTATTTCTAGCCTCTATCTCTTTTCCCCCCTTTTAATTTCCTCTTTTTCATTTTCTTTCTTTCTCATTTTTTTTTATATTTTATATTTAATATTTTTTGTGTTTCCAAAAAATATGGTTACATCGAGTACAAGTCATGGATGATGACGGATACATCATAACCACTCATTGTGTTTGCATTTGTTAGCATTTTTTTTTCTTTTCTCTTTTTTTTTTTCAAATTATTTTTTGTTACTTTTTGATTTTTTTTCTATTTTCATTTTGTTTTTTTCTTTTATTTTTCCTTTTCGTCATTTTCTCTCTCTTCTATCTTTAACTTCCATTACTCTTTCTAGTTTTTTTTTCCTTTTCTATTTTCCTTTTTTCTTTTCATTTTTTGTACTTTTTTCTTTTTCGATTTTTTCTTTTTTCATTATTTTGTCATTTTTCTTCTTTTCCGTATTCTTTTCTTATTTTCGTATTTCTCTTCTTCTTTTTCTTTTTAGTTTTTGCTGTTTTTTCTTTTCATTTTTTTTCTCTTTTTTATCTGTAGCTTCCATTTTTCTTTCTTTTTTGGTTTTATTTCTTGCATTTTTATTTCTCTTTTTTTAGTTCTATTTTTTTTTTTGCATTTTTGAAAAATACGGCTATGTCGAGCACAAGTCAGGGGTGATAATGAAAATACCACAATCACTTATTATATTTATATCCGTATCATCATTTATATTTTTGTATTCATTGATACAATTGTATTTATATTTTATAGTTCGTGCTTGTATTTATATTTGTATTTTATAGTTCGCATTTGTATTTGTATTTTATTATTCTCACTTGTATTTGTATTTTATAGTTCACACCATCATTATTTTTGTATTCGTTGATACAATTATATTTGTATTTGTATTTATAGTTCATATTTATATTTGTATTTGTATTTTATAGCTCGCACTTGTATTTGTATTTTATAGTTCTCACCATCATTTGTATTTTATATAATTTGCACTTGTATTTTAAAGAACTATTTTGCAGCTGTATTTTATAGTTGACTGCATATTATATTTGTGTGGTTTCATTTGTTCATATTTGTATTTGTATTCTATTTTTGCCGATACACTTGTATTTTTAAAAGAACTATTTTGTATTTATATCGGTAAATTGACCACATATTATATTTGTATTTCTAATTTCATTTATTTTTTAGTTTGAATTTATAGTTGACAAGATCATTTGTATTTGTAAAAAACTGAAAAAGAGTTATTATTTTTCTTTCTACGAACACTTGTATTTATATTCATTGATATGAATTATATTTTATTAATATAAATTGAGCAGTACAAATTTAAATGATAAATTACAAAAATACAAATGTTAAATTATACAAATACAAATGTTACATTTCTATCAATGATACATGTTTGTATAACTTGAACCATACACATACAAATGATACTTGTTTATATACAAATACAAATGATAAAATTGACATATAAATACTAACGATACATTTGCATTAAATTACACATTGCATATTATATATTTTAGAATCAAGTAAATATAATTAATCCATATATTTATTTGTGTACAAATATGTTGGTGTAATATACCACAAATTACAATAATTACAGTTGAAATAATAAAATGAAGAAAAAATGAAGAAAATAAAATAATCTTCTTCTTGGTTGAGGTGCAGATATCTCACTCTCTTTAAGGAGATTCAAGCCCACTGCGGCATAATCTACACTAATCCAGCAGTATATCTCTTCACTTGTCCCCTCCAGGATACAACAACTCATTAACGATGTACGACTTAAGCAACTTCGGATTAGTTGAAAAGTCCAAAGCTCCACCACAAAAACATCTTCCTTTAACATATTAAAGTTCTCTTTTGTATAGTGAATATAGTTGTAGACATAGAATATTTTCTTTGTCTCAACTCTCTCTTTCACTAATATAGTTACTTTCTTTTGTATAGTGAATATAGTTGGAGACTTAGAATATTTTATTTGTCTCAACTCTCAATTTCACTAATATAATTTCCACACTTATCATATTTTCTTGTACTAACAATTTACTACAAGTCATCTCTCTATCACAAGGAAGAAAACACCTTTTATATAGATGTAGAATTTCTTCCATCTAGTAAATGAGGAAGTAGTGGATATTAAGTAAGGAAGATGAATGCTTTAGAGATTACATATGTTATATGAGTTACAATACATAAAGAGGTAGAATAATGGTAGAAGTTACTAGAAACTTATGACCACATTCTTACCACAAAATCATAAGATTAAAGGCACCAAAATAATGAGAGTAAAGGGATATTAAGTGGTAAAATTATGGATGAATAAAGTGAGATGTTACTAGAGTTATCACAAACTAATCGTCACCACTTTTTTCACTTTATAATATCATAAATTATCATGCAATTTAATTTTAATATTAAAATGCACAAACATTTCCCCACTCATTTTAATATTCAAGTAAGAGAGTATTTTCACCAATTTAGTCGAAGGGAGACTACTATGCATGATGAAGGTGTGCTCTGAATTGAACCTTCACTTATTAAAATAATAACCTTTACTCCAGAGTTAGTAGTGGTCTTAGATTTGAACTATGACTGCTTAAAGGAAATAAAGTATTATTAGGTACAACAATAATCAAGGTGTTGACATAATATTTAATATCCAACACATTAAAGTTATGTGCTATCCCGGTTTTTCATGAGCATTTTTGAGAATACACCCCATTCTCATATGAAGCGGACTATTTGCACACTCGCATAGGTGAAATCTGTCAAGGGTATTCATGTAATTTTGACACCTAATCATGCGAGATACAAATTTCATAAGAGTTCTTAAACTCAACCTCCACAAATTATTATAGAAAAATGTACTCATACCAATTGGAGGGATAAAACAGTAGTGCATTCATAACAACTCATCATATGATTCATTTTTCCCATTGAACTGGTTATAGGATTTCTAATCCCCAAGTTGGGTTTCCTCATATATGACTTAGATTTTTGAGATTCAATTTGTTCCCCCTCGATGTATAAAGAAAAAAAATATTTTGCTAAAGTATTTTTGATGCACTGAAAAAAATTTGGTATTATTTGTCAAAATAAAAAAAAATAGATTACTGTTTGTTAACCCTACTATGGAGGTTGAACTAATTATTTTAGTTTAAACTTATGAAGAAGTGAATTGATCTATCACTTTATTTTGAGAAATTGATTTCTCTAGTTTTGAGTTATTTTTTATAGAGTTTGAAACTGCTGTTTTAACAGTAAATTGAGCCCTATGAGAAGAAAATAATATTGTAATATAATATTTGACAAATGGTACAAAAATATTGAATTTGTCAAATTTTGTGATAATCTTGTAGATGATCTAAATAAGGTCTTGACAAGATAAAGGGTCTGAAACACATTGAGGGGGAAGGAATTGAAGCTAAAAAATTTGAGTCATATATGAGGAAACATAAATTGGGGACTAGAGATCCCATCAGGTTTAATGAAAAAAATGATATGATGACTTATTATGAATGCACTAGTATTTTATTCCTCCCTATGGTGTGAGTGCATTTTTCTGTAATGATTTATGGAGGTTGAGTCTAAGAACTCTTAATAAAATTCTTTATCTTGTACGAGTGGGGTGTCAAAATTACAGGACCACCCTTGACGGATTAACCTATGTGAGTGTGAAAGTAGCCCGCTTTCTATGAGAATAGGACTTATTCTAAAAAACTCTCATGAAAAATCATGATAGCACATGACCGTAATGTACTAGCAATTAATGCTTATGTCAACACCTTGATTATTGTTGTAGGCGTCAATACTTTATTTCTCTTAAGCAGTCATAGTTCAAGTTTGAGGCCACTACTAACTCTGGAGTAAAGGTTATTGTTTTACTAAGTGAAGGTTCAATGCAGAGCACACCTTTATCATGCATAGTTATCGCCTTTTGACTAAATTAGTGAAAGTACTTTCTTATTTGAATATTAAAATGAGTGGAAAAATATTGGTGAATTTTAATATTAAAATTAAATTGCATGATAATTTATGGACATTATAAAGTGAAAAAAGTGGTGACTATTAGTTTGTGATAACTCTAGTAACACCTCACTTTATTCATCCATAATTTTATCACTTAATATCCCTTTAGTCTCATTATTTTGGTGCCTTTAATCTTATGAGTTAGTGGTAAGAATGTGGTCATAAGTTTCTTGTAACTTCTACCATTATTCTACCTCTTTGTGTATTGTAACTCATATAACATATGTAACCTCTAAAACATTTATCTTCCTTACTATATGGAAGAAATAATATACCTATATAAAGGGTGTTTTCTTGCTTGTGATGGAGTGATGAGTTATAGTATATTATTAGTACAAGGAAATATGATAAGTGTGAAAATTACATTAGTGAAAGAGAGAGTTGAGATAAAAAAAAATGTTCTAAGTCTCCAACTATATTCACTATACAAAAGAGAGTAACTATATTAGTGAAAGAGAGATTTGAAACAAAGAAAATATTCTAAGTCTACAACTATATTCACTATACAAAAGAGAATTTTAATATGTTGAAGGAATTTATTTTTGTGGTGGAGATTTGGACTCTTCAACTAATTCAGAGTTGCTTCAGTCGTACATCATTGATGGAATATTGTATCCTGGAGGAGACAAGTCAAGACATATACAACAAGATTGGTGTAGATTATGCCGCAATGGGCTTGAATCTCCTTAAAGAGAGTGAGATATTTGTGCCTCAGCCAAGAAGAAAATTATTTTATTTTCTTCATATTTTATTTTATTTTATTATTTCAACTGTAATTATTTTAATTTGTGGTATATAATACCAAAAAACTAAAAATGATAAATTGTATTCACCGCTAAACTATTCAAATACAAATTATAAATTTATTTATAATATATAGTATGATACGAATAAATATAAAACATAAAAAACATATAGAATATAAAATATGACAACAACAATAAAAAATGAGAGAAAAGAAAAAGAAAATACAAAAAATGAAAAAAATATAAAAAAGGAAAGAAATGACAAAAAACGAACCAAGAACGAAAAAAGAAAATAAATAGAAGGTTGCAAAGAAAAAAGAAATAAAAAAAAATAGATTCAAAAAATGAAAACAAAAAATAGAGAGTAAAAAAATAAAATATAAAAAAAGATTAAAAAAAAGTGAAAAAGAACTAGAAACAAAAAGAAAAAAGGAAAAAATAGAATAGAAAAAAAATGAAAAAGATAAAAGAGGAAAAGGTAAAAACACAGAAAAGGTGAAAAAAAAGAAAACAAAAAAACTGCAAAATAAAGAGAAATAGAAGAAAGAAAATTAAGGGAGAAAATAAATGAGATGAGCTATGAATTGTATTTAATTGTCAAAAGAGGCTATGTATTGTAATTAATTGAAACCTATGCTAAATAGGGTAATTAGGAGCTTATGTTTTCTAAGCCATGTAGTTATTCCATATTTTAATAGCTAAATGATTGTTGTATTGTTGTAAGTTTTGGAGAAAAAAACTGTACCTAAACTTTAATTATTGAGCACCCAAAATCTTTTTAACAATTTTAAATTAAGCAATTAAAATCCTAACATAAAATGGCATATTTAAGAAGGCTGGTTGAATACAATAAAGCTCAATTCCAAATACATGAACCATTAAGGGTGTGTTTGGTAAGAAAGAAAATATTTTTTGGAATTTTTTTTTTGATTTTCATGTTTGGTTTGCTTAAATGTGTTTGGAAATGCTTTTCAAATATACTTAATTCCTCAAATTTTAGAAAAATAACACGATCAGAATTGAGAGTTGGATCTTGAGTTAAGGTTAAAAGTCGGGTCCGGACTGGGATCTCTGTTGGGGTTCGAGTTTGGTGATCGAGGTCAACTTTTGAGTCTAGTTCATGTCGAGGTTGGGTCCCGAATCTAAGACTAGATTTAGTTTGGGGTGGGGAGTCAGGTTTTATAGTTTAGAGTTGGGTCAAGAATCGAGTCAGGAATTAGGATACTAATTGGATCCCATGTTAGGTCAAGAATTAGGATCTAAGGTCATATGTCAAATCAACATTTGGAGTCGATTTTAGGGTTTAGAGTTCGGTCAAGAGTCGACATAAGTTTGGTACAAATTTGGATCCCATGCCTGGTCAAGAATCAATATCTCAGGTCATGTGTGGAGCCAGGCTCAGGACTCTGGATACGAGTTATGGTAGGGATCTAATGTCGGGGTCGTGAGTACATTTTTATACCTTATAAAATAAATTCATATAGTTAACAATAATTATCTAATATTTTTTTGATGATTGAGGTTGATAGGAGATAACATGCAAAGCATGTTCATCGAGTCTAGTTACTATAAAAGTATGAATAACAATGTTGAGTGACCACAATATCTATTAAAAGTTGATTAATTTATTTGCTCTTTGAAGTTATAATCTCCTCCACCCCAAAACCTACTAATAGGTATAAATATAATTTAATCTTAGAACTAAATAAATGTTTTTGTATTAGGATAGGACTAAGTTGAATCTTTTTTAAGTTTTAGAAGGGGAGCCTTGGAGTAACTGATAAAGTTGATGCCATGTGACCAGGAGGTCATGGGTTCAATCCTTGGAAACAGCCTCTGGGAGAAATGCAAGGTAAGGCTGCATACAATACACCCTTGTGGTAAGGCCCTTCCTCGTACACTATGCATAACGGTAGCTTTAGTTCACTGGGCTGCCCTTTTTTAAAAAAAATATTAACACTGAACGTTGTCAACTAAACAATAGAATCCCAAATTAAGCTTACTTTGGATTTCTCTTTTTAACTTTTTATTAAGTGAAGTTTACATAAATATACATTTCAAGTTACTATTATTACATAAAACCCCATCAGTAATTACAAATATCCCCCTTTTAACATTTTCTCTCTCCAGAATCCATATGCATATCAAATCATCCCTTTTATGTCGGCTAATTCTCCTTGAATTGTGCCTAAAATCAATAAACCATTATCAAGCACTTTCAAAATTTTAATTTACAAACCTTATCTTATCAAATTGCTCAACATCATTAGCTTCTTCAATTTCTTGTTGAGGTTAGTTAATTTTTTAATTTTTTCAACTTGACTAAATAAAAAATCTATGAGTTACTTTATTGCATGTGCGTAATCTCAAAATTTAAGCACAGTAATGGAGTCTGATCTGAGCTTTAGTTTAGGACTAACTCAATTAGATGTTAAAGAACACATAAATTTTGTATTTGGATTTATTCCTGAAATGTTTGATAACGAGGACCTCAATTTCAAAGAAAATAGATCAAAACACTGAAACGACTCAACCAACATGAAGAAATTGAGGACAGTTGCTCGTAGAAGCTCTAAAAAGCCCGTTGCTAAATCTTCAAGTAAATAAATGTGAAGAATCAACATGACCGCTTCCAAAGGTATAGTGATTTGTTGTTTAATCTATATTTTTTCATCGATTTTACACATTCTTATACATTGTTAAATAAGTGTGAGTTGATGTTATTTCAACCTTATACATAACTTAGATCTGTATCGGGTTGGAGAAGCCTTTTTTGAGATCTGTTGTTATTTCTACTCCCCATACTTACTATTTAATGTATATGGTTTGATTTCTTCTAATATGATACATATAAGAATTATGTATAAGTGTTGTAACTGGAATGTCATAAATGAAGGTAATTCAATTCTGATACATAACATACATATGTATATGGTTTTGATTATGAACTTAATTCAATTCTTATACATAAGTAAGCTATATCTAGGATTATCATACAGTTAGTATGGTATGCATAGGATTACCATAAAAATGTATTTGGTTTTGGGCTTATACCTTTCATGCTATGTATATGATAACATGATACATAAGTAAGCTATGTATAGGATTACTGTCACGATCCGAGACTACCTCCTAGACATAACACGGTTCCTAAGGTCACAAGTGACCCCAAGCTAACCCATTGCCTGACATGCATTAGACTAATGAATAAAGTGACCAAATACTGGGTGGAATCTAACTGAAATAACTGGTGGAAACCATAATAATGGAAAACTAAATACCTAATAAAATTAGAAATAGAACAAAGAACTACCGAACAATCAATCATGCTGAAAATCTAAATATCTATCTGAAAGCCTCTACTCATAATGAGTTGTTGGGAAAAGGCCCCAACTAACTCCAACTGACTGAAACTTAAATAAATTGACAAGAAAATAAAGAACTGATAACTAGTCCTCGAATGATAAGGACTCACCAAAAACTATTGCTGAATGTGGAATGAGAATGTGCTAAGTGCGGTTCGAGTGTTGAGCGTTCGAACCTATATTATGAGATAATATAGAGCAGGAAAGTATGTAATCAGTACTTAAAATGTACTAATAATGAGATATGAGAAAGTAGCTAACATAAACTGAACATGAATGCATGAACATGTAAATTGAATGCAAAACTAAGTATAAACATGTGCTTGATAAAACTGAATACTGAATATCTGAATACTTGGTCTAGAAAACCTGAACTGAACAAAAACTAAAAATAAACTAAGTATTGTAGGATCTAGAAATAACCGACATACTCTAATTTGAGCAAAACCAGGGTCCAACTAGTAACCCCAATTGGAAGGGTTCTAGTACCTTGCCAAGGGTATCACTACTGGCTGGCGTGGATCCACTAAACTGATGTCCTGAAGGATAAGGGTGTCAGTACTAACTGGAGGGTGACCCCTTATACCTATGGTGGTGCTGTAGTTCTAAAACTTAGGGACTTCTACTAAAGGTCTCAGTCCTAACTGACGGGTGGGCCTTCATCCCAACATTCACTCGGTGCTAAGTACTAGTACCAACTGAATGATACTAAAACTTATATATATGTGTGTGTGTGTGTGCATGTGTGAGCGCTCTCAATATAGTAATATTCTTGAAAATAGTAACATATGCATAATTTGAGATGCTCAAAACATATTAACTGATACATGCATGAAATCCTAGGTTTGGTTGTTCATAACCCACGGCTCTGGCTAATACAATCGGACATGATAATATTTAAAAGCTGATCATAATAGGGAATTTCATGATTTTTTAACATGGAAGATTACACTTTCATGGAAAGACATGTATTCATGGTATAATTATAAAATAAATTAAAGAAATTAAATAAAAGTCATATTTGACCTAGAACCCAAACTTGAGGGAAAAGTTAACTTGGGGATTGAGAAATCTGTGGGAATCAATATGTGGAAGGAACCCATAGATGAAATCCCACATACCTAAAGGTGAAAACCTTAGAGAAATCCTTGGAATTGAGCTTGTTCTTGAGAAACCCTAACTTGGCTTTGAAGAAGAAGAAATCACGCCTTTTTTCTAAGTTTTAGTGATTTTGAGTTCATGAGGTGTTAGGATCAATTCAACCCCTAATAACCGATGTTGGAGTGCCCAAACGACTTGGGTTTAGTATTAAAAGAATGAGATTTGTCTAAAGATCCCTTTTTAAATAATGTAGGAAATTACTAGTTCCAGTCATAACGACTCAGGCTACGACTCATTATGACTGGTCATGAGTCGTGGCCTGGAGTCATGACTTGGGGACCTGATCCTTGGGTCCTTACTATCCTGAAAATGACTCACTCTTGACGACTTGTTATGTCTGATAGTGGGTCAACATGAAGAGTCGTAATTAAGAGCTGAATCCTTTGGTTTCTTTACAGTTATGACAACGAGTCCACATAATGACTTGTTAGGAGTCACAACGAGTTGTATGCCAGACTTTTCACCACAAGTATGGAATTTTGGATCCTCACCATTATGGAAATGACTCATTATGACTAGTAATGGATCGTTTCCCGAGTCATTGTCACAGGTAGTTGACAAACCCTTAGGAAATTTTCCAACACTTTTTGCCACAATATCGGAGTAAGGCGAGGCTTGTGGCATTGGAAAGCTAATTTAATGGCCTATGTTTTGATGAGTCTAGAGCTTAAAAACTTGGGGTATTACAATATATCCCTCTTGGAATCATTCATCCTCGAATGAAACTAACTAAGATGAGATGCTAGGGGAAAGCTTAAATTTTGCACCGAACGGTTACGAGTTGAACTATGAATTGATATCTAAATTTGTGATTGATGCATGAACTGAAGTAAACTCATGAATGCATGCTATGACATGAAAATTGTTGGATGGATATGATAGAAATAAAAGAATTAAGTAATTAAGAAAACTATTACCTCATGTTGGGACTGAGTTTGATGAGAAAAGATGGGGGTACTTGGTCATCATATATGTCTCTGCTTCCTAAGAAGCTCCCTCAACTGACTGATTTCTCCATAAAACCTTTACCAAGGCTATGAATATGACAATCAAGGATCTCAATTAGGACTTCTTCAAAGAGAGGCTATTTTCCACGCCAACCATTTTTAGAGGGACTACTGATATTGGATCACTGATGCATTTCTTTAACAAAGAAACATGGAAAACTGGATGAACTTGTGCCGACTCTGTAGGTAAATCCAACTCATAAGCTACCTTACCATAACGACTCAAAATCTTGTAAGGACCGACATAGCGGGGAATGAGATTTTCCTTCTTACCAAACTTCTTCAAATCTTTCATGGGTGAAATTTTCAAGTAGACGTAATCACCAACATCAAACTCAAACTCCTTTCTTCTCACATCTACATAGGATTTTTTATGACTCTGAGCAGTCTTCAGGCTTTCTCTAATTAGATGAACCTTTTCCATTGCCTCATATACTGAATCTTCCCTATCAATGCAGCCTTACCTACCTCAAACCAACCAATAGGAGATCTACACCTCATACCATAAAAAGCCTCAAAAGGGGCCATCTGGATACTAGAGTGATAGTTGTTATTATAAGAAAACTCAATCAAAGAAAAGTGGTTATCCCAACTAGCCTTGAAATCAATCAAAAACGCCCTCAGCATATCCTCTAAGGTCTGAATGGTCCTCTCTATCTGACCATCTTTCTGTGGGTGAAAAGTTGTATTGAGATGAATGTGGGTACCAATTCCTTTCTAAAAAGTCTTCCAAAATTGAGAGGTAAAGTGGGTCCTCTATCTAAGATAATGGTCAAAGGGACCCCACACAATTTCAAAAACTCCCTGAGATAGAGTCTAGCATAATTTTGCCTGAGTCTAAAGTATTTACTAGAAAGAAATGAGCTGACATAGTCATTCGATCCACAATAACCCAAACATAATCTTGCTGATGACGAGTAGGAGGTAACCCTATGATGAAATCCATATTCATCACTTCCCACTTCCAAGTAGGAATACTGAATTCATTAAGCATATCACTAGGCCCCTGGTGCTCAAACTTATCCTACTAGCAATTTGGACACTTAGCCAGGAATTCCGCGATATCTTTTTTCATGCTATTTCACCAATAGATTTCCTGCAAATCATAGTACATCATAGTGGCTCCTGGGTGAATAGAATATTGGGAACTGTGAGATTCTGCTAATATTAGCTACCTCAAGTTATCCACATGTGGAACATATAATCTGCCCTGATAGCGAAGAACGCCATCTCTCCCTTGGAAGAAAACCTCAACCTTCTGATTCTGAACTGCTTATGTAAACTTAAGTAAAATAGGATCCCTATCTTGATTTTTCTTTACCTCATCAACCAATGAAGATTTTGAACCATTCTAAACCCAAGCACTACCTTCAGTAGAATCAATCAACTGAACTACTAATCTAGTAAGATGATGAACCTTATGAACTAACTCTCTTTTATTATCCTTCATGTGAGCAACATTACCCATAGACAATCTGCTAAGGGCGACATCCACCACATTGGCCTTACCTGAATGATACAAGAAACTCATATCATAATCTTTAAATATCTCTAGCCACCTTCTCTATCAAAGATTTAGATCTTTCTAACTGAAAACATACTAAAGACTCTTATGATTAGTGAACATATCAACATGAACCCTATAAGGATAATACCTTCAAATCTTTAAGGCAAACACGACTGCTGCCAAATCAAGTTCATGAGTTGGGTAGTTATTTTCCTGAGGCTTAAGTTATGTAAGGGCATATGATACAACCTTGACCTAGTGAATAAATACACAACCAATACCAACCCTAGAAGTATCACAATATGCTACAAAACTATCTGAACCCTCTAGTAGAGTCAAAACTAGAGTAGAGGTAAGTCTATTATTTAATTCCTAAAAACTCTTCTCAAAAGAATCAAACCACTAGAATTTGTCTTTCTTCTGAGTCATCCTGGAAATGGGAGAAACAATAGAGAAAAATCGTTCAACAAACCGTCTGTAGTAATCGGCTAAACGTAAGAAACTTCTAATGTCTAATAAAGAGATGGGTCTAGGCTAGTTCCTTACTACTTCAGTCTTTTAATGATCAACTCGAATGCCTTTTAACAAAATGATATGACCAACTAATGCTACTAATTTTAACCAGAATTGGCACTTACTAAACTTAGCAAATCACTAGTGATCTTTAAGAGCCCGTAAGACAATCCTCAAATGATCTGCATATGCACCCTCACTCTGAGAATAAATAAGGATGTCATCTATAAAGACTATAATGAATATGTCCAAGTACTTCTTGAGAACCCTATTCATCAAGTCCATAAAAGCTGCAGGAGAATTCATTAGTCAATGGACATAACTACAAATTTGAAATGACCATACCAAGTTCTAAAGGCTGTCTTTGAGATGTGAAACTCTCTGACGTTGAGCTGATGGTAGACGGATCTGAGGTCTATCTTAGTAAAACAACTAGCACCCTAAAGTTGGTCAAAAAAGTCATCAATCCTGGGGATGGGATATTTATTCTTGATTGTGACTTTGTTCAAATGATGGTAATCAATGCATATTCAGAGAGAATCATCTTTCTTGTGCATAAAAAGAACTATAACACCCCTGAAGGGACACTCGAGATGATATAACACTTATCTAAGAGATCATTTAACTGTTCTTTTAATTTCTTAAGCTCAACTGGAGCCATTCTGTAAGGTGGAATTAAAATAGGCTGGGTATTTATAAGGAGATCTATTTTGAAGTCAAATACCCTCTCGTGAGAAACTCTGGGTAGATCTTCAGGAAACACTTCTAGAAATTTATTTACTACTGGAACTTAATCAAAACTCGAGACTTTGGACCTTGATTCATTGACTAAAAGAGATGGTAGATGCAATATTTGGAGATTATTTTTCTTGCCTTAAGGAACGAGCCAAACCAACCTACAGGCATGGAGGTACTACCATTCTACTCTAAGACTGGATCATTTAGAAACTGAAACTGGAATATTTTGTTTCTATAATTAACTGAGGAATAGCAAGAGTAGAGCCAATCTATACCAATAATGACATCAAAATCAGTTATGTCTAACTCTACAAGATCGATTAGAGTGACCTTTTATGATACTATGACTGAGAAATTTCTATATACCCATCTACATATGATTGAACTATCGTCTGGGATAGAAATTGAGAAGGGTTCTGCTAGGATTTTGGTACCGATGCAAAAATCTACTGCTATAAATGGAGTCACGAAGGAAAGTGTAGCTCTAAGGTCTAACAATGCATACATATGAAGGTGAAAGACTTGAAACATACCAATAACCACATCATGATAACTCACTTGATCCTATCGAGTCTGAAGGGCATAAAACCTACCCTAATTTTTTCCAAAGTACTGGAGGTGGAACCTTGCTAAGTTGGGCGACCTGCTGGAGCTGTTGAAGAGTTTGACTGACTCTATTGATGAACATATTTACCCCTCTACATGGTCATTGGGCATTATATCACTCTGTGGCCTAACTTTCCACACCCAAAATAACCATCACTACTAGCTATGTATTCACCATTATGGTTCTTACCATATCTCTTGCAAACTGGGTTGTTGTGGCACTATTCACACTACCATGGAACTTAAAGTCTGGCGATCTATCTCGGGTATCCTTTCTGAACTTAGGCACTTAATAGCCCCAAAACTCAGTAGTATTCAGCCAGTTAATAAAATCCAGTAGTATTCCATCTGTCAACGGAACTCAGTTCAGTTTAGTCAGTTAACATGATCAGTAATAGTTCAGTCGAGCCTAGTACAATCTAGGAATCAATTCAATGTATTTTAGTTAGGAGTAGGATTCAGCACCGAGCGAGCCTAGGGATGGGGGCTCACCCGTTAGCTAGGACTGGGTCCCTAGAAGAAATGCCTAAGTTCTAGAACTATGTAGCCAATGTAGGTTATGAGATGTTACCCATTAGATAGGACTGACATACTCAGGGATCACCCGTTAGTTAGGAATGATCTCAGGGGCCACCCGTTAGACTAGGACTGACCCCATATCCAGTTGTCTTTACTCGTGGCATGGTACTGACACCCTTTTAGCTGGGGTTACAGGTTAGACCCCAATTAGTTCAGAGAGGGGAATGTCAGTTAGATGATTACCTCCCACAGTCTCTGTTTCAGATTTAGTCTTAGTATAGAACTCAGTTCAGTTCTACAGATTCAGGACTGTCAGACACAATCACTCAGTTCAGTATAAAACTCAGTATAGTTACACAAAATTAGGACCATCAAATACAGTCATTCAGTTATTAGTAGTACAGTATCAGTAATCTCAAATATTAGTAAATCAGTATTCAGACTCAGTATCCAGTATTAGCATGATCTCAGTTACAGTTTACATATTTATATATGTACTCTCATTCAGTTATACTCATGCCAGTCAGTCAGTATTGTTCATGCATATGAACAAATGAATTTCAGTGTACCTCACTTAGAATACAAGTACATTCAACGTACTGACGCATACTTTTCTCTTGCGCTATGATGTCTTATATCATAGGTTCAGATATACGAGCTCGTGAGTATCCTTAGCAGTTCAGATTTTCAGCATTCAGAGTTAGTGGTGAGTCCTTATAGTTCGAGGATATGGATGATTATTTTTGTAGTTCAGCTTATTTCAGTAGTTCAGAGTTAGTTGGGGACTTGTCCCATCAACTCTATCATTCAGATAGTACAGACTTTTTAGACTAGAGTATTTTCAGACAGATGTATCAGTTTTGGTATTGTTATACCGCATTCAGTTTATTATAGTATTGAACCTTATGGCATATTTTCCACCTAATTTCTGCATTTTACAATATTATTGTTCAGCTATTGCAATAGGTACCAGTCATGGGTTAGCTTTTGGTCCTTCGGGATTATGAGCACCGTGTCGTATCCGGGGTACATACTCGGGGCATTACAAACTTGGTATCAGAGCCTAAGGTTCAACAAAATCCAAGGAAGTCTGAAAGACGCATCAAGTAGATTCTTGTGCTTGGGTGTGTAGCGCGCCACACTTATGGACAAGAAGTTATTAGATGTTTTTAGGAAAAGTATCCCTTCTTTCAGTATTCATGTCGTACGAATGAGCATAAGCTCAAGTTAAAATCTCAGTATAATCTAGTTCTTCCTTACATTTATAGAACATGCCTTCCAAAAAGAACAATGGAATAAGAATAAAAAACCAGTCAGTGCCTCAGCCCGTCCAGGCAGATCCCCTGGACGAGCATGTCTCTTATACAGAATTCAGGGCCGTATTTACTACTCTAGCCAATTCAGTAGCAGCTCAGAATAAATGTCCAGCTGCTATTTAGGCTAACCCAGTGGCCAATACTGCTGCATCCAGGATTCGATACTTCACCCAAATGAATTCTCCCCTATTTTTAGGATTTAAATCAGAAGAGGATCCATAGGAGTTCCTTGATCAGGTTTAAAAAGTCACAGATATCTAGGGAGTAACTTCTAGTGAGAGTGCTAAGTTATCTGCTTATCAGCTACAAGATGTAGCTCATACGTGGTTTAAGCAGTGGAAGGTAGACAGGGCCATAGATGAAGTGCCCATAGAATAGGAAGAGTTTGCTACTTATTTTCTAGATAGATTGTTTCCCTTAGAGCTGAGAGAAGACAAGGTGTTAGAGTTCATCAATCTCAGGAAAGACAGTATGAATGTAAAAGAGTATTCCTTTAAGTTTATTCAGTTAGCCAGGTATGATCCCCATGTAGTAGCAAACAATAGGTCCAGAATGAGCAATTTTGTGTCTGGGGTGTCAAAGAGTATGGTCAAGGAGTGCAGAACTGCGATGTTGATTAAGGAGATAGACATATCTAGGATTATGGTCCATGCTTAATAGATTTAGGAGTAAAATCTTAAGAAAAAAGAGAGTGAGAATAAGAGAGCCAGGACAGGTAGCTTTAGTTTTGCTCAGCCAGGTTCAGAGGGGGTAATCGTCCTCTGTTCAGTCAGAAGTTTTCACTCCCATCTCTATCTTCAGCTAGTACATCAGTATCAAAGTTTAGGATTAACGGGGAGCCAGGATCCAAAACCCAGGGTAGTATGAGCAGGGGTATTACCTATCCGCTTTGCAGAGAATGTGGTAGATATCACCTAAGTACATGTAAAGAGGGAAGTGATGTATGTTTTGGATATCGAAAGACAGGCCACAGGATACGGGAGTGTAGATTAATGGTTTAGAGGGGAAAAGATATGCACCAACAAGGTCAGCCCAACCGTCCTTCAGTTCAGTCTGATCGCCCAAATCGGCAGGGCACCAATTCCAGTGTTTCCAGTGGGCAACGCCTAAATAGGCTTTACACACTCCAGTCCAAAAAAGATCAGTAAAGTTACCCTAATGAGGTCACTGGTATGTTACAAATCTACCATTTACATGTTTATGCGTCTTTAAATCCATGAGCTTCTTTTTCTTTTGTAAATCTTTGCATAGCAGTCAACTTTAAAGTCAGACCAAATATTAATAGGACCATTCCAAGTCTCCACCCCAGTGGGTCAGTTTATCATAGTCGGTGGGTATACAAAAACTGTCCGGTTATGATATCTCAGAAAGTCAGTGTAATACCCCGTACTCCTACCTAGCTTGAAATCTTCCCAAGAATATTAGAAACTTACTTTGAAAGATGAATCCACTTTTATACACGTAGAATTTTTAATATTTTCACTTTTTGTTGAGTGTAAAATTGAATAAGCTTCCTATCGATACCTATTTCGTCAAAATCTGGTATCAGGGTAGAAAGTTATAGCCTAAATACAGAAAGTAGTCAAAACTGTCCAGGTGCGATTAGTGACGAACCATCACCCAAACCATCGCAGCGGAGGCAGTGAGACCACATTATGCCTAAGGGAGATGTCTCAGGATGATGGACCTCTGAGATAGTGACATACCGTCGCCCAAGCCGTCGTAGAAGAGAAAGTGAACCCCTATTCTTCCCAGGTGCGACGGTTAGGACCGACGGACAGTCGACCCAGCGATTCGACCCAGCGATGGACCGTCGCACCCACCGTCGCACCCACCATCGTATATTTTGTTTTTCTATTTTAAGTTATTTTTAAAAAGGGATTTTTGGTATTTTACCACCCTTTCTAATACCTAATAATATTAGATCAAGGCTAATAAGTTCATTATCCATCTACAACATCAAATTAGGATTTTCTCTCAAAAATAATCCCCAAGAACAAGATCCAAATCATTCTTCAAGAAACTAAGAGATTCAAGTTCTTCAAGTCCAAGGACTTCAAGAAAATCACAATCAAGGTATGTCATGTGTTGATTCATGGGTACCTTTCACCCATGAAGCTCAAGAATCTCTCTTCAAAATCTATGATTTGT
This sequence comes from Capsicum pubescens, assembly GCA_030864215.1. Classification (NCBI taxonomy): domain Eukaryota; kingdom Viridiplantae; phylum Streptophyta; class Magnoliopsida; order Solanales; family Solanaceae; genus Capsicum; species Capsicum pubescens. The sequence goes on from CM061543.1 coordinate 86,391,178, forward strand.
GTATTTATGAATATTCATGATGTAAATTGAATTGAAATTCATTTCATGATGTTATGGGGTTTTTATTCATGTTTTTAAATTACATATTTCAATGATTGACCCTAGTATATAAAGATTTACATGATAATCATGATAAACTCTTCAAATTTGCAAATTTATTTATGCAACCATGACAATTAGATGCATTGATTATGGTATAACCAAACTATACTCCCCATGTGTTTGATTAAATGCCTATGTAAAGGAAAATTTCCATACTGGTGTGATAATATTAAATACCCATTCATGTAAAAGTTTATGCATGTCAAATATTTGATGAAATGTCTTAGTCAGTGAATTATGACTACATGTGTAGCCCTTGTGGTGCTTTAGAACTTGTACTTCATGAAATCTCCAACTTATTATATTATGGATTATTGATGTTGGTCATGTATTCAAGAAAGTCATGCTTTGTCGGTTTCTATCCATCGAGTCCTAGGGTAATTGTACCCAAAAAAAATATAGTTGTGTTCCTAGAGCCAGTGTCATATTTTCACGATCTCTCAGTCAAGACATGATCCATAGAATTCACTCAATTATGTGACTCAGGAAAGCTTAGAAATCCAGTAATCTTAGAAATCTCAGATAGTTATCAGATCTCAGTAGCATTCCGTCAGTCCACAGAAATTTAGTTAACTCAATCCAGTCAGTTCAACTAATCATGTTTTGTGTTTATTCAAATGGGAGTAGAAATTATCACCTAGAGAACCCAAGGATGGGAACCCACATGTTATATGAGGGTGTGATTCATAGAAGAAATCCTTGCATTCCAGAACTACGTAGCTAGCGTAGGTTGAGACATCATAGTCTGTTATATGAGGGTAGATGAGGTGGCTTAACCTATTATATGAGGTTTCCCACCGTTATCACTAGATTTACCTATTGTATGAGGGTTACACATAGATTGTCCTTACCAGTGGTGCGATATTGACACCCTTCCAATTGGGGTTATAGATTGGACCCCAACTCAGCTATATTGTATTATTTAGGGCATGTCAATTAGATGACTACTTCCCACAGTTTCAACTACAAAATTTAGGACTATCAGATATAGTCATTTAGTCTCAGTAATAGAACTCAAATAGTTCTACAGAATTTAGGACTGTCAGATACAATCAACTCAGAATAGTATGGAACTCAGTTAGTTCCATCAGAACCTAGACTGTCAGATACAGTCGCTCCATATTAGTTATTTTAGTTATACAGTTATCAGTATCTCATGTTATCAGTACTCAGGCTCAGTAATCATGTTATATCAAACTCAGTTACAGTTATTTTGTATTCATACATGTATTCTTATGTTTATGTTATCCAGTCAGTTAGTATAGTTCATGCATGTGAACCCTTTGCGTTCAGCCTAACTCATATGGATACCAGTACATTCAATTGTACTGATGCATTTATGCTATGGTGTTTTATACCATAGGTTCAGAAGCACGAGCTCCAGAGCATCAATAGTATTTCAGTCTCGGCTGTCAGAGTTAGCAGTGAGTTCTCATCCTTCGAGGACATGACCATTACTTTATTATCTCATTAATTATTTTATTTCAGTAGTTCAAGTTAGTTGGGTACATGTCCCATCAAATCCTTATTCAGACAGTTTAGAGGCTTTCGAACAAACATGTTCAGACAGTATTGATATACCATATCTTCAGATGTTATTTTTTATTAGATATTTGAACCTTATGGCTTTTCAACCTTTATTTCTGCATTTATACAGTATATTATGCAGTGTACAGGTACAGATATCAGTCATGGGTTAGCTTATGGTCTTTCGGGGTCATGAGCACCTTATGGCATTCTGGGTACCAGACTCGGGGCATTATAAATTTGATATCAGATCTTAAGGTTCAATAGAGTTCTAGGAAGTCTAAAAGCCGCATCTAGTAAAGTCTTGTAAATGGGTGTGTTGTGCACCACATTTATGTGCAGGAGGCTATGGGATATTTTAGGAATAGTTTCCCATCTTTTAGTATTCATGTCGTGCTAGTAAGCATAATCTCAATTTAATATCTCTGTCTAATCCTTTTCTCTTCCGCTTATAGAACATGACTCCCAAGAAGAGAACTGGAACTCAGTCAGCCCCTCATCCCGAAGATCCTTTGGGCGAGCATGTCTCTCATGCAGAGTTCAAAGTTGTATTCACTACTTTTGCTCAGTCAGTTGCTGCTCAAAATTAATGCCCAGTTGTCATTCTAACCAACCCAGTGGCCAATTCAGCTGCAACTAGGATTTGAGACTTCATCGAATGAAACCTTCATCCTTTCTGGGGTCTAAGTCAGATGATGACCCTCAAGAATTCATCAATCAGGTTCAAAAAGTTACAGACATCATAGGGGTTACTTCTAGTGAGAGAGCTAAGCTAGCTGTATATCAGTTGCAGGATGTTGCTCACACTTGGTTTAAATAGTGGAAGTCAGAAAGGCCAGATGATGCAGGGCCTATTGAGTGGGAGGAGTTTGTCACCGTATTCTTAGATATATTCTTTCCCCAAGAGCTGAGAGAGGCTAAGGTGTTAGAATTTATCAACCTTAGACAGGGAAACATGATAGTGAAAGAGTATTCTCTTAAGTTTACTCAATTACCCTGATATACCCCTCATGTGGTTGCAGACAATAGGGATAAGATGAGTAAGTTTGTTTTAGGGGTAAATTATAGTGTAGTCAATGAGTGCAGGTCCGCGATGTTAAATAGTGACATGAACATAGCCAGGCTTATGACCCATTCTCAACAGATAGAAGAACAAAAGATTAAGATGAGTGAGAAGGAGAATAAGAAAGCAAGGACATGTAGTTTCAACTTTGCTCAACCCAAATTAGAAGGAGAAAACCGTTCTCAGTTTTATCCTAAGTCACCAGTTCTAGATCCTTTTTCAAAGAGTGCTCCATCTACTAAATTCAGAGACGGTAAAAGAGATAAAGTGCCAGTCTCTAAGTCTCAGGGAAGTGTTAGCAGTGCCTGCACCTATCCTCTTTGCCAGACTTGTGGCACGCACCATCAGGGTATTTGCAGAGCTGGTAGTGGTATTTGTTTTGGATATGGCAAGCCAGGCCACAAAGTCAGAGATTGTTCTCAGCCAGGTCCTCAGGGTCAGCAGAACCGTTCCTCATCTCAGTTCGGTCGCCCAAACCAGCAGGGTACCACCTCCAGTGCTACTAGTGGGCAACACCCAAATTGACTTTATGCTCTCTAGTCCTAGCAAGATCAGGAAAATTCTCCTGATATGGTTACTGGTACGTTATAGATCTTTCATGTGCATGTTTACGCTTTGCTAGATCAAGGAGCTTCTTTGTCTTTTGTTACTCCCTAATAGCAGGCGATTTCAGAACCAGTCCCAAAATTCTAGAAGAGCCCTTTTCAGTCTCTACCCTAGTGGGTAAAACCATCATAGCCTGGTGGGAATACCAGAACTACCCGATTATGATATTTCAGAAAGTCACTTTAGCAGACTTAGTCGAATTAGAGATGACTTATTTTGATGTCATTCTCAGCATGGATTGTCTTCATTCCTAATATGCCACAATCAACTGCAGAATAGAATAGTCCAGTTCCAGTTTCTGAATGAACCCATTCTAGAGTAAAGGGGTAGTACTTCAGCGATCAGAGGTCAGCTTGTTTCCTATCTTCAGGCACAAAAAATGATATCTAAGGGGTGTATCTATCATTATGTTCATGTTAAGGACTCTAGCTCTAAAACTACCAGTCTTGAATCAGTCCCAGTTGTGAATAAATATTCAGATGTCTTTCCCGAAGATCTTCCAGGAATTCCTCCCAAAAGGAAAATAGACTTCGACATCGATCTCCTTCTAGATACTCAGCCTATATCTATTCTGCCAAATAGAATGGCACCAGTAGAACTCAGAGAATTAAAGGAACAGTTGAAGGACCTCTTAGACGAGGGATTCATTAGACCCAGTGTGTCCCCATGGGGTACACCAGTTTTATTCATGCAGAAGAAAGATGGTTCTCTCAGAATGTGAATAGACTACCGTTAACTCAATAAAGTCATGGTCAAGAACAAGTATCCACTTCCCAAAATTGATGAATTGTTCGATCAACTTCAGTGTGCCAACTATTTTTCTAAGATAGACCTCAGATCAGGCTATCATCAGCTCCGAGTCAGAGGACGTGACATTCCGAAAATAGCTTTTCGTTCTCGGTATGGTCACTTCAAATTCTTAGTTATTTTCTTTGGTCTTACCAATGCCCCAGTAACTTTCATGGACTAGATGAACCACATTTTTAAGAAGTACTTGGACATGTTCATTATAGTCTTCATAGATGATATCCTTGTTTACTCCCGCAGTGAGCAGGATCATGAAGACCATCTCAAAATTGTACTTCAGACCATCAGAGATCATCAGCTGTTCACCAAATTCAGTAAGTGCGAATTTCAGCTAAGGTCAGTGGCATTCCTTGGTCATATTATTTTTGGTGATGGCATTAGGGTTGATCTTCAAACAACTAAAGCAGTAAGAAACTGGCCAAGACCTGTCTCTCCTACAGATATTAAGAGTTTCTTAGGTTTGAATGGCTATTACATATGGTTTGTTGAGGGATTTTTCATCTATTGCACCCCCTATGTCCAGATTGACTCAGAAGAAAGTCAAGTTTCAGTGGTCAGATCCTTGTGAGAAGAGTTTTCAAGAGTTAAAGACTCGACTCACCTCAGCTCCAGTCTTAGCTCTTCTAGATGGTCCAGATGGGTTCGTAGTGTATTGTGATACATCAAGAGTAGGTTTGGGTTGTGTCCTTATGCAGCATGGTAAGGTATTAGCCTACGCCTCTAGGCAACTTAAACCCTATGAGAAGAATTATCCAACTCATGATCTTGAGTTAGCAGCCATAGTATTTGCCTTAAAGATTTGGAGGCATTATTGATAACGCTCAAACTATAGCTCTCGTAAGAGTGTAAGCGGTCGTTGTCAAATATAGAACCCAACTGGGTTGGGTGTCGAATCCCACAGAGAATACTTGGTCACTAAGTATGCAACGATTAGTAGACTGTTGATCGAAAATTCTACGACAAAGGGGGGATTTAATTGTAGAGTGAATTAAGAGTATCAAAGTAACAAAGAAAAATGAAATGTTTAGTAGGTTTTAATCAATGAGAATTGTAAGTTAGGGTTATGTCCACCTTATGAGTTTTACGTATCTATTGGCTATGAGTTATGCGGAATTCAGACATGCATGCGCTTATAGAGATTCGTATTCTATAGTAAATCCTAGTGTCTTTCGACCATCAAGGATTATATCACTTTAACTCTTTCGAGCTTAAAGCGTATACTAATGGTACGAATTCTCCAAAAGGTTAATCCAGTTACGACACTAACTTTTAAACAGGGGTTGGTAGCCCTATTTCCTTGTCATTCTCTCTTTTCCAGACATGTAACTTTTCTTTCGAACAAGTTAATGCTATACTGGCGTATTCTATATGTTTGCAACCACAAGAATTCAATTAAGATGAAGAGAGTAATGATATAAGCAGCATACGTATCAAGAATTCACAAACGCATAGAAATAGATAGTATCTCATAAGGCTTCCATAACCCTAACAGAGAAGTTTAGCTACTCATAATTGTGAAGGAAAACCACGAGGATATCATCATACCAAAGCAATAACAATATCACGATAAGGTTGTATTGGTGTCACTTGTGACGTAAATTCCTTGCTAGTAGAGTTTCTCTTGTCGTGAAAATTAAAAGTCGAATAGATGAAGAATAATGTCAACAACAAATTTAAGAATAGAAGAGAGTAAGAATGAATTGAAAGAGAATGGGTGAGAATAATAAAAAGCTTGCTGAAAAATTCAGCAAATAGGGTTTTTATAACATCCTTGTCCTAGTCCTACTGAAATAGGGTTTTTATCCTTGTCCTAGTTCTACTGGGTTACTGCATCCTTATCCTAATCCTACTAAGTTACTGCTGATCTCCCAAGTCTTTAGAAATGCTGTTTTTTCCCGGGACAAGTTCTCCATGCATCACTTTCAGTCCACAAGCTTCCAGAAGCTGCCTTCCTTCTTACGTGAAGTTTCCTTTGGCGTCCAACAGTCCATAAAATGCTGAAATCTTCATCATTTATTCCTGAAAACTTGCTAATCACGTTGGTTAGCTCACTTACAGAAAAAAGGACTAAAAGTGTAGGAATTATATACTTTGTCCTTTAAAACTTAGCTAAAATATGGGTAAATTAAGGTGCTTTAGGCGTGTAAATACGCCTAACATCAATTATCCATACAGAGTTCATGTAGATTTGTTCACAGATCATAAGAGCCTTTAGTATGCCTTTCCTAAAAAAGATCTCAATCTTCGTCAGAAAAGGTGGTTAGAGCTCTTGAAAAATTATTACATGAGTGTACTTTATCATCTGGGCAAGGCCAACATTATGGACGACGCTCTCAGTAGACTTTTTATGGGTAGTGTTGCTCATGTTGAGGACAGTAAGAAGAAGTTAGCTCAGGAAATCCATCAGCTTGCCAGACTAGGCGTTCACTTAGTCAATTCAAAGGAGGTTGACTTATGGGTTCAGAGTAGTTTAGAATCATCTGTAGTTTCCAAGGTAAAAGAAAAGAAATATAGAGATCCCATCCTTATCAAGTTAAAAAAGTCAGTCAAGGATCATAAAGTAGAGGTTTTCTCCCAAGGGTAATATGGTGTATTATGTTGTCAAAGTCATTTGTGTGTTCCAGGTATAGATGACTTAAGGCAATAAATTCTTGCAGAAGCGCATGGTGTACGTTGATCTATTCATCCATAGGCCACAAAGATGTACCCTGACTTATGGGAGATCTATTAGAGGAGTGGGATGAAAAGAGATATTGCAGAGTTTGTGGCTAAGTTCTCTACATGTCAGCAGGTTAAGATAGAGCATCAGAAGCTTAGTGGGTCCATGCAGGAGTTCAGTATTCCTACTTAGAAGTGGGAAGAAGTGAATATGGACTTTTTAATGGGTTTGCCTCGTAACCATCATCAACATGATTTGATTTGGGTCATTATAGATAGGATGACCAAATTAGCTTATTTTCTTCCAGTCCATACCTCTTATTCAGCTGAGGATTACACCAAACTCTATATCAGCGAGTTGCTCAGATTGCACAGAGTTCTGTTATCTATTATCTCAGACAGAGGTACCCAGTTCACCTCTTATTTTTGGAAAGCATTCCTAAAGGGTCTTGGTGCCCAGGTTCATCTCAGTACCGCCTTCCATCCTCAGACAGATGGTCAAGAAGAAAGGACCATTCAGACATTAAAAGATATGGTAAGAGCATGTGCAATTGATTTCAAGGGTAGCTGGGATGACCACTTGCCCTTGATTAAGTTTGCATACAACAATAACTATCATTCCAGTATTAAGATGGCTCCATTCGAAGATCTCTATGGTAGTAGGTGCAAATCTCCAGTTGGTTGGTTCGAAGTTAGTGAGGCCTTAGTCATAGGTCCTGACTTAGTATTTAATGCCTTAGAGAAAGTCCTGTTGATTAGAGAAAGACTTCGGGCTTCTCAGAGCCGATAAAAGTCTTATGTAGATGTACGTAGAAAGGACCTCAAGTTTGAGGTTGGTGACTATGTCTATCTAAAGATCTCTCCTATGAAGGGAGTGAAGAGATTTGACAAGAAGGGAAAGCTCAGTCCCCGATATGTCGGTCCCTTCAAGATTCTCAGTAATTCGACAAGGTAGCTTATGAGCTCGAATTTCTTTCAGATCTTGCCTCAGTTCATCCAGTCTTCCATGTCTCTTTGCTCAATAAGTACATAGGTGACCCAACAGTTGTAGCCCCTATTCAGAGCATAGATGTTCAGAACAACCTCTCTTATGAAGAAATTCCAGTCGAAATCCTAGACTATCAGACTCGTAGACTAAGGAACAAAAAAGTCCCTCTAGTCAAAGTTCTCTGGCAAAATCAGTCCTTTGTGGGAGCTACTTGGGAAGCAGAAGAAGACATGCGTACCAAGAATCCTCACCTCTTCCCCGCTAACTCAGACCTAGCTCAAGGTAACAGTTCTCCTTAAGCTTATTTAGTTTCATGTTCAGAATTCCATTATGAACTTGGTATTACATACCATAGCTATTAAGTTATGTATTCATCAGTTCAGTCATATAATCATGCATCAGACGTGCATTCTCATTATAAGAACCTTAGTTCATCAAAACTCTCAATCATGCATTCATGAATCAGTTACACATGCATCAAATATACATGTTTGGTATGATATATTTAGTTATCAATCATGTCAGTCATGAGATCATGTTCCAGCTATTCATATTCAGTATGTATGTTAGTTTATCTTCTCCCCCCTCACTCAGACTCATTCGAGGATGAATATTCTCAAGGGGGAGATATTGTAATACCCTGTACTCCTACCTAGCTTGAAATTATCCTAAGAATGTTAGAAACTTACTTTGAAAGATGAATCTACTTTTATACACATGGAATTTTAAATATTTTTATTTTTTATTGAATGGAAAATTAAATAAGCTTTCCATCGATACCCATTTTGTCAAAATCCGTATCAGGGTAGAAAGTTATGGCCGAAATATAGAAAGCAGTCAAAACTGCCCAGGTGCAATGGTAAAGGCCGACGAACAGTTGAGCTAGCAATGAACCGTTTCCCAAACCGTCACAGCGGAGGCAGTGAGATCACATTCTGCATAAAGGCGACGTCTCAGGCTAATGGACCATCAATCTAGCGATGGACCGTCACCTAAGTCGTCATAGAAAAGGCAGTGAACTCCTATTCTGCCTAGGTGCAATGGTCAGGACCAACGGACAGTCGACCCAACGACGGACCATCGCACCCACCGTCGCATATTTTGTTCTGCTATTTAAGTCATTTTTAAAAAGGGATTTTTGGTATTTAACCACCCTTTCTAATACCTAATAATATCAGATCAAGGATCATAAGTTCATTAGCCATCTACATCATCAAATTAGGGTTTTCTCTCAAACATAATCCCCAAGAACAAGATCCAAATCATTCTTCGAGAAACTAAGAGATTCAAGTTCTTCAAGTCCAAGGACATTAAGAAACTCACAATCAAGGTATGTCATGCGTTGATTCATGGGTCCCTTTCACCCATGAAGCTCAAGAATCTCTCTTCAAAATCCAAGATTTGTGTATTTATGAATATTCATGATGTAAATTTAATTGAAATTGATGTTCATGATGTTGTGGGGTTTTGATTCATGTTTTTAAATTACATATTCCAATGATTGGCCCTAGTATATGATGATTTGCATGATAATCATGATAAACCCTTCAAATTTGCAAATTTATTTATGCAACCATGACAATTAGATGCATTGATGATGGTATAACCAAAGTATGCTCCCCATGTGTTTGATTAAATGCCCATGTGAAGAAAAAGTGCCATACTAGTGTGATAATATGAAATCCCCATTCATGTACAAGTTTATGCATGTCAAATGTTTGATGAAATGTCTTAGTCAATGAATTATGGATACATGTGTAGCCCTTGTGGTGCTTTAGAACTTGTACTTCATGAAATCTCACACTTATTATATTATAGATTGTTGATATTGGTCATGTATTCAAGAAAGTCATGCTTTGTCGGTTTCTATCCATCGAGTCCTGAGGGTACTTCTATCGGAAAAAAATGTAGTTGTGTGCCTAGAGACAGTGTCATGTTTTCACGATATCCTCAGTCAAGCCATGATCCATAGATCTCAGTCAGTTATGTGACTCAGGAAAGCTCAGAAATCTAGTAATCTTAGAAATCTCAGACAGTTATCAAATCTCAATAGCATTTCGTCAGTCTACGGAAATTCAGTTAACTCAGTTTAGTCAGTTCAGTTAATCATGTTTAGTGTTTATTCAAATGGGAGTAGAAATTAGCACCGAGAGAACCCAAGGATGGGAACCCACCAGTTATATGAGGGTGTGATTCTTAGAAGAAATCCTTGCATTCTAGAACTACGTAGCCAACGTAGGTTGAAACATCATAGCCTATTATATGAGGGTAGATAAGGTGGCTTAACCTATTATATGAGGGTTCCCACCATTCTCACTAGAGTGACCTGTTATATAAGGGTTACTCATAGATTGTCCTTACTAGTGGCGCGGTATTGACACCCTTGCAATTGGGGTTATAGATTGGACCCCAACTCAGCTATATTGCGTTATTTGGGGCATGTTGGTTAAATGAATACTTTCCACAGTTTCTATTACAAAATTTAGTACTGTCAGATATAGTCATTCAGTCTCAGTAATAGAACTCAGATAGTTCTACAAAATTTAGGACTGTCAGAACTTTGGTCATGCTGCTCATGAATTCTACACTCATGCCTTACGGTGTGTTCAGTCTCAGTTATAGTCTTAGTTACAGTCTCAGTCTAGTAATAAGATTAGTAACTCAGTTCAATTTCAGGTTTGCTTGACCATTGCGTACAATTATTAGTATTTCAGTACCTTAGCTTACAGAATATTTTAGAATCATGTTATACACTTGGTCTTGCATTCTCAGATAATACAGTTTTTCACAAATTCTTGCTCAGTTATCTCATGTTACTCAGTCAGTCCCTTCCTCAAATGGATAATACTCCACAGTTTCAGTCTCGATATTCAAACTAAGTACAATTCAATATTCCATGACCAAGTATTCAACTATAAGACATTCAGGTAATCAGATAAATTAGTATGTTTATGCACTCGTGCTCAGCACCCATGTGAATATTTTTTAGTAGTCACAGGTGATGTGTTGTTATGGAGAGTATAGTTGAGAGAGTATTCAAGAAATATTTCTAAGATTAAAAATTTGTAGTTGCAGTGCATAAGTCTTAGCCACTCCATCTTAGATGATGTTTCGTAAGCCTCCACTCACATTACAAAATTTTAGCCAAGATGCGATCTTCTTATTCAGCTATTTTATTCAGCCATGCCAAGACTCCTTACTCCCTAAAGCCACTAGAACTCTATAGAAAGAGTTTTAAAGAAAGTCTCCAGTTGAATATAAGTATTCAGCATAAGTTAGTCTGCAAAGCCAACAATTTACTTTAGCAGTTAGGCAAAAAATGTTTGTGTGGTTTGGTTTTCCATCCTTCTATCTAGTTGCACTATCTGAAGTCTCATGAATGTAACTATTCCAAGATCGAGCAACCATGTGATTGCGAGATTCAGATCAATTCAGGTGTCATGCCTCAGTTTTAGATCCCCAATATGCAGTCATGATTCAGTTTGTTTGTTCCCTGTGCATCGTCTCAGTTTTTCTCAGTATCTCAGCCAAGTTAGCATTCTTCAGGGGACATAATGTCCCAAGGGCGGGATGCACTATAATACTCTGAGCTTTCATGACCTAAACCTTCTATCTTCTCTTCACATAGGTAGGTACTCATAGGTGGACCCTCAAGTTCCAATCCCAGCAGTAAGCCATGTATTCAAGGGCTCAACTCAGTTCATGATATTCAGTTCATGTATCATATTTTAGGCTCAGTCATGTTCTCATGTTCTCGTTCATGCATGTTTAGTAAATGATCTTAGGTTCATCAATATTCTCAGCTTAAGGTAACAATATTCCTTAGATTGGCTTAGTTCCATGTTCAGTTATAATTATAAACTTGGTATCCGTTACCATTGCATATTCAACCATGCATTCACAAATCAATTCAGTCATATACTCATGGTATGTCCAGTATATAAACTCATCTTATCAGTAATCCCAGTTATGCATCCATGAATCATGTTCAGCTATTTACTCATGCATCAGATATGTATTTTCAGAATGATAATTCAGTGTATCAGAAATCTCAGTCATAAAATCATGCTTCAGTTGTACGTGTCCAGTGTCTAAATCCAGTCTATCAGTATTCTCAGTTTAATCAGTATCATTCAAGGATGAATGTTCCCAAGGGGGAGACATTGTAAGACCCCACAAAATCCTAAGCTTAACTCAGTCTTTTAAGCTTGCTAAGGGGTCCCAGACATAGAAAATTCTAGCTAAGTATTCAGACTTAGTATTATTTTGGCCTCTGGAATTTGGTAACTCTATTTCACGACTCTTACGACCTTAAAGTTTTGATCTTTAGATTGATTTATGATCAGGAATATCTGTAGGTGTTCTTGGGCGAGTTTTGGATTTTTCGAACCTCGTTTGACACATGTCTGGGAACCCAAAATAATGTATCAATGCGATATCGATGCAACACGTCATCCATCATGTCGATAGATAATTTTTCCCTCAGCTCAGTGCAATTTCTAGTGAACCGATACAGACTCGATACGACACGTTGTCCATCGTGTTGATTCTAATGACGCGGTGCGTCGGTCTACGTGTTGACAGTTTGGTTTTCATTCATTAAAATCCGCATCCTCAGGGGTATTAAGGTCTTTTTCCCACCCCTATTCAGCCCTAAAAGTAAAAAATTAAGTCATTCCTAGGGCAAAATTCATTCCTTCTCTCAAATTGCTCTCAAGAACAAACCCCTAGGACATCAATTTCTAGATCAATACTCAAGAACACTTCATCAATCTTTAAGAATTCAAGAATTAAGGTATGTCAAGTGTTCATCCAAGGGTTCCTTTCACACTTGGAGTCCAAGAAACTTTTTTAAAACTTTGAGTAAATTGACTTCATAATTTCCATGATAATAAAGTTGATTGGGTCTCTAATCCATGACTAAGTGCAAGATTTATGTGCAAAACAGTAATGTGTATGTAGTATCATGTCTATTCATGTTGAAGCCTTGAAATTGTGAATTTGGTGTTGAAATTATGATGCTCTAATGTTGTCTAGTGTTATGTGCATGTACTATGCCCTCTAACTGTTGAAAAATTGTTCATGTGAGTTGAATAATGAAATTATAGCATGCTAATATGTATTCCCCATTCATGTACAAGTTAATGCATTACAAGTATTTGAGTAAATGGATCTATGAATGAACTATGGACTAGTATACATTGTTATGGCTTTCAAGACTATGCTATGCTCCACTTTTCATTCTATCGGGTCCTTGGGGTATTTAATACCTGACAATTGTGTTGTTTACCTAGAGCTAGTGTCAGTTACTGAATAATATCAGTCAAGTCATGATCAGTAGTACTCCTAGTCAGTTATAGGACTCAGGAAAAATTCAGTAGTACTCAATAATCAGTCTCAATTCAGTATTCAGTTTAGAACACAGTAGTATCTATTCCAAAACTCTGTAAACAAAGTCAGTTCATAGAATTCAGTTAGTAATTAGTTCAGTACTCAAAGAACTCAGAATCAGTCCAATTTGATTCAATATTCAGTTCCAACCTCAGTAAACTTAGTCAGCTAATAGAACTCAGTAGTATTTAGTCCGTTAATAGAATCCAGTAGTATTTCATCAGTCAATGGAACTCAGTGAACTCAATCCAGTTCAGTTAGTTAACACAATCAGTAACAGTTCAGTCCAGCCTAGTACAGTCTAGGAATCAGTTCAGTATCTTTCAGTTGGGAGTACGATTCAGCACCGAGCGAGCCTAGGGATGGGGTCTCACTCGTTAGCTAGGATTGGATACCTAGAAGAAATACCTAAGTTCCAGAACTACGTAGCCAGTTTAGTTTATGAGATGTCACCCATTAGATAGGACTGACATACTCAGGGATCACTCATTAGTTAGGACTGATCTCAGGGGCCACTTGTTAGACTAGGACTGACCCCATAGCTGGTTCACTTTACCCATGGCATGGTACTGACACCCTTTCAGCTGAGGTTACAGGTTGGACCCTAATTAGTTTAGAAAAGGGAATATCGGTTTGATAATTACCTCCCACAGTCTCAGTTTCAGATTCAGTCTCAGTATAGAACTCGGTTAAGTTCTACAAATTTAGGACTGTCAGACACAGTCACTCAGTTCAGTATGGAACTAAGTATAGTTCAACAAAATCAAGACTGTCAGATACAATCATTCAGTTATCAGTAGTACAATATCAGTAATCTCAGCTATTAGTAAATACATATTCAGACTCAGTATCTTATTCATAAGAAATACACAGGAACCATATACATAGCATAATTATACATGCATGAAAATCGTATACATAACATTCCATTTGTTACTTATAAATAGAATGATTCAATTGTATGTTTCACTTCAAAATGAATTTCACAGGATATAGCCTATGTTACAACTCAATTTATATTTTTTTAAGGTATAGACATTAAAGAACACGTCTCTACCAAAATAGTATAACGCATTATAATAGTACATAACATTGAAACATTTTTTAAAAAGTAATAGAAAAAAGATGAAAAAAATATAATAACTAAAGTTAATATAACTCGTATAACCAAATTTCAGAGTCATTACATGAAAAGAAAAACTGGTTAAAGAAAATTTAACACTTTTCAAAGAAATAGCAAGTGAAAACAATGATGTAACATCCTAAGGTCATGATATGTATCTAAAGATGCAAGGTTCATGTCTCATTTGAAAAAAAATCACACGTGCATATATTGTGACCTACTCGACCACATCTTCCGTAACAGTTTATGCTAGATGAAAGAGTTTTACTTAATTTCTTATGCCTCCCTTTCTTTTGGCCTCTCAGGCGGTCTTCTATATTTTTGTGGTAATACTTCTTCCTTTTTTACAAAATTTTTTCATATACCAATCCTTTATATCTGTCATCAAAATAATTGAAACTTCATACATCTTCACTAAAGTGCTAGACTTATAGTAGTTAAAGCAGTATGGACCAAAGTCATCTACATTTTTACTCTTCAAAAATGCAATTGTGTGAGGACACGGTATTTTATTAATTTGATGTCATTCACAGTTGCATGTTTCACACTTAAGATCGATAATGCACCGTCTATCAGATTCATATACAGAATCAACATAGCTTGAGGAAGCCTTAATCTGATAAACATACAAACAATGACACATATGATAAATTAATGAAATGCAATTTTAATTAAGTTTACAAAAAAAATTATTAAAGTAAAAAAATGACTATATGTATATTTTAGAACATACCATCATTCGAGAAGCTTTCGCACTATTAAGAGTCAAAATTTCCTTAAAACTTCTTCCTAACATCATCTTTGTATATGATGCTATTTCTTTATTTTTACAGTTCTATGAACCAAATAAAATTCTTGTTTCTTCTAAAAATCCTAAGATAGGTAGTTCAAGCGCCTCTATCAAACAATCGTTTATACATTCAATAATATTAGAAGTCATCATCCTACCTCTATTTATCGGTGAATGACACTAGACCATTTTTCATAATCAACTTCATCAAAGTAATCCTTGAACCTTATGATCTACCTTACCAACCTTGACCATGAGGTAATCAAAATTCTCTTTTCTATAAGCTTTAGCTATAGAATAATATAATTCATTAAGTTCATCTTTTCTTTTCAGAAAATGAGTGCAAATATTCTTCCACAAGTGACAAATGCATGCAGGTTTGGGACATTAGAATACGCACTACTTACACTTTTTGTGATGCTTTCGTTGCAATCTGATACAACACACATGGTGTCCCATTCTCCAAATGCACTTCTAAATTGCTAGAAAAACCATGTCCACAAATTGTCATTCTCGAAATCTACAATTCCATAATCTATTGGTAAAATACAACCTAATTTAGAAAAAAGGTTTATGCATAGAATGTTTTTCAACATTCTTAATATATAAGTAAAACAAAATCAGCACATAAAAGATGACAATATTGAATTTTTAATAAGCATATCATCAAAGAAATAACAAGTTTAATACCTTCACCATGAAGTGTACCTGCCAAAAGGAATGTTCCTTACGGTCCACTCAAATGACCACCGTCAACCACTACTACAGGTCTGCAAAATAAAACCCCCTTATCATTGGATGTAATGCAATAAATTATTACTTGAACTCATTCTGCTGCCTTATGTATCCTAATGTGAGAGTCAGGATACACAGTGTTTAACATATAAGGGGTCGTTTGGTAAAGAGTATAAGAATAATGCTAAATATGGTGTATTAGTAATACTTGTATTATTAATGCAAATATTAACAATGCTGGTATTAGTTACACATACATTATTTTTTACATAGCATTTGGTTTGATGTATTAAGGATAATATATATTTATAGTAATTTTTATAAATCGATGCTTTTTTACTGAATTGTCCTTCCTTCAACCTTCCTTTTACAATCTGTTTTCAAGGTGTACAAGCAACAAAGTTCGAACAAATTCCTATTTCAAAGTGAAAATTACAAGAAATAAGAATGTAAATAAGAAACAATCATCCTAAAAACTTTGAACTTTATGATTAATAATATTTGGTATTAACATTTCAAAGTTTCTATAGCAAGAAAGTTGCAGTTAAATGTCCAAGAATATCATCCAACATATATAAGAACAAATTTGAGGACTCGAATACAATGTAAACTTATTGTGGTAACTATGTAGAGAATTTCTTCTCGGATGAACCCTTTTTGTTGGATCTCATACAAGTTCATCAAATAACACCCTCTTTTCCATGGTAGAGTACAAAAATTATCTCATTCAAGTTTATCAAATAACACCCTCTTTTCCTTGGTAAAGTACAAAAATAGAGTGAGCACTTTTTGAATATGGTGGGAAAGGAATAGAGGATGTGATATGGTGGGAAAAGGAGGGAAAATAATTAAAGAGTAGTAATTTCATTTAATAAATTAATATGTGTTAAAAGTCTTGCATTACTAATACATGAAAAATGGTGTGTATTAATAATACACACCTCAATACACAATAGAGTGTATAATTAGTACAAGTATTAGTTATGCATGGTCAAAAATATGATACCAAACATGGTACTACTAATGCACAAAGACTAATGCATGTATTAAACTTTTAATACACTCTACCAAATGACCCCTAAATGTATCGCAATATTTTTTGATATCCATTGGTCGTTCCACCTCTAATCATCTCTATAGTATAACACACTTTTTAGCTCGCCATGCTTTTATGTAATTAATATCAATTCCATAAAAGGCTTTCATTTATTATATTATGCCTCCTGGTGTGTGTATTCTCTTATGATTAACTATCTTCGCTGCTATAATATCACTTACAAAAGCTGTTGTAGCCAACAAATTTCTTAGAATCCTATCACTAACTCGACACGTATGCTCAAAATCAAATTGTTGAATCATAAAAATATCTGATTTGTGAAGACTATATGCCTTCATGATCCATTTACAATCTTCATTACGAAAATGTAGTACATAGCAAAAAAAAAAAAATTTTAATCAAAACATTGTATCATGAAACTAAGTTATATAAATGTATTTAATTTTAATACAAAATTATTCCTTATCATTTTTTTATACAAATAAATGCAATACATGTCTTAGTACAACTATATAGATATCGCACCTTTATATAACAAATTTATTTATAGGTTATTGTTACATAACATTATGAGTGAAGAGGTACCTTATACATAAACATCTACATAAATCAGGAATAGTATACATTACTTTATTGATGCACAGTAACTATATACATAACATACTTTGAATGCATATGAATCATAAACATAACATTATTTAATATATATATATAAATATATATATATATATAAAAGTTCTTTTTCCCTAACATTTTGAATGCAACCATATGCATAGGTGTTCGTGTATGGGGTTCTTAGAGTGGGTTAAAAACAATCTATATGGTATAGCACAACAAACACCTGTTAAATCAGGCATAAAATGATCATACAACAAAATAGGTTTATAGATTTGATTAATGTATATTAACAATACTTAACCATGAAAACTAATAACTTTACGTTAATTTAGAAAATAAATAGATTTTTTCATAACTTTTTGTAATATCCCGAAAATACACCCTGGACGTTACATGGTGCTCAAGACTACAAGTAGTCCCAAGCTAACCCTTTAAGCCTTCTAACAACTTTGGAACTCATAACAAAAGTAAACTTGGCATACGAAATCTTAATTGAAACTAAATTAATATCTTAACTGAAAGTCTTAAACTTGGAAACCTTATAAAAAACACTTTTAAATCTAAAATAGAAACCAGTCGGACAAGCCTCTACTTCTAATGAGAGAGCCACTGGGATAAACCCCAGCTGACCCAACTCAAACTGAAATCAAATGACTAGAATACTTCACCAATACAAAAGTCTGATAAAATGGGTCCTCAAACTATGAGGACTCACCAAGAATTAGGATGTGGGTGGAGATGCTCGTAGTCAAACACGCTACTGGAACTGAGCACCAGAACCTACATTATGAAACAATGTAGCACATAGACATATATGTGGATCAATACTTTTGGATTGTACTGAGCATATGAGGGTGAATGCATAAGTAAAACAATAACTCAATGTACACATAGACTTTCAAATAATGCATGCTAAGCGTAAATGACTCACCCTAGGCTTGAATAAAACCAAAACTGCAAAATAATACTCATGAGCAATAAAGCAAAATGATAAACTTTGTAAGTCATAAAAATTAGTTCTAAAAGCTTTGCATTTACTCTTTCTTTTGGGGGGTTCTTCTAACTGACATAAACTATGTGAGCTATCATGGAGTCCAACGTCTTATCTATGATGGGGAAAGTTGTTCTACCCTTGCCATCAGAATAGAACCTTAACTTAAGTGATCACTATCTTTAACTTCATCCATATTAGGAAGAAGCTTAACCTACATTGGGTCATAGTTCTGGGGCATGCGACCTTGGATTCGTGCCCAAATCGGTGCTAAATACTACTTCCTTATTACTTATATGCTCATACTTTTATGAAATCCACTTTAAAATAGTATGAGTTTATAGAATGAAAACTAGTTGTGCTTCTTTTTGCTTTAATTCAAACTCAAGATGAACAAATGTGGATTCCATATCTTAGATTAGGATCAAAATATCACTTCTTTATTTAAATCTTGGTATAAACTTATGAAAGAAGAACTTAAGAATATAATTCTCTTGAAATCTCAACACTTAAACTTAGGGCTTGAAATTCATGCTTACAAATCATGGTGATTCATAACAACACTTCATTCTCAATAATAATTTTGAAATACTTCAACAATATCAAAACAATATAGTGCAGTCTCATTAATAATATATATCTTATAAGTTAAAATATAAACATAAGCAATTGTTGATATACTCAAAGCTTTAAATCTCATGATAATCACATGCTTCAAGAATATAAAAACTTGGGTATGAACCCTAATTCAAAACAAGTAAATTGAATCTTAAAATCATGCAATTTGGGTGCAAGGTTAAAAGGATACCCTTGTTCATAATCCTATATACCTTGATAGGCTGACTTGGTGTAGAAAGCTTAACTTTAAAAGCCTTGGAGATGATCTTGAAAGCTTTCTTGAACTTCTTGGATTAGAAATATTAAATTTTTATTTATATTGAATAGAAATTAATAAATTTTTGAAGTTCTTTTGAGGAGGTTAGGGTTTTCTTTGGAAGAAAATTAAAGGAGAATGGGCAAATAATGCCTTAACCAATGTTTAATCCTGTGTTTTAATGACCTGGGGTGATTGGAAAAGACCTAACTACCCCTCAGAAGATTAATTTCATAATTGGAATGCCGATTGGAGGCCTAGCGCGACGCGATGATGTGTCCAACACTATACACAGTGCGACGTGATGCAATCGCGTTGATCTGCTGGAATCAAAATCCAAACATGGCCCAAACCTCATCCAAAAATTTCAAAACTTTTCTGAGACATGCTTCTTACTCCCCAGATCATGAATTATCTCAAAAACCATTGTCTCAGAGTCCAGAAGGTCAACTTAAAAATCCTCAAAGTTAAGAGGTCAAAAATAAGACTAAGTCCTCAACACTTGGTTAAATTTTTAGACTTTAAGCCTCTTATGCAAGAACTAGGAACTGAATTAAGCTAAGGTTAATATGGGGTATCATAATATCTCCTCCTTGGGAATATTCGTCCTCGAATAAGACTGATTAAGCTGAGAATACTGAGAAACTGAGATTATGTGCTTAACTTTCATAAATAAAGACATGATTACATGACTTAACTGATTCATGAAAGCATGAAATAACATGAAGATAATTATATAAAGCTGGAACTGAGAATGGAAAAGATATATTCTACGAAAAACTTGTTACCTTAAGCTGAGTCTGAACTTGTGGAGAAAAGATGAGGGTACTTGGTTCGCATATCTGCTTCTACTTCCCAAGTGGCTCCCTCAATGGACTAATTCCGCCAAAGAGCTTTGACCAAGGGAACTTCTTTGTTCCTTAGTCTACGAATCTGACAATCAAGGATCTCAACTGGGATTTCTTTATAAGAAAGGCTATCCTGAACATCTGTGATTTCTAAAGGAACTACAACAGCTGGGTCACCAATAAACTTTTTTAACAAGGAGACATAAAACACTGGATGCACTGATGCCAAATTTGTAGGCAACTCAAGCCCATACGACACCTTCCCAAAATGACTCAAGATTCTGCAAGGACCGATATATTGGGGACTAAGTTTCCCCTTCTTGCAAAATCTCTTCACTCCCTTCATGGAAGAGATTTCCAAATAAACCCGATCACCAACCTCAAACTCTAGATCTATCCTCCTTGCATCTGCATAGGATTTCTATCGGCTTTGGATTTTCTTAATCCTCTCCCTAATTAGATAAACTTTCTCTATCGCATCAAATACTGAATTAGGCCCTATCAATGTAGTCTCACCTACCTCAAACTAACCAATAGGAGATCTACATCTCCTCCCATACAGTGCCTCAAATAGAGCCATGTGGATACTGGCATGGTAACTGTTATTGTAGGCAAACTCAATCAACAATAAGTGATCATCCCAACCACATTTGAAATCAATAACATATGCTCTCAACATATTCTCTAGGGTCTGAATGGTCCCCTCTGCCTCACCATCTGTCTGAGGATGAAAGCAGTACTGAGATGAACTTGGGTACCAAGACCCTTCTGAAAAGATTTCCAAAAGTAGGAGGTAAACTAAGTACCTTTATCTGAAATGATTGACAAAGGGACTCAATGCAACCTAACCAACTCTCTAATATAGAGCTTGGTATAATCCTCGACTAAATAGGAAGAATGAACTATCAAGAAATGGTCTGATTTGGTTATTTTATCTATAATAACCCAAATCAAATCATGTTAATGGTGCGAACAGGGAAACCCTGTCCCAAAATCTATGTTCACCTCTTTCCACTTCCAAGTGGGAATGCTAAACTCCTACATAGTGCCACTAGGCCTTTGGTGCTCAACCTTAACCTGCTGATAATTAGCACCCTTAGATACAAACTCTACAATATCCCTCTTCATACCACTCCACCAATAGATTTCCCATTAATCACGGTACATCTTAGTGTCTCCTGGATGAATAGAATAACGCGCACCTTGCGCTTCCACCAAAATCCACCGCCTTAAACCATCAACATACGACACACATAGTATACCCTGGTATCGCAACACATCATATCCCCTTTAGAAGAAAACCTCTACTTTCTGATCTCTGACTGACTCCTTCAACTTAACCAAACTGGGATCCCTATTTTGTTTCTCCTTCACTTCGGCAACCAAAGAAGATTCCGAACTATTCTAAACCCATACACTACCCTCAGCTGAATCGCCCAACCGAACACCTAATCTAGCAAACTGATGAACCTCCTGAACTAACTTGTTCTTGTCATTCTCAACATGAGCAACACTACCCATAGACAGTCTACTAAGGGCGTCTGCCACTACATTGGCCTTGCTAGGATGATACAAAACACTCATGTCATAATCTTTCAATAACTCTAACTACCTTCTCTGATGAATATTTAAATATTTCTGTGAGAACACATACTGCAAGCTTTTGTGATTCGTGAACACATCAACATGCACCCTATAAAGATAATGCCTCTAAATTTTCAAGGCAAAAACAACAATGGCTAACTCAAGATCATGGGTAGGATAATTCTTCTCATGAGGTCTAAGTTTTCTAGAGGCATAGGCGATGACCTTACCTCTCTACATAAAAATACTACCCATACCAACCCTGGAAGCATCACTGTAAACAACGAATCCATCTGAACCATCTGGTAGCATCAAAACTGGGGTTGAAATTAATCGAGTCTTCAACTCTTAAAAAATTTTCTCACAGGAATCCGACCACTAAATCTTGACTTTATTCTAAGTCAATATATACATGGGGGATGAAATAGATGAAAACCCCTCAACAAACCGTCAGTAATAGCCAGCCAAACCCAAGAAACTCCTGATATCAGATGGAGAGATAGGTCTGGGCCAATTTCTCACTACTTTGGTCATTTGAGTATCAACTCTAATGCCATCACTGGAAATATTATGACCAAGGAAAGCTACTGACCTTAGAGAAAACTCATACTTTCTAAATTTGGCAAACAACTGATGATCTATAAGAGTCTGTAATATAATTCTGAGATGGTCTGCATGATCATCTTTGCTACGAGAATAGACAAGAATATCATCGATGAAAACTATGATGATCATGTCTAAGTACTTCTTGAACACTCTGTTCATCAAGTCCATGAAGTCTGATGGGGCATTCATTAGTCCAAAGGACATGACTAGAAATTCAAAGTGACCATACCGGGTTCTGAAGGCTGTCTTTGGAATGTCACATTCTCTTAATCTAAGGTGATAATAGCCAGATCTGAGGTCATCTTAGATAAATAATTTACACCTTAAATCTAGTCAAATAAGTCATCAATCCTAGGAAGAGGATATTTGTTCTTGATTGTAACTTTGTTCAACTGGCAGTAGTTAATGCACATTTAGAGAGAGTCATCTTTCTTATGCATGAATAGGACTGGAGCACCCCAAAGAGAAACACTGGGCCATATGAAACCTTTATCTTAGAGGTCTTTAAGTTTCTCTTTTAACTCTTTAAACTCGGTCAGAGCCATACGATATGGAGGAATGGAGATAGGCTGAGTATTAGGGAGAAGATCAATATCGAATTCTATTTCTCTATCGGGAGGTACCCCAGGAAAATCCTTAGGAAAAACCTCAGGAAACTCATTGACTACACTGACTGACTAAACTGTTGGAGCTTTAGACTTAGTATCTTTGTCTCAAACTGAATGATAAATTCACCCTTTCAATATTAACTTTCTGGCCTTAAGATAAGATATGAAATTACTCTTGGGAGATTCAGAACTACTTTCCTACTCAAAAACTGCCTCATCAGGAAACTGAAACTTCACCACATAGGTGCAACAATCTATTGATGCATAGCATGAATAGAGCCAATCCATGCCTATAATAACATCAAAATTTACTATTTCTAACTCTATTAGGTCTGCTAGTATGAACTTATGCAGGATAGTGATAGGACACTTCTTATAAACTGGCCTGCCAACAACTGACTCACCCACTGGAGTGGAAACTAAGAAGGACTTGGAGAGCTTTTCAGGACCTATCCCAAAATTCACCGAAACCAATTGAGTCATATAAGATAAATTTAACCCTACATCTAAAAACATATATACATCATGATGAAAGACACTAAGCATATTAGTAACAATATCTGGTGAACTCTCTTGCTTTTGTTGGGATGGTAAAGCATAAAATTGATTTTGGCGCTGACCACCACCGATACTGGATGATGCACCCTGAGGAAGAACTGGGCGACCTAGTGGAGCTGCTGCGCTAATAGCCTGAGTCTGGGGATGAACATCCTTACTTCCCTGCTTAGTATACAGACACTCTTTAAATCTATGAACAAACTTGCCATATCCATAACAACCTCTTCTTCTCATCAAATACTCACCGGGATGTTTTCTGGCACACTTTGAATATGTCTGATAACTAGGATTTCTACCCACACTATTCTGAGACCTAGAAGCAAAGGTCCTACCCCACTGCTTCTACTTGGTTCTAGGTGCAGGGGTACTGGCTGAAGATGGCGCTCGCAGAGATGAATGACCCTACAATTATAAATGGTTTCCCCCTCCATACCTTGGTTGACCCTACTTAAATTATCCAGTTCTAGCCCTCATATTCCTCTTCTCTTTTTTCTTTATCTATTCTACCTCAATCTACTGAGCATGAGTCATCAACCTAGCAATATCCATATCCCCAATAGGCATGGAAGTCCTACACTCCTTGACTGCCAAATCAAATACTCCAGTAACAAACTTACTCATACTAGATCTAGGGTCAGCTACCAACTTGGGAGCATACTTTGACAACTGAGTGAACTTAAGAAAGTACTTTTTCACTGACATAGAACCCTTACTTAGGTTCATGAACTCCTCAACCTTAGCTTCTATTATCTCATGTGTAATTAACCTATCCAGAAACACATCCTAAAATACCTGCCAACTCATAAGAGCGACATTCTCACCTCTACCTTCCTTCAACATAATAACCCAATCATAAGCAACATCCTTCATCCTATATGATGCTAATTCTATACTCTCCTCCTCAATAACCTGTATAATTTTAGTGATCTTTCTCACCTCATCAATGAAGAGTTTTGGATCCTCACCAACCTTTGACCCAAAGAACTCAGGTGGATTCATTCTCATGAAATCACGAATCTTGGATGCAGCTAGATTATCATTTTGATGAAGTAAGACTGTCACCGATTGGTTGCACCAAACATTGGCATTCATAGCTTGGGGTAATGCCTAAAAAGTAGTTCAAAATTCATCAAGATATATGTTCTCATTCAGAGGATCGGTAGGCAGGGGTGGTTGGTCACC
Organism: Capsicum pubescens; assembly: GCA_030864215.1. Taxonomy (NCBI): domain Eukaryota; kingdom Viridiplantae; phylum Streptophyta; class Magnoliopsida; order Solanales; family Solanaceae; genus Capsicum; species Capsicum pubescens. The sequence continues at coordinate 86,415,894 of CM061543.1, forward strand.
CTTTCTACGCCCATTGGCTCATTAATGAGGCATATTCTGTCATGTTAAAGCACAAGTTAAATAAGATAGATACAACTTTAACCACAATAGATCATGAAATAAATGATGATTCCTAACTCATTTTGTAGTCTCTTTCACATAAATATGGCGCACTTCACACCCATGATCAAGACTCTACGTAACGTGGCTTGTATGACTTTCTAGGACTCTTTAAAACTATAGGATCTGATACCAAGTTTGTAATTCCCCGAAAATACACCCTGGACGTCAGATGGTGCTCAAGACTACAAGTAGTTCCAAGCTAACCCTTTAGGCCTCCTAACAACTTTGGAACACATAACAAAAGTAAACTTGACATAAAAAATCTTAACTGAAACTGAATTAATATCTTAATTGAAAGTCTTAAACTTGGTAATATAGAAAAAAAAACACTTTTAAATCTAAAATAGAAACCAGTCGGACAAGCCTCTACTTCTAACTAAAAACCACTGGGACAAGCCCTAGCTAACCTAACTCAAACTGAAATCAAATGACTAGAATACTTCATCAATATTAAATTTTGAAAAAATAGGTACTCGAACTATAAGGACTCACCAAGTATCGAGATGTAGGTGGAGATACTTGTAGTCAATCACGCTGCTGGAACTAAGCAACAAAACCTACATTATGAAACACTGTAGCACATAGACATATATGTGGATCAGTACTTCTGGAATGTACTGAGTATGTGGGGTGAATGCATAAGTAAAATAATAACTCAATGTGCACATAGAATTTTAAATAATGCATTCTAAGTGTAAATGACTCACCTTAGGCTTAAATAAAACCAAAACTGCAAAATAATACTCATGAGTAATCAAGCAAAATGATAAACTTTGTGAGCCATAAAACTTAGTCCTAAAATCTTTGCTTTTACTTTTTCTTTTGGGAGGTTCTTCTAACCGACATAAATCATGTGAGCTATCATAGATTCCAACAGTTTACCCACGTTGGGGAGAGCTGTTCTACCCTTGCCACCAGAATAGAACCTTAACTTAAGTGATCACTATCTTTAACTTCATCTATATTGGGAAGAAGCTTAAACTAAGTTGGGTCATAGTTCTGGGGCATGCAACCTTGGATTCATGCCTAACTCAGTGCTAAATACTACTCCCTTATTACTTATATGCTCATACTTTTAGGGAATCCAGCTTAAAATAGCATAAGAGTTTATAGAATAAAAACTAGTTATGCTTATCTTTACTTTAATTCAAACTCAAGATGAACAAATGTGGATTTCATATCTTAGATTAGGATCAGAATATCACTTCTTTCTTTAAATCTTGGTATAAACTTACCTAAGAAGAACTTAAGAATATAATTCTCTTAAAATCTTAACACTTAAACCTAGGGCTTAAAATTCATGCTTACAAATCATGGTGATTCAAACAACACTTCATGCTCAATAATAATCTTGAAATACTTCAACAATATCTAATCTAGATAGTACAATCTCATTCATAATATAAATCTTATAAGTTAAAACATAAACATAAGAAATTATTGATATACTCACAGCTTTAAATCGCATGATAATCATGTGCTTCAAGAATATAGAAACTTGGGTATGAACTCTAATTCAAAACAAGTAAATTGAATCTTAAAATCATGTAATTTGGGTAAAAAGATGAAGGGATACCCTTGTTCATAACCCACATACCTGGATAGGCTTGACTTGGTGTGGAAAGCTTAACTTTCAAAGCCTTGGAGATAATATTGAAAGCTTTCTTGAACTTATTGGATTAGGAATCTTAAATTCTTGTTTATCTTAAAGAGAAAGCAATGAAGTTTTGAAGTTCTTGTGAGGAGGTTAGGGTTTTATTTTAGAGAAAATTGAAGGAGAATGGGAAAATAATACCTTAACCGACGTTTAATCTTGTGTTTTTATTACTTGGGGTGATGGTAAAAGACCTAGCTGCCCCTTAGAAGATTAATTTCATAACTGAAATACCAATTGGAGGCCTAGCATGATGCAATGACGTGTCCATCGCTATACATAGTGCGATGCAATGTAATTGCATTGAGCTGCTAGAATCGAAATCCAAACACAGCCCAAACCTCATTTGAAAATTTTAAAACTTCCCTGAGACATTCTCCTTACACCCCTAATCATGAATTATCTCAAAAACCATCGTATCGGAGTCCGAAATGTCAACTTAAAAATCCTCAAAGTTAAGAGGTCAAAAATAAGACTAAGTCCTTAACACTTAGTTAAATTTTCATGCTTTAAGCCTCTTATGCAAGAACTAGGAATTGAACTAAGCTAAGCTTAATGCAGGGTATTACACTCTCTTTGTAAGATCATTTAGCTCTAAAATTAAAGTTATGAGATAATAGATATTTCACCATTACAGGTACAAGTGTCACTTTATCCTTATAAAGTTGTTTCACCTCCAATTCTATATTTTTGCTATCACTAATGAAGTTTTGAACTTCCAAATCTGGTATGTATAATGAGTACTAATTTTGTGGTTCAACAATCGAAAGAGAAAGCACATCCATTTTTATTCCTTCAACATAAATGATAACTCCAGTTTTACAATCAAACTCTAACTCATTTGTTTCCTTATCTAATGTCGTTATGCGTAAAGAATACATTACAAATCCAGAAAAACTTTTCTTCAACTCTACATACAGCCTCACTCCATTATCATTCCTTATATAATGTGGTAAAGAATTGCCTTCTATGACATATCAGACATCAATTTTATTTAGATTCATCAATATCTAATTCTGATGCGAGATACTCTATGCAACAATAATACCATCCCTTTTATAATATGGATATAGTATTTCAAATTTCCAGACATTGAAATGCGTTAAAAGAATTGCAATGTTCATATTCTTGAAAAGTTTTGATAGTTTATAGAGCTTCGGGAATTTGAAAAAGAGTTGGTTGGAAAATAGAGCATTTATGATCGTTGAAATTGATTTGCTGTTTCAAAATTTTTAAAATTGAAATGTTGTTACTAAATTTAAGGGTTTGTAAATCAAAATTTAATAAACATGGAGTCAATTGCATAACATATTAAAGGTGGATGATTTATTTTCCTTAATTATCGTTAAATCCGTTAACTCATATACATGAGGTGTAATGTCTATTGACTTTGAGCAAGGTATATGAATAATAAAAATCCAAAAGAGAGAAAAAATAATTAACAAATTCGGGAGAAAGGGTAATTAACTAGATATTTAGTGAGATTTATGTTGTTTTTACTTTTATTAATCAAGGACTCTTACTTTTCCAAAAGATTCAAATTGATTATCTCTTCGGTTATGTCTTAAGAAAATTGATATTCTAAATAAAAGGATGTTTTGATTCCAAATCTAATAAGTCAAAGTATTTACTTCACATCCAAATAAGTAAATATCACTTTATGTAGACTCTCTCTCTCTTTTCCCTCGGCATATGTTAGTGTGCACAATTAACTTGCACCATTTTTGGAATGGCGAGATGGTGACAACGGAAATATACAAACAAGACATAACAACAAAATCTACAAGAAATATGGAATGAATTAGCAAAGGTTACTCAGTAACCTAGTAGGAAAATAGCCTATAATAACCCATTTTGTCATTACTAAATTATCCGTGATAAATTCATAAAAATTCTTAATTTTCATTCCTCAATATTAACTTGAGTCTAAAATAGCCAATATTTTATTTATTATGTCAGCTCAAACTCTTTGCCAAAGATTTTAGTCTTTTGATGTGTCTAGATAGACTCAAGCTCAGTTAATTTAATTATTCATGAGCACTATTATCAATAGTTTAGTTTGGAAGTTATTTAGGTATGAAATAAAGTCATACGATATTCCTAATACAAAGTTAAGTTGAAAACTTTCTTAGAGATAGAGATTCGATATGAATTTCTATCCATACAACTTTAAACGACCATATCTATTAGAATATAAATATTTAGGGGGTCCAATACCCACCAAATCAAACATCTCTGAGTCATTTTTCAACAAAATAAACCCTTCATCAATCCAAGTTTGGAGTAAAAAGTTATGACCTTTTTACTGAGAAATATCCAAACTGAAATGGAAAACTTTTCTATAGCGAGAATTCTTATGGTATTTAAATCAGTTTCAGTCGTCTTTCAGGTCTAAAAAACTCAAACTTCGTTACCCAACCCTAGAGAGGTGATTTTTCCAAAGTGTATGGTGAAATTCCTTCATTGAGGTAAGTTTTTCCATCATCTTATTCACCTTTTAATCCTTTAATATCCTAGAATCCTTAGAAGCACCTTTAATTTTGTAGTTTTTTGGAAAAAACTTATGAGTGTTCTTAGTAACATATAGATTTGATTCTAGATTATAAATTAAATATTTATAACATAAATTTCACAAAATTAGATAATGAATTTTGATGAATAGAAACTTTGAATTCCACAAAGATGAAACCTTTAGCTTAAAAACTCCATTAATGGAGATGGGTTAATCTTGAAAGAACTAGTTATTGGTTAATTGACCTTGGAGAATTATGTAGACCTTGAATTAAGGGTAGAATTAGTAGTTTGAATCTCCAAATATTGGTTTGAAGAGTATTTGTTTTATTAATCTTATTATTATTTGATTTTTAGATGGTTGATTATTCCAAGGCATGAAGGAAGGAAAAAAACATTCTTATTGCATCTTACTTCTTTCAAAAGCTTGACATCTAGGTAGTCTAGGTTAATGAGTATAAGACTATGTTATTTTAGATTTTAATAATTTAGAATTAATGAAATAAAGCATATCTAGGCCTATGGGCATCAAGTTTAGATTGATAAAGACATAAGAACTTTACTTAATCCTAAAAACTATGTTATTGATTGATTATGTGACATGTATGATACTATGTGTTATGTTCTCGAAAGGTAGTTATTGTAAATGAAGTATATGGACATGATGTTTCTTAGTTGTTCTAGTGATAAACCTAGTTGAGTTATAATGGTATTAAGTTGTATGTATTATGCAATAATATGATGAGGAGAATTATGCTAGGGTCAAATATTGATGAGTATGGTTCTAAGAGATAGATGATTTGAATCATTCTGAGGATTGTATATGTGGGAAGAGGTAGCGGATAATTATATGCTTGAATGTTCTAGTTATAATTGGTGATGTTAGAATCCAAGTTGCGGTATTTGAGTAGGTTATGATTAATTAGAGGTAAGAGTCAATTTAGTTGTGCGTATGCTCCTAAATTGGATGATTGTTGATTGAACTTCGGACATACCTGAATTTGATGAAACTTGTATGAATAATTATTGAGAAACAAACTTGATCGAATTTCCTTACGATTTTAAATGCACTTGTAAATTTAGTACGTCATATTGTATCTTGACAGATAGTGTGAATTTGATAAAACGTATATAATATGGTTATGGAAGATTGGGTATCATGCCGGTACAACTATGAATATTGATATTACTTATTTATAGAGGATCGGGTACCACGCTGGTATTGTACATGGACTTTGATTATCCCCTACATGTCATGACTAGTTGGGCAAAAATAGGTCCCTTATCATATGTGTAAAGATTAGTGTTGACTTTGAAGATCGTGTGGTTTAATAAGCTGATAAAGAGCTAATGGTTTTTAAATTGCGAGGTATAGAAGGACATAATTATTATTTATATAATTATTATTTTTTGAAAGATTATTAGTAGTAATATGACCAGCATTAAATTATAATATTGCTATGAGATGTGATGGGATTAAATGCCATAAATCGGCATGGTGATAATAATAATAATAATAAAAAATGATAATAAAGTGATTCAAAGTGTTGAATCCAATGAATAATCCAAAAGAAATGATCCCAAAGTTTAAATAATTGAATTAATCCCTTTTCAAGAGTATGTATAAGGTTTGCTAATGAGACTTGAGTTATATACTATGTTTTACTGAGATATGAGTTGACTTGTATTATGATGAGGGATGATTTTTCCACTCATTCTCACTAAATATTTGTGCACATTACCTTGGTTTGAATAAATGAATGAGACATATTGGTGATAAAATGCACTAATATCCACTCTTTGCGGGCTAGAGTTGAGGAGATCAAAAGATGTGGATTGGAGCTGAAAATGATAAAAAGAGATCAAAGAAGAGTGAAACTAAAGACCTGGACCACATCAACCTCAGTTACCACGACCGTGGTCCTCAATCTGCGAGCGCGGTCAGTTAAGATGGTCAGCACAATACGGTCATATCACACAACCGTAGTCACATGGCTGTGGTCACAGATAGTCTGACACGATTGCATTTTCGCAGGAATATGCCCAGAGAAAGATTTGTAAAAGCACTTAAACAAATCCCAAACCATATTTAAGAAAAATCCCTTTCTTCTTTGGGTATATTTCTTACCTCACAACTAATTTTGATTTAAGAAGAACCCCTAATTGGGCAAGTGTCTAACTACTCTTGGAGGCTTAATTTCTTAGTAATTTTATGAAGAATGAATATTTTGGATAATCCTCATGGTATATTTCTCTTTACTTTCTTCATGAGTAGCTAAGTAATTTAGTCTTGGGATTATGTTGAACTAAAGTGTAGATGTGTGTGGGTGTTGTTGTGTTTGCATGATTTTTAGTTGTTGAGTATGGGTTCCACCATCTCTTGAGCTTATTAGTTGGAATTTGAAGGGTGAAAACCCCAAATCTCCAAATGGGTTTGATGGATGAAAACCCCAAATCTCCAAATGATTTTGATGGGTGAAAACCCCAAACTCTAGAAACCCTTTGTCATCCTTGAAAGAGGGACTAAGGTGAACTTGAGGTCATCCATAACATCCTAGAAAGAGGGTTATAGGGGGACAAAGTAATGGTGGACAATTAAGTCTATGTCTTACTACCTTTTGTAATCTTAGAAATAAGTATGACATGATCGTAAGTCATGTTAAGAGAATCATCCTACGAATAGGGATGCTTGATTAAGGTGTTGGGTGATTACAAATTGCTAACTTCTTAGGTGCTTGAAAGAGCCAATGGGTGAAATCTTTGTAGTTTTATTAAAATATTGACTACAATGACTTTTCACCTAGCCTATCCTTTGATCAATAACTAAAACTCATGTCAAACTATCATTTACCCACACACTTTACCTTTAGGTAAACATGATCCCAAGACCCTCTCTATTCTTAATCTTAAAATAAAAAGTGTTATATCCATGCTTTGTTAGTTGACAAACCATCTCCAAACAAAAATCCCCCATTTTTTTACATGTTTTGTTTATTATCATTCTGAGTAAACTTGTAATAATTAGGACACCCATAAGATTTGATGCCTATAATTCCGTCCTTGTGGATTTGAACCAAACTCTAGTTGGGTTGTTTGACAATGACCGCCTTACACCTTAATCATGGGAGTGAGTTGAGCATTATCAAAATGGCACCATTATCAGGGAGTGAAATGTAGATTTTACTTATGCAACGTACTTCTTTCTTGGGTATATCTGGGGTGGTGTATTTTATTATATTTGTTGTTTTTGGACTTCTTGTATGTGACCCTAACATGAACGGAATTATGAGTGAAGGAAATAATGATATGGAACATTTGATGTTCTCCTTGATGGAGAGAGCCAATCAAAGTGTGCAGGTCAAACGAAAGCATCTCGTATCCAACCTAATGATAGCGGGACCCTCCACGTGACGAGCATCATGCTTTATTTATTACAAATTAAGGGGTCGTACGGGGGTCAAGCGTATGAGTACCCGTATGTTCACTTAAAGAATTTCTTGGAGGTGCGTGCACCCTTCAACATTGCACACACCACTCAAGAAGCTTTTTGGCTCCATCTTTTCCCGTTTTCACTAATAGGTGAAACATTGTTGTGGCACCGTTCACTCCCTATGGATTCAATCACTTTGTTGAATGAGATTACAAAGATTTTTTTGGCTCTATACTCCATTTCCCCCAAAATGTACCACGCAAGGGATGACATAATCAACTTTAGACAAAGGAGTGGGGATCCGCTTCATGAGGCATGGGATAGATTTAATACAAAATTATCCAAATGCCAAAACCACGAGATACCGGGGAAGATACTTCTCCAAATCTTCTACCATGCGCTAGATCCTTGGAACCAAACTATGGTTAACAATGCGGCGGAAGGCTCTCTCTTAAACTTACCCTTCCATGCGGCTATGAAATTGTTGAGAGCGATGACTAAATAAAATCAGGAATGGCATACCCACAACACCGAAGTCTTGAATATCTCTACCTCCATACCCATAGACAATATAGAACAAATAAAGAGGGATGAGGAACAAGAGGAGACTATGTCAAAGATCTTGACCCAAATTGAGATCCTAACAAAATATGTTATGGATGCACATGTGAAAACGGGAAATGTCATGACATCAATAACCTATAGTGATGAAGCTAAAAATTTGGATAAATATATCAACTATTTGCCAAACCATTTGGAGGGTTTTCACTCGGCGAACCAATAGCAAGGTGAAAATTAAGGTCGGATGGATCGAGTTGGAGGTAAATTTTATGGGGATCGCGAACTTTCTTATGGCCATTTTGTTCCTCACCATGACCGAGTTGATAACAAAGAGTCAAGACCAATTTATCCAACAACATTTAGGACCGAAGATATGCTAGAAATAATGTTGAATAGAGTAGAAGGTAAGGACAAAATGGTTCATGAATTAAATGAGGACTTCTCTCAACTCTCTAAAATTGTGGTGTACCACTCCGCTTCTATTAAGAAATTCGAGAGCCAAATTGGACAAATCTTTGCATGATTAAATGCTAAGCCTAGAAACGGTCCCTCTAGTGACAAAATTGGCAATTCATAAACCAATGATCAAGTCTTGTTAATATGTGCAAGGAGTAAGAAGACAGAAGAAAAATTACTCCAAAGTCAAGATGAAAAAGGAAAAAAAAACACAAAAAAAATGACAACAAAACAAAGTGATGATGAAGAGGTTGATAAGTGGAGACTTGTAGTATTCCCTTGAAAGTTGACAAAGAACAACATCGCGCCACAATGATAACTAAGGCTCTATGTGGGAGGCAACCTACAAATGCCACGAAAGTGGCTTGTATCCTTGTTTGTTGTATTTTTGTAGTGTCAATGTTATGTTTTAAATTTGAATAACCCATGAAATTATGGTGATAGTGAGTGCATTGGGAAAGTTTTAAAAGAGGTAAGTATGTGAAAATGTGCATCACAAGATGATCAAGGATCAAATAGGTGTAAAATGAAAAAGAGCTGAACAGGGGTGCAAAAATGCTCTCAGTTACTGTGATCACATTACCCAGGAACGATCGTGGTCATCCGTGTTCTCTCTATTGTGGTTAATTTGTCGCGATCACAACCATTTTGGCCACTTATCCCCATTTTCCTCTCATTTTCAGCACATCTTCTTTCAAGCCTTCAACTGTAAAATTAATTCAACCTTAAGGGGAACGTGGGTGAGGAAAAAATTAAGAGAGATGTTAGCCCTTGATATGGTTCTAGGGATCACCCTTAGCCCTTTTTATCCTTGCTTATTTTAGCATAATTTTTTGCTATTTTGGTAAATTCTTATTTGGGCGGTAATGTTCGGGCACTCTGATGGTTCTCACATTTGCATGGATTAGTTACTCTATTCTTAGCTTGTCTCCCTATTCTAGTTTTAATGGATGTGTTTTTTCCATCGTGATTGGTTTCTAACCATAGGTGCAGGGGAAGTCTGAGCACCCATGGAATTGAGGCCATAGAATATAAGGGAAGTCTAAGTATCTATAGCACTGATGATCTGGAATTGCATTCATATCCATTAGTAAAGTCTGAGAAACCATATGGGTGAGTCGCCCGTACTATAATTTGCAATGTGAGACTATATCTTACATGATTTCCATGATTAGCAAATTATATATGGTGCGGATACAAAAGCAAACAACCATCTTTAATTTTTTTTTATAAAATTCGAAGGAATGGATGCGAGCAACCTCGTGATGAAACTTTCCTTCTTTCTATGGCTTTGAAAGTTAACTTTGGAAAAATAGGGAATACTCCATCTTTGTCTCGAGCGGTTAGAACAATTAAATCCCCTTGACAACATTCGCATGCCATGTGTGTGAGTTTAGTTTTCTTCATCTCATGTGTACTCGTACCATCTAGAACTTACCCCATTAGTCTTTCAAAGCTAAATTTTGATTGTGCTCAGCTGGTAAAATGATCATAGGTCGTTTTATTATTTTGGAAGCCCACTTTAGCTTAAAAAGACTACCAATACATAGGAGTTATCCCTAGTCACCCTCTTTGTGCCTTTGGATTTTTCTTTGGCAAATGCATTACAAGCCATGAACCTTCTATTCATCCCCTCTTGAACCCCACCATCCTTGAACTTATGAATACAAATTGAGGCTAAAAGCCTAAGTTGGGGGTGGTGGAAAGAGAAATAAGTATAGTTGATCCATGAAGTAGTAAGAAGGTGCCTACAAGCTTAATCAAGTAAGCATTTTGCTTTGAAGAAAGATAAAATCCATTAAAAGAATGAAAAGCATAGATTTTACATACATGCCAAAAGAGTGAAGAAAAAGAGGCGAAGAGTATGTGAGTAAAGCAAAAAGGGAAAAGTAGGCAAATTAGTAAAGAAAAAAGAAGTAGCCCAAATAGCAATGCATAAAAGAATTATGATGTAGAATTTCAAGGAGGGCTTAGCCTTATCGTCCCAAGATAATGTCCTACCCTACCCTAAACTTATATTATAATCTCAAAAAGTCCTTTTGTAATTCCCAACCAAGTGTGGTCATTGTAGTGGTGATTGAAAATAGGGGCAAGCCTATGGCATGGTACTTGTTAACATGGAGAAATTCTTGAGAGAGTGGGTGTTTGAACTTAAATTTCCTTGTTGCATGATTGGCAACTAGGTGTGTGAATTTTTCCTTTCTTTTGAGGAGCCATGTGAACTAGTTGAGGTGGGTGATTTTGTCATCTTCCACACAATGAGATAAATGGAAGTATAACATGATTGTAGTCAATATGTGATTCATTTTTAGAGTATTAGTAGTTGTTACATGGTTTCTCCCCGAAGTCTATTGCATTCTTTACTATTCTATTTTATGGTGAGGTAAGTCGTTAAAAGCCTATTTTCCCATGTGTGAAAACATTTTGGTGGTAGAAATCAAGTTTAAGTCACCATGATCATTGGGTGATAGAATGAGGGCATACAAATAAAATTGTCTCATAATAAGGGGTGGTGTTGCTTGAGGACAAGCAAGGTCTTAAGTTGGGGGTTTTATGAGGGGTGATTTTTCCAGTCATTCTCACTAAACATTTGTTCACATTACCTTATTTTGAATAAATGAATGAGACAAATTGGTGATAAAATGCACTAATATCCACTCTTTGCAGGCATAGAGTTGAGAAGATCAAAAGATGTGGATTGGAGCTAAAAAGGATTAAAAAGGGGAGCTAAGAAAAGTGAAACTGAAGACCTTGACAACAACAACCTCAATTACCATGAATGTTGTCTTCAATCCGTGGTCGTAGGCAGTCAAGACGGTCAGCACAATGCAGTTGTGGCACACAACCGCAGTTTTGTGGCTACGGTTACGGACAATCTTGTGTGATTATGGTTTAACGGGAATATGCCTAGGAGAAGATTTTTAAAAGCACTTAGAGGAATCCCAAACCATATTTAAGAAAAAACCCTTTCTTCTTTGGGTATTACTTACCTCACAACTAATTTTGATTTAAGAAGAAGAAACCCTAATTGGTAAATCAAAGTAGAGGTCACAAGATGACCTAAAGTCCAAAAAAAACCCACTCTCCCCCGGGAGTGCTATCAAGAACACATAAGTGTGTAAATACTCTTGGAGGCTTAATTTATTAGTGATTTTCTGAAGAATGAATGATTTAGATAATCCTCCTGGTATATTTCTCTTTACTTTCTTCATAAGTAGCTAAGTAATTTAGTCTTGGAATTATGTTAAACTAAAGTGTAGTTGTGTGCGGGTGTTGTTGTGTTTGCCTGATTTTTAGTTGTTGAGTATGAATTCCACCATTGCTTGAGCTTATTAATTGGAATTTGATGGGTGAAACCCCCGAATCTCCAAATGGGTTTTATGGGTGAAAACCCCAAACTTTAGAAACCCTTTGTTATCCTTGAAAGAGGGACTAAGGTGAACTTGAGGTCACCTATAACATCCTTGAAAGAGGGTCATAGGGGTAATGGCGTACAATTAAGTCTATGGTTTACTACCTTTTGCAATCTTATAAATAAGTATGACATGAGTGTATGTCATGTTAAGAGTATCATCCTTTAAATAGGGATGCTTGATTGAGGTGTTGGGTGATTACGAATTGCAAACTTGTTAGGTGCTCGAAAGAGCCAATGGGTGAAATCATTGTAGTTTTATTCAAAGATTGACTATAATGACTTCCAAACTAGCCTATCCTTTGATCAATAACTAAAACTCATGCCAAAATATCATTTACCCACACACTTTACCTTTAGGTGGATATGATCCCAAGACCCTTTGTATTCTTAATCTTAAAATTAAAAGTATTATATCCATGCATTGTTAGTTGACAAACCATCTCCAAATCAAAATCCCCCCATTTTATTTTACATGTCTTATTTATTATCATTCTGGGTAAACTTGTAGTAATTAGGACACTCATAAGATTTGTAGCCTATAATTCGCTCCTTGTGGATTCGACCCCAACTCTGGTGGGGTTGTTTGACAACGAACCCCTCGTCCCTTAATCATGGGAGTGAGTTGAGTATTATCATATTCCCTACTTGATTGTATCCTTGATATTGATTATGTAGCGTGTGCTTGGAAAAGAGAAACTCTGTACTTACTTTCTATATGTTTGTCGACTTGCTTCATTTATACTTGTTTAACCGTAGCTTACCCGTATGGCTAGTTTTTATTCTTTAATGTTATAAAATAATATTTAGTTGTTTGCTCGAGAGTTTAGTGTGATTTGGCTATGATACTGGGTTGATCCCATAGATGTGCATAATGGAAAAGGTAATGCAGATAAAGGGGTGATAGTGATGGTTTAGTGTTATATTGTGGTAGATGGTTTACATTATTAAGGCTAGACTATGCTAGTTGTGAATATAATCTAGCTAATAGAGATGGGAAATTATAAATTATATAGGATAAGTGTTATAATGATATTACGCCTTAGTTGATTATAGTGAATTTAAGTTTCCATGATTTTTTTTCTTTGATTATATTTATGATTTTGTAGACTACCACTGATCGGCCAATGATATCTACCATTACGGGTGTTTATACTAACCCTACTCTTCTACATCCCTTCTTAGGGTGTAGACTAGATACAAGTTAGTCTGTAGTTCCCCGACGGATGGCGATATTCATCACTAGCTTGTGCACATCCTTCCTGGCAGATGATGGAGTCTTTGTGTTATTTAGTTATGTCAGTCTATTCTGTAATAGGTAGCTCTTATACATGTCTGACCAGGTCTTGGGGTAGTGAGGGACAGTTCTAAAAAGTTTTTTGAAAAGTTATATATTGGTATTTAATTTATTTTATTATATTTAATCCGATATTCTCTTAAAAACATAAGTTTTCCACATATTGATTGGGTAATAAGGGTTCTCCTAGCTACTTAGGATAGCAAAGGTGCCCGCATGGTCTGTTAGTTTGGGTCGTGACATAGCCACCCCTAATTTGAACTGTACCATTCTCACACCTCTCAAATAAGTTCAAGGGTCTAGTCAAGGGCTGGGTGGATCTGGATAAAGTGTGATGGTTGCACTGCTAGCATAACCCTCAGTGATTACCCCAGTGGTAAGAAGCTTTTGTGGGTTGTTGAGTGATAGTGCGAGTGATGTAGTCCCAAAATAAATCCCAGCTACTGATGTTGTTTCATCTACAACTATTGTACAATAGAGTTTTGATGTAGAGGGACCGATATGAGTGGTGCAAAAGCCAATGAAGAAGGTAGCGGAAGAAGGAAATAAGTGGACTAAACTCTTCCAAGTGAATAAGTTAGCATCCAATGGCATGGATGTGAACTACATTTAGTCAAAAATAAAGTATAGTGTGAAGGTTGTTAAATTTGAAACTATTTATGTTGTAGATGAGACTAAGAAATGGAAGAAAGTTGCAGTCCTCTATGTGGTAGGTAAATAACCTAAAATTGTAGCTCTAGAGAGGTGCATCGTGTACCAATGGAATATCACTGTGAAAGCAATGATATATGATATGCCATGGTTTTATGGCACTTTCGATGCTTGAAACACATAAATTATGCAAATACTTAGGCCTTTTTGTTACATGTGATGTGGTTTTATGTTAGTTTTGCAGGAAAATAGGGTTTGGAGCAGAGTAGGAGAAAACAGATGAGGAGTAGCTGAAAGGATACTTATGTGACCCACTTATGGGCCGTAAGAAGTATTTGCAAACCATAGGTTGGGTCAGTAAGTAGCAAAGTTGAGTTCTAAAAGTTGATGTTTTCTATGTGACCTACGAAAAACGAGCGAGATAGGAAGAAGAGCATCGAGCATCACTTGATAGATATAGAGCTAGAAGGGATAGAGTTTAACCACCTCAGCATATTAGTACTTATCAGTCTTAGATGATTCTGAAAAAGATTCGGGGTATTTTGATCCTATTGAGATAGGATCTATCATTCCTCTGGAGTTTCCCCCAAGGGGTGAAGTTTGACATTACGAGTGTAGTGATTCATTTTCTTAATCTGAAAAGTGTGTTTGCTAGTTTATTGACGGATAACACAAAAATTCACATCATAAATTTTATTGGGATTTGCACTACATGTAATCTACCTAGGCGAGTCAGGAAGCTTTAAGACTCAGGTTGTTCCCATACTCTCTTACAGTAAAAACGACATTATGTTTAGGAGAACTACCTCATAGGTCCATTACCTCTTGGAATGAGTTGCAGACATAATTCTTAGATAGATTTTCCTCGCCTTCTAGAATCCTGCAATTGAAGGATGAGATTTATAATTTCAGATAATTACATTCAGAGGCACGGTATGAGACATGGTTGAGGTTCAAGAAAAAGTTGATGACTGTGTCCAATCACAAAATTTCAGGATGGAATTTTCTTGAGATATTCTATAGAGCCCTAAATGTAAACACCAAAGTTATTATTGATACTATTATGGGTGGGGGTTTTGTGAGCCTTCGTTGTGAGCTAGAAATGGAAATCGTAGATCGAGTCTCTAAAACCAACTGAGGGTGGCATACTCGGAAGGCATAAGAAGGATATGGTACTTATGTTATAGGTGCTTCTAGTGAGTAGAGATCCCTAGATGATATAGTGGCTTAAGAGGTAGCATAGCTAAGGATAGAGATTGGTTTCTTACTAAGAAGTTTGCAACTATGAATACAAAAATAGTGAATACAGTGGGAGCATGAGGTAAGTCTGTCAGACATGATGAGTTTTAATCTAAGGAGGAAGCTAAGCACTTGGACAAACAAATGACAGATTTTTGAGCCAAGGTCCAAGGGTCCAAGTAGAACTCTTGGAACTCGAGGAAATGTAATCAATATAAGAAATATTATGGTGACATGTATAGCGATAAGAGCTGAGAGAGGGATGGTTATTCGAGAAGAAAGAATGATTATAAGGAGAAGAGTAGTGCATATATTCCACTATAGAACCATGATAATGACTCAGGGATGGAAGCATTGCTTGCAAATCTGGTTATGAGTTTAGAGAGACAAAAGAGTTTCCTTAAGAAGATTAAGATAGATATTTCAGGACTAAGCCAGAAGGTAGAATCATATGATACTTCATTTAAGAATCTTCAACAGCAGTTTGGTCAAATGTCGACTACCTTAAATCAATGTCAACTAGGCATTCTTCTGAGTAATACTCTTCAAAATCCAAAGAATGATAGATATTTCCTAGCCATTACTTCTCGGAGTGGTAAGGCTACTATTGATCCACCTATGACAATAGTTGATGAGGTAAGGGATGATACTATTGATCTTGATGATACACTTAAAGGTGAAATTGAAAGGTTAGTAATTAATGGTAAGACATCACAGAAATCTATGGGTGTTGAAAAAATAAGTTGATACTGATAAAGGAAAGAGTAAGGAGGTCAAACCAATGTTGAAGCCTATTCCGTGACCTCCCCCACCGTTTCCTCAAAGGTTAAAGAAGAAGAAGGAATAGGTAAAACATCATAAATTTATGTCAATTTTGAAGGAGTTATCTGTGGATATCCCCCATATACAAGCATTGGAGAAGATGCTTGGTTATGCAAAGTTTATGAAGGATTTATTGACTAAGAAATGGATGGTGTGTTTTGATCCCACTAATAATATGCACCACTGCAGTGCTATTACTTTCCAATCTTTTGTTGAGAAGAAAGAGGATCCTAGAGTTTTCGCTATTCCTTGCACTATTGGGCCCTTAATTTTTGCATGAGCTTTATTTTATTTGGGAGATAGTATTAATATAATGCTGCTAGTTATGTAAAAGCATCCAGGTTTGGCATCACCTAAGATGACCTCTATGAGTTTATGGATGGCTGGTTGAACTGTGAAGGAATCAGTTAGTATTTTGTCTGATATTTTGGTAAAGGTAGTTTCCTTCATATTCTCAGCTAATTTTGTGATTCTAAATTGTGAGGTGGATTTTGATGTCCCCGTTATCTTGGGAAGGCCTTTCCTAGCCATGGATAGGTAATTGGTTGATATGGAGATGGAACGTATGAAATTTCAGCTCAATAATGAATAGATTACTTTCACTATGGGTTTTGCATATGGTGTCTATGATATACACTGTGGAGGATGATGCAGTGATTGTGCCTATTGAGGATAGATTTGGTGTAAAAACATGTAATATCCCGTGTCAAAAAAACACTATCCAACATACTACCCTTTTTCTTGAGTCGTACATACTTCATACGAGTCGTACCAATGTCAGTGTGGGGTGATGTCAGTTCTTTTCAAGTTGTGAGTTAACCCTAGAAGTCATCAAGAATTGTAAGAATCGTATCAAGTGAAGTCATGAGTTCCTCAGTGTAGGCTCTCTAAGGTTCTATCCAAGATATGATTGGTTGTTTCCAAGTCGTATAGATCGATAACGAGTTGTATATTACCACTACTATGTTGACCAGTGTATACCATCTTCAATTTTTCCAAGATTACGAGTTGATAGGCCTAGTTGTACCCTCACCATATGAGTTGTATGGTTGATTCGTGAAGACTGACGATTAATTTTTGTGAACTTTAGTTAAAGGGCTTTTTGATCTTTTTTCTTTTTTATAACTCTAATCCATGACCTATAACCCCCAAAGAGGCATTATTTTCCTCTATTCCGCAATCAATTAAATACATCATATCTCCTCCAATCTTCAAGAACATCAAGATTAGGGTTCTTCGCACAAATTTGTCTTTCAAGTCCTAGGATTCATACTCTCTTCACAAGTCAAGAAATTTCAGGTATGTGGGGTTTATGAACAAGGTAATTATTTCATATTTGTGCCCAGAGTGCATGATTTTGAGATTGAATTTACTTATTTTGAATTAGGTTTCATACCCAAATAACCATATTCTTGAAGTATAACACTGTTATGTAATTGAAAGTTTTAAGTGCATCAAGGTTTCCATATATCCATGTTTTGACTCATAAGATTCATATTGTGATGTGAATTTCATTATCTTGACTGAGATATTGCTGAAAGATTTCAAGATGATTATTTAGCATGATGTTTTGTTATGAATTTGTATGAACTTAAGCATGAATTCTAAGTCCTATATAAAAGTACTGAGTTTACAAGAAGTTTATGCTCTTCAGCTCCATTATTATGTGTTATAAGACGATTTAAAGAAAGCTTGATATTTTGATCCAAAGATAAGAAATAGAATCCACAATTGTTCATCCTAATTATGATTTAAAGTAAAGAGAAGCATAACTGGTTTTCATTTTATAAACTCTTATGCTATTTTAAGGTGGATTTCTTAAGTATGAGCATATAAGTATTTTGGGAGTAGCATTTAGCATTGAGAAGGGAATGCAGATAAGCGTATCCTAAATTCCTGGAAACTACGAGCTATAGTAGGTTACGTTTTTTCCCAATATGGATGAAGTTCAGTGATCACTTAAGTTAAGGTTCTATTCTGATGGATAGGGTAGAACAGTTCTCCCCAATGTGGGTAAGACGTTGGACTCTATAGTAGCTCACACGGTTTATGTCGGTTATAAGAATCTCCCATAAGAAAGAATAAAAGAAAAGACTTTAGAAACTAAGTGTTGTGGCTCACTAAGATCACTCATATGCATTATTATTCATGTTTTATGATCTTGTAGTTCTTTATTTTATTCAAGCTCAAGTGAGTCATTTACGCTTAGCATGCATCATTTGAAATTTTACTTATATATTAAGTTATTTTTTTACTTATGAATTCACCCCTACATACTTAGTATATTCCAGATGTACTGACCCACATATATGTCTATGTGCTACATTGTCTTATAAGGTAGGTTCTAGTGCTCGTTTATAGTATCATGATTGACTGCAATCATCATCACCTACATCCCGACTATTTGTGAGTCCTCATAGTCCAAGGACCCAACTTATCAGACTTCTTTTCAGTGATGCAACTGTTTTAGTTATTTGATTTTTGTTTATGTTTGGGTCAGCTGGGGTTTGTCATAGTGGTTCTCTATACAGTAATAGAGGCTTTTCATACTGTGTGTTTTAAGATCAAAGATTTTTCTTAAGATGTCCAAGTTTAAGACTTTCATTAAGGTATGAAATCATTTACCTTCAGTTTCAATATATGTTAATTCACTTTTAATGTGGGTTTCATGATATATGGATATCATGGGTTAGCTTAGGGCTATTCATAGTCTTAAGAACAGTGTGACATCCAGGGGTACTTATAGGGCGTTACAAACTTAGTATCAGAGCCTAAGGTTTTGAAGAGTCCTAGGGAGTGAGACAAGCCGCGTTACGTAATGTCTTGATCATGAATGTGAAGCTCACCACATTTATGAGCAAGAGGCTATGGAAAAATTTAAAAATTCATTATTTCTTTCATGATCTATCATTCTTATAGTTGTATCTATCTACCTTAACTCATGCTCTGATATGATAGAATATGCCTCCTCGCGCAGCTGAAGCACACAAAAACGGTGATCAAACACCACTGCACGCAGACCCTATGAATGAGAATATATCGTATACTGAATTTCGAGCTGCCTTTCAAGCATTGGCATAAGTTGTGAATGCCAATATTTAGGGAAACCAACAGGCAGCGGTCCCACTTTAGCAAAATGGTAATTCAGCTACATCCAGAATTTGGGAATTCAAGAGGATGAATCTGTATGAGTTCTATAGGTCAAAGGTGGATTAAAATCCTTAACTCTTTATTGATGTGGTGAGAAATATTTCTATGATTATGCATATTACTGTAGAGGAGATTGTAGAGTTGGCATCTTATAGGCTAAAGGATGTTGCTTATGATTGGGTTTTTATATAGAAAAAAGGTAGGGGTGAAAATGCAGCTACTATGAGTTGGTAGTATTTTTAGAATACTTTTTTGGAAAGGTTCTTTTCGCATGAGATAAGGGAGACTAAGGTGGAGGAGCTCATGAACCTGAGGTAAGTCTCTATGATAGTAAAGAAGTACTGACTTAAGTTCAATCACTTGTCTAAGTATGCTCCCGAGTTGTTATCTAACTCTAGAGCTTGTATGAGTAAGTTAGTTACTAGGCTGTCTAATTTAGTAGTTAAGGAGTGTTGGACTGCCATGATGAATGGAGACATATACATTGCTCGATTGATGATGCATGCTCAACAGATTGAGAAAGAAAATTTGAAGGAAATAAAAAAGAGAAACAAGAGAGCTAGGACTGGACAGAAGAGAAACAAGTGAACTAGGAATGGATATTTTGAGTTTAGTCAGCCATGGTTTGGAGGGGGAAATTATTTGCAGTTTTAGGGTCACTCATCGATGCCTGTGCCATCTTCATCTAGTTCCCTTGCACCCAGAACCAGGAAGAAGCAGTGGATGGGACTTTGATATCTAGGTCTCAGAACAGTGTAGTCGGGAAGCCCAGTTACCCAAAATGTGCAAAGTATGGCAGGACCCATCCTGGTGAGTGTTTGATGGGCAAAGAGGGTTTTAATGGTTTTGGAAAGTTGGGCCACAGGATCAAAGAGTGTCTGTATGCTAAGAAAGGGAGCAGGGATATTCATCCTTAGACTCAGGTTACAAATGCAGTAGCTCATCCAGGATGCCCAGTTCCTCCATAGGGTGAATCATACAGTACCGGTGGCGGTCAGTGCCAGAATTAGTTTTATGCTTTACCATCTTATCAGGAACAGGAGATTTCACCAGATGTTTTCACTCATATTTTTTGTGTCTATCACCTTGATGTATATATATTGTTGTACCCAGGATCAAATCTCTCTTATGAAACCCCATCGGTTGTTTTAAATTTTAGGGTAAGCCCTGAAACTCTCTCTAAACCTTTCTCAATTTCTACCCTAATGAGTGAGTCAGTTGTTGCTAGGCGAGTCTATAGGGAGTGTCCTATTACCGTCCTCTACAATATCACACTAGCATACCTAATAAAGTTAGAGATGGTAGATATTCTGGGCATGGATTGGCTCAATTCATGCCATGCATCCATAGATTGTCTCACCCGCATGTTAAAGTTTCAATTTCATGATGAAGTAGTTTTCAAATAGGAGGCTAGTTCTGTGTCTCCCAAAGGTTGTTTCATATTTTATCTTAAGGCCAGGAAGTTAATATCAAAATGGTGTATCTATCATTTAGTTTGAGTCAATGATACTAAATCTGAAGCCCCAATAGTTCAATCAGTCTGTGTAGTCAATGAGTTTTCAGACATTTTACCCGAAGATCTGCCAGGGGTACCTCCAGATAGAGAAATAAAATTTGGTATTGATCTTTTTCCTGATACTCATCCCATTTTCCCTCCATATCATATGGATCCAGCCAAACTTAAAGAGTTAAAGGAGCAGCTTAAGGATCTCTTAGATAAAGGTTTCATCAGGCCCAGTGTTTCTTCATGGGGTGCTCCAATTCTTTCATGCGCAATAAAGATGGCACTCTTAGAATGTGTATATATTACGGAAAGCTAAATAAGGTTACCATCAAGAACAAGTATCACATCCCTAGAATTGACAATTTTTTCGATCAGCTTCAAGGTGCCCAGTGGTTTTCCAAGATTGAATATAGGTCGGGATATCATCAGTTGAAAGTTAGGGAGCAAGACATTCTGAAAATAGCTTTCCGAACAAGGTATGACCATTTTGAGTTTGTGGTTATATCATTTGGATTAAAAATGGATGAACAGGGTCTTCAAGCAGTACTTGGATATGTTTGTCATTATCTTTATAGATGACATACTGGTGTATTCCAGGAGTGAGGAAGAGCATGCAGACCATTTGAAAATAGTGTTGCAGACCCTCAAGGACCATCAATTATGTGCAATGTTTGGTAAATATAAATTTTGGTTAGAATCTGTTACCTTCTTGGGACATGTCATTTTAGGGGCTGGTATTCATGTAGATCCTCAGAAGATTAATGTAGTGAAGCACTATCCTAGACCCATCACTCCATACGATATCAAGAGCTTTTTGGGTTTGGCGAGTATTATAGAAGATTTGTGTAAGGGTTCTCCTCAATAGTCGCGCCATTGATTAATCTGACCCAAAAGAAAGTAAAGTTTATATGGTCAGATAAGTGTGAGAAGAGTTTCCAAGAGTTAAGGGATAGATTGACTTCGGCACTAGTGTTATCTCTACCGGAGGGGTTAGAAAGATTTTTGTGTATTGTGATGCTTCTAGAATTGGGTTAGGTTGTGTGTTGATGCTAAATAGGAGATTTATTACTTATGCCTCTATGAAACTTAAGGATAATGAAAAGAATTACCCAGCTCACAATTTGGAGTTAACTGTCATGGTTTTTGCCTTGAAAATTTAAAGGCACTACCTATATGGTGTTCATATTGATGTTTTCACTAAACATAAGAGTCTTTAGTTTGTATTTTCTCATCTTGAGATAAATATCCATCATAGAAGGTGGTTAGAGTTGTTGAAAGATTATGACATAAATATAAAGCCCCAAATCTGTACCCGAAATGCTACACGATGCTCATAATCCTGAGGGACCACAAGCTAACCCATGAATGGTACCTGCTGCAATAACTGAATAATAATACTGTAATTATGTAGAAATTAGGTAGAATACTTGCCATAAGGTTCAAAACTGTAAATAAATTCTGAGAACGGTACATCAATACCCAAACTGAATATCTATCTATAAATACTCTAGTCTAAAAAGCCTTTACTGTCTAAAAAGGAGTTGATGGGATAAGTACCCAACTAACTCCGACTACTAAAATACATTGAGTACTGAACTACTGGAATAATAATATATCCTTGAACTATAAGGACTCACCACTAAGTCTGCTGCTGATGGATCGGGCTGCTAAGTATGATCGGGAGCCCGTGCATCTGAACCTATGATATAAGACATCATAGCGCAAAAGAAAGGTATGCGTCAGTACTTTGAATATACTGGTATGCTAAGTGAGGTAGGAAAGGATGTATGGGTTTATATGCATGAGCAATACTGACTAAATAACATGAGTATAACTGAATGAGAGTACATGCATGAATACGTAAGCTGTAACTGAGGTCATAATAATACTAGATACTGAGTTCTGAATTACTAATTTACTAATATCTAAGTTTACTGATACTATATAACTGATAGATGAATGACTGTATCTGATAGTCCTAATTCTATGGAATTGTGCTGAGTTCCATATTGAACTGAGTGACTGTATCTGACAGTCCTGATTTTGTAGAACTGAACTGAGTTCTATATTAAGACCGGAACTCAAATTGAGACTATGGGAGGTAATCATATAACCGACATTCCACTTTTTTAATAGATTTGGGTCCAACCTGTAACCCCAGTTGAAAGGGTGTCAGTACCATGCCACGGATAAAGACAAGTTATGAGTTAACCCTTTCTGACAGCAAGCTCTTTCGTCAACCCTTGCTTGCCGGAAAATTTGTATGAGATGTATCAACCCTATTCTGGACGGAAGATATCTCAACCTACGCTGTCTATATAGTTTTCTAATGCAGGGATTGATACTAAGGGTCAAACTCTCTACTGGCAGGAATGCCCCCATTCCTGGGTTTGCTCGATGCTGAATCCTACTCCCAACTCAATAGACACTGAACTGATTCCTAGTTCATACTAGTCTTGACTGAACTGTTACTGATTATACTTTTTAACTGAACTGAACTGAGTTCACTGAGTTCCGTTGACTAACGGAATATCTCTGAATTTTGCTAACTGACTGAATTTACTGAGGTCTGAACTAAATACTGAATTGGACTGAACTGATACTGAGTCTACTGAGTTTTTCCTGAGTTCTATAACTGACTATGAGTACTACTGATCATGACATGACTAAGATTATTCTGTAACTGACACTCGATCTAGGTAAATAGCTAAATTATTGGGTATTAAATACCCTCAGGACTCGATAGCATGAAAAGTAAGGCATCAAATGACCTTGCATAGCATAGAAATGCACACTTGTTCATAATGCATCTATAGAGGTATTTTATCAAACACTTGAATGGCATGAACTAGAATACATGCTAGCATGATATAATCTCACTATTTAATTCACATGAACAACTCATCAAACACTTGGAAAGCATTGTATATGCACATAGTACTAATCAACACATGAGCATCACAATTTCAAGGCTTTAACCTGAATTCACGTGGTATTGCATACATAATAAATTTTTTTACATAAATCTTGCCCTTAATAATGGAATAGAGACCCAATCAACATTATAATCATGAATATAATCAAACCCAACATGAAATTCATGAAATCAATACTCTTGGAGTTTTGACAATAGTTTCTTGGACTCCAAGGGTGGAAGGGACCCTTGGATGAACACTTGACATTCCTTAACAATTAAATTCTGAAAGATTGATGGTAAGTTCTTGAGCCTTGAACTAAATTTGAAATTTCCTAGGGTTTGTTCTTGAGAGAAACTTGTGAAGAATGAATAGTTTTTGCTCTTAGAAGGGTTTAATTTCGTGTTTTGGGGATTAAAGATATGGGAAAAAGATCCAATTACCCCTAAATACTTGGGTTTTTAATGACTGAAAACTGACCTAGCGACGTACAGACCGACACACCGCATCATTGGAATTGATGCGATGGATAACGCACCGCATCGAATCCACCTTGGTTTATTGGAATTTGTACTGGGAGCTGGAGGAAAATATTCATCAATACGATGGGCGACGTGGCGAGTTGGGATCACGTCAATCCACTGGTTTAAGCTTTCAAATATGATACAAATGAAGTCTAAAAATTTGACACTTGTCCGACAACACCCACTGACATTCCTGATCATGATTCAACCTAAAATTCATTACTTTAAGTTCATGAGGGTGATGTGTGAGCAATTTCTAACACATTTAAGACCTTTAACCAAGAATAATTGTGAAGTCTTAAGCAACTTTTGCCGTTTTTTGTTTGTTTATGTCTGATTTTACAGTTTAAGCTGATGGGATAGAGAACCAACAAGAATGGAGGAAAAGAAGTTGAAATTTGGAGGAATCTGAAGTGAAGTGTGGCTGATGACATCTGTGATAAGTCGCTAGCCCTGTGATAGGCTATCACAGTTGTCATCAGACTTAAGCATGAGTTAAAGCCTGTGATGACATTTGGTGATATGACGTCAAAAGTGTGATACGCCATCATGAATGTCATCATCCTTAACCAGAGAATGGGAGTTCAAGAGAATTTGTGACGACATTTTGTGATAAAGCATCAGGATGGCGATAAGGCGTCAGGAGCACCGTTAGACTTAGGTAGAACTTAGAAGTTGAGATGAAGTTTTGATGACATTGGTGACAAGCTGTCAAACTCTTGATACATCATCATTGTCGTCGGCAACATTAGATAGCAGAAGCCAAAAGTGTAGAGGAGCTGACGACATCCGTGATAAGAAGTCAGACTCCTGATAAGCTATCACGGATGTCGTCATCTATTTTGAGAAAAAGCTGCAACTTTAATTTTATTTCCTTATTTAGGTTGAACTATTTAAATCTTTGTTTTAGGGTTTTCTGAGGCATTCATTCATCATCATCACTATTCTAAAGAGAGTTCGATACTTTGAGTCTTGGAGAATATTTTCCAATATTTCTTTCTCTATCTTTTTGGATTCGAACAATACAACTATTTTGGGGATTTTCCTTTGTGATCTAATCTACGATTCACTAATTATTATTCATATTCATAAGTTAATTTTCTCAATTATGTGTTTCGTTCTTTGCATCATGAGTGGCTAAACTCTTTTAACATGAATTATGGGATCTAGGTTTAGGTCGTGATGAGGTGCTAGATACTCAAAATTTAATAGGTGTTAGGATTTCTTGATAATTCTGAGAATTTAATTAACGTCTGTTGGTTGCAAACAATAGACACCCCTACTTTGATTTGCTTAAGAAAGAAATCATATACAGTAGGAAGTGAATTTTCAACAAGGACTCGAAAATACTTTATTTAATAATCAGCGTTGTAACAAGGTTGGTTAACCTGAAGTAAAATCTAGACAGTGAACAGAAATTCCCTAAGTCTAAGAGGATTAGGAAATTAGATGCTTAAATAGGTCGAGAGACATTTAAACATATCATCGATAAAGATAGCTTGTTATCCTAACTACCGTAAGAATCTTGAGTCACCTTTAGCATCTGTCATGTACCGTAAGCCCTAGTGAACATAATTCTGGTTATTTCATAAAATCTTGGTTACAAACATCGAAATTAAAGTGACAAACAATCATTTGTAAAACTCTAACCCCCATTTCAGGAAACGTTAAACTGTCAGTGAATTAAATCGCAAATGACTTGAGTGCACACCATATTCCCTGTGGGATTCGATCCCAACCTAGTTGGGTTTTATATTGACAATGATCGCTTACACCCATTCAAGAGTGTAGTTTGAGCGTTATCAAAAAATGGCGCCGTTGCCGGGGAATATGGTTGTAAACTAAAAGTTGTGTGTGCTAATTGACTGTTAGTTAGGTTTCCTAGATTTACATTTATTTTTTGTTTTTGTTTATTGTAGGTTCCTTGTTGTTTATGCCAAAAACAAAAAGTTTTGGAGAACTGTTATTACCAATTAATCTGGAACATCAACTGATCGGGAGAATGGCAGAACAACAAAAGGCTGACAGACTGGCAGCCTTGGACAGGGCTCAGGTGAATGTACAGAACCAGGGTCAATAAGTACGTCACCCGAACCATGATGATGAAGACTTGGGTGATGAGGAATTGCTGAATCCTCAAAACCCAAGGCGAGCTGAGCAAATTGCTGCACCAGTGCAGTAAAATTTTGATAGAAACCGTCTAGTCAGAGGAAGGTATGGTCAACATCCTTTCCATTACGAGGATGATGATGATTATGAAAGAATGGACGGAGCAGGTGCAACGAGTGCTATCAGTCCTCCACCGTTGGCACCTAGTGCAAAATTCAGCATAACAAGTACTATGATTCAACTCCTGAATCTGAAGGGGATGTTTGGAGGCTTTCCTGGTGATGATACGAACATGAACTTGGTGAACTTTATCACCATTTGCAAATCTTTTGATAATCCGGGAGTAAGACAGAATGCGATTCGATTGAGATTGTTTCCATTGTCTCTGTCTGGGGAAGCAACAATGTGGTTAAATGAGCTGGATCCGGATTCTATAACCAACTGGAGACAGTTGAAAGAGGCATTCCTAGAATGTTTCTTTCCATCCTCTAGGAGGGTACAGTTGAGGGACGAAATCAGTAACTTCAGGCAACTCCCGACTGAAGCATTGCATCAAACTTGGGAGAGATTCAAGAAGAAGATGGCATAATGTCCGAACCACAACATGACGGACTTGCACTTTATAGAGACTTTGTACTGAGCTTTTAACTCTGTAACAAAGCCAATTGTAGATAATGTTGTAGGTGGTTCGTTCATTAACATTTCTTTTCA
This sequence comes from Capsicum pubescens, assembly GCA_030864215.1. NCBI lineage: Eukaryota > Viridiplantae > Streptophyta > Magnoliopsida > Solanales > Solanaceae > Capsicum > Capsicum pubescens. The sequence goes on from CM061543.1 coordinate 86,442,942, forward strand.
AGATACTTCAAACATACTGAATAGAATGACCAAACAGAGTCGGGCTTGGCATACCAGGGATTTTGTGGTAGCTAGCCCAACTATTTTTGGTGGTATGACTGCGGAACAACGCGGAAGGGATAAGGAGCGAGACCAAGACATGGCCCACTTAAAGACTCAGATGGACGTGCTGACCAAGCACTTTCTCTCAGGCAAGACTAAAAAGGTTAAGGTAGTGGAATCTCAGTGCACTGTTACAATTGATGCAGATGAGGAGGAAAATTATGTTAATAATCAGGGGGGTTTCCAAGGCAATAGCCAAGGGAATCAAGGTTGGAACTTTTATGACAAGCCTGATTATAAAGATAGGGAGAAAGAAAACTGGAGAAGCAATAATGATAGGAGTGGTTTGTATGTTCCTCTTCGATGTTGGGATGTTGCACCAACTAGATCTGGCAAGATGTCCATGGAGGACATGATGGAAAAATTGTGGAAGGGAGTTGAGGCTACCAACTCGGGGGTAACCACTATGACGAGTGAATTCTCTACCCTGAGTCAATTGGTTAGTTCACACTCCACTTCTATCAAGCATTTGGAGTAGAAAATGAGCCAACTTTCCGCAACACTGAACCAAATAAAAAGTGGTACTTTACCTAGTGATATGATTCAGAATCCGTGGAATGATGGCTCATGTATGACAATTACCACTAGGAGTGGTAAGATCTTACCTGGCCCTTTTGTGGGCAAATCTGTAGATGGTGAGGTGGTTGTTGATGAATCTGAAGAAAGAAAACCAGTGGAGGCTGAGAAGCTGGATAGTTCTGTTGATGCTTCGGAAAATAAAAAGGAGAAGGAAGAGGAAGTGGTGTTGAAATCTATCCCTAGACCACTGCCTCCCTTTCCTTAACGATTGAACAAGAAGGATGATGATGCCAAATTCAGAAAATTCATGGCAATGCTCAAGCAATTGAAATAAATATGCCTCTGGTTGAATCACTTGAGAAAATGCTAGGATATGCAAAATTCTTAAAGGACCTTATGACTAAGAAACGAGCGGTGAGCTGTGAATTGGAGGAAGATCTCCACCTTTGTAGCACTATTTCTACAAGGACCTTAGTATAGAAGAAGCTAGACCCAGGTGCAGTCACTATTCCCTGCACAATTGGGACTATGGAATTCACCAAAGCATTATGTGATCTAGGAGCAAGTGTTAATTTGATGCCATTGACTAGTTATAGTAAGTTGGGTCTGGGAAATCCCACACCCACCAACACGAGACTCGTGACAGCGGATAGGTCAGTAAAGCGACCTGTTGGCATTCTGTATGATGTGTTGGTGAAGGTGTCCAACTTTATATTACCTGAAGACTTCGTCATTCTGGATTTAGAGGTGGACTTTGAGGTGCCCATAATCTTGGGTCGACCTTTTCTCGCAACCGAAAGTGTGCTAATTGATTTGAGAGCGAATGAGCTCTTATTCAGGATAAACGATAAAGTGGTAAGGTTTGATATAGGAAAATCAATGAAGCAACATGAATATATAAGTGTGTTCTCAGTAATAGATGTGTATTATGAGGATGAACAGGAGGTGCCCATAGCTGAGCAACTTGTTATCGAACCTTTAGTTGCGGTCATGATGAATTATGATAGTGAAGGCATTGGGGATTATGAAGAGACCATTTGTGCCTTGAAAGTCATGGGTTCAGATCCTTATGATCCTAAAAATCTATACCTTGACCTGGCTAATTGACCAACGCCACCAGCTAATCCATCTATTGAGGAGCCTCCGGTGGTGGAATTAAAGAAATTGCCAGGGCACTTACGGTACGTGTTTTTGGCCAATGGGAACAACTACCTATTATTATTGTAGCTTATTTGAGTGAACAACAGGTGAATGCACTTATTTCAGTTCTTCAGAAGCACAAGAGAGCTATAGGGTGGACCATCGCAGATATTATTAGCATTCCCCCGGGCATCTGCACGTATAAAATTCAGCTTGAGGAGGATTTTATTCCAACCATAGAGCATCAGTGTCGTCTTAATCCACCAATGCAAGAGGTGGTTAAGAAGGATATTATTAAATGGTTGGATGCAGGAGTAGTTTACCCTATTTCTGATAGCAAGTGGATGAGCCCAGTTCAATGCGTACCCAAAAAGGGGGTATGCCGGTGGTTTCTAATGAAAAAAATGAGTTGATTCCACTTAGGCCTGTAACTGGGTGGAGATTTTTCATGGACTACCACAAGATGAATTCTTGGACTCTGAAAGACCACTTTCCAATGCCCTTTATGGACCAAATGCTTGATCGATTAGCTGGCAAGGGGTGGTATTGCTTCTTGGATGGTTATTCTAGATACAACCAAATATGTACTACTCCTGAAAATTAGGAGAAGACGACGTTCACATACCCATATGGCACCTTTGAATTTAAAAGGATGCCATTTGGGCTATGTAATGCACCCGCCACTTTTCAACGGTGTATGATGTCTATCTTTTCTAACATGGAGGAGGACACCATAGAGGTATTCAAGGATGATTTCTCTGTGGTGGGTGATTCATTTGAGAAGTGTTTGAAAAATCTAAATGTAGCCTTGCAAAGATGTGTTGAATTTAATTTGGTGCTTAACTGGGAAAAATCACATTTTATGGTCAAGGAGAGCATAGTTCTCGGCCATAAAATTTCTGAAAAGGGGATAGAAGTTGATCGAGCAAAGGTGGAAGTTATTGATAAAATACCACCTCCTATTTCAGTGAAAGGAGTGCGTAGTTTTCTTGGACATGCTGGCTTTTATCAGAGATTTATAAAAGACTTCTCAAAGATTGCAAATCCACTTTGCAAACTTTTGGAGAAGGTGGTGAAATTTTCCTTCGATGACGAGTGCTTGAAGGCATTTGAATGCCTTAAAAAGAAGCTGATTGAGGCCCCTATTATTATTGCACCTGACTGGACAAAACCATTTGAGATCATATGTGATGCAAGTGGTGTTACCCTTGGAGCTGTATTGGGGTAAAAGAGGGACAAACTGTTTCATCCGATATATTACGCCAACAAAGCACTGAATGGAGTGCAAAAGAATTACACCATCACTGAATAGGAACTTCTGGCTATAGTGTATGCTTTCGAGAAGTTCAAAGCTTATCTTCTTGGGACTAAAGTAGTGGTCCACACCTACCATGCTGCCTTGAAGTTTTTGATGGCTAAGAAAGATACTAAACCAAGGCTGATTAGATGGGTATTGCTGCTGTAAGAATTTGACTTTGAGGTCAAGGATAGGAAAGGTTGTGAAAACCAGGTTGTAGATCATCTGTATAGAATATAAGGTGAACAAGAAAGTAGTGATGAAGTAAAGATAAATGATGCATTCCCTGATGAGGAGATCCTGGTTTCCGCTATGGAAAAATTACCTTGGTATACGGATCATGCAAATTATGTTGTGAGTGAGGTCATCCCAAAAAACCTTTCTTTCCATTAAAGAAAGAAGTTCTTGCATGATGTCACGCATTACTTCTGGGATGAGCCATATCTTTTTTGGTGATATGCAGACAATATTATAAGGAGATATGTGTCAGAAGTGGATGTATTGTGCATATTGGAAGCATGTCATGCTTTCCCAGTCGGGGGTTACCACGCAGGTGACTGAATGGCTAGGAAGGCATTGTAAAGTGGCTATTATTGGCCAACATTGTTCAAGGATGCCCACAAGTTTATGCTAAAATGTGACCAATGCCAGAGGCAGGGTTCAATCTCTAAGAGACATGAGATTTCCTTGACTAAGATGCTTGAAGTGGAATTATTTGATGTCTGGGGCATTGATTTCATAGGTACTTTTGTGAGCTCGTACGGGATGAAGTATATTTTAGTTGATGTTGACTACGTCTCAAAATGGGTCGAAGTTGTGGCCTTGTCTAATAATGAAGGGAAGAGGGTTGTTGATTTCCTCAAGAAGAACATCTTCTCTTGCTTTGGAGTACCACGTACTATCATAAGCGATGGAGGATCTCATTTTTGCAACAAAATGTTTCGAGCAGCTTTGGCAAAATATGAGGTGAAACAGCACAAAGTGACTACTCCATACCACCCACAAACCAGTGGGCAAGTGGAGGTATCAAATCGTGAGATTAAACCCATCCTAGCCAAAACGGTGAATGCTAGTCGAAAAGATTGGTCTCAAAAGCTCGATGATGCCTTTTGGGAATATCGTACTGCTTTCAATACACCCATTGGAATGTCACTATTTCAGATGGTATATGGAAAATCTTTCCACCTACCAATAGAGCTGGAGCACAAGGCCTTATGGGCACTCAAAAAGTTGAATTTGAATTGGAAGGAAGCAGCAGAGCTGAGACTGGGGAAATTGAATGAGATGGATGAATTCTATCTCAGGGCCTATGAACGAGCAGATCTGTATAAAGAAATTATGAAAAAGTACCATGATTGGATAATAGAGAAATGAGAATTCTAAAAGGGTGACTTGGTGCTTCTGTTCAATTCCAGACTCAAATTGTTCCCAGGTAAGCTGAAATCTAAGTGGTCAGGATCTTTTAAAGTTAGTCAAGTCCACTCATCTGGAGTAGTGGAACTTGAAAACGAAGACGGCAGTACCTTTAAGGTAAATGGGCAATGTGTCAAGATTTACATTGGCCCGAAATAATCAGTAAAAAGTATCACCATTATCTGTCTCAATGAAGTCTAAAGTAATTGAGATACCTGAGTCATGCCGCGACGTTAAATCAAGAGCTACATAGGAGGCAACCCATGACCCCCGAGATTGATCCATTCCAAGTATACTCTAACCCTTAGTTTAGTTTTTCTTTGATTTTGAGTTGAGGGTGTAGGGTAGTCTATTGTTGTAACATATTTTGTGGTAACTAGGAGAAATACAAGTACAAAAAGCAGTTGACATGTTTTTGATTGATTTTTAAACACCTCTGCAATGTTTTTTTTGCAAAGACTGTGTGAATTACATTTACTTGTGACCATTGTGAATCTTGTTGTGGCATTAGTTCTAGCTGCTTTATGGGATCTAGGGTTAGGTCGTGATGAGGTACTAAATACTCAAGATTTAATAAGTGTTACTATTTCTTGATAATTCTGAGATTTTAATTAACGTTTGTTGGTTGCAAACAGTAGACACCCCTACTTTGATTTGCTTGATAAAGAAATCATATACAGTAGGAAGTGAATTATCAACAGAGACTCGAAAATACTTCGTTTAATAATCAGCGTTGTAACAAGGTTGGTTAACCTAAGGTAAAATCTGGAAAGTGAACAGAAATTCCCTAAGTCCAAGAGGATTAGGAAATTAGACGCTTAAATAGGTTGAGAGACATTTGAGCATATCATCGATAAAGATAGCTTGTTGTCCTAACCACCGTGAGAATCTTGAGTCACCTTTAGCATCTATCATGTATCGTAAGCCCTAGTGAACATAATTCTGGTTGTTTCATAAAATCTTGGTTACAAACATCAAAATTAAAGTGACAAATAATCATTTGTAAAACTTAAACCCCCATTTCAGGAAACGTTAAACTATCAGTCAATTAAATCACAAACGACTTGATTGCACACCATATTCCCTATGGGATTCGACCCTAATCTAGTTGGGATTTATATTGACAAAGATAGCTTATACCCATTCAAGAGTGTAGTTTGAGCATTATCAGAGGGTCGTGAAATAGAGTGGACAACCTACGAAGGATAAAATAACACTAAGTATGAATACTTAGCTAAAAGTTTCTAAGTATGGGACCCCTTAACAAGTTTTAAAAGGCTGAGTTAAGCTTAGAATTTTCCAGGGTCTTACAATATCTCCCCCTTGGGAACATTCATCCTCGAATGAGGCTGACTGAGCTGAGAATACTGATAGACTGAATTTAGATACAGTACATGCACAACTGTAACATGATTTCATGACTGACACTACTGATATGCTGAAATTTCATACTGAACATGCATATCTGATGCATGAGTACATGGATGGGATTGCTGATAAGCTGAGTCTCTTATACTGAATATGCACATCTGATGCATGAATATCTGAATAAAAGGACTCATAAATGTATGACTGGATATGCAATGGTAATTGATACCAAGTTTATAAAGAAAATATGAGCATGAAAACTAAGTAAGTTTAAAGAGAATCGTTACCTTGGGCTGAGTTTAAGTTTGCGGAGAAGAGGTGAGGATACTTGGTTTGAAAATCTGCTTCTACTTCCTAAGTAGCTCCCTCAACGAACTGATTCTGCCAAAGAACTTTCACTAGAGGGACTTTTTTGTTCCTCAGTCTATGAATCTGATGGTCAAGGATTTCGACTGGGATCTCTTCGTAAGAGAGACTGTTCTAAATATCTTGGCCCTCTATAGGGACTACAATTTCTGGGTCACCTATTCACTTCTTAAGAAAGGAGACATGAAAAACTTGATGCACTGAAGCTAAGTATGAAGGTAACTTAAGCTCGTAAGCAACTTTTCCAAAACGGCTTAGAATTTGGTAAGGACTGACATATCGGGGACTGAGCTTCCCCTTCTTGCCAAACCTTTTCACTTATTTTATAGGAGAGATTTTTAAATGCACATAATCACCAATCCCAAACTCGAGATCCTTTCTGTACACATCTGCGTACGATTTTCGTCGGCTCTGAGCTGTCTTAAGACTTTCCCTTATCTGTTGAACCTTCTCTAAGGTGTCAAACACCAAGTCAGGCCCTACCACTATGGACTCTCCCTCTTCAAACCAACCAATAGGAGATCTATATCTCCTCTCATAGAGTATCTCAAACGGAGCCATATGAATACTGGAATGATAGATGTTGTTAAATGCAAACTTAATCAAAGGTAAGTGGTTATCCCAACTACCTTTAAAATCTATCGTACACACTCACAGCTTATCCTCTAAAATCTGAATGGTCCTTTCTGCTTGACCATCTGTCTGAGGGTAAAAGGTTGTACTGAGGTGGACTTGTGTACCAAGACCCTTTTGAAAGGCTTTCTAGAAATGAGAGGTAAACTGGGTAACTCTATTTGAGATTATAGATAATGAAACTCCGTGTAATCAGACCAACACCCTGACATAGAGCTTGGCATAGTCCTCGGCTTAATAAGAGGTATGAACTAGTAGTAAATGAGCTGATTTGGTCATCCTATCTACAATGACTCATACTGAATCATGTTGACGACTAGTACGAGGCAAACCCATCACAAAATCCATGTTTACCTCTTCCCACTTCCAAGTGGAAATACAGAACCCCTGCATAGACCCACTGGGTTTCTTATGCTCAATCTTAACCTGCTGACATGTAGAGCACTTAGCTACAAACTCTGTGATGTCTCTCTTTATCCCACTCTACCAATAGATCTCCCATAAATCATGATACATTTTAGTTGCACCTGGATGAATAGAGTAACGCGCACCATGCGCTTCTACAAGAATCCACTGTCTTAGGTCATCTACACCTGGCAGACATAACCGACCCTAACAACGCAATACACCATCTCCCCCATAGGAGAAAACTTCTATCTTCTGATCTTTGACTGATTCTTTCAACTTAACTAGGCTGGGATCCCTATCCTTCTTTTCCATCACTTCAGAAACCAAGGATGATTCTGAACTACTCTGCACCCATACACTACCTTCTACTGAATCGACTAAGCAGACACCTAGTTGAGCAAGCTGATGAACTTCCTGAGCTAACTTTTTCTTACAATTTTCCATATGAGCAACACTACCCATAGACATCCTACTAAGAGCATCAGCCACTACATTCTCTTTACCCAGATAATACAGGACTCTCATGTCATAATCTTTTGACAACTCCAAATACCTTCTCTGACGGAGGTTTAGGTATTTCTGAGAGAACACATACTGCATGCTCTTGTGGTCAGTGAACACATCAATGTACACTCCATACAAATAGTGCCTCCAAATCTTTAAGGAAAATACTACTGCTGCCAACTCAAGATCATGAGTAGGATAGTTCTTTTCATGGGTTTTGAGCTGTCTAGAGACGTAGGCTATGACCTTACCTCTATGCATTAAAACACACCCCAAACAAACCCTGAAAGCGTCACAATATACCACAAATTCGTCTGAACTATCTGGTAGAGTCAAAACTAGGGTTGTAGTGAGTCGATTCTTCAACTCCTGAAAACTCTTCTCACAAGAATCTGACCACTGAAATTTGACCTTCTTCTAAGTCAATCTTTACATAGGGGATGCAATAGACAAAAATTCCTCAATAAACCATTGGTAATAGCCAGCTAAACCCAAGATACTCTAGATATCTGATAGAGAGATAGGTCTGGGCCAGTTTCTCACTACTTCGGTCTTTTGGGGATCAACCCTAATTCCATTATCAGAAATGATATGGCCGAGGAAATCTGCTAAACTTAGACAAAATTTGTACTTACTAAATTTGGTGAATAGCTAATGGTTTCTATGAGTATGCATACTATTCTCAGATGATCTGTATGATCATGCTCACTGCGGGAGTAAACAAAGATATCATCTATGAAGACTATGACGAACAGGTCCAAGTACTGCTTGAACACACGGTTCATCAAGTCCATGAAAGCTACTGGGGTGGTAAGACCAAATGACATGACTAAGAATTCAAAATGACCTTAACAAGTTCTGATAGTTGTCTTTGAAATGTCACATTCTCTAACTCTGAGCTAATGATAGCTTGATCTAAGGTGTATCTTAGAAAAGTAACTGGCACCCTGAAATTGGTCAAACAAGTCATCATTTCTGGGAAGTGGATACTTGTTCTTGACCGTGAGTTTATTTAGATGATGGTAGCCGATACACATTCTAAAGGAACCATCTTTATTACACACGAATAGAACCAGTGCACCCCACGAGGACATATTGGGTCCGATGAATCCCTTATCTAGGAGATTTTTCAACTGTTCTTTTAATTCTCTGAGTTCTGTTGGAGCCATCCTGTATGAAAGAATAAAGATGGGATGAGTATCTAGAAGAAGATCTATTCTAAAGTTTATTTTCCTTTCGAAAGGGACTCCAAGAAGATCTTCGAGAAACACATATGGGAATTCACATGCTACTGACACTGATTAAAGATTAGGGGTTTCTGAGTTAGAGTCTTGGACTCGAACGAGATAGTAAAAACATACCTTAGATATCATTTTCCCTGTGCTAAGGTAGGAAACAATCTGACCCCAAGTGCTGAAGTACTACCCCTCCACAGTAGGACGGGATTATTCAAAAACTAAAATTGGACAATTTTGTTTCTGCAGTCGACTGAGTCATATAGGAGTGAATCCAATCCATGATGAGAATGGCATCAAAATTGCTCATCTCTGATTTGACTAAGTCTGCTAAAGTGACTTTCTGAGATATCATAACTAGACAGTTCCTGTATACTCGTCGGGCAATGATAGATTTACCCACTAAGGTAAATACTGAGAAAGACTCTTCTAGAATTTTGGGATTTACTCCAAAGTCAATAGCTATATAAGGAATTACAAAATATAAAGAAGCTCCTGGATCTAGCAAAGCATAAACATGCAAATGGAAAACTTGTAACGTACCAGTGACCACATCAGGAGAACTTTCCTGATCCTGTCAGGACTGAAGTACATAGAGTCTGTTTGGGTATTGCCCATTGGTACCACTGGAATCAACACCCTGCTGATTCGGGCAACCAGACTGAACTGAGGGATGGTTATGCTTATTTTGCAAACCCACCTGAGGACACTGTCTGACTCTGTGGCCTAGCTTACCACATCTGAAACATACATCAATGATAGCTCTGCAGATACCCTGATGGTTTTTACCATACTTCTAATAGAGAGTATTTGTTCGGGTACTGCTAACACTACCCTGGGATTTAGGATCTGATTCCCTATCTCTATTGTCATCTCTGAATTTTGGCATGGGAGCACTGGATGAGAACAGAGCTTGGACTAAATATTTTAGACAGAATTGAGAACGATTAACACCCTCTGACTTAGGCTGGGTGAAGTTGAAACTACCTATTATAGCTTGTTTGGTCTCCCTCTCATTCTTTTTATTATTAGCCTCATCTGTTGGCTGAGCATGGACCATGATCTTGGATATGTCCATTTTCTTAATCAACATTGTATCCTACACTCCTCGACCATACTACTAAGCATAATGGACACAAACTTACTCATCTTAAATCTGCTATCTACAACCACATGAGGAGCGTATCTAGCTAATTGAGTAAACTTGATAGAATACTCTTGTATCATCATGTTGCCCTTCTTCAAAATTATAAACTCCAAAATCTTCACTTCCCTCAACTCTAGCGGGAAGAACCTATCCAGAAAATCAATAGCAAACTCCTCTCATTCTATGTGCCCTGCATCTGCGACCCTCTCTGCTTTCCACTGTTTGAACCATGAGTGAGCCACATCCTTCAACTAATATGCAGCTAACTCAGCACTATAACTATCTATCACCCCCTATAATATCAACCTTCTACACCTGATCAAGAAATTCTTATGGGTTCTCATCTGACTTTGACCCGGTAAATGATGGAGGGTTCATTCGGGTGAAGTTTTAAATCCTGGCTACACCAGTATTTGCCACTAGGTTAGCCAGAATGGCAGCTGGCATTCATGATAGGCTGCCATAGAATGAGCTAGGGTGGTGAAAATTGCTCTGAATATAGCGAAGGAGACATGTTCGTCCAGGAGATCTGCCTAAACGGGTTGAGGTACAGACTGATTTCTGGTTCTTCTTTCGTTAGCCTTTTTAGGAGGCATGTTCTGTAAACAAAAAGGAGAGAATGAATTAGACTAAGAGTTTAACTTGAGCTTATGCTCACTCGCACGACATGAATACTGAAAGAAGGGAAACTTTTCTAAAACATCTCATAGCCTCTTTTCCATAAGTGTGGCGTGCTATACATTTATGCACAAGACTCTACTAGATATGGCTTTCAGATTTCCTAGGACTCTATTGAACCTTAGGATCTGATACGAAGTTTGTAATGCCCCAAATCTGTACCGCAGATGTTACACAGTTCTCATAATCCCGAGGGACCACAAGCTAAACCATGACTGGTACCTGCTGCAATAACTAAATAATAATACTATAATTATATGGAAATTAGGCAGAATACTTTCCATAAGGTTCAAACCTATAAATAAATTTTGAGTATGGTACATTAATACCAAAACTGAACATTTGTCTATAAATACTCTAGTCTGAAAAACCTCTACTGTCTGAACAAGGAGTTGATGGGATAAGTCCCCAAATAACTCCGACTACTGAAATAAAATGAGTACTGAACTACTGGAATAATAAATTTATCCTTGGACTATGAGGACTCACCATTAAGTCTGTTGTTGATGGATCGAGCTGCTAAGTATGATCGGGAGCCCATGCGTCTGAACCTATGATATATGATATCATAGCGCAAAAGAAAGGTATGCATTAGTACTTTGAATATACTTGTATGGTAAGTGAGGTAGGCTGAGATGCATGGGTTCATATGCATGAACAATACTGACTGAATAACATGAGTATAACTGAATGAGATTACATGCATGAATACGAAAGTTGTAACTGAGATTATGATAACACTGGATACTGAGTTTTGAATTACTGATTTACTAATATCTGAGTTTACTGATACTGTATAATTGATAGCTGAAAAAATATATCTAACAATCCTGATTCTATGGAACTGTGCTGAGTTTTGTACTGAACTAAGTGACTGTACCTGACAGTCCTGATTCTGTAGAAATAAACTGAGTTCTATACTGAGACTGGAACTGAAATTGAGACTGTGGGAGGTAATCATCTAACCGACATACCCTTTTTTTAATAGATTAGGGTCCAACCTGTAACCCTAGTTGGAAGGGTATTAGTACCATTCCTAGGTAAAAATAAGTTTTGAGTTAACTCTCTCTGACAGAAAGCTCTTTTATCAACCCTTACTGGCAGGAAAACTCGTATGAGATGAATTAACCCTAGTCTGGCAGGAAGATATCTCAACCTGTGTTGGCTATGTAGTTCTATAACGCAAGGATTGCTACTAAGGGTCAAAACCTCTACTGGCAGGAATGCCCCCATCCCTAGGTTCGCTCGGTGCTGAATCCTACTCCCAACTAAATAGATACTGAAATGATTCCTAGTTCATCCTAGGCTTGACTGAACTATTACAAATTATACTATCTAACTTAACTGAACTGAATTCACTAAGTTCCATTGACTGTCAGAATACTACTAAATTCTGCTAAATAACTAAATTTACTGTGGTTTGAACTAAATACTAAACTGGACTATACTGATACTGAGTCTACTGAGTTTTTCTTGAGTTTTATAACTGACTGAGAGTACTACTAATTATGATATAACTGTGATTATTCTGTAACTAACACTGGCTCTAGGTAAATAGCTAAATTATCGGGTATTAAATACCCCCAGGACTCGATCGCATGAATAGTAAGTCATCAAATGACCTTGCATAGCATAGAAATGCACACTTATTCATAATGCATCTATAGAGGCATTTTATCAAACATTTGAATGGCATGAACTAGTATACATGCTAACATGATATAATCTCACTATTTAATTCATATGAATAACTCATCAAACACTTGAAAGGCATTGTATATGCACATATTACTAATCAACACATAAGCATCACAATTTCAAGGCTTTAACATGAATTCACATGGTACTGCATACATAATAATTGTTTTTACATAAATCTTGCTGCACTTAATCATGGAATAGAAACCCAATAAACATTATAATCATGAATATAATCAAACCCAACATGAAATTCATGAAATCAATACACTTAGAGTTTTAACTATAGTTTATGGGACTCCAAGGGTGGAAAGTACCCTTGGATGAACACTTGACATACCTTAACAATTAAATTCTAAAAGATTGATGGTAAGTTCTTGATCCTTGAATTGAATTTGAAATCTCCTAGGGTTTGTTCTTGAGAGAAACTTGTGAAGAATGAATAGTTTTTTCTCTTAGAAGGGTTTAATTTCATGTTTTGAGGCTGATAGACGTGGAAAGAAGACCCAATTACCCATAAAGACACGGCTTTTTAATGACTGAAAACTGACCTAGCGATGCACAGATCGACGCACCGCGTTGTTGGCATCAACGTGATGGCCAACTCACGGCATTGAGTCCCCGTCGGTTCATTAGAATTTGCACTGGGAGTTGAGAAAAATATCCATTGATGCGATGGGCGATGTGGCGCATCGAGATCACGTTGATCCACTAGTTTGAGCTTTCAAATGTGATCTAAACAAAGTTTGAAAAATCTAAAACTTGTCCAAAAAATCAGGTGCAGAAGGTTATAGATATTATGGGGGTGACTACTAGTGAGAGTGCAGAGTTGGCCATATATCTGTTATAGGATGTGGCTCACTCATGGTTCAAACAGTGGAAAGCAGAGAGGGCTGCAGATGCAGGGCCCATAGAATGGGGGAAGTTTGCTATTGTTTTTCTGGATAGGTTCTTCCTGCTAGAGTTGAGTTAAGCAAAGGTTTTAGTGTTTATTAATCTGAAGCAAAGCAACATGACAGTACAAGAGACATCTGTCAAGTTTACTCAGTTAGCCAGATATGCCCCCTCATGTGGTAGCAGATACCAGATCTAAGATGAGTAAGTTTGTGTCTGGTATGTCTAATAATATGTTAAAGGAGTGTAGCAACATAATGTTAATTAAGGATATAGACATATCCAGGCTCATGGTCTATGCTCATTAGATAGAGGATGCTAAGAATAAAGAGAAGGAGAGGGAGAGCAAGAGAGCTAAAATAGGTAGCTTCAACTTTACTCAGCCTAAGTCAGAAGGTGGGAATCATTCTCAATTCTGCCCAAAATCTTCAGTTCCAGCTTCGTCTTTAGCCAGTTCTCCAGTGCCAAAATTCAAAGATGGTAATTGAGATAGGGCATCAGGCCCAAAACCCCAGGGTAGTATTAGCAGTGTCTGAACAAATCCTCTCTTCCAGAACTATGGAAGAAACCATCAGGGTATTTGCAGAGTTGGCAGTGATGTATGTTTCGGATATGGCAAGCCAGGCCATAAGGTCAGACAGTGTCCTCAGGTGGGTTCGCAGAGTCAGCATAATCTTCCCCCAGCTCAGTCCGATCGCTCGAATCATCAGGGTGCCACTTCCACTGCCACCAGTGGGCAACGCCCAAACATACTCTGGGCACTTTAGTCCCGACAGGATCAGGAGAGTTCTCCTAATATTGTCACTGGTATGTTAAAAGTTTATCATTTGTATGTTTATGCTTTGCTAGATCCAGGAGCTTCTTTGTCCTTTGTAACTCCTTATATAGTTGTTGACTCTAGAGTCAGTCCCAAAATTCTAGCAGAGCCTTTCTAGTCTCTACCCTAATGGGTAAATCTATCATAGCCTAGCGGGTATACAGGAACTATCCGGTTATGGTATCTCAGAAAGTCACTTCAGCAGACTTAGTAGAATTAGAGATGACATATTTTGATGTCATTCTCGGCATGGATCAACTTTATTCATGTTATGCCTCAGTTGACTACATAAATAGAATTGTCCAATTTTAGTTTTCGAATAAACCTATCCTGGGGTGGAGGGGTAGTACTTCAGCACTTAGGGGTCAGCTTGTCTCCTACTTTAGGGCAAGGAGAATGATATGTAAGTTATATGTCTACCATATCGTTCAAGTCTAAGACTCTAGTTCAGAAACCCTTAATCTTGAATCAGTGTCAGTAGCATTTGAATTCCCTGATATATTTCTCGAAGATCTTCCCAGAGTTCCTCCCAAAAGGGAAATTGACTTCAGAATTGACCTTCTTCCAGATACCTCACCCATCTCTATTCTTCCATACAGAATGTCTCCAGTATAACTCAAAAAGTTAAAAGAAAAATTGAAAGATCTCCCAGATAAGGGATTTATCAGACCCAACATTTCCCCATGGAGTGCCCCAGTTCTATTCGTGCATAAGAAAGATAGTTCTCTTAGAATGTGCATTGACTACCATCATCTAAATAAAGTCACAATCAAGAACAAGTATCCCCTTCATAGAATCAATGACTTGTTTGACCAAATTTAGAGTGCCAGTTACTTTTCTAAGATAGACCTCAGATCATGCTATCATCAACTCAGAGTCAGAGAATGTGACATTCTAAAAATTGCTTTCAGAACTCGGTATGGTCACTTCGAATTCTTAGTCATGTCCTTTGGTCTTACTAATGCCCCAACTGCTTTCATAGACATGATGAACCGTGTGTTCAAGCAGTACTTGGACATGTTCTTCATAGTCTTCATAGATGACATTTTTGTCTACTTCCGTTGTGAACATGATCATGCAGACCATCTCAGAATAGTATTACAGACTCTCAAAAAACATCAGTTGTTCGCCAAATTCAGTAAGTGAAAATTTTGCCTAACGTCAGTAGCTTTTCTTGGCCATATAATTTCCAGTGATGGCATTAGAGTTGATCCCCAAAAAATCAAAGCAGTGAGAAACTGGCCCAGACCCATCTTTCCATTAGATATCAAAATTTTCTTGGGCTTGGCTGGATATTACCGATGGTTTGTAGAGGGGATTTCATCTATTGCATCCCCTATGTCCAGATTGACTTAGAAGAAAGTCAAATTCCAGTGGTTAGATTCTTGTGAGAAGAGTTTTCAGAAGTTAAAGACCCGACTCACTACAGCTTCAATTTTGACTCTACCAGATGGTTCAGATGGGTTTATGGTATATTGTGATTCCTATAGAGTTGATTTCGGGTATGTTTTGATGTAGAGAGGTAAGGTCATAGTCTGTGATCTAGACAACTTAAGCCTCATAAGAAGAACTACCCCACTCATGATCTTGAGTTAGCAGCTGTAGTATTTGCTTTAAATATTTGGAGGCACTATTTGTATAGGGTACATGGTAATGTGTTCACAGACCATAAGAGCCTCCAGCATGTGTTCTCTCAGAAAGACCTAAACCTCCATTAGAGAAGGTGGTTGGAGGTGTTGAAAGACTATGACACGAGTGTTTTGTATCATCCAGGCAAGGCCAATGTAGTGGTTTTTTCTCTCAGTAAGATGTCCATGGGTAGTAATGCTCATGTGGAGAATGATAAAAAAAAGTTAGTTCAGGAAGTTCATCAGCTTGCCCGACTAGGTGTCCGCCTAGTCGATTGTGCAGAAGGTAGTGTATGGGTGTAGAGTAGTTCAGAATTATCTCTGGTTTTCGAGGAAAAGGAAAATTAGGATAGGGATCCCAGTTTAGTTAAGTTTAAGGGAACAGTTAGAGATTAGAAGATAGAGGTTTTCTCCCAAGGAGGATGGTGCATTGCGTTGCCAGGGTCCACTATGTGTGCTAGGTGTAGATGACTTGAGGCAGCGGATTCTTGCAGAAGCAAATAGTACACACTACTTTATTCATCCAGGGGACACTAAGATGTACCGCGACTTGTGGGAAGTTTATTGGTGGTGTGAGATAAAGAGAGATATTACAGAGTTTGTAGCTAAATGCTCAATATGTCAATAGGTTAAGATTAAACATCAGAAGCCTAGTGGGTCCATACGGGAGTTCAGTTTTCCCACATGGAAATGGGAAGAAGTGAACATGGACTTTGTGATGGGTTTGCCTATTACTCGTCTTCAGTATGATTTAGTTTTGGTCATTGTAGACAGGTTGAACAAATCAGCTCATTTCCTACCGGTCCATACCTCTTATTCAAGCGAGGATAATGCCAAGCTCTATTTTAGAGAGTTGGTCAGATTGCATGGAGTTCCATTATCCATCATCTCAAATAGAAGTATGCAGTTCACCTTTTATTTTTGGAAAGCCTTCCAAAAGGGTCTTGGTACCCAAGTTCACCTCAGTACAGCCTTTCATCCTCAGACAGATGATCAAGCAGAACGAACCATTTAGACTTTGGAAGATATTCTAAGGGTGTATGACATTATCTTTAAGGGTATTTGGGATGACCACTTACCTTTGATTTAGTTCACATATAACAACAGTTACCATTCTAGTATTCAGATGGCTCCGTTTGAGGCGCTCTATGAGAGAAGATGTAGATCTCCTATTGGTTGGTTTAAAGTGGGTAGGGCCACAGTGGTGGGGCCTGACTTGGTATTTGATACCTTAGAACAAGTTCAGTTGGTCAGGGAAAGGCTTAAGACAGCTTAGAGCAGACAGAAATCGTATACCGATATGCACAGATAGGATCTTGAGTTTGAGATTGGTGACTATATGTATTTAAAAATCTCTCCTATGAAAGGAGTGAAGAGGTTTGGCAAGAAGGGGAAGCTCAGTTCTCGATATGTCGGACTTACCAAATTCTTAGCCATTTCGGAAAGGTAGCTTACGAGATTGAGTTGCCTTCAGACATAGCTTCAGTGCAGCCAGTGTTTCATGTTTCCTTGCTAAAGAAATGTATAGGTGACCCAACAATTGTAGTCCCTATAGAGGGTATAGTTGTTCAGAACAGCCTCTTTTTTTAGAAAATTCCAGTCGAAATCCTTAATTATCAGATTTGCAGACTAAGGAAGAAAGAAGTCCCTCTAGTCAAAGTTCTTTGGCGAAATAAGTCTATTGAGGTAGCTACTTGGGAAACAAAAGAAGATCTGCGGACCAATTATCCTCACCTCTTCTCCACAAACTCAAACTCAGCTCAAGGTAATAATTTTTCTTAAATTTACTTAGTTTTATGTTCAGATGTTGTTACCAACTTGGTATGAAGTAACGTTGCATACTCAGTCATGCATTCATGAATCAGTTCAATCATGTACTCATGCATCAGATATGCATATTCATTAGACAAACTCAGCTTATTAGTAATATCAATTATGAAATCATGCATCAGTTATGCATGTTCAGTACGATAATTCAGTATATCAGTAGTCTCAGCTATGAAATCATGCTTTAGTTGTGCATGTCTAGTCTGTATTTTTAGTCTATCAATTCTCTCATCTTAGTCAGTCTCATTCAAGGACGAATATTCCCAAGGGGGAGATATTATAAGACTCCGCAAAATCCTAAGCTTAATTCAGTCCTTTAAAGTTTGTTAAGGAGTCCCAGACTCAGAAAGTTTTAGCTAAGTATTCATACTTAGAGTTATTTTAGCCTTCATAGTTAGCGATCTTATTTTACAAGCCATACAACCTTTAAATATCAATTTTTTGGTTGATCGATGATTAGGAATATCAGTAGGTGTCCCTGGGAAAGTTTCGGGTTTTTCGTACCTCATTTGAGGCACATTTGGGAGTCCAAACCAGTGTATCGACGTGATCTCACCGCGTCGCCTATCATGTCGATGAATATTTTCCCCCAGCTCCCAGTGTAATTTCTAGTGAACGAACGTGGACTTGATGCGGCGCATCGACCATCGCGTTGATCCCATCTATGCAGCGCATCAGTCTATGTATCGCTAGGCCAGTTTTTAGTCATAAAAAAGCCATGTCCTTAGGGGTTATAGGGTCATTTTCCCACATCTATCAGCCCTCAAAACATGAGATTTAGCCACTTTAGAGGTAAAATCCATTCACTATTCTCAAAATTACTCAAGAACAAAACCCTAGGGCTTCTAATTCAAGGTTCAATATTCAAGAACTCACCATCAACCTTCATAAATTCAAGTACTCAGGTATGTGAAGTGTTCCTCCAAGGGTTCCTTTCACCCTTGGAGTCCAAGAAACTCTTTTAAACTTCAAGTAGATTGTTTTCATGATTTCTATGATTGGATTTAAGTGTATTCATGATTATAATGTTAATTGGGTTTCCAATCCATGGTCTATTACAAGTTTCATGTGGAATTGATTATTATGTGTGTAGTATCATGTGAATTCATGTTAAAGCCATTGAATTTATGAATTTGGGACTTTATTTTATGATGCCTACATGTTGTTTTAGTATCATTTGCATAGTTGTGGTCCCCAAGTGTTTGTTAAAATGCTCATGCGAGTTAAATGGGGAAGAATTCATGGCATGCTAATATATGTGTAAACTTATACCTTATAGGCGTCTGATAAAATGTCTCTATGGATGAGTTATGAACCAGTGCACAATGTTATGCTTTTCAAGTTTACTCTATGCTTTACTTTTTATGCTATCGAGTCCTGGGGGTATTCAATACCCAAAAATTTAGCTCTTCACATAGAGCTACAGTAGTTACAGAATAGTCTCAGTAGTGTTACGAACAGTAGTATTCAGTAATTAGTCTCAGTTCAGTATTCAGTTTAGAATTCAGTGAACTCAGTCAGTTAATCACGTTCAGTAGCACTCCATTGGTTAGCGAATCCCGATAAACTCAGTTTAGTTCAGTTAGATAGTACGATCAGTAATAATTAAGTTAAGCCTAGTATGGACTAGAAATAAGTTCAGTGTCTTTTCAGTTGGGAGTAGTATTCAGCACCGAGAGAACCCAGGGATGGGGGCATTCCTTCCAGTATAGGGTTTGATCCTTAGTAGCAATCCCTGTGTTAAGAACTACATAGCAAGCGCAAGTTGAGATATCTTCCTGCCAAACTAGAGTTGATACATCTCATACGAGTTTTCCTGCCAGTGAGGGTTAATAAAAGAGCTTTCTGTTAGAGAGGGTTAACTCACAGCTTGTTTTTACCTATGGCATGGTACTGATACCCTTCCAACTGGGGTTACAGGTTGGACCCCAATCCATTCAGAGAGGGGCATGTTGGTTAGATGATTACCTCCCATAGTTACAATTTTAATTTCAATTTTAATTTCAGTCTCAGTATAGAACTCAGTTTAGTTTTACAAAATTAGGATTGTCAGAAACAGTCACCCAGTTATCAATCAAGACTGTCAGAAACAGTCACTCAGTTATCAGTATTATAGTATCAGTAAACTCATATATTAGTTAATCAGTATTCAGAACTCAGTAACTAGTGTTAACATGATCTCAGTTATAATTTATGTATTCATGCATATTCTCTATTGAGTTATGTCCATGTTACTCAGTCAGTTATTTTTCATGCATATGAACCCATGCATATCATCCTACCTCACTTAGTATACCAGTACATTTAAAGTATTGATGCATACTTTTTTTTTGTTCTATAATGTCTTATATCATAGGTTCAGATGCACGGGCTCCTGACCATACTTAGCATCCCAGCCTATCAGTAGCAGACTTAGTGGTGAGTACTCATAGTTCAAGGATAGAATAATATTTTAGTATTTCAGTATAGTTTTTAGTAGTCGGAGTTAGTTGGGGGCTTGTCCCATCAACTCTAAATTCAGATAGTTAGAGACTTTCAGACTAGAGTATTTCAAACAGATGTTTCAGTATTCAGATTTTAGTACTCTGTATTTGTTTTAGTTATGAACCTTATGTCATTTACAGCCTTTACTTCCGTATTTATTTCAGTTATATTATTATTATAGTGTTACTATTATTCAGTGCTTACAGTAGGTACCATTCATGGGTTAGCTAGGGGTCCTTCGGGGTCGCTAGCACAGTGTAGCGTCCGGGATACAGACTCGGGGCGTTATACTAAATTAGCCCATTTTATACATATCAAGACTTCAGATACCATGGAGGAATATGAAAGAATGTATATCTTTAAGTTAGTGAGGCTTTATGGGATACCCTTGTCTATTATTTCATATAGAGACACGTAGTTCACCTTACAGTTTTGGCAGTCTTTCTAGAAGGTCCTTAGTATAAAAATTTAGCTTAGTACTGGTTTTCATTCGTAGACCGATGGTCAAGCTGAATGCAAAATTCAGATATGTTAAGGGTATGTGTTTTAGACTTAAAAGGAATTTGGGATGACCATCTACCTTTGATTAAGTTTACTTATATCAATAGTTACCGTGCTAGCATTCAGATGGCTCCATTTGAGGCGTTGTATGGGTGTAGGTGTAGATCACCAATAGGATGGTTTGAGGTTGGTGAAGCAACTTTGATTGGACCAGACTCTATTCTTAAAGCTATGGAAAATGTTTAGTTGATTCGTGAGAGATTAAAAATTGCTTAGAGCCATCAAAAATTGTATGTTGATGTAAGAAGAAGAGAGATCAAGTTTGAAGTGGGTGATTGGGTATTCTTGAAGGTGTTTTCTATGAAGGGAATAATGAGATTTTGAAAGAAAGGGAAGTTGAGTCCGCAATATATTGTTCTGTATGAGATAGTAAAGCGTATAGGAGAGGTAGCTTACGAATTAAACCTTCCATCGGGGTTAGCTGCAGTTCACCCAGTGTTTCACATTTCAATCGTTAAGAAGTGCATTGGAGATCTATCCTTAGTAGTTACCCTAGAGAGTATTGGGGTCAAGGATAACTTGACATATAAGGAGATTCCTATGAAGATACTTGATAGACAGTCCAAAGGTTAGGGAATAAGGAAGTAGCATCAGTAAAGGTTATTTGGAGAAACCAATTAGTAGAAGGATCCACTTGGAAAGCTGAAGCAGACATGATAACCAAGTATCCTCATCTGTTTCTTCCAACTCAGTTTCTCCCAGAGGAAAATATCTATTCTCAGCCAAAACTCTTTCTCTTTAAGTCTGTTTAAGTATTCTTAAATCGCGTATTATGTTGTGAGTAATTGTATTCTTGTGGTGGATGTAAGCTTCGTTATAGGTTTGGTGTAATATGTTGATTCTTTTCCAAATCCTAGATGAATCACATTCAAAGATGAATATTTCCAAGGGGGAGATATTATAATACCCAGTGTCTGAAAGCCACTATCCAACATACGACCCATTTCCTTGAGTCGTACATACTTCATACGAGTCGTATATAGTGATTCATACCCATGTTAGTATGGGTGATGTGAGTTTTATTCAAGTTACAAGTTGACCCTAGAAGTCAACAATAATGGTACGAGTCATATGAAGGAAAGTCGTGAGTTCCTAGTGTAGGCTCCCTAAGGTTCTATCCAAGATACAATTGGTTGTTTCCAAGTCATATAGACAAGTAAGAGTCATATGTTACAACTTATATGTTGACCAATGTATACCATCTATAATTTTTCCAAGCTTACGAGTTGATAGTCCTAGTCGTACCCTCAACATATGAGTCATATGGTTAACTCGTGAAGACTGACGATCAATTTTTGTGAAGTCTGTTAAAGGGATTTTTGGTCTTTTTTCTTTTTTATAACTCCAACCCATGACCTATAACCCCCAAAGAGGCATTATTTTCCTCTATTCCTCAATCAATTAACAACATTATCTCTCCTACCATCTTCAAGAACATCAAGATTAGGGTTCCTCACATAAATTCGTCTTCCACGTCCCAGGGTTCAAACTCTCTTCACAAGTTAAGAAATTTCAGGTATGTGGGTTTATGAATAAGGTTATTCTTTCATCCTTATGCCCAAAGTGCATGATTTTGAGTTTGAATTTACTTTTTTTGAATTAGGTTTTATACCCAAATAACCATATTTCTTGAAATATGACACTATTATGTAATTAAAAGCATTAAGTGCATCAAGGTTTCCATATATCCATGTTTTGACTCATAAGATTTAAATTGTGATTTGAATTTCATTGTCTTGACTGATATATTGTTGAAAGATTTCAAAATGATTATTTAGCATGATGTTTTGTTATGAATTTCTATGAACTAAAGCGTGAATTCCAAGTCCTAAGTACAAGTACTGAGTTTACACAAAGTTTATGCTCTTAAGTTCCATTGCTATATTTTAAAAGATGATTTAAATAAAAGCTTGATTTTTTTATCTAAAGATAAGATATGTAATCCACAACTGTTTATCTTAATTATGATTTAAAGTAAAGATAAGCATAACTGGTTTTCATTTTTTAAAACATTATGCTATTTTAAGGTAGATTTCTTAAGTACAAGCATATAAGTATTTTGGGAGTAGTATTTAGCACCGAGAAGGGAATGCGAATGAACGTATCCTAAATTCTCGGAAACCTTGAGCCACCATAGGTTAAGTTTTTTCTCAATATGGATGAAGTTCAGTGATCAGTTAAGTTAAGGTTATATTCTGATTTCAAAGGTAGAACAGCTTTCCCTAACGTGGGTATGACGTTGGACTCCATGAGAACTCACATAATTTATGTCGGTTAGAAGAATCTCCCATAAGAAAGAATAAAAGTAAATACTTTAGAAACTAAGTGTTATGGCTCACTAAGTTCACTAATATGCATTATTATTCATGTTTTATGATCGTACATTCCTTTATTGTATTTAATCTCAAGGTGAGTCATTTACGCTTAGCAAGCATCATTTGAAAATTTACATATCTATTTAGTTATTATTTTACTTATGCATTCACCCCCACATACTCGGTACATTCCATAGGTACTGACCCATATATATATATATATATATATATATATATATATATATATATATATATATATATATATATATATATATATATATATATATATATATATATATATATATGTGCAACATTATCTTATAATGTAGTTTCTGGTGGTCGTTTCTAGCAGTATGATTAACTGCGGGCATCATCACCTATATCTCGACTTTTGGTTAGTCCTCATAGTACAAGGACCCAAATTATCAGACTTTTTTTTAGTAATGCATGTGTTTTAATTATTTGATTTTTATTTATGTTTGGGTCAGCCAGAGTCTATCTTATTGCTCTCTAGTCAGTAGTAGAGGCTTGTCAGACTGTGTATATTTTAAGATTAAAGAATTTGCTTACGATGTCCAAGTTAAAGATTTTCATTAAGTTATGAATGTGTATACCTTCAGTTTCTATATATGTTAATTCACTTTTCATGTGGGTTTCAAGTTATATAGATATCATGGGTTAACTTAGGGCTATTCATAGTCTTAAGTACTGTGTGATGTCCAGGGGGTACTTCTAGGGTGTTAC
The DNA here is from genome assembly GCA_030864215.1 of Capsicum pubescens. Taxonomy (NCBI): domain Eukaryota; kingdom Viridiplantae; phylum Streptophyta; class Magnoliopsida; order Solanales; family Solanaceae; genus Capsicum; species Capsicum pubescens. The sequence continues at coordinate 86,466,720 of CM061543.1, forward strand.
AAGGAATTAATATGGTGATCATAATCTTTGGTAGTGATAGTATCGATGAGTTTGATGAGATGGTTAATGCTCTTATTGGCAGAGGTTCTTATTCTTATACACCAAAGAGGTTGGACCTTGATTTGAAGAATAGAGAAAATCCACCAGCTCGACCATTTATTAAGGATCCATCTGGCCTGGAATTAAAGGCCCTCATTTCTCATTTACTTAAGCATTTTGGGGGCCAACAGTACCTTTCTGGTTATAATTCCTATAGATTTATTAGATACACAGGTTAAGGCCTTGATATCAATATTACAGAGGTTTAAACGGGCCATTGGTTGGAATATTGTGGATATTATCAGAATTCCAATCAACATTTGCACTCATAAGATTCAAATGGAACCAGAGTGTGTACCCAGCATTGAGCATTAGTGTCATGTGAATACACCTATGCAAGAGGTGGTGAATAAATAGATCATCAATTGGTTAGATGTAGGTGTGGTTTACCCTATTGCCAACAGTAAGTCGGTGAGCACGATTCAGTATGTGCCAAAGAAAGGTGGAATCACTTTGGTCCCTAATAAGAAGAATAAGTTAGCACCCATGATACTAGTTATGGGATGGAGAGTTAGTATGGATTATACGATGCTGAATACTTAAACGCAGAAGGATCACTTTCCTATGTCATTCATGGATGAGTTGTTAGACCGTCTAGAAGGTAGAGAATGGTATTGTTTACTTGATGGTTATTTGGGGTATAATCAGATTTATATTGGCCCCAAAGACCAAGAGAAAACCAATTTCACATGTCCATATGGTACGTTTGCATTCAAAATGATTCCTTGTAGACTTAGTAATGCTCCTGCCACCTTTAAATGTTATATGATGTCAATTTTTTCTTATATTGTGGAGGATACTATGGAGGTCTTTATCGGTGATTTCTCATTTGTTTGTGACTCTTTTGATGAATATTTGGCCCACTTGTCTAATACACTTCAGAGATGTGAGAAGTGAAACTTGGTGTTGGATTAGGAGAAATGTTACTTCATAGTTAAAAAAGGGATAGTTTTAAGGCACAGATTTCAAAGAAGGGAATAGAAGTTGACAAGGTTAAAATTGAGGTGATTGAAAAATTGCCTCTACCAATTTCTGTGAAAGGTATTTAGAGATTCTTGTATCATGATGGGTTTTATAGGTGGATCATTAAGGACTTCTCTAAAATTAAAAATCCATTATGCAAGTTATTAGATAAGGAGGTGAAGTTTGTGCTTGATGATGCTCGTCTCAAGGCCTTTGAGTGCCTAAAAGAGAGGCTGATTTCTGCCTCTATCATCGTGTCTCCGAATTGGAATCTCTCACTTGATATGATGTGTGATACCAGTGGTGAGCTATTAGGAGTTATCCTAAGTCAAAGATGTGAGAAAATACTTAATTCCAACTACTATTCCAAGAAAGTACTCAACCCCGCATAGAAATATTATACAATCACTGAGCAAGAGTTACATGTAGGGGTGTTTTCTTTTGAGAATTTCTGGTCCTATTTGATTGGGATCAAAGTCATTGTGCATATTGATCATATATCTCTGAGGTAACTTATGGCAAAGAAATATGCAAATCCTAGGTTGATTTTATAGGTACTATTGCTATAAGAGTTTGACTTTGAGGATAAAGATTGAAAGGGTATAGAAAATCAGGTTGCAAACCATCTATCTCACTTAGAAAAGGAGGTGATTCTTAAATTAGGGGATGAGCTTGATATTGATAATACTTTTCTAGATGAGCATGTCTAGACAACTTCACAAGACTTTATCTCATTATTTGCTATTTTTTCCAATTGTTTCTGAAGTGATCTCGTATTGAAAGACGTTATTTCAGCAATGAAAATGATTTATGTATGACGTATGAAGGTTTTTCTGGGATAAGCCTTAACTATTTTGTGTGTGTATGTATGGTGTCACTCAGAGGTGTATTTTTGAAGTTGAGATGATAGGCATTCTTGAGGCCTATAACTTGTCTCCTGCTGGGGTCACCATGGTGGTATTCACACGGCTCACAAGATTCTACAGTATGCTTACTATTATACAACTATTTATAAGGATACACATGATTATGCTAGGGCCTGTGACCAATGCTAGAGGCAAGGAAATATCCTGCAAAAGAATGAGCTCCTTATGACAACCATTCTTTATCTAGAGTTGTTTGATGTGAGGGAAATTAACTTCATGGGTCCATTTGTGAGTTTGAAAGTCATGAAGTACATTTTGGTGGTAGTTGACTATTTTTCTAAGTGGGTGGATGCAGTTGTGCTTCTCAATAATGAGGATTGCATTGTCATAACATTTTTGAAGAAGAACATATTCTCTCAATGTGCTACTCCACATGCTATCACTAGTAATGGTGGTCCTATTTATTCAATCATCTATTTAAGGTCCTACTTAAGTAGTTTGGGATGAAATATAAGGTGGAAATACCGGACCATCTGTAGACAAGTAGATTGGTTGAGGTCTCTAATTGTGAGGTCAAGTCTATTTTGGCAAAGACTGTGAATGCTAACAAAACTAGTTGGTTAAGAAAGCTAGATGATTCACATTAGGCCTACCGTACAACTTACAAAACTCCCATAGGTTCCTCCCCATATTAGCATGTGTACGGTGTGGCATGTCACTTGTTATTTAACTTGAGCACAAGGCACTATAGGCATTGAAGAAGCTGAATTTTGAGTGGAGTGATGTTGCAAATGTGAGGATGGCTAAGATGAATGAGTTAGAGAAATTCCATATCCGTACTTATGATAAATCTACCTTATATAAGGATAAAATAATGTTGTACCACAACAAGAAGATTGAGAAAAGAGTATTCTAACCTGGTTATATGGTCTTGTTGTATAATTCGAGACTTCACTTGTTTCATAGCAAGTTGAAGTCTAGGTGGTTTGGATCATTCACTGTGGTTAGAGTATTTCCATATGGTTAAATAGAGCTAAAATGATATGGAGATGCCCTATTCAAGGTCAATGGGCATCTTGTTATGTATTATATGGGAAGTATGGAGGAGTCGAAGGTTTGTGAGGATGTAAACCTTGCTGAAGTATGAGTAACCAAGGTTGAGTCATGTCAGGATGTTAAATCAGGAGCTGTATGAGAGGTAAACTATGGCCTTGTTGGTGAAGTCTGAGTATCCAACATAGTCATATCGTGCCGCAATGTTAAATTAAGCATTGCTTGGGAGGCAACCCAAGGTGTTAGTGAGAATAACCTAGAGAATGAAAAAAATTGCAAAATTTCAAACAAGTCCAGGTAAGTAGACCTATAACCCTACTTACAAGGTCATAGGTCCAATCCACGACATGTAAGTTGAAGTCGTGGGTATTAGAAGAATTTTTGGTCTCATAAGTTATACTTACAGACCCCACTTACGATCTCATAAGTACAACCTATGACCCTGAATATTGGGGTCGTACAAATTAGAGAGAAATAGGGTGCATGACCAACCTAGGACCCCTACTTACGGGGGACATAGGTATTAACTAAGACCTGAAAGTAGGGGCCGTAAGTGGGTCGAAATGTTTGGGTCAGAATTTTTGAAATATGGGTTGGGCCCGTGTGACCCAACTCGATCTGACACCCCCTATGCTATAAAACCCTAGAAATCAACCCTTTAACCCCCACCTCTTTAAATTCAAACTTTTCTCTTCCCTTAAAACTCTCCAACTTCTTTCAACAACTATAAAAGGCAAAACCTACTATTTCTCTCATCACTTGGACGGAATTCTCACAAAATTAGGGCTAAATTGAAGTTGTTCATCTCCTACTTCCAAACTCTTCAATTCAGGTACAACTTCTTGGCTCCAACTTGGTAAAAAACTTGTTCTTTATAATTGATCTTGAGATAATCCTGAAATTGTTAAATTCTCATGGTTCTTGAAATTTGTGTAGCTCAGACTGGTAAAATTTAATTTGTTGCATGATATTTGGTCTGGAAAACTTGTGATCACATGATAATTGGAAGTATAAGTTGAATAATGATAGGAAATCCAGATATACCTATGAAAATTGACTTGTTGCATGTTGCAGTATTTGAAATTGGTCTAAAAAATAGAAATTATTACTGTGTGGGATGAAAATTTTTTGGGAAGATCTAACTTACTCTAGATGGGTACTTACGAAGCTACTTATGAGCTCGTAAGTAGTACCTATAAGCCTATAGGTGGCCTCATAGGTATCAGACTTGAATCCTTAAAGCTTCAAGTCTTTGTCTGGTACCTACGATGGTGATCTACGACCCTCGTAGGTACTACTTATTGCCAATAGGTAGGGGTCATAGGTAACCCCAGCCGTGGTTAGTTAATTTTCCTCTAAAATTTTGTTCTGGTAGTATGTTTCAATAACTAAAAGCTCCTTTTTCAGGTACAATGGCACCCAAGGCTTCTAAAAAAAAGGGAGTTCAGTCTAAGTTGCACGATGAGTCTCTTAAGCAGAGTGGTTCCATTGAGGAGTATCCTATGAGCTCAAATAGTATGAGCTCTAAGTTGGGTTCTAAGTTGGATTCTCAGCCTGCACCACCACAGGTAGGGCCACAGACTTTACCAGAATGCTTTGTCCAGACTAGGCCCAGTTGAAGTCCACCCCAACTTCACCAACACACTCTTCATATTCTTATGAGAGAGAGGATGATTCAGTTGTTAGTTCTAATCAGAAGGTTGAGTCAGATTTAGGTTCTGGAGAGGATAAGGATGAACACAGCTCCTAATCTGAGGAGAGGTCAGTATCTGTATCCAGTTTAGCTGAGAGTGAGTCTATATTAGGTTCAACTATACCCAGTCTGATAAAGGTACTGCTGCAGCTCAAGTACCATAGGAGATCTCATCATCTCCAGCCTGTGTACTCAGTCCACTGCTTAGGGTAATTAGGCTACATCTTCAGCACTTACTGCTCAGAATTCAGACTCTACACTTGTCTCTGCAGTTCCCATAGCTCATATTCATCTGAGATGGGTATGGAGGGCATGCAAAAGCTTTATAACAGATACAACTTTATCACTGAGCAAGGTCGACCACGATATGATTTTGCAGGGGAGGTCGGGATTGAGTTAGCTAATTTAATATGAGCTCCAGCCCTGCATGCTTCATTTGAAAGATATAGACTTAGGTGGATGACCCGCCTTTTAGTTCATATAGTTCGGTGATTGTCAGGGAGTTCTATGCTTCCTATGTATTATCAGTATACTTGGTTTCCTAAGACGAGGGTAGAGGAGTTGACTAGCCCTAGATGACTCACACATTAGTCAGAGGGGTTAGGGTTAATATTTCTGAGGAAATAGTCAGACGGATGTTGTTTGAGCCAGAGTATGTTGGGCCAGCCACCATAGTTGAGTTTGACTACCATATGAGGATAGTGTAGAGTAGGAGCATGATAAGGGATGTCGAGTATAGATCAAAAATAGTGGACTTGGCTAGATGGGTATCCAAGTAGATAGCAGAGCTAGGTTCTGATGCCCCTAGGGCTGAGGGGAAGGGTGAGATCAAGAAGGCGGTGTTGCACTTTGCAGTAAAGTTCTGGTGGAAAATGGTGAGACATCTATTGAGTCCGACATTACGGACAATATTCTAACCTTGAATAAAGCAGTGTTGATTTCCATCTTGATAGCTAGTTATGATATTAATTTGCTCAATGGATCCAAACTGAGATACACGAGAGAGTATTCAATGAGTTCACCACCTTTTCCTTCCCATGTTTGATACAAAAATTATGTGATGCAGGTGGGGTGCCACCTATCCCAGAGATAGATCAGCGAATTGAGGTATCCCACATGGAAGATATTGGCATGATTAAGTATGCGGCCAACTCAATCTTGTTACATCAAATACATCCACCTTCTTCTTTTGGTATGACCTATTTTGAGGGCCTTTATTTCTGCTAATCTTGTTGAGAGGTCGAGTGTGAGCATTGATATAGACATAGGCAGTTAGAGATTTGAGCCCACTACTAATCCAGGTGGTGAGGGGGCTATAGAAATATCCGCACGAGCCTCGACTTCTACTTCAGCACCATCCAAGGCTTCTACTTTGCCCTTCGCCCAATAGTTGTTGAGTTTGTTAATGTGCCACTTTACACTTGGACTGTATGATCTGAAACATATTCATCTTTAGTTTTACTTATTCTACCAAAAAAAGAGCTTTCAGAAACTAAGTGTAGTAACTTGCCAAGCTTATCAGATTATGTTTGTTATTCATATTTTATGATATTTCATCTTTCAGTTTATTTCAGTCTCTTGGTGATTCTACTTGCACTTAGCACGCATGTTTTAATATTATGCATTGATTCACTTTTACTTATTGCATTCACCCCCACTTACTCAGTATATTCCAGAAGTACTGACCACATATACGTCTGTGTGGATATATTATTTCATAATGTAGGTACCAGTTGTAGCCCACACATCATAATCAGACAGTTCACAGCTTCCAACCCACAGGTAATGAGTTCTTTTGATTTGAGGACTCGAGTCAACTATAGTTCTGACATCATTTTTATTCAGTCCTATTGATTAAGTATATCTAGGGGTCATGTCCCGACTACCCATAGTCAGTATGAGTAGAGGCATCATAGACAGTTAGCGACAGTTAATGTATTTAATTTTAGTTTTGTTTTGTATAACCAAAGTATAAATGTTTTAAACGGTTTTAGTTTGAACATGTCAACTAAAGACATCTCTTTCTCTTATTACTTCCATTTTATTCAGTTGCTCACAAGTTATACTAGTATCATGGATTAGCTTAGGATCACTTATGATTCTTAGCATCGTGTGATGTCCATGGGGTAGTCTCGGGGTGTTACATACACGTATTCTGATTTCCTTCATATTGACTGCTTTCTTAGAAGTTGCAGACGCTAAGAACCCGGATGTATTCAATACTAACTTAAGATAGAGGTTGATATTAGGTAACGAAGATCACAACAGTAATTTAAAGTTATCAACCTTCATCTAATTAACTTGAGATTGAGAAGAGATAATTAATCTGGGATCCAGGACAAAGGTTAGTAATGCAACACTTTGAGTCCGAGAGGAGATAAGTGAAATTCACCAAAAGGTGTAGAGAGACGGTTGGTGATACATAACTTGTTAGATTCTGCATATAAGGCACCAAGATAGTTTGATGAACATGGTAAGTCTGCGGAGTTATGAAGTCAGGGGTGACGCAATCCTAGTAGTCTTCTTATATGTATCTCAACCTAAAGTGTTCAAGCTTTTGTTACTACTACTGTTCTGCACTTTTCCAACTACATTATCAAGTTCTTGATAGAGATTCATCCTATTCCTTATGGGTTCGACCCAAACCTTTGTTGGATTTTATATTTGATCAGCGACTGCGTTATACTTTTTAGGGGGTATAATTTGGGTGACATCAATATACTATCACAATGATGATTACTTTGTGGTCCTCTTTCACAGCATTAAAGACGGGAATGAGGTACTATACTTAGGCACTTACATGATCAATAATCGACCATTAGTAGTAAAGTCGTGGGCAACTAGTTTTAATTTCCTCAATAAGGTATTGAAACTCATCCCAATATGGGTCCAGCTTTTGTACTTACATTTGAACTACTGGAGTAGGCAAGCCTTGAGTAAAATTGGAAGTTTTCTTAGAAATCCACTGTATGTTGATAGTTCATGACAAATACTGAACACATCTCTTATGAAAGCATTCTAGTCAAAATAGATGTTACTGTCCCGGTTCCAAGGTCTGTCAAAGTGTATGATATTAATGATTGGGTGTTCAAACCAACTATAGAATATGATTGGATTCTATTATACTATTTTGAATGCCTGCATCTTGGGCACAATTGCAAGCCTTCCATTAAGGAAATTGAGGAGGAGAGGCTACCAAAGCAACCTCAATAATTACAGAGATAATAGGATGCGCATGGATGGCTAAGCCAGGTCAGGTAAATTCCACAAGAACTGCAGGAGAGGCTACCACACAAATTGCAAGGTAGACTGGAGAACACAAAAATCAAGAAGCAGAATATAACAAAGGTAGTGAGTGAAATGCAGTGAAAGAAAAATCAATTAACATGTCAGCAAGGAACTTGAATGAGCCTAAAAAGGTACCCACTACTAATGGATTTGATGTATTATTAGAGGAAAACATAGTTTATAAAATAAGGTATAGCTCAGGTTTTTCCATTATTCCTCCGCCAAATATACTTGTATATTAGTGACATGGAATACGAGAGGAATAAATAAAATATAAAAGCATAAAGAATCAAAAGTTTTCCTTATAATAAAGTTACTTTACTAGATATTACAGAGCATACAGATACTCAAATCCATGTTGATAATGTCATAATAAATCTTACTAGTAATTGAAGCCGGTGCCACAACTATGACACATACAGTAGAGACAGAATCGGGATAATCTAGGACCCAAGGAGAATTTCCTTCACTCTTTTGAATATGCACACACAGTTTATTTAAAGAGAGGTAACTAGTACAGATACTACTACTAAGTTTGAGTTTGTTGCAATCTATGGATTACATACTATACTTGATTGAGCACTCATGTGGCGTGAACTTAAGAGGATACTTGGACAGACCTCCAAACTATGGTGTTGATGGGTGATTTTAAACACTTTACTCACAACTGATAATATAACCTCCCCAATGCAATAATTAAAATTAGTGATTTCAATAATTTTTTGGAAACTACAGAAAATGCTAAAATTAGAACTATGGGTATGCAATATACGTGGACAAATAGTCATATTCACAGTAAGATTGATTGGGCTCTTGGAAATATAAGCTGGATGTAATGTTTTCCTCATGTACCAACTGAAATATTGGTTCCAAGATTCATAGATCACACTCCACTTGCCATCACTATTGAACCATCACCACCTGACCATAGAAAACCATTTAGATTTTGTCAATGCACTAGCAGGGCATGCTGATTTTTTGAAAGTAGCGAAGGCAGTGCGGATAAGACATGAGCAGGGCCAACATATGACACATGTTTGGCAGAGATTGAAGAATGTTAAGACCGGGATAAAGAAACTTAATATGCAAGAATTTACGAATATTGATAAGAATATAGTTGATATTAGGTCAAGGATACCAAAAATTCAATCTTTGATGGTAGAGTATTTTTTTCAACTAAACTATATAAAGATGAGAGGGAAGCCAAGAAGAGCTTATAGAGGTAGAGTGTAGTGGAAGAAAGTGTCTTAAAATAGAAAGTAAGAGTTCATTGACTCAAAGTTTGGGACTCAAATACCAAGTATTTCTTTACCTCCATAAAATCAAGACAGAGTCAAAACTATATTTAGATAGATAGCAATGAGAATGTGTTACACAGAAAGTCAATAGTAGAGGCTGAGGTGGTACAGTTCTATAAAAATCTCTTAGGCTCAGCTGCCCCATCATTACTTGATACAGATCCTTAAGTGATGCCCACAGGACCCCTACCAGATAGAAATTAGCAGCTTGGACTTATTGTGATGTCACCAAGGAAGAAGTATGGCTAGCATTATAGGACATATATGATATAAAAGACCTAGGTTGCGATGGCCTAAATGCAGTTAAGAATCTAGGAGAATTATTAGAGTATAAGTTAACTGCTGCATAAGTTAACAAGGAAGTTTAGAATTTCTTCAACACTGTCATTATGTATAAATCTATGACCTGCAAAATTGTGACCTTGATCCCAAAGATAAGGAATCCTTCAACTTTCAAAGAGTATAACCCATCTAATGTTACACTACACTATACAAATTGATCTCAAATATTTTAACCAAGAGGATGTAGATGCTAATGAAAGTGTTAATAAACCATAATTAAGTAGCTTTTGTGCTAAAAAGGCTAATATCTAACAATATCATCTTAGGAAATGATCTAGTAAAAGGGTATGTAAGAAAGAATATATACCCTAGGTCTATGATTAAGGTGGACCTATAGAAAGAATATGACTCAGTGGAATGGCCTTTTCTGGAGCAGGTATTACATGCCTTACTTTTCCCAACTAAGTTTATAGAGTGGATAATGGCTTTTGTCAAGAGTGTTCCATACTCCATCTTGTTGAATTGTGTTCCAATGCAGTCATTTAGTGCTGAAAATGGGTTAAGCAGAGGGATCCTCTCTCACCTTACCTTTTTGTTTTTGTCATAGAGTACTTTAGTAGAATGTTGAGGAAACTAGATATAGTAAATGACTCTAACTATCACCCTAAGTGTGCTAAGTTGAAACTAGTACAATTAGGCTTTACAGACGATTTATTTTTGCTCTCAAGAGGGAATAAGGAATCAATTAAGCTAGTGGTTGACTTCTTCAATAGGTTCTCAAAAGTGTCAGGGCTTGTTTCTAATTCACATAAGAGTTGTATTTTTTAGGGGGGGAGGGGGTCTTTACAGTTTGTCAAGGGAATATTTTGAATATGTTAGGTCTCACCAAAGAAGATCTTTCTTTTAAATACTTGGGAGTACCCTCTTAGTAAAAAAAAAGATATCCATAGTACATTGTCAGCCTCTTTTGGATAAGATAGTAGGTTGGATCACTTCTTGGGCTGGTAAGATCCTCTCCTACGCAGGTAGAGTGAAACTTATTAGGAGTGTTCTTTTAACCATACAAAACTATTAGGCCCAAATATTTGTGGTACCAAAGAATGTCTATTGTAGTATGTAAAAGGTACTTATGGATATGCAAAACAGGGATGAGCAAGAAAGCTCATTGCTTATGAGCTTGGGAATAATTATGTTTACCACTGACTTCTGGCGATTTAGATCTTGTTGATATTGAGGTTTCGAACAAGGCTGCAGATGAAAAACAATTAGAGAATCTCAAACACTAGAAGGACAATATATGGGTAAAATGGTTCCATTTCTATTACATCAAACATTCACTAATTTGGGAGGTGAAACAAAACATGATTCTTGCTTTTTAAGAAAAATTTTCAATAATAAAAAACATTTGAGACTGCTAGATATGAAACAAGAATTTTCAATAATAAAAAACATTTGAGACTGCTAGATATGACTATGTACAAGCATTTGAATATGGAAAACTTCCCTATATAATAGCTATACAAGGTAATGTAGGAAACATGTCGATTGTATATGTGATCGATTGGCTAAAGAGGCATAACTAATACACTGGAATGCACTTTTGTAGTGGAGGCCTAGAAACCATTAATCGTCTTTTTTTTGAATGTCCTTACTTTTCTGAGGTATGGAGAAAGATGTTGGAGTGGAAAGGTATTATTAGAAGCTCTGTGAACTGGGATAAAGAACTAAGGTGGATCAACACTTGGAAGGAAAGGTCCCAAAAATAATCTTTTTCGAATGGCAGCTGTTGGAAGTATATATCACATATGGAATGAGTGTAACTATAGAATCTTTCAACAATGAATGTGTAAGACTAATGATGGAGTTAAAACCATTGTCTAGGAGGTGTGCTATTAAAGCAGTATGTGGCCAATATGGAGAGACACATAAGATTAATGTACGTTTACTCTAGGTAGTATAGCCGATAGGATCTATAATATCTTAATGATGCATAATTCGAGGTTTTGGATATTAATTAATGTAAATCCTATCACATTTATTGTAATTCTTACACTTTGTAATAAAATTCTTTATTTACCAAAAAAAAAACAACTCCTTATTTTTCCTTCAACTATCTTTGAGATTGAAGGATACTTCATGAATCAACAATTATCTAATAATTTCAAGAACTACAACCTACTCATATATCCCCGGGTTTAAAATCACAATCATTCCCTTATTCAAGGATATTTCTACCTTCATACCACTTTTTTTATATCAATTTCATGTTCTTATGAATGAATTCTAACCTTGTTATAAAAATCCATACACCCTTGACTAAAATCCAAGGATTACACTTTGTTTTTACTACTTGGCACCTGAAATCAACCAAGGTCGAGTTAAATCCTCCACTATAATCAAAATCTAGTGATTCTAAGGATTAATCATCAAAAAACTAGCTAAATAAGTGGATTAACTTACCTCAACAAAGAAATTTGAGTGGAAACTGATGGAATTCACCCTTTTTTTCCTAAGTTGGTGTTGAATGAATTTGGAATAAAAATAACATTTTAATCCTAAAAACTACATTTAACTATGTATAGCCCGCTATAGCGAACTCGCTATAGCAGGATCTGCCCACTGTAGTGGGACTGACTATAGTTGACTCCTGTTATAGAAGAAAAATTCCCGCTCTAACAGGCTCATATAGAAGCCTTCCTCCTACTATAACGGACTAGGTAAGGTATAAAGTCTGCCAATCTCAGATTTTTACTAAGTTTGCAACTAACTTCTAGATTTTAGCATATCGAATGAACCCCTTTACGTCAAATACTATATCCGGAGTTCTAGTAATCCAAATCGAACTCCTTAACCTCTTAGATATCGCATTATTGTCTCAAATAATATAATCAATAACCTATTTATTACTCAATTTACCTAGACCACAATACACTTAGAATTTATCTAAGACTAGCCTAGCCTAAAGTTTTAAACGCTTCATTCTAGGAAAATATTAAACCAAATTTTAGCACAATAAGCTATACCATAATGATGAAAAGGGTCAGTACATATTGTATGAACAAAAGTTATTTTAATCATAATGAAATCATATTATAGTTGGAATTCAAATTCTATGAAGATCTAGTCATGCCACAACTCTTATAGAAAGAATAACTAATTACATAAAAATGATCCACAATGAAGTCAAAAACTACATTAAAAATCTCATAGGATTAAAATTCATTTCTTCACATTCTTATTGCAAAACTTATGAACGTACTATAAGAGGAAGGAACATTACATTTGTATATTTTTTTTAAAAACCACAATTATCTTCAAGAAGAAAGCAAATCATTAACCAATATTCAAAGCCTAAATGAAAATATCAACTGAGGAATATTAATTAATGAACCTCCTATTCATTTCCTACATTTTGATGATTTTTTGGAATTTTGAGCTTTCTAACAACTTCCCCCAAGTTATTTATAACTTGCTGGTACTGATAGTTTAGTTACCAAGTAGTTTATTTGGTATCTATATCCATTTACCTATTTTGGAGATTTTGAAGTTGAGAAAAGTGTCTTAGGTTAAAAAACTAGGTAAACCACAATGCTAATTTTGATGGTTCTGTTAGCTCATAGATACTGATGTAAGTCAAAAAGGACCCTTGGTCTGGGTATCGAGGATTTCGAACTCATTTGGGATATTGGGTGGATCTTGTTGAAAAACCTTGGATATAAGACCCATATTATGTAGAAATGACCTTGATAGAATTTCCATAATTCTATTACATTTGTATTATCAAATTTGATAGGGTACTAAAGTCTAATTGAATGTAGGGATTCTAAATGAATACTCGAGCATCTAGTCGTATTCTATTAGGACTTAGAAAATTTGGTTGGTTCCAAGTTGTTGGTACAATTGCTTAAGTGGCTTGTTGAATGCCTAATTGGTAGCCGCTTCAGTAGCTAAGTAGCCTCTTAGGAGAGGGCTAGACAGCTTGGTAAGGTTCTCTTAAGCATTGATGTGTCATGGTTTTATGAAACATTTGATGCTTAAGATAAGGAAAATATACAAGAACTTAAGTGTTCTTGGTAGGTATGATGTGTCTTTGTTATATTGTGCAGGAAAATAGGGTTCAGAGATAAAAAGGAGAAAAAATAATCTAAATTGACCAACGAACGAATTATGAAAAGAATCTATAGACCATGGAATCATCCATGAACCGTCAAACATGCTTGTAAATGAAGTTCTGAAGATAAAGACAAATTTCTGAATCCACAGATGGGGTCTAAGAATGTTGACTTAGCACATAACCCGTGCAATCATGTCATGAACAAGATGCTGCAGAAAATTAAGTTTTTGATTTCCACGACTCCAGTCTATCATATGATTGGTATTAGTGGAAAATTTTTAGATTTCCACGACTCCAGTATACAATTGGTAGACTGGATCAGTGAAAAAGTGTCTAATTTATATGACTCCATTTTGTGATTGGTGTAAACCTTTCGGCTTGTTTCTCCTACATTGTTTAGGATATGGTTTATTTTGTATATATAAATACTTATATAAGGTTTTATGCTTATTGGATGTTCTATTACATTATTTTAAGGTCCTAAGGCACATTCTTGGTCTTGGAATCATAAACATTGATTTTAGGGTATTAATTCAAAGTGAGATTTTGGAGTTTTTCATCTTATTATCGTAAGTTCACAATTATACTTTCTTATAAGAATTCTTCATTGTTCTTGCAATTATGAGTATCTAAACACCACAACTAGGTTTGTGGGAACCATGACGGATTAACGAAGTAGTGTTCAAAGTATAAGGTGATTCTACAAGGGTAGTCAGGAATGTATTGTTGCTTTTTTGATCTGATTATGTTTCAATGACTGCACAAATTAGAATTTGTCCTTTTTCTACCATGGACTATAGAAAGGGTAGCTGATTGAAATAGTGAATCAATAACAAGACTTGGAGTTATCTTCATTTAATTAACCTTGAGCCGGTAAATGGAAAGACTATATTAGGATCATAATAGGGGTCAATAATGCAACACTCAGAACACATTAACCTTGTTCTTGGGGATATTCATTTAAAAGGGGCATAACATAGTTAGTTAGATGATACATATAGTATCGATTTTGCATGCCGAAAATCATGAGAAATTACTGAAGTACAGAGAACCTATGGAGTTATGATTTTATCGGGGAACACACTCCTAGTGCATTTCTCATACTGCTTACACAACTCAAGTTTTGTTTAGATTGTTGTAGTTGAATTCTTTTTTTATCTTAAGCTGTGTGGACTAATTTGGACATGGAATCGAGGGATGGCCATGCCTAATTTTTGAACACTAACTTACTATGACTTGAGGGATGTTGTGATAGTTTAGTTTTCTAAATTCCACGAGTGGGCCACATAAAGGATTTTTAACTTAATTTCTGACCTATAGAATAAATTCACAATATGAGTATCGTTATTCCCATCTTTACATGTAAAATATTACCTTGAAAGTGTGCCAATGGTCGGAGGCTTCTCAAAAGGGAAAACCCCAGTGTAGAGCTTTCTTGCATTCTTTCAACAGCGTACTAGTTAGTTAGGACTTTGATTTATTATAGAATTAGTAGGATATTATGCAAGTTGTGGATGGATTATTGTGGATCTAATATTATTCTAGCATTTATTGACTTTACTAACCGATTAGAGAACTTTATGGGTAGAATTCGGCCCCGTTATTCCTTATGTTAGCCTATGATTATTCCTTAGGAATAGACTTAGTTTCTGTAATGCATTGGGATGAGATTGAGAAGACTTAGACTAGGTTTAAGTAGGTGCTTGTCTTATGTTGGGTTTTCAAGAGTAGTAGCGGACCTCACCACCCCTATTTAAGATAGGATGCTTAGAATGATGTCCCTTCAGACCGAATAATCACACAACAGCTTCCTTAGGATATTACCTATTTCTTTGTACTTATACATTATTATACACTTATTTAGCTTTTTTACCCCCTATAGAGTAGTATTTGGCCTTGAATCATATTTTCTAACTTAATAATTGGAATCATTTTCTACTTAAAAGAATTTGGCTGCCTAAATTGGAATAATGATTATATGGACTTGGGATGGGTTAAACTCTATAATATTGATACTATGTCTTGGGTAATGAGTTTTGGTGCTAGTCCAGCATATATATATACACATAATATACTGCTTATGAGTTTCAATTTGAGTTCGACATCTGGATACTGATTATTTTCTATGAGTTTTGATTCAAGTCTGACATCTATATATTGTTATCATTTATGAGTTTTGGTTAATTTATGAATTTTGATTAAAGTCTGGCATTTATTATCATTAGTATTATGGATCTACGATTGGAAATTCAATGGAGACGGGTAAGATTTATGGTTATGACTAGGGAAGAATATATGGTATGAATATCGCACATCTTGATTCATTTTACTTTCATTACTATTATATTTGATTCTTAATTTAGTATTACAATTAGCTTGTGTCCACCGTGCTTAGACTCGTTTGGGTTTATTTCTCATTAAGTATACCTTCTGGGCTTATGGAGGTCCAGTTAGGTTATATTAGGCTTTTATTTTAACTTTTGAGTTACTGATTTCCTATTTATCACATTTTCCTAGAATAGCCTATTTTTTATATTTCAACCCCTTTATTATTGACTTTAGTTTACATACTCATATTTTATTTATACTTTTACAATAATTGAGCTCACTCGGCCTGTGATGTCTTCTAAGTACCATGGTTTTGGTTCCCATACTACACTTTTGCATCTTTTTCATAATGCATATCTGAGTATGAGTCACCATATCCTTTAGTTGTTCTATTAATCAAAGATTAGGTGAGGTTTTACAGTTCGTAGTTGATCTCCCTCCTTCTATTATCTTGATAGTCTTATTTTGTATTCTGAGACTATGGTGTATTATTTGACACTGTTTAATACTCTTTTTGTTATAATGGCTTTTATACTGACCTTACCAGTTCTTGGGGGATTCATTCAGGTATTTTGTCCTCTCTTCCCTTCTTGTATAGCATGCATATATAAGGAACGACAAGTAACGACAAATGTGTGTGTATATATATACACACACAAACACACACACTATTTCAAAAACTGACTTTTTTTCTTAGTCTATTTTAAAAAGAATGACCCTTTTCTTTTTTGACAATACTTTAATTACAACTTTCTATATGACATGTTTAGGACCAAAATATTAAAGGACATTTTGGTATATTTGACATAACTTAAATTTAAGACCACAAGATCCAAAAGTCTTTTTCATTTTCTTAAACTCCATGCCAAGTCAAAATAAGCCATTCTGAAACCTCGGATGAAAATTTTGATGATTTCATTAAATTTGAAATGACGGATTTGGTAAGGTAGCATAGTTTATTTGCATACACGGGGTTCTAAATGATTTTTGAGTATCTGGTTGGAGTCTATTGGGTGTCAAGTTGCTTTTTCAGCCACTTAAGCGGCTTGTTAACTTCTTAAGCGTAGACACTTAAGTGGTTAAGCAACCATTTAAGTGGAGGCTGACCATCTTTGCAAGGGTTTCTTAAGTGTCCCTTTCATCGCTTAAACAGTTATTTGGCTGCTTAAGAAGTCATCGCTGGTGTTTACACACATACACATATATATATGTGTGCGTGTGTGTGTATGTATATTCTGGAGCTAGGATTAGTTTGAGGACATTGTTGTGATTACTTCCCCACCTTTATCCCGTAAGTTTTCAGTTAAATTTTATTTAAATTATAGATGAATTCTTATTTTACCTAAGCTTTGTGGACTGATTTGGACATGGAATCGAGTGCTGGTCATGTCAAATTTTTAAGCATTATCTCACTATAACTTGAGAGACACTGTGATGGTTTCAATTTCATAATTCCACAAGCAGAATCCACGAGGAATTTTTAGCTTGATTTCTGACCCGGGGCATAAATTCATAATATGCGTATCATTATTCCCATCTTGACATGTACAGTGTAATTTTGATACTGTGGCAGCGGTCTGAGGTTTTTTGGAAAAAAACCCCGTTGTAGAGATTTCTCGCGTGCTTTAGGCGGCATCCAGGTAAGCTAGGATTATTGTTCTCCTACACTTTACTTTCTTATGGTATTAGTATTATATTGTGATATTTATGGTTGGGTTCTTATGGCCCGGATATATCTTTAGCATTTATTGGCTTTATTAGTCGATTAGTTGCCTTTTCAAGTAGAATTCATCGTTGTTTACCCTTATATTAGACTACGATTATCCTTTAGTTCTAGTCTTAGTTTCATTAGTGCCTTGGGATGGAATTTAGAAGCCTTAGCCTAGGTTCTGGTGGGTGCTAGGCTTAGGTTGGATTTTTGGGACTAGTAGCATGCCCCACTGCCTTTTTAAGATAGAATGCTTAGAATAATGCCCCTTTAGGCCTAAATGATCATATAAATACTTCCTTAGGTAATTAGTTGGGTGTGGAATGACTTAGACATTGTTGTACGCTTATTCAGCTTTGTTACCCTGGGTAGAGCAATATTTGACTTTAAACCACATTTTCTAACTTAAGAATTGAATCTTGTTTCTTCTTAAAAGAATTTGGCTTCCTAAAATTAGACTTATGATTATATGGACTTGGAATGAGTTAAAACTCTAGGATATTACTACTAAGGCTTGGATTTTGAGTTCTAGTTCACGTCGGGGATAAATATATTGATTATTGCTTATGGTTTTGGTTTGAGTTCAACATCTGAATATAGATTATTACTTTCGAGTTCGGCATCTATTTTTGTTATTATTTATGAGTTTCGATTCAAGTCCGACATTTATAATCATTACTATTATGATCTAAAATAAAAAATTTGATGGAGATCGATAAAATTTATAAAATTTGATTGAGACCGATAGAATTTATAAAATTTGATGGAGACCAATAAAAATTATAATTATGACTGGGGGAGGAATACACGGTATACATATTGCGCATCTTGATTTGTTTTATTTTATTAGTATTATATTTGATCCTTACTTTAGTATTACCTTTTGATTATACTCGTCAAGCTTATGGATGATCGTTTGAGTTTATTTCTCTTTGTGTATGCCTTTTGGGATTATGGGGGTCCAATTAGGTTGTAACTAAGCTTTAATTTTTTCTTTTGAGTTACCGGTTTCCTATTTGTCGCATTTTCCTAGCATAGTCTATTATTTTTGTTTTTGACCCTTTTATTGACATTAGTTTACATACTCATTCTTTATTTATACTTTTACTATAATTAAGCTAAGTCAGTTATATGATGTCTACTAACTATTCATGATTTTAATACTCATACTAGAATTTTGCATCTTTTTCCTGATGCAAATTTGAGTACGAGTAACTTTCGTTGATGAGATCCTTGAATTATACTATTGATTAGAGATTGGGTGAGTTTTTAGAGTCCGCAGCTAATTCTTCTCCTATTGTTGTCTTGATAGTATTATTTTTTATATTTTGGGACTATGATGTATATTTGATATTGTCTAATACTTTTTTTGTTATTTTGTCTCTTGTACTGACCTTACCATGTCTTGAGGAATTCATTTCAGTATTTTGTCCTCTCTTCCCATCTTGTATGAACATATATATATATGTATGTATATATATATGTATCTATATATGTATGTATATATATGTATCTATATATGTATGTATATATATGCATGTATATATGTATGTATATATATGCATGTATATATGTATGTATATATATGCATGTATATATGTATGTATATATATATGTATTGATAGTCTTATTTTTTATATTTTGGGACTATGATGTATATTTGATATTGTCTAATACTTTTTTTGTTATTTTGTCTCTTGTACTAACCTTACCATGTCTTGAGGAATTCATTTCAGTATTTTGTCCTCTCTTCCCATCTTGTATGAATATATATATATATATATACATATATATATGTATGTATCTACATATATATACACACACACACACACACATCTACATCTACAATATATCAAAAGTGTAAAGACCCTTAGAAAAGTGATTCAAACTTTTTGCCCTTCATTACAGGTCTCTATTTTAGACAAAATCATCTTTTCACCTTTTTTCTCAAATTAATGTAAATATTTACTATAATAAATATAAATATATGATAATAAGTAAAAACTTCTAAATATATGGTTAAAATATATAATTAGCAAAAAGTTATTATTTTCCTTATATTTAGACATAATTATTTTTTTTCTCTAATATTTAGGAATTCTATTTGCAAAATAATATGCCACAAACATCACATGAAATAGAGTAGAGGTGGAAATCCTTGAATATTGGGAAAAGAACGACAATTCTTTTATGTAACAACCTATTTTTCTTGATAAAATATGTGAAATTTGTGAGTTTGTGTGATTTGACTGTTTTACCACTCCTGTAGTTGCATTATGATATTTCTAGGGTGTGGGGGTGATTGTCACAGTTTTTGATGTATTTTGGTACCATTTATGCGATATTGTAGTTTTTTATGGCTTCAAGAGCCTTATTTAAGACTTATGAGGATATATTTTGATCTGTGTGATAGATGATTAAACGGACTGTGCCAACAGATTCAGAGCATTGATTTAGGGGATTACATATTTGGTGTGATTTTACGACTTTTAAATCTCATTGCGACCCTCGATTTGGAAAATTGTGATTTCGAATTTCGAGGGTCAACTTTGTGAAAACGATGTTTTCTCAAAATATTGACTTCACCAATGCATCCAGAACATCAAATTTAGTGTGATTTCATAATTCGTTTGTGTATATCAGACTTTGAATGAATCCCGGACACCCCGCCGAAGTCCGGATTGGACTTTTTAAAAAAAATAGCCTTTCTTGAGCTGGTGCAGGTTTTCTGCACTATTAAAGCTGTTTTTGGGTCATTTTGCTCACTTTTTTCATCTTGCCTCTTGAAAGTTAAACGCTAAAATAGTGTGGGAGTTTAAAAGTGAAGCTTGTGGGAGCTTGGGAAGCTAGATTAACATTTATTTCTTGATTCTATTATGGATTTAAGGTAAGAATTCACCCTTTTCTTAGTAATTTCTTGATTAATTTCTCAAAACCTCAAAAATCATAGGGCTTGATTTTAAACCCCAATTTCACTCCTTTTCACTTGAATAATGTTTTTATCTTATAATTGCTAATTTTTCATCTATTTAACCTTCAAAACAACTCATATTCTTGATTTTAACTTAAATTTTAAAGATTTCACCCGATAAAGCTTAAAAATGATTTTTCTTCAATTTGAATCTCATTTTTTACTCAATTTTACTTGAATTTTCAGCTATAGGTTCCTAAAAATATAGAAAATATATTTTTAAAGTAAATTTATAATTTTACCCTTCTTTTTTTACAAACCCGTTCCGGGGTCCATTTGACCCCGATCAAAAGTAGTCTATATGGGTGTCGCTGGTGATGTTTTAACATGTAGATTCTATATTTGATGTTTTTAGTGGAGTTTGAGATCGTTCATTTAAAGTAAGGTCATGGGTTTGAAGTGTAGCGGATTGATTTCGGTATTCGAGGTAGGTTATGGCTTAACTCTTTCAGAATGGGCTGGATAGTAAATAATGGTACAAAATGCATGTTAAGGGTGGGAACTAATCATGAAAAATGGATATTTATTTGTTGTGCCAGTGAAAGGGTCTATATGTGATGTAATTGTTAAAATTGAGATATTATGTGATATGTGTGACCGTGTGGAGTGTTATGTGATATTGATAGCCTTAAATACATATGAATGATTATATTATATTATTAAAATGTTTAATGTGTTACTATTAGTGTATTGTAATTATATTCATAATTTATTGGCATATGAGACATATGGAAATTCATGGATGAAAAGAAAATAATGAGTAGATATTAGCTCACATAGTTGTGGAAATGTGTCATTGTGGTTGATTGTAGAAATATATCACGTGGTTATAACTGGAAATACTCATTGTGATTGATTGTGAGCATTACATCCTCATATCATACTCATTCATAAAATATTAGGACCACCATGGAGACACCTGAGTAACACTGGCAATACCTTTTTAAAACCCTCCTCGAGAGATGTGCCGGGGAGGAGATATTGCAACACCTTATAAAACCTTTTTTGAGGGATGTTCTAGAAAGGAAACATGATATATGTGAATTGTATATGGGTTGACAAATCCCCCATGGGTCCTGCATTGGGATGCTTGCCTCCGTAGGTGTATATGAGGATTGTGCGATGATCCCGAAGGTTGTGCGACGACCTCGAGCATCATCATCATCATATAAATTGCACTTACTTTATTGTATTTATATTATGTTTTATTGTCATATTGACTTGTCATCTATGTAATTGTTTTATCTTCTTTTACTTGTATTTGATGATCTTTTATATGCATGTTCCCCCTTATTCTACTTATATATGATATAATGCATATTTGTCTTCTATCTTGGTGTGATATAACAATAGTAATATATTAGAACTGCTAGTGCAAGAGATATGGTCTACCATTGTGGGATATTTTTTTATTGTAGGTGACGTGCCCTTAGTGTGTATTTTGTATGCTTTATTCACTACTTTACTTGGTCGGCCTATGATACCTAATGAGTACAAGTGAACCGTACTCATGCCTATTGCGCCCTTTCAGTGCAGGTCCTAGCTCGAGTACGCCTCATCTTGCTTGACTCGAGAAATCATTAGAGCATCCAAGGTAGAGGTTGGACATTCATGCGTTCGGAGGTCACTTCTATCTTTTTATAGTAGTTATGTCTTTATTAGTATTCAGAGATAGATATTATTCCTTTGTGGTTAATTTTTTAGCGTATTTGACATCGGGATTGTATTAGTAGTTGTTACAATATTAACACATGATTTTGGGAATGATTGGTATTTTGGATAAGTTCTTTCTGCATTGTTATGATTACTTGTATGGTTCATCTTATTTTAGAAGCCTTACCTTGGGGTATTTTTGTATTTTTCTCTTTTTGTATCAGTTTGGTGATAGGCTTACTTGTCAAGGTACGCCGCGACAAGTGCCATCATGACCCTCATTTTTGGGTCATGACAAATTAGTATCAGAGCAGCCAGGTTCATTGGTCTCAACAGTGTAAGAATGAGATGTCTAATAGAGTCTCGCGGATTGGTACGTAGACGTCCATATCTATCTTCGAGAGACAATAGGACATCTTTAGGAAACTTCCCTTATTTTATTCAATATCGTGCGATGTTCTTTCATATCTTGTGTTCTGAGTTAAGTTTCACTCTTTCTGCGTGGATGGTGTGGCTTATACTACATCTTATCAGTTGAGAGATGCAGCGAGAGATTGGTGGAGATCGTTTGTCAGTTGTAGACCCCGTTATTCTCCTAAGATGACTTGGGATTAGTTCATTGATGCTTTCCTATATAGGTTTAAGCCTTTTAATTTGAGAGACCATATGTGTAATGCCCAGAAAATGAGTCCTGAGACTCACACGATGCTCAAGACTAAGAGTAGTATCAAGCTAACCCTGTAAGCCTTCTACTAAATATGAAACTCATAATAGAGAAATATAAACATATAATCAATGCTGAAATGCCGAATTCTATCTGATCTAAACTAGAATTAACTGAACATAATATCTGAGAATACTTGACTTAAAAAAACTGGACAATCAACACTGGAAATCTAAGTTATAACTAACAATCTAACAAGCCTCTACTACTAACAACTAGAGAGCCACTGGGATAGACCCCCAGCTGACTCAATCTTACTGAAAATAACTGAACAAGCTACTTTAATAAACTAAAAGTCAGAATAACTGGGTCCCCGAACTATGAGGACTCACCAACAGTCAGAATGTAGATATAGATGCTCACAGTCGATCACGATGTTGGAACTGAGCACCTAAACCAACATTATTAAATAATGTAGCACATAGACATATATATGGATCAGTACTTTTGAAATGTACTGAGCATGTGGGGGTGAATGCATTAGTAAAACAATATCTCAATGTTCATAAAAATTTATGAAAGAATGCATGCTAGGTGTAATGACTCACATTGGCTTGAATAACTAAAAGTTGAAAATCATAAATCATAAATGATAAAGCATATTGTGTAAGTCTCGTGAGCCATCACATTTAGTTCTAAAAGTTGTACTTGTATTCTATATTTAAATCTTGCAGTCTAAGTGTAGAAAGGACTCACTTTTATATCTGTAAACTAAAATCTGAAATCTCATGACTAATATCTTATGTAAAATAATATCTAAATGAAACTGTGAGCCTTCACACTTTAACTCTAAAGATTTTCTGTAAGTCTTTATTGTTAGGAAGGTTCTTCTAACCAACATAACTCATACGAGATATCATGGAGTCCAATGTCTAGTTCCCCTAAGGGGAAAACCTCACGTTGGGGAGAGGTGTCATACTCTTGCCAAGGAGAATAACCTGAGCTAAGTGATTACAATTTGTATCTGTATCTATATACAAATGGAATATAATATGAATCTGTACCTATGTTGGCTCGTAGTTCTAGGGAAGTAGGCTACGCTAAACCCACACTTCCCTCTCGGTGCTAAATACTACTCCCTTTAATCTGTATGCTCATTCTGTTGGAAATCTACTTTAAAACTAGAATAAGGGTTTACTATAAAAAACAGTTATGTGTCCGTTTACTTTAAAATGTAATCAAAACTGTAATTAAAATTGATAAAGTGGATTTCATATCGCAGCTAAGGATCAAAAGATCTATCTTGTTCAAAAACTGAATATAAACTAATCATAGTTTACTTAAAAGAATAATCTTCTTGGAATATCAATATTCAAACTAGGGCTTAATAACCCATACTTTAACTCATGTAAAATCATCACAAGGCTTATGCTTGATAATCAAAATCTTGTAATTTCTTTAACAATTCTAGTCAAGACAATGAAATTCAATTCTCAATATATGTAAAACCAAGATAAACGTATGGATACATAAAATAGAGATGCAATTCAATATTCAAATCACTTGTACCATTATAAACATCAAATAATGAAAATTGGGTATAAACTCTATACTCAAATCATGTATATTCATGTAAATTCAAGTTTGAAAACTAGTTTTGGGCACAAGGATGAAAGAGTTATCCTTTTTCATAACCCCACATACCTTAATTAACTAAATTGATGAAGGCACTTGACTTTGAATTCCTATTTGTGTTCTTGAATATTGTGTCTTGAAGTTCTTAAACCGGGAAACTCAAATTTTGAATTATGTTGGAAAAGGAATGGTGAATTTTGGATTCCTTGGATTTTAAAAAATGAAGCTCTAGGGTTTCTTGGAGAGGAATTTGATGAATAATGAGTATATTTTGCTCAAAAATACACTTAATCTTCTGTTTTTATCATTTGGGGGCTTGGTAAAGACAAAACTACCCTTGGGGATTTAAATCCCGCAACTGGAACACCGATAACGACCTCATTGCACTGCGCCAAAATGGTCATCGTGATACCCACCGCGACGCGGTGGAATCGCAGTGACATATGGGAAATGGGACCATTGCTAATTTGGGGGTAACCGCGACGCGGTGAGTAGGTCATCGTGATACCCACCGCGATGCGGTGGAATCACGGTGACCCTATGGAAACTGAAAAATGCCTTTTTACACTCCACCGCGGTGCGGTGGACTTCTTGATGCCATACTTACCACGATACAATGGAATCGTGGTGAGCTGCTGGAATTCCAATCCAAACATCATCCAATCTTAGTTTGATAAATACAAAACTTGCCCGAGATATGCTACTTACACCTCAGAATATAATTCAACTCAAAAATCATCGTCTTGACGCCCGGAAGGTCAACTTAAAATCCTCAAAGTTTAAAAGGAGTCAAAAGTGATCCCTCAACACTTAACTTTATTTTTAGGTTCTAAGTGTATGAGCACATACTAGGGGTTGAGCTGAACTAGAAAAGTGTGGGGTATTACAATATCTCCCCCTTGAAAACATTCATCCTCGAATGAGACTAATTAAGTTGAGGTTATTGAGGAATTGGAATTATACACTGGCATGCACAACTGTAAGCATGACTACATGGCTAAACTGATTTGCAAAAACAAGAACTATCAAGATAGTGACTATATAAAGCTAAAACTTAGAATGAAAAGAGATAATCTGAGGAAACTTGTTACCTTAAACTGAGTCTAAATTTTCGGTGAAAAGATGAGGGTACTTGGTTCGCATGTATGTTTCTGCTTCCCAAGTGGCGCCCTCAATAGATTGATTCTGCCAACGAGCTTTGGCCAAGGGAACTTCTTTGTTCCTTAGTCTATGAATCTGGTGGCTAAGAATCTCAACTGGAATGTCTTCATAAGAGAGGATATCATGAATATCTGTGTTTTATAAGGGTACAACAACAGTTGTATCACTAATACATTTCTTTAATAAGGATACATGGAACACAGGGTGAACATATGATAAATATGCATGCAACTCAAGCTCGTACTCCACCTTCCCAACATAGCTCAATATTTTGTAGGGACTAACATATCGGGTACTAAGCTCCCTTTTTTTTCCAAATCTTGTCACCCCCATCATGGGTGAAACTTTCAAATAAACTAATTCATCAACTTCAAACTCAAGATCCCTTCTCCTCGCATCTGCATAAGATTTATAATGACTCTGAGCTATTTTTAACCTTTCTCAAATCAACTGGACTTTCTCCATAGCTTATAACACCACATATGGCCTTATTAAAGCGGTCTCACCTACTTCAAACCAACCGATTAGTGACCTACATCTCCTCTCATAAAGAACCTCAAATGGGGCCATCTGGATGCTAGAATGGTAACTGTTATTGTAGGAAAACTTGGTCAACGGCATTGATCATCCCAACTACCCTTGAAGTAAAGAACACATGCCTTCAACATATCCTTTAGGGTCTGAATGGTCCTCTCTACCTAACCATCTTTCTGAGGGTGCAAAGATGAACTGAGATGAACTTGGGTACCAAGACCCTTCTGAAAGTCTTTCTAAAAGTGAGAGGTAACTGAGTACCCCTATCTAAAATGATCGATAAAGGAACTTTATATAATCTAACCAACTCTCTAATATATAACTTAGCATAATCTTTGGCTGAGTAGGATGTATGAACTGGTAGGAAATAGGCTAATTTGGTCAACCTATCTACAATAACCCAAATTGAATCAAGCTGACGACGCGAATGGGGTAACCCTGTTACAAAATCCTTGTTAACCTTTCCCACTTCCAGGTGGGAATACTAAACTTATGCAAGGTACCACCAGGCCTTTGGTGCTCCACCTTAACCTGTTGAAAAATAGAACACTTAGCCACAAACTCAGCATATCTTTCTTCATTCCACTCCACCAATACACTTCATGCAAATCTCAGTCCATCTTAGTAGCGCCTGGGTGAATGGTGTAACGCGCACCATGCGTTTCACCCATAATATGCTACCTCAAACCATCAACTTACGGCATACATAATCTACTCTGGTATCTCAACACACCATCTCCCCTTGGGAGAAAACCTCTATCTTCTGATCTTTGACCGACTTCTTCAACTTAACAAGGCTGGGATCCTTATCTTGCTTCTCCTTTACCTCCGAAACTAAAAAAGATTCTGCACTACTCTGGACCCAAATATTTCCCTCAGTCGAATCAACTAACCACACACCTAGTCTAGCCAACTGATGAACTTCTCAAACTAACTCTTTCTTATCTCCCTCTACATGAGCCGCACTACCCATCGACAGTCTACTAAGGGCGTCTTTCATAACATTAGCCATACCCGGATGATACAAAACACACATATCATAATCTTTTAACAATTTCAACCACCTTCTCTAATGAAGATTTAACTCTCTCTTTGTAAACACATACTGCAAACTTTTGTGGTCCATAAGCACATTAACATGCACCCCATAAAGATAGTGCCTCCAGATTTTCAAAGCAAACACAATAGCATCTAATTCAAGGTAAATGAGTAAGATAGTTCTTTTTGTGAGGCTTAAGTTGTCTAGAGGCATAGGCTATGACTCTACCTCTCTTCATCAAAACATAACCCAGACCAACTCTAGAAGCATCACAATAGATAATGAATCCATCTGTACCCTCAGCTAATGCTAAGACTGGGCTGAAGTGAGTCGAGCCTTCAACTCCTGAAAACTCTTCTCACAAGAATCTGACCACTGAAACTTCACTTTATTCTGAGTCAATTAGGACATAGGGATGCAATGAACGAAACCCCTCAACAAATCGTCTGTAATATCCAGCTAAACCCAAGAAACTCTTAATGTTTGATGGAGATGTAGGTCTCGGCCAGTTTGTCACTGCTTTGGTCTTTTTGGGGATCAACTCTAATGCCATCACCAGAAGCAATATGACCGAGGAAAGCTACTGACCTTAACCAAAATTCACACTTGATGAATTTAGCGAACAACTGGTGGTCTCTAAGAGTTTGTAACGTAATTCTAAGATGGTCTGCATGGTCATTCTTACTGCGGGAATAGACAAGAATATCATTGATAAAGACTATGACAAATGTGTCTAGGTACTTTTTGAACACTTGGTTCATCAATTCCATGAAGGCTGATGGAGAATTTGTTAGCTCGAAGGACATGGCTAGGAATTCAAAATAACCATAACGAGTTTTAAAAGCTGTCTTGGGAATATCACATTCCCTTACTCTAAGATGGTGATAACCGGATCTAAGGTCTATCTTAGAGAAGTAACTTACACCTTGAAGTTGATCAAATAAGTCATCAATTCTGGGAAGAGGGTATCTTTTTTTAATTGTGACTTTATTCAGTTGATGATAGTCAATGCACATTCGTAGAGAACCATCTTTATTTCGCACGAATAGAATGGGAGCGCCCCATGGAGAAACACTGGGCCATATGAAACCTTTAAGTAAAAGATCTTTGAGTTGCTCCTTTAACTCTTTAAGCTTGGCTGGAGCCATATGATATAGAGGAATGGAAATGGGTTGAGTATCAGGAAGAAGATCAATACCAAATTTTATTTCTCTATCAGGAGGTACCCCTGGTAAATCTTCAGGAAAAACTTTTGAAAACTCATTGACTACACTGACTGACTAAACTATTAAAGCCTCAGACTTAGTGTCTTTGAATTGAACTAAATGATAAATGCACCCTTTTGGGATCAACTTTCTGGCCTTAATATAGGATATGAAATGACTCTTGGGAGATACGGAATTACCTTCCCACTCAAAGACTGGATTATCTGGGAACTAAAACTTCACCACTCAGGTGCGATAATCTATAGATGCATACCAAGAATGAATCCAACCATGCCCAGAATAAGGTTAAATCCTACCATATCAAACTCTATTAAGTCTACTAATATGATCTTACAGTGATAGGATGCTTTCTGTAGATCTGTTTGGCAACAACTGACTTACCCACTGGGGTAGAAACCATGGAGGGCTTAGAAAGCTTTTCAGGATCTACTCCAAAATTTACCGCAATGAACAGAGTCATATAAGAGAGATTTAACCCTGGGTATAGCAACATATAAACATCAAGATGAAAGACACGAAGTATACCAGTAATAATATCTGCTGAACTCTCCTATTCCTGGCAGGATAATAAAGCATAGAACTGATTCTGGCGCTGACCGCCACTGGTACTGGATGATGCACCTTGAGTAGAGGCTGAACGACCTAGAGGAGCTAGTGCCCTAGTAACCTGAGTCTGAGGATGGATATCCCTGATTCCTTGCTTAGTATACGGGCACTCTTTGATTTTGTGATCCAACTTACCATACCCAAAACAACCTTTCTATCCCAACAAACACTCACCAAGATTATTCTTACCACATTTAGCACATCCAGGGTAACTGGGCCTTCCACCCACACTATTTTGAGACCTGGACATAGAAGTCCTACCCCACTATTCTTGCTTGTCTCTGGGTGCAGGAGCACTGTCTGAAGATGGCATCGGCATAGACGAGTGACCCTAAAACTGTGAACGGTTTCCCCCTACAAATCTTGGTTGGTCATACTCAAGCTGCCCATTTCTAGCCTTCTTATTTCCTCTATCTTGCTCCTTCGACTTTTTTGCCTTAATCTGTTGAGCATGAGTGATCAGTCTTGAAAGATCTATATCCCCAATAAGTATGGTAGTCCTACACTTTTTGACTACCAAACTAGACACTTCAATAACAAACTTACTCATACTAGACCTTAGGTCAGCTATCAAATTAGGAGCGTACTTAGATTACTGATTGAACTTAAGGCAGTACTCTTTCACTATCATTGAGCCCTACCTCAGGTTTATGAACTCTTCAATCTTTGCTTCTCACAACTCATGTGAAAAGAACCTGTCTATAAATGCATCTTGAAAAACTTGCCAACTTATGGGAGATGCATTTTCACCTCTACTATTCTTCCATATAACCACCTAATCATAAGCAACATCCTTTAATTGGTAAGAATCCAATTCTAGACTCTCCTCTTTAGTAACATGCATAACTTGGGTGATTTTTTCTACCACATTAAGATACAACTGTGGGTCCTCACCTACCTTTGAACCAAAGAATTCAGGCGGATTCATCCTCATAAAGTCACAAAGTCTGGCTGTAGCTAAATCACCCTCTTGCTGATGTGGGACTGTATCTTGATGGTTTCCCTAAACATTAGCAGTCACAGCTTAGGCCAAAGCCTGAAAAGCAGCCCGAAATTCAGCATGAGACATATTCTTATTCAGAAGATCAACAGGCTGGGGTGGCCAGTTATTATTTCTGCAGGCATTATTTCTACAAAGAGGCATATTCTGTCACGTAAGAGCATGAGTTAAAAATAGATAGAGACAGTTGCAAGCATGATGGATCAGGAAAGAAAAGGATGATTTTTTAAATCATCCCATAACCTCTTGCTCATAAGTGTGGCGCACTTCAGACCCATGATTAATACTCTATGTAACGCAGCTTGTCTGACTCCCTAGGACTCTTTAAAACCTTAGGAAATGATACTAAGTTTATAAAGATAAAAAATGAGTCCCGATATATCACACGGTGCTCAAGACTATGAGTTGTCCTAAGCTAACCCTGTAAGCCTTCTACTAAATCTAAAACTCATAATAGAGAAATATAAACATATAATCAATGCTGAAATGTTGAATTCTGTCTGATCTAAACTAGAATTAACTAAACATAATATCTGAGAATACTTGACTTAAGAAAATCTGGACAATCAACACTGGAAATCTAAGTTATAACTAATAGACTCACAATCCTCTACTACTAACAACTAGAGAGCCATTGGGACAGACCCCCAGGTGATTTAATCTAACTCAAAATAACTGAACAGGCTACTTTAATAAACTGAAAGTCAGAATAACTGGATCCACAAACTATGAGGACTCACCAACTGTTGGGATATAGATAGAGATGCTCACGTTAGATCACTGTAACGCCCTGAAACCTAGTCCCGAGATGTCACACGGTGCTCAAGACTATGAGTAGCCATAAGCTAAACCTATCTTCCTTCTACTAAGTTTGAATCTCATAATAAAGGAAACATAGACATAAGAGTCATACTATATGCGCAAAACTGTCTGAAATAACTGAGAATAATCTAAATATAATCTTTGAAAACCAAATACTGTAAGTCTGAATCAAATTTAGCAGTCTGACAAGCCTCTACTACAAATATCTAGAGACTCACTGGGATAAACCCCCAGCTGGCTCAAACTGTCTTAAAAGAATACTAAATTATCTAAGCTGATAAGCTAAAAATAAACTGAATGACTAAGTCCCCAAACTATGAGGACTCACCAACTGTTGATTGTAGATAGAGATGCTTGAACTACTCACGCTGCTGAAACTGAACACCTAAACCTACATTATATGACAATGTAGCACATAGACATATATGTGGATCAGTACTTTAAGGATGTACTGAGTATATGGGGGTGAAATGCATAAGTAAATCATTATCTCATCATCATAATTTGTAAAAGAATGTATGGAAAATGTAAATGATTCATATAAGCTGGAATATCTAAAAGAAAGACTGAAATCTGTAATCATGAATAACAAATCATACCTTGTAAATCTAGTGAGTCATAACATTTAGTTATGAAAGTTGTGCTAATATTCTATCTTTAAGTCATACTGTCTAAGTATAGAAAGGACTCACTTCTATGTCTGGAATCTGAAAGCTAAAATCTGTAACTATTATCTTTTTATAAAGCATAATCTGAATAAAATTGTGATCCTTTACACTTGGTTTTCTAAAAGCTTTTTTGTTATTCTTTTTTGAAAGTCTTTACTGTTAGGGAGTTTCTTCTAACTGACATAAACTATGTGAGCTAACATGGAGTCCAATGTCTTGTTCCCCTATAAGGAAAACCTTACGATGGGGAGAGAAGTCATACTCTTGCCAAGGAGTATAACCTTATCTAGGTTATCACATCTGTAACTGTCACCCCTATTAAAATGGGAATAATCTCATAATCTGTACCTACATTGGCTACGTAGTTCTGTGGAAGATAGGGCACACTAATCCCACACTTTTCGCCCGGTGCTAAATACTACTCCCTTTAAATCTGTATGCTCATTCTATTGGAAAAGCACTTTAAAATCTAGTATAATGATTCATTACAAAACCAACTATGCTTTTATCTGAGTTATTTTGTAAAATCAAGATAATCTGAATTCTGTAATCTGTAATGAATCTATTAAGTGGATTACAAATCTTATCTGAGGATCAAAAAGATCAAAACTTTTTTTAAAATCGCTAATTAATCTGATAATAAGATGCTTAAAGCATCATCTTTCTTGAAATATCAACATATAAACTTGGGCTTAATAACCCAAGCAACAAGTTCTTGTAAAGATATCGTAAAGCTCATGCTTGATAATGAAAACAATGATAATTCATCTGAAAATCTAGAAATTTCTGCAATAGGAATGAAAATATGAAAATAAACATGCAATTCATCTTCAAAATCTCTCAAAAACTCATAATCTTGCAAATAGCAATAATGGGTATGAACCTTAATTCAAATCTCATGGATATTCATTCAAAATTATATGAATTTATAATTAAAACTTGGTTTTTGGCACAAGAATGGAAGAAGATCCTTGTTCATAAATCCTACATACCTTAATTGATGATTAAATGGAGAAACTTGAACTTTTGATTCCTATTTGAGTTCTTGAAGATGAATTCTTAATTATCTTGATTTGAGAATCCTCAATTGAGAGCTTTCTTGGAGAGACAATGGTGGAATTTGATTTCTTGGAGAAGAAGCTTTGGAGATCTGGGGGTTTTCTTTGGAAGATAATGGATGAAAAATAATCATAAAGTACTTTGAATAGGCTTAATCTTATGTTTTGAAAGGATTGGGGGGCTTGGAAATTGACCAAGGTACCCTTTTTAAACTTTTAATCAAAACTGGAAAAGCAATATTTTTTCGAATTGATATTCCCCCGCAACGCGCCACTATCATGATGGCTCACTGGAAAATGACAACTGGGACCTGAAAGTTCTCCGCGACGTGAAGCTATCACGATGCTCTACTGAAATTTGATTTTGGGCATCACCACGACGTGCCACCATCGTGGTGAGCCACTGAAAATGGACAAATGGGAAATAAAGCTTCTCCACAATATGGGGCAATCGCGGAGGACCACTGTAATTTGATGATTGGGAATTTACCTTTCACCGCAATGCGGTGGTTGCTCAGATGGCATACTGCCTTACTAAAATTGCCCTAACTTCTTAATCGAGTATCGGATTTGGGATAAATTGGTATAGATGGAAATCTTATTCAATTTCCCACACAAAGAAAGGTCTAAATCTGGAAAATTCCAATGCATAAAAAGTTATTCATTTTTTAAGCTAATCTTTGTCATTCTAGGAGCAAAATTAAACAAGGAAAAGTACGGGGTATTACAATATCTCCCCCTTGGGAACATACGTCCTCGAATGTGGCTAGGTAAGCTGAAATTACTAAGGAATCTGGGGCTATAAGCTATCTTTCACAACTAAAATAAATTATATAACTGAATATAAAACATACTGAGCTACTGAACTGATCTGTGAGTGCATGAGTTTACATAAAAATAGCTACATGGCTTAATCTGGGATTGGAAAAAAACTGAATGAAGGACGACTGTTACTTTCGGCTGAATTTGAGTTCATGGAGAAGAGATGTGGATACTTGGTATGCATGTCTGCTTCTTCTTCCCAAGTAGCACTCTCAGCGAACTGATTTTGCCACAAAACTTTTACCAAGGGAACTTCTTTGTTCCTTAGTATAGGGATCTGATGATCAGGAATGTCTACTGGAACTTCTTCATATGAGAGGCTATTCTGAATATCTATACTTTTTAAAGGAACTATATGTAAGACCCCACAAAATTCTAAGCTCAACTCATCCCTTAGAGTTTGATAAGGGGTCCCAAACTTAGAAAAAAAATTCAGCAAAGTGTTTACACTTAGAATTTTATTTTAGTCTTCATAAGTTGGAGATCTCATTTCATGACTCTTATTATATTTAAATATCAATTTTTAATTTGATTCATGATCAGGAATGTCAGTAGTTATTTTCAAACAAGATTTGGATTTTTCGAACCTCATTTGATTCAAGTTTGGGAGACCAAACTAGTGGATTGACGTGATCTCGATGCGCCGCATCGACTATCACGTTGATAAATATTTTTCTCATTTCCCAGTGTCAAATTCTAGTTAGTCGATGCAAACTCAAAGTGGCGCGTCGGCCATAGCATCGACCTTATCGGTGCGGCATGCCGGCCTAGGCATCACTGGGCACGATTTCTGCTCATTAAAAAGCCACATCCAGAGGGGTAATTGGGTAATTTTCTCACCCCTATTCAGCCCCAAAAACATGAAATTAATCATTCATAGGGAAAAACATTCATTATTTTCTCTCAAATTACTCAAGAACAAACCCTAGGGAATCTACTTTTAAGGCTCAATCTTCAAGAACACTCCATTAGTCTTCATTAATTCAAGTACCAAGGTATGTGAAGTATTCATCCAAGGGTTTTCTTCCACCCTTGGAGTTCAAGAATCTCTTGTAAACTTCAAACTTATTGATTTCATAAATTTCATGTTGGGTTTGATTGTATCCATGATTATGATGTTAATTGAGTTTCTAATCCATGACTTATTATAAGATTCAAATAAATTTATTTGACATGTGTGTTGTATTATGTGAATTCATGCTCAAACCCTTGAATTGTAAATTTGGAATTTGAAATCATGATGCCTACATGTTGATTAGTATTATGTGCGTAGAATATATTTCCCAAGTGTTTGATAAATTGCTCATGTGGATTTAATGGGGAAATCATGACATACAAGGATATGTGCAAGCTTATTTCTTACAAGTGTTTGATGAAATGCCTCTATGAACGAGTTGTGAGCAAGTGAACATTGTGATGCTTTTCAAGTTCATGTTATGCTTTACTTTTCATGCTATCGAGTCCTGGGATTATTCCATACCTAAAAATCTAGCTGCTTACCTAGAGTTACAGTAGTTATAGAACAGTCTCAGTAGCATCATAAATAGTAGTACTCAGTAATCAGTCATAGTCTCAGTTCAGTATATAATTCAAAACTCAAAAGTATTCAGTCAATACAGAACTCAGTACATTCAGTTAGTAAATAAAACTCTGAACACTCAATCAGTTACAGTACTCAGTGAACTCAGTCCAGTTCAGTCAGTTAACACGATCAGTAATAGTTCAGTCTAGCCTATAACAGTTTAGAAATCAATTTAGTGTCTTTCAGTTGGGAGTAGGATTTAGCACTGAGAAAGTGCAGGGATGACGGCTTCCCCGTCAGAGAGGCAGAGTCTTTAGTAGCAATACCTATACTCTAGAACTGTGTATCCATAGCAGGATAAGGAGTTACCCATCAGACTAGGCTTGACTACCTCCTAGGGGTCACCGGTTAAATTAGGCTTGACACTACGCAGGTGTCACCCATCAGTTAGGCTTGGCATCCTGGTTTTCAGTGATAGTACCTATGGCACGGTATTAGCACCCTTCCAACTAGGGTCACAGGTTGGACCCTTATCAGCTCAAATTTGGGGCATGTCGGTTAGATGATTACATCCCACAGTATCAGTTTTAGACTCGATTTAGAACTCAGTTTAGTTCTACAGAATCAGGACTATCAAAAATAGTCACCCAGCTATCAGTAATATAGTTATCAGTAAACTCAAATATCAGTTACTCAGTTATTAGAACTCAGTATCAGTGTTACTATAATCTCAAGCACAGTATATGTAGATAGATGCACAGTATTGCATAATCAGTGTTTCATTAGTTTCAGTTATACAAGTACTCTCCTTCAGTTGTATTCATATTATTTAGTCAGATATTTTTCATGCATATGAACCCTTTCTTATCAACCTACCTCACTTAGCATACAAGTACATTCAAAGTATTGACGTATACTTTTATTTTGTGTTATGATGTCTTATATCATAGGTTCAGACGCATGGGCTCCTGACCGCACTTAGCAGCCCTTTCTATCAGTAGCAAACTTAGCGGTGAGTTCTTATAGTTTGAGGATAGAATTATTATTTTAGTTTGTCAGTAGTTCAGAAGTCAAAGTTAGTTGGGGCTTATCCCATCAACTCCATGTTCAGACAGTTAGAGGCTTTCAGACTAGAGTATTTCAGATAGATGTTTCAATATTCAGATTTCAGTATTCAGTATTTTTTTTATTGATGAACCTTATGATGATTTACAGCCTATTTTTTGCATTTATTTTAGATATAATATCATTGCAGTGTTGTTATTACTCAGTGCTCACAGCAGGTACCAGTCATGGATTAGGTGGTGGTCCTTCGAGGTCACTAGCATCATGTAGCATTCGGGGTACAAACTCAGGGTGTTACAAACTTGGTACCAGAGCCTAAGGTTCAATAGAGTCCTAGGAAGTCTTAAAGCCACATCAAGTAAAGTCTTGTACATGGGTGTATAGCATGCCACACTTATAGACAAGAGGCTATGAGATGTTTTTAGGAAAAGTTTCCCTTATTTTAGTTTCATGTCATGCGAGAGAGCATGATCTCAAGATAAATTCTCAGTATAATCCTTTTCTTCCTTCTAGTTACAGAACATGCCTCCTAAAATGACTAACGGAAGAAGAACTAGAAATAAGTCAGTACCTCAGCCCATTCTGGCAGATTCCCTGGACGAGCATGTCTTCCATGTAGAATTCAAAGATGCTTTCACTACTCTAGCTAATTCCGTAGTAGCTCAAAATAAATGGCCAGCTGTTGTTCAGGCCAACCAAGTTGCCAATACTGCTGCAGCCAAGATTTGGGACTTCACCCAAATGAATCTTCCCTTATTCTCAAGATCTAAGTTAGAGAGAACCCACAGGAGTTCCTCGATATATCATAGAAGTAACTTTCAGTGAGAGTGCTGATTTAGCTGCTTATTAGATACAAGATATAGCTCACACGTGGTTTAAGCAATGAAAGGTAGACAGGGTCACAGATGCAGAGCCTATAGAATGGGAAGAGTTTGCTACTGCTTTTATAGATAGATTCTTTCCCTTAGAGCTGAGAGAAGACAAGGTGTTAGAGTTCATTAATCTTAGGCAAGGCAGTATGAGTGTGAAAGAGTATTCCTTTAAGTTTATTTAGTTACCCAGGTATGCTCCCCATGTAGTAGCAGATAGTAGGTCCAGAATGAGCAAGATCATGTCTGGGGTATCAAATAGTGTGGTTAAGAAGTGCAGAACTGCAATGTTGATTAAGGAGATGGACATATCTAGGCTTATGTTCCATGCTCAATAGATTGAGGAGAAGAATCATAAGAAGAAGGAGAGAGAGAATAAGAGAGATAGAATAGGTAGTTTTAATTTCACTCAGCTTAAGTCAGAAGGTAGTAACCGTTCCCATATTCATCAAAAATCTTCAATTTCAGCACCATCCTCAGCTAGTGCGCCAGTACCAAAGTTTAGGAATGACACTCGAGATGGGGCACAAGGCTCCAAAACCCAGGGTAGTATGAGCAGTGGTCGTACCCATCTACTTTGCGAAGAATGTGGTAGAAATCACCTAGGTGCATGTATAGCTGGCAGTGATGTATGTTTTGGATATGGTAAACCAAGCCACAGGATACGGGAGTGTAGAGTAATGGCTTAGAGGGGAAGAGATTTGCGCCAACAGGGTCAGTCCAACTGTCCTTCAGCTCAATCTAGTTTTTTGAACCAGCAGGGTGCCACTACTACTGCTGCCAGTGGGCAACACCCAAATAGGCTTTATTCCCTTCAGTCCCAACAAGATCAGAAAAGTTCTCCTGATGTGGTTACTTGTACGTTACAGATCTTTCATTTACATATTTTGTCTTATTAGATCCAGGAGCTTCTCTGCCTTTTGTTACTCCTTACATAGTAGTCAATTTCAAAGTCAGACCGAAAACCTTAATAGAACCTTTCTCAGTATCCACCCCAGTGGGTCAGTCTATCATAGCCCGGTGGGTATATAGGAACTGTCTGGTTATGATATCTCAAAAAGTCAGGACTTTAGATTATAGTAGTGATGTCAATATGTGTAGAAAAATAGTGAAAGAGGTTGATGCCCAACCCATCCTTATCTCAGTGCAAAAGTTTTATACTTCAGCTATCATGATAACTACCCATGCCTTACATGTCAATTTTATGATTATAGCTCATATTCGTGCACATTAATAAAAATCATATATGTTTGTAGTTCCTATTATAAGTTGTTCCAGTTCACTCAGTGTTACGAATCACATTCCACGAATACAGAAACTCCAAACTCAAGTCATACAGCTCATGACTCATGTACTCATGTAATGCTTTACAGTATGATCAGTTTCCATGACTTATGTTATACTCCTAATGATCATCTAAATTCAAATTTCTTCATGTAAATCCTCAGTTTAGATCTTTTGATAAAATCCAGAATGTTGATGTCCTATTCCTTATGCCTCAGTTAAGTGTCAAGTTTGGTATAATGCCATTCATGCTTCAGGTCCTCATGTTTTAACCCTTTAGTGAACTCTCCTTTTGAAATGATATAGTGATAAGCGATTTCTTAGATGGGAGTGAGTAAATGTTTCATGATAAGGAAAGATTTTTGCATGCTTGTTTTACACAAGGTTGTAGTTATGGAAATAGTCCTGAATGTCAGGTTAGTGTGCTAAGTAAATGGCTAGAAAGAAGTTGTATTTAGTGGTTGATAGGAGGGAAATTAGAATTTTTCAAGAGATGAAAAGTTAAAAAAATGCCAAATGCGAGTGTTTTTTCGGATCCTCAATTTATGTCAGTATCCATCGTGTAGTTATCAGAACCAATTATTCAATTCTAGTACACTCTTAGTTAAAGTCTCAGCTACCATCTTAAATACAGTTTCAGTCACCATCCCAATCTAGTAATTAGATTAGTAACTCAGTTCAGTTTCAAGTTTGCTTGACCATAGCGTACAATTTTCAGAATAATGGTATATGATTGGTCTTGCATTCTCAAATAATACAATTTTCACTAATTCATGCTCAATTATCTCATGTTACTCAGTCAGTCCTTACCTCATATGCATAATACTCTACATTTTCAGTCCAGTTATTCAGATTAAGTACAGTTCATACTTACATGCCCAGTATTTAGCTATCAGACATTCAGTTAATCAGATAAGTTAGTATATTTATGCATTAATGCTCAGCGCCCATGTGAATATTTTCAGTAGTCTTAGGTGAAGCGTTGTACAAAGGTAGAGAATATAGTTGAGAGAGTATTCGAGGAATATGTCTAAGCTTGAAAGTTTGTAGATGTGGTGCATAGGACTTAGTCACTTGTCTTATATGATGTTTCGTAGGCCTCACCTCACACTACAAAATCTTAGTCAGAATGTGATTTCTTATTCAGATGTTTTATTCAGCCCATGCCAAGATTCCTTGCTCCCTAAAGCCATTATAACTCTATAGAAAGGGTGTCAAAGAAAGGCTCCAGTCGATTATAAGTTTCCAGCATGAGTTAGTCCGCAAAGCCAGCAATCTAGTTTAGAAGTCAGGCGGACAAGTTTGTATGGTTTGGTTTTCTATCTTTCCATCTAATCACACTCCCCGAAGTCTCATGAATGTAACCATTCCAAGATGGGGCAACCAGGTAGTTATGAATTCAGCTCATTTCATGTATCATGCCTCCTGATCCCTGATATGCTGTCACGATTCAGTTCATAGATGCCTTGTGAATCGTCTCATCTTTTCCTCAGTATCTCAGCCAAGTCAGTATTTTTCAGGGGACATAATGTCCCAAGGAGGAGATGCACTATAATCCCCTGAGCTTTCATGGACTAAACCTTCCATCTTTTCCTCACATAATCAATCCATTTTGGAGTAGTAGGTTCTCATAGGTGGACCCTTAAGTTCTAATCTTAGCCGTAAGCCATGTATTCAGAGGCTCAGTTCAGTTCATGATATTCAGTTCATGTATTATGTTTCAGGATCAGTTATGTTCTAATGTTCCCATTCATGCATGTTTAGTAAATGATCTCAGGTTCATCAGTATTCTCATCTTAAGGTAATAGTCTTCCTTAGATTGGATTAGTTCCATGTTCAGTTATAGTTATAAACTTGGTATCCATTACCGTTGTATATTCATTCATACATTCACGAATTAGTTCAATCATGTATTTATGCATCAGATATGCATGTTCAGTTTGAAAAATCAGATTATCAGTAGTTTCAGTCAGGTGTTTCATGCATCAGATATGTATGTTCGGTGTATAATCTCAGTCTATCAGTATTCTCAGCTTAGTCATACGTATTCGAGGATGAATGATCCCAAGGGGGAGATATTGTAAGACCCCACAAAATTCTAAGCTCAACTCGGCCCCTAGAGCTTGATAAGGGGTCCCATACTTAGAAAAAAAAATTAGCTAAGTATTTACACTTAGAATTTAATTTTAGTCTTCATAAGTTGGAGATCTCATTATATAACTCATACGACCTTTAAATTTTAATATTTAGGTTGATTCATGATCAGGAATGTCAGTAGTTATTACCGAACAAGTTTTGGATTTTTCGAACATTGTTTGATTCAAGTTTGGGAGTCCAAACCAATGGATCAATGTGATCTTGATGTGCCGCGTCACCTATCACGTCGATAAATGTTTTTCCCAGTTCCCAATGTCAAATTCCAGTGAGCCGATAAGGACTCGGCATGGCGCGGCGTCCATAGCATCGACCTCATCGATGCGACGTGCTAGCCTACGCGTCATTGGGTACGGTTTTTTCTCATTAAAAATCCGCGTCCAAAGGGATAATGGATAATTTTTCCACCCCTATTCATCCCTAAAAACACGAAATTAATCATTTCTAGGGCAAAAATTTCATTATTTTCTCTCAAATTACTCAAGAAAAAGCCCTACGGAATCTACTTTTAAGGCTCAATCTTCAAGAACACTCCATCAGTATTCATTAATTCAAGTACCAAGGTATGTGAAGTCTTAATCCAAGGGTTTCCTTCCACCCTTGGAGTTCAAGAATCTCTTTTAAATTTTAAGTTTATTTATTTCATAAATTCCATGTTTGGTTTGCTTGTATCCATGATTATGATGTTAATTGGGTTTCTAATCCATGAGTTATTACAAGATTCATATAAATTTATTTGACATATGTGTTGTATTATGTGAATTCATGTTCAAGCCCTTGAATTGTAAATTTGGAATTTGAAATCATGATGCCTACATGTAGATTAGTATTATGTGTGTAGAATATGTTCCCCAAGTGTTTGATAAATTGCTCATGTGGATTAAATGGGGAAATCATGACATGCTAGCATATGTGCAAGTTTATTTATTACAATTGTTTGATGAAATACCTCAATCAACGAGTTGTGAGCAAGTGAACATTGTGATGTTTTCAAGTTTATGCTATGCTTTACTTTTCTTGCTATCGAGTCCTGGGGGTATTCATTGCCCAAAAATCTAGATGTTTACCTAGAGTTATAGTAGTTACAGAACAGTGTCAATAGTGTTATGAATAGTAGTACTCAGTAATCAGTCTCAGTTCAGTATACAGTTCAGAACTCAGTAGTATTCAGTCAGTACAGAACTCAATACATTCAGTCAGCAAATAGAACTCAGAACACGCAATCAGTTACAGTACTCAGTGAACTCAATCCAGTTCAATCAGTTAACACGATCAGTAACAGTTCTGTCTAGCCTAGAATAGTTTAGAAATTAGTTCAGTGTGTTTTTGTTGGGAGTAGCATTTAGCACCGAGCAAGTGCAGGGATGACGGCTTCCCCGTCAGAGAGGCAGAGTCGTTAGGAGCAATCCATGTACTCCAGAACTGTGTATCCAGTGTAGGATGAGAAGTTACCCATTATACTAGGCTTGAATACCTCCCAGGGGTCACCCATTAGATTAGACTTAACACTACCCAGGTGTCACCCGTCAGTTAGGCTTAGCATCCTGGTTTGCCAGTGTTAGTACCCATGGCACGCTATTAGCACACTTCCAACTGGGGTCATAGGTTGGACCCCTATCAGCTATGATTTTAGGTATGTTAGTTAGATGATTACCTCCTACTATTTCTGTTTCAGTCTTAGTTTAGAACTCAGTTCAGTTCTACAGAATCAAGATTGTCAAAAATAGTCACCCAGCTATGAGTAATACAGTTATTAGTAAACTCAGATATTAGTCACTCATCTATCAGAACTCAGTATCCAGTGTTACTATGATCTCAGGCACAGTATATGTAGATAGGTGCAGAGTATTGCATAATCAGTGTTTCATCAGTTTTAGTTTTACATATACACTCGTTCAGTTGTATTCATGCTATTCAGTCAGATATTGCTTATGCATATGAACCCTTGAATATCAACCTACCTCACTTAGCATACCAGTACATTCAAAGTAATGATGCATACTTTTCTTTTGCACTATGATGTCTTATATCATAGGTTCAGACGCACGGGCTCTTGACCGTACTCAGTTGTCTTGCCTATCAGCAGTAGACTTAGCGGTGAGTCCTTATAGTTCGAGGACAGAATTATTATTTTAATTTATCTGTAGTTCAGAAGTCAGAATTATTTGGGGGCTTATCCCATTAACTCTATGTTCAAATAGTTAGAGGCTTTTAGACTAGAGTATTTCAGATAGATATTTCAGTATTCAGATTTTAGTATTCGGTATTTGTTTCAGTGATGAACCTTATGGCAATTTTTTGCATTTATTTCAGATATAATATCATTGCAGTGTTTAATTACTTAGTGCTCATAGCAGGTACCAGTCATAGGTTAGCTGGTGGTCCTTCGGGGTTACTAGCACCGTGTAGCATTTGGGGTTCAGTCTCGGGGTGTTACACTATAACAACTGAATCGTCCATGCACTTCTTCAACAAGGACACATGGAATACCAGATAAACTGAGGATAAATCTGTAGGTAGCTCAAGTTCGTACGCCACCTTCCCAACATGACTTAAATTTAGGAAGAGACCTATATATCGGGGACTAAGCTTCCCTTTTTTGCCAAATCTCTTCACCCCTTTCATAGGTGAAACTTTTAAATACACATGGTCATCAACCTAAAACTCAAGATCTCTTCTTCTTATGTTTGCATAAGATTTTTTATGACTCTGGGCTGCTTTCAATCTCTCCTGAATCAACAAAAATTTCTCCATGGCCTCAAATACCATGTCTGGCCTAATTAAAGTGGCCTCACCTACTTTGAACCAACCAATTGGCGATCTACATCTCCACCCATAAAGAGCTTCAAATGGGGCCATCTGAATACTAGCATGGTAACTATTATTATAAGCGAATTCAAGCTATGGAAAATGCTCATCCCAACTATCTCTGAAATTAAGAACACATTCCCTAAACATATCCTCTAGAGTCTGAATGGTCTTTTCTGCCTAACCATCTATCTGTGGATGAAAGGCTGAACTAAGATAAACTTGGGTACCAAGACCCTTCTGAAAGGCTCTCCAAAACTGAGAGGTAAACTGGGTACCCCTATCAGAGATGATGGACAAAAGAACTCAATGCAATCTGACTAACTCTCTGATATACAACTTATCATAATCTTTAGCTGTGTAGGATGTGTGAACTAGTAAGAAATACGCTGACTTAGTCAGTCTGTCTACAATAACTCAAATCAAATCATGTTGACGATGTGAATGGGGTAATCTAGTCACAAAGTCCATATTCACCTCTTCCCACTTCCAAGTGGGGATACCAAACTCTTGCAACATACCACTAGGTCTTTGTTTCTCTACCTTAACCTGTTGACAAGTTGCAAACTTAGCTACAAACTTTGTTACATCTCTCTTCATACCACTCCACCAATAATTTCCTGCAAGTCGCGGTATATCTTGGTGGCACCTGGATGAATGGAATAATGTGCACCATGCGCTTCCGCCATAATCCGCTGCCTCAAATCATCAACACATGGCACACACAATCTACTTTGGTATCTCAACACACCATCTCCCCCTTGGGAGAAAATCTCTACCTTTTGTTCATAAACTGACTCCTTTAGTTTGACCAAACTAGGATCCTTATCTTGCTTCTATTTCTCTTCCGAAACTAGGGAAAATTTGAAACTACTCTGAACCCAAACGTTCCCTTCAGTTGAATCAACCAATCTCACACCCAATCTAGCTAACCGATGAACTTCCCGAACTAACTCCTTCTTACCATTCTCCTTATGAGCAACACTGTCCATAGACAATCTACTAAGGGCGTTAGCCACTACATTGGCCTTGCCCGGATGATACAACACACTCATATCATAATCTTTCAAAAATTCTAACCACCTTCTCTGCCAAAGATTCAGTTCTCTTTGAGTAAACACATACTATAAGCTTTTGTGATTCGTAAACATACCAACATGCACCCCATAAATATAATGTCTCCAAAATTTTAAAGCAAACACAACAGAAGCTAAATCAAGGTCATGGGTTGGGTAAT
Source organism: Capsicum pubescens (assembly GCA_030864215.1). Classification (NCBI taxonomy): domain Eukaryota; kingdom Viridiplantae; phylum Streptophyta; class Magnoliopsida; order Solanales; family Solanaceae; genus Capsicum; species Capsicum pubescens. Next base: position 86,511,210 of record CM061543.1, read on the forward strand.
TCTTTTCATTAGGCTTCAGTTGTCTAGAGATGTAGGCTATAACCTTACCTCTCTGCATCAACACACAACCCAGACTAACTCTAGAAGCATCACAATACACCATAAAACCATCTGTACCATTGGGTAATGCTAAAACTAGGGCTAAAGTGAGTCGAGTCTTCAACTCCTGAAAACTTTTCTCGCAGGAATTTGACCATTGGAACTTAACTTTATTTTGGGTCAATCTATACATAGGAGACGCAATAGATGAGAAACGCTCAACAAAACACCTATAATAGCCAGCTAAAACTAAGAAACTCCTAATGTCTAATGGAGAAATAGGTCTAAACCAATTTCTTATGGCTTCTATCTTTTGGGGATCAACTCTAATACCCTCACTGGAAATAATATGACCAACAAAAGCTACTGACCTTAGCCAAAATTCACATTTGCTGAATTTGGTGAACAACCGGTGATCTCTAAGAGTTTGCAATACAATTCTAAGGTGGTCTGCATGCTCATACTTACTATGAAAGTATACAAGAATATCATCGATAAATACTACGACGAACATGTCCAGATACTGTTTGAACACTCTGTTCATCAAGTCCATGAAGGCTGTTGGGGTATTAGTTAGCCCGAAGGACATGACTAGAAACTCAAAATAACCATAACGAGTTCTAAAAGTTTTCTTTGGAATATCACATTCCCTTACTTTAAGCTGATGATAGCCGGATCTAAGGTCTATCTTTGAAAAATAACTCACACCTTGGAGTTGATTGAATAAGTCATCAATTCTAGGAAGAGAATATTTTTTTTTAACTGTAACTTTATTCAGCTGATGATAGTCAATGCACATTCGTAAAGAACCATCTTTCTTTCGCACGAATAAGATGGGAGCGCCCCATGGAGAAACACTAGGCCTTATGAAATCTTTATCTAAAAAATCTTTGAGTTGCTCGTTTAACTCTTTAAGCTCGGCGGGAGCCATACGATATGGAGGAATAGAAATAGGCTGAGTATCTGGGAGAAGGTCAATACCGAATTCTATTTCCCTATTGGGAGATACCCCTAGCAAATCCTCGGGAAAAACATCAGGAAACTCATTGACTACACTTACTGACTGAACTGTTAGAGTCTAAGATTTAGTGTCTTTGACTCAAACTAAATGATAGATGCACCCTTTGGAAATCAACTTTCTAGCCTTAAGATAAGATATGAAATGACTTTTGGGAGACAGTGAATTTCCTTCCCACTCAAAGACTGGCTCATCTAGAAACTGAAACTTCACCACTCGGGTGCGATAATCTATGGATGCATAACAGGAATGGAGCTAATCCATACCAAGAATAAGATCAAAGTCAACCATATCTAACTCTATTAGGTCTCCTAATATGATTTTATAAAGGACAGTGATAGGACATTTTCTATAGATCTGTTTGGCAACAACTAACTCACCTATTGGGCTAGAAACCAACAATGGCTCAGGGATCTTCTCAGGACCTATTTCAAAATTGACTTCAACTAACGGGGTCACATAAGAAAAACTCAACCTAGGATCTAACAACACATAAACATCAAGATGAAAGACACGAAGCATACCAGTAACAACATCTGGTGAAACCTCTTGCTCCTGACAAGATGGTAAAGCATGTGGCGCTAACCGCCACTGGTACTGGATGATGCGCCCTGAGAAGGGACTGGGCGACCTAGAGGAGTTGGTGCACTAGTAGCCTAAGTCTGGGGACGAACATCTATATTCCCCTTCTTAGCATGTGGAAACTCTCTAACTCTATGACCCAACTTACCATAACCATAACAACCTTTATGTATAGCTAAACACTCACCGGGGTGATTCTTACCACACTTAGAACATGGAGGATAACTAGTCCTTCCACTCACACTATTCGGAGATCGGGATATAGAAGACTTACCCCACTACTCCTACCTAGCTCTGGAGAGGGAGAACTAACTGAAGATGGTACTGGCATAGATGAATGATTATGAAACTGTGAACTATTTCCCCCATGAGACCTATCCTGGCCATACTCAAACTACCCTGTTGTAGCCTTCTTATTTCCCCTCTCTTTTTCCCTTAACTTCTCTACCTTAATCAACTAAGCATGATCCATCATTCTAGCAAGATCTATGTCTCAAATAAGTATGGCAGTCCTATATTCTTTGAATACCAAGATAGACACTCCAGTAACAAACTTACTCATACTTTCACTAGGATCAGCCATTGTATCTAGGGCATACTTAGACAACTGATTGAACTTAAGGAAGTACTCATTTACTTTCATTGAGCCCTACCTCAAATTCCCAAAATCCTCTATCTTAGCTTCTCTCATTTTATGCGGGAAGAACCTGTCTAAAAAACCATCACAGAATACCTCCCAACTCATGAAAGCTGCATTTTTACCTCTACCATTCTTCCACATAACCACCCAATCATATGCTACATCCTTCAACCTATAGGATGCCAACTCTACACTCTCCTTCTTAAAAACATGCATAATCTGGGTGATCTTCTTCACCTTATCTAAATAAAGTTGTGGGTCCTCACCTGCCTTCGACCTGAAGAACTCTAGCAGATTTATTCTCATGAAATCTCTAATTCTGGCTGTTGCTAAAGCACCATTCTTCTAAAGAAGGACTAAATCCAGATGGTTGCCCAGAACATTGGCAGTCACTGCCTGGGCCAATGCTTGAAAGGCAGCCCAAAACTAAGCATGGGATACATTCTCTATCAGAGGATCAGTAGGATGGGGTGGTTGGTTAGCATTTCTATGGGAGTTAGCCCGACGAGGAAGCATGTTCAACTATCACGTAAGAGCATGAGTTAAAAAAAATAGAGATACTGTAAGAATGATAGATCAGGAAAGAAATAGATGATTTCCTAAGAACATCCCGTAGCCTCTTGCTCATAAATATGGTGCACTTCATACCCATGATCAAAACTCTACGTAACGTGTCTTGTCTAACTCCCTATGACTCTTATAAACTTTAGGCTCTGATACCAAGTTTGTAATGCCCCAAAACCTAGCCCCGAGATATCACCCGGTGCTCAAGACTACGAGTAGCCTTAAGCTAACCATGTTAACCTTCTACTAAGTATGAATCTCATAATAAAGGAAACATAGACATAAGAGTCATACTATATACAGAAAACTGTCTGAAATAACTGAGAGTGATCTGAATATAATCTCCGAAAACCAAATACTATAAGTTTAAATCAAATCTAGCAGTCTGACAAGCCTCTACTACAAATATCTAGAGAGTCACTGGGATAAACCCCCAGCTGACTCAAACTGTCTTAAAAGAATACTGAATCATCTAAACTGATAACCTAAAAATAAACTAAATGACTAAGTCCCCAAACTATGAGGACTCACCAATTGTCAAATGTAGATGGAGATGCTCAAACTACTTACGCCACTGAAACTGAACACCTGAACCTACATTATGAGACAATGTAGCACATTAACGTATATATGGATCAGTACTTTGAGGATGTACTGAGTATATGGGGTGAAATTCATAAGTAAATAATCATCTCATCATTATAAATTGTAAAACAATAGATACTAAATGTAAATGACTCACATAAGCTGGAATATCAGAAAGAAAGACTGAAATTTGAAATCATAAATAGCAAATCATACTTTGTAAATCTAGTGAGTTATAACATTTAGTTGTGAAAGTTGTGCTAATATTTTATCTTTAAGTCATACTGTCTAAGAGTAGAAAGGACTCACTTCTATTTCTTGAACATGAAAGCTGAAATCTGTAACTATTATCTTTCAGTAAAGCATAATCTTAATAAAATTATGAGTCTTTACACTTAGTTTTCTAAAAGCTTTTCTATTATTCTTTTCTGAAAGTCTTTATTGTTAGGGAGGTTCTTCTAACCGACATAAACTAGGTGAGCTAACATGGAGTTCAAAGTCTTATTCCCCTATGGGGAAAACCTCACGATGGGGAGAGGTGTCATACTCTTGCCAAGGAGTATAACCTGAGCTAAGTGATCACATCTGTAAATGTCACCCATATTGGAATGGGAATAATCTCATAATATGTACCTACGTTGTCTATGTAGTTCTGTGGAAGATAGGGCATGCTAATACCACACTTTTTGATCAGCATTAAATACCACTCTCTTTAAATTTGTATGCTCGTTCTATTGGAAATCCACTTTAAAATCTAGTATAATGGTTCATTACGAAACCAATTATGCTTTTATCTAATTCATTCTGTAAATAAAGTTAATCTGAATTCTGTAATCCATAATGAATCTGGAAAGTGGACTCCAAATCTTATCTGAGAATCAAAAACATCTAAACTTTGCTAAAAATCTATAATTAATCTGATCATAAGATGCTTAAAGCATCATCTTTCTTGAAATATCAACATATAAACTTGGGCTTAGTAACCCATGCATCAAGTTCATGTAAAGACATCATAAAGTTCATGCTTGATAATGAAAACAATGATAATTCATCTCAAAATCTGGAAATTACTGCAACAGGCATGAAAATATGAAAATAAACATGCAATTCTTCTTCAAAATCTCTCAAAAACTCATAACCTTGCAAATATCAATAATGGGTATGAACCCTAATTCAAATCTCATAAATATTCATTCAAAATCATATGAATTTGTAATTAAAACTTGGTTTTACGCACAAGGATGGAAGAAGATCCTTGTTCATAAACCCCATATACCTTAATTGATGATTAAATGGAGAAACTTGAACTTTTGATTCCTATTTGAGTTATTGAAGATGAAATCTTGATTATCTTGATTTGGGAATTCTTAATTTAGAGCTTTCTTGGAGAGACAATGGTGGAATTTAATTTCTTGGAGAAGAAGCTTTGGAGCTCTAAGGTTTTTCTTTGGAAGAGAATTGATGAAAAATAATCATAAAGTGCTTTGAATAGGCTTAATCTTATGTTTTGGATGGATTAAGGACTTGAGAATTGACCAAGGTACCTTTTTTAAACTTTTAATCGAAACTGGAAATGCAATATTTTTTTGAATTAACATGCCACAGCGATGCGCCACTATTGCGGTGGCTCACTGGAAAATGACAATTGGGACCTAGAAGTTCTCCGCGATGAGGAGCTATCATTATACTCTACTGAATTATCATTTGGGCCATCACTGCGACGTGCCACCATAACGGTGAGCCACTATAAATGGACAAATGGGAAATAAAGCTTCTCCACAATGCGGGGCTATCGTGGAGGATCACTGGAATTTGATGATTGGAAATTTACCCTTCACCGCGATGCGGTCGTTGCTCAGATGGCATACTGGCTTACTAAAATTCCCCCAACTTCTTAACCGAGTATCGGATTCAATTTCCCACACAAAGAAAGGTCTAAATCTATAAAATTCCATATGCATTAAAATGTAATCATTTTTTAAGCTAATCTTTGATATTTTAGGAAAGAAATTAAACTAAGAAAACTATAGGGCATTACAATCACGCTGATGGAATTGAGAACCTAAACCCACATTATTAAATAATGTATCATATAGACATATATGTGGATCAGTACTTTTGTAATGTACTAAGCATGTGGGGGTGAATGCATTAGTAAAACAATATCTCAATGTTCATAAAAATTTATGAAAGAATGCATGCTAGGTGTAATGACTCACATTGGCTTGACTAACTAAAAGTTGTAAATCATAAATGATAAAATATATTGTGTAAGTCTCGTGAACCATCACATTTAGTTCTAAAAGTTGTACTTGTATTCTATCTTTAAATCTTGAAGTCAAACTGTATAAAGGACTCACTTTTATATCTATAATCTGAACTATGAAATGTCATGACTAATATCTGATGTAAAATAATATCTGAATGAAATTGTGAGCCTTCACACTTAAACTCTAAAGCTTTTCTATAGGTCTTTGCTATTAGGAAGGTTCTTCTAACCGACATAAACCATGTAATCTATCATGGAGTCCAACGTCTAGTTCTTCAAAGGGGAAAACCTCACGTTAGGGAGAGATGTCATACTCTTACCAAGGAATATAACCTGAGCTAAGTGATCATAATTTGTATCTGTATCCATATACTAATGGAATATAATCTGAATCTGTACCTATGTTGGCTCGTAGTTCTGGGGAAGTAGGATGTGCTAAACCCACACTTTTCGCTCGGTGCTAAATACTACTCCCTTTAATCTGTATGCTCATTCTGTAGGAAATTCACTTTAAAACTAGCATAAGGGTTTACTATGAAAACCAGTTATGCATCTATTTACTTTAAACTATAATCAAAACTGTAATTAAAACTGATAAAGTGGATTCCATATCGCAGCTAAGGATCAAAAGATCAATCTTGTTTAAAAACTAAATATAAACTAATCATAGGGTGCTTAAAAGCATAATCTTCTTGAAATATCAATATTCAAACTAGGGCTTAATAACCCATGCTTTAACTCATGTTAAATCATCACAAGGCTTATGCTTGATAATCAAAATCTTGAAATATCTTTAACAATCTAGTAAAGACAATGAAATTCAATTCTCAATATATGTAAATTCAAGCCAAATGTATGGATACGTAAAATGGAGATGTAATTTAACATTCAAATGACTTGTAATATTATAAACATCAAATAATGACAATTGGGTATAAACCCTATACTCAAATCATGTAGATTCATGTAAATTCAAGTTTGAAAACTAGTTTTGGTCAAAAGGATGAAAGAGTTATCCTTGTTCATAACCCACATACCTTAATTGACTAAATTGATGAAGGCCTTTGACTTTAAATTCCTATTTGTGTTCTTGAAGATTGTTTCTTGAAGTTCTTGAATCGGGAAACTCGAATTTTGAATTATCTTGGAAAAGGAACAGTGAATTCTGGATTTCTTGGAGTTTAAAAAATGAAGCTCTAGGGTTTCTTGGAGAGGAATTTGATGAATAATGAGTATATTTTGCTCAAAAATACACTTAAATCTTTTGTTTTCATAATTTGGGGTCTTGGTAATAGACAAAACTACCCTTGGGGAATTAAATCCCGCAACTGGAATGCCTATCACAACCTCGCCGTGATGCGCCAAATGGGTCATCATGATACTCACTACGATGCAGTAGATTTGCGGTGACTCACTAGAAAAGAGACCATTTCTAATTTGGGGGTCACCACAATGCGGTGAGTGGGTCATTGCGATACCCACCACGACGCGGTGGAATTGCAGTGACCCTCTGGAAAATAACAAATTCCTTTACACACTCCACCACAGCGCGGTGGACCTCTTGACGCCATACTCACCGTGATGTGATGGAATTGCGGTGAGCTGCTGTAATTCCAATCCAAACACCATCCAATTCTAGTCCAAAAAGTCCAAAACATGCCCGAGATATATGGTTTACACCCCTAAATATAATTCAACTCAAAAATCATCATCTCGGGGCCCGAAAGGTCAACTTAAAAATCCTTGGAGTTTAAAGGGAGTCAAAAATGACTAAACCCCTCCACACTTAACTTTATTTTTAGGTTCTAAGTGCTATGGGCACATACTAGGGGCTGAGCTGAACGAAGAAAGTATGGGGTATTATGGTATGCAAGATGAGTTTGATCATTTAGAGCAGGGCTCTAAGACAGTTATTAAGTATGAGGCACATTTCCATACCCTGACCAAATATTCTTATGATAGCATTTCTATCGAGTCCAAGCAGATACAGAAGTTTGTGAAGGGTTTAGATGTCTCTCTTTAGTTGGCTATGACTCAGATAATTATATTTGGAACATCTTTTTAGAGTAATGTGGATCATGCTAATATGATAGAGGGTAGTCTTAGTGCATCCCAGGGAGGCGCCAAGAAGGCATAATATTTTGGTGAGTTTAGGAGTCAGACCTCTTGAGGCAGAGATTTTAGAGGTTCTCATAGATACCATGGTATGCCATTGTAAGCGGCTTTACAGAGTTTAGGTGGTGCTTCTTCTAGTTCAGTAGTTCAGGATGGTCGTTTGGTCCTAGTTGTACCTTCTCCTATTGAGACTAGACATAGAGGTTGCTATGTGTATGATAAGATTAGCTATGTGGCCAAGGATTGTCCCCGCCGGGTAATTTAGGCTACTCCTATTTCATCTTTGAGGGGTAAGGGTGCTACCAGAGGTGCGAGGGGTAGACATAGTAGAGCTGGTGGGGTTGGCCATAGGGACACTCAGGTAGTTGGTGGTCGTGGCAATACCCAAGCAGTCGGTGTTCGTGCTCAGTGTTATGCTATACCAGCCAGACCTAAGGTAGAGGCTTCTGATATTATGATTATAGGTATTATCCCTGTTTGTTTCATACGTGCATCTATGTCATTTGATCTCGAATTGTTTTTTTCCTATGTGTTTGTGTATTTTTCTTCGGGTTTTGATTTAATTAGTGAGCCTTTTTCCATGCCTAGTCATGTATCTACCCCAGTAGGTGATCCTTTAGTGGTGGATCGAGTGTACTGATCTTATATTGTGACTTTTGCCGGCATGAGACTTTGGTAGATTTTTTTGTGTTAGATATGGTTGACTTCGATGTTACTTTAGTTATGGATTGGTTGGATCCTTATCATGTTGTCTTAGATTGTTATGCAAAGACTGTGACTTTAGCTTCACCCGGTGTGCCAAGGATAACTTAGAAGGGTGCACTTCATTCGGGTCCTAAGAGGGTTATAGCTCATATTAAGGGTCATAAATTAGTTGTGAGCGGATGTTTATCTTATTTGTCTTGTATTCATGATAACAGTGTTATTTTTCCTTCTTTCTTGGATTTTGTCCATGTTATTTGTGGATGTTCTCCCTACTGACTTTCCTAGTATGCCTCCGAATCGATATATTGATTTTTCTATTGATGTTGAGTCGAGCACCAAGCTCATTTCTATTCCTCTTTATAGGATGGCCCTACTAGAGTTAAAGGAACTGAATGATCAGTTGCAGGAGTTGTCGAATAAGGGATTTATCCGACCTAGTATTTCACCTTAGGGTGTGCCAATCTTGTTTGTAAAGAAAAATGATGGGTCTATGCGGATGTGTATTGATTATCAACAGTTGAATAAGGTGATGGTTAAGAATGAGTATTTTTTCCTCGCATTGATGATTTGTTTGATCAGCTTCAGGATGTTGTGGTGTTTTTGAAGATTGATTTAAGGTCAAGTTATCACCAATTGAGGATTAGAGCTTTAAATATTTTAGAGATTGTTTTTCAGACTCGATATGGTGATTATAAGTTCTTGGTCATGTCCTTTGGGTTGACCAATGCCCCTACCGCATTCATGGAGTTGATGAATCGGGTGTTTTGACCGTATCTTGACTCCTTTGATATTGTCTTGATAGATGATATCTTGGTTTATTCCAAGAGTGCAGTTGAGCTTGAGGAGCATTTTGGATTGTGCTTCAGAGATTAAGGGATGAGAAGTTGTATGTTAAGTTCTCTATGTACGAGTTTTAGTTGGAGTCTATTTCTTTCTTGGGTTATGTGGTGACTAACAAAGGTATTATGGTTGATCCAGACAAGATTGTCGTGGTTTATGATTGGGCTAGACCGACTTTGCCCATCAAGATTTGGAGTTTTGTTGGCTTAGCATGCTATTATCAGTGTTTTGTTGAGGGTTTCTCTTCTATTGCAGCTCCATTAACCAAGTTGACCCAAAAGAAGATTTCTTTTCAGTGGCTCGATGCTTTTGAGGCAAGCTTTCAAAAGCTCAAGGATTTATTGACTTCAGCTCCTAGCTTGACTTTTCGTAGGGAGGGCGTGGGTTTTACCGTCTTTTTTTATGCTTCAAGTGTTGGTTTAGGTACTGTGTTGATGCAGGAGGGCAAGGTGATTCCTTATGCTTCTTGTCAATTGAAGCCTCATGAGAGGAATTATCCTACCCATGATTTAGAATTGTGCGCAGTTGTATTTGCCTTGAAGTTGTGGAGGCAATACTTGTATGGATTCCATTGTGAAATCCTCTCAGACCATCGTAGCCTTCAGTATTTCTTCACCCAGCAAGATCTTAATATGAGGCAACGTCATTTTCTTGAGTTGCTTAAGGATTATAACTTGACTATTCTCTACCATTCGAGCAAGGCTAATGTGGTTGTGGATTCCTTGAGCCGAAAGTTGACTAGCATGTGTAGCTTGGTGCATATTTTGACCCAAGAGAGGCCTTTGGCCTTATAGGTTCAGTATTTAGCTAACCAGATGGTCAGGCTTGATATTTCGACCCCTGGTCGTGTTTTGGCATTTGTGGAGGCTAGATCTTCTTTGATGGAGCAGATTCGAGCTAATCAGTCTGATGATATTAGATTGAGCTTGATTCGAGATAAGGTATTGAGTGGGGAAAATAAGGAAGCCTCACTTGATTCAAATGGAGTTTTGAGGATTGGGGGTCGAGTTTATGTGTCGTAGGTGAGTGATTGGATTAGATTGATCTTAGAGGAGGCCTATTGCTCCAGATATTCAATCTATCCAGGTGTGACTAACATGTATTATGATTTTAAATACCACTACTGTTGGGGTGGCATAAGGCGAGATATAGCAAATTTTATGGCTCATTGCCTATGTTGTTAGCAGGTGAAGGTCAAGCATATGAGACCTGGTTGTTTTCTTCAGAGGTTACCCATTCCCGAGTGGAAGTGGCAATAGATCACCATAGACTTTTTGACTGGTTTGCCTCGTACATCTCATGGTTCTGACAGTGTTTAGGTCAACATGGATGGACTGACCAAGTTAGCTCATTTTATTCCATTTCAGGTCTCATTTAGTGCTGAGAGGTTGGCTCGTATCTACATTTGTGAGATTGTGCGTATGCATGGTGCGCTGATGTCCATTATTTTCTATCGAGCTTCTATGTTCATATCTCACTTTTGGGAGACTTTTTAGGATGATTTGGGTACTCGAGTTGATCTTAGCACAACATTTCATCCCCCGACTAATGGCTAGTCAGAGAGAACTATTTAGGTTTTGGAGGATATGCTCCACGCATGCGTGATAGATTTTGGTGGCCAGTGGGAACAGCTTTTGGATTTAGCAGAGTTTGCATATAATAATAACTATCGTTCCAGTATTGATATGGCTTCTTTAGAGGCATTGTCGCTCCCCAGTGGGTTGGTTTGATGTTTCAGAGATAAGACCTTGAGGTACGGACTTACTTCGTGAGTCTTTGGATAGAGTTTGGGTCATTCAAGATAGACTTAGAGCGGCTCAGAGTAGGCAAAAGTGTTATGCAGATCGTAGACTTCGTGTCTTGAGATTTGGTGTTGATGATCATTTTTTCTTCGAGTTTCACCCATGAAGGGTGTGATAAGGTTTAGAAAAAAAAAGGAAAGCTTAGCCCCATGTATATTGGTTCATTTGAGACTCTTCGGACTGTTGGTGATGTGGCTTATGAGTTGGCTTTTCCCCCTGATCTATCAGTTGTTCATCTATTTTTTTTATTTTTTATGTTTTATCGTTATATTTTGGATGAGTCTCATGTTATTCGTTAGGAGTCAGTTTAGTTAGATGAGCGGTTGTCATTTGTTGAGGAGCCGGACTCCATATTGGCTAAGGATGTTAGACGGTTGCGCTCTAGAGTTATCCCTGCAGTTAAGGTTCAGTGGAGACATCGACCTATCGATGAGGCTAGTTGGGAGGTCAAGTATGATACGCGTAGTTCATATCCCCAGTTCTTCGTTGATTCAGGTATTTCTTTGCCTTAGTTTGAGGACGAACTAGATTTTTTAGTGGTGGATGATGTAACGACCTATTTTTTTATAAATTATGTAGAATTTGTGAGTTTGTGTGATTTAACTATTTTACCCCTTCCTGTAGTTGCATTATGGTAATTCTGGGGTGTGGGAGTAATTGTCACAATTTCTGATGCAATTTGGTACCATTTATGTGATATTGTGGTTTTTTATTGATTCAAGAGCCTCATTTTGGACTTATGTGAATATCTTTTGATCTGTGGAAAAAATGGTTGAACAGACAGTGCCAGCAGATCCGGAACATTGATTTTATGGTGGTTACTTGTTTGGTGTGATTTTACAATATTTAAATCTCATTTCGACCCTCGTTTGAAAAATTATGATTTCGGATTTCAGGGGTCAACTTTGTGAAAATAATATTTTTTATTTTAAATCAGACTTCTCCAAAGCGTCCGGAATGTCAAATTTAGTGTATTTGCATAGTTCATTTGTGTATATCAGACTCCAAATAAATCTCGAGTTTCTCAACGAAGTCCGGATTGGACTTTAAAAAAAAACAGCTTTTCTTGAGCTGGTGCAGATTTTCTGCACTATTAAAGCTGTTTTGGGGTCATTTTGCTCATTTTTTTCATCTTGACTCTTGAGAGTTAAACCCTAAAATAGTGTGGGAGCTTTAAAGTGAAGCTTGTTGGAGCTTGAGAAGCTAGATTAACATCTATTTTTTTATTCTATTACGGATTTAAGGTAAGAATTCACTCTTTTCTTAGTAATTTCTTGATTAATTTCTCAAAATCTCAAAAAATTTAAAGATTGATTTTAAACCCTAATTTCACTCATTTTCACTTGAATAATGTTTTTATCTTAAAATTACTAATTTTCCATCAATTTAACCTTCAAAACAACTTCGATTCTTGATTTTAACCCGAACTTCAAAGATTTTATTCGGTAAAACTTAAAAATGATTTTTCCTTGATTTGAATCTCTTTTTTGACTCGATTTGACTTGGCTTTTCAGATGTAGGTTTCTAAAAATATGGGGAATACGTTTTTGAAGTAAAGTTACAATTTTGCCCTTCTTTTTTGAAAAACCCGTTTAGGGGTCCATTTTGACCCCAAATCAAAAGTAGTCAATATGGGTGTTGTTTGTTTGTTTTGAAGCATTGATTTCATATTTGATGTTTTTAGTGGAGTTTGAGATCATTCATGAAAATTAAGGTCATGGATTCGAATTGTAGCGGACCGATTTTGGCATTCAAGGTAGGTTATGGCTTAACTCTTTCAGACTGGGTTGGGTAGTAAATGATGGTACAAAATACATTTTAAGGGTGAAAACTAATCATGAAAAATAGATATTTATGTGTTGTTCTTGTGTGGGGGCCTATATGTGATGTAATTATTGAAATTGAGATATTATGTGATATATGTGACCATGTGGGGTCCTATGTAATATTGATAACCTTAAATACCTGTGAATAATTGTATTATATTGTTAAAATGCTTAATGTGTTATCATTGGTGTATTTTGATTATATTCATAATTTATTGGCATATGAGACATGTGGAAATTCATGATGAAACAAAAATAATGAGTGTATATTAGCTCACATGTTTGTGGAAATGTATCATTGTGGATGGTTATGGAAATATAGCATGTGGTTGGTTGTGGAAATACTCATTGTGATTGTTTGTAAGCATTACATTCCTATTTCATACTCATTCATAAAACATTGGTATCACCTTGTCAATACTTAAGTAACACTGGCAATACCTTTTTAAAATCCTCCCCGAGGGATGTGTCGTGAGGAGATATTGCAACACCTTATGAAACCCTTTCTGAGGGATGTGTTGGAAAAGAGATATCAGATATGTGGATTGTATATGAGTTGAAGAACCCCCCATAGGTCCTGTATTGGGAGGATTGCCTCCGTAGATGTATACGGAGATTGTACGACGATCCCGGAAGTTGTGCGATGACCCCGTGCATCATCATCATCAGATACATTGAACTTAATTTATTGTGTTTATATTATGTTGTATTGCTATATTGACCTACCATCTATGTAATTGTCTTATCTTCTTTTACATGTATTTGATGATCTTGTATATGCATGTTCCTCCTTGTTCTACTAATATCTGATATAATGCCTACTTTTGTTCTATCTTAGTGCAATGTTGCAATAGATATGATATATTAGAACTGTCAGTGTAAGCGGTATGGGCTACCATTGTGGGACATTTTTTGATTGTAGGTGACGTACCCTTAGTGTATATTTTGTATTCTTTATTCACTACTTTGCTTAGTCGGCCTATGATACCTACTGAGTACAAGTGAACCATACTCATGCCTACTGCGCCCTTTCGGTGCAGGTCCTAACTCGAGTATGCCTCATCTTGCTTGACTGGGGCTATAGTTGGAGCTTCCAAGGTAGCGGTTGGACATTCATGCCTGGAGTTCACCTCTATCTTTCTATAGTAGTTATTTCTTTATTAGTATTCAGAGACAGATATTATTCCTTTGTGGTTACTTTTCTGATGTATTTGACTTCTGGATTGTATTAGTAGTTCTTACACTATTGACACTTGGTTTTCGGCATGATTGGTATTTTGGATAAGTTCTTTCCGCATTGTTATGATTACTTGTATGGTTTGGCTTCGGTCTAGAAGCCTTACCTTAGGGTATTTTTGTCTTTTTCTCTTTTTATATCAGTTTGGTAATAGGTTTACTTGTCAAGGTACGCCGCGACAAGTGTCATCATGACCCTCATTTTTGGGTCGTGGCATTTTACTTTCATAGTTTTTTCGAAAAAAAATTCTTATAAATCTTTTTTGGCTTATAAAATTATTTTTTGGTACCGTGTAGCAATTTTTGAATTTTTTATTGGTTAGAATTCTAAAGTTATGCTCCTTTTAGTTTTCATATTCTTTCTCTTTTAACTTTTAAAAATTGATATTTGTGTGATTTTATGCCTTCTTCTTAACATCATGTATTTTTAATTTGTGGATTAGGTTTGAAAAAATTTTGTTTGTTTGATGTCAACTCTTCGAAGTATATACGGGACCAATTAACCTTTTTAACTTGCTATATGTATGGTTTTGCACCTTCTTCTTAACAACATGTATTTTTTAGTAGTGGATTTCTAAGTCAACTCTTTGAAGTATATACGGGAACCAAATCTTTGAAGTATATACAAAAATTTGATAAGTTATATAACCTTCATGTTTGTATATTCATCTTAATCCATTTGGCCACTATTGTTGGGTTCGAAATCGAGAGGGCGTCATGCAAAAGCTTTTAGTTTGCAAACCATGAGACGATAAATCAGATGACAAAAAAACATAATACTAAAAGGCATATTATTGATATGTTTTATCCAAATGGCCTACATATTAAAAATAAAATTTAAAACAATAAAACCTATTGGGAGAAATCTCCCCCTAAACAAAAATTCTTTAAAGACTACATTGTGAATGTTATTGTGTTGTTGTATGAGAAGGAGGTTCTTTATTTATAGAGTCCCAAAATCTTTCCTCCAAGAAAGAGGCTTGCCAAATATGGAAAAGTTATATTTTCCTTTCAGGAAAAATAAAAGTAATTATGGTATTACTTTTATTTTCCTTCTAAAAAAAGTAAAACTTAATTTTGGTAAGAAAATCAGGGCAAAAACCTTAACAAATCTCCCTTTTTGGCATGATTTTCTGACAAAATATTCTTGATCCTCCTTGTTCACACGATCTTCGTATATCAACGATCTTCATATATCACTTTTACTTACCAAGATTAAAAGTTGATATGGGTTGAAAATTGGAGCCTTATGCATTGAAAATAAAAGCATGGGTATATTATTGGAGCCCCGTGTTATAAGTAACAGGGTTGAAAGTGGAGTCTTATGCATTGAAAGTGAGCACAGGTTAAAAGTGGAGCTCATGCGTTAAAAATAAATGCACGAGTTGAAAGGAGTGCAAGATTTAAAACAAGTATGGGTTGAAAATTAAAGCCCATAAACATGGGTTGAAAATTAAATTTGGTTTTAAAGATGGATTAACAGCAGGATTGTTGAAATTTTGTTTGAAACTTTTTCTCCACATGTAGTTTTTGAACCTTCTTTTTTGATAAAAACTTCATCATCGCCAAGTTGATTGCAACTTTGATCTTAAATTGTCCTCAATCGGACCACCGGATCTTTGAACCATTGGCTCTGATACCACTTGTTGTCTTCGAAATCGAGAGGACGTCATGCGAAAGCTTTTAGTTTGCAAACCATAAGACGATAAATCAGATGACAAAAAAAACATAATACTAAAAGGCATATTATTGATATGTTTTGGCCAAACAGCCTACATATTAAAAATAAAATTGAAAAAACTAAAACCTATTGGGAGAAATCTCTCCCTAAACAAATATTCTTTAAAGACTACTGTAACGCCCCAAAATCCATCCCGAGATGTCACACGATGCTTAGGGCTACACGTAGCCCCAAGCTAAACCTCGGAGCCAGACACTACTTCAAGGAACTCAGTTCAACAATAGTCATGCATAATAAAGAGATATATCATATCGGGTTCAAGAGAGATACTGGAGAATACTAAACTGTACAACCAAAATATATATTGAATTTCTATACATACCATCCCTCTAGTCTGACAATTCCTCTATACATCAGAATCAAGGAGCCATTGGGATAAACCCCCAACTGACTCAACAGTACTGAAAACCATAACAACAAAACGATATCACAAAAATATAAACACGGTCCTCGAGCCATGAGGACTCACCATTGAGGGAACGTAGCTGAGGCACTCGAATATCGCTAACGCGGCTGCGGCTGAGTACTAGAACCTGGATTACGAGAAAATGTAGCCCATAGGAAAATATGTGGGTCAGCACTTTGGAATGTACTGAGTATGTGAGGGTGCATGTAACAATGTAAATATCATCATCAATTTTATGAAAATATGTATGTGTACAATGATGGCTCACTTGGCTTGAGTTAGATTGAAACATACTTTTCATAATCTCATAGTGAATAAATTATATGATAAAAACC
This sequence comes from Capsicum pubescens, assembly GCA_030864215.1. Taxonomy (NCBI): domain Eukaryota; kingdom Viridiplantae; phylum Streptophyta; class Magnoliopsida; order Solanales; family Solanaceae; genus Capsicum; species Capsicum pubescens. The sequence goes on from CM061543.1 coordinate 86,527,913, forward strand.
GCATAAATCATCATAAACAACTCAACTCTTCAACTCAAGACTCGGAGTGACTCTGTAATTCAAGAAACTCAACTCTTATGGACATGGAAGGTTCTTATAACCGACATAAACCATGTGAGCTACATGGAGTCCAACATTTTACCCTCCTAAGGAGAGAACCCCACATTGGCGGGAGCGTCGTACTCTTGCCAGGGAGTACAACCTAAATTTAGTGATCACAATCTCATACTCGGCCTCTAGCCCACAATTATCAATATCAATCCTATGGTGGCACGTAGTTTCGGGGGAAATACTACTCCCAAACACAAGCTCAGAACGCGTTAGGAAATCTACTACAAACATCACAAGCGTCTATCATGAAGATCAAATCAAATCTCTTTCTCATTTATCAAATCATAATCAATTTGTGGATTCCTAACTCGACTCAAATCAAATCAATCTTTCTCAATATCAAAATGTATCAATTCATTAAACCATAGCAACATCAATAACTTTGAAGAAATATCAATACTCATTGTAACAACTCAATCTCATGAATCAATATACTCAATAATCCAATTTGTCATAAGGAAGCTTAAAGCTTGACACATATCTTGAAAGCACTTGAAATATCAACTCATGGTAGAAATATGAAATTCACAATATTAAATATCAAGTCATAACTTGGGAATAGTAAAATAATCATGTATAACAAAGCTTGAACAATTTATATTCTCATAGTCTCATGATGAAGTAATTTGGGTCTAAACCCACTTGCAAAATCATATAAATCCATAATAGAAATCAAAGCTTTGGGCACAAGAACGAAAGGATTGCTCTTGTTCAAAACCCCACATACCTTAATCTTTGAAATTGGATGAATTCTAGTGCTTGAGACTCTATCCGCACTTGTAATAAATGATTCTTGAAGCCCACGCTATGAGGAACTTGGTTCTTGAAGATTTATGGATGATTTTTTGGAAGATTAATGTTCTTGAATGAAACTCTAGATATATTTTCTTAAGAGAATTGGAAGAGAAAATGAAGAAATTAGTGTTTGAATGGGGATTCTCATATTTATATAGGCCTCCAAAAGATGGAAAAAGACCAAAATACCTTTGCAAAAATGTCCCTTAATTGCTGAAAAAAATTAGCTGACGACATTCGTGACAAGTCGTCAGACTTGACAAGTTGTCACGAAATGTCGTCACAAAAGGGTGGATTTTATGATTTGCGGCTTAAGGTTGACGACATTTTGTGACAAGTCGTCAAACTTGTGATAAGTCATCACAAAATGTTGAATTTTGTGACTTTCTGCTTATGGTGACGACATTTTGTGATAAGCCGCCAGGCTTGTGACAAGTCGTCACAAAATATCGTCACGAAATTTCCAGGCTGACATGCTGGAGTAAAATGGGTATAACTCTTTGCTCCGATATCGGATTTGGGTGAAATTAGTACCGTTGGAAAGCTAATTCAATTATCTATTTTTTGGTGGGTAATGAGATCAAAAATTCTTAGTCTATCAAAAGATATGCTTGTTTGAAGTTGGCTATGCCAAAATCCTTCTCAAGAATTCAATCGGTAAGGGATGTTTTGGTTCACCTAATCGCTAAGACATCTTTTAGGCCTTAATACACATCACCTTTGATCAGAAAATAACCAAAGCACTATAATTTATTTCTCATGAGCTTGAGTCATGGTGGCACTATTGGTTAGAGTTCTCGGGGTATTACAACTACATTGTGGATGCTATTGTGTTGTTGTATGAGAAGGGGGTTCTTCTATTTATAGAGTCCCAAAACCTTTCCTCCAAGAAATAGGTTTGCCAAATATGGAAAAGTTATATTTTCCTCTCAGGAAAAGTAAAAGTAATTATGGTATTACTTTTATTTTCCTTCTAAGAAAAAGTAAAATTTAATTTTGGTAAGAAAATTAGGGCAAAAACCCTAACAACTATTTGCTTACAATTTAGCTATAAATAATTAGTTAGTTATAAGTCCTTGATAGGAAGCGTTTTTTTCCTAATGACCCCTATGTAGCATGAATTCAAATTAGCCGGACTCTATATGTAGCATCTGGATCTCAAATAATTATTGCTTTTTGATAAATTTTTGTTAGGTTATTCTTTAATTTGATTACATTATTATGAGGTTTAAGAATTATTTCGTATAATCATTAGATTTTCGGAATCTACTAGCCTGACAATTATGTATTTGTGTTGTGTAAGATTTTTTTATAGAGAAAATATTAGTGTACGTGCTTTGTACGTATGTCTTACGTCAATGAATAAAATTATATACACAAGAAGAAGAATCTACCAATGAGTATAATTTAGAGAAAAAATCACATAAAAATATTATGTCCATTTAAAAAAAAAAAAATCTGCATTTGATTCATCTTCCAAATTACACCTTGATCAAAGGGAATATAACAGTGTTTAACTTCTCCGTTTTTAGATCTGAAGGATAGCACTCTATCCTATAAAAGATGAAGAAAATGCAAAAGCTAAGCTTAGATGGTCATGTGAATGAAAGCTTGGTATCCAAGTTTTACAAAAGATGGCGTTGTATAGGATTTTTCGTAGAGAAAATATTATTTATTTAGAATTTTCTCTAGTCATAAGGTTTTGAAGCCAACTTACTCAACTCTGATCCCAAAATCATAATCAACATCGGGGTAAGGTTATTTTTTAAAGCTTAACAAATATGTTGTTCCGCCACTCCAATATATAGGTTATATATGTTGCTAGCTGCAGTATTAATGTCAATATTACTTATACTAAATCACTCTCAAAAATCAAATTGTACATATAAATTAAGACGGAGAGAGCACTAGAGTCCATATACTAATGGGATACTAATGACGTTATGCTCTTTTTGTCTCCTCTTATAGATCTAATTTGAGAATTTTTGACATTTCAATTTCTTACTTCTTGCAATTAGAATTCATATGTTAATTATGAACTATAAATTAAGATAGTTATGGTCTTAATTGAAAGTATAATCTATTGATGAGGTTGCTTTAATTAAGTATAAGAGGTAACCAAGTCCATTTGTTATATATAAAACCTAATATTTATTGATGATGTTGAGAGACGAGTAAATAATTTGGTTACAGTATATCTAGGATTTACATGCTTATAAAAAAAAGTCAAAAATTACCACTTTTAAATTATCTGATGGTACAAATAATTTAGTATACTAATATACACAAAAATTTAAACTCCATAATAATAGTGGCAATATACTATGTTTTCCCATGTTATAGATGGTTTAAGAATTGTTTGATCTTTACTTTCCTTTACTATTAGCCTGTAGATTTAATAGTGTACTAATGACTTATTTAAAATTTTATATCAAATAATATAAAGTAATTATAAAGTAATTAATTGCTGACATTCATGTGTCTAAAAGTAATTGTAAAGTATGATTTTTTAAACCCAAATTGATATAAGTGATGCCTTTTTTTTTAATTTGTATGAGGTTACTATAATTTATATGCTTAATTGATAAATTATTTCAATTAACACTCTTATATATTATAAAGTAAAAAAATTCTTACTATAATGATAGTTTTAAGTAATTTTTTTAATAAAAATTGAGAGTTATAAATTTTTAAAATAAGAAAAATTACATATTACATTAAATAAAAGAATTTGATAGTGTCAAATTTCTTTACACTAATAATATATCACATAAACTCATTTAATTATGTATTTTTTTCTACTCCATTTTTTTGAGTTATCTTTTATATTTTATATTATTTCATTATGAAAGTCAACATAAGATATGTCTATATTAACCAAATTAGTTCTTATCTTCTTCAATACATTATGTTATTTACTTTTGTTTATAATCTTAGGTAAAGAAGGTTATTCGTTTTCTGATTGAGAATATTTAAAATATGTATAATTTATGTAGAATTGCATTCCTATATTTATCATCTTATATCAGTTAATGTCTTTTAATTAAAATGAGTTATATAAAATATAATTTTAAAACTTATTAAATTACTGTAATATTTACCACGTTAATCTTTGTTAATGATTATCTTTTTGTTTAAGGTCGCACATTGTATCATCATATATCTAAATTCTCCTTGAAGCTCCTTTGTTGTAGTACTAAAGGGATATATGATATAGGTATGAGACAGATAAGGTTAATTCATGACATTAGTTAATTTATCATGTATCTTTGTTTGACATAATGTTAAAAATATGTGCACATAAATTTTTAATTTTAATTTTGAAAACTTTAAAAAGTTATATGTTATAATTTAGATTTATAGAAATAGAAAGAAATGCATTTGTAAAGTGAATTCTTGTTACTATTTGTGTTGTGCTTTAAAAAAAAGATTAATTTTTTTTAAACAGTTGAATATTTATAATTCAATTTAATATTACAATGTTGGGCCCATAAATGGGCCTTTCAATATCTGATTTATTTATTTATATTTTATATAGAGGAGTGAGTAGGTGAGACGATCAAGGGTATTCTCGTTATTTCAAAAAAGAAAAGTGCATTGTTTGCTTATTTTGTAAGCCTTAATGTTTATGTATTAATTTTTAAAGGCAAAAAAAAAAAAATCAAACCTCTTTTTGTAAATGTCAATTCTATCCCAAAGTTGTATAATATCTCACGTGGATCCCATGGTTTTCTTCACAGCTTTCTATAAATGTTTTTTGTATGTTCTAAAACACAATACTCATTTCTATTCCTTTTTATATGTGGTAAAATTTTAATTTTATTTTATTCAAATAAAATGTCTTCATGCAAGTAGAATTAAAAATTTTCTTTACAAATTTGGTTATAGTAAATTATTAATAAATAAATAAGAAAATATATTACTCCCTTCGTTTAAAAAAAATAATTTATTTTAGCTTGATATGGAGTATAAGAAAATAAAGAAAATTTTTGTATCTTGTGGTTATAAATTGCAATTTATCTTGTGGTTCTAAACATGACATGTGAAAAATTAAAATTAAAGTATAATCAAAGATAGAAAAGTTCATTTTTTAAAACAAATTAAAACAAAAAATAGGTATTTATTTTTTAAATTGAGGAAGTCACAAACAGCTACAAAAAATAGGTATCTGTCCACAATTCACATCATTCTAAAATAACTACAAGTTGAACTTTTTCACGATATCTAAATAACTTTAAAATATAATTTATTAAACCTTAAAAAGTAATTTTTAAGTGGTGAGTTTTGTTCATACTTTATTATGATATAGGAAAATTTATGTGATAATCTTTTTATTAAATATAAATTTAAATAATATAAAACAACAACAACAAACCCAGTATATTCCCACATAATGGGGTCTGGGGAGGGTAGAGTGTACGCAGTCCATACCACTACCTCTAAAGAGGTCGAGAGGCTGTTTCCAATAGACCCCCGGCTCAAGACAAAAGACAGTATGAAAGAGCAACAAAAGCATAGAACAGGATAAAATAACATATGTACGACATCCATAAACATATTGTACATTGTCAAACACAGGACACCAAGTTCAATCTAAATACTGACTGCGACTCATTCACACCCTTAGCGCTCTATCCTAATGTTGTTCCTCCATATCTTCCTATCCAGGGTCATGTCCTCAGTCAGCTGTAACTTCTCCAAGTCACGCTTAATCACTTCTCTCCAGCATTTCTTCGGTCTACCCCTACCCCGCTTGAAACCTTCCAAGGTCAACCTCTTACATCTACGAACTGGGGCATCCGCGCCCCTCCTCATCACATGACCAAACCACCTCAACCTCACTTTCAGCATTTTATCCTCCACTGATACTACTCCCACCTTTTCCCGAATAATTTCATTCCTAACCCTGTCAGCCCTCGAGAATCCACACATCCAACGCAACATCCTTATTTTCGCCACCTTCAACTTTTGGATATAAGAATTCTTAACCGACCAACACTCCGCTCCATACAACATAGCAGGCCGAACTACAATTCTATAGAATTTTCCTTTCAACTTGGGGGGCACCTTCTTATCGCATAAAAGTCCCGAAGCGAGCCTCCATTTCATCCAACCTGCCCCAATACGGTGAGAGACATCCTCATCTATCTCTTCATTCCCCTGAATTATAGACCCGAGATACTTAAAACTATCTCTTGCAAACCACCTGGGAATCCAACTTCACTATCACCTCTTCTTGCCTCAATTCACTGAACTTGCACTCCAAGTACTCTGTCTTGGTCCTACTCAAACGAAAACCTTTAGACTCCGGGGTTTGTCTCCAAACCTCCAGCTTATCATTAACCCCTTGTCGCGACTCCTCAATCAAAACAATATCATCCACGAAAAGAATACACAAAGGCACCTCGCCTTGAATATTCCGCATCAACACATCCATCACCAAAGCAAATAAAAACGTACTTAGAGTCGATCCCTGGTGCAACCCTGTCAAGATCGAAAAATGCTCAGAATCTCCTCTCACTGTCCTTACCCGAGTCTTCTCCCCCTCATACATGTCCTTAATCGCTTTGATGTACGTCACCGGGACCCCTATCGCCTCGAAGAATCTCCAAAGAACCTCCCTAGGGACCTTGTCATACGTTTTTTTCAAGTCAGTAAACACTATGTGAAGATCCCTCTTCCTCTCTCTGTACTGCTCTACCAGTCTCCGCACTAGGTGAGAAATTTAAATAATATACTTGAATCAAATAGGAAGAATAATTTTAAATTTAAAGAGAAATTATATTTAAAGTTTGTTTCATTTAAATACTTTTTTCAATCGTGGTGTCTAGACGAGCTTTCTCTCCTCTTAACTAAATCCACAGAATAAATAAGTTACTTTTGAGTGTAACATTCATTATTATTTTTTCTTATTTTTGCCTAAAATTATTGATAATTAATTTATGTTTAAGGTACCATTTACAAATATAACCAAGGGTATAACATTTATTTCATAATTTTTTAAATATTTTCATATAATTTTATATGTGGTCCCCACTACAATTCTATTTTAAATGAAAAAAATAGAAACTTTCTCTGTCCCATTTTATGTGTCGTCATTTCCTTTATGGTTCGTTCAAAAAAGATTGTCACATTTCCTTATTTGGTAACTAATTAAAGAGACAATTGCACTTTTATTCTTATTGGTTTCACTTAACTAAATATTGTAGTATATATTTTATATTATAGAAGAGTGAGTTATGGGACGACCAAGGGCATTATAGTCATTTCACAATACAAATTATAACAACAACAACAAACCTAGTGTATTCCCACAAAGTGGGGCCTGGGGAGGGTAAAATGTACATAGTCCATACCGCTACCTATGAAGAAGTAGAGAGGCTATTTACAATAGACTCCTAGCTCAAGATAGAGAATAGTAAACAAGGTCGTAGTGAAACATGAAACAGGTTGGATGGCATAATAGAAATAAGAAATAAGAAATAAGAAAAATAGAAATAAGAGAATTTCACAATACAAATTCATCATCCAAAATCCATCTCTTTTTGTTGGCCCCATTTCTTATTCAATCTTTTCTCTCTTCTTTAAAATGCACTGCTTCTCACTTCCCACCTTAGCTATATAACCCAATAGAAAATTCTCAAAATAATCTACAATTTAATATTTACTATACTATTTTAAATTAATATCATTTTAACAAGTTTTGAATTTCAATTGTTGCAATCAATTGAAAATTATTCAATAAAAAAAATAATAAAAATTTGTTTCAAGTTGTTTTTAGGGTAATAAAATGTCAAAATACTCTCAAATTGTATATGAAAAGACCTCCCTCATTAATACACTATTTGAAAATTTTTGAAAGAAAAATTTGAAAAACATATAGTCATTTCATATATGTAGCATGAGAAGTATCACTATCTAGGAGTACACTACATCTATTATCAAACTTAGTTTGATGTTTTTTCTGATTCACTAAAAATTCAATGTTACGGAAATTCAAAATACATAAATATAATTAAGAATTCTTTCAATAAACAAAGAAACGAAATGAGAGAAAAGTATGAAAGATAAATAATTTCTATTACATAAGAACTAATAATTTTAAAACAATTGAAATTACTAGAGAAGTATAGCTATATATTTTAAATTTAATAATAAATTATGTTACAAATAATATTTTAGGATATTTTGATCAATTTTTTAATTTAGTGGTGTGCAACCTTTTTAAAAATAAAACAAATATTTTAAAACATATTTATTAATACTATCAATTGAGTTAAAAAATTAATATACCATAAATTATCATGTAAAGTGTCAAATTTGATAAGTATTATTACAAAGTGATTGAGAATTCTGAGATATTACTAAGATCTCAAAAAAATAAACATAATAACAAAGAAAAATAATATATGAAAATTTGTCTCTTTTTTGTCATAACACAAAAAGCATATTTATATTTTTTTCATTTTAAGATGTTTAATTGACGATAAATCATTAACTATTATTAAACAAAAAAAATGTTGAGCCCATGCATAGCATGGGATACATCACTAGTGTTTTTAATAAAGGACAATTTGGTAAACATCACCAAGTCTTTCTTTATTTCTTTATCTTCATGCCCGGTCAAAATATGCCACATAAAATAAAATCAAGGGAGTATAATGGTCATTTCATTAGAATCTTTTCAATGTCACTAATGATGTAATCTTTCACATGGATCCCACATACCTCAACTATAACTCTATTTTAATATGTAGCAAAAAAAAAATTAAACGTATTATATCAGAATGCCTATTTTAATACATCCTATGTCTGAATTCAAATAATATATTTTTATTTTTAATCAGTTCTAAAAAAGAATTGACATTTTTTATTTGGTTAGTATTTTATAAGATTGCCAATAATTTAGTCATGTTGAATTTCATTTATTTGTCAAAAAGTACACAAACGTATATTCTTCTATTTAAAGTTTATTTATTCTAAAGATAATTTGGAACATTGCAAAGTTTTATCATGTATTTTAAATTTGATGTTTAATCAAAATAATAAAAATTGAAATAAAGGGGGACGTAGTTTATAGGAGGAAGTGTGAATACTCAAACATAAAAAAGTGAAATTAATTTTGGCCCACATTTAATTGCATAAAGTAACTATTGTTATATTATGGTAAAAAAAAAAAATACTCATAAATATTGAATATGTATTTATCTATCAAAAACAATAACGATTCCTCCATAATTTCAAAACTTCACATGATACATATCATTTACAATACATATAATTTATGAAAACAGAATTATTTACTAATCACATGTTAAAATTATTTTAAACAACTTATTTAAAATATAATATTAACTACATCATGTTAAATTACTACAATATATATCATGTTAACTTTTGTTGATTCTTTTGATTCTCTTTATTTGAGGAAGTAAATTTCCTCAGCGGGTAGACAAAACACTTTAAAAGAAATTTCTTGCTTACTATATTAAATTGGTCTCCTATTTTTGACGTATGTAAGACAAGACATAAAGGCAATTCTTTAACATTATGATTCATTAAAATGTTCATCCAGTAAGTCCTTATTTTGTTTGTTAAACACCCCATAAAATGAATTTAAATGTATTTAAAATCAATTTATGTATGAATTAGTATCCTTTATTGCTTTGTATGATTTTGTAAAAAAATGCTAATATATATATATATATGACATGCTTTCTGGCATAATTTTATTCGTTATTTTATTTCTCTCCATTTTAATGCATTTGTCTTACTTTCTTTTATCAATTATATATTTTAAAAAATGTACATAAAAAGCACTATAAATCACAATGATGAACAACTTAAATGTTTAAAGGACATAAAAACTTCGATTGACTCTCAAAATATTATCATTGTCGTATAAATTAGGAAAGAAGAAAAAGTACTATAAATTATATAATTAAAAACTTTATATATATATATATATATATATATAATATAATATATTAAAAGTGTGAAGAACCTTAGAAAAGTTATTTGAAATTTTTTTCCTTCATTAAAAATCTTTGCAATAGATCAAATTGTCTTTTCACTTATTTCCTTCAATTATTATATCATTATTGATTATTTTAATTATTTTTATAATATTTTAAGAACTCCTAAAATATGTAGGCAAAGGTTTATTTAAAGTCTTTATTTATGGAAGATAAAATTTGAATAGGAATCATACTCATTTTTTTTCTAAAAATAAAATTTTAAGTAAGGACAATTTAAAAAGTTTTTTCGGTTAAAAAAAAAGTTATTTATATAAAAGGAATACAAATAGAAATCGTACTCCTTTTTTTTCAAAGCAGAGTCATCGTACTCTTTTTTTTTTTTTGACTAATATGATTTCTTTGAGAGAAGGAATACCAAAGTGTTTCAATTAAATACTAATTGTTATTTTGGGGGCATAAATACGATCAATTGCTAATTTTTTTTATCAAAATTGTTGATCGATGTTACTTTTTTTTTAATTTTAATATTATTTTCTATATAATTGCGGTGGTTTGAAGTAGATATGTATTGCATTGTTTTATATTATGATTAAAATACAATGTTTGTTTTGATTGCTACTTAAATTTTATTATATTGTATCGTTAAATACATCGATATGTAACGACATCATTAATCCATCATTAAAATAGATATTCTGAAGGATCAAAAGGTGCTTATATTCATGCACATATTTTGTTAAGGAGACATTAATTTGTGATCAAAATTATTGATCGATGTTACCTTTTTAAAAAATTTATATTATTTTTCAGATGCTTATGATGGCTTGGAGTAGATATTCTTGTTACTTAAATTTTCATTGTATCGTATCGTTAAATATTGTTAAATTCATTATAAAAATAGATATTCTGAAGGATCAGAGGATGCTTACATTCCTGCACATATTCTGGAGAAGGGGCATTAAGAAAGATGGGGCATTTTGTTAACAGTGACAAAAGAGTTTCAAAATGATGTGTAGGTGACTCAAGTCTTAATAATTGAGTGGAGGTGACAATTAATTTATTATGGATTAAGAAAGTTAGGAAAGTTTGAGAATAGCCCATAAGTTCTTAAATTTACACTTTGATCCAAATATTAACCTAATATAACAGGAAACGGAGGGAAAAAGGTGTGTTTCTCTCTCTTCTTATTCATTGTTGTTTCCTCTCTCTTAGCGAATTTTGTTGTTCATTGTTGTTGTTGCTTTATTAATTTTATTCTGCTTCATTATCATCGTTTTCTACTTCATTATCATTTTCATCTTTTTCTTGTTGACCATTGTTGTTGTTATCTCTACTGCTGTTACTTGGCCAATTTCTTAGGTCAAATTTTATCCGTACATCACTTCCCACTTCAGCATTGCTTCATAGTAGACTTTGGTAAGTTCAATTATAATTTTTAGTTAAATTTGTCATCTGGGTAACTGCTATTATGCTATTTTTTCAACAATAGATAGCACGCGAACATGAATGCAACATAAGAGCCATCTGTTTAAACAGATCACTCATCTGTTGCAATAGATGAGCCATCTGTTACAACAGAATACTCATATGTTGGATTCATGTTTATGGTTCTATAATGTCATAATATGAATCGAACATATGGGTCATCTGCTGCAACATATGACCCCTCTATTACAACAGACTAGTTATCTGTTGCAACAGAGTAAATTTTTGCTGCAACAAATTAGAAACCTGTTACAACAGAACCTGAACTCGATTCCAACAGATGTTTCGTCTGTTGCAACAGGTAAGTCATTTATCGCAATAGGTTAGTTATCTGTTGAAATATGTCGCTCATCTGTTGGAATCAGTTTCAAAGGTTCTTTAGTACTGTAACATCTATCCCAACAGGCGTTTCATCTATTGCAATAGATGTATAGTTTGTTGCAACATATGATTCACCTGTTACATTAGATGTCTTATCTATTTAAATCAGTTTCAAGAGCGTAACATGAATCTCAACGGGTAAGTAATCTATTTCAACTGATTACTTACTTGTTGCAATATATTTTTCACTTGTTGCAACAGATTACATATCTATTGGGGTTCATGTTATGGCACTATGAAATCACTACTAATAGTATTATGATATCATTATTAACTTTTTTAACAAATGACTTTATTTAGGTACCACTAATGGAGGGATCAATAAAAATAGGGGTGGATTATCATAGTCAATAGATCAAGAAAAGCAATCGATATGTATGGCGTTGGAAGGAGGGTGAAATGCAAGAGACGATAGCGATGACAATTCAAAGTAATGTGTCGTATGATGATTTTGTGAACTTAATCATCAGCTATTGTGGACTGAATTGTCAACTGGAAGAACTCATCATTATCTGCATGCACAGCTCCTTTGAAAATCATAGGATACTACCTTTCAAGATAACCAATTATGTTTAGTTGCATGCTTATCTTAGTGATTCAGCCAGGCTAGTGTTAAGGGTGTACGTGGTTGAAAAACGGAGAGAGAATGAGAACCAGAATATAAAAGAAGAACAACAACAAGACATCTTTGTTGATAAGTTGGATGATCTCTACAAGAATATTCTAGATGATGATCAAACACCTACGCCCATTGCTGCAATCAATACGGTGGACAGTTTTTCTCAATCGACATAGTCTGGCAATCATCAAGACAACGAGACCGGCTTTTTCAAGGGAATGTCATTCAAGGATAAGGATGAACTATCCACTTCTTTATTTATTTCTTGCTTGAAAAAAGATTTCAGAATAATGAAGGTAATTAATTCGAGCAAAGTCTTTTGCTTCATATGTGCTAATCCGAACTGCAAGTGGTGGTTGAAATGATAAAGTTCTTAAATTCTGATAGTTCGTTATTCATAAATCTGAAAAGCATCACAAATATAGTTCGGAGCACTTTTTGGGCCAAAATCCTCACTCCACAACAAAGGTCCTTGGTTAATATTTTAAAAATAGATTCACCAATGGCAAAGGACCTTCTACAAGGGATATGGATAATCAACTCCTTACAGAATTGGGTGTCATGGTCAGTTATTGAAAGATATATACGGCCATGGGGATTTCCAAGGACTTGTTAGAGAGACACACGAGCACGGGTATGCAGTCCTCGATGCCTACCATTACATGCTTGAGTCCACAAATTCCGAAAGTAAGAGGGCATTCCATGTTGGTGAAAATGGAAGGTTCAAGTACTTTTATGTATCCTATGGTGCTTTGATTCAAGGCTTTTGACATTTGAGAAAATTCATAGCCATCAACGAGACCTTCTTGAGGAGCAGGTATAATGGAGTTTTACTAGAGGCGATGGCACAGGATGCAGAGAATCACATCTTTTCTATCGTTTTTTGGGTAGTGGACAAAGAATGTGATCTCTTATGGATATTTTTTTGAACAGATGCGAAGCTGCATCAAAGATACCAAAGAGTTGTGTTTTGTTTCGGATAGGCATCCAAGTATTCCAAAGTTGGGTTCAATTTTATACGCTTCAGCTCACTTTGGTTGTTGCATAAGATATCTTGGAGATAATATTCAGAACAACTTTCACAACGAAAGGGTCGTGACCCTTTTTTATAAATCAGCTAAAGCATATAATAGAGAGGAGTTTTTTGACCATTTTAATCAAATAACGAATATGCATCCCATGGCAGTAGAACATCTCATACGTGTTGGTTTTGAGAGATGGAGCCGGGCATTCTATTCGGCAAATAGGTATATTCTTATAAATTTAATGTCTTTTTTGAGTTACAAGTTTAGTATGATGTCGTACTAAGTGATTTTTTTGTATAGGTACAATATTATGACGTCAAACATAGTTGAATCGGTGAATTCATTGTTTGGTGATGAAAGAGAATTTTCCATCGTGGCTCTATTTGATATAATAAACCAGAAGTATGATAAAAAATTTCACAAAAGGCATGTGAAGTTTGAGTACACAGGAACCAAATTTGTTCTAGAAGCAAAAAAAATAGTATCAAAGAACATCAGTCTGGGGAATAGGTTATTTGCTCATCAAATAGCAGATTACAAGTTCAATATCGACGGTCATGGTGATGTTACCACGGTCAATCTTCAAACAAGATCTTATACATGCAGAGTTTTTGACTTGGACAAAATACCATGTCCATATGATATGGCAGAGCTTCGAGATTAATACGGTACACAATATGGAACTAAAATTTATGAGTGTTCCTCTCCATATTATTCGGTGGAAAATATATAATGGCATATAGTGAGAATATTAATATGTGCCTCCCAAAGAATCTTGGGTTGTTCTTGTAGTGGTTTTGGGGAGATTAATACCTCCTCCACATATTGACTCAAGCACTATCAAACCAGAAATAAGGCCATATAAGAGAAGGCATGGATTCGGAGAATCATTTCCATCAAGAAAAAACAAGTGCTCCTTATGTAAGAACGCTAGCCACAAAAGAACTACATGTCTGGATCGTAATCCATCATGATTGTTGCAATAGCAAAAACTTGTATTGTTGTTTGTTATGGAATTTTATATATTTAACTCATTATTGTGAACATAAATTTTATCATTTGTTATACAAAATATCTTTTTTAATAACTTGTGCATCAATAAAAAGAGGCAAAACAGGAACTAAATACAACATACCACAAAATAATTTTCAACAGATTATCCATCTGTTGCAACAGATGGACATTAGCTGGAAGAACACAATACAATTTATCAAATTGGAATGTGTTCCTCCAACAGATGACAAATTTGTTACAACAGATGAATAATCTACTAACAAAAACCCAACTGATGACCAATCTGTTTCAACAGATGGTCCATTTGTTGAAAGAACTCAAAACTCTTGCTATTGGATTCAAAAATTTTCCTTACATCCAACCATCAACATATTTATTGAGAATAAGAAATAAACAGAATGAAAATTAAATAAGAATTAATAAGCAAAAGTCGACCAAAAATAAAATTTTCATTAAACAAAAAACAAAATACATTAGGTATAGATCCTATGTAGAAAAGTTAAAATACATACGCTAAAAGAAAAAAAATCACGTAAATATTATTATTATTATTGTCAGTCGGACAATCATCAACTGACAGCAGGAGGGCCCTCCTCTGCCTGTACATCTCTCCGAACATCCATGCTCTCAAGGTGACCAGCTCCCACTGTAGGTCATTAGCCTACCTCTGAATTTCCCGCATGGTATCGCGCAGAATAGCAATGTCCCAAATAGGATCAACTATATCTAGAACACACATAAATTGAAAAAAAATGTAAACATAAAAGTAAAGAAAAGAGTCTGAATGTAATACAATGTATACTACCAATTGGTAGATTTACACATAAAAAAAACACTTACCTCAATGAGAAAGGAATATTCTCTTTGAAGATAAGTGGTTGAATATGTAATACGAAAAGACAAAATGCAAGAAATAAATAAAATGGAGTAGAATGAAGATTAAGGAGGGACGTATTTATAGAGGATTTAATCTGAATATGTTAGGCAAAAAGGCATGACTGTTCATCTTTATTTGTTGCAACAGATTACCCATTAGTCGCAACAGATTTACCATCTGTTACAACAGATGGTCTATGTGTGCAACAGATGAGACATCTTTTGCAACATATGGATTATCTATTACGACAGATGGACCATCTATTGGAGGACATATTTTGATTTCTTCTAACAGTTGCAACAGATAGAGAATTTGATTCATCAGCTGTTTTGAATGTGTTAGGTAAAAAGTCATGACTATTCACCTCTTTTTTAATAGTCATTGCATACCTTAATTAATACAAATTGGTGACTATTTTATTATATAAAATTAAAAAAATAGATTTTAAAACAAAAAAGGTGAAAAGTCATGACTTGTAGGACTTGTTTTTTCTTAACGGGCATGTAGTCCTCTGACATTGAAGATGGTTACCCTTTAAGCCTCTGTAATCTTGTACACTACTTAACGATGGGAAGTGAAGAATAAACACTATCTGACATTAATGGGGTAGGAAGAATAAGGTGCATGCAGATGAATGGATCCACTTTCATGCGTGGGAGTTATGTATTATTGATCAGGCTTTCGTGACAGACACACATAAAGTACAATGATTTTGTGAATGTAGTTTTTTACCGATTAGACATTGATTCTTCAAACAAGATCCTGTATTTTACAGTTTGGTTTGACAGGTGCAAATTGATAAGGCTGAAGGGTTCCAAAAAGGTAGTGTCAATACCCTGTTACAATTTAATGATGATTTTGCTCATGTTTATGCATTAAGTTCTGAGAAAGGATCAATATTTGATCGTATTGTAGACATTCAATAGTAATTGGACCAATTTTAATGGTGCAATGGACTCTAAGATGGCCTTCAAAGCCTTCCATTGCAGCAAATAAGAATGGAAAATGAATAAAAGTTTCCCTGGTCCAAATTTATATGGATGGGTTACTCGAGGAGACTATTATACAACAGAAGGTGCTTGGGATAATACCTGTATAGAAAAGGGGAGGTGGAGAAGACCATATATCTTCTCAGACCTTGTTTAAGAGGAAACACAGAGAAGCAAGTGAGGAACTTCTAGCCAATCTGGCCAATAAAATTGACTTGAAAGATGAAAAAACAGAATGAGTTGCAAATGTGAAAGTGTATCTAACTATTAAAATCCATCAGTCATTCTTGAAAAATAAAAATGCTAAAGAGTACTGGATCTGGACACTTTGCTAGGGACTACGACTAGCTAGAATGGCCTGAATGAAAACCCACAAAATGCAGGACCAAAACTCTAAGGAAGAAACTTGGTGAGCACAGAGGCTTAGTAAGATTTTCAGTCAATAATGAAACCTAAGCCAACAACTCCAGAAGTAAATATAAGGGAAGCCAAGGCGTCAATTTCTGAAGTCTAACTTGCATCCCATGCCGTCTATTTGTTGTTCTGATTTGGTCAATGGTGGTAGAAACAAAAAGGTCTGAAGTTGGGCAGAAATACCATGCCTTGTTGTTTCCACTGCCTTTGACCAAACCAGAACCACAAGCAGAAGGCCTGGGATGAAATCTTAACTTCAAAAATTATCACCTTGGCTTGATCCCTTATTTTTACTTCAGGAGTTGTTGATTCAGGTTTCGTTCCTGACCGATAATCTTACCACCATCGATGCTCACAAAGATGCAACCTTAGAGTTCTGGACCTGTATTTTGTGGGTCTTAATTTAGTCCATGTTAGCTAGTTGCAGTCCCCTAACAAAGTACACATCTCCAGACCACTTCAGCATTTTTCTTTTCAAAATGGACTGATGGATTTTCATTTTTGGATACACTTTCACATTTGCAACTCATTTAATTTTTTCATTTTTCATGTCAATTTCATCATCCAGATTTGCTACACGTTTCTTCCTACCCTGTGTTTCTTCTTTAATAAGGTCTAAGTTGATATATGGTCTTATCCACCTCCTCCTTCCTTCACAGATATTCTCCCAAGCACCTCCTACTATATAATAGTCTTCTCAATCAACCCATCTATATAAATTTAGACTAGGGCAATAACTATATTCATTTTCATTCTCGATTGCAGCAATGCAATGCTTCAGAGGCCTTTCAAAAATCCATTGAAGCCATAAAATTAGTCCAATCAATATTGAATATTTACACTACGGCCAAAAGCTTGAACCCTTCTCCAAACTTGACACATAAACATTAGAAAAATCTTCATTAAAATGTAATAGGGTATCGACACCACCTACTTGGTCCCTCAGCCTTATCAATTCGAACCTAACAATCTAAACTATAAAATGCAATATCTTGTTTGAATGATTAATGCCTAATATAGGTAAAGAACCAACATTCACAAAATTAGTGTACTGTATGTGTGTTTTCATGATAGGTTGATCAGTAATACATACCTCCCATATATGGACTGGTTCTATCTGCAAGCATCTTATTCTTCCACTCCCATCATTACTCTTATCTTTAATATTGGTCAGGCAAAAGTTGATCCACTTCACTTCCTTTTATCTGCAAACAAGAGAAAAATATTTGATATCAAACAAGAGAAGAACAAAAAGAACATTACAAAAGGGTAAAAGAAAATTGAATGAATACAACACATTACAACAAGAGTTTCAATAGATGACTCATCTGTTGTAATAAATTCCACATTTGTTCAACATATGAGTCATCTGTTGCAACAGGCGATGCATTTGTGGCAAATGATGGCTGACATATTTCAACAGATGGGTCATCTGTCAGAATAAATTAAACCAGCATTGCTACTAGTTTGATTTCTTCCAATATTTTCTTCGTTCGTTCCAATAGTTGATTCATCAGTTGCGACAGTTGAGAAAATTATTGCAACACCACCAACAACATCAACAACAGCATCAACAATAAAGAAACAACACCATATGTTCCAACACCATCAACAACACAAATACCACATGTTTCAATAACACCAACACCCCCAACAACAGCACCACTAACAAAGAAACAAAAAAAAAGACATTAAAAAAATGATATTGACAATAAGCTTTTTAAGTTCTCCCAACAAATGACTTATTTTGCATGTTGTAATAAAAACAATGGTTCATTCATTCAAGACATAAAAGTCACATTTCCTTTAATTTCCTTAATAAATAGGATATTGGTAATGGGTAAATCAATAAAAACAACAAATGTAAATATCTAATTTAAATAACATACAAATAAGAAGATAAGACGGAAAGAGAAATAGTGAACCATACCTACAATGTCAAAAAAGCAAAGGGATCAGAAAATCCATTTCAGTCGAGAAAAGATATAGATCAGTTGAGATCCGAAAGGATCCTCATACAAAAGAGAATTCTAGAGATGGGTTATGATTACCCTAAAGAGGAGAGAAAGAGAATTCTAAAAGAAAAAAGAGATGAGTTAATTTATCGATGAAGAAAAGAGAATTCTAGAGATGAGTTTTAAATATTCATTAAAAACTTTGAGGGGCACAAGGAGACGGTGACATTAAAAAGACAAGATAAGACTACTCAAGTAGGAGATTTTGGAGTTATCCAAGTAATATTTTTTACCTCCTTAGTATTTTATCTTTTTTATCTCAAACAGGAAATTTCTTTAAAATAAAAAAAATCTTAAAACATATAAGTCATCTATTGCAATAAATGCTAATTTTTGTTTGAAAATTTCCAATGGCTCGATCATTTGTCGCAACAGATGGAAACACCTATTTGATAATTGATAATAGATACATAATATGTTGCAATAGATTCATTAATTTGCTTGATAAATTCCAACAGATAAGTCATTTGTTGCAACAGGTAGAACATTTGTTTTTATGCAATTCAATTGAGTTCATATGTTCAACTACAACTTCAATTGATTTAGCTACAACTAGGGATGAATTTATAGGGTCAACTATATTGCATGATGTTGGTATTGCTTTCCTCCTGACTTGAGCCATCAATCGACCAATCTGAGTTGAAACGATTCATATTAGCTTATTATTTGAAATACCAAAATTGATTTAGCTAACCCTGAGGATGATTTGATAGGGTCAACTATATTGCATTATGTTGGTATTGCATTTCTCTTGACCTGAGTCGTCAATCGACTAATCTGAGTTTGAATGATTCATATTAGCTTATTATTTAAAATACCTAAATTGATTTGGCTATAACTAGGGATGAGTTGATAGGGTCAACTATATTGCATGATATTGGTATTGCACTACTCCTGACCCGAGTAGTCAATCAATCAATCTAAGTTAAAATAATTCATATTAGCTTATTATTTGAAATACCTAAATTGATTAATTAGCTACAACTAAGGATGAGTTGATAGGGTCAACTATATTGCATAATATTGATATTGCATTCCTCCTGACCCAAGTTGTCAATCGACCAAACTGAGTTGAAACAATTCATATTAGCTTATTATTTGAAATACCTAAATTAATTTAGCTAAAACTAGGGATGAGTTGACAGGGTCAACTATATTGAATGATGTTGGTATTGCATTCCTCCTAACCCAAGTCGTCAATCGATAAATATGAGTTGAAACGATTCATATTAGCTTATTATTTAAAATACCTAAATTTATTTTTCTACAACTATGGATGAGTTGATAGGGTCAACTAAATTTTATGATGTTGGTATTGCGCTCCTCCTGACCCAAGTCGTCAATCGATTAATTTGAATTGAAATAATTCATATTAGGTTATTATTTGAAATACCTAAATTGATTTAGCTACAACTAGGGATGAGTTGATAGAGTCAACTATATTACATGATGTTGGTATTGCGCACCTCCTGACCCGAGTAGTCAATCGATCAATCTGAGTTGAAATGATTCATATTAGCTTATTATTTGAAATACCTAAATTGATTTAGTTACATCTAGGGATGAGTAGATAGGGTAAACTATATTGCATGATATTGGTATTCTGTTCCTCCTGACCCGGGTCGTCAATTGACCAAACTAAGTTGAAATAATTCATATTTGCTTATTATTTGTAAATACCTAAATTGATTTAGATACAACTAGGGATGAGTTGATAGGGTCAACTATATTGCATGATGTTGGTATTGCGCTCCTCTTGACCAGAGTCGTTAATTGATCAATCTGAGTTGAAATGATTCATATTAACTTATTATTTGAAATACCTAAATTGATTTAGCTACATCTACGAATGAGTTAATAGGGTCAACTATATCACATGATATTGGTATTGCGCTCTTCGTGACCTGAGTCATCAATCGACCAATCTGGGTTGAAACAATTCATATTAGCTTACTATTTAAAATACTAAATTTATTTAGCTACAACTAGGGATGATTTGATAGGGTCAACTATATTGCAAGATGTTGGTATTGTGTTCCTCCTAACCCGAGTCGTCAATCGACTAATTTGAGTTGAAATGATTCAGATTAGCCTATTATTTGAGATACCTAAATTGATTTAGCTACAACTACGGATGAGCAAATTATTCGAACCAAATTAACATTTTCAAAACTTTTCATTCTTTTCCAAAATATGAATCAACCCATACAAATCATCCATTTGTGGGAAAAATATTTCATTATTTTAAATCTTGAGTTGTTATTTCGACCACATAGTTGTTATTTTTTTCTTCAGTCTAACTTGTATCCTTCATTTTCTCTATTTTCATAGGTAACAGAATTCGAGAAGCGTTCTACATTTGTTCTTTTTCCTAAAAATTAAGGATTTTTAGTTAATGATAAAAAAAGAAGACTTTTAGTTGTATTATCTTCTAAAATGGGTTAACAATTTTGAGTTTTGATGCTAAAATCATAGGAAGAATTTAAGAAAACCCTAGTTTTTATTGCAATGTTTTGTTGTCTGATGTGGTATTATTGGATGGTATTTGTGGTGGTGTTGGTGGTTGTTAGTGGTAGTGTTGGTATAGGTTGCATTGGAGGTGGTGTTGGTGGTGGTGTTAGTATTGGTGGTTTGATGGTGGTAGTGGTGGCATTGGTAGTGGTGTTAGTGGTCTTATTGGTGGTGTTGGTGGTTATAGTGATGGAGTTGGTGGTCGACATGGTGGCATTGGTGGTGTGGTGATCTTGGTATTGGTAATAATATTAGTGGCATTGGTGTTGGTGTTGGTGGTTTGGTGGTAGTGGTGGAATTGGTGGTGTTGGTGGCATTGGTGGCATTGGTGGTGTTGGTGGCATTGGTTGGTGGTATCGGTATTGGTGGTGTTTGTGATGAGTGTTGGTGGTGTTTCTGGTGACTATTTGTGGTCGTGTTGGTGGCATTTGTTGGTGGGATCGATATTGGTGGTATTTGCGGAGGTGTTGGTGGTCCATTTGTTGCAACAGGTGGAACAATTATTGGGAGATATTAACATATGTCTTTAAACAGATTTCCTATCTGTTGCAACAAACGTTTCATCAGTTGTAAGACTATTTTGATCTCATCCATCAGGTTGTTCATCAGTTGCAACACGTTATTTATCTGTCATAATAGATGCTTCATCTGTTCTAACTAATGGGTTGTCTGTTGGAATATTTTTTTGAAATTTGGAACATAAAAATTTATTGAAATTTGCTTTACCTTTTTTTCAAATTTATGCATACATCAATTGTAATGTATTTTTTTCGTTTTTCTGTTGTTTGTAGGTAAAACATATCTCCCAAAAGAAAAAAGTGAAAGTGGATCAACTTCTGACCACCTAACAAAAAAAGCTAGAGTACAAATGGAATCGGAGGAGATTCCTGAACAATCTCAATCAAGGAAAAGTGAAGTTGAGGAAAAATATGAAAACAACATTGAGAGGAGTGGACAAGGGTTTGTAGATGAAGATCATGAAAATAAAAGTGAGGAGGAAGAAGAAGCAGATAAACAAGAAGAGAAAGAAGAAGAAAGTGAGAAAGAGAATGATGATCAACATGATGATAATCCATCATCAATGGGGGTGAATTAATATCAAAATCCCAGCATGAGGCTATCAAAACTATTAGTATTGACAAGTTTCAAGTTGCGATGTCGATAGATGACCCTGCAAAACTAACTGGTGATCTTGTACTTAAATGTCAGTTGGGGAAACCTTTTGATGAATTTAGGAATACTATGAAGAATGAAAACATAGACGAACTTTTTAAGAAGAGCTTCTTTGGACACTTTCTTGAGCTACCTGAGGACCACACTGCCCGTTATCAAATGAGCATGGTATATGGTCTTCTCAAGCACAGGATCAAGTACGTGGGGGATGATTTAAATAGGGGGACAAAAATATGGATGAAATCTGGATCAACTACTGTGGCATTCCAGTTTGTTTTGGCTTGAAAGAGTTTGTCATAGTGACAGGCTTGAGATACGATCATCCAGAAGAACCACTCATCAAGAAAACACCCCGCAAAAAGTTCAAGGTAAGCAGGATAGCCAAACCACCACCATCAAATAGAGGGAAAGAATTGTCCAAGCGACCACCAACCAAAACCAACAAATGCAAGGAAAAAATAGATGGGTTGTTGGACATTATTGGATGTGGCTATAGATACACGGAGTCAATAGAAAATCTCAAGGATAAAACCATAGCAAAGAAGTGCAAGGAGAAATTGTGCTTAGTTTGGTTTGCCCATTCCATTATATTGGCAAGAGACGTCAACAAAGTAATAGAAGATGATTTGTTGAAGTTTGCTGAGGATTTTGAGAAATTCAACAATTATCCTTAGGGATATGACGGCTACAACTTGACTGTCAAATCTATCCCCAAAGGAAATCACATTATGCGTCTTTTCTTGGTCTTTCATGCTAAATTTAATCACTATTTATTTACTCTTCCATTAATTTATATTGAATAACTATTATGACTTTTTTTGCTTGCTTCCTGTTTACATTTTTTAGGCTTGGGCATTTGAAGTCATTCCTTCCCTCTGAAAGCAGGTCAAGGATTACATGAGGTTTCTCATCCATGGATCCTTGGGTGGTTGGTTGCAAAGAGAAGCACAAGAATTAAGGAGGCCGATCTCTTTAACCCTCCAAATGATGCAGTAAGTCTTCTAAAATAATTTGACTTAAAGAAAGATATTGAAATAGATGTGCTATTTGTTGCGACTAATGGGTCATCTTTTGCAATAGATTACCCGTCTAAGGCAACTGGTGTAACATACGAGTAATCTTTTGCGACAGACAATTCATATTTTATAATAGATTACCCATCTGTTGCTTTGGTTATATGAACCTGACTCAACAAGTTACCCATCTACTATAAATTATGCAACAGATGGGTAATCTGATGCAACACATATTTAATCTGTTGCCACATATAAATCATTTATTGCGAGAGAAAGATCATTTTTTGTATAAGTTGTTTGCGTTAACATGTAACCCAACAAATTATTATATGATTTAAATATATATGTCTTTATTATAGGTTGTGCATCCATGGGT
Source organism: Capsicum pubescens (assembly GCA_030864215.1). NCBI lineage: Eukaryota > Viridiplantae > Streptophyta > Magnoliopsida > Solanales > Solanaceae > Capsicum > Capsicum pubescens. The sequence continues at coordinate 86,551,692 of CM061543.1, forward strand.
CGTGCCTACTGAGGAGGAGTTGGGGATGACTTTTTTTCTTACTCTAGTTCTTATTGATACAATAGCAGACCCAACGGTGGAGTTAATAAATAAGGAATTGGCTGGAGCAACAGCCATAACAAGAACAGTTATGAAAGGTCAACCTAATGTTGAGGCTCTTCATGACAAACCTGCTGCGACAGATGCGGGTGTTGCTTCTGGGGGTGTTGCTAGTGGAGTTATTGATGTTGGTGGAAGCCATGTTGATGCTAATGTTGATGCCAATTATGATGATGAGTATGTTTATGCTCAAGAAAAAATAAATATGTTTGAAAACACCCCTTTCACTGGTCCCTCTCACCCATACAGTAGTCCCTCCCACCCTTACAGTGGTCCCTCTCACCCTTCTTCACCCTCATGTTCTCATTGCAAATGTAAAGAGTGCAAGGACAGACAGGATGAACTCCTTGAAAAATTAGAGGCTATTGCTAAAGCTATCGAGGAATTAAAATCCAAGAGAGGTATCATACCATCCAAGAAGGTGATGGAGCCATACACTCCTACAGTGGCAGTTAGGAGGAAGAAAAAAGTAATTATCCAAATAATCTCTAATTAAAAACCAAAAAAAATTACAACTCCTCTCTCACCAAAAGTTATTGAAGTTCAGGGGCCATTAAAAAAGGTGGACATATACGCAGAACTTGGCACCAAAGAGAAGAGGGGTCTGTGATGAGCCATGAATGCCAATCAACACGTACAAGATTACCTCATGCATACCTTTTTCGCCCAAGACTTTAAGAATACGACAAATATGCATAACTGGTACGTAGATAAGGTAAGTTTACTTTTCCTAACCTAGCCTTCTAATCTACTCCGTGAAGAAGAAACTACGCAATAGATATGTCATCTGTTGCAACAGCTGGGTATTCTGGTATAACTAGTGGTGGTTCTATTGCAAAAAAATTACCTATCTGTTGCATAAATTGCGTTAAATGGGTAATCTATGAACAGATTCAAAGAACCCTCTGCAACGTATGGACCATCCATTGCATCTTTCCACTATGTTTTCTTTATTTACAATTACTAACCTATTTAAAAATTCTCTTCTTATCACAATATGTTTAAGAAATTCTCTGCCTCGTGAGGGGTAGGTAATTAGCGTACCGAAAGCTTATGATGTTGCCGATAGGATAATAGACCTCAACTTCTATAATAATTTCAAGGATAGGCATGATGAGCTTGTTAAGCTAGTGTCACCTCCCGGTGGCCCGAGATTTGATTCATTAGTTTTTGGGTTCTAATGGGATGAAGAAATAATTAAATATGTTAGAGGGGATAGGCCATATCCACATGGAAAGAGCTGGACAAATACAAAGAGAATTTTTGCAGTCATGAACTTAGACGTCATACATTTTCTAGATGTTGAGATACTACTCGAGGAGGGAAAGATCAAGGTTTATGACTGCAACTGACCTGCCTTTGATGAGTCCATTTTTTATTACCCACATGCCACCACTGTTGGAGTTGTTCCCCAACTTGTTGAGACAGAGTGAACTGATGGATCATTTGCTAGAGAAAGTGTTGATGAAGCAAACATGAGATTTTTAAGGTCGAAACAAGGACATGGACCTTTCAAGAAATGAAACCACTGTCATTTACAGATCGTACATGCTTGCACACATCGAATGTTTGCTGACCAACACAGAAATGGCCAAGCCAACGAACTTTCTGTGCGGTAACACTGTGGTTAACATGCAAGAGGTCTGGGCTTATGGGGTACTCACTGGATACTTGGAGCCTATGTATAAAGAATAATATGTATAAACATAAACACCATAATAATTTTTTATTTCAAGTCACTTCACTTTACATGTAGTGGCAATTTTTTTTGTCTGATGAAAGTTGAATTTTTAATAATGCAACAGATTATCTATCTATTGTAACTTCTATTTGTTCAAACAGATAGTTTATAGTTACAATAGGTTGGTCATCTGTTGCATTATGTTGATGTTTCTATCTAAGTCTATCTGTTGCAACAGTGGAATTACACCAGTAGCAATTACACCATGAAAAGTTCAGAAATTACGCTTGAATATCCATATGCTCAACAATACCAAACCAATAGCATATACACCACCATAAAAATTTTAGTAATTAGGCTTGAATATCTATATGCCCAACAACACCAAACCAGTAGCAATAACGCCAACAATGTAGTATCTTCTTGCTCGATTTTATTTCTCTTCAAAAGCCTTGACTTTCTTCAACAAACCCCAGATTACACAATTTGCTTGTGAAGGGTGTCATTCTTCATACCAATCAAAGTAATCACATCCCCCCAATTTCTATAAAGCCAAGACCACAATTCCAAAATAATTACAAGACAATAATTAATCAACTAATTAAATAAAAAAATATTACCTTTGAAATCTTACAAGTAAAAAACCTACGGCCTAGATTTTATTGAGTCTAAGAAGTCTTCAATAGAGCTTCATGACCACACTTACAATATTAAAATCTTTATCACAAAAATAGCAGAATATGAGCTCGACATTGTCAAGCTCAGTTGGAAAAAAAAAGATAAATAAAACCAAATACAAATAATTTAAAGAATTTGGATAGAGAAAAGAATATGATGAAGAAGAATATTTAGGAATTTAGGGTTAAATTTTAGGAAGAAGATGAATATATATGACAATGGGGAAAAATAACCATTGGGAGGCAAATCAGACGCCAAGACAGCAAAAATGAGGGTTCAACACGACTTGGCTGCGTGAATTACACGTGGGCTGCCAACAGGGCAAAAAGTGATAAACTGATATATTTGATGCCTATTTTAGGTGTTTAAAATGAACACTGTCTACTTGAGGTTCCAAAGTGAAAGATCGCTACAACTTTAGGTGTCTTTCGATGGGTTCCGCTTTTTTTATTTCAAGTCACTTCACTTTACATGTAGTGACAATTTTTTATGTCTAATGAAAGTTGAATTTTTTATAATGCTATAGATTGTCTATCTATTGTAAATGATATTCTATCTGTTCTGACAGATAGTTTATCTGTTGTAATAGGTTGGTCATCTATTGCATTATGTTGATGTTTCTATCTCAGTCTATTTATTACAACAGTGGAAAGACCTATTTGATAATTTTCAATAGATGACCTACATGTTGCAATATATGTATAAATTTGTTTGATATTTTCCAACGGATATGTCGTCTATTGCAAACCTTATTTGTTACAATATTTGAATCTAGTATTCTATTTCAATTAATATGTTCAAATCTAAGGATAAAATAAAATTCATAGACAATATAAAATAAATTGAAGCCTTCTGAAATTACATGAAATAAATCAACAAATAAATGAAATATAAAAAAATTGTTATGGGTACAAATCTCAACAAATAAATCAACAATTTAAGTTTTGATGCCAACAATTCCTAAGGAGGGGTGAGGTTATTACTTTGACAGACTCAAGCTATAAAGATCTACTCAATATGGACAAGTTGTTCTTCATCCGGTGCTATGGAATTCGGCTTTAGTCATCGTAGATCTTTAATGTCGCTTGTGTATGGTTTGTGCACTTTTGCTTCTCCGTATTTCCATAAAAAGAGTAGCATATTGTCAATGTTGTTCATCAGTAGCTTCTACTATGACATCCACCTGGAAAGCCAAAATTGTCAATGCTAATCACAAAGATGTAAAAAAAAAAAAAAAAAGGATAACTTATCTATTTTAGCAAACAGATTATCTTTCTGTTGCAATATATGGATCATCTGTTGGACAAATTAAAATATGAGGAAGACCTGTATTATAATTTCCAATGGATGAATCATCTATTGCAACATATGACACATCTGTTTGAAAAAACTAAAACAGTAGGAAGTCTTGATTTAATTTGACAGATAACCCATCTGTTACAGTAGATAGGTCATATGTTGGCACAAATAAAAATGGTACGTAGAGCTGTTTGATTTACTAAAATAGAAGAGACATATGTTGTAGAAAATATTGCATCTGATGCAACAGGTTAGTCAACTAGTGCAACAGATGTATATATCTGTTTGATAATTTTCAGCAGATGTGTCATCTGTTGAAATAGATATGTGTATGTTTGTTAGTTGGAACAGATGTTATATATTCACCTTCTTCATCTCATGCTACTCTCTTGTGTCTCTTGTACATTTCTCAATAGTGCAACACAAAGACAACGGAGTTGCAAGTTTGCTTTTTGGGATGCTTGATAATGCCTTGGAAATTACTTTCCTTCTCTTCTTAGCCTTAATCTCTAATGAAGTGGATGGATATGAAATCCTCTTTGATGGAATGACACCCCTCTTAAATGTCAATTCCTTTACAGAAGCAGTTAATGCATTTATAGCATTAATCACTACATTATGTTTCGCCTTGCAATCTTAACATTTGCATGCAAAACATTCACTAGGAGGGGAAAAATTTGTATAACCAGTATGATCATACTCATAATGGTTTGTTTTAAAAACTGTAAGAGGAGCATCATTAGCCCCTACAGCAGCACCACTACCACCACCAACAGCTTTATCACAACTAACACCATCAATAATAACATGCCAACCCTCCAAAATTATTTTTCTTATGATGGTTGTTGCTCTAAACAATTCCATTTTTTTTCTGTCAATGATTTTAAGGTCCAATAAAGTTTGCACAGACCGTAAAGTAAGAACAAATGGTATCTTCAACACTAAATTGGTCGGAACAAGCGAAGGATACACAATTAACATAAATCATTACATATATTAGAATGATGATTAGATTATTCAAAAAAATCATTAATTAAAATAAAAACTTAATTATAATTAGACTTACTGCATCCTTTGGGGAGTTGAAGAGATCAAGAAATTTTGTATTTTTATCAGTTTTGGCCGACAACTATCTCAGGATTCTTGGATAGAAAACTTCTTTCTGGTAGTTCACTTGTTGTTTCAAATAAGGAATGGTTTCAAACGCCCAAGCCTATAAAATAACGCCAATAAATCAAAAATATTTTTGAATAAAAGAAATGAATCATATCATAATAAAAGAAATATTTACCATGAAAGCCCATGGAAAGCTATATAAGTTGACTGTCTTTGGCGCTAACAGAGTCAACAAATATTTGACAGTCATTTTGAAGCTTTCATAACCCCAAGGATAGCTGTTAAATGCCTCAAGCTCCTCGAAGAACTTTGTTAAACCAAGTGATGTGTTGTTGTTAACATCTCTCGCCCAAAGAATATTATGTACAACCCAAATCAAGCACAATGATTGCTTGTGCTTATTTGAAAGTCTGTTATCTTTCAACGTTTCTATCAAATTTTTATTTTTGAAGCTTGGACCAACAAGGGACACCAAGTCTTCATGATCACTTGACTTACATTTGCCTTTTTTAGGTGTGCGTGGTATTTTTTTGGGTTAGAATAGGTATAACTTTAGAAGAAGAAGGAGGATAACATCTTAGTACAGTAACTATGGCAAACTCCTTCTAACCAAAATAAACAGACATGCCACAGTAATTTATCCACACCTCATCCATCTTTTCTTTATTTTCATACATGATAACGCTCAATCTACAGCTCTCGTAGGAGTGTAAAGCGGTCGTTAGCAAATATAGAACCCAACTGGGTTGGGTATCGATCCCACAGGGAATAGCTTGGTCAACAAGTAAGTAAAGATTACTAGACTTTTAGTGCAAGTCTCGTAAAAGGGGGGATTGTAATGTGTCACCAAAACAATTAAATAAAAGCTGAAAATAGCAAAGTAAAAGAGAAAGATTGTTACGTAAGTTGTAAACAATGAGAATTGAGGCGTTGGGGTTATGTCCACCTTCTGAGGTATACGTCTCTATTGGCTATGAGTGTGTAGAATTCTGACATGCAATTGCTTATAGAGGATTGTAGTCGATGGTAAATCCAAGCGTCTCTCGACCTAAACAAGGACTATTTCACTTTAACTCTCTCGAGCTTAAAGCGTGTCTAACGGTACGAATTCTCCAAGAGGTTAGTCCAGTTACGGCACTAGCTTTTTAGTAGGAAAGGGTGTCCTACTACCTTGACATTATCTCTTTTCCAGACAAATAACTTTTCTCTCGAACAAGTTAAATGTTAGACTGGCGTATTCTTGCGTTTGCAACCGCAAAGAATGTAGATTAAGATGAAGAGAATAATGATATAAGCAATATACGTGTCTCGAACTCACAAACTCACAGCAATAGATAGTAACTCATTCGGCTTCCATAACCCCAACAGAGAAGTTTAGTTACCCATGAATGCGAAGGAAATCACGATTGACATTGTTATTATACCACAATAATGATCAATTTCGTGTAGCACAAGAGTGGTAGGCGTTAGGTGTGATTTCTTGCAGAGTAACGATTCTCTTGTTGCAGAATTTAAGAATAGAAGAATAGACGAAAATAGAATTGATGGAAAGATTAGAAGAGTTGTAGAATTGTTTGTAGTGTAGAATAATAGAGGAGTAGAAGATGTAAGAAGATGAGAGGGATGGAAGGAAGTATTGTGTTCTCCCTCCTTCCTCCCTCCTTGTTCTCTAAAATCTCTAGCATGATAGGGTATTTATAATACCCATATCCTACTCCTACTAAGCTAATGAAATAAATAACCAAATCCTATTAGACTAATGAAATCCTTAACCCAAATGTACTAGGTTAAGGTAACATTATCATAATCCACTTAAAATAATGAAATACACAACCTAATTGTACTAGGTTAATGTATCATTGTCAAAATCCAGCTTTGTGTCTGTAAGTCCCCAAAGTCTTCAGAATTGCTGTTTTAGCCCGGGACAGATTTTCCATGCAGCAGGTTTGGTCCCCCAAAGTCTTCAGAAATGCTGTTTTAGCCCGGGACAGATTTTCCATGCAGCAGTTTTGGTCCTTAGGCGTGTAAACTCCCTTCCCTTCCTTCGTGAGCTTTCTTTAGCGTCAAGTAAGCCATAAAATGCTGAATTATGCATCATTTATACCTGAAACTTTACTAATCATGTTCGTTAGCTCATTTACAGGAAAAAGGACTAAAAGTGCATGAAATATATAATTTGTTCTCAAAACTAGGCTAAAATATGGGCAAAATATATTGATATAGGCGTGTAAATCCGCCTATCATCAACACCCCACACTTAGAGCTTTGTTCGTCCTCGAACAACATATCATGTCCTTCTAAGCATCAACTTAAGGTTCTTACAGCAACAACACAAAACATTTATTAAGACAAGCACAACGATTATCAACCAAGAGTATCTTTCCGATTATAAGTAGAAACAATTTGACCTCAAGTATAGACTCGTGATGGTGATCAACTCGCATGCAAAAGTTAAAATGCCTAGAATCATATACAACTATCCCAAACTCATCAACCATGTGTGTCTCACACTATAGTACCCATAATCATTCACAAGTATAGCATATTTTTCAAACATGGGTATCAAAATATCCTTGCCCTCGCTCTCACAAAGAATTCATATGAAGCAACTGATGACCATAGGCTTGCCCTTAGTGTAATGCTCTACTAAATGTCAGAATGCTAAGCTTAGGATCAAGTAGGTCTTTTGATGGTTGTAATGTAGGCTAAGGGACGGGTAGGACTATTTTGGCCAGGAATAGTGACTAAGTTCCTAAGCGCTTTAATACATCACTTTGTATCAATGACACTTTTTTCTTTCAACCTTTCTTCTTTCTTTTGTTACACCACCCTTGTTCTCCTCTTTTGTTTTTCAATTTTAAGCACAACTCGCTTTTCAACTTTCTTTTCCTTTTTCTTTTCACAACATACCTCTTATGATAGCACTTTTTTTTTTTTTTATAACACATTCAAGCACCATTACAATTTATAGCATCATACTCACCCAATTTCCTCTTATGTTGTCACGTGACTTTTTCACTTTAAAGCACTTAGGAATTTGGATCAAATTATGGTCTTGAAAAAAAATGGATTAGGCTTACATACAAGGTTGTCAAAGAAATAGGCTAAAGGCTCAAAAGGGTTTAACTATGATGATGTCCATGGGTAGGTAAAACTGAAGGTAAACATGTATAGGTTGCCAAAGAAATGCCTAAATCATATCCTAAACTTACACTCCTTATTTTCGCTTTGCATACATACCAGGCAAGTTCTAGCATCAGCCACATACATAGAATATACTATTATCTCACACACACAAGGCACATGGTCGACTTGATTGGAAGTAATATAGACTCTCGACCCAACAAGTGAAGGAATTGAATCACACAATATCACATATTGAGTCACAACTAGAGCCTAAATGTCTCAATAGTCACAATTGAAGCACATACTCTTGTTCTAATCTCATGCTGCCTATCAAAATAATTTCATGCGAAGCTAGAAAAAATTTACTACTAAAAAAAACGAAACAAAAACAAAGCAAACAAACATAGATGCAATAGAGAAGTATAGCATACGATACTGCCACCCCACACTTAAACGGGACACTGCCCTCAGTGGAAATAAATACGAGGAACCTGGTTAGTCGGACTCTTCCTCATTGTCGGGGGTCATACCCCCTTCGTCGGAATCATCATAAGAGTCGTCGTCAGAGTTCTCCTCCTCGTCAGAGTCTGGTAAGCGTCGATCGTCATCAGTCGGCACATCATCATCTAGAGGTTCCTCAAAGTATACGCCCACTCCACACATCTCCCGTGCATGCATGTTCATGGGATAATCGTGGTCCAGCTGTTGGAGCTCTGCAGCAGTTGGAATACGACCTCCGCTCATCATTGTAAACCTCATCATGCCGTACATATGGCGGGAGAAACTCTCATCCCGAGCATATCTCTCTGCCGTAGTAAGGTTGATGCCATGTGTTGATTCAGCATCTTTGACCTTTGTGAGGTCAACCTTCTTCGGATTGTGTGGGAGTTTATGATCAGCTGGTTCCTCTTCGATATCCTCCTTCCGCAATATTGCTGTCAACAAATTGCCAAATGTGAAATGGGACCTTTTGTGTAGTCTGGCCTTCCTCATGGTGGATCGAATGATTGCCCCAAAGTTGATTGGGACATTCGTCATCAAAGCATAGACCAAACACACTCTATCTCTTGATATCTTGGTGTATTGAGTCCCAGGAATAAGACATGAGTTGACAATGCGCATCCAGATTCTTGCTTCCCTATTTAGTGGAGCATAGGGGAAGGTGTTGTGTCGGCCTGTTTCTTTATGTCTGCCCCACCTTGCCATTGATCTGCTTCCACAAAGCGTGTGTCGTATTTCTCTATAAGGAGGCCTGCTGCACAGCTCTTTGAATGGTGCTGCGTCGATTGAAGGTAAGCCAAGAAAAGAGTTGATCCAGTCCGCGGTGAGCTGTAACACCTGGCCCCGAATTTTGACTTCATTGCCTGTTGTGTTTGGCGACCATTTGGCATAAAACTCTCTTGTTAGATCCAGATTGCACTCTCCCATGTCGCGGAAGATGAAATCCAACTTCAAAGCCATTATTTTTGCCAACATACGCGACTCCTTCTTTGCTAAGGTATCCTTGTTGATCAAGTCGACGTGCACATATTTTCTTTCTTTGTTGCTTCTGTACCATGCTTTGGCTTCTTCCTCAAGAACCCATTTTATTCCGAACATTCTGCGTGGTGGTTGTGCTGAGGATGATTCTCCTTGGTCTTTTCGACTTCTCTTCTTGCCCTTTTGGGAAGTGGTCGCCTTCTCCTTGCCTTGCCTCGCTTTAGGTGCCATTGTACCTGAGACTAGAAATAGTGTTAGTTGCAGCACAGTCTCACTTGATACAATCTATAAGCAAGCATTAGGGGTACCACCCCACACTTAGTTTTGTTATCACAAATCAGTGAGGTGAAAGTAGTTGATTTACTCAGATTTTGTTGACATACGTTTAAGGATTGTATTCCGGCAAGAAAATCAGTAATGCATCACTTACTTGCAGCCATTGGGCTACTTTCATGGTAAATATAGCAACACTACTACATGGGGGTTATCGTTATTCTTACAACAATCACAACCTCCTAAGTCGGTAGGCACTATAAGTCTTATCCCGATGACCGGGATAGTCTAACATGTCAGTATCCAAACAACAATCTTAAGCAATATTCATAGCCATAGCAATTCCGCAAATATCATAATAATGCTATTGAAACCAAATTCAAGTCGGAAACAAGTCAAGATTTACCTACGTATATGTTCACTCACATGATTTTGTAACAACAATCCAAACACATGAACATCACCAACAATCTTATATAATTTAGCAGTTAATAATAGCCATAGCAACGTAGTACTTACGAGAAATAAATGAAGAATAAGAGAGCACTTACTTGCTTGAAGCTTGTGGAGATGGTTTTGTGAATTGGAAGAGCAAAAGAAGAAAAATTTTAGAGGATTTGGAAGAGTATGCGGCGCCTTTAGGGTAGTTTCTATTGTGGTTGTGTTATAAGACTAAGTCCCCTTTATATAGGAAGAGTATGGGTCGGGTTATGACCCATTTACAATCGGTTTTGGAGACAAAATTCCTACATATGCGGCGCATTGTCTATGGCATAATGGGACATATGCGCCGCATAGTCTATGGCATAATGGGACATATGCGGCGCATTGTCTATGGCATAATGGGACATATGCGCCGTATAGTCTATGGCATATGAGATACTGAGACCAAATGCCATAGCATAGGCGGCGCATAGTCAAAAGCATACTTAGGAGTAGGCGGCGCATAGTGTATAGCACACTAGATTCCGAGACCTTAGGCTATAGGATAGGTTGTGCATCGTTTGTGGCCTAGTTTTACCAAGGCCTAGCCTTCCTCGAAGCCTATTTTGGCGTGGGAAAGGCTCAATCCATAGCCTTATGCATCACCCTTCCTACTTTACCAACTTTACCATACAATGCGTCCAAATCGTCAATTGAAATCAATCTCCTCGTTGAAAACTTCTTGCACCTATATTCGCTCAAACAAATGAAAACGATTAGTACGATGGGTTGCCTCCCACCAAGCGCCTTAGTTTTGGTCGTGGCACGACTCTTATTTTTGGATTTTTATTTATCAAAAGCAAAACACATACTGAAATGAAAAATGATAAACGATAAACGATAAACGATAAACGCTGGGTTGCCTCCCATCTAGCGCCTTATTTATTGTCGTGGCTCGACGTAGTAATCTCGAGTACTTAGACTTCGTCGAGATAAGTGATGGCCATGTTATTCATCGAGTCAAGAGGGCCGATATACGGCTTAACACGTTGGCCATTCACTTTGAAGACAACACCCTTATTGTCTTCCAATTCAACTACTCCAGATGAGTAGACTTGGATAACTTTAAATGGACCAGACCACTTAGATTTTAACTTACCTGGGAAGAGCTTAAATCTGGAGTTGAAGAGTAGTACCATATCACCCTTTTGGAAGTTTCGTCGAACAATCCGCTGGTCATGATACTTCTTCATCCGCTCCTTGTATAAATCCGATCTTTCATATGCATGGAGACGGAACTCATCTAATTCGTTCAGCTGCTCCAACCTCAGATTCTTCACATCATTCCAATTCAGATTCAGGTGCTTCAATGCCCACAATGCCTTGTATTCAAGCTCGATGGGTAGATGACAAGCCTTCCCATAAACTAGTTGATAAGGAGACATGCCAATGGGTGTCTTGAATGCAGTCCTATATGCCCATAGTGCATCATCTAGCTTTCGAGACCAATCCTTCCTATTTGCATTAACCGTCTTTGCAAGGATTTGCTTAATCTCGCGATTGGAAACCTCTACTTGTCCACTAGTTTGGGGATGATAAGGCGTAGCTACCTTGTGTTGCTTGACACCATACTTGGCCAATACAGATTTGAATAGCTTGTTGCAAAAGTGAGATCCTCCATCACTTATGATAGTACGAGGTACCCCAAAGCGAGAGAAGATATTCTTCTTTAAGAACGCTACAACACGCTTTCCTTCGTTGTCGGCCAATGCTACAGTTTCAACCCATTTCGAAACATAATCCACAGCAACCAAGATGTACTTCATTCCAAACGAATTCACGAATGGTCCCATGAAATCAATACCCCACACATCAAAAAGTTCTACCTCCATAATTTTAGACATGGGCATTTCATGGTGTTTTGAAATAGTACCTTGACGTTGGCATTGGTCACACCTTCTCACATAGTCGTATGCATCTCTGAATATCGAGGGCCAATAATAACCACTTTGTAATACTTTTCTTGCCGTTCGATTCCCTGCATGATGTCCACCAACTTGCGAAGTGTGGCATGCTTCCAATATAGCAGGTACTTCTTCATGGGATATACATCGTCGAATGATCCCATCCGCGCATCTTCGAAACAAATAAGGTTCATCCCAATAGTAGTGCTGAACGTCATGCATAAACTTCCTCCTTTGGTGGTAAGATAAGTTGGCAGGTATCACATTACTCTCTACGAAATTTGCAAAGTCGGCATACCATGGTACTTTCTCCATTTTTGTCGCCAATATCTCCTCGTCAGGGAATGCATCATCAATCTGAATTTTAGGTTGCGCCACATGTTCATTCTCAAGTCTAGATAGGTGATCAGCCACTTGGTTCTCGCAACCTCTTCTATCTTTGACTTCGAAATCAAACTCTTGCAGCAGCAGTACCCATCGAATTAACCTTGGTTTGGCATCCTTCTTCATCATTAGATACTTCAGAGCTGCATGGTCTGTATGGACGATCACATTGGTACCCAATAGATAGGCACGAAACTTCTCAAACGCATATACAACCGCTAGGAGCTCTTGTTCAGTAACAGTGTAGTTCCTTTGGGCTTCATTTAGGACCTTACTCGCATAGTAGATAAGATGAAATAGTTTCTCCTTTCTTTGTCCAAGAACAGCACCAACGGCTACACCACTAGCATCGCACATGACTTCAAACGGGAGCGTCCAATCTGGTGATACCATGATAGGGGCTTCAATAAGTTTTCCTTTAAGACATTCGAATGCCTTTAAGCAATTGTCATTGAAGTCAAACTTCGCATCTTTCTCCAGTAGTTTGCACAATGGACTAGAGATTTTGGAAAAGTCTTTGATGAATCTACGATAGAAACCAGCATGGCCAAGAAAACTACGGACTCCCTTCACCGAAATTGGAGGCGGTAGCTTCTCAATTACCTCTATTTTTGCTCGATCAACCTCTATTCCTTTTTCAGAGATCTTGTGCCCAAGAACGATTCCTTCTTTTACCATGAAGTGGCACTTCTCCCAATTCAGCACAAGGTTGAACTCTACACATCTTTGCAATGCCATGCTCAAGTTTGCCAAACATGCTTCAAAAGACTCCCCGACTACTGAAAAGTCGTCCATAAATACCTCCAAAGTGTCTTCAACCATATCAGAGAAAATAGACATCATACAACGTTGAAAGGTGGCTGGTGCATTACACAACCCGAATGGCATGCGTTTGAAGGCAAACGTACCATATGGGCATGTGAACGTTGTCTTCTCTTGATCTTCGGGAGCAATACAAATCTGATTATAACCTGAATAACCATCCAAGAAGCAAAACCATCCTTTCCCCGCTAATCGATCTAGCATTTGGTCCATAAATGGCATGGGGAAGTGATCCTTAAGTGTCCACGAATTCAGCTTGCGATAGTCCATGCATACTCTCCATCCAGTAACGGGCCTGAGTGGAATAAGTTCATTCTTTGCATTTGCGACCACCGTCATTCCTCCTTTCTTGGGAACACATTGTACAGGACTTACCCACGTACTATCAGAGATAGGATATACAACTCCTGCGTCTAACCACTTTATAATTTCCTTCTTCACCACTTCTTGCATAGGTGGGTTTAAACGCCTTTGATGTTCAATGGTGGGTGTGCACTTTTCTTGAAGCTGAATTTTATGTGAGCAAATCCCAGGTGGAATACCAATAATATCCGCAATGGTCCATCCAATGGCTCTAATATATTTTTGTAAGATCGAAATAAGAGCTGCAACTTGTTGCTCACCCAAATCGGCTGCCACTATGACTGGAAGTGTGTTTCCGCTTCCTAAGAATGCATACTTCAGATGACTTGGCAGCTCCTTCAATTCTAGTGTGGGTGGTTCTTCAATAGATGGCTTGGCTGGTGGTGTGGGTCGATTCTTGAGATCAAGATCCAGCTTCTTGGGAGTATAGAGATATGTCCCTAATCCCGATAGCGCACAAACAGCTTCTTCAGAAATTTCAGCATCCTCGTTCTCTCCTTTCATGAGCAAAACCTCCAAAGGATCATCAAGAATTTGCTCTTCTTCAAGGCATTCTTTCTCATCGTCAAAGACAACATCAGCCACAGAAAATACACTCAGATCTTTGGGTTGCTTCATTGATTTGCAAACATCAAATCGAACCACTTCGTCATTTATTCGGAATGAAAGTTCATTAGCTCTCAGATCAATGAGCACACTTCCTGTAGCAAGGAAAGGGCGTCCCAAGATTATGGGAACCTCTGAATCTGCTTCACAATCCAAGATGACAAAGTCTGCTGGAAAGATAAATGAAGAAACCTTTACCAAGACATCACATAGAATACCAACCGGTCATTTTACCGACCTATCTGCCATAACAAGCCTCATGTTAGTTGGTGTAGGATCTCCTAACCCCAACTTCTTGTAGATCGATAATGGCATCAAGTTGATGCTGGATCCTAAGTCACATAATGCTTTGGCAAAGTTCAAAGATCCGACAGTGCAAGGAATAGTGAAAGCTCCGGGGTCGGCCTTTTTCTGAACTATCGATCGGGTAGCAATTGCACTACAATGATGCACATCATCCTTCAGCTCATAACTTACTGCCCTCTTCTTAGTCAAAAGATCTTTCATAAACTTCGCATACCCAGGCATTTGTTCAAGTGCCTCCACCAATGGAACATTAATGGTCAGCTGCTTTAACATAGTCATGAATTTGCTGAACTTCGTGTCCTCAGCCACCTTCTTCAATCTTTGGGGAAAAGGTGGTGGTGGGTATGGAAGTGTTCTCTCCATGGCTTTCTTCTCCTCTTGCTTCCGTTTTTCCATTTTTTCAGGCTGCACGTCATTGGACGTGACGTCCTTGACGTCAGGACTGGTTGTTGCGGCATCTTCTCCTTTTGCGTTATCATCCATGTCCGCAACTTCTTCAACCACTTGCTTTCCTTTTGATGAAGGTTCCAGCACCTTACCACTTCTGGTAGTGATGGCCATGCATGACCCATCATTCCTTGGGTTTTGCACAGTATCGCTAGGTAAAGTGCCAGCCTTTCTTTGATTGAGTGCTGCTGAAAGTTGGCTTAGTTGCTGCTATATTTGCTTGATTGAAGTAGAATGGGAATCAACTAGTTGTTTCATGGAGGACAAATCACTAATTACCTCAGTAACTCCCGCGTTTGTTGCTTCGACTCCTTTCAATAATTTAGCCATCATGTCTTCCATACTTCCAGAACTAGATGTGGTGGTATCACGTCTACCAGGGGGAACATAAACACCACTCTTTTCATTGTTTTTTCTCCAACTACCTTGGTCCTTGTTTCCAGAATTATCATAATAGTTCCGACCTTGGTTTCCTTGGGCATTCCCTCGGAAACCCCCCTGATTGTTCAAGTAGTTGGCTTCTTCTTCAGAATCAGATTCGTCTCTTCCTTTTAGCGCCACAGCTTTCACTTTTTCGGTCTTCCCTGATAATAAATGCTTTGTAAGAAGATCCATTTGTGTTTTCATGTGCGCCATATCTTGATCACGCTCTTCTTGTCTTCTTCTTTGGTCTGCAGTCATGCCTATAGATAAAGTGGGGCTTGCTACCTCAGAATCCCTGGTATGCCAAGCTCTACTTTGTTTCGTCATGCGATCTAGCATATTGCTTGCTTGACCAAATGTGAGGTCCATAAAAGATCCTCCAGCTGCGTTATCCACCACTGGCTTAGTTATTGAATTCAAGGCTCGATACAGTATCTCCATGAGGTGAACATTAGTCATGTGATGGTTTGGGCATCTCGCTAGCTTTGTCTTGAACCTCTCCCATGTTTCATGAAGAGCTTCAGTGGGAAGCTGACGAAAGTTGCTGATTTCATCTCTCAATTGTGCTCTTTTGGATGGCAGAAAGAATCTTTCTAGGAAAGCGTCTCTCAATTGCCTCCAATTTGTAATAGAATCAGGAGTCAGCCCATTCAACCATAGTGTTGCCTCCCCAGACAGAGACAATGGAAATAGGCGTAATCGAATTGCATTCTGACCAACACCAGGATTGTCAAAAGACTTGCATGTAGAGATGAAGTTGATGAGATGCATATTCAGATCATCGCCTGCTAATCCACCAAATAATCCCTTGAGTTGCAATAACTGAATCATGGTGCTTGTGATGTTGAACTTGGCTCCGGGCGCTAATGGTGGTGGAATTATAGCTCCAGTGGCTCCGGCACCATCAAGATCATCATCATCATCGTCAAAAGCTGGCTGCATAGGTTGGTGATCATATCTATACCGAGCTTGTCGACCTCTTCTGTTGGCAGGTGTTATGATTTCAGCATCACGCCTAGGGTTTAGCAACTCGTCATCACCTAAATCCTCATCGTCAGGATTTGGTGCTCGTGCAGGGTTATCAATGTTCTGCTGTTGAACCTGGGCTGCGGCAAGGGCAGCCAATCTTGCTTGTTCCTGTTGAGCAGCCATCCTTGCGATTTCAGCTTGTGCTTCCATTCTACCAATGCGTTGTGGTTCAGGATTGATTAGTAATAACGGTTGACCAGAACTTCGAGTGTGGGGCATGCACTAAAATAAAAACCTGCAGTAGACAAAAACAAAAACTAAAAGTAAAAGTACGAGAATCTTTGACCAAAGGGTCTAGTAATTATTACAAACTTAATTGACACTTGTACTCCCCGGCAGCGGCGCCAATTTTTGATAACGCTCAATCTACAGCTCTCGTAGGAGTGTAAAGCGGTCGTTAGCAAATATAGAACCCAACTGGGTTGGGTATCGATCCCACAGGGAATAGCTTGGTCAACAAGTAAGTAAAGATTACTAGACTTTTAGTGCAAGTCTCGTAAAAAGGGGGGATTGTAATGTGTCACCAAAATAATTAAATAAAAGCTGAAAATAGCAAAGTAAAAGAGAAAGATTGTTACGTAAGTTGTAAACAATGAGAATTGAGGCGTTTGGGTTATGTCCACCTTCTGAGGTATACGTCTCTATTAGCTATGAGTGTGTAGAATTCTGACATGCAATTGCTTATAGAGGATTGTAGTCGATGGTAAATCCAAGCGTCTCTCGGCCTAAACAAGGACTATTTCACTTTAACTCTCTCGAGCTTAAAGCGTGTCTAACGGTACGAATTCTCCAAGAGGTTAGTCCAGTTACGGCACTAGCTTTTTAGTAGGAAAGGGTGTCCTACTACCTTGACATTATCTCTTTTCCAGACAAATAACTTTTCTCTCGAACAAGTTAAATGTTAGACTGGCGTATTCTTGCGTTTGCAACCGCAAAGAATGTAGATTAAGATGAAGAGAATAATGATATAAGCAATATACGTGTCTCGAACTCACAAACTCACAGCAATAGATAGTAACTCATTCGGCTTCCATAACCCCAACAGAGAAGTTTAGTTACCCATGAATGCGAAGGAAATCACGATTGACATTGTTATTATACCACAATAATGATCAATTTCGTGTAGCACAAGAGTGGTAGGCGTTAGGTGTGATTTCTTGCAGAGTAACGATTCTCTTGTTGCAGAATTTAAGAATAGAAGAATAGACGAAAATAGAATTGATGGAAAGATTAGAAGAGTTGTAGAATTGTTTGTAGTGTAGAATAATAGAGGAGTAGAAGATGTAAGAAGATGAGGGGGATGGAAGGAAGTATTGTGTTCTCCCTCCTTCCTCCCTCCTTGTTCTCTAAAATCTCTAGCATGATAGGGTATTTATAATACCCATATCCTACTCCTACTAAGCTAATGAAATAAATAACCAAATCCTATTAGACTAATGAAATCCTTAACCCAAATGTACTAGGTTAAGGTAACATTATCATAATCCACTTAAAATAATGAAATACATAACTTAATTGTACTAGGTTAATGTATCATTGTCAAAATCCAGCTTTGTGTCTGTAAGTCCCCAAAGTCTTCAGAATTGCTGTTTTAGCCCGGGACAGATTTTCCATGCAGCAGGTTTGGTCCCCCAAAGTCTTCAGAAATGTTGTTTTAGCCCGGGACAGATTTTCCATGCAGCAGTTTTGGTCCTTAGGCGTGTAAACTCCCTTCCCTTCCTTCGTGAGCTTTCTTTAGCGTCAAGTAAGCCATAAAATGCTGAATTATGCATCATTTATACCTGAAACTTTACTAATCATGTTCGTTAGCTCATTTACAGGAAAAAGGACTAAAAGTGCATGAAATATATAATTTGTTCTCAAAACTAGGCTAAAATATGGGCAAAATATATTGATATAGGCGTGTAAATCCGCCTATCATCAATACATACACATACACTTGAGAAAATCATATACCATTTTCATTTGGAAACGAGTATTGTTGTTCTCCAGCAAATCAAGCTATTGCCCAAAGCATCTGTCCCTAAAAAAAGCATCCAAATTTTATTCTCGAAGTATTTTTATGAAAGCATTGAAAGATTTTCCCATGGATGACTTAACCACGAAATCATCCGTTAAATTTGTGGCACCATCGCACTGCATTTTCATAGGATAACTATCAATGCTGAATGTTTTGACCAACTCTTTGGTGGAAGGGCTATTAGCATTCGGATCATCTCTTTTGAAATTTTTCTCCTTCCCGTGTTCATTATCTTCTGCTTCTGACTGAGATAATACTTGTAAAGCAAGCTCATAGAGTGGTGGATGTAGCCTAGATGCTTCAGTTGTTCCTTTACTTGGACTTGATTCAGTTTCTATTCTTTTGGGAGCAATATAATCTAAAAATAACAGAAACATAAAATAGATTATAATAAATTAATACATCGCTAAAAAAGGATAACAGTATATCTAACATGTACAAAAGTAAAATAATAGTTCCAACAGATCACACATCTGTTGCACCAGGTAGGTTATCTATTGCAACATATACCTAACATGTTACAACAGATAAGTAATCTGTTGCAACAATAAAAATAGAGCACTCATCTATTGAAATAGATACTATTCTGTGCAATAGATCACATATTTATTACAATAAATAAGTGATCTATTGCAACATATAACTAACCTGATGCAACGGATGAGTAATATATTGCAACAATAAAAATAAATCATACATCTATTGAAACAGATAACTGGTCTATCATAGATCACACATCTATTGCAACATATAAGTGACCTGTTGGAACTATTATCAACAGTCAATATTGTTTAGATTTCTTCCAGCTGAAGGGTCATCTATCACGACAAATGAATGATTAGTTGAAAAAATCAAGTCTTAGACATGTCCTGTTAGAATAGTTGACAGGATTTTATCCAACAGAGGGTTCATATATTGCATTAGATTTTTAACTCGATGGTTCCTCCGTTGCATTAGAAGATAAATCTATTGCATCAAATGGTTAATCTGTTGCATCAGATTTTTAATTAAATGGTTCCTCTATTACATCCGATGGTAAATCTGTTGCATCAGATGGTTAATCTGTTGCATCATATGGTTAATCTATTGCATTAGATTTTTAATCCGATGGTAAATCTATTGCATCAGATGGTTAATCTGTTGTAGTAGATTTTTTAATATAATGGTTTCTCTGTTGTATCGTATGAAAATATGTTACATCAGATGATTAATTTGTTGCATCAGATGGTTAATATATTGCATTAGATGGTTAATCTGTTGCATTAGATGGTTACTCTATTGCATCAGAAGGCTAATCTGTTACATTATAAGGTTAATTTTTTGCAATAGAACAACAGCAATATCACCATTTTTACCAAGAACAAGAACAAATCAACCTAGAGCGCAACACCAAAAATACCAACATCATTGTTTTGTTTGTACAAACACAAACAACAAAAATTAAACTTCAAAAAAATGCAACAAACAACAAAAAATCATATTTCACTCCGAAAAGAGAAAAGAAGAAATACCATAAATTAAGATTTTATTCAGACCGCATTTCAAATTAAAGCAACAAATATTGAAATTATTAACCAATACTAGAAGAGAAGTTGGCTCAAGTTCCTCTTTTCCTTCAAAACTAAAAAGGTCATAATTTTTTACCTGTGAAAGAAGAAAAAGGATGATGAAGAAGTCGAAGTTGTTGTGGTAAGAGAGCAAAGTTGTCACATCGATTGACAGTTGAAAGTAAAAAAAAACTCTAAGCCCAACTATTTGTCGCCGCAGGTTGAAGTTATCGGGGATTAAAAGGAGAAATTTGCAGAAATGTTGGTTGGGAGAAACTATCGAGAGAGAGAGGAGAGACAGTTGATTTGGAGAGGAGGGGGTGTGAGTTAATTTTTATTTTTTAAAATATTAGAAAGTTTTGAAAATATTAATCAAGTTCACAATTAACTTAATCAAGTTTTTTAATTATGCTTGACCCTTTAAGTTAGTCAATGTCATCAATCCTTCATTCAAGACTTAAATGACACCTTTTCTTCAATTTTCTCAAGAAAGATTGTTGCATATATTTGGATTTAACAAATAGAACTACGTATGAATCCTAAATAGACTATGCGTGTGAATTTAAATCTTTGTCAAAATTTGATAAATTGGAATATGATTTAGTTATTTTACATACCCTCGATTCTGAATATCCATTCAAAGATGATATATTTATTTTTGACTATGTATGTTCTGTCGGGATTACTCTTATATAATTTGTAGGATTCTTATTTTATAACGAGGTTACTCTTATATAATTTGTAAGACTCTTCTTTTCGAGCAAATACAAAAATTAATGTATTATTTTTTAATTACAAAACCTAACTCTTAAGTAGTATATCTATGTGATTTTTACCTTCTTTTATATTATAACTAAAAAAGGAAAAAGTTTTTCAAGAGAGAAAAAAAAACTACACTAGAAGAACGGCAAGCAAGTTGAAACTTTTTAGAGGTCTTCAAGTTGAATTTTTTTAAGAAGATGGAGGGACACATCTTTTGTAACATGACCCGTTTGTTACTTGCTTTAGATAGTCTTCATACATTAAGGATCGATAACCGAGAGATCTAAAGCATCAAGATATACAAATTTATCTGAAGGTAATGTTATATTAATTTATTGTTCATTTGATTTTCTCTTAACTTAATGTAGGTTTTCGTGCATTTATAATAATCTACCTTAGAGTAAGCTTAAATTCAAGCTAGCCACTATGCAATAAGATTTTATTTCAAAGTACTGATCATCAACTTGGGGAAACTATATGCAGTTTTCAATTAATTTTTGGCCTTTACAATTTGTTGCTATTAATGTTCTTACAACTATACATCTACATTATAGTGAATCATTTCTTGACATTAACAAATACAACCACAATGAACCTAGGCAGTAAGTATTTGTTATCCATAAGCATTTATTTATTTCAAAAAATGGGCCAAATATTGCACTTCTTAAAATGCCTAAATTCATGGTCAACAAAAAAAATTGACTCTCAAAATTCGAATTGTACATATAAATTGGTGGATGAAGCAAGTATTATATATACTAATGGGATATTAATGACCATATACTCTTTTTTCTCATCTTATAGATAATTTGAGAAATTTTGACAGTTCAATTTTTACTTTTTGCTGCTAGAATATATTTGTTGATTATGATATATAAGCTAAGATAGTTATGATCCTAAGTAAGAAGTATAATCTGTTAATGAGGTTGCATTAATTAAGTATAAAAGTTGACCAAGTGCATTTGTTATATGCAAAACCTAAAGCTTGTAAAAGAAAGCAATATGAGTCATTTTTTTTATGATGCGAAGAGACAAGTAGGAAGTAATATTTGCTTATATTACAACTATGTTTTACTTTCTCATGGAAAAAGATAGTTAAAAGTTATCAATATAATATTGCAATGAATCGTAAGGTTGATTCATTTTTGTGGATAGCTTATTCTTTGAATTTTCACATGAATTTTTATTTTTTTTTCTATATCTGGGGTCATTTGGGTCTGTAGACTGTGTGTAGAACATAAATTAAATGAAATTCATTGAATTAAGGAAATATATATGCTAGTCAGGGATAAACATATTGGTCAATTTCTTTTCCCAGGATATGTACGTATGGGTGGTCAGTTAGTGTTTTCGATGTTTTCTTTGTTGGTCGAGCTTATACTGGTGCATCCTATTGTATACTAATTTTATAAATATCTATCTACTCAATAAAAACATATGAAATTAATAAATGACATAAAAGAAGCATTCATTTGGTTATCTCCATCATAAGGGAAAGAAAGTTTAGTTATATATAGAGTAAATACATAATTACACCACTGATCTTGTCCGAAATTTTCAAAAAGACACCTAAACTTTAACTTCGACCTATTACCCCACAAATCTTCTTTATTTCGTTGAAAATACACCATTTTGACCCTCTACATGTATACACGCGCCACAAGCGTGTGAAAGGGCAAAAATTGACTTTTTTAATCAATTAGAAGCTGCCACGTGTAAATAATTTAATATATAATTTATATTCTTTTTTTTAATTAATATTTATTTATTTTTTAAAATTATTTCATAACCCTCCCCCCCACTCACCCCACCCCCCAACCCCACTCATCCACCATTGTCTTCTTCCCCAACTTCTTCTTCATCACCATAACTCAACAACAACATCAATTACAATAACAACAACATCAATTGCAACAACAATAACATCAATTACAACAACAACAACATCAATTAAAGAAACAACAACAACATCATCATCGCCATAATCTTAAAAAATAAATATGATATATAATCTCCATTTTAATGGAGCTTTAAGCTCCATTTTAATAGAGAAAATTGGACAGGAATGGGGGAGGGAGGTGTTAGACGGGGTGGGGGTGGGGAGGTGGGTGGGGTCATAAATTCAAATGGAGATTGTATAGGAGCTTTAAGCTCCATTTTAATGGAGGAAACTGGACGTGGGGGTGGGGGTGGGGGGAGCTGTTGACCTGGACACGTGGGAAAGGGGGGAGTTGTTAGACGTAGGGTGGGGTGGGGTGGGGGAAGAGGGGGGTGATAAATTAAATAAAAAGGAAAAAATTTATTAAAAAAATAAATAAAATATGAAATTAAAAATATTTGACACGTGGCAGCACCTGATTGGTGCGTGCATCCACTCTCTTTATTGTGACTGAGATTCAGCGAAAAATGGTGTATTTGCAACGAAATAAAGAAGAATCGTGGGGTAATAGGTCAAAGTTAAAGTTTAGGTATCTTTTTGCAAAACTCGGACAAGATCAGTGGTGTAATTATGTATTTACTCTTATATATAAATATATATATACTAGTTTGTAGTCTTGTATTAGAGTATAGACTTAGTGTTGTGAATGTTGGAAAAAGAATGAAGTGACTTAATTTGAGTCAAGGTTCTATCGGAAACGACCTCTTTATGTTTGAGGTAACAGTAAGGTCTATCATTTCCAAACACTACTTTATGGGATTACATTGAATATGTTGTTATTGGTGTTTCTATATCAATAATATTATGTTCTACATTTTTAATACTAATGATAAGTATTTAAGAACGAAGGAATTATTAAATACCATAAAGGTTGTTAGCAAAATAAAGGTACTTAAAAAAAAATTATATTGGTTAGCAAAGAGATTATAATTTTTTTATCGTATTATATTTTGTTTTATATTTTAAAAATTTTATATTTAATAATATAACATGCACATAAAAAAAAAATTATACATTTATTATTATTGACGCTATATACATGTGCAAAGCACGTACACTAAACTAAAATGTGCGCAAAATATCTTTTAAAAAATATTTACTAAAATATATTAACTTATTTACTTTTAAATTATTAAATTAGTTAATTTTTATTATATCATATTAACATATTTGAAAATATAATGAAATATTAAAAATAATTGTGAATATGAAATTAGAACTGATACATGATAACTAATTACATTATAATTATTTTAAATATTTTTATAAAAAAGTATAGTAGTATTTATTTCAATCATATTTCATTAAATGATTTCTAAAAATAATAAAATATTAAATATTAAATGATTATTTATTTTGTTTTTGGATTTTTACCTTTATATTTTTAATAAATGAAGACATATAATTATATTCCTTTCCTTCTATTTCAAATTTCCGTCTTTTTGGTCTCTCAATTCAACTTCAACTACTAACTACATTTCTTATATTAAAAAAATTATTTAATTTCATTTCAAATACTAAAAGTCTTTGTTGTGTCAATTACAAAACTTCTAATTCCAAATTTTAAATATTATAAGCACATACAATTTGTTATTTTCTTTTAAATTTTCGTACTTATTGTTCATAGTTTTTTCATTATTTGATTTCATCATTAGTATCTTTGAGTATTTTATTTATACTTATTATTGTATCTTCTAAATTAAGTCAATTAAAAGATCTCATGCTACTTTCAAAATCACTCACCCCACCAATCCCACACCCATCCCTCACATTTGCCCACCCCATCCCCACCCCAATTTTTATTTTTTTAACTTTTAAAATTTTTATTTAAAAAGTTTTTTACCCCACCTCTAACCTTGTCCTCCCCTTGCAAAACAAAATAGAAATTAAATTTTATGTTTTTTTCAACCAACTTTTTTACTTTACCCTTAACCGTCACCATCCATCCTGACCCCCTATCCAACACTTCTTCCCCCCACCCTTGACCCCCACCTAAAAAAAAAACTTAAAAAAAAAAATTATAATTTTCTTTTTACCTCCCACCCCACCCTACCCTAACCCCAAATTAAACCAAAAAAAAAAATTAAACCTTTAATTTTTTTTAAAAAAAAAAAGTTTTCTACCCACATCCCCAAACGCCATGCACATACATCCACCACCCCGCCTATCCACCCACCACCTAGCCCACCTCCTACCCCGGACCACCACAATCCCCCTACCTTTCATAATATTCATACCTAGCCCACCTCCTACCCTGGACCACCACAATCCTCCTACCTCTCATATTATCCATCACTCTACTTCATCCTATCAGTTTTGTCTAATCATCTTCATAACACTTCGAACATGTTAATAATATTATCTTAAAAGAATAAATTCACCCATTCATTTCATATTCATGAGATATTTGTATACATCATATATAGAAATTTAAAATTTTCTAGTTACATCAGTAAAAAAATATCATTGTAATGTTAATTGTAAACAACAATAACAACAAAACATCACATAACAAAAATTTTAAACTTTTAAAATATATTTTCATGATATGCTTCAAGTATATATCACTTTTTTCGAGTCAGTAAATTTCAATAGATTCCACATAACAAATCTTTTTATACAACATTTCATTGAACATCTTGCCTTCATGAATCTTTTAAAATTAATGTCGTACCTCCGTTTAAGATCTCCAAAGTTTGTAATTTGAGCAATTCAACATGTTGTTTTCCTGAACAAAATAATCAAATTCGTATAATTTATTACAGTAACAAATTTTGATACAGTTACTTAATGAAATCAACATGCTTTTACAATTTTTCATACTTTGCAGAAAAATGTAATGCAACTTTAGTTACTGATAATAACAATATAAACCACATAAAAGATTTATTCATTTGTTGTTGTCACATATAAATATGGCTCTCCCAGTATACTTCATATCAAGTCGTTTTTTGTAATCTGCGAGCAAATTAATCAATACAATGATAATTAAGAAGACAAATATTTAGTTCTATTAAACTAATCAATATATATATATATATATAAACCACAAATTACACATGAATGAAATTGTAGGCATTGAAGAAGGCAAATAAATTGAACTATAAAATAAAAATAAAAAATAAAAAAAGAAGGAGAAGAAGTTATTTATTAAAAGCAAAGAAAGAGAGAAAGAATGAAATACATCCCATTTATAGTGTCGGTTGACATATTGATTTGGATAAAAAGAAACTATATTTCAAAATTTTAAATAAGAGATTGGGTAGGGTTACAATATCTGAAAGGATAAACTTAAAAAATTGAGAAAGAAGGATTACAATATCTGAAAGGATAAACTTAAAAAATTGTGAAAGAGTTCTAAATGGATATTATTATTATTATTATTATTATTATTATTATTATTATTATTATTATTATTATTATTATTATTATTATTATACAAATCGTGTAAATTGAAAATACACATCTAATAATTTTGTTTTGAAAATTTTAAATTTATTTAAAGTTGGATAACTATAAAGTAGATAAAAAAGAAGCAAATATTTGGAAGCTAAACAACTAACATTCAAATGAAGTCAAAAAAGAAGAAGATAAAAACGTGTATTTTGTTGCTACAAATAAGGAGTTTGTTTTTATTTTGAAAAATCTTGTAGTGGTTAAGGAGTTTAGTTATTTTTTCCCTTTTAATTACTTTTTATATCTCTGTCTCTTTTTACTTTTTTATTTTTAAAGGTTAAAATAAAAAAACATGCAAAAATGGCATAGATAGTTATTCTTGTTTCTAATAAATGCGATATTTTTCAATCAAAATTCAAATAATTTATTGTATAATTTAAATATTTTTGTATGATATTATCTCATTGTTTTACTAATTTAGAATGCATAGAAATATTTAATTTACATTCAAATTTAAAAAGAATCTTTATCATTCAACTCAAAAATATACTAAATTTTTTACCTAAGATAAATATTTGAAATCAATGAGATAATAATAAAATTTATTATTATTATTATTATTATTATTATTACTAACACTGCTACTAATATTGTTTAGTAAGATTGCACGTTTAGGATTAATAGACACTGTCAGTACTACGTATTACTATTGCTATTGCTACTATTTTTAAAACATTTAAATTTTATTAAAAGAGATAAGTTTGGAATAGTAAAAATCTATTAGAACTCTTCAATTGTAGATTTAAAATTATTCTTATTATTGCTATTATTATTATTATTATTATTATTATTATTATTATTATTATTATTATTATTATTACTATTATTATGTACTAATACTATTACTATTATTTATTTATTTATATAATTATTATTATTATTATTTTGCTACTTCTTTTTAATATCTTGCCACTTGGTTTCTTGTCTTACTTTTAGTTTTGCTTTTTTATACATATATATAGATATAGATTATTATTATTTTAATAATATTTTTATATTTCACTAATATAGTAAATAAATTATATTTAAATATATTTTATAGCATTTATATTTTAAAATAGATAAGTTTGGAATAGTAAAAGTCTATTGAAACTCTTCAATTATGGATTTCCAATTTTAAGATAATGAAATTTCTCTTTTCTTTTAAAAAGGGGATAATGTATTTCAAATTTCAAATTTTAAAATTTGTTAGAATCTTAGAAAGATAAGATCCTAAAATGTCATGATTATCTTATAGTTTACATATTTTGAATTTGCAAAAAAATATATTTGAAATTAATGATACCAATTAGGAGTTTTCTATAATAAAACTAAATGAAATAAAAAAAAATATTTTAAGTTAATGGTATTGATTCTAAAATATCAGTATCAACTTATTCTAACCTTTCCATATGTTTTACCCTTTTTTGTTCTCTTTTATCATTTTTCATTAAAAAAATAAATTAATTTGTTTTAGGTTTTATAAAATTCTTCTCTATTATTATTATTATAATAATAATAATAATCTATAATATATAATATATTAAAAGTGTGAAGACCCTTAGAAAAGTGATTTGAACTTTTTATCCTTCCTTAAAAAACTGTACAATAGACAAAATCGTCTTTTTGCTATTTTTTAAATTAATTATTATTTAATTATAATCCTAATATTTTTTAACCTATTTATAAAAGGTAACAACTCCTAATTGAAGTATAGTTTTCAAATACATAAGTATAAATGTTTAATTATTTTCCATATTTAGATATTTAATTAATTTCAAAAATCAAACGGCATATTATTAAAGGACACTTTGAATTCCTATCAATTCTAGGAACCCTCCAGTGCTAGGAACCCTCCACTTTTTAACTTATTATAAAATTTTAAAAGATATAATAAGAGAAAAATTGGAAATCAATTTTCAACAAATTCTATTCAATTAGGGATAGGACCACCCACGTTCTTTTAATAACATCTACAACATAAATTTTGATGGCAGAGATATTCTTATAACTATTTTTTTTATGAGCTCAGAAGGTATGTTTATAACCGCAAAAAGGTTAGAATTAATCATATCATTCTAATATCTCAATTATCATATTAAAGGTTAGAATTAATCATATCATTCTAATATCTCAATTATCATATTGTTTTGCTATACTTTTTGTTCTATTCAAGCCTATATTATTGGTAATAAATATTTGATTGAACTTTGAGGAATTTTTTGTGTTAAGATTGGATTTAATAGTAACGTTCGCCTCGGTCGGACTTTGAGGATTTTTTTTGTAAAGATTAGAGTTTAATCATATTGTTCTGATATCTCGATTATCGTATTATTTTGTTATAGTTTACAGCTGATAGATGAATGTTCGATCGATATTTGAAGAATTTTTATGTAAATGTTAGGTTTAATCAAATTATTTTATTATAGTTTCTGATCTATTACTATCTATTTTTTTAATTATTTATTATGTGATAATACATGTCATAGGAGACAATCAAGATTCTGTAACGACCCATTTCATCATTACTAAATTATTCATAGTAAATTCATGAAAATTCTTAATTTTCATTCCTTAGTATTAACTTGGATCCAAAATTGCCAATATTTTATTTATTACGTCACCTCAAACTTTTCAGCAAAGATTTTAGCCTTCGGATGTGTCTAGATAGACTCAAGCTCGATAAATTTGTTTTTTCATAATTTCTAATATCAACACTTTAGTTTTAAAGTTCTTTAGGTATAAATTAAAGTCGTACAATATTTCTAACATAAAGTTAAGTATAAAATCTTCTTTCCGATACAATTCCGATATGGGTTTATATTAGGGCCAACTTTAAACGACTATATCTCATAGAATATAAGGATTTAGGGGTCCCAATACCTACCAAATAAAAGATCTTTGAGTCCTATTTCCAAATCAACAAACCATTCCTCAATCAAAATTCGGAATAAAAAGTTATGACTGTTTTACTAAGCACTGTTCGGGCTGAAACGGGATTTCGCTATAGTGAAAATTCTGATGATATTTAAATCAGCTTCAGCCGTATTTTAGGTCTAAAAACCCCAAATTTCATTCCCTAACCCTAAAGGGGTGATTTTTCAAAGCTTAAGGTGAAACTCCTTCGGTGAGGTAAGTTTTTTCATTATTTTCTTCGTCTTTTAATTCTTTAAAATCTTGAAATCCTTAAAAAGACCTTTAATGGTGGAATCTTCTGGGGAATACTCATGGGTGTTTTTAATATGACCTAGAGCTGGTTCTAAACTTTAAATTAAAGATTCCTAACATGAATTTCATAAACTAGATTATGAATTTTGATGGTTAGGTACCGGAAATTCTGTAAAGATGAGACCTTTAGCATAAAAACTCCATTAATAGAGATGGCTTAAGCTTAAAAGAGCTAATTAATGATTAACTGAACTTGTAGAATGATCTAGACCTTGAATTAAGGGTTTGTTTGAAGAGTAATTATTTAATTACTCTTATAATTACTTGATTTTTAAATGATTGATTATTCCAAGGCGTTAAAGAAAGGAAAGAGCATCCTTGTTGCAGCTTGCTTTTTCCAAAAGCTTGGCGTCCAGGTAGTCTAGGTTTAATAAGTAGAAGATTGTGCTATTTGTTTTTTTATAATTTAGAATTCATGGAATAAAGCATGTTTAGGCCTGCGGCCATGGAGTTGAGGTGGATAAAGACACGAGGACTTAACTTTAATCCCAAAAACCATGATTATGTGATATTTATGATATTATGTGTTATGTGCCTGAAAGGAGATTGTTGTAAATGTAATATAAGAACATGATGTTTTTTTAGTACTTCTAGTGATGAACCTAGTTGAGTTGTAATGGTATTTAGTTCTATGTATGGTGCATTAATATGATGAGGAGAATTATGCTACGATCGAATATTGATGAGCATAGTAATATCTAAGGGATATATGACTTGAATTAGTGTGATGATTGTATTATGTTAAAAGAGGTAGAGGATAATGATACGCGTGAATGTGCTAGTTATAGGTGGTGAGGTTAGAACTCAAGTTGTGGTATTTAAGAAGGTAATGATACTTTTAATAATTAATGAGTAATTAAGGCTCCAATAGTGACTTGTATGCTTAAGCATTAAATTATGATTTATTTTATGATATTCTTATGTTGGTATTGATAAAAATACTATATCTATTGGATGCCCATGAGAGGCTAAATTGGTGATAATGATGGTTTATTGAATTGTGTCTATGAATGACTTATTTGATAATGATAACTCCTTAAAGTAATGCTATGAATGGCTTGTGGATAATCATGATGAATTATTGAAATAATACCCGTGAGAGGGACAAAATATTGATAATATATATATATATAAATCACAAATTACACATGATGAAATTGTAGGCATTGAAGAAAGCAAATAAATTGAACTATAAAATAAAAATAAAAAATAAAAAAAGAAGGAGAAGAAGTTATTTATTAAAGGCAAATAAAGAGAGAACCCATTTATATTGTCGGTTGACATATTGATTTGGATAAAAAGAAACTATATTTCAAAATTTTAAATAAGATATTAGGTAGGGTTACAATATCTGAAAGGATAAACTTAAAAAATTGTGAAAGTGTTCTAAATGGATATTATTATTATTATTATTATTATTATTATTATTATTATTATTATTATTATTATGTCATAGGAGACAATCAAGATTCTGTAACGATCCATTTCATCGTTACTAAATTATTTGTAATAAATTCATGAAAATTCTTAATTTTCATTCCTCAGTATTAACTTGGATTCAAAATTGCCAATATTTTATTTATTATGTCACCTCAAACTTTTCAGCAAAGATTTTAGCCTTCAGATGTGTCTAGATAGACTCAAGCTCGATGAATTTAATCTTTCATGATTTCTAATATCAAAACTTTAGTTTCAAAGTTCTTTAGGTATGAATTAAGGTCGTACAATATTCCTAACACAAAGTTAAGTATAAAACCTTCTTTCAGATACAATTTCGATATGGGTTTCTATTAGGGCAAACTTTAAACAACCATATCTCATAGGATTTTGATATGGGTTTCTATTAGGGACAACTTTAAACGACCATATCTCATAGAATATAAGGATTTAGGGGTCCTAATACCGACCAAATTAAATATCTTTGAGTCCTCTTTCCAAAGCAACAAACCATTCCTCATTTCAAATTTGGAGTAAAAAGTTATGACTGCTTTACTGAGCATTGTTCGGGCTGAAATAGGATTTCATTGTAGTGAAAATTCTAATTATATTTAAATCAGCTTCAGCCTTATTTTAGGTCTAAAATCCCAAATTTCATTCTCCAATCCTAGAGAGGTGATTTTTCAAAGCTTAAGGTGAAATTCCTTCGTTGAGGTAAGTTTTTTCATTATTTTCTTCGTCTTTTAATTCTTTAACATCTTGAAATTCTTAAAAAAACTTTAAATGTTGGAATTCTTTTGGGGAATACTTATGGATATTTTTAATATGACCTAGAGCTGGTTCTAAACTTTAAATTAAATATTCCTAACATGAATTTCATAAATTAGATTATGAATTTTGATGGTTAGGAACCTGAAATTCCGTAAAGATGAGAACTTTAGCATAAAAACTCCATTAATGGAGATGGCTTAAGCTTGAAAGAGCTAATTAATGATTAGCTGAACTTGGAGAATGATATAGACCTTGAATTAAGGGTTTGTTTGAAGAGTAATTATTTAATTACTCTTATAATTGCTTGATTTTTAGATGATTGATTATTCCAAGGCATGAAGGAAAGGAAAGAGCATCCTTGTTGAATCTTGTTTCTTACAAAAGCTTGGCATCCAGGTAGGCTAGGTTTAATAAGTAGAAGATTGTGTTATTTTATATTTTTATAATTTAAAATTGATGGGATAAAGCATGTCTAAGCCCACGGGCATGGAGTTGAGGTGGATAAAGACTCGAGGACTTAACTTTAATCCCAAAACCATGATTATGTGATATTTATGATATTATGTGTTATGTACCCGAAAGAAGATTGTTGTAAATGTAATATATGAACATGATGTTTTTTAGTTGTTCTAGTGATTAACCTAGTTGAGTTGTAATGGTATTTAGTTCTATGTATGGTGCATTAATATGATGAGGAGAATTATTCTACGATCGAATATTGATGAGCATATTAATATCTAAGGGACAGATAACTTGAATTAGTGTGTTGATTGTATTATGTAAAAAGTGGTAGAGGATAATGATACGCCTGAATGTGCTAGTTATAGGTGGTGAGGTTAGAACCCAAGTTGCGGTATTTTAGAAGGTAATGATACTTTCAATAATTAATGAGTAATTAAGGCTCCAATAGTGACTTGTATGCTTAAGCATTAAATTATGATTTATTTTATGATATTCTTATGATGGTATTGATAAAAATACTATATCTATTGGATGCCCATGAGAGGCTAAATTGGTGATAATGATGGTTTATTGAATTGTGCCTATGAATGGCTTATTTGATAATGATAACTCCTTAAAGTAATGCTTTGAATGGCTTGTGGATAATCATGATGAATTATTGAAATAATGCCTGTGAGAGGGACAAAATATTGATAAATGAAAGTACTTGATTGAATTTCTTTATGATTTTAAGTACACTTATAAATTTAGTATGTTGTATTGCATCCCAAAAGATAGTGTGAATTTAATAAAATGTATATAATAGGTTTCGATTTATTTGGAGTTTAGACTCTACTTAATTGTGTGTATACTCTTAAATTGGATACTTGTTGATTGGGATTCGAACATTCTTGGAATTGTTGATGTTTGGATTGTTGATGCGTGTATAAATGATTATTGAAAATTTACTTGATGGAATTGTCTTATGACTTAAAGTGTACTTGTAAACTTTGTACATCGTGTTTTATATTGTGAGGTAGTGTAAATTTGATATTGATATTACTTGTTTATGTTAGATCGGGTACCACGCCAGTACAGATATGTATATATTGGATCGGGTACCATACCAGTACGGATATGTATATGTTGGATCGGTTACCACATCGGTATGAATATGTATATATTGGATCGGGTACCACACTGGTATGGATATATATATTTTGGATCGGGTACCATGCCGGTACGGATATGTATATGTTGGATCGAGTACCATGCCAGTACGGATATGTATATGTTAGATCGGGTACCATGCCGGTACGGATATGTATATATTGGATCGAGTACCACGCCGGTACGGATATGTATATGTTGGATCAGGTACCACGCCGGTATGGTACATGAACATAGATTGTTCCCTGCAGGTCATAACTATTTAGGAAAAAATAAGTCTCATAGTATGTGTGTACATATTTGTGTTGAGTTTGTGGATGTTTACAGTATGGTTGATACTATTGATGGTTATGTGGCTTATTTATGAGCACTATTTGATTTTTTATTGTTGTATTATTGATTCATTGGGTATTTTATTATGTGATATGTATTTAAAAAAGTAAAACTTTGTACTTACTTATAAGTTGGTTGACTTGCTTCATTTATACGTGTTTTAATCGTAGCTTACCAGAATGGCTAGTTATCATTCTTTAATATTATAAGAGAGCATTTGGTTGTTATCCCAAGAGTTTAGTGTGGGTTGTCTATGATTACAGGCTTGTTCCTGTGAATATGAGTAATGAAAAAGATAAGGTGAATAAAAAGGAATAGTGATGTATTAGTGTTGGATTGTAGTTGATTGGTGAATTAATGAGACTTGAGTATGTTAGTAGTGAATATAATATTGATGGAGTTGGAAGAGTAGTTGGATGATGTAAGTTACATAGGTAAAGTAATAACGTTATTACAATCTTAGTTGAATTATATTCCATTCAAGATGTCGTGATTTATTTTCCTTAATTCTATTTTATGATTATATGAACTAATACGGTCGGCCGATGATGCCTACCAGTACGTGTGGTTGTACTGACCCTACTTTTCTACATTCCTTCTTGAGGTGTAGACTGAATACAGGTTAGTTTGCAGTTACTAGATGGATGACGATATTCAGTACTAACTTCTGCACTTTCTTCCTGGCAAATGTTAGAGTCCTTATATTATTTATTTTACTGTCAGTCTATGTTATAATCGGTAGATCTTGTATATGTATGACCAAGTCTTGGGATAGTGAAGGACACTTGTAAGAAGTTTTTGAAAAAGTTTATTTATTAATATTTAATTTACCTTATTATATTTAAGCCAGTATTCCCTTAAAACAAAAGTCTTCCGCATATTTTTAGTTGGGTAATAAGGGTTCTCCTGCTGCTTAAAATAGCGCAGATGTCCGCACGGTCTAGTAGTTTGGGTCATAAAAGTTGGTATCAGAGCGTTAGGTTCACTGGTCCCACAAGTACAAGAGCACTGTCAAGTAGAGTTTCGTAGATTAGTTTGTAGGGCCCCACACCCAATTTTCAAAAGGCTATGAGGCATGTAGAAGTCATTTTCCTTTCTTTCTCTCTATTGTGCTGTCCTAATCTTGGTCAACTAGATTGAATCCAATTGGTATCAAGACAGTTCTAATTGGTATCTTAATAATTTTGAATAAAAATCAAGGAGATTTCAATTGGTATCTGTTAATAAGGTCTAAAAGTTATTGTTAATAAGTAAAGACTTGTGAAAGTTGTGAACTTATTGATTGTTTGTGTTTGATATTTGGCTAAACTTGTGTTGCTAGATTTTTGTCATTGTTGTGAATTGTTTTTATTTGAATTTAAGTGATGAAAATTGACTAAGTTGTTTTTGTTGATAAATGTGATTGGATTATTTGATTTCGTGTTATTATGAAACTAGAAATTCTATGGTTCTTACTTATTTTTGGTACTATTACACTGATAAAATTGATGGTATGAGAATTGGGAGGATGATATGAGAACATGATGTCAAGAAAAGATGGTGAAAAAGTGACATGAATAAAAGACTGGGGTGATATGTGTTTTCCATAATGAGAGGTTCTTGTTAATGATGTTGTGGATGGATCCTTGTGTAGTTCGATTATTTGATATTATTTGGGGATCCTTGTGTGGTCCGGTCATTGAGACCGTATTTAGAATTTTTGTGCAGTTCTATTATTGAAATTATAATGGGTTCTTTGTGAGGACTAGCCAAGTGACATTATCTTTGAGTTCCTTACGTGAACAAATTTGTAATGCTTGACAAAATAATGATTTTTAAATAAAAGTGACAAAAACTAGTAGAGGTTGTTAATACCTACATAATTTGATTGATGACTTGTCTGGAATGTGATATTGATGATGAGACTGTTAATGACCTATAATCGATTTATTTTGTTTGGCCTTACTTATGTGCTAGTGGTGTGGGGACCACTCTTAAGGTGATTAAGAGTTAAGTGAAGCCCATAATAAAAATATTGTTAGGTAGAAATAAGAATGACTCTGTATATCTAAAATCGGTGTTAGTGATATAAGAGTGGTTTGGCTTGACCACGAAGTGTTTGTCGTTGAAAAACATTGAGTTAGTGATTGTCAAGACATAAGTTGTAGTTGTGGATTTATGCATTAGAAAAAATCTTGAGAAGATAAATTACTGTTGACTTGGCCTTGTGGCTGAATTATACATTTGCATGTCCCACAGAGTTGGCTGATATATGACACTTTAAGAGGATAGTAATTTCCATGATAGTGGAAATGCAAAATCAAATGACTTAGTTACATTCATAAAATAATTAAGGATGATCCTAAATGGGAGAATAAATGAATTATTACATGGCATGATTGATCTTTCCTTGGGTGATACTTGGTGGATATTGTTTGTTGAGTGGTTAAGGTATGATGACTAGATGGATATTAACAATATTGTGGAGGAGAATATGTTGCAGGCTATAATTTTGTGGGATCTCTATCGCTAATAGTTATAAGTCTGTGTAATGAGTAAGAGGTTGTGTTGTCACCTATGTATAGTTGTAAATACTAAGCTTGAACCGTGGGTGATCTTGAGGTGAAAAGAATAGTGTTTATGAAATGTTGAAGATAGCTTTATAGAATGAATTTAATAGTCTTGATTTATTTCATGCAGATATCTAAGTTATGTAACTTGTAAGTAGTGTGGTGGCTTAAATATGATCAAATGTAGATTCTCCATGGGGTAGTCTTGGCTAGAAATCGAGTTAGGTATCTCAGGGAGAGCTTTTGTGTTGGATGGATTAGATGTAACTTATCTAGTGTTGAAAATTTGAGTAGTAGATTCTTGTAGCATCTCGTAGCACTTTTCAGAATTTGGGGCTCCAGAGCTTCGGTGAAAAAAAACAAACAGGTATTTTTGAATATCTATCTTCTTCAAGGTGAATATTTTAACCGTCTTTATCTTGGTTTTGTAAAACTCAAGTTTAAGACTTAGACTGTTGAAAGGAGAATAGGTGATTCGTGTGAAAATATTTGGCTCCGCGTCTTCATATTTTGAAAAGCTTTGATAGAATGATTGAGTATAGAATATGGATTGGTCGATAAGGATATCGAATGAGTGAATAGGGTAAAGTATAAGCAACTCTATTAGTAATGTCTCTCTAATTTCAACCTCATGCTTTTCTCCACAGAATGTCCGTAAGGTAAATTGGTATATGATTGTAACGATCCATTTCGTCGTTACTAAATTATTCATAATAAATTCATGAAAATTCTTAATTTTCGTTCCTCAATATTAACTTGGGTCCAAAATTGCCAATATTTTATTTATTACGTCACCTCAAACTTATCAGTGAAGATTTTAGCCTTCGGATGTGGCTAGATAGACTCAAGCTCGATGAATTTAATTTTTCATGATTTCTAATATCAACACTTTAGTTTTAAAGTTCTTTAGGTATGAATTAAGGTCGTACAATATTCCTAACACAAAGTTAAGTATAAAACTTTCTTTCCGATACAATTTCGATATGGGTTTCTATTAGGGCCAACTTTAAACGACTATATCTCATAGAATATAAGGATTTAGGGGTATCAATACCTACCAAATTAAAGATATTTGAGTCCTTTTTCCAAAGCAACAAACCTTTCCTCAATCAAAATTCGGAGTAAAAGCTTATGACTGTTTTACTAAGCATTGTCCGGGCTGAAATGAGATTGCGCTGTAGCGAAAATTTTTGATGATATTTAAATCAGCTTCAGCAGTATTTTAGGTCTAAAAACCCCAAATTTCATTCCCCAACCCTAGAGAGGTGATTTTCCAAAGTTTAAGGTGAAATTCCTTCATTGAGGTAAGTTTTTCCATTATTTTCTTCGTCTTTTAATTCTTTAACATCTTAAAATCCTTAAAAAAACCTTTAATGGTGGAATTCTTTTGGGGAATACTCATGGATGTTTTTAATATGACCTAGAGTTGGTTCTAAACTATAAATTAAAGATTTCTAACATGAATTTCATAAACTAAATTATGAATTTTAATGGTTAGGAACCTGAAATTCCGTAAAGATGAGACCTTTAGCATAAAACATCATTAATGGAGATGGATTAAGCTTGAAAGAGATAATTAATGATTAATTAAACTTGAGAAATGATATAGACCATGAATTAAGGTTTTCTTTGAAGAGTAATTATTTAATTACTTTTATAATTGCTTGATATTTAGATGATTGATTATTCCAAGGCATGAAGGAAAGAAAAGAGCATACTTGTTGCAGCTTGCTTCTTCCAAAAACTTGGAGTCCAGGTAGGCTAGGTTTAATGAGTAGAAGATTGTGTTATTTTACATTTTTATAATTTATAATTGATGGGATAAAGTATGTCTAGGCCTGCGGGCATGGATTTGAGGTGGATAAAGACACGAGGACTTAACTTTAATTCCAAAAACCATGATTATGTGATATTTATGATATTATGTGTTATGTTCCCGAAAAGAGATTGTTATAAACGTAATTTATGAACACGATGTTATTTTAGTTGTTCTAGTGATGAACCTAGTTGAGTTATAATGGTATTTAGATGTATGTATGGTGCATTAATATGATCAGGAGAATTATGCTAAGATCGAATATTGATGAGCATAGTAATATCTAAGGGATAGATGACTTGAATTAGTGTGATGATTGTATTATGTAAAAAGAGGTAAAGGATAAAGATACGCGAGAATGAGCTAGTTATAGGTGGTGAGGTTAGAACCCAAGTTGCGGTATTTAAGAAGGTAATGATACTTTTAATAATTAATGAGTAACTAAGGCTCCAATAGTGACTTGTATTCTTAAGCATTAAATTGTAATTTATTTTATGATATTCTTGTGTTGGTATTGATAAAAATGCTATATCTATTGGATGCTCATGAGAGGCTGAATTGGTGATAATGATGGTTTATAGAATTGTGCCTATGAATGGCTTGTTTGATAACGATAACTCCTTAAAGTAATGCTATGAAAGGCTTGTGGATAATCATGATGAATTATTTAAATAATGCCCGTGAGAGGGACAAAATATTGATAAGTGAAAGTACTTGATTGAATTTCTTTATGATTTTAAGTACACTTATAAATTTAGTATGTCGTATTGCATCCCGAACGATAGTGTGAATTTAATAAAATGTATATAATAGGTTACGTATTGCATCCCATGCTAGTCAACTTCCGGATCAAGTCATTCGTAACCACATTAGCCTTGCCCTGATGGTAGAGAATAGTCAAGTCATAATCCTTAAGCAAATCAAGCCAATGGTGCTACCTCATATGAAAATCTCACTGGTAAAGAAGTACTAAAGGCTACGATGATATGAGAAGACCTCATAACAAACTCCATACAAGTAGTGCCTCTACAACTCAAGCCAAACACAACTGCACACAGCTCCAAATCATGGGTAGGATAATTCCTCTTATGAGGCTCTAATCTTAACGAGACGTATACGCAATTACCTTGCCCTCCTGCATTAACACAACACCTAACCTAACACCTGAAGTATCACAAAAGATAATAAAACCCACGCCCTTCTTGGACAAAGAAAATATAGG
This sequence comes from Capsicum pubescens, assembly GCA_030864215.1. Lineage (NCBI taxonomy): Eukaryota > Viridiplantae > Streptophyta > Magnoliopsida > Solanales > Solanaceae > Capsicum > Capsicum pubescens. The sequence continues at coordinate 86,590,880 of CM061543.1, forward strand.
AGGTGAAGTCAACAAGTCCTTGAGCTTTTGGAAGCTCGCCTCACAAGCATCAGACCACTAGATGAAAATCTTTTTCTGAGTCAACTTGGTCGACAAAGATGCAATGGAAGAGAAACCCTCAATAAAACACTAATAATACCCGGCCAAGCCAGTAAAACTCCGAATCTCGGTGGGCGAAGTAGGTTTAGCCCACTCACGAACCGCTGCAACCTTAGCTGGATCAACCATAATACCTCCCTTAGTCATCACATGATCCAAGAAAGAAACTGACTCCAACCAAAACTCGCACTTAGACAACTTAGCATACAACTTCTCATCCCTCAATCTCTGAAGCACAAATTGCAAATGCTCCTTATGCTCAACCTCACTCTTGAAATAAACCAAGATATCATCTATAAATACAATAACAAAGGAGTCAAGATACGGTCGAAACACTTGGTTTATCAACTCCATGAACGCGGCAGGGGCATTGGTTAACCCGAAGAACATGACCAAGAACTCATAATGACCATATCGAGTCTGAAAATCAATTTTCAAAATATTCGAAGCTCTAATCCTCAACTGGTGATAACCAGACCTCAAATCAATCTTTGAAAGAAACCACAGCACCCTGGAGCTAATCAAATAAATTATCAATGCGAGAAAGATGATACTTATTCTTAACTGTCACCTTATTCAAATGTCGATAATCAATACACATCCGCATAGACCCATCCTTTTTCTTCACAAACAAGACAGGGTGCACCCCAAGGTGAAATACTAGGTCAGATAAATCTCTTATCCAACAACTCCTGCAACTGATCCTTCAGTTCTTTCAACTCTACTGGTACTATCATGTAAGGAGAAATAGAAATGGGATTGGTGCCCGACTTAACATCAATAATAAAATCAATATCTCGATCTGAAGGCATACTAGGCAAGTCCATAGGGAACACATCTATAAACTCACGGACAACACAGACAGAATCCAAGGAAGGAGGTAAAACAACACTGGTGTAACGAATATGGGCTAAGTAAGATAAATATCCTCTCTCAACCAATTTACGAGCCTGAATATAAGATATAACCCTCTTAGGACCCGAATGAAGTGTACCCTTCCAAGCTATCTTTGGCACACCCTGACGAAGCTAAAGTCACAGTCTTGACATAACAATTTAGGATGGCATGAGAAGGAGACAACCAATCCATACCTAAAATAACAGCAAAATCAATCATATCTAATACAAGCAAGTTTATCAAAGTCACACGCCCAGCAAAAGTCACAACACAAGATCGATGCACCTGATTCACCACTAAAGAATCACCTATCGGGGTAGATACAGAATAGACATGGAAAGAAGCTCAGTAATAGAATCAAAACCCGACGTAAATACACAGATGCATAAGAGAAAGTTGATCCAGGATCAAATAATAAGATGCAGGTCTGAAACAAACGGAGTGATACCTGCGATAATAGCATCTGAAGCCTCTGCCTTAAATTTGACTGATATAGCGTAACACTGTCCACGACTACCAACTAGTTCAATAGCCCCACGACCACCAACACGGCTCTACCATTTCTACCTATTGCACATTTGGTAGAACCCCTACCTCTCACAGCTGAAATAAGAGTATCTCTAAACACACGGCAAGAACAGTCCTTAGCCACATGGCCAACCTCATCACACACATAGCAACCTCTATGACCAGTCTCAACAAGAGAAAGTACAACTGAGCCTGAACGGTCACCCTGAACTGCTGAACTAGAAGATCCACCAGTTGAACTCTATAAAGTCACCTGCACTGGCCTACCATGATATCCACAAGAACTTCTAAAATCTTTACCTCGAGAGGTCCGACTCTTGAACTCACTTAAATGCCGCGCCTTCTTGGCTCCTCCATGAGATGCACTAAGAATACCCTTTGTCATCTTAGCATGATCCATGATACTCTGAAAAGAAGCCCCAAACACAACCATCTGAGACGTAGCCAACTGAAGAGAGACATCCAAACCCTTCACAAACTTTCAAATCTTCTCATACTCAGTAGAAATTCTATCATAGGAATATCTGGATAAGGCATGGAAACGTTCCTCATACTCGGCAACTATCATGGAGCCCTGTTCCAACTGATCAAACTCATCCCACATAAGATCTCTCAAGCTTAAAGGAATAAATCTCTCTACAAAGGCATCAACAAACTGATCCCATAACAACTAAGGAGCATCAACAAGCCTACAACCGACAAATGATATTCACTAATTTCTTACAGTATCTCTCAACTGATAAGTAGTATAATCCATACCATCCACACAAAAAGAGTGAAATACAACTGAGAACACAAGATATGAAAGAATTCGCACGATAAGGAATAAAATGAGAAAAGTTTCCTAAAGACATCCTATAACCTCTCGAAGATAGATACGGACATCTATGTACCGATCTGCGAGATTCTATTAAACATCCCGTTCTTACACCATTGAGACCAATGAAACCTGGCTGCTCTGATACCAATTTGTCGCAACCCAAAAACGAGGGTCATGATGGCACTTGTCACAGCGTACCTTGATAAGTAAGTCTATTATCCAAACTGATATGAAAAGAATAAATGATAGAAATATCCCATGGTAAGGCTTCTAGAATGAAGTTAAACCATATAAGTAATCATAATAATATGGAAAGAACTTATTCAAAATGCCAATCATGCCCAAAACCAGATATCAATAGTGTAAGAACTACTAATACAATCCAAGAGTCAAATGCATCAGAAAAAATAACCACAAAGGAATAATAATTGCATCTAAATACTAATAAAGACATAACAACTATAAAAAGATAGAGGTGAACTTCGGACGCATGAATGTCCATTCCGCTACCTTGGAAGCTCCAGCAATCGCCTGAGTCAATCAAGTTGAGGTGCACTCGAGCTAAGACCTGCACCGAAAGGGCGCAGTAGGCATGAGTACGGTCCACTTGTACTCAGTAGGTATCATAGGCCGACCAAGCAAAGTAGTAAATAAGGCATTCAAAATATACACTAAGGGCACGTCAACTGCAATCAGAAAATATCCCACAACGGTAGCCCACACCGCTTGCACTAACAGTTCTAATATATCTCACATATATTACAACAACACATCAATATATTGAACACAAGTATACATTATGTCACATATAAATAGAACAAGAGAGAACATATAGATACAAGATTATCAAATACAAGTAAAGGGAGGTAAGACAAATACATAGATGACAAGTCAATAAGGCAATACAATACGACATAAACACAATAAAGTAAGTGCAATGTATATGATGATGATGATGATGCACGAGGTCGTCGCACAACCTCTGGGATCGTCGCACAATCCCTGTATACACCTACGGAGCTAAAGTTTCCCGACGTAGGACCCATGGGAGTTTAGTCAACCCATATACAATACACATATATCATATCTCCTTTCTGACATATCCCTCGAAAAGGGTTTTATAAGGTGTTACAATATTATTTTAAAAAGGTGTTGCCAGTGTTTCTCAGATGTTGCCACGGTGGTACCAATGTTTCGTGAATGAGTATGATATGAAGATGTAATGCTCACAACCAATCACAATGAGTATTTCCACAACCAATCACATGATATTCTTCCACAACTAACCATAATGATACATTCTCACAACCATATGAGCCAATATCTACTTATTATTTTTGTTTCATCCATGAATTTCCAAATGTTTCATATACCAATAAAGTATGATATAATCATAATACACCAATGGTACCACATTAAACAACACAATAAAATTATTCACATGTATTCAAGGCTATCAATATCACATAGGACCCCACACGGTCAAACATATCACATAATATCTCAATTTCAACAATACATCACATATAGGCCCCACACGGGCACAACACATAGATAGATATTTTTCATGATTAGTTTTCACCCTTAACATGCATTTTGTACCATCATTTACTACCCAACCCAGTCTGAAGAGTTAAGTTATAACCTACCTCCAAAGTCGAAATCGGTCCGCTACACTTGAACCCGCGACCTTATTTTTTACGAACAATCTCGAACTCTACTAAAAAAATCAAATATGAAATCTATGCGTCAAAACAAAATCAACGACACCCATATTGACTACGTTTAGTTCAGGGTCAAAACGGGCCCTCAAAATGGATTTTCGAAAAAGAAGGGAAAAATTAAAACTTTACTTCAAAAATATGTTCCCCATATTTTTAGAAAATCTACAGCTGAAAATCCAAGTTAAATCGAGTAAAAAATGGGGTTAAAATCAAAGAAAAATCATTTTTGAGCTTTACCGGGTAAAATCTTTGAAATCTGGGTTAAAATCAAGAATCGGAGTTGTTTTTAAGGTTAAATTGATGAAAAACTAGTAATTATAAGATAAAAATATTATTCAAGTGAAAATGAGTGAAATTTGGGTTTAAAATCATGCCCTAAGATTTTGGGGGTTTTGAGAAATTTATCAAGAAATTATTAAGAAAAAGGATGAATTCTTACCTTAAATCCGTAATAAAACCAAGAAAAAAATGTTAATCTAGTCTCCCAAACTCCCACAAACTTTACTTTTAAACTCTCACACTATTTGGGGTTTAACTCTCAAGAGGCAAGATGAAAAATGAGCAAAATAGGTCAAGAAAAGGTTATTTATCAGTGCAGATTTTTCTGCACTACTGTCTAAAAAGCTGTTTTTTTTTTAAACTCAATTCGGACTTCAACGGGGTGCCCGGGATTCGTTCGGAGTCCAATTTATACAAACGAACTATGTGACCACACTAAATTCGACGTTCCAGACGCGATGAAGATACCATCTTTTATAGAAAATAACGTTTTCACAAAATTGACCCCCAAAACTCGAAATCACAATTTTTCAAATCGAGGGTCGAAATGAGATTTAAAAGCCGTAAAATCATACCAAACATGCTAACACCCTAAAATTGACATTCCGGATCTTCTGGTAAAGTCAAATTTTTCATCCAAGGTCGTTTCGCTCAAATGAGGGTCCCACACCCATATTTCTAATTTTTCAACTTTTCAACCAATAGGTCGAAATGAGCTCTGGTGCATCGGGACCCGAACCAAAGATTTATCTAGCCTAAAATCGATATTCCAGAGTTGTTGGCACAGTCCGTTCAACCATCCACTGCACGGATCAAACGATATCCACATAGGTCCAAAATAAGGCTCTTGAAGCCATCTTAAACCACAATATTGCATAAATGATACCAAAATGCATCGAAAATCATATCAATCATTCCCACACCCCAGAAATATCATAATGCAACTACGATGAGGGATAAAATAGTCAAATCACACAAAATCACAAATTTCACTTATTTCATCAAATTTTTAGGTCGTTACAATAATAATAATAATAATAATAATAATAATAATAATAATAATAATAATAATAATAATAATAATAATAATAATAATAATAATAATAATAATATCCTATTTAGTGCTACTTCATATACTAACTATATTACTAAATATCCTACGTAGTACTACTAGTACTAACTATTATTATTATTTTAATAAAACTTTTATCTTTTATTAATATGTAAATAAATTATATTTGAATATATTTTATAGCATTTATATTTTAGAAGAGATAAGTTTCAAATATTAAAAGTCTATTAAACTCTTCAATTAGGATTTCTATTTTAAGATATTGATTTTTTTTAAAAAAGGATAATGTATTTCAATTCAAAACTTTTATTACAATATTTTAAACTTTGTCCTAAAAACTGCCACGTGGCTATTTTAATATCTTGCCACTTGAAATCTTGTCTTGTTTTTATTTTGCTTTTATATATATACTAGTATTAGTACCCGCGCGATGCGCGGTCGATATTAAATGAAATTTATTATAGAAATTATCATCGTATTAATTTTATATAATAAAAAATTTACTCAATATCGTTCACTCATTTGAAATTAATAAATTTATGCAATACCAAAAATAATTATTAAAATATTAAACTTAATATCATTAATTACATAAAACTTAAACATTTCTTTTCGAAAGTTAGTAACCACATGCAAATAATATTATATTGTAATATAATTATTTGAGAATATTAGATAATAGTGTGATCTATATTGATTTATGTTGTAAAAAAATCATATAATTACAAACAAAAATGCATATTTAACATAATTATTATTAGTTAAGGTCTTACTTCTAAATTTGGTTAGAAAAACAGAGAACTAATGAAAGATATGTTTTAGAGTTATGCACATGAGGCTTTTCTATAAAAAATTTAACTTGAAATCTAAATTCTTTTATATTTAAATATTTTAATTTGCACCCTCTTATCAAGAGGAAGAAAGGAGTTTCCCCTTCTCTTTTCTTGTCTTAATAGAATTTTCTTTCAAAGTAGATTTTGTATTCCTTTGCACGATCTTAGTCATAGTATATTTTTTATAAATTTAAAATATTTTTTCGTCAAGGAAAATATTTTGAGCAAAGTCTCAATAACAGTCAATTTTTTTCTCTCGTATTTTTTTATTATCATTTTTTCAATAAATAACTTATAACATTATCTAAAGTCCTAACCTGTTGGCACGATATGACAATGTTCACTTATTCTCTTATGATAATGCACCAACAAATATTAATGAATCTTATTGTATATTATTGTTTCAGATAAATGGTATAGTCCTTCATAGGTTTGAATATTCACTCTTCAATTCTATTTTCGATCAACCCTATCATACTTTCCCAATTTACTCAATTTGAATGAAATTATAAATATTAATCACTATCGAAATTGAATTCTTTCCCATCTTAGAACATTCAACTAATACTTAAACCCTCATGGTCATCAGTACAATAAGATATTAATCTTATTCATCTTTATCCTTTATATTGTACAAAGTAGATCAAAATAATTATTGCACCAAAAGATCTACAATATTCTAAAATTAGAGTTACAAATATAAAGATAAATATGATTGAACTCATGCTTGTTTATATCAATTAAAACAAAAAAATAAGAAAGTTTGTAGCATAATGTTTATAAATAACAAATGATAAATGATCTTTACTTTCACATTAGTACAATATGCTACGTAAAAGTACAATAATATTTGCAGTAAGAATTTAAATATAATGAATTTGAAAAAATCAATATTCATAAGTATTTGATTTATTGAATTTGAGTATTATCCATTGAGCATCAGCCAGGAGATACTCACCCAAATTTTGATCTTCGAGATATAGCTTTTGAGATAGTAATTCTAGTGTCGGGTAAATTTCATAGATAGTTATACAACTATCATTTTTTTACTAAGGTCACTTAACTATCATTCCTAATATAATATCACAAAACTTTTAATATACTATTAAAATCACACAATTTAATTTACAAATTAATTGTTAATTATACCATATAAAAATATAGTATAGACAAATCAAGTATTAATCCTAACATCAAAAAATATAATGAATTAATAATTTAGTATCATAGTTTATTGATTTTTAAAATCATATTATTATCTCACTAAAATCTAAAGCAACAATATTTGCAATGCAAGAAAATCGACTATCTAATATCAATATTAGTTTCTTCATGTTTAATGTAGAACTTGTAAATTTTTATGCTATTGCTAAAATTCTCATTGCACATTTCGATCAAGATAAACTTTTTTAAGTCTTTAAAAATGTATGAAATATTAAAAGATCACTAACTTAAATCTTCAAAGAGTATAGATTATATTTTTTTATAAAACATAAAGTACATGAATACTGGCTCGTAAAATTTTCACCAAACATGTAGAAAATAGAATGAATATGCAACATAACCTGTATATTTAGTTGACTTAATAAATCAAGAAAAATCTATTCTAAAATAATACTCAAAGTAAATTGAGATCCTAGCGATAATCACGACACGATAAGTTGTGGCAGAAATCATTTGCACAATTCATCTTCTCCAACATGTTATGGTAGAAATTAATTATCTTTTACTGTGTAGCCTTCTTATATAGTGGTAAATTGTTATGGCATTAGAACTTCTAGATTAATTGCAATTGGTACAATATTCTTTTCCATATACATGTATATAATTGTTATTTGGTTATTCATTTTCTATTTATATTTCTCAATCAAATTTGTCATGCTTCCTTAATTGACTTACATTGAATGAAATCATAAATACTTTTTGTCATATAAATATGCATTTTATGGTAATACTTCAATTGCATATAATTAGTAACTCACACCTACATTTCATCATATAAAAATTATTATAAATTTTTATTGATATTTTTATTATTAAAAAATATTTATTCCTAATTTATTTTATTGATCTGCATGTTTAAATTTTTATATAAGATAATTTAATCTTTTTAAATTAATTTTTTTTCATTAAAATGAAGTATCTTTTTCAAATTTGATTATTTTAAAATCCAAAATTATTCTTACAGACATATATAAAGTTATATAATTGGTCAACTAAAGAATAACTTTGTAAGGCAAAATTTTATTTGACTTCAAATACTAATTAGGACTGTAAAGTTTTAGTAGTTATTTTCGATAAATATTATGCAATCTTTTTTGTGTAGTAATATTCATTTTTAAAAAAATTCAGTATTTATTTATTTTCAGTCTACCCTCCTTTTAAATTCAAGACTATCATTTATTCATTTCCTAATATAGAATGATTGTGTAATTATTCAATGATAGTTATTCTCAATTATAAAAATCCTTTGATTAAATATGAATGCATATTGTTTTAAATATAGATTACTTAAAATATATCAAATGAAAATCCTTCCAATAAATATGAATGCATATTTTTTAAATAAAATTACTTGAAATATATTGAAATAAATTTCTTCCATTTTATAGTCCAAAGTTACCATTTGAGTGATCACATTTTTTTCATAATATTTTTAATTTTGGAATAACTCTTTGATTATTATATTTTATTTCATATAAGTTGTTTGATTACTAATTGATTATTCCCTTAATTGATATTTCTAGATACTTTCTTAATTTAGTCAATTGTAATCAAATCATAAATGTTATTTTTTATATATAATATTATTATTTAAATTAATTATATACACATTTTGAGTGATGACATCTTTTTCATAATATTTTTAATTTTGAAAGGACTTATTTGTCATAATAATCTTTTTCATATAAGTTACTTGATTATTAATTAGTTATTCTCGAATTGATTTTTTTGTAATACTTTCTTAATTTACTAAATTGTAGTGAAATCATAAATGTTTTTTAAATAACCTTATTATTTAAATTAATGATGTATATTTTTTAGGGATAACATCTTTTTCATAATATTTTTTTTATTTTAAAATAACTTTTTGATTATTATAATCTTATTCATATAAGTTACGTGATTACTATTTACTAATTGATTTTTTGTAATATTTTCTTGATTTACTCAATTATAGTAAAATCATAAACATTTACTTTTTATAATATTATTATTTATGTTGTTTAAATTAATTGTTCAATTATTTTAAGGAATGACATCTCTACTAAAATATTTTTTATTTTGGAATGACTTTTTGGTCATAGTAATTTTTTCCATATAAGTTGTTTGATTACTAATTGATTATTCACTAAAATAATCACCAAAATAAATTTTGTTGCCAACAATAGATTCTTGTTGCCAAAATACCAAGTGGCTAGTTCTCGATATGCCACTTGACTTAATTTTAGGCTAACTTCTTTGCCAAAATACCAAGTTGCTAGTTCCTTAAAAAAACACTCAAAAAATAAGAAGGAAAAAAACGTAAGTGAAAATTCTAATATGGAATTAAATATAAAGTAGTAAGAAGCACCCACCTATATATCCAGCTTGATTTGATGTATAAATTGATCGCTATTTTGGTAATTATTTCCTCGTCTTTTCAGTTCATGACAGCTAAAGAGTTAATATGATATGCATTTGTAAGCTAAATATAATTGAACCTGCAAGAAGAAAAAAATCTTGTTATCAATTACTTATTCACTAAAACGTGCAACTAATCAAATTTAAAAGTGCAATTTTTATGATCATCTCTAATAAAGAAGTTAGATAGTAGAGATACTCAAACATCGAAAGAGAAAAAAAAAACTATGGCAAGCTCGCATGCTATAGACTTGATTTTTTTCTTCAACAATTTATAGTAAGTATATGTGTGCTTCAAAATTACATAAATCATGGTAGATTTTCAAGAAAAAGAAAAAAGATTGATAACGATATGTTAAATTTTGAATCAATAGGACAATGAAATATTTGCGGTGACTTGTAAATGGTAAATGTCTACCTTAAAAAGGCTGGCAACTTTTACATCTAATTGCATTTTTTAAAAAATCATTACATCTTTCAATATATAAAATATTTTCTCCATAAAATTTACCATATTTAATAGAAGAAGTTATTTAAAAATAAGAATTTCGTTGGAACTCTATACCCATAACTTTAGTTTTCCATATAGAGAGATTATATACTATCTCTACTTTAGTCTAATCATATCCATAAGATCTTTCCGTGTGGAACACTAACCTTTTAAAAAAATTCTAAATTCTAATAAGATCACAATATATTTCATAATAGAAAATGATGTAATTGATGATTTGCATTCTAATTGACATCAAAACATAATTAATATAGATTCTAATCATGTACGTCGTGATTGATTACCTCCATAATTAAGTGGATTAAATTAAGGAATCATCCAAAACTATTATTATTTAAATTCAATTATGTATTTGAAATATATTACTGCTACAATAGTACTATAGTAGTCAATACTAACTGTTTTTTAACATTATTTTCTACTCCATGTATATTTCTTAAAATAGTATATATTTCAAAATATTATTTTTACAATATTAATTATATTATTTAAATTAATTGTTTGCATACTTCAAGGGATGACATTATTTTCATATTTTTTTTAAAAAAAATTGGAATGACTTTTTGGTCATATTAATCTTCTTTTATTTAAGTTGCTTGATTACTTATTGATTATTCAATTGTGACTCTTAATATAATCTCATTATTTAAATTGGTTACATACTTAGAGGGATGACATTGTTTTTCAATATTTTTTATTTTAAAATGACTATAATATTTGTTATATAAGTTGTTTGATTATAATTAATTGACAAATATAGGATTGTAACGTCATAAGTTTTAACAATAATAACAATACATATAACTTTTGAAAGAATTGATTTTTATCACAATATGAAATATGAAATAATATTGAATAGTTAAATAATTAACAAAACAACTTTAATAAATAAATAATTAATAAAATATAAAATAATATGAAATAATTAACTACAAATCTTAATAAAAATAATTAAAAAAATCATATGAGTTTTCATCCAATAGGAATGAATCTTAATTATTTTTTACCACAATATGAAACATGAAATAATATTAAATATTTAAATAATCAACAAAATAGTTTTATGTTATAAAATGATAGTTTTTTGTTGTCAAATGTGAAGTAGCTAGTTTTTAAGATGTCACTTGGCATAATTCTAGGTTAGACTTTTTTTCTTTATTATATATATAGATAGATATGAAACATGAAATAATATTAAATATTTAAATAATCAACAAAATAGTTTTATGTTATAAAATGATAGTTTTTTGTTGTCAAATGTCAAGTAGCTAGTTCTTAAGATGCCACTTAGCATAATTCTAGGCTATACTTTTTTGCTTTATTGTCTATATAGAAGATTAACAAAACAAATTTAATAAATAAATAATTAATAAAACATAAAATAATATGAAATAATTAACTACTAATCTTAATAAAAAATAATTAAAAAGTCATATGAGTTTTCATCCAATAGGAATGAATCTTAATTATTTTTTACCACAATATGAAACATGAAATAATATTAAATATTTAAATAATCAACAAAATAGATTTATGTTATAAAATGATAGTTTTTTGTTGTCAAATGTCAAGTAGCTAGTTCTTAAGATTTCACTTGGCATAATTCTAGGCTAGACTTTTTTGCTTTATTATATATAGAGATTTATTATATATATAGATATGAAACATGAAATAATATTAAATATTTAAATAATCAATAAAATAGTTTTATGTTATAAAATGATAGTATTTTGTTGTCAAATGTCAAGTAGCTATTTCTTAAGATGCCACTTGGCATAATTCTAGGCTAGACTTTTTTGCTTTATTATATATCTAGATATGAAATATGAAATAATATTGAATATTTAAATAATTAAGAAAACAAATTTAATAAATAAATAATTAAGAAAACATAAAATAATATGAAATAATTAACTACTAATCTTAATAAAAAATAATTAAAAAATCATATGAGTTTTCATCCAATAGGAATGAATCTTAATTAATTTTTACCACACTATGAAACATGAAATAATATTAAATATTTAAATAATCAACAAAATAGTTTTATGTTATAAAATAATAGTTTTTTATTGTCAAATGTCAAGTAGCTAGTTCATAAGATGTCACTTGGCATAATTCTAGGCTAGAGTTTTTTGCTTTATTATATATATATATATATATATATATATATATATATATATAGAGAGAGAGAGAGAGAGAGAGATATGAAACATGAAATAATATTAAATATTTAAATAATCAACAAAATAGTTTTATGCTATAAAATGATAGTTTTTTATTGTCAAATGTCAAATAGCTAGTTCTTAAGATGCCACTTGGCATAATTTTAGGCTAGACTTTTTTACTTAATTATATATATAGATATGAAATATGAAATAATATTAAATATTTAAATAATCAACAAAATAGTTTTATGTTATAAAATAATAGTTTTTTGTTGTCAAATGTCAAGTAGCTAGTTCATAAGATGCCACTTGGCATAATTCTAGGCTAGAGTTTTTTGCTTTATTATATATATAGATATATATAGATAGATAGATATGAAACATGAAATAATATTAAATATTTAAATAATCAACAAAATATTTTTATGTTATAAAATGATAGTTTTTTGTTGTCAAATGTCAAGTAGCTAGTTCTTAAGATGCCACTTGGCATAATTTTAGGCTAGACTTTTTTTCTTTATTATGTATATAGATATATAGATATGAAACATGAAATAATATTAAATATTTAAATAATTTAAAAAATAGTTTTATGTTATAAAATAATAGTTTTTTGTTGTTAAATGTCAAGTAGCTAGTTCTTAAGATGCCATTTGGCATAATTCTAGGCTAGACTTTTTTGCTTTATTATATATATAGATTTTTTTACCACAATATGAAATATGAAATATTATTAAATATTTAAATAATCAACAAAATATGATAGTTTTTTGTTGTCAAATATCAAGTAGCTAATTCTTAAGATGCCACTTGGCATAATTCTAGGCTAGACTTTTTTGCTTTATTATATATATAGATATATACCACTTGGCATCTTGTCTTGTTTTAGTTTTGCTTTTTTATATATATATATAGAGAGAGAGAGAGAGAGGGAGGGAGAGAGAGAGAGATTATTATGTACTACTACTATTACTATTATTGATTTATATAATTATTATTATAGTGTTACTACTCTTTTTTAATATCTTGCCACTTGGCTTCTTTTCATTCTTTTAGTTTTGCTTTTTATACATATATATAGATATAAATTATTATTATTGTTTTCATGATACTTTTATATTTCATTAATATGGTAAATAAATTATATTTAAATATATTTTATAGCATTTATATTTTAAAGAGATAAATTTGGAATAGTAAAAATCTATTGGAACTCTTCAATTTTGGATTTCTAGTTTTAAGATAATGAAATTTCTTATTCTTCTAAAAAAGGAATAATGTATTTCAAATTCAAAACTTTAAAATTTGTTAGAATCTTAGAAAGATAAGATTCTAAAATGTCATGATTATCTCATAGTTTACATATTTTGAATTTGCAAAAAAATATATTTAAAATTAATGATACCAATTAAGAATTTTCTATAATAAAATTAAACGAAACAAAAAAAATATTTTAAGTTAATGATATTGATTCTAAAATATTAGTATCAACTTATTTTAACCTTTCCATATGTTTTACCCTTTTTGTTCGCTTTTATCATTTTTCATAAAAAAAATGCTATAGATTTGTTTTAGGTTTTATATAATTCTTCTCTATTATTATTATTATTATTAGTAGTAGTAGATCCTACTTAGTGCTACTTCTTATATTAACTATTTTATTACTACTTCTGCTACATCTCCTACGTAGTACTACTATTACTAACTATTATTATTATTATTTCAATAAAACTTTTATCTTTTATTAATATTTAAATAAATTATATTTGAATAAATATTATAGCATTTATATTTTAGAAGAGATAAGTTTCAAATAGTAAAAGTCTATTAGAACTCTTCAATTAGGATTTCTATTTTAAGATAATGATTTTTTTTAAAAGGGGTAATGTATTTCAATTCAAAACTTTTATTACAATAGTTTAAAACTTTGTCTTAAAAACTGCCACGTGGCTATTTTAATATCTTGCCACGTGGCTATATATATATATATATGTTACTACTGTTTTTTAATATCTCGCCACTTGGCTTCTTGTCTTACTTTTAGTTTTGCTTTTTTTTTATATATATATATATATATAGATATAGATTATTATTATTTTAATAATACTTTTATATTTCATTAATATGGTAAATAAATTATATTATAGAATTTATATTTTAAAAGAGATAAATTTGGAATAGTAAAAGTCTATTAGAACTCTTCAATTATGGATTTCTAATTTTAAGATAATGAAATTTATTTTTCTTTTATAAAAGGAATAATGTATTTCAAATTCAAAATTTAAAATTTGTTAGAATCTTAGAAATATAAGATTCTAAAATGTCATGATTATCTTATAGTTTACATATTTTGACTTTGCAAAAGATATATTTGAAATTAATGATACCAATTAGGAGTTTTCTATAGTAAAAATAAACGAAACAAAAAAAATATTTTAAGTTAATGATATTGATTCTAAAATATTAGTATCAACTTATTTTAACCTTTCCTTATGTTTTACCCTTTTTGTTCTCTTTTATCATTTTTCATTTAAAAAATGATATAAATTTGTTTTAGGTTTTATATAATTCTTCTCTATTATTATTATTATTATTATTATTATTATTATTATTATTATTATTATTATTATTATTATTATTATTATTATTATTATTGTTATTATTATTGTTATTATTATTATTATTCGTATTATTATTATTATTATTACTTGTATACGTACCCGCGCGATGCGAGGATAATATATTTTAAAATATTTTTCTAATCATTTTATTATAGATTGTCTTATTCGAACATGTTAAATCATATTACCTTTGGAAAAAAGTTTAACTTTCATTTTATTTCTTAATGAAATGTGAAAAAAAAAAAATCTACACCCCACCCACTTCCCACCCCTAACCTCCACCTACACGTCCATATCCATCCCCCATCTCCACCCTCAACTTTTAGAATAAAAAATAAAAATTCTACTCCCCCTCCCTATACGCTTCCACCCTACCCCAATCCCCCTAACTCTAACTAAATCTATTAAAAAAATTTCATTAGCTGTAGTAAAGAAAAATTATATTTCATATTCTTTTATTATATTATTCATAATATAAATCTACACCCCCTCATCCACCCCACCCTACCCCCTTTTTTACTTGGTGTACATTTTTTTCTACTGTATTTTAGTTACTTTATTTTTCTCTATATGACTTTGCATTAAATTATTATTTTTGTTACACACATAAGCAATTAAGTTTTTTTAATCTATTATCTTAAAATATAGAAACTAGAATAGATAAATTTTATTATGCACAACAAAATAAATTAAATAAAAATTAGAAGAAGACACCAAAATACCTATTTGTAGAATTTGTCTCCTCATTTAAAATTAGTTAGACACTTTCACATTTGTCGAAATATAATTTTATCTCGTATTTAATTTTAGTTTTTTTAACACAAATTCAAAAATAAAATTATTAGATTTTTCTAAGAATTATAAAGAATTCCGTAATGTTTTGTAATATTTTTTGAATATTAATTTTAAAGAGAAAAGTAAAATCATAAATTCATTAAGAAATATAAAATTTACTCACTATAACTAAAAATGTAATTTCAAAAATTTAATTTATTTCTTAATATTTATTTCATCACCCATGATTTTTTCATAGTTTAGATTTATGTATTATATTATATTTTAAATTATAATTTCATATTAATATAAAATATAAATAGAGATACAAGATATTTATTTAAATTTATTGATTTTGTCCCAAGAGTTATAAGAAATTCAATAAGGAAAGGGAATTTCTTAAATATAAATTTAAAAGATAAAAGTAAAATAAAAAAATATTCTATATTTATTTATTTATTTATTTATTTTAAAAAATATAACTATGCAATCTTCATACAACATGTTTAAGTTATTATATTAAAAATTTATCTTTTTAGGCTATGATTTGATTTTGTAT
Source organism: Capsicum pubescens (assembly GCA_030864215.1). NCBI lineage: Eukaryota > Viridiplantae > Streptophyta > Magnoliopsida > Solanales > Solanaceae > Capsicum > Capsicum pubescens. The sequence continues at coordinate 86,607,389 of CM061543.1, forward strand.
CTTTTTTATTTTCTTTCTCTATATTATGAAATTAAATGACGCCCAAAATTTCTAAAATACTTTATAAATAAATGTAAATTAGTAAAACAAAAAAAGACTAAATAAATTAAAATATCTAATTATCTATAAATCTGTTTTGTAATCCTCCTAATGAAATAAATATGTTAATGTGGTATTTATTGAATATAAAATCTGACAATCATAAACTACAAAGAAAGAAGAACAATAGTAGCAAACACGGATTTTGAAAATCTTAAGCTTGCCAACTATACCAACAAAACTCCTACTTATGCTGTTATAATTATTTTCTTCTTTTCATTGTTCTTTATCTCTTCTGCAAACCGATAATAGCAACAAAATTATCACTAAAAGTTAAAATAAACTTTCAAGAGCACTTCTCATAAATTAAACAATAGAAATGGTATTACTTTAAAATCGATTTACCTATGAATCTTTACTTATCGAAGTCTTTGTTTCAATTATTATCGATTTCTTTTTCTTTTTATCTTTTTATCTTTTTGGAAGTTGTTACTATTTGTAGTGAGAGACGAATTACCGTGACAAGTAGACAGATATTTCATTTGCGGTAACAGAGAAAGTTGAAGATGAAAAAGTCATACTTGTTCATTTTTGTCTACAGTAACAGAGAAATTTGAAGATGAAAAAATCATATCTTGCATATAGAAAATAAAAGATGTTACATCAAAAATAATTTTTAAAATGAAAAATGTAAAGAATGCAATAAACAAATTAATCAATAAAACTTATGATATAGATGTATATATAAGAAAGGCAAAGAATATAGAACCATATTTCAATTAAATTTCATTCGAATTCATATTTTAAATATCATATTAATTTGTTAAGAAAAGTTTAGTTTTGTTATAAATATATTACCATATGTGGTGAATGTCTACTTTATCCTATATAGTGAATGTATATTTTACCATATATAGTGAATGTCTATTTATGAAAAAGTTAGAAACCCCAAGGTTAGTTTTTCCCTATAAATAAAGGGGGTTTCCTTCATTGTAATTAACTCATCAAGAAATCCCTCATGAGAAATAATAATCACTCTCTCTTCTCTCTCTACTCTTTTTTTTTTATTATTCTTTATTATTTCATAACACGTTATCAACACGAGACTCTGTCAAACAAGGTGAGATAATAAATCTAAAGGTAATTTCAAGGTTAATAAATTCTTGTGTTACTTGTCTTTTGCTACTAGTGATATAATTATTGTCGGATTTGAAAAAAAATAATTGGTTTGGAACCACTTATGCTTTTAAATTTGTTCATGAAGAACAATATTGTTAAAAAATAGGATGATGAATTTAAGTCTCATCTCATTAAGATGGTAAGACATTGGGTTAAAAATTTCAATGCACCATGATGATAAGATGTTGGGTTTAAATCCCATTGACTTATGCCTAAGACGCCTTTATATGGATAATACATTGAGATTGGATCTCAATGCACTATATTGATGACATTATGATGGCTAAGGCAAAATAATGTGTTTTTGATAAAAGGTTATGAGACATGTCCCATTTAATATGCTCCATTCTCTGAAGTGAATGTGGTAGCAGTGTATAATATGTCTGAAAGAGACAAGTGATTGAATGTACGAATATAAGTGTGGTGGGACAATATGATAATTATTATCAAAAGTGATAATATTTTCACACGATTATTAAGATTATAAGATATGTTAGAGATTTTTTTTTTGACATTATATGTATGCCTCGATTTTTTTCCTGAAGTAGCAATATCATGAAAGAGGTTCTAAGCTTTCATAATTTGATACGCTTAAGGCACGATTATATTCCATTCTTGAGGAATCAAAATTTCAACTATTATAAGTACAGATCCATTCCCTAAGGTGAATGTGGTAATATTTAGTAAAACTTATTTATATAAACGTGCACTTGATTGTGATGGTATCACAATAACTCACCTCCGAAAGAGGCTGAATAATTTTAAAATCTACTTTTGAAGTAGTAAAGCTGAAATCTATTCATGTCATAGTAAATCTAAAATTTACTAATGTAAAAGGCACATATAAGGATAAACTTGGAGTTTACTAGTATAAAAGTTCATAAGTTGACATGAACGATTACGACATTCCAAAGATGTGCATATATTAAACATATATGGAAGAATGAGAAAATTATTCATGTACTTTGAATGGTTCTTGTCCTCATGATAAGTTGGTTGGACCAACTAATTTTGGGATTGGATCCCTTAAAATCTAAAAAGTATAAAAGGTGAATAAGGGTCCATTCACCTATCATGTGATATGTTGAAAAGATGCATTAATAAGATGATCATATGCATATTTATTGTCAATCTGCAGTTTGACATTCATAAAGTTGCTTGCTCAATGAAATTGAGATAAGAACATAATTTTCAGATTGTGTAATCAAGACAAGTCATCTTGATAATGTTGATTTGCAGAGAATTTCTTCGATAAATAGCTAAACTATTGTTAATGAGAACAAAAGTTTCATGTGTTGGTTTGAAATATTATATTCAAAAGTACTTGTATGCATCAAACCAATAAATTGTTATTATTTCCCCTCAAAGTTGGTTCTGAGTCATGAACCACACGTTGTCCGTCTAATAGTTTTGATATGCGGTATATGATTAATGAATATATCAAGATGCACAAATATGGATTCCTCAAAGAAAATGGAGGATGTATGTTAGTTTTCATAACATAAGGGGGAGATTATAAGCAGCTATAAAATATGTTAGGAATTATCATCAAATCCTCATTCAAAAGATAATTCAAGTCAAATGCCAAAAATATCTCATATTTAAGTTGTAAGTGCTCCTATTTTGTGGCCTTAAAGGAAAAAATCTATGCATGCATGAAGCATGTAGACCAACCAGTTTCAAATGAAATAATTCTTGAAAAGTATAAGGAGCAAATAATCATAATAAAAAGACAATGTGCGCTTGAAGAGCCTACGACATAACACTTCATGAAACCTTATAAGAAGTTCAGGTACCTAAAAATAATAAAGTGATGAGATCTCAAAATATTATGTCACATTGTGAACCGATACAAAATGATATATCATCAATATCCTTAATATAATATTGACGCAATATTGTGAAAGATTACGAGGATTTGAATTCTACGATCAATTAAGCATGTTGGCGTAAAAATATTTATCAAGTGACATGAAAAGATGCATCTTGATAAGCGTAAAACTTATTTGATTTGTAGTCCAGACACTTGAAGATGTCACTCAGGAACTGTTGAATGTTTTCATTTGACAAAACTCATATGAAAACTTTTTAAGGATTCAAAATGTTGAAGCATATAAAAGTTTAGTAAAAGCTTATTTATAATCCTTATATTACATAAGTTTATAACTTGAAAATCTTTGAAACTTTTGGAGAGTTTTCAAAAGTAATAAATTATTGGTTGTGAAGTACCAAATCTTAGCATAATTGGTGTACTCATGTATATTGCAAATACCACAAGGCCTGATATAGCCTTTCGGTCAATTTGTTAGCAAGGTATAGTTCTGCTCCTACTAGGAGACATCGAAATGAGATCAAACATATGAGTTTATTTTATTCTAAAGATTGCAGTCCATATCTTGTTTGTTATGCTGATGCTGGGTACTTATCTAACCCATATAAAGCTCGATCTCAAATAAGTAATGTGTTCATATGTGGGGGTACTGTTATATCTTGGAGATACATAAAACAGTTTATCTAGCCACTTCATCGAACCATGCTGAGATAATAGCTATTCATGAAGCAACTTGAGAATGTATGTGGTTGAGGTCCATGATACATCTCATTCGAGAAAAATGTGGATTGAAATGTGACAATGTATCTATAGCTTTATACAGAGATAATGTAGCATGCAAAGCACAACTTACAGGAGGATTTATAAAAGAAGATAGAACGAAGCACACTTCATCAAAGCTTTTCTATATACATGAGCTCCAAAAGAATGATGATATTAATGTGCAAAATATTTATTCAAGTGATAATGTGGCTGATTTATTCACTGAGTCTCCTCCAACTGCAACCTTCAAGAAGATGGTGCCCAAGATCGGAATGCAAAGGTTCAAGGATGTTCTCATTAGGGGAGTTAATACGCGTTGTACTCTTTTTCCCTTATTAGGTTTTATCCCACTAGGTTTTTCTTGTAAGGTTTTTAATGAGGCAGTCTATATGCATAATGTTAGAGATGTGTACTCTTTTCCTTCATTAGATTTTTTTTTTCACTTAATTTTTTTAGTAAGGTTTTAACGAGGCACATTATCTATCAATTAGACATTCAAGGGGGAGTATTATAAATATATTACCATATATAGTGATGTCTACTTTACCATATATATTGAATGTATACTTTACCATATATAGTGAATGTCTATTTATGGAACAGTTAAAAACCACAAAGTTAGTTTTTCCCTATAAATAAAGGGGGTTTCCTTCATTGTAATTAACCCATCAAGAAATCCCTCAAGTGAAATAATAATCACTCTCTCTTCTCTCTCTGCTCTTCTTCTTTATTATTTCATAATAAGTTTGTTATTCTTTCTTATTCTTACTCTTTTAAAACTAATGTGATGTATATTTACTGAATAATTTGTATATTTGAATTGAGATGATAATTTGACCCCAATGAAATTATTATTATTATTATTATTATTATTATTATTATTATTATTATTATTATTATTATTATTATTATTATTATCTTTCATTTAACATTCAACCAAATGTACAAAAGTATAATATATTACTACTGCCTACTACTATTATTAGTATATAAGTAACACAACCACCACCACCACCACTATTACTATTATTATTATTATTATTATTATTATTATTATTATTATTATTATTATTATTATTATTATTATTATTATTATTATTATTATTATTCAAACATAATCTACTACTACTATTACGTATGTATTACTACTATATTATTATTATTATTATTACTTATTATTATTACTACTAATAACATCCCTCATGTACTACTATTTGTTTCTACTACTACTACTATTCATTAATACATTATTATTATTATTATTCAAATATAATCTACTACTCCTATAACAACGACTACTATTACGTATGTATTACTACTATATTATTATTATTATTATTATTATTATTATTATTATTACTACTAATAACATCCCGCATGAACTACTATTACTACTACTATTTATTAATGCATTATTATTATTATTATTATTATTAATATTATTATCATAATTATTATTATTATGAAATAGTTAGAGTTTGTTTAGGACTCTTTGACTATAGATTTCTAATTTAAAGCTAATGATAATTTTTTCTTCTTCAAAATGCCTAGTAGTTTCAAATTTAAATATTTTTTATCTTTTAATTTTAGTTTTTATTATAATGTTATTAACCTTGTCTTAAAGTTGTCACGTAGATTCTAAATAGGTTGTCGCTTGCATAATTTAATGCATGCATAAAACCATCTTTTTTTTTTTTTAAATCACATTTTTATATTAATTATTAATTAAACTTAAAAATAAAATTTGCTTGAATTAACATATATGAATTTAAGTTAAAAGACAAAACTTGAATCCAAAAAACGTGCCGTCATGATGCAAAATTAATTAGGACTCCCCATTTTACACATTAATTTGGATTTCATTCAAATTCAAATTTCAAATATCAGATTAATTTGTTAAAAGAAGATTAGTTTGTTATTCTTTCTTATCCCTGTTTTTCTTAAATATGATGTTTATTTACCTAATAATTTATATATTTGAATTGAGAAAATAATTTGAAATCAATGAGATTATTATTGTATTTTATCTTTAATTTAACATTTAATCAAATGTATTAAAATATAATCTATTACCTATTACTACTACTACTACTATTATTATTATGAAATAGTTAGAGTTTATTTAGGACTCTTTACCTGAAATAGTTAGAGTTTATTTAGGACTCTTTACCTATAGATTCCTAGTTTAGAGTTAATGAGATTTTTTTTCTTCAAAAAGCCTAATATTTTTAAATTTAAATATCTTTTATCTTTTAATTTAAAACTATTACAATATTACTAAAATTGTCCTAACGTTATAACGTGGCTTCTCAAGAGTTGTCACTTGCATGTATAAAACCTTTTTCTTCTTGTTTTTTTTTTTTAAAAACCATATTCTTATATTAATTATTAAACTTAAAAATAAAGTTTACTTAAATTAACATATTTGAATTCAAGTTAAAAGATAAATCTTGAATCCTAAAATCGTGTGGTCATGATCCAACACATTAGGACTCTCCATCATTTTACATTAATTTGAATTTCATTCAAATTCAAATTTCAAATATCATATAAATTTGTTAAAAAAAATTAGTTTGTTATTGTTTCTTATTCTTACTTTTTTAAAATGTGATGTATTTATTTACCTAATAATTTACATATTTGAATTGAGATACCACCACCACCACCACAACAACCACTATTACTACTACTATTACGTATGTATTGCTACTATATTATTATTATTACTACTAATAACATCCCGCATGTACAACTATTACTACTACTACTATTCATTATTATTATTATTATTATTATTAAAATATAATCTACTACTACAGCAACGACTCCTATTACATATGTATTACTACTATATTATTATTATTATTATTACTTACTTACTTACTATTATTACTACTAATAACATCCCTCATGCACTACTATTGTTACTACTACTACTACTATTATTATTGTATTATTATTATTATTAATATTAATATTATTATTATCATAATTATTATTATTATGAAATAGTTAGAATTTGTTTTGGACTCTTTGACTATAGATTTCTAGTTTAAACCTAATGAGAATTTTTTTTCTTCAAAATGCCTAGTAGTTTCAAATTTAAATATTCTTTATCTTTTGATTTCAGTTTTTTATTATAATATTATTAACCTTGTCCTAAAGTTGTCAAGTAGCTTCTAAATAGGTTGTCACTTGCATAATTTAATGCATGTATAAAACCTTCTTTTTTTTTTTTTTTTTTTTAAAACACATTTTTATATTAATTATTAATTAAACTTAAAAATAAAATTTGCTTGAATTTACATATATGAATTTAAGTTAAAAGACAAAACTTGAATCCAAAAAACGTGCAGTCATGATGCAAAATTAATTAGGACTCTCCATTTTACACATTAATTTGGATTTCATTCAAATTCAAATTTTAAATTAGGGGTGTGCAAAAATCGAACCGATCGATAAATCGAATCGATAAAAATGTTATTGGTTTATTATTATTGAGTTATTAGGTTAATGATTTTTTAATGATTTTATAAAAAAAAATTATTGGATTATTGGTTCGGTTCGATTTTTTCTTATTGGGTTATTGGGTAAACCGATAACCAATACGAATATATATATATATATATATATAGAGAGAGAGATGCTTTATTATATATTTCTCTTAATTTTTCTTTAATTTCTATAAATTAACAAACCTATTATTTCAATTATACAAACTCTTAATTTCTTCTAACAACATTTAGTTCAAACTTGAAGGTTCTTGTAAATTAAACCACATCATTTAAAATTTTTTGTTGCAACTAAGATTTAATTTTTTTTCATGTTAGTTACTACTGTTTCTATTTTATGAGTATTTTCTTATCGATTAAATCAAAAACCGAACCGTTAAGGACTAAAAACCAATATAAAATATCTTATTGATTTAGCATATTTAAAAACTAAAAATCCATAACCCGAGCAGATAATATATAAAATCGAACCGAACCGATCGATGCACACCCCTATTTCAAATATTAAATTAATTTGTTAAAAGAAGATTAGTTTGTTATTCTTTCTTATCCTTGTTTTTTCTTAAATATGATGTATATTTACCTAATAATTTATAGGGAACTCACAAAAATACCTGAAGTTTGACCGGATTATCAGTTGAGCATATTGAATTTTGCGGGGGTCCTATTACACACTTATACTTTTTTAAGTGAAATTAATCTGCCTCCCCCCCCACCCACCCACCCACCCACCCCAAACTTTTTTAAAGTGGAATTAATTCCCCCCAAAAATGTTGTACCCAGTTTTTACGGTAGGAATTGTAGTACGCGCGCTGTTTTTTCTCCATTTTATCAGTTTTCAACATTTTTCACCATTACAACCATATTAAAGATTCCATAACTCAAATTCCTCCAACAAATCAAATTCAAAATGATTCCATTGAGTCAATGTCCATTCTTATCACTTCAAGAATGTTTCACAACTTCAAGAATATTTGTTTCCAGTTTCAAATTAGTTCCACAACTTCAAATTTGTTTCCGAATTCAAATTTGTTTCCAGTTCCACAAATTTGTTTCCACAATAATTTCAATCAAAAATTGACTTCAATAATTGAAGAAAAGTTTTCGAATGTAGAAGTCAATTACTACTCCTAAATAATTGACTTCAACAATGGAGTTTTCAATGAAAGTGTACTACATTATTCAATTTCAATTCAACAATGGAGCAACCATTTCAAGTTTCAATTACGCCAACTCAATGGAATCTTTCATTGAGTTTCAAATTCCAAGTCCATTCCAACTCAAATTTCAAATTCAAATTGAAAACTTTCTTCAAGAATTATTCAAATTTGTTCATACTGAAAACTGGAATTTTGAATTTCAATTTCAAGAATGGAATCTTCAAGAATTCCAGATTTAAATGGAATAAAGAAACTGAAATGGAATTCAATTTCAATTAAATGGAATCTTTCATTAATCTTCAAGAATGGAAACTGAAATGGAATCTTCAAGAATTCAATTTCAATTCAACAAATGGAGCAACCATTATTGAAGAAAGGAAAGAAAGAAAGAAAGAAAGAAAGAAAGAAAGAAACAAAGAAGAAAGAAGAGAGAAGAGAGAAGAGAGAAGAGAGAAGAGAGAAGAAAAAGAATGAAAAAATAAATAAAAAATATAAATCTTCTAAAAATTAGAAAATTGAGGGGCTGCTTGGCAACAAAAAGTTTATAGCAGATATATGCCATTAAAATATGAATAAAAAAAGTCTGGGGGAGTAATAGGACACCCACAAAGTTCAGTATGCGCAACTGGTAATCTAGTCAAACTTTAGGTATTTTTGTGAGTATTCTCCCTAATTTATATATTTGAACTGAGAAAATAATTTGAAATCAATGAGATTATTAATATATTTTATCTTTCATTTAACATTTAATCAAATGTATTAAAATATAATCTATTACTTACTACTACTACTACTATTATTATTATGAAATAGTTAGAGTTTATTTAGGACTCTTTACCTGAAATAGTTAGAGTTTATTTAGGACTCTTTACCTATAGATTCCTAGTTTAGAGTTAATGAGATTTTTTTTTTCTTCAAAAAGCCTAATATTTTTAAATTTAAATATCTTTTATCTTTTAATTTAAAACTTTTATTACAATATTACTAACATTGTCCTAAAGTTATAGCGTGCCTTCTCAAGAGTTGTCACTTACATGTATAAAACCTTTTTCTTTGAAAACCTACGCATAGGAAGTTGAACAAAATTCTAGATAGAGAAAGACTAGCTTCTCACTAAACTCCCAAATTTTCTTAGATCATGTCAACGAACAATCCGGGTCCCCTCGAACCCCCCGATACTTCTCCCAACCAAATGGATATTAAAACCAACAATAAACCTTCCTACAAAGAAATTCTGAGGAACGAAGTGGTATCCTTTAAACTCAACCAATTCCCCGAACTACTGACTCATCCAAGCGAAGCTTTGGAGGAGGAGATTAGAGAAATAATTCAGCTTTCTCCAGAAGAAAAAATTCGGCTATACACCCCTTGGAAGTACTCTGTGATCATCAAGGTAGTGGGCCAAAAAATTAATCACCAGTACTTGAAAACAAAGACCACAGATCTATGGAAACTAAAAGAACAATTCACCCTCATAGATCTGTGTTGCGATTATTACACAGTCAAATTGAATGACGCAACATCGCAACAACGAATTACACAGGAAGGCCCATGGTTTTTTGCGGGATCATACCTTTCAGTACGTATCTGGGAACCAAACTTCATTCCAAAGGACTCACATATCGAATCAACTGCGATCTGGTTAAGATTGCCACAGCTACCAACGGAGTTTTACGATGGCTATATCTTTGAGAAGATTGGGAAGATGATCGGCAAACTCATCAAAGTGGATGCATGCACCTCTTCCACACTCAAAGGGAGATATGCTAGATTATGCGTCCAAGTCCACCTAAAAACCTCAATCACAATTGGGACTCACCACCAACCAATCGTGTATGAAGGAGATAGCTTTCTCTGCAAATATTGCGGCAGACTAGGGCACACTATAAATTGCCCCTTCACCACCTCAGTGACCATTCCAATGGACGAAAACCCACCATCCCCAAAGAATCCAAAATAAGAGGAGAAATGGAGAATGGTAGAATTTGCAAGGAAAATAAAACAACAGAGAAATCCCACCAACGGTAAACAAGGCTCCACCTAGGCTTCCCAAAATATGAAGGTAAAGATGTTCGATGCAAAGTCAGGTAAGTTCCTTGAAACCCGCCATTTCCCATACTCTTCGGCGCCTCAGAATTCTGAAGAAGGCCACAGAGTAGGGAAACCCCCTCATGCCAAGTATCTGATCAGGTCGACCCATAAGAAATGGGCCAACCCAGAAGCCTCAACAAGTGGGAAAAAATCAGAAGGGGTATTGGGCTCTCAGCCAAGCCCAAAAAACACACACAGAAATAGACCCCCTCTTACCAGGCCGGATGAGTTGGGCCATCTGGGCCAAAAAGCTTTTGGCCAAATACCCGAAGGGAGTCAACCCACCATGGGTCAAGATCCCAATTCAGATTTAATAAAAAAATCCACTATTAATCTTCTCATCCATGTCAGCGTTAAAGGCAATACCACTCTTGCCACTGAGACTGACATGTCCCACTACCATGTCACTTCCATTCTCTTCTCAAATATTCATCTGCCTCTCTCCCCCTCAAGAAATATGCCGGCGCCTTTCACCCACAGTGACACTACTGTTACTTCCCAAAGCTTGGCATTAATTACTAGTAATGATGACAATGATGAGAGAAAACCGAAGGTTATGGACCTCGATACTTATCCAAATAACCTTCCATCCAAAAATTTCTCTGATAATCCAACCTCATTCTTTCTCTCTCAAACTTCTCCAGCGAACAAAGACAATGGAAAACTCACCTCCAAATGCACTAACATTCTTAACAGAACCACTAAAACCGAACCACAAACCAACCTCATGGTTGGAGATAGAATTGTCACAAACATCAATCCCCCTAAGACTGAAGGTGGACGGGAATCATCTTACTCTGTTCATACTGGATCCTCACTACCTTGTCCAGCTAGTGATGGAGGGTTTCAACCTGGGCCTAGCAAACTATGGACCAACAGTGTGGACAACTACAATGATAAAGATTATCGGGTCTCAGGAAATGTGAAACTTAACTCCAGAAATGATTACAGAGGAGATAAACCTCATGACTCAATGCCTCTCTTTTTTCCCACGAAAGAACTAACTACTGTTGGAGAGGGGACCAACTTTTATTCTATCCTTTGAGGCTACCCCACAGTCATCAAACAACAACCCTCAGAACCTTCTGAGGAAAAGCTCACTATTCTTGGAAATGAATGAGAGAGAAAAGACCCTCAAAGCTATCCAAGACAACAACAGAGAGATTGAGGAGATTCTTGCATCTCTAAAACCCCCAAAAGCAGACGTCTTAACTCTAGAAAGACCTCTTAATCATTCTTTCAAGGACCTTATCAATGAAATAATACTGATATTGCTCCCCATCAAACTAAAAAAATTCATTCTTAAGATTCTACCCCGTTTGGAAGACATCTTTTTCAAAATCAAGATGGCACCTCTATCCAAGAAAAGAAAGGAACCAACTCTCTCCCAGGCTCTAATTCTCCTGGGGAAAGGGAAAAGAATTCTAATGGACAACAACTAAACAAACCAAGGAATGATAAAGAGTTGCATCATTTGGAATGTTAGAGGTGCCAACAGTGCAGAGTTCAAAAAACACTGCAAAACCATAATTTAAATGCACAAGTCTCCCCTTCTTGCTTTGTTAAAAACTAGGATGGTTGATCACTCTAAACTAGTAGAAGAGTTAGGCTACAGCAGTAACATCCAATTTCCAGCAGCAGGCTCCTCTGGGGGCATTGTCATTATGTGGAATTGTGCCAACCTTAGCATCAATGACATTGCTATCTTCCCTCAAGCTATTCCTGTTTTTGTGAAAGTAATTAACTCTAAATCCACTTGGTTTTTCACTGCTATTTATGCCAGCAATAATTTTAAGGAGAGAAAAATCCTCTGGCAGAATCTCATTAACTTTGTTGATAGCATTAACGACCTTTCCCATAATCCTTGGCTGGTAGGGGGAGATTTTAATGAAATCCTTAGGGCCTCCGAGAAATTTGGAGGCAATCATATAAATAATAATAGAGTCTTCCATTTCTGGAATTGCATTAACCTCTGTAGTCTTATTGACTTTGGCTTTAAGGAAGGGAAATACACTTGGACTAACAAAAGATATTGGAACATGAGTAGTCTTATTCTTGAAAGGCTGGACAAGTGTCTAGAAAACAAGTCCTGGATCAACTTATTCCCCCAAGCTACTGTCTCCTACCTTCCCAGAACCCACTCACATCATTGTTATTTATTAGTTAATCTACAGAAAGATTCCCCTAGACCTCAAAAACCCTTTAGACTAGAGACCATGTGGTGCAATCATCCCCAATTCAAACCCATTGTCCAAGCCTCTTTTCCCCCTGACACCCCTCTTTTTGAAACCATTCTTAATTTTGAGACTGAAATCTCTAACTGGAATAAGAAAGTGTTTGGTAACATCTTCACTAAGAAGAAACACATCCTAGATAGGCTTGAGGGGATCCAATAGTCCTCAAATTATCCCTATAGTCTCTTTCTTCAAACTCTTGAGTCTTAACTCTCAAAAGAATTCAGTGACATCATAAAAAATGAACAGGAATTCTAGAGAATCAAATCTAGGATAAACTGGTTGGCTGAGGGAGACTCAAATACTAGGTTCTTTCATATCTCTACCCTTAATAGGAGGGGGGAGAACAACATATCTGCTCTTAAAGATGATAATGGGAATTGGAGCTATTCCTAGAAGGAAATCAGTTATAAGATCCTCAGGTTTTACTCCAAGCTCTTCTCCTCTGAGCACTACAGTAGCCGCATTAGATGCCAACACAATCTCTCCTCCAGGGGCTCCATCATAACTGAAGACCACCATCTCCTGGATTCTATTTCTTCACCCATAAAGATTAGGAAGACTCTCTTCTTCATTAAACCAACCAAGGCCCCTGGTCCAGATGGCCTACACCCCCTTTTCTACTAAAAATTTTGGGACATCCTGGGCCCCCCACCATTAATTTCTGCATCAAAACTTTCTCTTCCATGAGAATGGAGAGCAAAGCCAACTCCACCTTTCTCTGCCTCATTCCTAAGTTCCCCAATGCCACTAGCCTTAGGAACTTTAGACCCATTGGCCTCTACAACACTCAGTATAAGATAGTTACCGAAATCATAGCTGCTAGACTCAAACTTTTCCTGGACAAAATCATTGGTCCTACTCAATCTAGCTTCCTACAAAATAGAAGGACCTCTGACAATGCCATCATCATCCAAGAAGAGATCTACCACTTCAAAAAGATGAAAGGTAAAAAGGCCGACATGATCCTCAAAATTGATCTAGAGAAGGCTTTTGACAAAATTAAATGGTCCTTTGTGAGGCATGCCCTTCACTTTTTTAATATTACCCATAGGCTCACTAATCTCATCATGTCCTACATTTCCTCCTCCTCTATCTCCATTCTAATAAATGGGAACAAAATTGAGCCTTTTAACCCTACCAGAGGGATAAAACAAGGTGATCCCCTCTCTCCATACATCTTCATCATAAGCATGGAGTTACTGTCTAGGAGAATTGACCATGAGGTTGATATTTCTCACTTGGAAACCCATAGCTATTAGCAAAAGAGGTCCAAAAATTTTCCACCTCTTCTTTGTTGATGACCTTACCCTCTTTGTTGAAGCCAATGAGGCAAATTGCTGGACCATCAAGAATACCCTCCAAAGCTTCAGCCAACATTCTGGAAAAAAGATCAACCATCTCAAATCAAAAGTCCTCTTCTCCAAAAACTGCAATCAGAGAGACAAAACCACCCTCTCTTCTATCTTAATATTGAGGCTAAGGATAACTTTGGGAAATACTTGGGCTTCCCCATCTTCTCTCAGAAGCCTTGATCGAATGACTTTCAATTCATTGTGGACAATCTCAACTCTAAGCTTGCTAGTTGGAGGACAAACTTCCTCAACCTAGCAGGTAGAACCATCCTCACAAAATCCTCCTTGAGCAGCGTTCCTACCCATGTTATGCAATACATCTCCCTCCCTTCTAACATCCACAAATCCATTGATCAAATTCAAAGAAATTTTATCTGGGTATCAACTGTGGAAAAGAGAAAAACTCACCTTCTGAAATGGGGCACCATTACCACCCCTAAGGACAAAGAAGGCCTGGGTCTTCAAAAATCCAGCAACAAGAATGATACAATGTTGTCCAGTCTAGCATGGAGGCTCAATAAAAACCCTTAAACCCTTTGGGCAAACATTCTTCTTAAGAAATACTATTAGGCTAAGATGTCCATCCAGAACCTGAAAAAACATCACTAGGGGATGGGACATATGCAGAAAGGTATCCTCTTAGGTTGTGCATATAGGGGAGAAAGTCAACTTCTGGACTGACAGATGGATCCCCCACCATGAACCCCTTAGGAATATCATCCAGGGACCTCTTCCCCTGAACTAAGAAACCACCAAGCTCTCTAAAATCTAGAACAATGGAAACTGGACTCTTAACAGTTTCGCAACGGAGATCCCTCAACAGATCCTCCAAGCTATCAAATCTTCCTTCACTCCTAATCCCAGAGCCAATTCTAATACCCTAATCTGGAACATCACTGGAAATGGGTTATTCTCAAGAAAAAGTACCTACAGCATGCTAGCAGGTACTTGTGAGAGTGATAGCATAACCAATTCTATCACTCGTAAGTGGATCTGGAAAGCTAGAATACCCCCTAAAATTAAAACCTTCCTCTGGCTCATATACCACAACAGACTTCCAACTATCCATACCCTTTCCAAGATGAAAATCAAAGATCCCTCTAATTGCAAAAGCAACAATCACCATACTGAGGATAATGTCCATATTTTCTGTGAAAGCCCAAAAATTCAACACTACCGGAAGCTATCATTGATAAGAGCATATCCAAAAACCAGCTTAACCAATATTTTTTCACCCCACAAACTGGGGTAAAACTTGGAAATCCCTCCACCACACTCCTTATGACAGGATCCTAGAATGGTTGGACCTTCTTCCCTTCTGTCTTTGGTCGATTTGGAGGAACAGAAACCAAAACACTTTCAACAACTCCAACACCACCCCTAATCCCTCTAATGCCTACTCTGAAGCTGTGGAGTAAAAAATGACCATCATAAATAATAATATTCTTCCCCAATTCAAGTTCATCAATGTTAGGTGGGAACCCTCAATAAATGGGATGTTCAAACTTAACACAGATAGTAGTTGCATAGGAAACCCTGAAAAAGGAGAAATTGGGGGGGGGAGGGGTTATCAGGTCTAGCTCTGGGGACTGGATTATAGGTTTCTACAAATCCTTCCACGTGATCACTAACAACTACATGAAGCTCAAGGCCCTTGTGGAGGGGCTAAAACTAGTGGAGCAAAGAAACCTTCTGCCCATTGTAATTAATACTGACTCTGTTGAGATTATCAATATGCTTAACACTAGAAACTTACACTATGATGCTTTACTGGATGATTGCAGGTAAGGCTAAGAAGGTTAGGGGGACCTGTGATAACACACTGCTTCAGGAAGCAAAATTGAGTAGCGGACCTCATGACCAAGCAGGGAGCAGCAATAACTGACTTTGTAGGTACTCAATTTTTGAAGTTCCACCTTTGTGTGCTGCAAGGGCCCTAGGGGCAGACAACGCAGGAACTTCTTTTGAAAGGAGGATTAATGTTTGTAACATAAACAATGAATCTTCCCCCCTTAGTTTCTCTATTTTGGATCCTGGCTAACACAACAGGATGGTTATGGTGGTGTATGTAAAACTTTCCCTCTTTTAATTAATGCACATCTTTCCAATAAAAAAAACTTTTTTTTTAAATCATATTCTTATATTAATTATTAAACTAAAAATAAAGTTTACTTAAATTAACATATTTGAATTCAAGTTAAAAGATAAATCTTGAATCCTAAAATCGTGTGGTCATGATCCAACACATTAGGACTCTCCATCATTTTCCATTAATTTGAATTTCATTCAAATTCAAATTTCAAATATCATATAAATTTGTTAAAAAAAATTAGTTTGTTATTATTTCTTATTCTTACTTTTTAAAAATGTGATGTATTTATTTACCTAATAATTTATATATTTGAATTGAGATACCACCACCACCACCACCACCACCACCACAACTATTACGTATGTATTACTACTACTATATTATTATTATTATTACTTACTATTATTATTACCACCACCACCACCACCACCACCACTACTACTACTACTACTATTACGTATGTATTACTACTATATTATTATTATTATTATTACTTACTATTATTACTACTAATAACATCCCGCATGTACAACTACTACTACTACTATTCATTATTATTATTATTATTATTATTATTATTATTATTATTATTATTATTATTATTATTATTATTATTATTATTATTATTATTATTATTATTCAAATTTAATCTACTACTGCTACAACAACGACTACTATTACGTATGTATTACTACTATATTATTATTATTACTTACTATTATTACTACTAATAACATCCCTCATGTACTACTATTGTTACTACTACTACTATTATTATTATTATATTATTATTACTATTATTATTATTAATATTAATATTATTATTATCATAATTATTATTATTATGAAATAGTTAGAATTTGTTTGGGACTCTTTGACTATAGATTTCTAGTTTAAACCAAATGAGAATTTTCTTTCTTCAAAATGCCTAGTAGTTTCAAATTTAAATATTCTTTATCTTTTAATTTTAGTTTTTTATTATAATATTATTAACCTTGTCTTAAAGTTGTCATGTAGCTTCTATATAGGTTGTCACTTGCATAATGTAATGCATGTATAAGACCTTTTTTTTTTTTTTTCTCTTTTTAAAAACTCATTTTTATATTAATTATTAATTAAACTTAAAAATAAAATTTTCTTGAATTAACATATATGAATTTAAGTTAAAATACAAAACTTGAATCCAAAAAACGTGCAGTCATGACGCAAAATTAATTAGGACTCTCCATTTAACACATTAATTTGGGTTTCATTCAAATTCAAATTTCAAATTAGGGGTGTGCAAAAATCGAACCGACCGATAAATCGAACCGATAAAAATGTTATTGGTTTATTGAATTAATGATTTTTTAATAATTTTATATAAAAAAATTATTGGGTTATTGGTTTGGTTTGATTTTTTCTTACCGGGTCATTGGATAAACCGATAACCCAATTAGAATATATATATATATATATATATATATATATATATATATTCCTCTTCCTCTTCCTCCTCCTCCTCTTCTTCCTCCTCCTCCTCCTCCTCTTCTTCCTCTTCCTCTTCTTCCTCTTCTTCTTCTCCTCCTCCTCCTCCTCCTCCTCCTCCTCCTCCTTCTCTTCCTCCTCTTCCTCCTCTTCCTCTTCTTCTTCTTCTTCTTCTTCTTCTTCTTCTTCTTCTTCTTCTTCTTCTTCTTCTTCTTCTTCTTCTTCTTCTTTCCTCTTCCTCCTCCTCCCCCCCCTCCTCCTCCTCCTCCTCCTCTTCTTCTTCTTCTTCTTCTTCTTCTTCTTCTTCCTCTTCTTCTTCCTCTTCCTCTTCCTCCTCCTCCTCCTCCTCCTCCTCCTCCTCCTCCTCCTCCTCCTCCTCTTCTTCTTCCTCCTCTTCCTCTTCCTCTTCTTCTTCTCCTTCCTCTTCCTCTTCTTCCTCTTCTTACTTACTGATAAAAGAGAATAGAGCCAATAAAATTGTGCGAAAGCTTGCAACTTACTTTCTGAAATACTTTTATTCGTTATTTTATTTCTCTTAATTTTAATTTATTTATCTTATTTTTTGTTAATTATATACTTACTTATAAAAGAAAATAGAGCCAATAAAATCATGCAAAAGCTAGCGACCTGCTTTCTGAGTTCTGACATAATTCTATTCGTTATTTTATTTCTCTTTATTTTAATTTATTTATCTTATTTTTTTTAATTAATTATATATTTTTTAAAAAATATAAATAAAAAGCACTATAAATCACAATAATGAACAAGTTAAATGTTTAAAAGACATAAAGACTTTGATTGACTCTCAAAATATTATCAGTATCACATAAATTGAGACAGAAGAAAAAGTACTATAAATTTATAATTAACAGCTTAAAATATTTAAAAAATCTGTGGCTCTCGAAATAGTATCAACACTACAAAATTGAAAGAGAGTAACATATATTATTTAAAAATTAAGTAAAACTTGTTATAAGTTAGAATAATTAACAACTTATAATATTTAAAAATATATATAAAAATTTAATTGATTATCTAAATTCTATCGATGTCATATAATTTAAAATATAAAAATAATATATATTGTATTCGTGCTAACACGATCTCTTCTGTATCTAGTATATAAATAAAATTCCAAAATTGTCTATGACACATATGATCAGAATTGTCCATTACACATATTTATTTTTAATTAAATAATGAGAACAAATAAAAACATAATCAGTTGAAAAAGATTACATGATTTAGAAGTAATATTCCACTTCGCATGGTGACTGC
Source organism: Capsicum pubescens (assembly GCA_030864215.1). Classification (NCBI taxonomy): domain Eukaryota; kingdom Viridiplantae; phylum Streptophyta; class Magnoliopsida; order Solanales; family Solanaceae; genus Capsicum; species Capsicum pubescens. Next base: position 86,626,389 of record CM061543.1, read on the forward strand.
CCGTAAAAGTCCACTGCACCTAATTGTTGCAATTGTTCGTGCTCATGATATTATTGATTAATTTAAATGCAAGTGCCTGACATGTGTATTTTTGTAGTTCACAAATAAAATAATAAAAATATTAATACAATTATTGAAGAAATAAAGTGAAGGATAATTTTATATATTGTTGAGACTTTTAATGAGGGATAAAAATACAAATAATAATTCTACGTTCCTTCATATTTTTATATATAGTAAAGATTAAATAATGAGCAATACATAAACAAAAAGCACATGATGGAGGTTAAAATAATTAGTTAGCAGTGATCAACTCATGACTTTTGATTGATTTTCATCATAAGCATTTTATATATATATATATATATATATATATGAGTAGAGTGTATATATATTTATCAAATGAGTAGAGTACCAAATTTACAAAACTATTATTCTTTTAAGAAGGAACTAAAAATTAAGGCTTCATTTGGCTATGCAAATACTAATTTTTTGGAGTTGAAGTTGGAGTTAAAAGTTACGTTTGGCCATAAATATAAATTTGAGTTATTTTTAAAATTTTGTGAGAGAAGTAGAAGTGAAAAAAGTGAAATTTCACTTTTCCAAATACAATTTCAAATTATATTTGAAATTCTCATTATCAAACACATACTATTTTCATTCTTTTTTACTAGAGTGAAATATTTTTTTTAAAAAAAATTAAATAATTTTCATGGACAAGCTCCTACTAAATGTTGCCCTATAAGACCGAGGAACACTTTTATTGTAGATTTTAATTTGGTTCATTAACGTCAAAAACTAGAATGGTGTTATAAAACAAAAAAGAATAAATAAGAAGAGTAGAGAGAATAGAGAGAGTGATTCTTACTTCTTCTTTTGAGGGATGAGAGATCATATGATTGAGAATACAATGAACAAAACCCCTCTATTTATAAGGAAAAATACTCCTAGTTTCTGACTAAAATACAAATACTTCAAATCCTAATAGATTACAACTAGATCTTGATAGATCTTATTAGATCTTGATAGATCTTATCTAAATTCTTGATGGACATTCACTATAATGTAAATACAATTATAACACCCCCCCTTGAATGTCTAGATAGATAATGTGTCTCGTTAAAACCTTACTAAAAATTATTACACAAGAACTATAAACTTTATCCTCTTTGAAATTTATTTTGGGCAAGCCCATTACCATGTCCTTAGAATTTAGTTTGTTCAGTTGCTTCAAACTTGCATGTCCAAGTGTTTTATGCCAAAAGAGGGGATCATTTTCAATAGTAATTAAGCAAGTTAGTCTTGTTCCAGGCATGCTCATGATATAACCTTTAAACACATTTTTGTGTCTTCTTGCAGTAAGCACAACCTCCTTGGTATCCATCCTTTTGACCTTGCAACCTATAGATGTAAAAGTTACCTTGTTACCTTTATCACATAATTGTGATATTTCGAGCAGGTTGTGCTTTAATCTTTTCACAAGGTAGACATCTTCCAATGCTCTTGATTTAGATATGTTAATCTTTCCAACTCCAGTAACAACACCCTTTTTCCATCACCAAATGTTACTCCCCTTCTATTTATGTTAGAGAGTGAAGGGAATTTTTTCTTGTCACCAGTCTTGGGTCTTGAGCAAGCACCATCCAAGTACCATTTCTTCTTGCTTCCTTTCACTCTCGCCTGCAAGAAAAATCAGGGGTTAGATTTAGGAACCCATACAAGCTTGGATCATTTCTTATGATTAAAAGGATGAATGAGATTTCTACTAGCCCATCGAGGCAACAGGCTGTGTGACCTGTTCCTCTGACCAGTTTTGTTTTTTCTTTCGGTTAGTCTGTGCTAATATGGAGTCAGATTTCTTTGTTAAACTTGTGTTCCTAGATCCGCCTTTTACAGCAACTGAACATTTAGTTGTTGGATGTCCTAGATTTTCACATATATAGCACAAGTCCTTAGTAGCAATAGAACTTCTGTAAAACCCAAATCCAGCCTTTTTATTATGGGTTTTTTTCACTTAATTGATGGACAATTATTGAGGAGTTTTTCCATCTATTTTTTCTTTCAAGGTCAAGTTTTAGTTTGGAAACTTCTTGACTTAATATACTCACCTTTTCTTTTTTACAAAACCATTTATGTTTGACCTTTATCAATTCAAACTCAATTCTTTCTTGTTCTTCACTCTTGACCTTTTTTCCTTTCTTGGAGAGAGATAATATTAAGACTTCAAATTTTAGTGTAAGGTTTGAAGAATCAAGTTTACTTACTTGTTCCTTTAGAGTGCTATTCTCCTTTTCAATATTGTTCTTATAGGCCTCAAGATCAATATAATCAAACTTCAGGCTTGCAAGATTGCTGAATATTTCATTCCTATCAGAGGTTAATTCTTAAAAATCATTAATTAAAACACTTATTAAGGAGATAATCTTTCTTTTTGAGAATAAGTGTAATTTTTCTTTGAGTTCAAAAATACTTACCTCAGAGGTTGCATCTTCTTCTTCCTTCAAGTTTGAATCTCCAATTGCCATGAGAGCAGTTTCATCAATCTCTTCATCATCTGATTTATCTGAGTTTGATCCCCAAGTAGAAACCATAGTATATTCTTCCTTTAACCTTTTATTTTTCTTTTCTTTTAACTCATTTTCTTCTCTCTCCTTTCTCCATTTAACTTCCCAAAGAGGACAATATCTAATTTGATGTCCAGTCTTTCCACATTTGTAACAGCCAACAGGGTTGCCATTGAAACATTTCTTGCTGCATGTTTCTTTCTTCTTTTTGATAAATGTACTGAAGTTCTTTGAGATGAAGGCAACTTGTTCATCACTTAGTTCAAACTCCTTATCACTGTGAGTTTTTGTAGAAGTTATTTCATTTTTCTTGACATCATCCAATTGCATTTCATAAGTCTTCAGATTGCCAACTAGCTCATCCAAGGACATCCTATTAAGATCCTTTGCCTCTCTAATTGATGTGACCTTGACATCCCATTTGGACTTGGGAAGGACTCAAAACCTTCCACCTGTTCCTCAATAGAGATAACCTTTCCCAAGGATGTCAACTCATTTATCAGAGTGGTTAATCTGGACATCATTTCATGTAAGGATTCATTTTCTTTCATTTTGAAAGCCTCATACTCGATGAAAAGGTAGGCAATCCTGAATTTTCTTACTTGAGTAGGGCCTTTATGGGCATTCACCAAGGCATCCCATATTTCTTTAGCAGTATTTTAGTTGGATACCCTGTTGTATTTAGAGGGACCTAGTTCACATACTAGAATGTTCTTGGCCTTTGCATTTTTCTTTAATGCAATTAGAACTTCAGCAGTATACTCGATCATTCCTAACCTTCTTGACAGGATCTCCATCAACTATTTTCGTGGGAATAGTTATTCCATTAGTGATCCTATATCATAATTCATAATCTTATCCTTGAATGAATATTTTCATTCTAGTTTTCCACCAGATGAAATAAGAGTCATCAAAGAGTGGAGGTTTAGTAGTTGATTGTCCCTCACTGTGACCAGTACGTGGTGCGGAATTCATCATAATGATTTTATCTTAGGTTCGAACCTATTTAAGATAACCCCACTCTGATACCAATTGATAAAGTACGTGACCTACTGATTTACCTGGTTTAGCCTAATAGTTGCCTATCAGTGAAACAGGTTGCCTAATATATTTCAACAATGCTAAAACAGTAAGTAAATGAGATAATGATTTCACGTGAAAAATACTCATCTCAAAAAGGTGTGAAAAAACACGACCTGTACCTCTACAGGATTTCACCGCAACTTCACTAAAACACTTTGAGCCTCAACAACAGCTAATTACAGGACCTGTGTAATTTAGGAATTATAAACTCTAATTCCTACTCCTACAAAACACACACACCTCCCAAGGTATGTGTTCCTAAGTCTCTGAGTTCCCCAACTTGAAGACAGTGATCCTAACTCAGTTTATACCTCATTGAGACTAGAATTACATAAACAATACAACTCAAGAACCAACCTAATTAGAATCTAAGACACCTTATCTTCTAAGTAATAGGAACAAGTTCACCTACTAGTTTCTTCAAGCTTTGGAATTGCCAAGTTAATTTTCCAATTGCCTTTGTCTTTGTATGTGCGTGACTATGCAAGTCACTCCCTCTATTTTAACACAACTCTCCAGAGAGTCCTTCACCAAATAAGTCTTCATCTTGAGTAGTACTCTCAACTCTTCAGAGTTTGTTGTGAAAAGAAACTCCTACTTCAAGTAGAACTCCTACCTCTGCTCAACCACCTTTATCTTCAAGTATTGTAATCAACCTCAAAGTCTTCTATTTCACACGTGATTAGTACTTTGAATTTATCAGCTACAACAGTTTATCCAATTCTGAATTCAAGTGCCCTTGTCTCCATGTCTTAGTGGATTTAGTGTTCTTGTCTTTGCATGCCAGTGGACCACTTCAACTAACATGTTTCAACAGTCTTGTCAATCACCAAAACCTCAGACACCTAACAATTTATAATGATCCAATCTAAAAAATAAATGCTCCACAGTTTTTATGATGTCTCCACACACACTCACATATATTAGCAGTTGTCATCCTGAGCTATACCAAGTCTGAGTAGCGTGTCCGTGGTAACAAAACAATTTCCTGAAAATATCTAACCAACAAATAAAGTTGAATTCGCGCCAATTTCTGCAATCTTTGAATTGAGCATAAATTACAAATGGTGTCTTTATTATCAGTGCAGAGTGTATTAGGATAAGGGGACTACTTTGAAAAATCGTTTTGATAATCAAATGGAAGGAAGTTAGGGGCATGTGATCGACACCAGACAAATTATCCCATCACAAATTCACAATGGTAGCTGAATATTCATAAAACTGCTAAACTAAAAAAATAAAGTCAAAGTTTGAAAATATTAAGGACATGCTAACAAGGGTAAAACAAAACATCAATTTAATTTAATTTTGTAGTCAGTTTTAAAGTCTACTTTTTATCTGTTAGAGACATGATCAACCAGTATTTATTTAGTGAATCAAATTGGATGTTAAACCAAGAACAATATAAAGGGGCAACCCGGTGCACTAAAGCTCCCGTTATGTGAGGGTTCGGAGAAAGACTGAACCACAAAGATTTATTATACGCAATACCCTGCATTTCCTACAAGAGGCTGTTTTCGCAGCTTGAACAAGTGGCCTCTAGGTCACATGACAACAACTTTACTGGTTAAACCAAGAACAAGATATTTAAGAAAACAAAACCAAAGCTCATACTATTACATGTCCAGAGCGTTCTTCAATGATGGAAAAGGGTACACATAATTAAACAAAGCGAAAAAGAGAGGTAGAATTGCACTGACATTTCACAATTTCACATCAAATTCAAAATTCTTCATTGTTTCTATAATCCGTTGCAACTAAATATAGATCTTCCTTTTTCTCTGCAGTTAATCCATGCGTTTCAGTCATATCCAAATCTTTTGGATTAGTTCCATTTGGGAGTTTCCATTCAAAGTGATAGAGTAACTGAGCCAAAGGATGTGTAACATTAGCTAAACCAAATAACATTCCTGGACACATCCTCCTTCCTGCTCCTAATGGGATAAACTCAAAGTGATTTCCAGTAAAGTCAATAGAAGAGTTCTCAAATCTTTCAGCTATAAAACTTTCAGGATCATCCCAAGTTTCGGGATCTCTTGCAAGTGCCCATGCATTTACCAGTATTCTAGTCTTAATAGGTATGGTGTATCCATTAATATTTATTTGCTCCCTACACTCCCTAGGTCCTATAAGAGGAACGGGCAGATGTAGCCGTAATGATTCCTTAATCACCAACTTTAGGTATGTCAACTTTTCAAAATCTTCTTCACTATAAATTTCTTTACCCTTAAAAACTTGCCTCACTTCACTTTGAGCCTTGGCCATAACATCTGGGTTCTTTATCATTTCTGCCAATGTCCAAATAATAACTGTAGATGAAGATGCAGATCCAGCCATAAAGATGTCCTACACCAACAAATAAATAAAATTATCCATAAATTCTTACGTAAGGTGAAACATAAAACAAAACTTGTTTACCTAAATGCTAAGGAGAAAAGATAATGGTTAAGAATACACTGAAGTATCACTTTCTTGCGAGTTTCTATCTAAATTATTAGGTGTTCACGTTTCCTAGCTGAACCATCACTAACTATATATCAAAAGGTGTACACCTTAGACTAGTATCTGGTGGGGCATGGTATAAACTCTCTTTTTTTGTTTAAAAATGTTGACAAATCTCACTCCACGCGAATAGGTAAAGAAAATAATTAATTTATTTTACAAAAATTAAGATATAATGATCAAAAACACACTTGAAGTATCTTTTTTTACGAGTTTTCTACCTAAACTATCACTAACAATTTATGAAATCACAACTCGAAATAAATGAGTCCGCTACTTCCTGGACGGAATTTTTTGGGAAAATTAAGTTGTCATGGGCCTTTTTGCTATTGATTCAAACACTTGGTCTAGTCAGTTTTGAGGTGTGTGTTTGATAAATTGTTGGTCATAGTTGATGTAGGAAAAGAAAATACGTGGTAGTTCAGATATGAAAGTCGTAAAATAGTGATACTTCAAGTTTGTTTTTGACCATTATCTCTATGGAAAAACCACAAGAAGAGGTCTAGAGATATAAAATTTCAACTTGAGAATTATCTGAGTATTAGTGGAGTGATTTTAATTTGCTGCAACGGGTTTCGTTCTTTTAGGAACTGTTAAAGATTAAAAGATACTTATTCTATTACTCCGTTAGAATGACTCTTAGCAAGGACTACTATAGAAAAAGAAAATGGGAGCAAACAGCTTACAAAAAGCACAGCTTTAATGTGGTCATTTGTGATCGGAAATTGAAGATCGGCGTTCTCCTTAACCCTTAGGAAAACATCAACCAGATCTTCATCTCCAAATTCACCATTTTCCTTCTTCCCAGCTGCTTTATTTTCGATATGCTCATTGAGGATGTCCTCCATAACTGCATCGACATTCTTATGTGCATTCACCATTCTAGTTGTCTCACCTCCTATATTGTGAAGGAACTTCCAAGAAGGGAACACATCAGCCATAAAAAATCCTGCTCCTAATAAGAGTACTTCTTTCAAAATTGTTATGAACTCGTCTCGGTCTATGCATATTTTTCCGAAGGCTGATCTACAAGTGACACAGTTGGTAAACCGAAAAATCTTTTCCCTCATGTTGATTGCAGAGCCCTTCATGGAGCGAATTGATGAAATGAGGCTTGAAAGCTCATCTTGTCAGATTGCATTGAACGACTTGACCATCTTTGCACTAAGAAGTTCAATGATACAAATTTTACGCATTTGTCTCCAATAGTCACCATATGGGCAAAATCCAATGTCTTTATAATTGTAAAATATGATTTTCGTGGATATAAATTCTGGCCTAGTAGAAAAGGTAAGATCGTGAGTTTTTAGAACTTCTTTTGCCATACTAGGTGATGATATGACAACCGTAGGAACTTCCCCGAGTTGCAAGTACATAAGAGGCCCATACTTTTGCGCTAAACTTCTAAAAGTGCGATGTGGAAGTGTTCCGGTCAAGTGATGCAAACTTCCAATAATGGGAAGTCTCCATGGACCTGGAGGCAACCTAATTTGTTTTCTATTTCTCCATTGTCTAATTAGAACAAAAAGGAAGGAGAAGAAGAGAATCAACGAAACTAAGTTAAAAGAAGAAGAGTTAATCTCCATTGAACAGGAATAAGGAATTAAGAAAAAGGAAGCTTAGCTTTATTAACTTTAGCTGCTTCTGATGCAATGACTCAATACTCATATTATAGCATAAACGGTTAGCTAGATGCAATGACTCAATACTCAAATAACATAAACGGTTAGCTAGATTCCAAATCTGTAAACCTAACCCACCATACTTTGAATTTTGTATTTACTAGTTTTTAAAATAAAGACAGGTTTTTATACGCATGTGTTGAGAAAATAAATGCTCTTAATTATCTAATATTCAGATCTTCAGACTCAAGCATCTAAATTGTTGCAACAAACTGTATAGCAATTTTCAAAATTTTATGTGTTTTGACCATTCTGCCCCTTTTCATAGTTGCTTCATGGTATTTGTGAGTTGCGGGAGTAGGTGACATGATTTCTGAGGTGTTCAGTTGAGTATTATGCAAGTTTTTTTTTTTTCCTCATTTTGAGAGGTTTAAAAGTTGGCAAAGTTAACATTGGTCAACATTTGATATTTTAGGCATTGTATAAGATTTTTATCAGTTCTGTTAGCTTTAGACTTTTGGGTTGGTAGTGTTATTGGTTTGAGTTTTGTTGTTTTTCATTTTGTTTTCAGCATTTGGTTGAGAAGTTGTTAAAGTTGACCTAGAGTTTGAGAGGATTGGAGAGATCAATTCTTACTCTCTCTGTATATTTCAAATCTCGCAATGAGTTTAAATACAAGTATAATACAAGAGTCTTAAAGGGAGAAGGAACGTAACAGAGGTTATCAACTATAGTATTTATTTCTAACTAGTATTTATCCTAACACCCCCTTCAAGTGCAGCTGTGGATTGACCACAGTAAGTTTTTTGCGCAGGAAAAGAAACCTTCAAACAGACAAACTTTTTGTTAATGTATTAGCCACTTGATCTAAAGAGTTGATGTAACCAACTTCATGATCCTTTGAAGCAATTTTCTCTCTGACAAAGTGAAAATCTAACTCAATATGCTTCGTACGAGCATGAAAGATAAGATTAGCAGTAATATATATAGCTGATATATTATCACACCATAATTTTGGAGCAGCAGGCAAAGGGACATGTAATTCTTGGAGAAGTTGTTGAATCCAGGTAACCTCAGCAGTTGCAGTAGCAAAACCTCTATATTCAGATTCAGTACTGGAAGGAGCAACAACTCGTTACATCTTTGAGGATCAAGAAACCAGATTAGGACCAAGGAAAATACAATATCCATGCGTAGACCTTCTATCATCCGAGTAGCCAACCCAATCTGCATCAGTAAATCCATTAAGGATAAGCTTGGAAGAGCGCTGGAGATGCAAGGCATGAATTATAGTTACCTTCAAATAGCACAACACACACTTCATAGCTTGAAAATGAGCTAGTGTCGAAAAGTGCATAAACTGGCAAAGTTTGTTAACACAAAATGACACATCTGGGCGAGTAATACAAATATACTGAAGTGCTCCAGTAAGATTGCAATACAAAGAAGGATCGGAGAAAGGCTCACTGCCATTTTCAGAGAGATGAAAACCACCTACCATAGGTGTTGATATAGGGTTGGCCCCTTCCATGTTAGCACGTTGGAGGAGGTCATGATATACTTAGACTGAGAGAGAATCAAACCTAAACTAGTGTAATTAACTTCAACTCCTAGAAAGTAATAGAGCATGCCCAAGCCCTTTAAAGCAAAGCTAGCTATAAGTTGACAAATAAGATCATTGATAAAATTCTGGGAATTTCCTATAATGATCAAGTCATCAACATATACCAAAATTAAAGTGAATTTTCCATGAGAAATATGAATAAACAGAGAAGTATCCGTCTTGGGTGAAATGAAACCCATGCGTAATAAGGCTGAACGTAATTTGTCAAACCAAGCCTTGGGAGCCTACTTAAGACCATATAGAGATTTATGAAGGCGAGACACATGGTGGGATACTGAGGATCAACAAACACAAAAGGTTGCATCATATAAACTTTCTCTTGCAATTCATCATGTAAAAATGCATCTTTAACATCAAGTTGGTGTAAGGAATGACCATTAGACAAGGCCAAAGTTAACACTTCTCGTATAGTTGTGGGTTTTACCAATGGACTAAACGTGTCATGATAATCAATCCCAACTTCCTGATTGATTCCTTTTGCAACTAAATGATTCTTATGCCGCTCAATGAAACCATATGGGTTGAGTTTAAGTATGAAAATCCATTTATTGCCAACAATGTTAGTTGCATTAGATGCAGTCAATAGAGTCCAGGTACTATTTTGAATGAGAGCATTGTATTCCTCTTGCATAGCTTTTTTCCAGTGAATATCTGTATTGGCTTGAGTGAAACAAGAGGGATCAAAAGTTAAATTGGAAGTAAAGAGTGGATACTTGGTAGATATATTTGCATTAGGCTGGGAGTTTTTGGCTTTATAATGAGTAAGCATAAGGTGAGGAACAAAAGAAGAGGCTGTACCTTTGGACTGGGAAGTCGGATTTGGAATCGGTTGTGACATCGTGGTTGGTAACAGAGTAAATTAACTATGAGATTTATAGACGACAGTGAGGCAGAGGAAGATGAAGGTGACATAAGTAAAATTGGACTACTGAAACAAGTAGGAGGAGTAGATGGATGCAAGGACGTGTTTATAGAAACACCTAAAGCTGATGAATATAGAGGGAAAGAATTAGTAGCAGAAGTGTACGGGGCAACCACATGTAATATAGAAGTGCTACGGGGAAAGCACATGTAATGTAAAAGTGCTACGGTGTGGATATGATATCACTGTTGTATTTTCATGTAGAATTATAAAGGAAACTTTAACTTATAAAATACTACATGGAGGAAAATATACACATGGCTAGTGGAAATATGTAGACACTTATAGCCTTTGTGATTTGGACTATATCCTTAAAAAACACATTGAGATGATCTAAAAGCAATCTTATTTGAGTTATATGGTCTCAAGTACGGATAGAAAGCACAACCGAACACTTTTAAGAAATTATAATCAAGAACTTTATTTTATAGCTTCTCAAAAGGAGAGAGATTCTGAAGGACAGGACTAGGCGTATGATTTATGAGATATACTGCAGTAGAGAAGGTGTCATTCAAAAAATATAGAGGTAACGAATCATGAACTAATAAGGTAAGATCAGTCTTAATAATACGGTGATCTTTGCGTTTAGTAGAGCCATTTTGTTCATGAGTATGGGGATAAGGTATTTTATGGACTATACCAACTTGTTCAAAAAAATTAGAACACTTTTGATAATCACCACCCCAATCTGATTGAATCACTTTTATTTTGCGTTCAAAGTAATTTTCAACTTGTAATTTAAAATGCAAGAAAATAGAGTAAACTTTGCCTTTAGTAAACATAGGATAATACCAAGTAAATTTTGTACAATCATCAACAAAAATTATATAATAACAAAATTTATTGCTTTTTAAATAAGGAGCAAGACCCCGTACATCAGATTGAACTAAGCCCAATAGAGATAAGGACAAGGAAGAAGAAACAGGAAAGGGTTGTTTATGGTTTTTGCCTTGTTGACAAGATGAATAAACACCAGAATTTTTATTCATTTGAAATGGTAAACGAAGCATTTTTACGACACTCTGAAAAATTTTAAATGAAGGATGTCCTAAATGATTATACCAAACATCAAAATAATATTTAGACACAAAAAGTGCTTGTGCTTTATTTGAAGAACACCAATAAGATCTTCCAGAGGATAAAAGTATGTAGAGGCCATTTTCAAGTCTCCCTTGCAATAGTACCTTCCCCATTTCCCGATCCTTCACAACACAAAAATGAGGCCAAAATTCAAAATAAATATTATTATCAACAGTAAATTGAGCCATACTTAATAAAATCTTAGTAATCTTAGGACATACAAAATATTTTTAAGATGCAAGGCTTTAAAATAAGACATCAATTTTAATTCACAAATATGAGAGATATTCAAACCTGCTCCATTACTAATAAGAATTTGATTTGTCCTAGTGTAATCACCTATAAGAGTCAGATTATTGAGATCATTAGTAAGATAATTGGTGACACCTGAATTGGGATACCATGTAGTATCACCTACAACATTCAATTGAGCAAAGTAGGCTGCCATATGAATTTTGAAAGTAGATTGATAGGTGTGATCAAAATGGTTATAATAATTTAGAGAAATATGTTCAAATTTATTGCACACTTGACATTGCGAAGAGCCATTTGAATTATGTCCATGATCTCTATTTCCATTTCTGCCTCTGTGACCACAACCTCGGCTAGATTTTCCTCCACTAAAGTTGTTTGAATTGGAGTATCTTTTGTAGCCAACTTCTCCTTTGAGGTTAGAATTGTCATTAGGATTCCCAGTAGAATTTCTTGTTGTATAGTTTTCTTGTCCAAAGCCTTGTTTCATAATTGTGAGATTTTTCAGTTGAGACTCATGGCTCAACAAAAGTCCATGTAAGTCATTGGGCATTATGATTTCAGGTCTGAAAGTCATAGATACAACTAGTGCATCATAATCCGGTCCTAGCCCTCCAAGAATGTGAAGTATAAGATCTTCATTATTGATGGGCTGAGCAACAACAACCAAGTTATCAGCTATGGATTTCATCTTCTGTAGATAATTAGTCATGAATAATGTACCTTTCTTAGTTGTTTGAAGTTGACATAACTACATCAATCTCTCTTTGTACTGAGATGCAAACATGGTCTCTAATGCGTGCCACACCTCTTTGGTTGTAGAACATCTGGCGACTTGCCCTAGAACACTTTCAGTAAGAGACGAAAGAGGCCAACTCAATAGTAGTTGATCCTATTTTCTCCAAGTATTGTTGACTAGATTAACAGTTATTTCTGCACAAGATTTTCCTTTTGATGAACTGTTAGCAACAAATTTGGATGGACAATCGTGAGTTCCACCAATGTATCTTTCCAGATCATGACCTCGTAAGGATGAAAGAATTTGTGATCGCCATAGGACATAGTTATTCCTATCTAATTTTATCAGATTTAAGTAGGTGAAGTTATTTAAAAGACCTATCGTCATATTTGGGATGAGGTTATGGAAGCGTGGATTAATGGGTTTGTCTTTGTTGACAGAAGTGATTTGTCGCTCTCTGATACCATGAAAGGATTAGAGAGATCAATGCTTACTCTCTTTGTGTATTCCAATACATATATTATAATGAGTTTAAATACAAGTATAATACAAGAGTCTTAAAGGGAGAAGGAACGTAACAGAAGTTATCAACTATAGTATTTATATTGAACTACTAGTTATCCTAACAGAGTTGACTTTGGTCAAACTTTGATGAAAATTTTGATGGTTCTAATAAGACCTAGACATTAATTTCAGTCTGGTAGCATATCTAGTTATTTTCTTGAAGTTTCAAATGAATTTTGAGGGTATGGTCGGTGAAATTCTGGGACTAGACTATTATCATGCAACAACTTCTAGTCTCGGGCCTGGGTTGTCGTCATATTAACGACCCCTTACTTGCGATCATGATAAAAAATTAGCTTCTCTATCGTGATGGTCAGGAAGGATCTCTAGGCGGGTCTGGATAATGCTTTGCAAATGCGATGGCCAATCACAAATCCAATGGACATGTGTCGGTAAACATCACAATCGTGATGGGTATCTTGTGATTTTGATGAAGAAAGTCACCTGGGCAGATTTAAATACTATTCTTTTTCAAACATAAACCCCATAATTTAATTTTTGAAGCTTTGAAACTCATTTCAAATTTATTTATTGGATAAGTTTTCTATACTATTTTTACATATTTTTCAATGATTGCTTTATGATTTCATCTTAAGTAGGTGTTTGGTCTTGAAAACTAAAATTTTTGAAGTTGGAGTTGGTGTCGAAGTTGGAATTGAAGTTGTGTTTGTCCATGAATATAACTGGAGTTGTATTTGAATTTTTGTGATAGAAGAAGATGGAAAAAAGTGAAAAAAACTTTTTTTTGTTTTTCACTTTTTCAAATTCAACTTCAAGTTGTATTTGGTATTCTCATGGTCAAACATCAACTTGGAGTTGAATTTGACATAAAGTGAAAACTATTTCCGAAAAAGTGAAAAATTTTCTATGGCCAAATGGGCCCTAAATCTCGATTTTCAATTTGAAATTTTGAGGGTTTCCTAATAAAGTTCTTAAAAAAAGTATTTTGATGATTTCAAGCTCGATTTTAACTCCATTTTAATGAAAATTTTAGATTTGAACTACTTAAATAAAGAAAAAAATTATTGTCTAATAAAATTTTGATTTTGCTCTTGGATTCTCAGGGTTAACGTTTACGTTGATTTTTTGGATTAGGCCTGGAACCTTAGCAATATGAGAATCATTGGAATGGTATTTATGTGTAGAGCCTATTTTTGATAGACTAATAGGACTATTCTGAGGTTGCTCGAAAAGGAAAGACTAGTTTGTGATAGTCGAAGAATTTCAGTTCAGCTTTAACATAGGTTATGACTTACCTTTGGTAGGGGCTTATCATGTAAAACATGCTACCCATCGAATGAAATCATTAATTTGAGTTCTAAATGAGATGACTTATCATTGTAATACCCGATTAAAGCCTTATATTATTTTGATAATATGAAACTTAGATTCCTAATGTGATATTAAGGCTCATGGACGGTATTCATAGACCAATTATGATTCTAAGATTGTGGATATGACTGTTGCATCTGACTTCATTTTATTTTCATGTTCATGCATACTCATACATCTCATATTTTATGAAAACAATGAATGATTTAATTTTTCTGAAAGTAATGACTTGAAAGAATTGATTTGAAATAAATAAATAATATTAGTTCCAATTTGGGTTAAGGTTATTGAAACTGATTTTAGTTGCAGTTTGAATTTGAATTATTGTTGTATTGATCAGAGTTGATTTGTATATGGACCTCGTGAGTCCACCATGAGTCTCGTGTGGAAGCAATAAATGCTCGGAGAGTGTATACGCTAGTCATTGATCATTGCATATTATTTCATATCATTGTATTGTATTTTATTTTTTTGAACTGAGGTTGTGATAATTAAGATGTCTGAGATATTATGTGATATTTAACTGTTTGGACTTTTCTGCTTACATAGTTATTTCAGTATTCTTTAATCGATATAGTTTTTTGCTTGAGATTAGTTGACTTATGATGCGTATTGAGTACACGTGAATCATACACACTCCTACTTTTCTACATCCTTTCGATGTAGATCTCAATTTGAGTGGCCCCTGCAAATAGTGATCGTACATTTTTGGAGAAATTTTAAAGTTGTGGTGAACTCCTTTATTTGGGATTCTTCTAGGCTTCATCTACTTATTTCTGTCTTTTTTTGTTCTAAGAAAGTTTTGTAGTTATTTGACATTGAATATTTAGAGTCACTCTTGTACTTATGACATCCGAGTCTTGAAATTATGTATTTCGTTTGGTTTAGATTCTTTTATTGTACTTTTGAGGACACCTTAAGTTATCATTGTATTTATCATTTTAATCATCCTGTATTGATTTAGTCTATTATTTATTTTATGTTGAGATTCTGAATTGTTACATCAAAGCTTACCTACCGGTTTCCAACATAATTTAATTCATGAAAAATAAACTTCAACCACAAATAAAAATATGAAGAAACAACAATTTTATTGGTAAATGATGTGGGTAAAAATCTGTTCCTTCCTTGATTCTTCTTTCTTGATTTTCTCTATAATTTGAGGGCTGTCAGTAGTAGCGTATTCTTGAACATCGGATTTGATATGGATTTCTTCGTAATTCGAGGAACGTTAGTGGCGTATTTCTCGAACGTAGGAACATTTGGATTTGATCTCCATGAAAGGAGAGTTTGTCTTCTTGATGTATTTGATTATCAAGAAGAGGGGTTTTGATCTTTATGAATATCCCATGAATTTATTGAAACTTTTTAGATTTCTTAATGTATTTGATTATCAAAAAGAGAGGTTTTGATCTCTGTATGAATATCCCATGAATTTATTGGGACTTTTCAGATCTTGGAGATGCCTTTTAAAGGGATATTTTCCCCCTTTATATAGGCGTAATTTAGGGTTTAGGTAGAGTATCCACCAAGCTATATTTAGGGTAAAGTAGCCCCCAAGAACTCTAACAAAAATTGAACTCTTTTTGTAGAGTCCGCAAAATTTCAATGTCTACAAATGCCCCCTACTTCAAGACTTGTCGAAGTGTAGATTTGATGACGAGTCTTGAAGTACCCATAGAGCTTCCATCTTGATGCGACTACAGATTTGCAGATATGATTTATGAGAGAAGAGATGAAGGGCAGATTTGGTCCCACTGGGCGTGCCAATTTGTTTCCAATATAATTTAATTCATGGAAAATAAACTTCAACCACAAATAAAAATATGAAGAACCAACAATTTTATTGATAAACGATATGGGTACAAATCTGTTCCTCCCTTGATTCTTCTTTCTTGATTTTCTCTATAATTCGAGGGCTATTAGTAGTAGCGTATTCTCGAACGTAGGATTTGATATGGATTTCTCCATAATTCGAGGGACGGTAGTGGCATATTTCTCGAATGTAGGAACATTTGGATTTGATCTCCATGAAAGGAGGGTTTGTCTTCTTGATGTATTTGATTATCAAAAAGAGGGGTTTTGATCTTTATGAATATCCCATGAATTTATTGGGACTTTTCAGATTTCTTGATGTATTTGATTATCAAAAAGAGGGTTTTTGATCTCTTTATGAATATTCCATGAACTTATTGGGACTTTTTAGATCTTGGAGATGACTTTTAAAGGGATATTTTCCCCCTTTATATAGGCGTAATTTAGGGTTTAGGTAGAGTAGACACCAAGCTATATTTAGGGTAAAGTAGTCTCCAAGAACTCTAACAAAAATTGAACTCTTTTTGTAGAGTCCACAAAATTTCAATGTCTACACTACCACGGTCGGGTTGAGGTCACTTTATGTTTACTAATTGTCATGCACTTTAATATTTTTTATTCTAATAATAAAATGTAGCAACAATTTGTTTATATTTACTATTATACATACAACTATTATAATCTATATAGACCTGTCAATACGGGTTGGCCCAGCCCATCTGGGCTAGCCCATACGGGCTTTGAGTTTGACGGGTCAGGCCGGGCTGACCCATTTAAATGACGGGCCAAAAAATACCAAGCCCACGCTATTACCCTGTGGGCTGCGGGCCTCACAGGCCAGCCCACTTTTTAAAAAATAATATTTTATAATTTAATTTTACACTGTTAATAAACATAAATATGTATCACACAATAACACATAGTATTAATGTTTGTTAATCAAAAGGGAGCCAGAGCTCGAATCACCCAAAGTAGGAAGAAAACGAAGAGGTGGCACTACTCAATCGGAAATATCACGGTTGAAAGCCGATGGCGCGTTGAGGGAGATATAGTGAAGAGGAGGTGGCTAGCTGAACTAAGAAAATTAGAAAAGTGAAGAGTAAAGTGTACTCTTTGTGTTTTAGTGGTAGATATTTAATTATTGTATTATTTATTAGATAGAAAAGTAGGAAACTTTCCAGTTTCCATTTTCTTTGTTAATGGAACCGGTCAATAGTCATCATTGGACTTGATTGTTTTTTAACTCTTTTATTATTTTTTAGTATTTTATTTTATTTTTAAATTATTTATTATTTGACTGACGGGTCGGCCCACGGGCTAGCCCAACCCACATTCCTTAAGCCCTACGGGCCATGGGTTTATCTGGGCTGGGCTAAAAAGCCCTGTTCTTAAATGGACTGCAAAAATTGAAGCCCACCCCATCAAATTACAAGCCGGGCCGGGCTGGCCCATCGGGCCTTGGCCCATCGGGCCTTGGCCCATATTGACGGCTCTAAATCTATACTAGGGAACAATAATCATCGCATGCCCAAATTGAATTAGGGCACTATTGTCCATTTTTAATTGTATTAAGTGTTAAGGTGACAAGATTATTGTGTCTCAGTTTTCATGTCCAAACTAAATTAGTGAGTAAATTAATTAATTAAAGGCTTATGTTATAAACTGGAGAATACATGGATTTTTTTAAATGCAAAGCAAGTACTCCAATAAATTATAATATAACACTTCAATGTTAAGAAAATATCTCTTTGATAGTCTAACTAATAGTATATTTTAAATGATTTCACAACATATACTTCAAATTATTTGTGTAGGTGGATTTTGTCAAATATTTCACTAATGACTTGCAGCTATTGATTTTGACAAATGTTACTTTATGCTAGGGATCAATAATTGGAGCACAGAAGGGGATTATTCAATTTAGGGACTTTTATATGAGTAACTTAAATAAATTCTTGAACCTTTAACTGATATTATATTTTATCCCAACTATTTGGTTAATTACATTGTATTTCGATTTTTAAAATCGTGATACATATGATATAAGGTGATACGTATGAAAAATTGATATATTTAAAACTGACTAGATATTTATTTAAAGAAGTAATAGATTTTCTTTTCTTTTGTGGAGCAAATCACTCACAATCAGTTACACAATGAATTAATTAGATTCACAAAATCAACAATACCTCCAATTAACTTTCAACTTTCAAATTTCAAACAAGGAGATAATATCTAGAACAACTATATTACTCTTTTTCTCTTCGTAGCCATAGATAATTATTTTTTTCTTAGGCAGCTTCCACCTAATGATTAGTTTTCGTCCGACCTTAGCCATTTGTTCAACTCCCACTGGATTTCATTCTTTTGGTTATGTTCATTTTGTTTTTGATAGGTAACACGCATGATAGTTCTGTCAAATGACTGTATATTCGAGCAAATCACCAAACGACATTCTATTTCATCAAACAAAAAGATGTACTAACAGTGCATTAAATCACAGAAGATGGACCAAGTGAACGGGTAAGAACAAGTTTGTTTCTGGTAAAATATACGATTAAAAATAGGATTAAGAAAGAGGAAAATAGTGGCAATCAGTTACAAGCTGGATTTCAAACAGTGGACCGGCACTAGTTCACCGGAACAGTGAGCTCCGGTGATGGAATGGATGCTCCGTTCTCCTCCGATGTGAACAAAATGTATCACTCATTAATTACATATGAATCACCCAATAATTGAAATAATAATTGTATCTACCATATGAATCACCATAATAACATATGTATCACCCATTAATATCATATGTATCAACCATTAAAACCATATCTATCATATGAATCACCATAATACTCATATAATGATATCATATGTATCACCCATTAATATCATATATATCAATCATTAAAACCATATCTATCGTATGAATCACCATAATACCCATATAATGATATCATATTTATCATTCATATGAATCACCATTAAAGAATAAACATCTATAAATAACTAAATCAATTTATATATGTATCAATTGATTTTAAAAAAATGAAAGAGATTTTAGGGGAGGAAATTGTGGGGAAAAATAGTTGCATGCATTAATGGATGAGAGCAAATCGGGAAGAAAGATGTTTTAATTGATTATAATTTGGGAGAGATTTTAGGGAAGAAAATCTTTGAAAAAAATATCTTGCATGAGTTAATGGTTGAGTAAAAATAGGATGTGGGGTTTTGTTGATATGTATCAAGAGTAAAGTTGAAAATCGAGATTTGATGTAAATTTTAAAAAGGTAAAGGATATTGGGTAATATAGTCTCTTAAGTTTGGGATTTGTGTAATTTAACCCTTTTATATCGTGTGGCCTAACCTAAGAAGTTGATTTCAAGACTTTAGGGGAATTATGTTTCTCTCTCCCTATTTATGTCATATAATTTGACTTGACATAAAAAAAAATATAATTTAGAATGAGTATATTCTGTTGTAGGCTAGGCTTTAGGTAGAGTTGTGAATACTGGTTGGCCCGGCTCATTCGGGTTAGCCCACACAGGTTTTGGAGTTTGACGGGTCAGGTCGGGTTGGTCCATCAACATGACAGGCCAGAAAATAGCAAGCCCAACTCATCACACTATGGGTTGCAGGCCCCTACGGGCCAGCCCACTTTTTAAAATATATTATTTTTATAATCTTAATTTAATTTTAAATTTTTAATTACATAAATATTTACAATATAATATTACATAAAGTTACTACTTGTTAATCAGTCTCAAATTTATAAAAAAAATTCTAATAATCTGTAAAATTAAATAACTTTTGACACCAAATTCAAATCAAATAGAGATGTTGAAAAACAAAAGAAAATGTTAATGAATAATAATATAACTAGCTACATAACAATATTAACTTAGTTTTGTTTTAATTGATCACAATAAAATTCAAAGAAATATCAATGTTTAAACCATTAAAAGTGAAAATGAACTCCTCAAAAAAATAAAAAAATTCTCAAGGCACTTATGAGTTATAGCGTGTTCAACATCATCTCATCATCAAACATATTTGATTCCTTAAAAATTTAGTAATTTATATTTTAATTTTTTATATATTTTATAAACATATTTAATTTTTAAATACCTATGATGGTCCAAATAGACTTTGAGTTTTGACTCTTTTTTTTAATTCTTAGTACCCTATTCTATTTTTTAATTATTTTTAATTTATCTCACTTGCCGTCCATCCCATATTGCTCAAGCCCTATGGACCAAGGAGCTTATACGGGTCGGGCTAAAAAGCCTATTCTTAAACGGGCTGTAAAAATCGTAGCCCAACTCTATTAAATTACAGGCTGAGTCGGGCCGACCCAACGGGCCTAGTCCATATTGGCAGCTCTAGCTTTAGGGATGGTAAATTTCAAGAATAGACCCAAATTGGAGTGACTTTCAAATTTTAGCCCCAAATAAAAAAGCTTCCTTAAAATAGCCTTTACCTATTAACTAATATTTTTTTGAACGAAATTACCCCTGACCAATGAAGTAAAATACACAAATAATCCTCATAATGGATAACAACTCCATATTTATATCTTTCAACTTTCATTTTTTTTTCACTTTTTAATTTTATTTTAATTTTATTTTTTTCTTTTCTCTTTTTATTTTTAATTTTTTCAACCCTTACTTTTTTCCTTTCAACTTCTTTTTTTTTCTTTTTTATTTTACTTTGATTTTTTATTTTTTATTTCCTCTTTTTTTTGTTCTTTTTAGTTTTTCTCAACCCTTACTTTTTTTTCTTTACACCTCTCAACGTCTACTTTTAAAAAAAAAAATCTTTGATTTTTTTTATTATTTTTAATTTTTTTTCAACCTTTATTTTTATTTAATCTTTTTTATTATTTTTATCAACCTTTATTTTTTTCCATTTTCTCTCAACTTCTACATTTTCTTTAATTTTTATTTTTAATATTTTTTTTATTTTCTTCTGTTTCCGCAATTTCATTTTTTTTGTTCTTTTCTTCGATTTCTTCCATTCAAGTTACATCTCATGAGCAAGAGTTGACACTATCACATTATAAAGGCAAGACTTATGATTTTCAAACAACAAGCTACGTTTCATGGACAAGAGTTGACACTACCAAATTGTAGAGGTAAGACTTATGACTTTCAAACAACAAGTTATGTTTCATAGGCAAGAGTTGGCACTACGACATTGTATTTTGATTTATGAGATGTTTTATAACTCTTACCTTAAAGGCAAGACTTAGCTCAAGAACTTTCAAACAATAAATTATGCCCCATGTGTAAGAGTTGACTCTACCACGTTATATTTTCATTTATGAGATGTTCTACAACTATTGCCTTAGAGGCAAGACTTAGCTCAGGGACTTTCAAACAACAAATTATGCCCCACGGGCAAGAGTTGACTCTACCACGTTATGTTTTCATTTATGAGATGTTCTACAACTATTGCCTTAGCTCAAGGACTTTCTAACTACAAATTATGTCTCACAGGTAAGAGTTGACTCTACCACGTTATGTTTTCATTTATGAGATGTTCTACAAGTCTTGCCTTAGAGGCAAGACTTAGCTCAAGGACTTTCAAAAAATAAATTATGTCCCACGGAAAAGAGTTGACTCTACCTCGTTATGTTTTCATGTATGAGATGTTTTACAACTATTGCCTTAGAGGAAAGACTTAGCTCAAGGACTTTCAAACGACAAATTATGCCCTACGGGCAAGAGTTGACTCTAGCATGTTATATTTTCATTTATGGGATGTTCTACAACTATTGCCTTAGAGGCAAGACTTAACTCACAGACTTTCAAACAACAAATTATACCCACGAGCAAGAGTTGACTTTACCACGTTATGTTTTCATTTATGAGATGTTCTAGAACTATTTCCTTAGAAGAAAGACTTAGCTCAAGGACTTTCAAACAACAAATTATGCCCCACGAACAAAAGCTGACTCTACCACGTTATGTTTTCATTTATGAGATGTTCTACAACTATTGCCTTAGAGGCAAGACTTAGCTAAAGGACTTTCAAACTACAAATTATTCCCCACGGTCAAGAGTTGACTCTACCACATTATGTTTTCATGTATGAGATGTTCTACAACTATTGCCTTAAAACAAAAGTTAGCTCAAGGACTTTCAAACTACAAATTATGCCCCACGGGCAATATTTGACTCTACCACGTTATATTTTCATTTATGAGATGTTCTACAACTATTTCCTTAGAGGCAAGACTTAGCTCAAGGACTTTCAAACTACAAATTATGCCCCTCAAAGAAGAGTTGACTCTACCACGTTATGTTTTTCATTTATGAGATGTTCTACAACTATTGTCATAGAGACAAGACTTAGTTCAAGGATTTTCAAACTACAAATTATGCCCCACTGGCAAGAGTTGACACTACCATGTTATGTTTTTATTTATGAGATGTTCTATAACTCTTGCCTTAGAGGCACGACTTATCCCAAGATTTTTCAAACAAGTTACGTATATTGAGCAAGAGTCAACACTAATACATTGTGTTTTAACTTATGGAATATTCTATAACTCTTGTCTTAGAGGTAAGACTCAGCCTAATAACCATCAAATAATAAGTTATGCCCCACATGCAAGAGTTGACACCACCACATTATGTATTGATTTATCAAATATTTTATAACTCTTCACTTAGAGGCAAGACTTAGACCAAAGACTTTCAAGTAACAAGTTGTGCCCCATGGGAAAGAGTTGACATCACCACAGTGTGTTTTGATTTATGAGATATTCTATAACTCTTGCCCTAAAGACAAGACTTAACCCAAGGACTTTCAAATAACAATTTATGTCTCATTGGTAAGAGTTGACATTATCACATTATATTTTGATTTATGAGATGTTCTATAACTCTTTCTTTAGAGACGAGACTTAGCCCAAAGACTTTTAAACAAGAAGTTACGCTCCACGGATAAGATTTGACACTACAACATTGTGTCTTAATTTATGAGATGTTTTATAAATCAAGGACTTTTAAACAACAAGTTATGCCCCATGGGTAATAGTTGACACTACCACATTATGTCTTGATTTGTGAGATGCTCTATAACTCTTATATTAGAGGCTCGAATTAGTTCAAGGACTTCCAAACAATAAGTTACGCCCCATGGGCTAGTGTTGATACTACCATATCATATCTTGATTTATGAGATATTCTATATCTCTTGCCTTAAAGGCAAGACTTAGCCGACAAGTTACGCCCCATGGACAAGAGTTGACACTATCATATTGTGTCTTGATTTATGCTATGCTCTATTAGTCTTGCCTTTAAGACAAAACTTAGCACAAGAACCTCCCAAAAGAACAAGTTACGCCCAATGAACAACTGTTGACACTACCATATTGTTTTTTGATTTATGAGATGTTCTATAACTCTTGTCTTAGAAGCAAGACTTAAATCAAGGATTTCCAAACAACAAGTTATGCTCCACAAGCAAGACTTGACACTACCACATTGTGCCTTGGTGTATGAGTTGTTCTATAATTTTTATCTTAGTGGCAAAACTTATCCCAAAGAACTTCCTAACAACAATTCATTCCCTTAAATTTGCTTTTATGTCAAAAAAGAAGATCTTTTTACGAATTATTTAATTTTTTATTTATTAGCAAAATATAATAGAAGTTGAGAAAAAAGAGATCAAATAAAATAGAGAAATAAAAAAGAGATTGAGAAAAAAAAGGCAAGAAAAAAATAAAGATTAAGGAAAAAGCGAAGAATTAAAAAAAATTGAGAAAAATAAAAATGAGATGAAAAGATAAAAATAAAGTTTGAGAAAATGAGGGGAAAAAAGAGAAATGATAAAAAACAAAAATAAAAGAAAAATAAAGGTTGAGACAAATGAATTAAAAAAAATGAAGAAATAGATAATGTTTGAGAAAAAGAAAAAAGAGAAAAAAATAAAGGTTGAGACAAATGAATTAAAAAATGAAAAGAAAATTAAAGGAAAAAATAAAAAAAGTGAAAATAATAAAAATAAAAATAGAATTTGAGAGATAAATGAGTATGAAAAGTTTAAAAATATTTGAAGTATAGAGGGTAAAATTGTACTTGTACTATACTAAAAAGGGAAGGAAGTCTAGTCTTTAAAGACTTTTCTTATTGGGGTCAAAAATTCAAAGTCACCCACTATTGGTGCTATAACATGTAATTTCCCCTGGACAAAGTACGGTATTGAAAATTTTGATCGGATAATTTTGATTTTTTGACTAACATCTTTAACTTTCAAATACCAACAAAAAAAGTTCACAATTTGGCTCGTGGAGCATGTTAGTGTACGCACGTACCGCCATAGCTATGGGCCGAGAATGATGACGTGGACGAGGTCGGGGTAGAGCTAGGAAGGAACCTATTGTTGTGGCTGGGAGTTCAATTGTTGCACGAGCTCGGAGTTTAGATTCCGGTAAGAGTAAACTGGTTACCTCCACCCAAATCATGAATTCTGGTGGGAATCTTGGGGAATCCACCTTTTTGGTAAGGTGGAGTTTCGAAGAGGGTGATTTGGAGTATTACACCTTTCACTCATCACCCCATAATTTTAGCCCTAGAGCTATACAATCAATGGATAGTAACCAGAGAAAATTAAGTGTGGGTGACAAATAGGTTTTAAAATTAAAATTTGTGACAACTTTGACCAACTCAAGTTAAATTCTTTTTAATTAGTGATTAAAGTAAATTGGGGTGTGAAATGTAATTTTTTAAACTTTTCAAAAGTCCTCCAACTCTAAATTTCAAATTTTAGAATTTTCCCCCTTTTCTTATCTTTCAATCTTTTTTTTTCTTTCTCTCTCCAAATTTCTTTCTACTTATCTTCTTCTTGTTATTTTTCTCTCTCTCTCTTGATTTTCCTCTTCTTCCATCTTCTCTTCTTCTTTTTCTTTCTTTTTTCATTTCGTTCTTCTTCCTTTTTTTAATCTTCATGGACTATTTTTTTTTAAATTGAGAAGTTTGAAAAAATATTTTGATTTCTTTTAAAATTGAATGAAGAAATAATTCAGCAAATTTAACAACTATGAGAGTTGCTTCAGTAACTACCATAGTTGCTACAACAGTTACGATAATTGTTGCAACAACTACTATTAGTTGTTGTGTTACAACAATTATCGAAGTTGCTGTATCAACTGTCAATTATCGAAGTTGCTGCACCAACAGTCGATAGTTGCTACAGTAATTTTGATGCTTACTTAATTTCTGAAAAAATGTGTTTGGAGGAGGAGCCCACGAAAAAGTGATATTTATGGTAAAAAGGGAGGTGGTGGTGCTGGTGGTGACACCGAATGAGAAGATGACATTTGTTGCGGTGTTGATAGTGACGGTGGTGGAGGACAAAGAAGAAAAATAAGCAATAGTTATGTAGAAGGAGGAAATAATGGTGAATTTGGAAGAGGTAGCAATGGTAGTGATAGTGACATTAGAGAAAGAGGAGGTGGCGGTGGTGGCGGCAGCAAAAAGGGTGTGGAGGAGGAATGGTGGTGATGGTGTAGGGATCTTTGTGTAAATATAGTGTAGTGATCTTTGTGTAAATAATAAAACTTGATAGTTTTAAAATTAGTGTCATTAATATTAATCTTAAAACGGTCACCTCTACTCAATATTTAAGACTTGTGTCACTCTTTTTTTAGTTTTGAAATTAAAAAAGAATGTGAGGTGACAAATAAGTTTTAAAATTAAAATTATTGATAACTTTGACCAACTCAAGTGAAATAAGTAACCAATAGGGGACATAATTCGCTCTGATTCCCTAGGTGAGATACTTGGAGCTGGAGAAATCTCTTAGAGCCCCTAATTAAGACAATAAGAATAAGACCTGGACGGCAATCAATAACAAACAAACCATGAGCATTCCTCTTTGTCAATAATCAATCGGCTGCAAATGGTCTCACGTTGGTGTACATGGCCCAACAACTAATTAATGATAAGCTTGTTTTTCAACTTGACACTGTAGAGGTCAAAAGGAGGTTATGAAATGGAATTGCTAATTAATTGCTTATTTCAAAGGGGATATCCCCAGTTATAATGCCATGGCTCGATATGTTAAACAAATCTGGTCCAATGTTTTGAATCCTGAAGTATTCTACCACGAAGAGGGGTATTATGCCATTCGATTTGCTTCGATTGAGGATATGAATGAGATTTTACATTCATGACCATATATCAATAAGAACAGGCTAATTATCCTTAAATCATGGTCTTTGAAATTTGATTTTAATAACAAGTTCCCAACAAAAATACCTCTTTGGGTTAAATTATCAACCCTTCCCATGTCTTGTTGGGGTAAGAATTTCTTGACCAGAATTGCAAGTACCATTGGTGTGCCTTCGTATGCTGATGAGTGCAATGCCAAACAAACTCGAATTTCCTTTGCACGACGCTGATAGAAGTTAGCACTACTCACACCCTCCCACATACTATTACTGTTTTGAGTCCTAAGAGAGGTTTGAGCTTTAAGTTGAGTATGACTAGAAGATAAAATTCTGTCACAAATATTTAATTGTTGAACATACATGCTCATTCATGAGAAATCAGAATTGAAGACAGATATGCAGCCTAAAAGAAGGTCGAATCCTAAGAAGGTTACTCAGCAGTAGCAAACCACAGGTGTGATCTTTCCTCCTCCCAACAATCCAGAGCTTGTCACTTCAAATAGTAAAATATTATTGAGCATACTCCTAGAGATACTGCTATGACTCTGCCTGAAAACAAGGCAGAGTTTAATTTGATTAATTTTCCAATACTATGCCCCAGTGCCAGCAAAGAATGGGTTTGGGGGTGTCGTAGAGAGGATTAAGTGGACATGTACATTCACTCCTGTACCTCCAAATCCATCTAATGTGTTGGTGGTTTGGAACATTAGAGGAATAAATAAGTGGCATAAGCAAAAAGAATTGAAGCTATTTTTAAAGATCAAATACATTCTGTTTGTTGTTTTAGTGGAAACAAGAGTTAAAGCTCCTAAAATATTAACTAATATCATTCCTAGCTAAAAAACTCCGAAAAATTATAGAGAGGCTGTAAATGGTAGAATATGAATTGTTTGGAATCCTAACTATAAGGAGCTGCCTATTAGAACAACCTCCCAAAGCATTCCTGTTACTACTATGGCTACCTCGTCAGATTGTTTGTTCACTATTGTTTATGTCTTTACCTTAAGGCATGAAAAGTCTTTGGGAGGAGTTGATTTCTATAGGACAAAATATGAATAAAAGTTCTCATTGCTAATAATTTTAATGTTGTCTTACATCAGTAAGACATAGTGCTTGGAGATCCAGTTACTTTAGCTAAAATTGATATTTTTGCTAATTTTGTTCAGTCCCTCAACCTGACAGAAGTACCATGGAAAAGGGAGTACTACTCGTGGACTAATAAATAGTTAGGTGCAGTTAGAATTCGTGGCAGAATAGACATGGTATCTGGTAAATCTAACTGGATGATACAATTGATTGAATAAAAACTTGTCATCAGAAAAGGATCGCACACAATTGATATTAGTTGGGTCTCACACGTAAAAAATTTCTGAGAGTAAACATAGTATCCTTCCATTTATATTATATGATTTTTTTACTTTTATAGGTAGTTCAAAATAAATGATTTTTTATATAATTAAGCAGTAGTTAATTATCTTTTCTAAATTTACCCTTATTTAAATAAGTGACATTTTGTATAATCACAAATTACATTAAATTAGTACTATTTAATTAAAAATAGTTTAGAAAAGAATTTCTTATTATGGTTTCTTTTGGGTTAAACTTATTAAGGTATTTCACTTATACATGATATATTTTCTAAAAGATATTATTGCATAATAGTTAAGCAATTGTCATAGAGGGGTAGTTTTACATAGTGTGTACTATTGTGATAAATGTCATTATTGTTACAAGTAGAATGTTGTTATATAGAAATAAAATATAACATAAAAAATTAATTCTAAACAAAACCAAACTATTATATTGAAAATATCATTATAACGAGTGATCGTTATAGATAGGTTTGAACTTGTATTTGAAGCGCGCCCCATATGCCTTAGTGGTTCCCCATTAAATTGTTGACATAATTTTTATTTTTTTTTTTGAAAATCTAGCTAGTGAAATTATCCACACTTCGCGCAGTTATATAAAAATACTTTGTAGTTTCTTTTTAGAAATTTAAGGCAAAAGAGATATATTTTTCACTACTAGAAAAAAATAGGAAAAGCGACCACATGTAGTCGCTTTTTCTGATTTTGCGACCACAAAAGCGACCATAAGGTGTGGTCGCAAAAACGGTAATAGCTTTTTCAAACACAGCCACATGTAGACGATTTAAAAATAAATAAATTATAATTCAATATTATTTTTTTAAAAAAAAGATGATCAATTATTTTTTTAATTCAAAAGAGCGACCACCAGTGGTGGTGGTCGCTTTTATAAATTTTAAAAAAGAATTTTTATATATTTATTTTTTAATTTAAGCAAAAGAGACCACATGTGGTTGCTTTTGTTCAAATAAATTTATATGGTCACTTTTGTAAAAATAATTAATTAATTAATAAATATATATACAAAAGAGACCTCATGTGGTTGCTTTTTTATTTAAATAATTAATTGATATTTAAAATTTAATTATTTAATTTAAAAAGCGACCACATGTGGCCGCTTTTAATTATTTAATTAAAAAAAAGTGACCACATGTGGTCGCTTTTATTTATTTAATAATTTTTTAATAAAATTGGTGTAAAATATAATTAATTAATTATTGAAAAGCGACCACTTTTATAATGTTTCCAGTGACCACATGTGGTCGCTTTTCTAAGAATTTTCAAGTGGTCGTTTTTCTAAGAATTTTCAAATTACCGACCATAGGGGGTCGATTTTTCTGATAAATTTTTGAAAAAAGCGACTACTTGTGGTCACTTTTTCTGATAATTTTGACAAAAAATTACGACATATATTATGCTACATTCCATCCAACCTGCTTTACAAAGCAACCCACCAATCAAATTTAATATGTAATCAGCCATCATAATAATACAAACACTAAAATCAAATTGTTAACACAAATTTATCAATGTTCCAAAAGTAAACTACAAAATATACAAAAAAAAGAAAAGAATAGGGGAACGGGAAATGGGAGAGCGGAGATGGGATTACAAAGTTGGCAATCAAAAGTCAAATTCTCAAAATGTTACTCAGGATATTACATATCAATCTTAAACAAGAAACATAAAAGGTAAATAGTACAAAGCATAAAGACATCAATAAATAACAAATACAACATACACGACCTAATTCTCCTCTCCCGAAGATTCTCCACTAAATCATTCACCTTTCAAGTACCTAAACTGAAACATCAAAGGTAAATATTACAAAGCATAAAAACATCAATAAATAACAAATACAACGTACACGACCTAATCTTCCTCACCTGAAGATTCTCAAGTCACTAATTCACTTCTCAAGAGACCACACTTTAGTAAATTCAAAACACGAGTTCACATTTCAATTACCTATACTTAAACATTTTCAAGTCACTATTTCACTTCTCAAGTGACCACACTTCTGTAAATTTGAAACACAAGTTCACCTTTCAAGTACCTAAAATATTTTCAAGTCACTAATTCACTTCTCAACTGACAACACTTTAGTAAATTAAAAACATAAGTTCACCTTTCAAGTACCTAAACTTAAATATTTTCAAGTCACTAATTCACTTCTTAAATGACCACACTTTAGCAAATTTGAAATACAAGTTCACTTTTCAAGTACCTAAACTTAAATATTTTCAAGTCACTAATTCACTTCTTAAATGACCACACTTTAGCAAATTTGAAACACAAGTTCACCTTTCAAATACCTAAACTTAAACATTTTCAAGTTACTAAATCACTTCTCAAGTTACCACACTTTAGCAAATTCAAAACACAAGTTCACATTTCAATTACTACACTTAAACATTTTCAAGACACTATTTCACTTCTCAAGTGACCACACTTTAGTAAATTCGAAATACAAGTTCAAATTTTAAGTACCTACACTTAAATATTTTCAAGTTACTAATACACTTCTCAAGTGAGCACACTTTACTAAATTCAAAACAAAAGTTCACTTTTCAAATAACTACACTTAAACATTTTGAAGTCACTAATTCACTTCTCAAGTGACCACACTTTACTAAATTCAAAACACAAGTTCACCTTTCAAGTACCTACTGTTTTGCGAAAATTTTGACTTTTAGAATCGCCACTTAATTTATTTGAAAAGAAATTAAGAAAACTTTTTGAAATAAAGTCCTAAGTCTCAAAACAGAAAAAGACTTAGACTTTTAAGAAAATCCCAGGTAAGAGATTCTTATTAACATTTTAGGAAGGTTTTTAAGGCACCTAAAATGTCCGCTAACTTGCGGTTATCCGAACTATTTGAAAATCACCTTTGACTAACTTTGAAAAAGAGAAGTTGATTTTTGAAAAGAAAGTGATTTAGGAAAAACTTGTATAAAATCAATTTTGACGACTTAGCAGAGAATTTAACCAAGTCTAAGAAAAGAAATAGCAAATAAACAAAGAAAGGGGGTAGGGGAAAATTACGAGATTTAGGCTTTTAGGCCCAAATTAATAAGTTTGTCCTAATCTAATTTGGGCTTTCGGCCCATTATCACCTGTCTTATTCTAAATATTGGACTTTCGACCTACAACCTATCCTAAGCTAGTTTTTAGACCTTTGAGGCCCAAAATCTGTCTCACCTATATTAAAATACAACTTTGACTTCGAGGCCCAAATAAATGAATAAACAAATGACTAAATAAATAAATAAAATAAAGACAATAATAAAAATTGAGACTTTCCAAGTCTCTTAGTGACCTCATCAATGGATTTTGATGACCCATTTTCCTTCTTCGTATATCTTCTAGCACCCGCACTCCATGTAGTGTACCTTGGGTTTAAACTTCGGACTGACTCGAAGAGGTAAGCCTCATTGGCCCATTACAAAATACATGAGGAGAGGAGTCCATTTGGACTCGATATATTTTTTGCATGCAAGGAAAAGATAACGAAATTAATATATGTTCAAGGTATAATAGTTACACATTACAAAGCAAAAGAGAATATCAAGAATCGATTTTTGAATTACAATGATATGCACACTTGCACACGTATAACAAGAGTGAGAGTCAATAGATAAAATGCAAAGCAAAGACATCCATTTGCATGCCTCATGATTTATGTTCATATTAAGAATGAATAAAGGTAAAAAGGAAGAAGGTCATATCTAATGAATTAATGCGAGAAACAAACAACGCAAGCTTGTGAAATTAAAGGAATGAGGAAACAAGAAAAATACTCATGACTTCTAAAATTGAACAAATATATACACTAATCCATCTAACAAAAGAAAATAAAGGTTAGCTTTTCAAGAAAGAGAATCTTTAAATTTCAATTAAGACGACATTAACGAAAATTCATACATCTAAATTACAATCAATATTTTATGAAAAAATGTGTAACGGTCTATGGTTTATCTTTCTAAGACATCGTTGATTCTCTTTTGATATTATGAATCAAAGAGAGACACGAATCAAGTCTTTACACTCACAAACAACACATATAACAATCCAAAGGGAGTAAGAAAATTAGAATAAAAGTGTAGCATTTCTAAAAGTGAAATATTGTTTCACAATCATACTATGCATGACTCAAAAATTACTAAATAATTCTATTTAGCCACAAAAATCCGAACTTTTTTTATCATTTTGACAAATTAAAAAGCATGTGAAAAAAAGAGAGGAATAAACATCGTGGATGGAAAATAAAGCTAGCACTTCATCTCTTATATGAGGATTTTGGAAATCCCTGAAAATAATTAACAAGCAAATGACAAATTCTTGATTTAATCAATTACTATTTTTACTAAGCCGAAACAAACAATAGTAACTATTTTTCACACATAAAAGAAACAACTTTTCATGCTAAAAATAAATATATCCGCCAACAATGAATTTAAACATGACATGATTACATCTTTTGAGCAAAGATCAAAACTTTATACAAAATAATCAAAGAATAAAGCTAAAAAGCAAAATAATCGATATTAACTATTCTTTTCAACAGAAAGGAAATAACTTTACATGCTAAAACAAACATATCCACCAACAATGAGTTTAGACAAGACATGAGTACATCTTTTAAGCAAAGATTGAAACTTTATCTATAATAATCAAAGAATAAAGTCAAAAAGGAGAAACAATCAATATTAACTATTCTTTTCAACATAAAGGAAACAACTTTATATGCTAAAAATAAATATATCCGTCAACAATGAATTTAAACAAAGCATAAGTACATCTTTTAAGCAAAGATTAAAACTTTATCTATAATAATCAAAGAATAAAGTCAAAAAGGAGAACAATCAATATTAACTATTCTTTTCAACATAAAGGAAACAACTTTACATGCTAAAAATAGATATATCCGCCAACAATGAATTTAAACAAAGCATAAGTACATCTTTTATGCAAAGATTGAAACTTTACCTATAATAATCAAAGAATAAAGTTAAAAGGGCATGTACAACTATTGCTAGCTCATTTTTATACCATGAATATGAAAATAACCACAATATTGATACCACAACATCCTACGGCCTTCAAGGCCATCTACAACAAATAATTTCAGCAAACAAAATTATAACTACGAAATACGAAAAAGAAAAAGATGAAGAAGAAAATGATAATAAAACTGGAAAAAAAAAAAGGAAAAGGTGTGTTTATCTTTTTTGGGGCAGTAAAATGGGACTACAAACTTTCGTCGGAGTCTTGATTACCATCGGAAAGAATTCAACTCGAGAACTTCAATTAGCCCACGAATTAAAAGGAAAAGTTTTTATCCAAATAAAAAACTCTTCTTTGCTCAAAGCTTTTTTTTTTCCTTTACACATTTTTTTTCTTAAAACTTTTCAACTATTTGCTCAAAAGCTTTTCAATTCTTTGAGGCTTTGAGATTTGGCTTTTCTATCAAAATAGTGATAGTATTTATAGGAAAGGATATGGATCCAATTCTATTAATCTACCAATGTGGGAGAAAGTTTTTAGAGGTGTTTATGGAATTTAAAAATTGAAGATAAGGTGAGCTGGAAGATAATGTGGGGGAGAATTGTTCAATGTAGTATAATTTTTTAATTTCAAAATTGGAATTTGAAAAAAGGAAAAAGGTTGGGGAGAATTGTACAATATAGTACAACTTGGAATTTCAAAACTGGGAAAGGACAAAGTTGTGGAGAAATAGTATAATATAGTACAATTTGAAATTATTTTTTGATGAGAATTGGGTAGAAGTTATGAGAGTTTTGGGGTTATTTAAAATATAACCACAATTGAAATTTAAAATTTAGTCATATTTATTTAATTTTGACCAAATTTAAAATCAATTGATGGATTTCATTGCAATTATGGCCAATTTGATTTCAATTATGGCCAAATCTAATAGATTGACTAAATTAAATTAAAATTCAATACGAATTAATACTTCTTTTAATCCCGAGCTTCTTGATTTAATAAAATCAAATGGATATTTATTCAAATAAATTATTCTAATAATAAATTATATTAAATTCACGATTTTAATCATTATATTTATTTTTAAAATAATCCTTAATTAAAATCTTATATTCCATAGAATAAATATTTAAGTAATCAGATTATATAATCTTGTATAACTGAACGCGAAAATATATAATCGCTACTTAAAATGACAAAATAGCGTACAAAAAATATTTTGACAAATTTTTATTCGGATGAAATAAATATTTTAATTTTATTAAAAATCGAAGAAACTCAGGATTAAATTTAGTCGTGGAGGGCAAAAATTAGGTGTCAACAACTGCCCTCTCCATTTGGGTAGGGTGGATGCAAGTAACCCTGGGCAAAGGGAGGTTGACGTTCCTAATTTTTGTCCGACCACAAATTCAAATCTAAAAGAGGTTGGCTTTTGCACGTGTTTCATAGAGTTATGGACGAACCTTAGTATCAGGTTTCCTATATATCTCAGATTACATGAGAATTCAGGCCACTTGTATTTCATAAAGCACTATTTTTAAAAAAATTACAAGCTATCTTGGTTTTTGAGTTTTAGATGAAAACGAAAAAACAAAAAATAAAGGGATTTGGGGAGAGTTTGGAATGCAGTTGAGTTTTCAAAATAGATCCCAGCCTACATATCTCCGAGACTTAGGAAATCATACTGCTTGTAGTTCGACTCGATCGGTAGAAAAGATAGTATTTTATTTCAGATGATTTTTGGCTCGGGATGAGTGATAAGTTGTTCGAGTTATGAAAAAAATGTTTGTAAACTCTTAACCATGAATGTGGAGATCTTTACATCCATAGGTAAGAATTTACCTTGACATAATTTCCAAAACTCTAGGTGTACTATCACTCGAATTTTAAAGAAAAAGAAGTTTACCCTCGGTATGAGCTTAGAAATATCTCAAAGGTGAAGCTGAAACCAGAATATCCCAAAATTACCACATGCCTTCTAACAGGGGTGTGGTTGGATGGTGGCGGAGATCATCCTTTAGCTCGCATCCAAAGAGTTTGACGTCCTTCTTTAGACTATGTACCGTTTTGCTGCTAAGAAAGAGTTCCACATTGTGCTGCGTCCTATCTGGAGTCGTCCGCACCTGTGGTTTTAATTTGAGAATTTCATCCTCTCGTATTCTCTCGACAATGTTTCAAACAAAAGCGTTAGTGCTAAACAAAATTCACGAAAGAGGTATGAAGTCTTTTACCTTATCTCCACGTGGGTTGTCGCCTGAAAAGCGAAGTCATCCTTTCGTATACCTATTTTAAAGGAAATAACTTGCGACAACAGACATAATAACCCTCTTGGTTGTTGCATACTTATCTCATTTGTTGGTTGAATATGTCTTCAAAGTGGGGTGACCCTTTTGGACACCGACGACACTTTATGCAAAATGATCCCTACAACCGTGTAATCTTATGCTGAGGCGTCAACCCTTTGGCCACCTATAATAATGGTTGTATGATAACCTCTCTTCTTATTGTCAATAATTCTTTGCATATGATCTCGGGTAAGTTTTGTGCATCTTTTGTATCGATACGACTTATAGATTTTCCTTGAATTGTCAATCTTTGGATAATCTCGCGCATTATTTGATGTTGGATACGAGGCGACTTACAGATATCCTTTGAATTGCTAGCTTCTAGGTGATCCTGCACATTATTCAACCTTGGATAAAAGATGGATTACAGGTATCTCTCAAATCGCTAGCTCTCAGGTGTTCCTGCACATCATCCGACCTTGGATACAATATGACTTATAGATATCTCTCAAATTTCTAGTCTTTGGGTAATCCTGCACATAATCGATCTTGGATATGACGCAACTTATAGAGAACCCTTGGACTTATTAATTTGATAATCTCACATATTCTCCGGTAATAATTTAGTTGCGACTTATGGATAACCTTCGGACTACCAATTTTTGGGTAACCTTTCACACTATCTGGTTAGGATGACGTTGTGACTTACGAATGAACTATGGGCTATTAACTCATAGGTAATCTTGTACGCTATCCTATTTCAAATAATATGACTTATAGATGACCCTCAAATTGTCAATTTCTAGGAAATCTCATATATCACTCATCTTCATATAGTGACTTAAAGGTGTCTCTTCAAATCGCGTGCTCGTGATGCATTCAGATGCTGATTCATAAAATGATGAGATATCAGCGATGCCAGCTTTTGTGTTTTGCGTGTTAATAGGTATTAACTATTGATGATATCCTCGATGCCAGCGTTTGTATCTCGCGTGTCAACAAATATTAGATGTTGATAATATCCTCGACGTCAGCATTAGTGTCTTACGTGTCAACAGATATTAGATGTTGATGATATCCTCAACGCCAGCATTTGTGTCTCGTGTGTCAACAGATATTTCCTGCTGATGATATCCTCGACGCTAGCGTTTATGTCTCGTGTGTCAACAAATATTGAATACTGATGATATCCTCGATGCTAGCGTTTGTGTCTCGCGTGTCAATAGATATGAAATGCTGATGATATCCTTGATGCCAGCATTTGTGTCTCGTGTGTCAATAGATATTAAATATTGATGATATCCTCGACGCCAGCGTTTGTGTCTCACGTGTCAACAGATATGAAATATTGATGATATCATCGACGTTAGCATTTGTGTCTCGTTCGTCAACAGATATTGAATGCCGATGATATCCTTGACGCCAGCGTTTGTGTCTCGCGAGTCAAAAGATATAAAATGTTAATAATATCCTCAATGCCAGCATTTGTGTCTCGCATGTCAACAAATATTGAATGTCGATGATATTCTCAACACCAACGTTTGTGTCTCGCGTGTCAATAGATATTAAATGATGATAATCCTTTGTGTAATGGCCATCTTGGCAATTATAATGATTTCACCTAAGTATGTTTGTCTGTTTTTTTTCTTTCCACATATACCAGATATAAATGAATGGGTAAAATCCCTTTTCAGGGTCACTCAAATACCATTGTTTTTGCTTTAATGAATTTTGAGGAAGAATTTCCACTCTTCTTCCTATTGAGTGATCCTTTTGATTGTTGTACTTACTTTGCCGACTCCTTTGAATGCACCTGCGCTTCAAAGTAAATATTTAATAGACACAAAATCTCTTATGCTAGCGACTGTTTTTATATAAAGAATTCTAAATACAAAATTCATAAAGAAGATAAGATGTCTTTGTTTGTCCTTCTTAGACAATTTAAAAGGACCTCGATAAATGGGTATTAAACCCGTCTTTGGGGCTACCCAAAAATACCATTCTTGGCCATTATGTGCTTTGGTGTGTCTCGCAACCCATTTGGAGATTTTTTTGAAAAAGATTTTTATATTTGTATATTAATCCCTGCATCCACAAAAAAATGATTAGTTTTTTTTTTTAATCAAACTACTCCGTGTTTACCTTCTTCATTCTTTGTTTGCTCCTCGCCATCTTTTGGGTGCTCCGTTATGTTGGGACCTCCACCCTGACTCTTCATTTTAATAGATGTCTAGGCAATTACTAAATAAAAGATTTGTATTGATTTTTGAAAATAGTTTTATTTTTAGAAACTAGTTTCAAAACTTCTGTAAAAGATTTTGAAAATCTCTGCCAATCATGTCATGTACCATCTCAACCAACATCTTTCTCTTAGTTCTGACTATATCCAACGTTTGATAGAGAAATTCTAGGGATTCATCGTCGTCGCTGAGGGTTCTATCAAAAGTTCTATCATAGCCGAAGGTTTAGTTCACCTAGACTTAGTCGCAACTACTGACTTCTCAAGCTTGACTTTGACCTTTGGTGCCAGAGAATTTGAAATATATTCCAATGTTTAGTGGAAATTTTGAGGCCTCCCTCAAAATTTCTGCCCCAGTTTAATGTTGTTTGAGATGATCTCAGCTCGAGAGGATCCAAAGTCTTTGTTGACCTTCGTTCTCTCTGTTGGATGATGATCTTCCTCTTGTGAATTTTTGAGATTCCTTCTCAAAAATTCTTCCCCAGTTTTCATTTCCTGGGGTTACATAACCGAGCCATTGAGGTGCCTACGTATCCCGTTGAAGCAGGAATCAGGTAAAATGTAGTTCAGGACTACGCTAGGGGGAAATAGAAAAAACTATTGGGTTTATCGAAGCCGACATAGGCTGCCTACGTATCCCTTTTTGGGAATTCAGGTCATCACGTAGTTCATACATAAAGAAAAGGATAAATTCTTCTAAGGGGTTGAACGAAGATGACATAGGCCACCTACGTAACCCTTCCTTGATAATTCAGGTCAAACATAGATCGTACATGAAAGGAAAGGATAAATTTTTCTAAAGGGTTGATCGAAGCCGACATAGGCCGCATACGTATCCCTTTCTTGGGAATTCAGGTCAAATGTAGTTCGTACATAAACTCATAATGGCCCGAAAATACTCTTATCCATCTTACTAGGATAGAAATAAGCACTTCTATGGATGACATGATGTTTGCATTGCGTTTGTCTTGATAGAACAAAGGATCAAATATCCAATTCCCTTAGTCATCATCTTCCTAGTTAACCACCTCGGTTTCCTCTAGATTAGGCTTCTTTGATTCTCGAACTCTTTGACTCTTCTGTTGACTATTCTATGGCTACCACTATCTTGCTTCTTGACATGACATGACAACGGCGGGTTTTAAGTTATTATTATATGACGGGCGATGAGTCATGAGTGGAGTGGAGGTCCAATTCAACAATGTTTCCTCCAATTAATCTTCCATGATCCCGATTGTCTTGGAAAATTCTTCCCTCACATTTTCCTTATTCCATCCTCGAGACCATTTCTTACGGGTTTGAAAAATTATTGGTAGAGTCCAGTTTCACTACTAGTCATTTTTCTTTTCCTGTAACAAAGCTATAGTCAAGAAGGGGGTCTCTTATTCATTTTGATCTGTTGAAGTAGGACCATTTTGTGCCAACACAGAGAAGTTTCTATTACCTGCAAAGTAAAAACAACTCAAAGGATGACGTGTTAGATTCCGTTAGTAATAAGCAAAGCAAGATGATAAGGTAGAAAGTAAACACATAGAGTTGTTTCTCATCTCATGCGAATTGATCCATGAAGTAATGATGATTCGAGAATTTCAATGAACAGGATTTTTCTCAATGATATGGATGGGTGGAATTCATCAGGAAGGCTCAACTTTTCTTCTTTTTGATCTTATCTCTTCTTTCAAGAAAACGGAGGACGATAGAGTTTTGAAGATAGAGGTCGGGCCGAAAGGTTGCCTACGTATCCCACGAAGGAGAAATCAGGCCCTACATAGTTTGAAACTATAGTGACTTTTTTTGGATTCTAAATTCAACTTTCCTAAAATGGTAGCGAGCATTTTGAAAGTTTTAAGAATGCCTGCGGACTTTTCTGAGAGACTTGGGAGACTTAGAGCATGTTTGATTGGACTTTTGTATAGTGGGATATATTTCTGCCTAGAGATGCTCTGTATAAAATGGGATTGGATCAATTCTCTTTTGATTCAAATCAACATAACACGTATAAGAACATAAACAATTATATCACACAAGCATATGGTAATAAACATGCATCCTAATTGGGTGACCCTTTTGAGCCAAGGGTTGGCCTAACACATTTGAAGGAAGTATATGCTTTTTAAAATCAATCCATTATCCCCAAAAAGCCTTCATAGGTGTACATAAATGGCAAAAATGCCTACAAAATTTGCACAAAAGGGATACAATCTTTAGGAAAAGGAAAAATAACATGAGATAAAGAACAATGTCCCGCGCAGGGGATAGAAACTAGCTCTTGAATGCTCTTCTATCGGCCTTCACCCTCTTGGTTTTGTCCATTTTTTTCATTGGCGACATCCGTTGATGATCTAGTGATTTCCATATAACTGTGCTCTAGATGCAACCGTCCAAATCGATCAATTTCTTGCTTGGCTTGCTTCAATTCCTTCTTCAATTGGTGTATGATTGAGGTGTCCTTACACGGAAGTAAGTAAAGCAAACCTTCTCCCGACCCTTAGAGGATAATGGATTGAATTAAACAAATATATATTTTTTCAACACATAAATATGATTTGTCTGTAATTGACTCGGGGTCAATAGACGCAGGGCTAGTTTTCTAATGGGCCCAATACCTTCTTCGCGTATTGAGTCGTCCTAGGATTATGCCTAAAAAAGATTTTGATTTAGCACTATCCTAGGTGTTTAGAGTGGGTATGAACCAGGTTCCCAAGCAGACGACTTGGGTTTGAAAAAACGAACAGCCATCAGATGACTCACGTGCTAATAAACCGTCGTATTTTCAACACTTTATTTTGAGTTGAACAACAGGGGTCGGGACATCCACGAAACACCAAACAATTAATATTTCAAATGGGAAGTATGATATGAAATGCAATAGTTTAATTTCGCTGAGTTTAAAAATATAAGCACATAAACACTATAATAGTTAGTCAAAAAGGCAATTTCAAACATTTGGTCAGAACCTAGTTAAAATCTCCAGCAAACCCGCCATTTCTGTTTTGCAAAAATTTTGACTTCTATAGTCGCCACTTAATTTATTTGAAAAGAAATTAAGAATTTTTTTTGAAATAAAGTCCTAAGTCTCAAAACAGAAAAAGACTTAGGTTTTTAAGAAAATCCCAGGTAAGAGGTTCTTATTAACATTTTAGGAATATTTTTAAGGCACCTAAAATGTCCGCTAACTTGCGGTTATCCGAACTATTTGAAAATCACCATTGACTAACTTTGAAAAAGAGAAGTTGGATTTTGAAAAGAAAGTGATTTAGGAAAAATAACTTGTATAAAATCAATTTTGACGACTTAGCAGGAAATTTAACCAAGTCTAAGAAAATAAATAGCAAATAAGTATAGAAAGAGGGTAGGGGAAATTACGAGATTTTGGCTTTAAAGCCCAAATCAATAAATCTGTTCTAATCTAATTTGGGCTTTCGGCCTATCATCACCTGTCTTAATCTAAATATTGGGATTTCGGCCCACAACTTGTCCTAAGCTAGTTTTTGGACCTTTGAGGCCCAAAATCCGCCTCACTTGTATTAAAATACAACTTTGGCTTCGAGACCCAAATAAATAAATAAATAAATAAAATGAAGATAATAATAAAAATTGAGACTTTCCAAGTCTCTTAGTGACCTCATCAATGGGTTTTGATGACCCATTTTCCTTCTTCGTATATCTTCTAGCACCCGCACTCCATGTAGTAGACCTTGGGTTTAAAATTCGAACTTGACTCGAAGAGGTAAGACTCATTGGTCTATTACAAAATGCAAGAGGAGAGGAGTCCATTTGAAATCGAGATATGTTTTGCATGCAAAGAAAAGATAAGGAAATTAATATACGTTTAAGGCATAATAGTTACATATTTCAAAGCAAAAGAAAATATCAAGAATCAATTTTTGAATTACAATGATATGCACACTTGCACACGTATATCAAGAGTGAGAGTCAATAGATAAAATGCAAAGCAAAGACATCCACTTGCATGCCTCATGATTTATGTTCATATTAAGAATGAATAAAGGTAAAAAGGAAGAGCATATTCAATGAATTAATACGAGAAACAAACAACGTAAGCTTGTAAAAGTAAAGGAATGAGGCAACAAGAAAAATACTCAAGACTTCTAAAATTGAACAAACATATACACTAATCCATATAACAAAAGAAAATAAAGGTTAGCTTTTCAAGAATAGAATCTTTAAATTTCAATTAAGGCGACATTAACGAAAATTCATACATCTAAATTACAACCAACATTTTTTGGAAAGACGTGTAACAGCCTATGGTTTATCTTTCTAAGATATCATTGATTCTCTTTTAATATTATGAATGAAGGAGAGACACGAATCAAGTCTTCACACTCACAAAGAGAACATATAACAATCTAAAGCTTTCGGTAGACTTCTTTCATTTCCGAATTCGCTTGCGACAAGTCCTAGCATTAGTATGAGTTCGTTGACCGCGTAAAACTTTAGCATTTCTAAAAGTGAAATATCATTTCACAATCATACTATGCATGACTCGAAAATGTCTAAATAATTTTATTTAGCCATAAAAATCCAAACTTTCTCATCATTTTGACGAATTAAAAAACATGCGAAAAAAGAGAGGAATAAACATTGTGGATGGAAAATAAATCTAGCACTTCATCTCTTATATGAGGATTTTGGAAATCCCTGAAAATAATTAACAAACAAATGACAAATTCGTGATTTAATCAATTACTATTTTTATTAAGGCGAAACAAATAATAGTAACTATTTTTCACACATAAAAAAACAACTTTTCATGCTAAAAACAAATATATCCGCCAACAATGAATTTAAACATGACATGAGTATATCTTTTGAGCAAAGATCAAAACTTTATACTAAATAATCAAAGAATAAAGCTAAAAGGCAAAACAATCGATATTAACTATTCTTTTCAATATAAAGGAAACAACTTTACATGCTAAAACAAACATATCCACCAACAATGAGTTTATACAAGACATGAGTACATCTTTTAAGCAAAGATTGAAACGTTATCTATAATAATCAAAGAATAAAGTAAAAAAGGAGAAACAATCAATATTAACTATTCTTTTCAACATAAAAGAAATAATTTTACATGCTAAAAATAAATATATCCGCCAACAATGAATTTAAACAAAACATAAGTACATCTTTTAAGGAAAGATTGAAACTTTATCTATAATAATCAAAGAATAAAGTCAAAAAGGAGAAACAATCAATATTAACTATTCTTTTCATCATAAAGGAAACAACTTTACATGCTAAAAATAAATATATCCGCCAACAACGAATTTAAACAAAGCATAAATACACCTTTTAAGCAAAGATTGAAACTTTATCTATAATAATTAAAGAATAAATTTCAAAGGGCATGTACAACTATTGCTAGCTCATTTTTATACCATGGATATGAAACTAACCACAATATTGATACCACAACGTCCTATGGCCTTCAAGGCCATCTACAACAAATAATCCCAGCAAACAAAATTATAACTACGAACTATGAAGAATATAAAGATGAAGAAGAAAATGATAATAAAACTGGAAAAAAAAAGAAGGAAAAGGTGTGTTTACCTTTTTTGGGGCAGCAAAACGGGACTACAAGCTTTTTTCGGAGTTTTGATTACCATCGAAAAGCGTTCAACTCGAGAACTTCAATTAGCCCACGAATTAAAAGGAAAAGTTTTTATTAAAATAAAAAACTCTTCTTTGCTCAAAGCTTTTTTTTTTCTTGAGACTTTTTTTTTCTTAAAAAAATTTCTAC
The DNA here is from genome assembly GCA_030864215.1 of Capsicum pubescens. Lineage (NCBI taxonomy): Eukaryota > Viridiplantae > Streptophyta > Magnoliopsida > Solanales > Solanaceae > Capsicum > Capsicum pubescens. The sequence goes on from CM061543.1 coordinate 86,669,339, forward strand.
TATTTGCTCAAAAAGCTTTTCAATTCTTTGAGGCTTTGAGACTTGGTTTTCCTACCAAAATAGTGGTAGTAGTTATAGAAACGGATAGGGATCCAATTCTATTAATCTAGCAATGTGGAAAAAAAAATTTAGCGGTGTTTTTGAAATTAAAAATTGAAGATAAGGTGAGGTGAAAGATAATGTGGGGGAAATTGTACAATGTAGTACAATTTTTGAATTTCAAAATTGGAATTTTTTTAAAAAAAAGGTTGGGGGGAATTGTACAATATAGTACAATTTTTAAATTTCAAAACTGGGAAAGGACAAAGTTGTGGGGAAATAGTATAATGTAGTACAATTTGAAATTCGATACGAATTAATACTTCTTTTAATCCCGAACTTCTTGATTTAATAAAATCAAATGCATATTTATCCTAATAAATTATTTTGATAATAAATTCTATTAAAAACAAGATTTTAATCATTATATTTATTTTCAAAATAATCCTTAATTAAAATCCAATAGTCCATAGAATAAATATTTAAGTAATTAAATTATATACTCTCATATAACTGAACACGATAATATATAATCGCTACTTAAAATGAAAAAATCACGTACAAAAAATATTTTAATTTTTTTTATTCGGATGAAATAAATATTTCAATTTTATTAAAAATCGAAGAAACTCAGGATTAAATTTAGTCGTGGAGGGCAAAAATTAAGTGTCAACACCTACACTTAAACATTTTCAAGTCACTAATTCACTTCACAGGTGACCAAACTTAACTAAATTCAAAACACTAGTTCATATTTCAAGTACCTACATTAAACATATTCAAGTCACTAATTCACTTCTCAAGTGACCACACTTTACTAAATTCAAAACACAAGTTCACCCTTCAAGTAACTACACTTAAACATTTTGAAGTCAGTAATTCACTTCTCAAGTGACCACACTTTATTAAATTCAAAACACAAGTTCACATTTCAAGTACCTACACTTAAACATTTTCAAGTCACTATACTTAATCATTTTCAAGTAACTATACTTTATTATTTTCAAGTTATTAGTACACATTTTAAGTGACTACACTTAATCATTTTCAAGTCACAAGTTTACAATTTCAAGTAACTACACTTAACCATTTTCAAGTCACAAGTTCGCAATTTCAAATAACTACACTTAATCATTTTCAAGTCACTACACTTAATAAATTTCAAATAGCTAATTAATTAATATTTCAAGTCACTATACTTAAACCATTTTCAAGTAACTACACTTAACCATTTTCAACTCACTAGCACACATTTCATGTCACTACACTTAACCATTTTCAAATAACTAATTCACATTGCAAGTCACTACACTTAATCATTTTCAAGTCACTAGTACACATTTCAAATTACTAGACTTAACCATTTTTAAATAATTAATTCACATTTCAAGTAACTATACTTAACCATTTTCAAGTAACTACTTCACATTTCAAATAACTATACTTAACTATTTTCAAGTCACTACACTTAATCATTCATTTCAAGTCACTATACTTAACCACATTCAAGTAACTAATTCACATTTCAAGTAACTACACTTAACCATTTTCAAGTCACTAGAACAAATTTCAAGTCACTATACTTAACCATTTTCAAGTAACTACACTTAACTATTTTCAAGTCACTAGTACACATTTTAAGTCACTGCACTTAATTATTTTAAAGTCACTAGTATACATTTCAAGTCACTACACTTAATTATTTTTAAGTCACCAGTATACATTTCAAGACACTACACATTTCAAGTAACTATACTTTATTATTTTTAAGCTATTAGTACACATTTTAATTGACTACACTTAACCATTTTCAAGTCACAAGTTCACAATTTCAAATAACTATACTTAATCATTTTCAAGTCACAAGTTCGCAATTTCAAGTAACTACACTTAATCATTTTCAAGTCACTAGTACACATTTCAAGTCACTACACTCAAACCATTTTCAAGTAGCTAATTGACATTTCAAGTCACTATACTTAAACATTTTCAAGTCACTACACTTAACCATTTTCAACTCACTAGTACACATTTCAAGTTACTACACTTGATCATTTTCAAGTAACTAATTCACACTTCAATTCGCTACACTTAACCATTTTCAAGTCACTAGTACACATTTCCAATCACTACACAATCATTTTCAAATAACTAACTCACATTTCAAGTCATTATACTTAACCCTTTTTAAGTTCACCTTTCATGTAACTACACTAAACCATTTTCAAGTCACTAATCCACTTCTCAAGTGACGACACTTGATCATTTTGAAGTCACTAGTACATATTTCAAAACACTAAACTTGATCATTATATATAGTTTTAATATAAGATCACAAGATTTCAAGATGTTCTTCACTCTGTTAAACTCCATTCCAAGTTAAACCAGACAAACAAATTGAAACAGAGTACTTAATATAACTTGACAGTAATGAACAATAATACACTTCATAGTCCTATCACTCAACCACATTACTAACTTAAATACAAATTAACTTGGGCTATGTTTGCACTAAATCACCAATCTAAAATCTACTTTACTATAAATTTACAATATATATGTATACATGCAAATGCTAATACGAATACGATAATAGATCTAGTGTGGAATAGATAATGTTCGAAAGAACAACAAAAGCATCAAATCAATCACCAAAAAGTTGAGATTCAACAAAAAAAGATTACCATGAGACGGTCGGAGAGGACAGAAGGAGTGATGAGTTTGTACTTAAGACCTTCAGCCAATAGCTTATCATATGTACCCTTGTCGAACAATACCATGTTGTTCAGATTTTCCTTTTGTTTCCCCTTACTCCACTTCTGCATTCATTTATAAATAATAAATCTTTAAAATTCTCATCGGGTAATTAAAATTGCATTTATAATGAGAGAAACAATTAGATAGACCTTCTTCTTCTGCTTTCCACCACCAGATTTTGCTAGCTTAGAAGATGGCTTCGGTGAGGAAGGTTGTTTCGCTGGTGGCAGGAGAAGAATAGCGGCTGGTCGACTTCGCTAGCTAGTGGTCTACCAGAAAAAGTGTGCGGGCCCATCATTTTCTCTGTTTGGACGGTGGACAGAGAGAGAAGAGTGGTATAGTAGTTGTTGTCCACCGGTGGTGGTGTGAAGCTTGTAGTTCTGTGGAATGAGATGTTGTTGTTCTTTGTTGAGAATGAGAGATTAGGGTCTCTTTGGTGTATAAAAGGAAAGTAAGGATAAGCGGATCTCAGTCGTTGGATCATTTTTTATCAACGGATGAGATTAAAATTATTTAAAAAGTGGCCAAAATTTAAATAAATCAGGAAAATTATTTTAAGTTAGGCTGCTATTTAATAAATATAATAAGGCATCGCTATTAAAAATAATCAGCGCATGTAGAATTAAGATTACGTAAAAAATTATTTTACAAAATTGTCGTTAATAATTCAAAATAAATTAGTTACAAAATTTAAAAATAATAATTATTATAATAATAATGAAAACTAGACAATGTATTTATAAATTGTGAGTGTGCATATTTACGAAAGATGATTTAATTAAGAAAATTATGTAAAATATTATATTTGAATTACTAAATTGTAAAAACTGATTATTCCCTAGGCAAAATCCCCATGTAATTTACAGTTTTCTAGTAGTGATATTTTTTCAATAGTATAATATCAACATATTATTCAAAATATTTTATATATAGATTCAGTTATCTAGATTTTCATTACTGCATACGTCACTACACGAGATATACATATATATACATATATTCAATTGGGTATCATCTTCCAAATACGTACTATGTACATCACATACATGATTTTATTACCCCATAATAATATACAACGTATTTCACATATACTCATATGAATTATCAATTAGTTTATCTTATGTTATTATACCTTCACTACATAATATATATACCTATTCATACATCAACAACAACAACAAACCCAGTGTGTTCCCACAAAGTGGGTTCTGGGGAGGGTAAGATGTACGCAGACCATACCGCTACCTCGAAGAAGTAGAGAGGTTGTTTCCGATAGACCCCCGGATCATGATAACGCATAGTAAATGAGGAGTTGGATGCCATAACAGAAATAAGCAATAGAAAATAATAAAAATAAAAATCAGCAAAATACGAAAAATACTAGAAATAAAGGCAACACTAAAAGAGAAAATAGGAACTAGGAAAAAAGGAATAGGACACCACCCTAGTAGCAACATATACTCACATACCAAAGATACATATGCATATAGTCCTAGGATTACTAACCTGGTTACACACACTCACACTAGCCTTTTACCCTTATCCACGACCTCCACACCTTTTTATCTAAGGTCATGTCCTCAGAAAGCTGAAGCTGCTCCATGTCATGTCTAATCACCTCCCTCCAGTATTTCTTTAGCCTACCTCTACTCCTCTTGAAGCCATCCAAAGATAGACTCTCAAACCTATGAACTGGGGCATCTACACCCTTTCTCATCACATGCCCAAATCATCTCAGCCTTCCTTCCCGCATCTTGTCCTCCACCAAAGCCACCCCCACCTTTTCCCGGATAATCTCATTCCTAACTCTGTCCGCTCTAGTAAGACCACACATCCAACACAACATTCTCATTTCCGCCACCTTTAATTTTTGGATGTGGGAGTGCTTGATCGGCCAACACTCTGCTCCATACAACATGGTCGGATGGACTACCGCTCTATAGAATTTGCCTTTAAGCTTAAGGGGCACCTTCTTATCACACAACACTCCCGAGGCGAGCCTCTACTTCATCCAAACTACTCTAATACATTTAGAAACATCCTCATCAATCTCACCATTCTTCTGAATCACATACCCAAGATACTTAAAACTATCCCTCTTACAAATATCTTGGGAGTCCAACTTCACCACCACTTTGTCCTCATGCCTCAAGTCACTAAACTTGAATTCCATATACTTCATCTTGGACTTACTCAACCTGAACCCCTTAGACTTAAGGGTTTGCCTCCAAACCTCCAATTTGTTATTTACACCCTCTTGTGTCTCATCAATTAGCACTACGTCCTATGTAAATAACATACACCAAGGAACCTCACCTTGAATACTTTGCATCAATACATCCATCACTAACGCAAAAAGAAATAGACTAAGAGTCGATCCCTGATGCAACCCAGTCTCGATCAGAAAATGCTCTGAGTCTCCTCCCGCCGTCCTCACCCGTGTCTTCCCCTAATTGTACATGTCCCTATTATCTCTGATGTACACTACTGGACCCCTCTCACCTCCAAGCATCTGCAAAGAACCTCTTTCGGGACTTTATCATATGCCTTTTCCAGGTCAATGAACACCATGTGTAAGTACCTCTTCCTTTCTCTATACTGATCCACCAATCTCCTCACCAGGTGGATTGCCTCTGTCGTCGAGCGACCAAGCATAAATCAAAACTGATTCTCTGAAACGGACATGACCCTCCTCAATCTCTTATCCACCACTCTCTCTCAAATATTCATAGTGTGACTCAATATCTTAATGCCTCTATAGTTGTTGCAACTCTGAATGTTATCCTTATTTTTATATAACAGAATCATCGTACTCCATCTCCACGCCTCAGGAATTCTCACAGTCTTGAATATGTCGTTAAACAGATCAGTCAACCACCTTAAACCTGCCTCACCTGCATACTTCCAAAAATCTACAGGGATCTCATCGAGCCCCGTTGGCCTACCTCTCCGCATCCTACGAATCACCTCTCTGACCTCCTCAACCTTAAAATGCCTAGTAAGTAAAATCACGGCTCTCCTCCTAGTGCTCCAGCTCTCCTAACGCAATGCCTCTGTCCCCCTCATCATTTAAAAGTCTATGGAAGTATTCCCGTCATCTCCTCTTGATGTGAACTTCCTCCACCAAATCACTACCATCCTCCCCCTTAATGCGCTTCACCTGGTCGAGGTCACGACTCTTACGCCCCCTATCCTTAGCAAGACTATACAACCTCTTATCCCCTCATTTCTCTTCTAACCCCGCATACAAGCTCTCGAACGCTGCTGACTTAGTAGTCGTAACTGCTAACTTAGCCTCCTTCCTTGATACTTTATAGACCTCCATATTCACTCGCTTCTCCTCTTCATATTTACCCTCAATCAAATTAACATATGCCCCCTTCTTTACCTTCACTTTCTTCCTTACTTTTTTATTCCACCACCATTCCCCCTTATGATGACCTGCCCGACCCCTCGAAACACCTAACACTTCTCTAGCATTCTCCGTGATGCAGCAGGCCACCCTATCCCACATAACATCTACGTCCCCCTGCACTCCCTCACCCCCATTTCCTCCACTTTTTCACCTATTTCCAGAGAACTAACTAAAGTCAAGCCACCCCACTTTATTCTACGTCGACCTTCCCCAACTCTTCTCTTTTTGCTCTTCTTGATAAACAAGTCCATCACTAGAAGCCTGTGCAGGGTCGAAAGATGCTCACTCAGAAATACTATATATACCTACACATACACACATATAAACTATCGACTTACAGGTTCTAAATACGGACTATATACATCACATACATACACGAGTATATTACCCCATAATATAATGCGACGTATTTCATACACATACTTTGATGACGTTATCGTTTAATTTGATTAGATTACATTAATATAACTTCAACGTACAATATATTATTACTTCGATCGTTTCAAATCAAGATATTTAATATGTTTGGATTGATTCTACTAGTTTTTTACTACATCATTCATCGATCTCTATATTATATATATATATATATATAAACTCTTGAATACGTACTATATACATCACATCCACAAGTATATTAACTCATAATACAACACATTCATTATATTCTTATTAATTATCGGTTATATATGTACGTTACATTATTATAACTCTAATAACTTAATATTATTACTTAAACTATATGATACATACATATTCATTATACAAAGATTATGTTTAACGTAATTTAAAGTATATATGAAAAAATATATATATTGAAACATAAGTAAAAGATACAGATTATGTTTAACGTAATTTAGTTATTTAATATATTCCTTAGTATAATTTTTTAACAAAATTAAGGTTTAATTGATTTTATTACATTTTAATAAAAAGCGACCTCAAGTGGTCTCATTTTTACAATATTTTCCTTCTTCTATTTTCTTATTAGAAGAGTGACCACTTGTGGTCGCTTTTAAATAAATATTTTAGTTTAATTTTTAAAGAAAACCGACCACAAGTGGTCTCAATTTTATTTTTATTTTTTTAATCATAAAGCGACCATAAGTGGTCGATTTCTTAAATATTTTTTTAAAATTTTTTATTAAAATCCAAAAGCGACCACGTGTGGTTGCTTTCTAAAAAAATTTTTAGTATAATTTTTTAAAATAAAAGCGACCACAAGTGGTCGGTTTTCTTAAATAATTTTTTTCCTTTTTCAAATCCAAAAGAGACCACAAGTGGTTGCATTTTTAAAAAATATTTTTGATTTATTTTTTTAAATAAATCCAAAAATGACCACTTATGGTCATTGTTTTTGTACAATTTTTTTTATTTTCTTATCAAAAACTGACCCCAAGTGGTCGTTTTTTGTATAATATTTTAATTTTTTAAAATTATAAGCGACCACTTATGTTCGCTTTTTGAAAAAAAAAAATTTAAAATTTTTTTAAATTGTGGTCACTTTTAGTTTGCAAAAAATATAATAATTAATATAAAAAAAAATTAAATGAATATTTGGTAATTTTAAAATATAAAATCGATCAAATGTGGTCGCTTTTATATTTTTATTTTTTTAAAGTAAAATAATTAAAAGAGCGAAACAATTTTTTTTAGTAGTGTGTGTCTTTGTGTGTATGTATATTTACACAATACTTAATTACATACATCGGCAAAATTAAAAACATAAATATTTTTGTTAAAAATAGAGCCTGGAGAAACTTCATTTTCATTGTCAAATATTTTTTATAAAGGAAAAAGAGGAAAAACATTTTTTAAAGAAATTTTTACTTTTGTATTTCTACATATCTAGTATTCCATGATCTGATGATCACTTTTAACCACGACCTAGAGATCCTACTCCGGACCCTTAACCTTAGCTCAGGACCAAACTACCTGAATTTCAATACAACCCAAAGTCTAACTCTGATCCTGACTCAAAGCTTGACTCAATCTTGACACCAAACCGGGATCAAGGTGGGGTCCCTGGTCCCGCCTTGAAGTCAGTTCTTTAATCTCGCTTTCATATCATGGTCTAGGTTAGTTTTTGTGACACCCTGAAAATTCAAGACTAGACTAGAGCCATGATTCAAGTGCATGTAGAAATAAAACTTCATGTTTTGATTGTATGAAAAGTGATTTGGACATGTATTAAGGCCACAAATAACCCCTAGCTCATAGTAAAGTCAAAACCTCCCTTACTGATTGAATTCTTGTGAAGTATCCTGCTACATTCAAAATCAAATGAGCACAATTCTTAGATTCTAAAGTAGTTTTGAGCTCAAGACCCAACAAATGATAGATATTTGAATTATAATTTCAACGCATCTAGTTTTACCTTAATGTAATATTGGAGCAAAAAGTTATGCCCAAATTATCAAAGGGTGTCTGTCTACCAAAGTATGACGGCTCAGGTGATGAACTATTATACCGCTACAGCCCATCAGGCTCAAGAAGTAAGACCAAAATTTGATTGTAACGGTTCTAGTGACGGTTGGTTAAGAAAGTGACGGTCCATCACCTGAACCGTCAGTTGGAACTGTTCTACACTGTTATGACATGTTTAAAGGGATTGTTTGGTCTTTTCTCACTCTTTTAACACCAAAACTACATCGTTTAAACTATTCTAAGACTGAAATATACGTCTAACGTTCACCAAATTCTTCATTAACTCAAAATTCAATCAACACATAGAGAGAAAACAGAGAAAGGGGTGGTTTTCTTCTCCCAAGGCAAAAATCTTTAGCTTCAGGCTCTACATCCAAAGGTATCATCAAGATTTTCAACATCAGGTATGTGGGATTTCATCAATGGATTTTTTTCACCCATTGAGTCCCAAATTTAACTCATTCCCAAAGTTTAATTTACTGTTCAAGCTTAGGGTTTTCATGTAAAGTGTAAATTCCTTTAGTTTTCAATTTCTTGCTTTGACTAAATCTTGAATACATGTTTTCACATAAATTCGAGCATTTTTCCATACTCATGACTATGAAATCTCATTATATTGATAAACTCTTAACTTTGGGCTTGAGTTATGAAATTTCTTATTACGTTCAGATTGTAGTATTGCCATGATTAGCTGCATTATTCAAAGATGGTAGGTTATGAACATCCGATGATGACCTAGGATTTCATGCATCCATTTATGAGTGCTAGATCCTATAGCTTATATGTTATTAAATACTTTCATATTATGCATTTATTTTTAGTTTTCAAAATATTACTATTTGAAAGTATTTTTTATTTTTAGTGTCATTCAGTTGGGAGTAGTACTTAGCACCGAGTAGACGCATGGATGAAGGATCACCCATTAGTTAGGTTGGGACCTTTAGTAGAAGTCCCTAAGTCCCAAAACTACGGCTCTACTGTAGGTTTTAAAGGTTCACTCGTCAGACCAAACTTGACACCTTAGTCCTTTCGAACATCAATTTAGTGGATCCACGTCAGTCAGTGTTCATACCCTTGGCAAGGTACTGAATACCCATCCAACTAGGGTTACAAGTTGGACGCCGATTAGTTTAGATTGGAGTATGTCAGTTAATGGTGGTCCATAGTTCATTATTCAAATTCATATACATGCATGATCTTGTATTCAGTTGATTATCTTAATAAAAAATAGTCTCAGTTTTAACATCCAGTATTTGATTTTTCTTTTATAATGATTATGTCATTTCAGTTTGGTTTTTGCTTAGTATCTTATTATTTTCTTTATTATTCTTAATGTTTTGCCATGGCATGGGTTATCTTGGGGTCACTTGTGACTCTGAGCATCGTGTTACGACTAGGGGGTAGTCTCGGATTATGAAAGACTTGGTATCAGAGCATCAGGTTTAAAGTGTAGGGTTTTTAAAAGTCGTGTTAAGTAGAGTCTTGTCATAGGTGTGAAGCGCACCATACTTATGAGTGTGAGGCTACGAAATATCTGACAAAAAGTTTCACTTCTTTTATATTCATATCTTGTGATAGAGTGTGAACTCTATTAAAACCTTTTTTTAACTTGTTCTCTACACATTTAAAAAACATATCTCCCAAGAAAACTAACAAAAAGAAGAATGGGAATCAGTAAGCACTACCACCAGCTCTAGCACACCCTCTGAATGAACAAGTCTTCGATATTGAGTTTAGGGTTGCTTTCACAATAATAGTCCAGTCCATGAATTCCCAAAATAACTATCCGACTTTTGCACTAGTTAACCCAACAGTGAATACGACAGCAGCTAGAGTCTGGGACTTCACTTGGATAAATTCTCCAATATTCTTTGGGTCTAAGTCTGAATAGGATCCACAAGAGTTCTTCGATAGTATTCAGGTAGTTACTGAAATCATGGGTGTCACTCTAACTGAAAGTGCTGATTTGGATGCTTATCAGTTGCAAGGAGTGGCTCATACCTAGTTCAAGAAATGAAGGAATGGTAGAGGTGCAAATGCAGGATCGAAAGAGTGGGATGTATTTGTTACTATATTTCTGGACAGGTTCTTCCCACTTGAGTTAAAGGAAGCCAAGGTGCAAGAATTCATAAATTTGAAGTAAGGAAACATAAGTGTGAAAGAGTATTCTATTAAGTATACTCAGTTAGAAAAATATACTTCGGCTATGGTTGCTAACTCTAGGGACCGAATAAGCGAATTTATGTCAAATGTTTCTAAGGATGTGGTTAGAGAGTTTACAATTGCTACGTTGGTTAAGGAGATGGACATCTCTAGATTGATAGTTCATACTTAATAGATTAAAGAAGAGAAAATTACATATAAGAAAAGGGAGAGTAAGAAGGCCAGAACAAATAGCTTTAATTTTTATCAGCAGAGGTGATATATTGGGAATCATTCTTAGTTTTGCCAAAAATCTTTAGCTCCAGTTCCATCTTCTTCTAGTGCTCTAGTGTCCAAGTTCAGGCAGGATAATCGATATAGAGAGTTAGGCTCTATGTCCCATGGTAGTATGTATAGTATTCATACTTACCCAATTTTCTAAAAATATGGTAAGAACCACAAAGATGAGTGTAATGTGGGTAGTGATTGTTGTTTTAGGTGTAGAAAATTAGGCCACAGATTGAGAAATATCCAATAGCTTCACAAAGAGGTAGGGATGCTTGTCATCATAGTCAATCTACTCTTCAGTAGCTCCAGCAGGTCGCCCAACTCATTAAGGTGCCTTATCTAGCGTAGCTGGCAGGCAACGTCAAAATAGGTTTTATGCCCTCCAAACTCAACAGGATCAGGAGGGTTCTCTTAATGTGGTCATGGGTACATTGTAAGTTTTTCATATTTATGTTTATGTATTATTAGATCTTGGAGCCACACTTTCTTTCGTAACTCCCTATATAGCAGTAGACTTCAGTATTAGCCCCAAAATCCTCTCAGAACCATTCTTAATCTCTATTCCTGTTGATAATTTAGTTATAGCCAGATGGGTATACAAAAATTATCCAATCAAAGTATCCCAAAAAGTTACCTCACTCAATCTTGTAGAGTTAGACATAACAGATTTTGATGTTATTCTTAGCATGGATTGGGTGTACTCTTACTATGCCTCGGTTGATTGTAGAAATGAAGTAGCACAGTTTCAATTCCTAAATAAGCCATCATAAAGTGGAAGGATAGTACCTTAGTGCCTATAGGTCAGTTTATCTCTTACCTTAAGGCAAGAAAAATAATTCCAAAGGGTGTATATATCATCTTGTTCGAATCAAGGATTCAAAGTCTGAGATCCCAACTTTTGAGTTAGTACATGAATCTCTAAAAATGTTACCTGAAGATATGCCCGAAGTTCTTTTTGAGAGTGAAATTAAATTTGGAATAGATCTTCTTCTAGATACTCAGCTTATTTCAATTCCTCCCTATATAATGGATCCAGTCAAGATTAAGGAATTAAAGGACCAGTTAAAACATCTCCTAGACAAGGGTTTTATCAGGCCCAACATCTCGTCATAAGGTTCTCTAGTTCTTTTGATGCGTAAGAAAGACAGTTTTCTCAAAATGTGTATTGACTATCACCAATTGAACGAGGCCACAATCAAGAATAATATCCTATTCCTAGGATTGATCACTTGTTCAATCAACTTTAGGGTGCCAAGTGCTTTTCTAATATAGACCTTGGATCCAGCTATAATAAGCTCAGATTCAAAGAATGTGACTTTTACAGACAACCTTCAGAACTCGGCATGGTCACTTTGACTTTGTTGTTATGTATTTTGGACTAACAAATGCTCCTGCAGCTTTTATGGACTTGATGAACTAGGTGTTCAAGTAGTACTTGGATATATTTGTTATAGTCTTCATAAATGACATCCTCATTTATTCTTGGTATGAGAATGAACATACAAACTATTTGAGAATTATCTTGCAGACTCTCAAAGATCATAAGCTATTTGCTAAGTTCATCAAGTGTGAATTTTGGTTGAAATCAATAGCATTCCTTAGTCATATCATTTCCGATGAAGGCATTGAAATTTATTCTCAAAAGACCAAAGTAGTGAGAAGCTGGCGTAGACCCATCTCTCTATCAGATATCAGGAGTTCTTGGATTCAGACGGTTACTACTGATGGTTTGTTGAAGATTTTTCCTCTATTTCTTTTTCCATGTTTAAACTAACTCAAAAGAAAGTCAAATTCTAGTAGTCTAATTCTTGCAAGAAGATTTTTCTTGAGTTGAACACTCGACTCACCTCTACTTCAGTTTTGACTCTACTAGAGGGTCCAGATGGGTTTACGGTTTATTATGATACTTTAAGAGTTGGGCTTGGTTAAGTGTTAATACAATGGGAAAAGGTTATAGCATAATGCCTCTAGATAACTCAAACCTCATGAGAAGAACTACCCAACTTATAATTTTGAGTTGGTAATAGTTGTTTCTGCCTTAAAAATTTAAAGGAATTATATTCTGGGGTTTATATTGATGTATTCACTGATCACAAGAGTCTTCAATATGTGTTCATCTAGAAAGATCTAAATCTTCATCAGAGAAGGTGGTTAGAGTTTTTGAAGAATTATGATATGAGTGTCTTGTACTATCTAGGTAAAGCTAATTTTATATATGATGCGCTTAGTAGATTGTCAATATGAGTGTTGCTCACATTGAAGATGAGAAGAAAGAGTTAGCTCGTGGGGTTCACCAGCTAACTTGATTGGAAGTTCAGTTGGTTAATTCAACTGAAGGTAATAGCTTGATTCAGAAAGGTTCGAAATATTCATTGGTAGATGAGGTGGAGGAAAATCAATATAGTAATCCTATTTTACTTAGGTTGAAAAATGCAGTCCAAAGACAGAAAATTGAGGTTTTCTCCCAAGGAAGAGATGGTGTTCTTTGTTGACAGAACAGACTATGTGTTTTAGATGTAGATAACTTGAGATAGTGAAAACTAGAAGAAACTTATGGTTATCAGTATTCTATTCACCCAAGAGCCACTAAGATGCGTGATTTATGAAAAGTGAATTTATGGAATGACATGAAAAAGAATATTGTTGAATTTATGGCTAAGTGTCCAAATATCTAGCAAGTTTAGGTTGAGAACCAGAGACCGGGTAGTATGCTTAGGATATCAGTATTCCTACTTGGAAGTGAAAAGTGCTGAATATGGACTTCAGTAAAGGGTTGCCTCATACTCATCGTCAACATAATTCTATTTGGGCTATCATAGACCGAATAACTAAGTCAGCCTATTTCTTGCCAATAACACTTCAGATTCAGCCGTGTATTATGTTAAACTGTATCATAGATAGTTAGTGAAATTTCATGGAGTCCCTTTAACCATTATTTCAGATAGAGGTACCCAGTTTACCTCTTAATTTTGGAAGATATTTCAGAAAGGTCATGGTACCTAAGTTAATCTTAGAATAACTTTTCACCTGTAGACAGATGGTTAGACATAAAGGATCATTCGAATGTTAGAGGACATGTTGAGAGTGTGTGTGTGTGTGATTAATTTCAAGGGTAATTAGGATTATCATTTGCCTTTGATTGAGTTTGCTTATAATAAAGGCTACCACTCTAGTATTCAGGTGACCCAATTTAAAGCACTTTATAGTAGGAGGTGTAGATCTCTTATTGATTGGTTTGAAACTGGTGAAGCTACCTTGATAGGGCCAAATTCGGTTCATGAGGCTATAGAGAAAGTTTAGTTGATTAGAGAAAGGATGAAAACTGCTTAAAGTTGTCAAAAATCCTATTTAGATGTGATCACTTGATTCATGAGTTTGGTTCAGTCCATATTTTAGTAACAGACTCAGTTATCATGTCAATATTCAGCTCTTATAATTCAATGTGTGAATTTCTATCCTTTTCTAACATTCCAGCTTAGTTAGTTTTCATTCGGGGATGAATGACCCCAAGGGGGAGATATTGTAACGCCCCAAAAATTCAAGCCTAGATTAGAACTATAACAGCTTGATTTTTGGTGATCTTTTATGAAATATTTATTTCTGTGTGAGTTATCATTTTACCTTTCCTCGTGGTTTCTTTGTTGTATTTTTGGGGAGTGGGGTGATTTGTCATGGTTTTCAATGCATTTCGGTGTGAAATATGTAAAATTGTGGTTTTTGATAGCTTAAAAAGTCTTATAGTTGACTTTGATCAACATTTATTAATTTTTGCATTAAATAGTAGAACGAACTACGTCAGTAGGTCTGGAATGTCAATTTTAGGTTAGTAACATGGTAGGTTTGGTTTTATGGCTTTTGTATCTCATTTCAACCCTTGATTTGAAAAGTTGTGATATTGAGTTTCAGAGGATAACTTTGTGAAAATGATGTTTTTTAAGAAAAATTGATATTGTCATTGAGTCCGGAATGTCGATTTTCGTAGGATAGCATAATTTTTTTATGTTCTCAAAATTTTGGATGTGTAACGCCCCAAAAATCTATCCGAGATGTCACACGGTGCTTAGACCCACAAGTGAACCTAAGGTAACCCTTCTACTGGCATAACTCATAAGCAACTGAATAATAAATATAACATGACTAAGTTTACTATGCGGAAACATAAAATGATGAAATCTGACAAATTACAATACTGATAAAGTTTTACAATCTGATAAATCTGAAGGATGAAAACTGAATTTACATGACTGACTCTAACTGACATCTATGAAGCCTCAACTATATTGACTATAGATAAATAAGATGCGACCCCAACTATCACTAATCAATACATATGATTATGAAAGTAAAGAACACAAATAAATCTAACTGAAGTCCCCGAAGTAGGAGGACTCATCATCTTACTGGCTGGAATCTACAACTGTCTGAGTCTGAATGTGCATACTAAAACTTATACCTACATTATGAGACAATGTAGCACATATACATACATATATGTGGATCAGTACTTTGAGGATGTACTGAGTATATGAGGGTGAATGCATAAGTAAAACCTAATATCATCAAAATTTATAAAGTCATGCATGCTAAATGTAATTGACTCACATTAGCTGGAATATCTGAAAACTGAAATCTGAAATAATAAGAAGCACATCATGCTTTATAAATCTAGTGAGTCATTACATTTAGTTCTAAAAGTTGTGCTAGTATTTTGTTTGTAAATCATACTGTCTAAGTGTAAAAGGACTCACTCTTAAATCTGAAAACTGAAGATTGTAGCTAATATCTTTCTGTAAAGCATAATCTGAGTAAACTTTGTGAGCCTTTACACTTAGTTTTCTAAAAGCTTTTCTTTACTAGTAGAGAAATACTCTAAAACAACTTCCTGTAAGGTTATGTTTAAGGCTTTAGGAAATTCTCTTTTAAAAACTGTACTGCAAGGAAAATACTTTATCTTTTATCTGAAGGGAAAATACTTTTAAAAGCTTTACTTTAAATTTAGGACTTAGAGACTTTGGAAGCTTTGAAATTTTTTTTTTTTTTTGTGAAACATTGGGACTTAGGAACTTGGACTTGAGAGTTTCTTCTAACCGACATAAACCATGTGAGCTGACATAGAGTCCAACGTCTTGCCCACGTTGGGGAAAGCTGTTCTACCCTTATCATCGGAATAGAACCTTAGCTTAAGTGATCACTATCTTAGCCCACTATGGGAAAATTCAGAAACCTACGGTGGCACATAGTTCTGGGGCATGATACCATGGAATCATACCCAAATCAGTGATAAATACTACTCCCATACTTAGGCTCAGAACTTTAGGAAATCCACCTTAAAACAGCAAAAGGGTTTATAATGAAAACCAATTATGCTTCTCTTTTCTTTAAATCACAAAGTGTGTGAATAGTGTGGATTCCTATCTTATCTTAAGATCAAAACATGAACTTTCTTTATATCTTGGGAAGCAATTTTCTAGAGGAAAACTTAAGGTCATAGCCTTCTTGAAAAACTCAAACTCATTCTGGATATGGATATAACAATCAAACAACTTTCAAGAACATGATATTAAAATCTCAATACTTGATCTTTAGGCTCAAAAATTCATGCTTTAAACTCATGACTATTCACAACAACACTTTATGCTCAACATCATTCTTGATATATTTCAACAATATCAATCCATAGAAAGGAAAGTGTAATTCATGATATAAATTCTCAATTCCAAGCATAAATAGGTGGGATAAATATGCAAATTCAAGGTTTAAATCACTTATAATCCCATAACCTTAAAACAAGATGATTTGGGTGTAAACCCAATATACAAATCATGAAATATCTAATAAAATTCAAGTCTTTTGGCACAAGAACAAAAGAATTATTCTTGTTCAAACCCCACATACCTTAATTGACGGTCTTAGATGAGAAAACTTGAATCTTGGATTCCTATGATGCTTTTGAAGATAAGTTCTTGGAGTTCTTGTATTGGGAAACCATAATCTTGAGTTATCTTGGAGAATTAATGGAGTAATCTTGGGTTTCTTGGAGAGAAAGTATGAGCCTTAGGGTTTTTCTATTTGAGATGAAAATATGAATAATGAGGTATCTTTGCTTCTTTGGGGGGGGGGGGTGAAATTATGTGTTTTAGATGGATTTGAGTGAAGGGAATTGACTAAAGAGACCCTAGGCCCTTTTGGAAATGAAGTAGCATGTAAAATATCTTTGGATCCGTGTCATTTTTTCATGTCGAGGTGAAGTTGATGCAACACATCAAGATCGCGTCGGCTTACTGCCTCACACGAAAAATGCCATAACCTTTTACTCGGTTATCGGATTTTTGCAAAATTGGTATCGTTGGAAAGAAAATAAATTATCTAAAATTTTGTGAATCTTGAGATAAAAAATTCCATGTATATAAAAATTTATACACGTTTAAAGTAGACCTTTGTAGAATCAAACACCAAATGTTGGACGTATCAAATAATCTTAGCTCAACTTTGTTCTAAGTCATTGCTATGAACATTTTTCACATCTAAACCACTTCATAGACTATGATAACGATCGTGAAACTTATATTCACATGGAAATCATTGGATTAGAGCTTAGACGTGCAGGAACGATGGTTAGAATTCTAGCACAAAAATACGGGGTATTACATTATCTCCCCCTTGGAAAAATTCGTCCTCGAATGAGGCTAATTAAGCTGAAAATACTGAAGAATCTGAGGCTATACACTATCATGCACAACTAAAATAAACTGAATCACTGAATCTTGAACATAATGAGCTACTGAACTGATCTGTGAGTGCATGAATTCTAATAAAAATACTATATGGCTAAGATAGAAACGAGAGTGTCAACTTATAAGTAACCATTACTTTACGTTGGATTTGATCTCATGAGAATAAAATAGGAAGTTTATAACATGAAAACTCGGGGTACTACAATAGCCCTCTCTTGGGATCGTTCGTCCCTGAATAATACTAATTTGGTTGAAATACTAGGAAAAGATTGAGATGATACACAAGATACTCATGAACTGAATCATGGCTTTAATATCTGAAACTAAAACTAATGCATGATGTGTGTGCTGAACTGAATTTATAATTTACATGGATGCAAACCCATTACCTTTTAGAATGTACATACTCAGGAAACTTCAGGTAGTAAAACTAGACTAAATCGGAAAATGGTAAACTATATAAATTTGTCTATCTGACTGTTAAATTGGACTGTTGGCAACACAGACTGATTCATACTGAATGCTCACACCCAAATAGGGTATTTCTTTAACACTCTTTTAGGAAGTTCTAACGATATTAGGGAGTAAAGACTTTTAGGCATAATCTAAACAAGACATCCGACTAGGAAATCACAACACTGATACAACTCTATAGCTTGGAACATAGACATATACATTATAAGCTAGGTTAGAGTTTCTAGTCCTTAGGCAATGCAACTTCTTACTTTCAAGCTTAGAAACCCTTCTCGAATACTCCCTCAACTATACCACTCCCCTTAAATTCCATACTCACTTGATTCAACTTCTCATTCTCACATGGGTATTGATAAACCAATCTACTAAGTTCTAAACTAAACTAAGTCCTCTCAACAAGGTCAAGCATAACTCAAAATCACAGGGTACTACACATAACACAATAACTGAACTGGACTACCGATGCGATATACGATGCATTGCATTACTCCCTACCAATACGATATACGATGCACTGCGACCATATCACGTTACCTCACTGTTTGAACCATCAAACCTCGCCCAAAAAAATTTGAAAATTACATGAGATGTGCTACTGACAACCCCGATCATGAATTCACTTAAGGATTTACATTCTAAGGTCGGGAAAGTTGAAAACTAATGCGCACCACATTCACCCACTTATACACCAACATGACATTCAAGCCTATGGCTATAACCTCATATGGACGTTTAAACAACCACCCATAATGGCATACTCATTGTATTCTCTAAAACTCTATCACAATAACTCCTATGCACTACCCCAAGAACATACACAGACAAATTTAACCTAACCACAACATAAATAAAAAACATGGCCTAAATATTACTTCACACGCATGACCTTACTAAAACAAGCATACAATGATCTTTCATCAATAAGAAACAATTACTCATCACCACTATCATTACATAAGGAGAAGTTACTAAAAGGTTAGAACATGAGACCTTGAAGCATGGAAGGATACTATATGAAACTTGACACTTAACTAAGGCCTAGGGATAGAGAATCAACATCATAGATCCATCAAAGTTATTTGAATTGAGGGCATACATGGCTATAAGCTGAATCTCTCCAATCATTAGGAGCGTAGCAGGAGTTATGAGAATTGAGCATACTATAAATCATTACTAGATAGAGGTATTGGGATAATTGAAAATATTGAAATAGGAATGGGTTGAGCCTCACCCTCACTTGCTGATATTCTATAACATACTGGCATTACTACTAAAATCTGAGAGCCTGACTTGGTTCCTCATTCTATCATCTCCCCTTTAGCTTTAAGCAATCACTCTAAGTTTGTGAACTACTAAATAAACTCTAATCTAAATTGCAATCACTTTACTCTAGAGTCTGGCGTATAATCAATACACATAAAACTAAACTTACCCTGAAGGACTATATCTTCACATGTAACATCCAATGCTAATATCTCCTTCTGAGATTCAACTCTTAGATTTCTATAGCCCCAAAAGTCATCATATAACAACTTAAACACTCACCTAACATGGATATCTCCAAACCCTTATTGAACCATACTAACTTCCTTCGTAGTCTACTAATATTACATCTCTAAACTTACACCAACATACCCAACATCATCAACCTATAACTCATAAGTTAACTGGCAAGACATCATATACCACATAGCCTCATTCATACTTATCAATTCAAGGGTACTACTCAACACTCAATACTTAATAAATTTTGAAAATAATAAAGCTCTTTATCACCTTGGGTACACTTCTACATCATACCTGCAACATTATATTAAATTGTAAACAAATGAACTTAAGCTATTGCATATGTTGTTCAAGCCTACTAGATCACTTCCATACAACTAGCCACACTAACCGAGAAATCATTACATTCACCTTGATGACCATCTACTATTCAAACTTAGTGTTTAGTGCTAGGCATGATTAGCAACCCAACCTCACATACTAATCTCACTTGGAATCTATAGAAGAAAACATCAAGAAACACTAATCTACTAGATTCTTATAACAATAATAATCAATTATAATCATCTGGCCTATCTTAGTTACAATCCATTAACGCATCCTCCTTCTACACATCATTACTATTTGCCCATCTATACACCTAAACTTCTTTCATAGTCCTATAAGTTTCAACTAAACTCCTACGCAACCTCAAGGGAGGCCTAACTTAATAATACTAAACAACCAAACATTTCATTAATAATCTATACCTTTCTAACACAATAACTACCACCAATAACTCCTTATATATCTTAAGCAAACAGTAATTCACCTTAACTAATAAATCCTTCTCTACCTTCCACTAAACTAACACACCTGGACATATCATAATAACACAAAATCTATAGCATGCATAAGTTTAACTCTATACTTTTAATCACTCGTCATTCCCACTTTTCTTGTCACTACACTTCTATACCCATACTTCCAACTATAAGAAGGTCCTACTACTATGAATCATAACACTCCAGGTTGTAATATCCCTCAATGCAAACTCTATTCAACAATCTAGGTTTATACTAATTTCTCTTATGAGCACTATCTATATTGAAGGAATAATGAGGAATCTGAGTGCATATCTTATTCTGTCTCACTGAACAACTCATAAGAATGAGGATATAACTTTCAACTTAAAGGACTTATTATGCAAGAGAGATCCTCTCAACCCTCTTTTGTGAGACTTTTGAAACTTTTTTATAGCAAATCTGAGAGCAATATCTGGGGAGTAACTGGAACTTGCTAGTTATGTTATCTCAAGAATAATACATAGATGAGGAATTTTAGGGTAACATACAAATAGACATGAGATTCTGAGAAAACAACTTTATTGCATGATTTAGAGTAGGAAAGAAAGAAAACTTTTCTTAAATGCCTTGTAGCCTCTTGAAGAAAAATACAGACGTCTCCGAACCACTGCGCAAGACTCTACTAGACACGGCTTCACAGACACTCTAGGAAACTTGAACTCTATGCTCTGATACCAAGTTTGTAACGCCCCAAAAATCTATCTCGATATATCACACGCTGCTTAGGACCACAAGTGATCCCAACCTAACCCTTCTACTGGCATAACTTATAAGCAACTGAATAATATATAAAACATGACTAAGTTTACTGTGCGGAAACATAAAATGGTGAAATCTGTGAAATTATAATACTGATAAAGCTTTACAATATGATAAATCTGAAGGATGAAAACAAAATTTACATGACTGACTCTAACTGACATCTGTGAAGCCTCTACTATACTGACTATAGATAGCTAGGACGTGACCCCAACTATCACTAATCAATACATATGATTAATAAAGTACAAAACATAAATAAATCTAACTAAAGTCCTCAAAGTAGGAGGACTCATCATCTTGTTGGCTGGAATCTACAACTGTCTGAGTTTGAATGTGCATACTAAAACTTATACCTACATTATGAGATAATGTAGCACATAGACATATATGTGGATCACTACTTTGAGGATGTACTGAGTATATGGGGGTGAATGCATAAGGTAAGCATAATATTATCACAATTTATAAAGTCATGCATGCTAAATGTAAGTGACTCACATATGTTGGAATATCTGAAAACTGAAATCTGAAATAATAAGAAGCACATCAGGCTTTATAAATCTAGTGAGTCATTACATTTAGTTCTAAAAGTTGTACTAGTATTCTGTCTGTAAATCATACTGTCTAAGTTTAAAAGGACTCACTCTTAAATCTAAAAACTGAAGACTGTAGCCAATATCTTTTTGTCAAGCATAATCTGAATAAACTTTGAGAGTCTTTTCACTTAGTTTTCTAAAAGCTTTTCTTTACTAATAGAGAAATACTCTAAAACAACTTTCTGTAAGGTAATTTTAAGGCTTTAGGGAATTCTCTTTTAAAAACTGTACTACAAGAAAAATACTTTATCTTTTATCTGAAGGGAAAATACTTTAAAATGCTTTTCTTTACTATTAGGACATAGAGACTTTGGGAGCTTTGGAAATCATTTTTTTATTGAAACTTTGGGACTTAGGAACTTGGACTTGGGACTTTCTTCTAACCGACATAAACCATGTGAGCTGACATGTAGTCCAACCTCTTGCCCACGTTGGGGAGAGCTGTTCTACCCTTGCCATCGGAATAGAATCTTAGATCAAGTGATCACTATCTTAGCCAACTATGGGCAAATTCAGAAACCTACGGTGGCACGTAGTTCTAGGGCATGAGACCTTGGAATTACACCGAACTCGATGCTAAATACTACTCCCATACTTAGGCTCATAACTTTAGGAAATCCACCTTAAAGCAGCACAAGGGTTTATAATGAAAACCACTTATGATTTTCTTTTCTTTAAATCACAATGTGTATGAATAGTGTGGATTCCTATCTTAGCTTAGGATCAAAACATCAAATTTCCTTAAATCTTGGGAAGCAATTTTCTATAGGAAAACTAAAGGTCATAGCCTTCTTGAAAAACTCAAACTCATTCTTGATATGGATATAACAATCAAACCACTTTCAAGAACATGATATTAAAATCTCAATACTTGATCTTTGGGCTCAAAAATTCATGTTTTAAACTAATGACAATTCACAACAACACTTTATGTTCAACATCATTCTTGATATAATTAAACAATATCAATCCATAAAAAAGGAAGTGCAATTCATGATTTAAATTCCCAATTCAAAGCATAAATAGGTGGGATAAACATGCAAATTCAAGCTTTAAATCACTTATAATCCCATAACCTTAAAACAAGATAATTTGGGTGTAAATACCAACATGCAAATCATGAAATTTTTAATGAAATTCAAGTCTTTGGGAAAAAGAAAGAAAGAATTATTCTTGTTCAAACCCCACATACCTTAATTGACGATCTTAGATAGAAAACTTGAATCCTGGGTCCCTATGATGCTTTTGAAGATGAGTTCTTGGAGTTCTTGTATTGGGAAACCTTAATCATGAGTTATCTTGGAGAATTAATGGAGGAATCTTGGGTTTCTTGGAGAGAAATTATGAGCCTTAGGGTTTTTCTATTTGAGATGAAAAGATGAATAATGAGGTATCTTTGCTTCTTTGGGGGTGAAATTATGTGTTTTGGACGGATTTGGGTGTAGGGAATTGGCTAAAGTGACCCTAGGATCTTTTGGAATTGAATTAGCATGTAAAATAGCTTTGGATCTGTGTCATTTTTTTGTGTCGGGGTGAAGTCGACGCGACGCATCAAGACCGCGTCGGCTTACTGCCTCACATGAAAAATGCCATAACTTTTTACTCGGTTATCGGATTTTTGCGAAATTGGTATTGTTGGAAAGCAAATAAATTATCTACAATTTTGTGGGTCTTGGGATGAAAAATTCCACCGATATAAAAAGTTATACACATTTAAAGTAGACCGTTGTAGAATCAAACACCAAATGTTGGACAAATCAAATGATCTTAGCTCAACTTTGTTCTAAGTCATTGCTATGACCATTTTTCATCTCTAAATCACTTCATAGACTATGATAATGATCGTGAAACTTATATTCACATGGAAATCATTGGATTAGAGATTAGACGTGTAGGAACGATGGTTAGAATTCTAGCATGAAAATACGGAGTATTACATTATCTCCCCTTGGAAACATTCATCCTCGAATGAGGCTAATTAAGTTGAAAATGCTGAGGAATCTGAGGCTATACGCTATCATGCACAACTGAAATAATTTGAATCACTGAATCTTGAACATAATGAGCTACTAAACTGATCTGTGAGTGCATGAATTTTAATAAAAATACTATATGGCTAAGATAGAAACGAGAGTGTCAACTTATGAGTAACCATTACATTACGCTGGATCTGATCTCATGAAAAAAATAAGAGGTTTATAACATGAAAACTCGGGATATTACAATATCCCCCTCTTGGGATCGTTCGTCCCCAAATGATACCAATTTTGGTGAAATACTAGGAAAAGATTGAGATGATACACAAAATACTCATGAACTGAATCTTGGCTTTAATATTTGAAACTAAAACTAATGCATGATGTGTGTGCTGAACTGAATTCATAATTTACATGGATAAAAACCCATTACCTCTTAGAATGTACATACTCAGGAAACTTCAGGTAGTAATACTAGACTAAATCGGAAAATGGTAAACTATATAAATTTGTATATATGATTGTTAAACAGGACTGCTGGCAACACGGACTGATTTATACTAAATGCTCACACCCAAATAGGGTATTTCTTCAACACTCTTTTAGGAAGTTCTAACGATATTAGGGAGCAAAGAATTTTAGGCATAATCTAATAAAGATATCCGACTAGTGAATCACAACCTTGATACAACTCTATAGCTTGGAACATAGACATAAACATTATAAGCTAGGTTAGAGTTTCTAGGCCTTAGGCAATGCAACTTTTTACTTTCAAGCTTAGAAACCCTTCTCGAATACTCCCTGAACAATACTATTCCCCTTAAATACCATACTCACTTGTTTCAACTTCTCATTCTCACATGGGTATTGATAAACCTATCTACTAAGTTCTAAACTAAAGTAAATCCTTTCACCAAGGTCAAGCATAACTCAAAATCACGGGGTACTACACATAACACAATAACTGAACTGGACTATCGATGCAATATGTGACGTATTGCATTGCTCCCTACCAATGAGATATACAACGCACCGCGACCATATCATGTTACCTCGTTATTTTAACCATCAAACCTCACCCAAAAAAATTAAAACTTACATAAGATGTGCTATTGACAACCCCGATCATGAATTCACTTAAGGATTTACATTCTAAGGTTGGGAAAGTTGGAAACTAATGCGCACCACATTCACCCACTTATAAACCAACATGACATTCAAGTCTATGGCTATAACCTCATATGGACGTCTAAACAACCATCCATAATGTCATACTACTTGTATTCTCTAAACCTCTATCACAACAACTCCCATACACTGTCCCAAGAACATACACACACAAATTTCAACTAACCACAACATTTATAAAAAACTTGGCCTCAATAGTACATCATACTCATGGTCTTTTCTAAAGCAAGCATACAATGATATTTCATCAACAAGAAACAATTACTCATCACCACTATCATTGCATAAGGAGAAGTCACTAAAAGGTTAGAACATGAGACCTTGAAGCATGGAAGGATACTATATGAAACTTGACACTTAACTAAGGCCTGAGGATAGAGAATCAACATTATAGATTCATCAAAGTGATCTGAATTTAGGGCATACATGGCTATAAGCTGAATCTCACCAATCATTAGGAGCGTAGCAGGAGTTATGAGAACTGAGCATACTATAAATCATTACTAGATAGAGGTATTGGGATAATTGAAAATATTGAAATAGGAATGGGTTGAGCCTCACCCTCACTTGCTGATATTCTATAACATACTGGCATTACTACTAAAATCTGAGAGCCTGACTTGGTTTCTCATTCTATCATCTCCCCCTTATCTTTAAGCAATCACGCTAAGTCTATGAACTATTAAAAAACTCTAATCTAAACTGCAATCACTTTACTCTAGAGTCTGGTGTATAATCAATACATATAAAACTAAACTTACCCTGAAGGACTATTTTTTCACGTGTAACACCCAATGCTAATATCTCCTTTTGTGATTCAACTCTTAAATTTCTATAGCCTCAAAAGTCATCACATAACAACTTAAACACTCACCTAACATGGATATCTCCAAACCCTTATTGAACCATACTAACTTCCTTCGTAGACTACCAATATTGCATCTCTAAACTTACACCAACATACCCAACTTCATCAACCTATAAATCATAAGTTAACTGGCAAGAACATCATATACCACATAGCCTCATTCATACTTATCAATTCAAGGGTACTACTCACCACTCAACACTTAATAAATTTTGAAAATAATAAAGCCCCTTATCAACTTGGGTACACCTCTACATCATACCTGCAACATTATATAAATTTGCAAAAAAATGAACTTAAGCTATTACACACGTTGTTCAAGCCTACGAGATCACTTCTATACAACTATCCACTCTAACCGATAAATCATTACATCCACCTTGAGGACCATCTACTATTCAAACTTAGTATTTTGTGCTATGAATTATTAGCAACCCAACCTCACATACTAATCTCACTTGAAATCTATAGAACAAAACATCAAGCAACACTAATATACTAGAATCTCATAACAATAATAATCAATCATAATCATATGGCCTATCTTATTTACAATCCATTAGCACATCCTCCTTCTACATATCACTACTATTTGCCCATCTATACACCTAAACTTCTTTCATAGTCCTATAAGTTTCAACTAAACTCCTATACAACCTCAAGGGAAGCCTAACTTAATAATACAAAACCACCAAACATTTCATTAATAATCTATCCCTTTCTAACACAATACTTACAACCAATAACTCTTTTCATACCTTAAGAAAATAATTATTCACCTTAACTAATAAATCCTTCTCTACCTTTCACTGAACTAACACACCAGGATATATCATAATAACATAAAATTTATAGCATGCATAAGTATGTATCTATACTTTCTATCAATCTTCATTCCCTCTTCTATTGTCACTATTCTTTTATACCCATACTTCCAACTATAAGAAGGTCCTACTACTATGAATCATAACTCTCTAGGTTGTAATATCCCTCAATGCAAACTCTATTCAACAATCTAGGTTTATACTATCTCATCTTATGAGCACTGTCTATATTGAAGGAATAATAAGGAATCTGAGTGCATATCTTATTTTGTTTCATTTAAAAACTCATAAAGATGAGGACATAACTTTCAACTTAAAAGACTTAACATGCTAGAGAGATCCTCTCAAGGCCCTTTTGAGAAACTTTTGAAACTTCTGCTAGCAAATCTGAGAGCATTATCTGGGGAGGAACTGAAACTTGCTAGTTATGTTATCTCAAGAATGATACATAGATGAGGAATTTTAGGGTAACACATGAATAGAAAGGGGATTCTGAGAAAACAACTTTATTGCATGATCTAGAATAGGAAAAAAAGGAAACTTTTCTTAAATGCCTTGTAGCCTCTTGAAGAAAAGTACAGAGGTCTCCGCACCATTCTGCAAGACTCTACTAGACAAGGCTTCACAGACACCCTAGGACACTTGAACTCTGTGCTCTGATACCAAATTTGTAACTCCCCAAAAATCTATCCCGAAACATCACACGGTGCCTAGGACCACAAGTGATCCCAAGCTAACTCTTCTACTGGAATAGCTCATAAATAACTGAATAATATATAAAACATGACTAAGTTTACTGTACGAAAACATAAAATAATGAAATCTGTGAAATTATAATACTGATAAAGCTTTACAATCTGGTAAATCTGAAGGATAAAAACTGAATTTACATGACTAACTCTAACTGACATATGTGAAGCCTCTACTATACTGACTATAGATAGCTAGGACGCGACCCCAACTATCACTAATCAATATATATGATTAAGAAAGTAAAGAACATAAATAAATATAACTGAAGTACCCGAAGTAGGAGGACTCATCATCTTGCTGGCTGGAATCTACAACTGTCTGAGTCTAAATGTGCATACGAAAACTTGTACCTACATTATGAGACAATGTAGCACATAGACATATATGTGGATCACTACTTTGAGGATGTACTAAGTATATGGGGGTGAATTCATAAGTAAAACATAATATCATCACAATTTATAAAGTCATGCATGCTAAATGTAAGTGACTCACATAAGCTGGAATATCTGAAAACTGAAATCTGAAATATTAAGAAGCACATCATGCTTTATATATCTAGTAAGTCATTAAATGTAGTTCTAAAAGTTGTGCTAGTATTCTATCTGTAAATCACACTATCTAAGTGTAAAAGGACTCACTCTTAATCTGAAAACTGAAGACTGTAGCGAATATCTTTATGTAAAGCATAATCTGAGTAAACATTGAGAGACTTTACACTAAGTTTTCTAATAGCTTTTCTTTACTAATTGAGAAATACTCTAAAACAACTTCCTGTAAGGTTATCTTTAAGGCTTTAGGGAATTCTCTTTTAAAAACTGCACTACAAGAAAAATACTTTATCTTTTATTTGAAGGGAAAATACTTTTAAAATCTTTTCTTTACTCTTAGAACTTAGAGACTTTGGATGCTTCGGAAATTTTTTTCTTGAAACTTTGGGAATTAGGAACTTGGACTTGGGAGTTTCTTCTAACTGACATAAATTATGTGAGCTGTCATGGAGTCCAACGTCTTGCCCACGTTGGGGAGAGCTGTTCTACCCTTTTCATCAAAATGGAATCTTAGATTATGTAATAACTATCTTAGCCCACTATGGGCAAATTTAGAAACCTACGGTGGCATGTAGTTCTGGGGCATGAGACCTTGGAATCATACCTAACTCGGTGCTAAATACTACTCCTATACTTAGGCTTAGAACTTTTGGAAATCTACCTTAAAATAGTACAAGGTTTTATAATGAAAACCAATTATGCTTCTCTTTTCTTTAAATCGCAAAGTGTATGAATAGTGTGGATTCCTATCTTAGCTTAGGATCAAAACCTCAACTTTCTTTAAATCTTGGGAAGTAATTTTCTATAGGAAAACTTTAGGTCATAGCCTTCTTGAAAAACTCAAACTCATTCTTGATATGGATATAACAATCAAACAACTTTCAAGAACATGATATTAAAATATCAATACTTAATCTTTGGGCTCAAAAAGTCATGTTTTAAACTCATGAGAATTCACAACAACACTTTATGCTCAACATCATTCTTGATATATTTCAACAATATCAATCCATAAAAAAAAGTGCAATTCATGATATAAATTCCCAATTTAAAGCATAAATAGGTGGGATAAACATGCAAATTCAAGGTTTAAATCACTTATAATCCCATAACCTTAAAACAAGATGATTTGGGTGTAAATCCCAACATGCAAATCATGAAATTTTTAATAAAATTCAAGTCTTTGGGCACAAGAATGAAATAATTATTCTTGTTCAAACCCCGCATACCTTAATTGACGATCTTAGATGAGAAAACTTGAATCTTGGATCCCTATGATGCTTTTTTTTATCCGCATTATTTTTTTGTGTCGAGGCGAAGTCGACGCGATGCATCAAGATCGCGTCGGCTTACTGCCTCACACAAAAAATGCCATAACTTTTTACTCGATTATCGGATTTTTGAGACATTGGTATCGTTGGAAAGCTAATTCAATTATCTATAATTTTGTGGATATAGATATGAAAAATTCCATGTATATAAAATGTTATACACTTTTAAAGTAGACCCTTGTAGAATCAAACACCAAATATTGGACGAATCAAATGATCTTAGCTCAACTTTATTCTAAGTCATTGCTATAAACATTTTTCACCTCTAAAATACTTCATAGAAAATGATAATGATCGTGAAACTTATATTCACATGGTAATCATTTGGATTAGAGCTTAGACGCGCAGAAACGATGGTTAGAATTCTAGCACAAAAATATGGGGTATTACAGGATGGATTGTGAAGAGTCCAAGGAGAGTTGGCTGGTGCAATATTTTGGTCTCTTAATCGACCCAGTTGTGTAGCAAAATATCACTTATGTGACTTCTGTGTCGTATACACGACCATCGCATAAGTGACAACAGGGTCGGGTCGCTTACGCGACACTTGCTCATAGGCAAGGTATCACATACGCAAGACCTGGTCACTTAAGCAATAAGAGATAATATCTTAAGCAGCTCAATGATTGTGTATGTAATGTCTGGGTTATTTAAATACCCTTTGTTGCTTTTTTTCACCATTTTTGTGAACTGGAGTTTGGGATTTCACGCTTTTGAGAAATTTCTTCCATTTATAAGCTTGAATAAGGTTGTTGTGGTGAAGAGGTGGCCTAGGCCCATGACTCCATCTAATATTCGAAGCTTCTTGGTTTTAGCCAGGTATTATAGGTGGTTTGTGGAAATCTTTTCTTCGATAGCTGCTCTTTTGACTAGGTTGACTCAGAAGAATGTTAAGTTTTCTTGGTCGGATACTTGTGAAGTGAGTTTTGAGAAGTTGAAAGATAAGTTGACTTCGGCTCCAATCCTGACCTTGTCGAAAGGCAGTGATGGTTTGTGGTTTATTATAATACATCTTGGGTAGGGCTTTGTTGTGTTTTGATACAATATGGGAAGGTGATTGCCTATGCTTCCAGGCAGTTGAAGGTACATGAGAGAAAGTATCCTACTCATTATTTAGAGTTTTTGGCGATTGTGTTTGCTCTAAAAATATTGCAGCATTATTTGTATGGTGTTCATGTGGATATCTTTTCTGGTCGCAAGAGTGTTCAGTACGTGTTCACTCCAAAAGAGATAAATCTCAAGAAGAGGGGGTGGCTTGAGCTTCTCAAGGATTATGATATGAGTCTTCACTACCACCTAAGTAAGGATAATGTGGTTGCTGATGCTCTTAGCAAGTTATTCGTAGGGAGTTTTGCTCACGTGGAGGAATGCAAACGGGAATCGGTGAAGGATATTCACCGCTTGGTTAATCTTAGAGTTCATCTCTTAGACTCTAAAGATAGTGGTTTGATTGTGCAAGAAGTGGTTCGATCATCTCTTGGTGTCGAGATTAAGGAGAAGCAAGTGTTGGATCCTGTCTTGATAAAAATCAAGGGTGATGTTGGTGGGCAAAAGGTAGTGATGTTTGAGATCAGTGGTAATGGTATTTTATGGTACCAAGGGAGGTTGTGTGTTCCTGATGTCGATGGGCTATGGTAAAGGGTTTTGGCTGAGGTGCATGAGTCACATTATGTTGTCCCAGCTTGACTAAGATGTATCATGATCTCAAGGAGATCCATTGGTGAAATGGCATGAAAAAAGATGTGGCTAATTTCGTGGCCAAGTGTATGGTGTATCAATAGGTTGAGGTTGAGCACATGAGACCTGGTGGGTTATATCAAGAAATTAATTTGCCCAAATAGAAGTGGAAAGTGATCAATATGGATTTCGTTACCGGTCTTCCTCAGTCTCGAAATCAGTATGATTCGATTTGGGTCATCGTGGATAAGATGACCAAGTCAGTGCATTTTTTGCTAGTGTGGACTACCTTTTTTTATGGAAGATTATGCCCGATTGTATCTTTAAGAGATTTTAAAGATTCATGGGGTACCTATTTTGATTATCTCTGATTGTGGTATGTAGTTTATGCCTCATTTATGTCTTTTTTTCCTGAAAGGGTTGGGTACTAAGGTTAGTCTGAGTACTGCTTTTCATCCATAGTTAAATGGGCAAGCGGATAGAAATTTTCAGACATTGGAAGATATGTTTTGGACCTGTGTGATTGACTATGGTGACAATAGATATCATTCGAGTATTGGTATGGCTCCTTTCAAGGCATTGTATGGTAAAATATATAAATCTCCTATTGGTTAGTTTGAGCTGGGAGAAGCGGACATGTTTAGTTGAGATTTGGTTTATTAGGCGATGGAGAAGGTTAAGGTGATTTGGGATAGGCTTAAAGCTTCCCAAAGTCGCCAAAATATGGATGTTAGGCATAGAGACTTAGAGTTTGAGTTCGGGGATAAGGTGTTCCTCAAGGCATCTCCCAGAAGGGAGTGGTGCGGTTTGGTAAAAAGAGAAAAATCAAACCTCTGCTCATTGGTCCTTATGTGATTTTGCAGAGAGATGGCAATGTTGCTTATGAGTTAGAGTTGCCATCTAGCTTATGTTTGGTTCATTCGGTCTTTTATGTTTCTATGTTGAAAAAGTGTCTTGGTGATCCTTCTTTGATCGTTCCTTTGGAAAGATAGGGTAATTCAAACTCTGCCTTATGAAGAGGTCCTGGTTGAGATATTATATAGGCAAGTTCATCGGTTGCGGACCAAGAATGTGTCTTCGGTTAAGGTTCTAAGGTGGAACCATTAGGTAGAAGAAGCTACTTGGGAAGAATAAGAGGATATGAAGTCCAAGTATCCGCATTTGTTTTTTGCTCCGAGGATTCGTGCGGAAGGTACGTTTCTTGAACACTTCTTTATTTTCTGAGTTTGTTAAAGAAAAGATTAACATCTTTGCCTCTTTGTTTTCAAACTTTGTTGAAGGGATGTTTGATAATGCAAATGACTCTGTATGTGGTTACCCCTACCTTGTCTGTCATTCAGGGATGAATGTTCCTAGTGGGGAAGACTGAAATATCCTGGATTTTGACCCTTAGAAAATTTCCTAAAATTTTATTCTCCGGACCCAATACGACCATACGAGTGGTATGGTCCTGTCGTATGTTGACCAGTGTTAGTTGGTAGGATGGTTTTGGTCACTGGAATGGGTACAACTTAGGGGAATGGGTCATAAGGCTTGGTATGAATCGTATCAAGGACTCGTATGGTGGGCAGTAGTGATCCTCCTTATATTTCATTCTGCCAGGGATACGGGTTATGGGTACGGATCATAGGCTATGATTACAACTTGGTTGGATTATGCTTGACAGTGATTGATCTAAGGGTTGAGGTTTGGATACGAGTGGTGGATATCGATCGTATAAGAGGGTACGACTCGTATGGGTCAGTCGTATCCCTGTGATGGGTTTTTAAGGAATTTAAGTGGGGGTATTCTGGATATTTCCCTACATACCCTAACTAGGACCCACGACTTCTAATACACTTAGGAGTTTATTTACCCTATTATTCTATTCATTAACACTTAGAAACTATTCCAAAATATATCATAATTCTCTTAAGAGCTTTTGGGGAAAGAAGGCTAGGGTTTTATCTTGTGGATTGCTTTGGGGCTTGCTTTGGTGATTTCTTTCCGTTAATTCTTTGGTATAAGGCATGATTCTCTTCCCTCGTTGTAATTTCAACTAAAGGCATAGTTTATGTGATTGATTTAATGGTTTTACTATTTCTTGATTATGATTTTCAACTATTATTTGGGGGGTTTGATATTGCATGTTTGGTTATGGTTTCCTATGGTTTTAATTATGCTTTTATATGCATTAGTGATGGATTTGGACAATTGGATTACATGGTAATGGTTTAATGATCTTTGAAATTGGTTTTGATTATATTATGCCCCCAAGAAGTTCGATAAAATGCTTATAAAGATATGTTCGTTACATTGACTTCTTTTAATGGAACTCTTGCATGTTTTAAACTGGATAAAGGATTTATGCATGGTTTAAATGGTTAAAAAAGATAAATGGTTAAGCTTGTGGAGAACATGGAATTCTCTCAAGTGGATTTAATATGGAAATTGGAAGGGCACCTAAGGTCTCCTAACCTAAATAATTTAGCTATGGATATTACTTGCAAGTGATAGGGTGGTATGACGATATCACTAATATTGTCCTTGGTTAATAAATGGTAAATAGATTTTTTGGGCATGGTATTAATTGGGAATTAATGATGGAGTATGTAGCTAAGCCGTGAAAAGTGGCGGTCCAGGGGGGACCAAAACCAAAAACTCATATTTGCCAATATGAGAGGTCTTCGATGACCACTTGTGAGTGTCATATTTTATAATAGAGGGATGTACTAGTCATCCCATGGGATATTCCCTGGTCGTGCAGCTACACGCATTGGGGCCCTTTCAGCAGGGGGAGCTGAACCCATATGGCCCGTGGGTGGTTAGGATGATAAAACTACATAGCCCAGGTAAAGGTTTTAAATGCATGCAAAACCCGCTTCCTTTTCCCGAAACTTATATATGTATGGTTGAATGCATTATGGATGGTTTCACTTGGTTTTATAACTAGCATTATTTTATTCTTATCCTGAGATTCATGCTAGCTATCATTCGCTAACCCTGTCTACTGGCGGCTATATACCCACGCTATGCTGAAACTGATCATTCTACTCCTTCTATTTAGCACGCAGATTCAGTATCGGTATTTGGATCGAAGTGGTGAGCTTTCATCCTTTCGGAAGGCATCATTTTATGTTATGGATTTGTTTAGACATTTTATTTTTATTTTGGATATTGGGTTTGGCCATAGTTGGGGGTATATCCCAACCAGATTTGTTTACTCTTTCAGATAAAGGCTTTGTGGTACTTTTGGGGGTTGGTATGGGCAGTATCGGTATTGGTGTTAGCCTTAGCATTGGTATTGATATTGAGGTTGGCATCATCTGACATAATTTCTCACTATTTTGTCATATTAAATTTTGGGATTGATTTTCATATTATGTTTTAGTATTCCCTTTTTGGATTATGGTCTATGGTTTGGTTGGTATAGTTGGGCGGTTGTTGCAGTATGGTTGGACTCGGTTGGGTCGGTCACAGTTGTGATCCTATCCCAGAGTCTTAATGAGAACAATAATGTTATCTTGTTATATGTTCAAAATTCAGCTCATCTAAGGCTGGGTATAGGTGGTTGGGTTGGGTAACAAGGGGTGGTCCCTGGTCTTGGTTAGAATTAGGATGCCCATTACAACAAGGCCCCGGGTCGGGTCGAGTCAAGTGAAGGCAGCCTTGCAGAGTTTAGGTAGTGGGTCTTATGGTCCAGCAGCTTCAGGTTGTCATCCTAGTCCAACCATAGCTCCTTTCTTTGAGCCAAGACACAGGGTTTTCTATGTGTGTGATGAGACTGGCCATGTGGCCAAGGACTGTCCCCAATGTGTTTTCATAACTTCTCTTATATTGTCCATGAGAGGTAGAGGTTCTACTAGAGGTGCGGGAGGTAAAGGTAGTGTACCCGTGGTGGTGGTCAGAAGGCTACTCAGCTAGGTGGTGGATGTGACCAATGCTATATAATATTTACCAGGCTAGAGACAAAGGCCTCCGATGCCGTCGTCACAGGTATTATCTCCATTTGTTTTAGATTTACATCTATGTTGTTTGATCTGGGATCGACTTTCTCCTATGTATCTACATATTTTTCTTTGGGTTTTGATTCTGCTAGTTAGCCTTTTGTTATGCCTAATTCATATATCGACCCCTTTAGAAGACTCTTTAGTGGTGGATCAGGTGTATCGATCCTGTGTTATGACTTTTGTTGGGCATATGACTTGGGTAGATTTACTTGTCTTAGATATGGTTGGTTTCGACATCATATTGGGTATGGATTGGTTGGCTCCTTAACTTGCGCTCCTAGATTATTATGTTATGACTGTGAGTTTAGCTTCGCCGGGTGTGCCAAGGATGGCTTTAAAGGGCACACTTCATTCGGGTCCTAAGAGAGTTATATCTTATATTCAGGCTCGTTGCTTGATTAAGAGGGGATATTTGTCTTATTTAGCTTATATTCTAGGCACTAGGTTTTCTTCACCTCTCTCATTAGATTCTTTTCACGTTGTCCATGAGTTCATAGATGTATTTCTTACAGATTTGCTTGATACGCCTCCGGGTCGTGATATTGACTTTGCTATTGATGTTGAGCCAGGAACTAAGCCTATTTCTATTCCTTCTTATAGGATAGCCCCAGCCGAGCTAAAGAAATAAAAGGATCAATTACAGGAGTTATTGAATCAAGGATTTATCCGACCTAGTGTATAACCTTTGGATGAACCTGTCTTATTTGAGAAGAAAAAGGATGGATCTATGCACATGTGCACTGATTATCTATAGCTGAACAAGGTGATGGTTAAGAATAAGTATCCTCTTCCTCGTATTGATGATTTTTTCGATCAGCTTCAGGGTGCTTTGGTGTTTTTGAAGATTGATTTGGGGTTAGAATATCACCAGTTGAAAATTAAAGATTCGGATATTCCAATTATGGCTTTCTAGATGCCACATAATTATTATGAGTTCTTTACCGTGTCCATTGGGTTGACCAATGCCCCAACTACATTCGTGGAGTTGATGAACTGGGTATTTCAATCATACCTCGACTCATTTGTTATTGTATTTATAGATGATATCTTGGTTTATTCCAAGAATGTGGCCAGTCATGAGGAGCATTTACAAATCATGTTCCAGAGATTAAGGGATGAGAAGTTGTATACTAAGTTCTATAAGTGTGAGTTTTGGTTGGAGTCGGTCTATTTCTTGGGTCATCTGGCGACCAAGGATGGTATTATAATCAATCCAGCCAAGATTACAGTGGTTCGTGAGTGGGCTAGACTTATATTTCCTATCAAGATTTAGTGTTTTGTTGGTTTAGCAAGTTACTATCGATGTTTTTTTAGCATTTTTCATCTATCGCAGCTTCATTGACCAAGTTGACTTAGAATAAGATTTCCTTTCAGTGGTCCAATGCTTGTGAGGCAAGCTTTCAAAATATCAAGAATTTATTGACTTCAGCTCCTATCTTGACATTGTCCAAGAAGGGCATGGGTTTTACTATCTTTTGTGATGTATCTGGTGTTAGGTTAGGTGTTGTGCTGATGAAAAAGGGTAAGGTGATTTCTTATGCTTCTCATCATTTAAAGCCCGTGAGAAATTACCCTACCCATGATTTGGAGTTGTGTACGATTATTTTTTATTGGAAGTTGTGGAGAGACTACTTGTATGGAGTCCGTTGTGAGATTTTTTTTAGATCATAGTAGCATTCAGTATTTCTTCACCCAGCAAAATCTTAATATAAGGCAGTGTCGTTGGCTTGATTTCCTTAAGGATTATAACATGATTATTCTCTATCATCCCGACAAGGCTAATGTGGATACAGATTCTTTGAGCTGAAAGTCAACTAGCATAGGTAGCTTGGCACATCTTTTGATGTAGGAGAGGCTTTTGGCCTAGAGGTTCAGGCTTTAGACCCTAGAGGTTCACTCTTTAGCTAACCTGATGGTTAGTCTTAATATCTCAATATTTGGGTGTGTTTTGGTATTTATGGAGGCTAGGTCTTCTTTGATAGAGTAGATTCGGGCTCATCAGTTTGACGATGTTGAGTTGAAAGTGATTCAAGAAAAGATGCTGAGGGGTGAGGCTAAGAAAGCCTCGCTTGATCCAAACAGTATTTTGAGGATTGGTGGCCTGGTTTGTGTGTCGAGAGTGGGTGACTGGATTAGATCAATTTTTGGGGAGGCTCATTGTTCTAGATTTTCTATCCATCCAGGGTGACTAAGATGTATTGTAATCTAAGACAACATTACTAGTGGGGTGGTCTGACAAAAGATATAGTAGATTTTTGTAGCTTGTTGTCTATGTTGCCAGAGGGTAAAGCTGAGCATTTGAGAACTGGTGGTTTACTTCAGAGGCTACCTATTCCCGAGTGGAATGGGAATGGATCACTATAGACTTTGTGACTGAGTTTCCTCGTACTGCTCGTGGTTTTGATAGTGTTTGGGCCATTATCGATCGATTGACTAAATCTGCCCATTTCATTTTGGTATAGGTTTCCTTCAATGCTGAGAGGTTAGCCCGGATCTATATTCCTGAGATGGTTTATCTTCATGTAGTGCTAGTGTCTATCATCTCGAATTGAGGTTCAGTGCTCACATCTTACTTTTGGAAGACTTTTCAAGAGAAGTTGGGTATCCGGGTTGATCTTAGCACAATATTTCACTCCTGGACTGAAGTCAGTCAGAGCGGACTATTTAGGTTTTGGAGGATATGATCTGTGCTTGTGTGATAGACTTTGGAGGCTAGTGGGAGCAGTATCTATCCTTGGAAAAATTCGCGTATAATAATAGCTATCATTCCAGTATTGAGATGGCTCTTTTTGAGGCTTTGTATGGAAGGCGTTGTCGCTCTAGAGTTGGTTGGCTTGATGTTTCTGAGATCAGACCTCAAGGTACGAACTTACTTTGTGAGTCTTTGGATAGAGTTTGGGTCATTCAGGACAGACTTCAAACTTCTTAAGTAGATAGAAGTGTTATACGGATCGTAAGCTTTGTGCCCTGAGGTTTAGTGTTGGTGATCGTGTTTTTCTTCGTATGTCATCCATGAAGGGCGTGTTGAGGTTTGGGAAGAGGGGCAAACTTAGCCCCGAGTATATTAGACCTTTTGAGATCCTTTGGACTATTAGTGATGTGGCTTATGAGTTGTCTTTGTCCCTAGATTTATCAGCTGTTCACCCAATTTTCATGTTTCCATGCTTCGGCATTACATTCCGAATAAGTCTCATGTCATTCGGTGGGATTCAGTTCAGTTAGATGAGAGGTTGTCTTTTGTTGAGGAGCCCATCTCTATGTTAGCCAGGGATGTTAGACAGTTGCATTCTAGAGATATTCCAGTAGCTAAGGTCCAATGAAGTCATCGGCCTGTAGATGAGGCTACGTGGGAGGTCGAGTCTGATATGCATAGTAGTTACCCTCAGCTTTTCTCTGGTTCAAGTGTTTTCTTTACCTATAGTTCGAGGATGAACTAGATTTTTAGTGATAGATGATGTAACGACTTGATATTTGGTGATTTTTTGTGAAATATTAATTTCTGTGTGGGTTGACTATTTTACTCCTTCCTGTGGTTGCTCTGTGAATTTTTTGGGATCGGGGATGTTTGAGATTATTCCCTATGTATTTCAGTATGAAATATGTAAAATTATGGTTTTTGATGGCTTTGAAAGCCTTATAGTTGACTTCGGCCAACATTTATTGATCTGTGTGTTGGATGGCAAAACGAACTGCGCCAGTATTTCTGGAACGTCGAGTTTAGGTTGGTAACTTGGTTGGTTTGATTTTATGGATTTTATATCTCATTTCAATCCTTTGTTTGAAAAGTTATGAAATTGAGTTTCGGGAGTCAACTTTGTGAAAACGATATTTTTTCAAAAATCATATATCGGCATTGAGTCTGGAGCGTCGATTTTGTAGTGTATCATAGTTTTTTTGTGTTCTCATAATTCTGGATGGATCCCGAAGGGTCTGCAGAGACGTGAAATTCTCCAAGTCTCCAGTTGGTGTACCACTTAGCTGGTGCACTTACTTAAGAGATATAAGCGACCAAGCCGTGCAGCAAAATTTTGCTTATGCGACTTCTGTGTCGCATACGCGGCCATCGCATAAGGGACAACAGGATCGCTTACGCGACACCTTCTCACAGGTAAGGTGTCGTATATGCGACACCCGGTCGCTTAAGTGATAGTCTCTTAAGTGACCCGGTGATCGCGTACGTGATGCCTGGGTCATTTAAATACCTTTTTTGCCCTTTTCACCATTTTTGAGACTTAGAGTTTTGGGTTTTGAGCTTTTGAGCAATTTCTTCCATTTCTAAGCTTAGGTAAGGTCCAAACCACCTATTTCAACTATTTTTCTTCAACTCTATCATTTAAATCCTATTTAAACGCAGATTTAAAAGTAAAATTTGAGAATTTTGGCCCGGAAGGCATAAAAATTATATTTCTTCGATTTAAATCCTAATTTTGACATGTTTTCACTTGTTTTTTCAAATATGAGTTCCTTTAATCATGAAAAATATATTTTTGGACTAAACTTCTAATTTACCCTCTCTTTTTTGAAACCCCGTTTCGGGGGTCCATTTTGACCCCAACTCGAAGTCAGGCAATATGGGTATCCTTGGCTTTCTTTTGATGTATAGATTCTATATTTGAATATTTTAGTTGGTTCTGGATCCATTCGTATGGGAAAAGATCCATGTTGAAGGCTTTTTTGATCGGTTTTTTACTTTTGAGGTAGGTTATGACTTAACTTTCTTCAGAATGGGTTGGGTGGTTAATAATAATGAAAAAGCATGTTATGGGTATGGGATTGTATTACGAAAAATATGGTTAGGTAATTCATGTGCTCGTGTGGGGGCCTATGTGGATAATATTTGGTGGTTTTAAGTATTATTTGTTATGTGCGACTGTGTGGGGTCTTATTTGATTTTGTTGGCCTGATATTGATTTATGATTTTAGTGGAAAATCTTAGATTTTTGGATTTATGTGGTGTCAATGATATTTTTTTAATGTTTCACTTGATGGTTTCTAGATTATATTGGATTATGGATGGTTCTTGATTTGAGAGAATTTTTGGCTCACATGGTTGGTGTATTGGTTGGATATTGGATATTCTCATCTTGGTTGGTTGTAAGCATTATATATTCATAACATATTCATCATGAAACATTGGTACCATAGTGGAAATACTGGAAACACGGGAAATACTCGTTTTTTCTAATAGAAAATATGATATTTTTAAAACACTCTACCATATATGTGCTGGTGAGGAGATATGGATATTGGTATTGGATATTGATTGTTATAGATTGAAAAAATCTCCATGGGTTCTACATCGGAAAGCTTTATCTCCATAGGTGTATACGGAGGTTGTGCGACGACCTCGTGCATTATCATCACCTTCTTCTTCTTCATTGCACTTCATATATTGTTCTTATGTTGTGATTGTAATTCTGTTTTTGACTTGATATCTGCCAATTGTTTTATCTTTCTATACTTTTATTTGATGTACGTCTATATTTTTTTTCTCTACGTGTATTTGTTATATATGTATATATTAGAACTGTTAGTAGAGACGTTGTGGGCTACCGTTTGGGATATTTTATGATTGCAGGTAACGTGCTCATAGTTTGTGTTTATATGCTTTATTTTCTTCTTTACTCGGTCGGCCTATGATAACCACTGAGTACAAGTAGGTCGTACTCATTTCTACCGCGCCCTTTTGGTGCAGATCCAGGTACGAGTGCGATGCATGGAGAGTTGATTCAGGAGATACTTGGAGCCTATTCAAGGTAGCGGTTGATCTGTACATCCAGATTTGACGTCTACCTTTTTCTTATCTAGACTATGGATTACTTGTATTCAGAGATAGAGTTTTGCTCCCGTTGGATATCTTGTGTATTTTTTACCTCAAGTTGTACTAGTTAATTCTTACACTGTGACACTAGGTTTTGGAATTTGGTTGGTATCTTGATTATATTTTCGCTTTTACTATATATATATGGTTCGGCCTTATTCTGGGGTCTTGCCTTGGTGTTGGTACGATTTTCTTATTTTATATCACTTTGGATAATAGACTTACTTGTCAAGGCTTTTCGCGATAAGTGTCATCGTGACCCTTGGTTTTGGGTCGTGAAAGAACCATGCTTTACGTCCATGTTCAAATAAAACTTCATTTTTTTATAGTATGAGAAGTGATTTAGACATGTATTAAGGCCACAAATAACTCCTAGCTCATAGTCAAGTGAAAACCTCTATTACTAACTGACTTTTTGTGACACACCTTGCTACAATCATCTTCAAATGAGCATAACTCTTAGTCGAAGTATTTTTTATATCAAGACTTATCAAATGATAGATATTTGAATTATCTTTCCAACACATTCCATTTAGTCGTAATCCAATATCAGAGTAAAATATTATGCTCAGTTTACCAAAGGGTGTCCGTCTGTCAGAGTGTGATGGATTGGGTGATGAACCGTCACACCAGCGATGGACCGTTAGGCTTAAGTAGTAAGAATTTTTTTTTGTCATTTTATGATGGTTCTAGTGATGCTTGGTCAAGGGAGTGACGGTCCGTCGCCTAAACCACCAGCCGGAGTTGTTCTACACTGTTATGACATTTTCAAAGGGGTTATTTGGTATATTTTTTTTACTCTTTTAACACTAAAAATACATTATTTAAGTTATCCTAAGGCTAAAACATAAGGCTAAAATGTCCTAAATTTCCCGTTAACTCAAAATTCATTCAACACACAGAGAGAAAATAGAGAAAGAGGGATTTTCTTCTCCCAAGGCAAAATTA
This sequence comes from Capsicum pubescens, assembly GCA_030864215.1. Classification (NCBI taxonomy): domain Eukaryota; kingdom Viridiplantae; phylum Streptophyta; class Magnoliopsida; order Solanales; family Solanaceae; genus Capsicum; species Capsicum pubescens. Next base: position 86,711,250 of record CM061543.1, read on the forward strand.
GAGTTCTTCAACTTCAGGCTCTAACTTCAAAGGTGTCATCAAGTTTTTCAACCTCAGGTACGTGAAATTTCATCAATATATTTCCTTTCACCTATTGAGTCCAAAATTTAACTTAATTCCCCAAGTTTAACTCACCCTTCAAGCTTTGAGTTTTCATGTAAAGTGTGAATTCCATTAGTCTTCAATTACTTGCTTTGACTAAATCATGACTACATGTTTTTCCATAAATTTGAGCATCTTTCCATACTCATAATTGTGAAATCTCATTATATTAAAAATTCTTGATATTGAACTTGAGTTATGAAATTTCTTATTGCCATGATTAGTTCCATTTTTCATTGATGATGGGTTATGAACACCCGTTGACCTAGGATTTCATGCATAACCTAGGATTTCATGCATACACTTATGAGTGATAGATCCTTCAGCTTATATGTTATTGAATACTTTCATATTATGCATTTATTTTCAATTTTTAGAATATTACTTTTATTGAGTATTTTCAGTTATCTGTGTCATTCATTGGAAGTAGTACTCAGCATCGAGTGGATGGAGGGATGAAGACTCACCCGTCAATTAGGTTGAGACCTTTATTAGAAGTCCCTGAGTTCCAGAACTACAGTGCCACCGTGGGTTCTAAAAGGTCACCCGTCAAACCAAGCCTGACACCTTTGTCCGTTCGAACATTAGTTTAGTGGATCCACGTCAGTCAGTATTCGTACCCTTGGCAAGGTACTGAATACCCATCCAACTGAGGTTACGGGTTAGATCCCGGTTAGCTCATATTGAGGTATGTCGGTTAATGATAGCTTCCACAGTTCATAGTTCAAATTCAGATACATGCATGACTTCGTATGCAGTTGTTCAGCTTATCATACAATACACGTTTATTTCTTAGTCTTGCATCAGTTTATCATGTCAAATGCATCATGTTCAGCCTACAGTTATTTTCCATCTTACATATCTGATCGCATAATTTCTTTTGCGCTATATTATTTTATAATATAGGTTCCGATGTTCAGCATCTGGATCGTGCTTAGTATGATTACACACCATATCAGCGGCAGTTTTTTTGTGAGTCCTCATTATTTGAGGACTATTTATCAGTATTTCTTTTTAGTATTATTGTAGTTTCATACAGTTGGAGTTAGCTGGGGGTTTGTCCTAACAACTCATATGACTTAGAGGCCTTCAGACAAACAGTTATATTTTCAGCATTTATGTCAGACAGTCTCGATTTTGACATCCAGTAATGATTTTGCTTATATTATGATTATGTTATTTCAGTTTAGTTTTCGTTCAGTTTCGCATTATTTGCTGTAGTATTCTTAGTGTTCTGCCAGGCCATCGATTAGCTTAGGTCACTTGTAACTCCGAGCTAGTGTTGCGACTGGGAGGTAGTCTCAGGTGGTTAGCTTGGGGTCACATATGACTAATCGTCGTATTGCGACTAAGGGGTAGTCTCGGATCGAAACAGTTCTGGAGTGTATTCAGGCAATAGCATAGCTGAAGAATTCTTCTTTTTTATTAATGTGCAACCATACCTTCAAAACTTGTTTTTGTACTCTAATTTTTTTTTGCAAAACTCGCTAGTAAATTTTCGCCTTGCTTATTCTTTTATCATCCAACTCTTGGGGCGAATTTCTACATACTTTTCTTATGATAATTCAAACTTTTATATAGGTATTTTTTCCTTCCTATAGCTTTCTATGATTGTATTCACTATCTTCTTATTGCCTTTGTAATAATCAACCAACTTAAGACTTAAGAGAATACTCAACTCTTGATTCTTCTTATTATTATTATGCATTCATATGTTAAGAAGCATTTTTTTAACTTCGATTCGTCTGCAAAAGTCGTTAATCAGCTCTTTGTTTCATTTCTGCAATTCCCACCCAATGCTTTGAATGGTCAAACATTCTTTCCTTCTGAGTGAATTTACTCCTCTATTGTTTTCTCCCCTTTGGGTTTGTTACATTATCTTTATTGGCTGCCAAGATACAGATTCTTGAATTTGTAAGGATCAAAAGTTAAAATAAAAAATGATCCCTATTGAAATAGCTCATACATAGTTACTTCATTTCATTTATTAGATAGTGATCATTTTGTTTTACTAAAATTTTCTTTGTTTTACTAAAATTTTCTTGTATTCAAATAAAATAAATCATGAAACAAAAATTACAGAAACTAAATAAAAAGAAATAAATAAATAAATAAATATTTAAGATGAATTGTACTGTTGTTTGTCAACCTTAGATGTTCCAAACGAAATAAAAACATTAGACATAACATTCAAAATTTATGATGTTAATGCGACAATTCCAATCATTTGTACGCTCAGTTATTTAAAAAAAAACTAAGTAGAAATAAAAAAAATTGAGGGACAGCAAAATCTGAGAATATTTTTAAAAAGTGTACCTTATTATTTTAATATTATTATGTATCAAAAAATTCACTAATTGGGAATAATATTTGTTCTTTAGAATGAAGTTAATTAAAACGCTTAGTAATAGTATTAGTTATCAAAAATCTTTTTTTGTGTATTTCTAATAGATATATTGAGAATAATCTAACAACTAAGTGAAGTTTGCAAGATAATTTTTTTAAAAAATATAAAAGATAGTGATATCCTTTCTTCATGATAAGCGTGAAAATTGACTTTTATATGTAAAATCATAAACATCCTCCGATCAGCAGTAAAAGATGATCCAAGTTCACTTTCGCATCTTATGTTTGGGTTTGTACTTATGTTTTATTTTTTCTATATTCTTCTTTATTTTTGTAATCATTTTGTTTCATGTTGAAAAGTGTTTTTCACATTATTTAGATATTAAAGCTCTTAAGTAATTATTCATGATTCAATGTTCATTAATCTTGAGTTAAGATTTTTAACGTAGGCTCGTAATTTATAATTTTTTAAATTTTATGATCTTTTGCAAGAGATTTTTTTTTCACACATAATTAAGAGATAAAAAGAAAATATTTTCTTCTATTTATTTTGTAAGTGATCAAGAAATATAAATTTCCTGTACAGTTTTTATCATAACTCATAAGTGTAACGAAAGAGCAAGAGATCCTGGTAACAAAATGAAATTAAGTACTCCATAAAATTATAAGTATGAAAGTGTACTTCAATATGTAATTTATTTTTTCATCTCTACTTTCGTTTTACCTATGATTGAAATTGAATAACAAACAAGTATTTAAGCTGATATTTACATATTCATACTCACAATGTGTAAGTACTTAAGAATTACTATTCGTATTAGAAGCACTTAAAATAAGTTAATTCAAACAGACTGTATATTTAATCACTTTTTCTGATTTGCTATGAATAAATAACTAAAAGACAACTAATAATATTAAAAGAGATGAAACATGAAGATTTCTCAAGCTTTGCTGGTATAATTCCGCCATTTATAGTATCATGTCATTGATGTGATGAATAATTTAAGCGCTTAAAATAAATAAATCAAACAATGAATAGGAAGATTAGAACATGAAAGGCAACAGGGAATTAAGGACTATGAAGACATTAACAATGTTTAAGCTAGAAGTCAAATATCATAAGGAATAACAAAGGGCCAAACATCCTAACGTCCATGTCCAATTTCTCTTCTTCAACAAATTCACACTCTTCACCACTTTTCCACCCACTTGGAATTGCAGCATCTTTCAGTTCTCTTCAAACTCTGTTTCCTTTCAATAGGTTGTCATTGTGTCAATTATGTGACATTTTAGAAGGTATACAAATAATCTTTTTAAAAAAAGAATATATCAAAATTCAAATAATACAAATTTTAAATAATATATAGTGAAAGATTTAACTTAATTTTGATGATGGAGGGAGAAGATTAGAATGCCTCTATTTATAAGATAATAATATGAAATATTAAATGATTTCATAAACATAATTATTAATATAATTTAGAAGTTATAATCACTAAAAGTCATACGAGTAATGAAAGTAGTCATTGATATATTTATTTTTATAAAATGATAACAATAAATAAATAAATAATAAAAATTGTTAAACAAGAATAAGTTAAAAGGATAAATTTATTTTTTGACCAAAGGTGGCATATTACTTTGCCTTTGTCTTTTACTCTTTCTTTCTTTTCTTTTTTTTCTTTTTTTGGTCTTTATTATATTTATAGATAAATTAATAAAAAATAATGAAAAAAAAGAGAGAACTTAATGAAAATTAATTCTTAATTTTGTGGTAACTGTCGTACATGCTAGTTATCATGACCCTTCATTTCTTTCATTTACTTTCTATAATTATTTAATTATTAACTTTAAATGATCTTTGAAATATAATAAATACGAAAAATAATGGGAAAAATTTCAAAAAGGGAGAAAAAAGAAATATAGGAATAGAGATTATTGAGAGGTATCACATCACCTCTCTATCAAAAGCAGTTTAGAACGAATGGTATTTTGTGGAGGGTTTGTTTTATAATGTATCGAACATGTATTGTATTGTATTGTATTGTATTATTTTAATAAATATAATATTAGAATAAATTATATTGTTTTCTATCGTTACTTGATTTCACACTAATAATTTTGAGGGATAATAAATAAATTATCCTGCTTAAGGTCTTTCACAAGCCAATTTCACTCAGGTTCAAAGCCTGAGGATTTTGTCTTCCACTAATGGCAAAGGAAAGTGATTTTATGTGATAAATAGAAAGGGCCTACTCTTTGCTTTGAGTGTGTGAGAGATGAAAATTAGACCTAACGTGGCCCCAAGGTTGGAGAAAAGCTATGACTGTGAAGGCAAATTAGACTAAGCAAATTAGACTAAGCATTTCCAAAGATACTTTTCCTGATTAGGAAAGCTTAAGGAGTCACTAGCATTTCCAAAGACCCTTTTCCGGATTGGGAATTATACCCAACCCATTACGTGCATTAGTTTGATGTACTTCATAATATTTTTATTTGTTATTACTATTTATTTAGTACTCCCTCCGTTTCAGAATAAGTGAATTGTTGGGGTATTTAAGGTTGTTTCAAAATAAGTGAATCATTGAATTTTTTTTCAAATTTACCTTTATGATTTAACAACTAATTAACTTTTGAAAAGTTATTACAAGGTCAGTTTTTTTTTTGGGGAGGGGGTAAAAATAGAAAGTTATGTTAAATTTATGTCTTTAGTATATTTTTCTTAATCTGTGTGTCAAGATCTGACAATTCATTTATTATGAAATGAAGGGAGTATTTACTATTTACTAAATATATGTGCTATGGACGACTATGGTTATAAACATGTAAAATGGCCAATGATTGAGGTAACCACGTGCAATGGGACCCAGCTTCCCTCCAATTCATATTCCCTCTTGTTCCTCCAATTGGGTCGTAATATTTTTACATTTTTCTATGGAAAGTTAATGGTCCAAATTTCTTTAGGTAACCAAGTATTTTCACTTCGAAATATTACCTAAATAAATTTATTAGATTGTTTACTGAAACTGCAAAAAAAAAATAGTTTCCAAATTATAGCGATTTTTATTAAAAAAAATCAATAAAATATACTTTTGATTTTTTAAAAAATTGTATCATAATCATCCCCAAAATAAAAAATAATATTTTAATATAACTAAACAATAATATTCTTTCCTTAAATATAGTTACCATTTAATATTTGATACTAATCACATCCCCCAAATTTCTCTTTTACCGTTTTTCTCTCCTTTTTAAAAAAATTTCAATTTATTTTTGATCTTCATACACGTTAGTTACTTTTTTCCTACTAGATTATATTGTTTCAGTAAAAAGATTTCATAAGTTACTTTTGTTTTATGCATCTTTTGAGAATTTTTATTGAAAAAAAAGGTTCTTCAATATGCAATAAAATCATAAAACAAGACATACAAATATGAATTGTGATAATTTGCATTCAGTTATGACATATCGTGAAAGGAAGATGGGATTCCTCAGGTATTTTAAATTATTTAGCAATTTGAAATTTTGCATTCAATCGTATTTAAAGAATTCAATTTTTTTATTTAAACTCATTCATGGATAAAAATATTAAAAGTTTATATATATATATATATATATATATATATATATATTTCTTCAATTATATATGTAAAGTGTTGAAATTTCTATTATATGACGATGGAAGTCTCTTGAAACAGTAACTTTAGATTCAATTGTATATGTTTATGGGTTGCATGATGTGATCAAAAGTTATATAATATTTGCTGTTACATGATGAAAGTCTCTTGAAACATTAACTTTAGATTCAATTGTGTATGTTTATAGGTTGCATGATATGACATTTGCAATTTTGCAATAAATTGTATTTAAAAAATTCAATATTTTTATTTAAAATCATTCATGTATAAATATATATATATATATATCTTCAATTATGTGATGTTAAAGTAATGAAATTTCTATAATATGATGATGAAAGTCTCTTGAAACAGTAACTTTAGATTCAATTGTGTATGTTTATGACTTGCATGATATGATCAAAAGTTATATAATATTTGTTTTTGCATGATGAAAGTCTCTTGAAACAGTAGATTTAGATTCAATTGTATATGTTTATGGGTTGCATGATATGATCAAAAGTTATATAATATTTGTTGTTGCAACAGATAGACCAAGAGACTTTGGTGTAGACGGTATTATGTATGATGCAACTACAAACTACAAAGATTTATTAGAAACAATCGTAATACAGTTGAGGATAGACAAAACTTCAAATCAATTTGAAATAAAGTTCATAATAAGTGATAGATGTCTGCCAATGGTCATACATAATAAAAATTTTAAAAATATTTATGCCATACCAGTTGAACCTCTTCTTTGTGAAAGTACTGTCACACCCCTTTTTAACCAAAAAGATATAATCTTAAGTTTCGAAAGGGTTCTTATTATTAAAGTGAAAAAATGAAGGTTGTTTAAAAAAAGGATTATTTACAATTTTTTATTCAGAGTCACCACTTGGCATAATCCGGTGTGCCAAGTCACCTTTGAAAAATCTTTTTCAAAACTGTTTTTGACTCTTTTAAACTGATCCGCGAACAGAGATTCCGGCTAAGGAATTCTGTTGACCGAGGGGAAGGTGTTAGGCACCCCTCGATCCCGTGGTTCGACCACGGTCGCTTGGTGGAGTGTATCGTCTATTTTGTCATTACGAATGTATAAACCACACAAAAAAGCATAAAACAATCAATCAAACACACCAAACAAAACAAATCCAAAATTTAGTATTCAGTCCAATTATACAGCTCCAAAAAAATACTAAAATAACCTACACTAATCCTAAACTATGCTTTACCCGATGCCTCGGGCCTTGATCACGAGCATCCTTCGCGTACAAAATTCTTTGGGGTATTCCCCAGTGAGTAAATACAAATGACCTCGGGGCATTCCCCGGTTAAATGAATACACTTTTCAAATACGATAAACAAAACATTCAACAAATATTTCAAGCATTCCGATAATCCAACAATTCTAAATTTGCCTACTCGAGCCTACTGTTTGCCTACCCCCTCGATGACATATCATGTTCAACATCAACAATGAATAAAAAACAACAATATTCATTTTATCAACTTTCAATTCCCGTTTTCCTCAATTCCATGTCAAACTAATTAACTAATTTTTCGACTATCAAATCCAACATCAACCACGTACACACAATAAAAATTCAAATACGCTAAACAAATAAGTTATTCACACCCATAACAAACAACAAAAATTCCAAAAATAGAATAGAGAATGAGATGAGAAATGGACCTCAATGCTTTATTGATTAACTGATCTTTCCGAATAGAACCGCGTCCAACGGAACTCAACGTCGAACCTCAAACCGACGGAACCGCATCTCGGACTAGCCTCGGTATGAACCCACAACTTGAAAAAAATCCAAACCAGAATCGAACGCCGACCACCAGAATCCAAACCCGATTTCCGGTAGAAAACTGAAGAAGCGTATAAAATCGAACTCTGATAAGCTACCAACTAGATTTCATCCAGAAATCAAGAAGAACGAGAGAATCTAGGGAATTTTAGGATGGAGCAGGCCGAGACGATAATCTTGATGTCGATTTCAGCGAGATTTCACCGCAATCCGAAGAGAAACGATCGAGCAAGGAGTGGAAAACTAATTCCGGCGAGCTAAGTCACCGGAACAATGACCAACGACCTGAAATCTTCACTCTCTCTCTTGATTTTTCACTCTCTCTACTTGATCAATCTCTTACCCCACTGTATCTTGCGAAAAAAAATGAAGAACAGAAGAAAAAAAATGGTATTTTCTCTTTCTCGTTCTCTCTCTTCTACTCTCTCTCTCTTCTCGATCTATTCTATTTTCTCTGTGTGTGTGACTGTGAGATAATGTGAGGTGAGTGTTCCTTGTGGAAGTGATAATGGGTTTACGATGGAGAAGAAAAGGGGAGGAGAATCTGCTCTTAAAAATGGAATTTTTGAAGCCAGACCCAGGAAGGAAAAAATTGTTCTTTTCGGGGGTTAAAGAATGATGATAATGGGCGTGATTATCTTCCCGTGGATGTTCTAGTGTATGAATTCTGTGCGTTCTGCATGGATGAATCCAAATGGAATCCTTGTGTATTCTATATAATGAAAAAAAGAATCCCCCCTGTGATGAATATTGTGCGTGTATATATGCTCTAAGGTGTGCTGATGGTTTTCTGGTGGGTGGATGTCTTTGGTTGTTATTGTGGTATGAATATCTGTGTATATATATGGTGAGCAGTGGAAAAACATGAAGGGAAATAAGTGGGGTAGGGTAAGGTGTAGGGTGGTGATGTGTTGTCCAAAATTGATAGGAGGAGTGGTTAATTTTGTTATCAAAAGAATAATTGAAAATTAGGTTTGTTAGTGGGTTTGTTATTTATTTATTTTTATATTTTTGTGGGGTATAATCACATGGGTAAAAATGAATAAAATTGGACTTGGGAGGGACAAAATTAGGTGTCAACAGCATGCCCCCTTTGAATGTAAACATGAACTGTTTTTAAACAAAGAAGTAGACAATGAGACCAAATTTTGACCCGACCATTATTCAAAGAAAGAAACAGAAGGAAGAAGAGCAATCGGATCTTTGACATCTTACTTACCCAAGTTATGAGAGAGTTCAATCACAGGTATCTCAAATGATTGGAAGGAGAGGAATTATACCGAGTTGGAGAGTCGAGTGAGGCCCTGTCGAGGTTCCGGTCCGCGGCTCTATCATTATATCAAAAATGAAAAATTACAAGAGTTAAAAGATAAATAAAATTACAAAAGTCCTATCTATGCAGCTTTTTTTGAACTCTTGACTTGAGTTTCATCACCCTATTCTTCAGGCGGGCTCCTGACTTGCAATTTCTTCAACTTGTTGCTTGCCTTTCAATTTCCACACCCTGTTCTCCAGGCGGGTTCCTGACTTGCTATTTTATCAACTTGTTTCTATGTTTTTCAATTTCTACACCCTGTTCTCCAGGCGGGTTCCTGACTTGCTATTTCATCAACTTGTTGCTATGCTTTCAATTTCTTCACCCTATTCTGCAGGAGGGCTCCTGACTTGCTATTTTATCAACTTGTTTCTATGCTTTTCAATTTCTACAACCTGTTCTCCAGGCGGGTTCCTGACTTTCTATTTCAATCAACTTGTTGCTATGCTTTTAATTTTTTTCACCCTGTTTTGGAGGCGGGCTCCTGACTTGCTATTTTTCAATCTGTTTAACTTTCAATTTTTTCACCTTGTTGCTTGGTTTTCCATTTATTCACCCTGTGCTTCGGGCATGCTCCTGAAATCACATCAAAACTGAAAAGAAAATTATCCCAAATAAAGAAATCCATTTTTATGAGTTAATTGGAATGACTCGACTAAAAGGTATGTCTTATAGGAATCAGAGAGAATGATTCAACTAAAAGATACATCTTATAGAAATCAAAGGGAAATGACTCGACTAAAAGGTATGTCTTCTAAGGGTCAAAGGGAATGACTCGACTAAAAGGTACGTCTTAGAGAAATCAAGGGAAATAACTCGACTAAAAGGTACGTCTTATAGGAATCAAAGGGAATGACTCGACTAAAAGGTACGTCTTATAGGAATCAGAGAGAATGATTCGACTAAAAGGTATGTCTTATAGGAATCAAAGAGAATGAGTCGACTAAAAGGTACATCTTATAGGAATCAAAGGGAAATGACTCAACTAAAAGGTACGTCTTATAGGAATCAGAGAGAATGATTCGACTAAAAGGTACGTCTTATAGGAATCAAAGGGAATGACTCGACTAAAAGGTACGTCTTATAGAAATCAAAGGGGATGACTCGACTAAAAGGTACGTCTTATAGGAATCAAAGAGGATGACTCGACTAAAAGGTACGTCTTATAGGAATCAAAGGGAATGACTCGATTAAAAGGTACGTCTTCTAGGAATCAAAGGTGATGACTCGACTAAAAGGTACGTCTTATAGGAATCAAAGGGGATGACTCGACTAAAAGGTACGTCTTCTAGGAATCAAAGGGAATGACTCGACTAAAAGGTACGTCTTATAGGAATCAATAGGAATGACTCGACTAAAAGGTACGTCTTATAGGAATCAAACGGGATGACTCAACTAAAAGGTACATCTTCTAGGAATCAAAGGGGATGACGACTAAAAGGTACGTCTTATAGGAATCAAAGGGAATGACTCGACTAAAAAGTACGTCTTATAGGAATCAAAGAGAATGACTCAACTAAAAGGTAAGTCTTATAGGAATCAATAGGAATGACTCGAGTAAAAGGTACGTCTTATAAGAATCAAAGGGGATGACTCGACTAAAAGGTACGTCTTATAGGAATCAAAGGAGATGACTCGACTAAAAGGTACGTCTTCTAGGAATCAAAGGGAATGACTCAACTAAAAGGTACATCTTATAGGAATCAAAGGGGATGACTCGACTAAAAGGTACATCTTATAGAAATCAAAGGGGATGACTCAACTAAAAGGTACGTCTTATAGGAATCAAAGGGGATGACTCGACTAAAAGGTACGTCTTCTAGGAATCAAAGGGGATGACTCAACTAAAAGGTACGTCTTATAGAAATCAAAGGGAATGACTCGACTAAAAGGTACGTCTTCTAGGAATCAAAGGGAATGACTCGACTAAAAGGTACGTCTTATAGGAATCAATAGGAATGACTCGACTAAAAGGTACGTCTTATAGGGTTTAAGGTGAATGACTCGACTAAAAGGTACGTCTTCTAGGAATCAAGACTTAAGTTAGGAAGTGCATTACCTAAGAAGCAAAATTCGAATTACCCAATCAAGGAAGTGTGTTTCCTTACAAATGTTGTTTGAATTATCAAAACAATGAAGTGCGTCTCCTTACGAAAGCTGCTTGAATTACCAAAACAAGGAAGTGCGTCTCCTAGAGATCTTAAATTATTAGTTTTACCATGGTTTTTATTATCAAACCCGTGCAACAACTTTGCCTCTTGCATTTGTTGAGGTGAGAAATTATGGCCTTTGATGTTTAGGCTCCGAAATGCTTGATCTGAATGCAACATGTATTCCTATTACATACAAAGAAAACTTGTGAGTTTAAAAATATGGTAGCTAGTTTGTGTCTTTGGCTTTTGAGGCAATTGCTCCTTCCCCCGTCACATTTAGCTTTGCTTCCAACCATTAGCATATGTCATTGACTTGCTGTATCATTGACCCAAACTCAGCTTATTAAGAGTGACTCTGAAACAAACACAGTATTTCTGCTTTGTCGTGTTTCTCAAATAAACCCTTTGAAACTTGGTATTTCAATGAGTTCCCCGACTTCTCTGTTGACAAAACTTTTTGCATGCCCTTTTTGGGCTCACAATCATGTCTCTTTCATGTGCTAGATTTTGTCTTGCTTTGTGCAATTAAAGAAGCTGGTAGCCAGTTTTGAAATCTTTTCTCACTTATTTTGACACGGACTTGACTCAAAGACAAGAAACGAAAAAAAAGAATGACAATTTTTGTTTTGATAACTGACTCAAGAAAGATAAAATTAAAATAAAGAGAAGAAAGAAAAGACAATGAGTGTCCCTTTTTAAAACAAAGAAATGAAAAATTCATCTAAAAATGACAGTCAACACTAATGATTATGCCATGCATTTTGGATTAAGCAGCTTGATCTTTTCATCCAAACTTTCTACCCATTGTTGTTGAGTTAATGGCCTTGAAACTGAGTTTCTTTCTTAGGTCAATTGCATTTAAGACCCCATTTGGCTAGTGGCGCCTTGAAGGGTTTTTGCCAACAAGTTTTTTTCATTTTCTCTCAGCTCACTATCGCCTTATGGTGCCCGTGAGGGTTTTCACCAATAAGACTCTCTCATTTTTATTTCTCTCAACTTACCATCGTTTTATGGTGCCTGTAAGGGTTTTCACCAATAAGACTCTCTCATTTTTATTTCTCTCTTGATTCCCTATGCTGAGGAAGACAAATAGTTTCCAAATGCATCATCATATCCCTTGCATGCTCAGCCTTAACATCCTCAAAGATTGATCTGAAGGTTTTTCTTTGGTTGTAACTTGTATTTTGGATAAGGTTAGAAAGAAAGGATGGCATGGGGCCCAAACAACACTTGAAGTGGGGTAGGACTTACAACTTTTGTAATCGACTCAAACAATTAGGATTAACTCATGCCCCAGTTTCTTTTGACTGGGTGACTCTAAATTGTTTATTTGGTTGGACCGAGCCCAGAGTAGGGCATCCTACGTATCTCACCCTCGAGAGAGGAGAATCAGGTCATGCGTAGTTCTGACAGCTTATTTTGCTTGATTTTGATTTCTTTTTTTTTCTTTTTTTATTCTTTTGACTCTTTTTTCTTTGTGATTTTTCTGATTCTAATTTTTCTTGACACTCTTTTTTTCTATTTTGGACACATTTTCCTCTCTTCTCTTTTTGGAAAGTTTCTGATTCTATTTTTTTGCTCGACACTTTTCTTTTGAGTTTTGCTGACTCCATCTTGATTCCAAAAGAGGGGTATGAAAGAAAATAGGACTAAAGCTCAAATGGGGTAAACAAAGGATGGCCCAATAATTGGGTAGCAGAATGAAATGCCTTCGTCATATCAATCCTTAAAAATGCAAGTACATATCATGCAATATGAAAGTGAGAGATGAAGATTATTTGTGACACTTTCACAATACTAACTTTAATTGAGCATGTGTGCCACTACTTCTTCTGGGCTTGTCAAACATACAACTCCACCTGTGTTATATCCATCACATTGAATGACTCACGCTTTCGTGGAGTTGATTTTCTTTCTGTTCCTCTTGATAGGATCACGTAGACACTGTTTGACCTAATTAAGACATGTCTTTCAATTGATGACCAACTTATCCTTTCGATTCTCAAAAAGTCTCAATTTTCAAAGAAGGCTTCAAGTTGATCACCAAATGCCCCAGCACTCTATTTATTTTCTCAGATGCTCTCTTTTCCTAAATTTAACTCTCTGATTCAATGCTTCATGATTAAGCTGGATTTTAAGATCTGACTGAAAATTTTGCAGGCATGTCATATCACTAGAATCAACATAAAATGATTGTATAAAGAAAACAAACAAACAACACATATTTGAAACACAAAAGGAAAGGGACACTTCATTTAGTTGAAATAAAAGATAAAAGGGTTTGAACATAAACGACAAAGGGACAAAACAAGATAGATCTCGAACTACAACCCTGAAATAATTCGAAAAACAAAAAAGAAAAGAAAACAAACTACCAGACCTCTTCCTAGTAGAGGGAGGGGTGACTTTTCAATTGCTCAGCCTGACATATTTGTCACTGGTTTGCATATCAACATGACTAGAGCTTTCACCACTGTCAGAAATATTTCTTTCAACAAATAAGCTCTGGATCCCTATGCTTAACTCATTGCCTCCCACATATTGTGCAGTACCGCGTGCTGGTGAAGAACTCTGTGGGATGGTCGAAGGGCCAATGTTTTGCACCACAATCAATTTATCTTGAATTATCTTTCCTATTTCTCTTTTCAAAGTGCGACAATCTTCAGTACTATGACCCTGAACATCAGAATGATATGCACATCGCACATTAGGATCAAAGCTTCTTGAATGCGGGTCAGGAGTATACCCAAGGAGAGGAGTGATCATGCCCTGCTGTACTAATCTCTGGAATAAACTGGCATAGGATTCCCCAATAGGAGTGAAATTATCTTTTTTCTTCCTCTTTTTTGCGAACTCTGGCCTCGGATGAAACTTGGATTTAGAGGTTTCTTGGTAAATTTGTGGGGGTCGAGGACGATATTGAGGGACAGGTGCATGCCATCGTGGATAAGAATATGGATGAGTATACAATTATGCATTGTTCAAAGGATATTGAGGAAGTGGAATGGGATTTCTTGGATTTTAGGGAAATAAACCTTGTTGCAAGTGGTTATGTGGATCTAATATGTAAGCTCGGGATTGAGGCTGATAGTATTGGTGGGTTGGACCTCTCAAACTCGGCTTTGGCCCTGGCATGACAATAGGTGTGTCTTCCTTCTTTTTTCCTTCAGTTTCTCTTGGTTGATTGCAATGTCGTCCCAAATGTTTCACAGAATCCTTCTGTCCATCCGGCTCCTCAAATTTTAATGTCTCAAAGATGGGAGGAAGGTTAACACTTGAAGACATGCCCCAGTTTTTATATGAAACATCTTCATAGCCCATAAGTCCAGGGGAATTTTTCATATCATTTTCTACACTATTAACTTTCCCAACCACTTTCTCTAGCTCTTCTAGCATGCTAGGCTTCTTAGTAAGAATTTTTGGCGGTCCACTTAATTTAACGGTAGGCTCAAGAGTATAACAATGATCATCAAGAGTATTGAACGTGGATCCACTAGTGGACTGGGGAAGCACAATCATTGGATTAATAGACAAAGTGGAAGTCTTAGTAGAAGGTTGAGCAACAAAAGCACAAATGGTATGTGGTGCCGTGAATGTGGTAAACTTATACTGAGGAGCTAAAGAAAGAGTGGTGGAAGTATTGAGGTGCATTTGACGTGGAATATATTCTGAGGCATGTTGTGGTGCATCAACAACAGTAGGAAACTGACTTTGTGATTTTGGTAGAAGACTCAAGGTCTTTGCATGGTCAAAAGTGGGGAAAGAAGGTGGAGGCAGCCCACTGGCCCAGGCTCGGTACATTTTCATCATTTGTGTCTCAGTCTTAAATTCTCTTCCTTTAAACTCTCAATTTTCTGACTCTTTGTTTCATCCATGGTGTAACTCTCTATATCCTTGTTGGACACAACTAAACCTTCCTTGGATTTGATGTGATATGGAGGACCAGCCAGGAATCACAAACCAACCACCTTAAACTAACTAAACAAAAGGCAACAAATATATTAGAGTTCAACATTTTTTTCAAAACCTCTTATTATTTTTTATTTTTTGAAAAGATCACCGAACCCAAGAAGGGCGCCTACGTATCTCACCCCCGAGAGAGGAGAATCAGGTGTGCGTAGTTCGTGAAGTTTTGCCAAAATGGCCAATTAAACTCTTTTTTTTTCTTGAAACAAAGTGTCAAAAGAATTGACGAAATTTTTTTTGCGTTTTTTTAGGTTTAAATCTCTATACAAAATGAAACCTATGATTACCAAAGAAAAATCTTTTTGGGTTTTCGATTTTAAATTTCATATGAAAATAGAACTTGAATCTATTAAAGAAAAATCCTTTGGTAGTTTTCTTTTAGAGATGTATATGAAACACCTACTCTAAGTGAAGAGTGAAGAAAATATTTTTGATTTTTTTTTCTTAAATACGATCCCCGAACCAACAATAGGCTGCCTACGTATCTCACATCCCGAAAAAGGAGAATCAGGGGTGCGTAGTTCGTCCAGATTGGACATAACCAAAGACAAACGAATAAAATCTTTTTTGTTTTTTTTTTAATTAGACACTTCAACTAAACTGACACCAACAATTATGAAGGAAAATCTTTTTAGTATTTTCATTATATGAAATGAACAAAACTTCTACCATTTTTCATTTTCTTTTATAAAAACTACTAAAAAAAATCTTTTTTGAATTATGAATGCATGCTAAAGGAGACAAAGTGAGAAATCTTTTGATGTTTTGGTTTTTGAACGAATGAGTGCATAAACTAAAGAAATCTTTTTGAATTTTTGAATTGTGAAAAACAAAAGCCATAAAGAACACTAAAAGCTACGACACTCTTTTTTTTTCTTCTTTTCGACTCACTTCACTTTTTTTCTCTATTTGTTTCAACAGTTCTTGCCTACGCACCTTACTTCTAACACATGTTTTCCCCAAATCAGTCCGTCAAATGACCCCATTACCCTCAAAGATGCAACATTTAGCACGTAGGGATACATTAGAGGTAAGTCTCCTACAAAGGACCAAGTGGGCCCCGCTAGGTCTCAATATGATGTACATAAGCATGACCTAAAGGCTGACCTACGTTAGGGTTCACTAACAAGGCTGTTCGGGGGAGCGTATGGTCGATAGTGGCTGCGACAACTTTCCACCTACTCCATAACACCGACGGCTCCTTCCCTAAAATAAGGGTGACTCAACTAGAGGTCGTGTACAACACATGTACTATGGACTTGTTGCATAAAGAAGGCTGGGGGGTGGACACATGATGCCAGATATAAAAGCGGTAATACATAGGATAAATACTGTACAAAAAGAGCACAAAAATATTCCATAATGATAAAACAATAACACAAAACAACACAAACAAAATATTTATACACCTATAGTGTCAAACAAAGCCGATGCACTCCAAAATAAGCTAGAATTCTGAACAAGGTCCCCAGCAAAGTCGTCAGAGCTGTCACACCCCTTTTTAACCAAAAAGATATAATCTTAAGTTTCGAAAGGGTTCTTATTATTGAAGTGACAAAATGAAGGTTGTTTAGAAAAAAGATTATTTATAATTTTTTATTCAGAGTCGCCACTTGTCATAATCTGGTGTGCCAAGTCACCTTTGGAAAATCCTTTTCAAAACTATTTTTGACTCTTTTAAACAGATCCGCGAACAAAGATTCTGGCTAAGGAATTCTGTTGACCAAGGGGAAGGTGTTAGGCACCCCTCAATCTCGTGGTTCGACCACGGTCGCTTGGTGAAGTGTATCGGCTATTTTGTCATTATGAATGTATAAACCACACAAAAAAGCATAAAACAATCAATCAAATATACCAAACAAAACAAATCCAAAATTTAGTGTTCAGTCCAATTATACAGCTCCGGAAAAAATACTGAAATAACCTACACTAATACTAAACTATGCTTTACCCGATGCCTCGGGCCTTGATCACGAGCATCCTTCGCGTACAAAATTCTTTGGGGTATTCCCTAGTGAGTAAATACAAATGACCTCGGGGCATTCCCCGGTTAAATGAATACACTTTTCAAATACGATAAACAAAACATTCAACAAATATTTCAAGCATTCCAACAATCCAACAATTCTAAATTTGCCTACCCGAGCCTACTGTTTGCCTACCCGCTCGATGACATATCACGTTCAACATCAACAATGAATAAAAAATAATAATATTCATTTTATCAACTTTTAATTCCCGTTTTCCTCAATTTCATGTCAAACTAATTAACCAATTCTTCGACTATCAAATCCAACATCAACCACATACACACAACAAAAATTCAAATACACTAAACAAATAAGTTATTCACACCCATAACAAACAACAAAAATTCCAAAAATAGAATAGAGAATGAGATGAGAAATGAACCTCAATGTTTTATTGATTAACTGATCTTTTCGAATAGAACCGCGTCCAACGGAACTCAACGTCGAACCTCAGACCGACGGAACCGCATCTCGGACTAGCCTCGGTATGAACCCACAACTTGAAAAAAATCCAAACCAGAATTGAATGCCGACCACCAGAATCCAAACTCGATTTCCGGTAGAAAACTGAAGACGCGTACAAAATCGAACCCAGATGAGGTACCAGGTAGATTTCATCCAGAAATCAAGAAGAACGAGAGGATCTAGGAAATTTTAGGATGGAACAGTCCGAGAAGATAAGCTTGACATCGATTTCAGCGAGATTTCGCTACAATCCGAAGAGAAACAATCGAACAAGGAGTAGAAAACTAATTCCAGCGAGCTAAGTCGCCGGAACAATGACCAACGACCTGAAATCTTCACTCTCTCTCTTGATTTTTCACCCTCTCTACTTGATCGATCCCTTACCCCACTGTATCTTGCAGAAAAAAATGAAGAACAGAAGAAAAGAAATGGTATTTTCTCTTTCTCGTTCTCTCTCTGCTACTCTCTCTCTTCTTGATCTATTATATTTTCTCTGTATGTGTGTCTGTGAGATGCTGTGAGGTGAGTGGTCCTTGTGGAAGTGATGATGGGTTTGCGATGGAGAAGAAAGGGAGAGGAGAATCTGCTCTCAAAAATAACGTTTTTGAAGCCAGACCCAGGAAGGAAAAATGGTTCTTTTCGGGGGTTAAAGAATGATGATAATGGGCGTGATTATCCTCTTTACTTATATTAAAAATGGTTTATCTATTGATTTTTATACTTTGCATTTTTATGTAGCCAAGTGATACAGCTAGTAGACCCATTTCGCCCATAGATGCAAAGAGATCATGCGATGATAATGATCTTAATGCCATGCCTTGATTTCGTTGCATTTGTCTTGGATATTCAATTATGATAATGTAATTGTGTGATTAGAGTGGATCTTAGAATATTGAAGTTTTTGTGTTTAAATTTGATTTTGCAGTTTGAAGATACTAGTTAATGTTGAAAATTTGGAGTTTGAAGATGTTAATATTGAAATTTTAATTTTGAAGTTTAACGTTCAATGTATTTTTTATATGCTTGTCAATTATAATGTTTAATTACTCATGTTGTATTAATGATATATGAATTGAACAAATATTGGATTGTAGGTTATGTCTAAAGGAACAATTAAATTTGAGCTAAAATTAGAATCTATAATTAGTTATTGAAAATTGATGGGCCTACTAAATTAAAAAAAATAAATTACGGAGATTTTAAACCCCCACAACTTTTAAATAAAAATTTATTATAAAAATAATTAAATTTAGAGTAACGGGGGTCAACCAAAAATTATGGAGGTTTTAAAACCCCGCAACTTTTAAATAAAAATTTATTATAAAAATAATTAAATTTAGAGTAACGGGGGTCAACCGCTGCAAATAAATTATGAGGGTCAGGAAAAAACCGCCGCAACTTGTTTGTGATGACTCGAATTGTGGAGGATTTGAGAACCGCCGGAATTATATTTTGCGGAGGTTTAAAACCCCTGCAAACTGTAAAATTAACCCTCGTAATTTGACCCATTTTTTGTAGTGTTAACCAAATATTTTATATATTTAAAAGAAATTAAATTGTTAATTAATGTGATCTATAGTACTTTTTTTTGTAGAAATATATAACAAATTAATTTTTAAAAGATAATTTAAGTTGTTAACTATGTTGCAATTATAATACTTTTTATGTAATTTTCAAATAATACATAAGAAACTCCTCTTGTTCAAACTTTTGTGGCACTAATAGTCAATTATATATTTTATTATTCCAATTTAAGTGGTATTGATATATTTTGACAGTCAACCAAATATATTATATCTTTTAAACTTTTTAAGTTGTTAATTATTGTGATATATATATATATATATATATATATATATATATAATATTTTTTTTACGTATTTCTTTGAATATATAACAAATTATTTCTTTTTAGATATTCTAAGCTATTAAATATTGTAATTTATAATATTTTTTGCGTAATTTTTAAATAATACATGTTACTTTAGATATTTTAATTTGTTAACTATTGTAATTTATAATACTTTTTATGTAATTTTCAAATAATATATGTTACTCTGTTTGTCCAAAATTTTGGGGCACTGATAGTCAATTATATATTTTTAAATAATTTAATATTTCAGTTATTCTGATTTATGATATTTTTTTCTATTCCAGTTTAAATGGCACAATGCTTAGATGGTCATAATAATTAATTACAGGTGATATAGTAAAATCACGATTGAAGCAGCGAAACAGATATGTCTTAAATGACTTATAATAACTAATTAGGAATGATATAACAAAACTACTATAAAAATTACTTGTGAAAAATTTAAGTATGCCTCATATAAGATATCAAGTTAATTTAACATTAAATATTATTATTTTTTTAATACTTAAATGACTTTATAATAAATTTTTAATATTACTTTTTTAATAATTAGATGGCTTATAATAATTATTAGGGGCAATATAGTAAAATTACGGTTGAAGAACCTGAAGCAGACATGTCATAAATGTCTATATTATTTTTTATTAAATATTGTATTAATTTTTTAATACATAGATAACATATAATAATTAATTAGGGGTATATAGTAAAATCACGAAGCAAGCAGCTTAATCGTCGACAAACAGGACGATGGGACGTTGCTGAAACTCCCTCATATATATAGTACTAGATATCGATGGCCCGTGCTATATGTTTGTTTTTTTATCTTAATTTAAATTATTAAAATAATTTATGTTTTTAATTATTATGATTTATAATATTGTTTTCTTCTGTTTCAATTTAAATAATGCTGGTATAATTTCAAGAGTCAGACAAATATTTTATATTTTTTAAATTTCTTAAGTTGTTAATTATGCGATTTACAATGTCTTTTACATTATTTTTCAATAATCTATGAATATTCTCTCTGTCTCAATTTATGTGGCACAAATAAAATTTCGACAATCAATCAAATTTGTTTTACATATATACTTTTATATTAAGTTCTTAATTATTGTGATTTATAATACTTTTTATTTTATTTTTAAATAATATACGTTATTTTATGTCTTGCTCTGTCCCATCCCAATTTATGTGCACTAATATAATTTTGATAGTCAATCAATTTTTTTATGTTGACATATCATTTTATGTCTCTTTTATTTTATTTTTATGAAATATTATCAATTTTTTAATACTTAGACGATCATAATAATTAATTAGGGATGATATAGTAAAATCACGATGAAAGCAATGAAGCACACATGTCTTAAGTCATGTAATAACTAATTAGAAGAGACATAGCAAAATTACTAGAAAAATGTATAATAATTAATTAACAATGGTATAGTAAAATTACGATTGAAACAGTCATACATGTCTATTTTACTTTTTTTTAATTAAATATTATTAATTTTTAATATGTAAATGATTTATAATATTTAATTAGGGATATAATAATTAATTAGGGATGATATAGTAAAATTACGATTGAAGCAACTGAAGCAGACATGTTATAAATGTCTATTTTAATTTTTTATTAAATATTATTAATTTTTTAATAAATAAATGACTTATAATAATTAATTAGGGGTGATATAGTAAAATTAAAGTTGAAGCAGCTGAAGCAAGCATGTAGACCTCATGCTTGCCTTGTTGATACGGTAAAATTCTGATTGAAGTAGCTGAAATAGTCATAAATGTCTATTTTACCTTTTTTCTAATTAAATATTATTAATTTTGCAATATGTAAATGAATTACAATATTTAATTAGGGCTACAATGATTAATTAGGAGTGTTATAGTTAAATTACGGTTGAAGCAGTTGAAGGAGATATGTCATAAACGTTTATTTTAAATTTTTTTATTAAATATGATTAATTTTATAATACATAAATGACTTATAATAATTAATTAGGGGTGATATAGTAAAATTAGTTGAAGCAGCTGAAGCAGACATGTCGATTTCATGCCTGCTTTAGCTTCTCAACTCCCTCTTACAGTAAAATTAATATTGAAGCAGCTGAAATAGTCATAAATGTGTATTTTTACCTTTTTCTTAATTAAATATTATTAATTTTGTAATACGTAAATGACTTACAATATTTAATTAGAGATACAATAATTAATTAGGAGTAATATAATAAAATTACGGTTGAAGCAGTTGAAACATATATGTCATAAATATCTATTTTAGTTTTTTATTAAATATTATTAATTTTTTAATACATAAATAACTTATAATAATTAATTTGAGGGTGATATAATAAAATTACAATTAAAGTAATTGAAGCAGGCATGTCGACCTCCTATCTGTCTCAACTGCTCAACTGCCTCTTATTTATAACAGAAAATAAAATTATTACGTTCATTATTTAATAGTGAAATCATGTCCACATGGACAATTACTGTGGCTACATGCTTTTTATTAATTTACGCTCATTATTTAATAATGTCATGATTCATGTGCAATGAACAATTGCGATATCCAGGTGCAGTGGACACTTGACATCATGCGCATTATTCCAACACTCTTTTTATTGATTTTTTGATTCTCATCATTATATAATAAAAATATTTTTTAAAGGAGTGCTGGAATCGACATGCATCAAGTTATTCTATGAGGGCATGTCTGGTATGGTGGTAAGTTTGTGAGATAATTTTTTAGTACTTTTTAATTTTTATTTAATTATAAAATTTGAGATAAATTATTTCCCAATTAATAATTAGTATGAGAATAAATTATTTTTGTCTTGTGGAATAATAATTATGTGATAATTTATTTAAGGATAAAATAGTTAAAATAACAAAAATACCTCCTCAAACTTTTTGGTACATCACTAATATAAAAAGTTAGATTATAAGGGGGCGGGAGGGGAGGGTATTTTTGTAAACAAACAACTTATTCTTAAAAATTATATATGTAATGCATATTATTTTTAATACAACAAATCAAACAATCAATAAAAAATAATGGAGGGACAATAAATTCTAAAATAACTAATCCAAACATAACTAATTAATTTCGTCATAACTTTTCTTCAAACCAAACGACTCCTAGGATATTTAGTTCGGTTTATAAGCTAGTCAAACTACATTATATAGGCATTTTTAACTTATTGTGCATTTGATAACATCAAAATTCTTATAAGTTAAAATCAATCATAAGTCATGGGCGATTTTTACTGCTTATAAACACTTTTAATTTGATCACACAATTTATGATTTCATATCTGATATCTTTTGTAGTCTCTAATAATCTTTTCAAAACATAACTTTTAATTACTATCTACCTATTCTGCTTCTGTCATACGTCCATTTTTTATTATCGATTTTAATATTTTTATTGAAACGTATAAAATTTTTTGAAAAAGATTTAGGAAAAATACTATTATCTAACTTATACTGTGAAAACATAGCTCAAATTTACATTAAAAATCTTTAGCTCAAACACAATAATTCATTTCCGACAAGAAAACTTTTCACCTGAAAAAGAAAAGTTATTAAACAAAAATGAGATATAAAGATAAATATATTTTTTGACTAAAGGTGGCATATTACTTTGATTTTGTCTTTACTCTTTTTTTTTTTTTTTGATCTTTACCATATTTATAGAATTAAAAATTAATATAAATTAATGAAAAGGAGAGAATTTCATGAAAATTAATTCTTAATTTATGGTAACTGTCGACCAATGCTAATTGTGTTAGGATTTTTGCGCTGATTTTCTTATCAAAATTAAGTTTTACTTTTTATTGGAAGGAAAATAAAAGTAACAAAAATTATTTTTAGTTTTCCTAAAATGAAAATATAATTTTTTTTCATATTTGGCTAACCTCTTTCTTGAAGAAAAAGTTTTGGAACTCTACAAATAGAATCCCCCACTTCTCATATCATAACACAAAATAGTATCCACAATGTAGTCATTTAAGAGTCATGTTTAGGGAAAAATATTCTCCCAACAGTTTTATATTTTATTTATTATTAGTTTTCATGTGTAGGCCAATTGGCCAAATTATATCAATAATATTGCGTTTTAGTATATTTTTATTTGTCATCTGAATCATCACCTTCTTGGTTTGCAAACTATAAGCTTCTGCATGACACCCTCTCGATTTTCGAACCCAACAAATGGTATCAGAGTCTACGGTTCAAAGGTCCAGTGGTATAGTAAAGCGAGGTTGAGACAAGTTCAGGGATGTTTCAATTTGCAACAAATTTGACGATGATGAAGATTTTGTCCAATTACATGTTGAGAAAAAATTCAAAAAAAAATTCAACAATCCTGCTGGTAATCCATCTTTAAAATCAAAATCAATTTTCAACTCATGTTTATGGGCTCCAACTTTCAACCCCTGCTTACTTTTAACGCGTAGACTCCTTTCAACTTGTGCATAAACTTTTAACGCATGAACTCTACTTTTAACCTGTGCTCACTTTCATTGTACAAGGCTTCACTTTCAACCATGTTACTTATAACACGGGGCTCCACTAATATTAACTCATGCTTTTATTTTTAACGTGTAGAGCTTCAATTTTCAACTCATATCAACTTTTAATCATGTTAGTGTCATACCCGATTTTTACCTAAGATCAAAACGAGCACAACATTATGGACTCTAAAAAAAATTTAATTTATACAGAGTCGCCACCTAATTTTTAAGGAAAAATAGGAAACCTATTTATTTATTAACAAGTATAACTTTATTTAATCTACGAACCAATTTAGATTCTAGGTAAGGACTCAAATTATTTCGAAAGAAAGGGGTTAGGCACCCTTCAGAATCCACAAATGTGGTTCCCGATCAGACTTAGGTTTATTAGAAAGTTAAGGCTGTTAAGTGGGCCAGGCCGGGTCTATCCGAAACCGGCTCTTTAAATTTATCCGGGTTGTAGGCCGGGCCGGGTCCGAGTTGGGGTTAAGTGGGCGGGGCCGGTTCAAGCTCAACAGTAAAAAATTTAAAAATATCCCTAACCCGGCCCACTTAACCCAACCCGGTCAAATCTACCCAAACCCGGTCAAACCTGGTCAAAAATAAAAAAAAAGTTTTTTTCAATGTACACTATATATACCCACCTATATACATTTTAAATACGTTAAACAATATATATACACTATATATATAGTATATACTACATTAGAATTTAAAAAATATATACGCATCATTCAATGTATATGTACTACTTTAAAGTTTAAATAAAATATACTACAATATATATACATTACAATATATATATATATATATATATATAGTTATATACTAATTTATAAAACATATACACATGTATACGTTTAATATACACGTCTATAGAAGATATATTCACATATATACGCTCTATTCAATGTATATGTACTACTTTAAATAAAATATACTACAATATATATATATATACATTACAATATATATATATATATATATATATATATATATATATATATATATATATAGAGAGAGAGAGAGAGAGAGAGAGAGAGAGAGATAGATAGATAGATAGATGGATAGATAGATAGATAGAGAGAGAGAGAGAGTTATATACTAATTTATAAAATATACACATGTATACGTTAAATATACACGTCTATATAAGATATTTTCACATATATACACTCTATTCAATGTATATGTACTACTTTAAATAAAATATACT
Source organism: Capsicum pubescens (assembly GCA_030864215.1). Classification (NCBI taxonomy): domain Eukaryota; kingdom Viridiplantae; phylum Streptophyta; class Magnoliopsida; order Solanales; family Solanaceae; genus Capsicum; species Capsicum pubescens. Next base: position 86,736,685 of record CM061543.1, read on the forward strand.
ACAATATATATACATTACAATATATATATAATAAAAGTTTACAATATATTAAAATATACTACAATATATATACATTATATATACATTATTTATACATTATATATACATTACAATATATATATATATATATATATGCATATATATATATATATAATAAAATATATACACATGTATTGCGTGTAATGTGTTTTTTAGGGGTCGTTTGATAGAGTGTATTAAAAGTTTAATGCATGTATTAGTCTTTGTGCATTAGTAGTACCATGTTTGGTATCATATTTTTTATCATGTATAACTAATACTTGTACTAATTATACACTCTATTGTGTATTCAGGTGTGTATTAGTAATACACATCATTTTTCATATATTAGTAATGAAAGATTTTCAACACATGTATTAATTTATTAAATGATATTACTACCCCTTAAATTATTTTTCCTCCTTTTCCTACCATATCACATCCCCTATTCCTTTCTCACCATATTCAAAAAATGCTCTCTCTATTTTTGTACTCCACCATGAAAAAGAGGGTGTTATTTAATGAACTTGTATGAGATACAACAAAAAGGATTCATCCGAGAAGAAATTCTCTACATAGTTACTATAGTAAGTTTACATTGTATTAAAGTACTCAAATTTGTTCTTATATATGTTGGATGATATTCTTGGATGTTTAACTGCAATTTGCTTGTTATAGAAACTTTGAAATGTTAATACCAAGTATTATTAATCATAAAGTTCAAAGTATTTAGGATGATTGTTTCAGTATTTATATTCTTATTTCTAGTAATTTTCATTCTTATTTCTTGTAATTTTCACTTTGAAATAGGAATTTGTTCGAGCTTTGTTGCTTGTACACCTTGAAAATAGATTGCACAAGGAAGGTTGAAGGAAGGGCAATTCAGAACCACCAGAGTTGGCATAGTGGTTCAGCGCTATGTCCCTTAAGCAAGAGGTCGAGGGTTCGATCCCCACCTCTGGCGAATGGAGCAAACTCTGTGGCCAGTTCCCTACCACAAAATGCGCTGATCGAGGAACGGAGGATTAGTCTCACGGCTGTCGACTGCGGGGATACCTTGGGCAACCAAAAAAAAAGGAAGGGCAATTCAGTAAATAAGCATCTTTTTATAAAAATTATATAAATATATATTATCTTCAATACATTAAACCAAACGCTATGTAAAAAATAATGTATGTGTAACTAATACCAGCATTGTTAATACTTGCATTAATAATATAAGCATTACTAATAAATCATATTTAACATTATTCTTATACACTCTATCAAACGACCCCTTATTGTGTTGGTGTGTTAGTGTGAATGGGTATTAAAAAGGAAAAATAATAATATATAAAAAAGATATCAAATTTACTTTTTCCAACATACTCCTTAAATGGTATTAAATAATATACAAAAATATAAATGCCGATGTATAATTACAGAAAAAAATATAAACAACAAATTAAAAAATATAATTATCTTGAAAAAAGTATCTTATGCTATAAATAATTAAAATTATACTACATGGTAAAAAATTGCAGTACTGTATTATGTACATATGCTGAGGACTATGCAAAAATATTAAAATAATAATAAATTAATAAAAATTTTAAAATTTACGAAATTAAGAATAACTATCAATAAATTATGCAAAGTTAAAAATATGACAAAAATGAATAAAAAATCATAAATAATAACGATTATCAATAATTTGTTAAAAATTATAAAAAATATACGAAAAACTGCGTTTTATGCACTTTAACTATCAGAGAGCCTAAATGCATTAAGTTTATTCAAAAAATAATATATCTCTTTTAACTAATGTATAAAAATTTCTTTACCTAAAAAATAAAAGTCTCAACCCATCACCTCAAATGTCTATCTTTTAAAAAGTTGACATGATATTGACTTGACTGATTTTTGCTCTGTGTATAAAAATAATTAAATCGACTAATATTTGTAGGTCATATTAAATAACGTACAAAATAATGAATGCGATGTATAATTACAGAAAAATGTAAACATAAACAACAAATAAAAAATATAATTATCTTGAAAAAATATATTATGCTATAAATAATTAAAATTATACTATGCAATAAAGAATTATAGTGTTGTGCCGTGTACGTATGCAAATGATTGTGCGAAAATATTAAAATAATAATAAATTGATAAAAAATTTAAAATTTATGAAATTAAAGATGATTATCAATAAATTATGTGAAATTAAAATATAACAATAAATGAGTAAAAATCCTAAAATAATGATGATTATCAACAATTATTTACAATTGCAAAAAATATGTGAAAAATCGCATTTTATGTACTTTAACGATCATAAAGCCTAAAAGTGCTAAATTTAAGTGTGGAGAGCCAAAATTGGGTGTCAACAGTTTGTCCCTTTTCGTTTGAAGATAATGTAGGAGTCTTCAAACGAAAACGTTGACATGCAACCAATTTTGCTCGATAAAAAAATATTTTTGATAAAAAATTCAAGCGAACTTCAATTTAGAGTTGTCTATATATTCAAGTTCAATGAGATTCAGATTGGGTATAGTTCAAAAGCTATCCCAACATGTCATATTTTGAAATGGACTAACTCAATATGTCCTCGAATTTTGCAAAATTTATAAAACTGAAAAGCGGTAGACAAACACGTAGCTAAACTTGTTTTTTTTAAGAAAGTCAAAAAATGACATGTACTGCTTTAATTAATGTAGAGATAAATAAATAAAGGCATTGCACAATTTTAATCGAAGACAAGAAAAATATTCAACTGAAGGCAGACACACATAAAGGTCTTATTAGATGACAGACTAACCCAAAATGTCCTATTTTAGGGTGGACAAACCCAATTCATGCTTGCAGAAATTTTAGAAAAAATTAAGGTGGATTTTTTTTCCTTTCTGGTTTTTTTAGAAATTAAAGATAGCATGGAGTGCTTAACTAAATAAGGAAAATAAAAAAAAATGGTACAAGCAAAGATAACATCAAGTGCTTAAATGATAAAATAAGCGCATTGCGATATGTGCAGATAAAGACAAGGCATGCAGTGCTTAAATAACAAATAATTGCATTGTGATGTGTAAATAAATGTAAAAATGACATGCGATACTTAAATCATAAAAAAAATGCATTGCAATATGTGCAAGAAAAGCCAAGATGATATGCAGTGCTTAAATGATAAAACAAATACATTGCGATATTTGTGAGGCATGCAGTGCCTAAATGATAAAATAAATGCATTACGATATGTGCATGCAGTGCTTAAATGATAAGTGCATTGCGATATGTGCAAGCAAATGTAAAGATGACATGCTGTTCTTAAATGAAAAATGAATAAAAGCATTGCGATGCATGCAAGTAAAGGTAAGAATAAAATGCAGTACTTAAATGAAAAATAAATGCATTGCGATATGTTGCCAGCAAAGGCAAAGCTGACATTCAGTACTTATACGATAAGATAAATGCATTGCGATATTTGCGAGGCATGCAATGCCTAAATGATAAAATGAATGCATTGCATTATGTGCGTGCAGTGCTCAAATACATAGCAACGTGCGCCGATAAAGGTAAAAATGTCATGCGATGCTTAAATGATAAAATAAATGCATTGCGATATGTGTCGAGTAAAGGCAAGATGATATGCTGTGCTTCAATAATAAAATAAATGCATTGTGATGTGCAAGTAAAGATAAAGCTAGCGTGCAGTTGCATTGCGATGTGTGTAAATAAAGATAAAGATAACATGCAGTGCTTAAAATGATGAAATAAATGTATTGCAATGCGTACAAGTACAGACAAAGATAGACTATAGTGCTTAAACTATAAAATAAATGCATTGAGTGCGTGCAAATAAATGTCGAGATAAAATGCGATGCTTAAATGATAAAATAAATGCATTACGATGCGTGCGAATAAAGACAAAGATAAAATGCAGTGCTTTAAATGATAAAATAAATGCATTTTGGTATGTGCAGACAAAGGCAAAAAGAAATGCAGTGCTTAAATAATAAAATAAATGCATAGCGAGATGTGCAAATAAAAGCAAGAAAAATATACAATGCTTAACTAACAAATGATAAAACAAATATATTGCGATGCGTTCAAGTAAAGGAAAAGATAGCATACAGTGCAAAAAGAAATAAATGAAGTGCGATATGTGCAAGTAAAGACAAGCAAGTATAAATATTAAATGAAAGAAAAACATGTATAACTGTCTTTTGGAGGGCAAACTGACCTAATTATCCTATTTTAGGGTGGACAAATCCTTGTAAAAAATGATTATTGAGCAAAGAATTATTTGGAAATAAAAGTATTCATATATTCCCGATGCTGCTTTCAGAATTGCCCCAGTATCGAGCTGTGAGGTGCTGGGGGATGCAAGACTGTGTACTTGCTGGGAAGAAAGAATGATTATAGGATTGCGATGATTGAACTCTGCATAGAGCTTCCTACATATCTCAAGTATTACGAGAATCAGGTCAATGTAGTTCAAAATAAGAAAATAGGATAAATTTTGAGGTAGATTCTCAAAATTTGCCTTAGTGTATTATTTATGCTGACATTGCTTCTTTGAAAGGAACTAAAAAAAATCTTGTTATTAAAAAAGTGCATGACGTATCTTGATTGTGTATGAGGACTTGAGAATGAATGACGTCTCCGATTGCTTACGGAGACTTAATGCATGACATCTCCAATTGCTTATGGAGGCTGATGTTTATTGTCGTCTTTGATTGCCTATGAAGACAGAGACCCTCAACTAGTGAAGTGACCGAACTCTAATTGTCTCTCGACTGGTAAGACTATAAAAATATAAAATACTCAAGATGAGTGCCTGACAAAAAGAATAAAATATCGATATTAAATGTATGTGCTTGAAAGAAAAAGTCAAATGCCCGTATTTAAAAATTAGGCCCCTTGAATGAAAAGTAAAAAATGCATGTATGTAAAGTGAGCACCTTGAATGAAAGGTAAAAAAAAAAATGCCTGTATGTGAAAGTAGGTGTCTTTAAAAAAAAAAGAGATTTTTTTTTGTATTTTCTTGATTAAAAGTGCTGAAAATGAAGAAAACATGATCGTGTCTTGACTTCAGTTGGTATCGATAATTAGTAGTATGCAAAAGAATTCCCCCATCTCTTTGCCAGCTAACCCAGATCGACTTCAGGGTAACTCCTATAGTTTCAAGTGGTACCTCAGACAAGCCTAAGTATCGACAAAATTTTTTGTCTTGCTTTAAATAAATGTTTTGAGCTATGCCTATCCTCATGCTTCAAGTGCCCTCTCCTGCAAAAAAGTTCTATTTCGCACATATTTGAACAATTTTCTTTTGAATATATGGACTTCTAGAAAAATACGCTCACACTCATAAAGAAATTCAGTGGATGCAATTGCGATACCATAGGCTTGATCTTCATGTAAGTATCCACTAATGTGAGAACACTTGAAATAGGATCTCATAGGACTTACTATCGGCTTGTATGTAGGCTTGGGGAAGGGTAGGATAATATTTGGGATGAAAGTGACTAATTCCTCAGTGAACATTACACTATATTTGTGCTTACGACATTTATTACGCTTTGCCGCGTGGTCTTTTTAGTTGTGCTTTGTTGCTTCTTGTTTTGTATTTTCTTCGACTTCTTTTGAATTTTGCGTTAGAGTTTTTTTCCCTTTTTTTTTTTCAAGAAACTATGTATTTTTGTTCTTTTTTTTTCTTTTTCTTTTGTGGGGGTTTGCTCCTTTTGAAGTCGTTTTTTCACTTTTTGTTCATCTGGACAACATATTCTTTGCATTTTATATTTTACATTTTTGATCTTGAATCTTCATCCCAATTTGCACGCATTTAGTGTGCTCAAGGAGGTAGGGCCAAGAGAGGGATAATGCATGTATCACTCACAAAGGTACAAGCACAAATATAGTTGTCCAAAGAAAAAGTTTTAGGCTCAAAAGAGGAAATGCTAGGGATCAATGTCATTTGGTAGGCTGTAAAAGGCTCAATCGGTCTAAAGAAGGCCTACAATCCTTTCCTAAATCAAGTGCAACTCAAAGTTTCGCCTCAACAGACATTAAGGCCAAGTTCTAGATCAACAATGCAATGCAATGAATTAAACTAAAGCTAGCCACACAATGCACATAACGATGATGTTGGTTTCGTTCTTGTTTTAGATGTATGCAAGAGAATTTTTAGGCATTACTCAGGTGAGTTAAAAGGTGCCAAGAGAATCTATTATTTATCATGAAATTGGTCCTTTACATCATACTAGTTTGTTCTTTTTCATGCACACTCCTAACTGTATTGGTACCAACCAAGTAAAAAATTTATTATTTTTCTAAATGAACGGGACCGAATCCAAATGAGGGTTGCCTACGTATCTTGTGAAAACAAGAATCAAGTCTGCGTAGTTCAGAAAAATTTGTAAATTTTAATGTTGCATGCATGATTGCAAAAAAGCGAAAATAATGTGAAAGATAATCAAGAAAAAACTACTTTTAACATCAAAATCGTTCCGCTCAAATGATCGAAAGAATGTATGTAAAGCATGGGGAGAGCTTTGACACAACTTTAGTATGCTGACAAGATTGAAAAAGTAAGACATTGAAGAAACTATGACATTGTTTCGCCGTAGTTGGCAGGATTATTATAGCTAAAAAAATATTAAATTCTTGCTTTTGAAAGTGAGGATCGATACGCCATACATTTAATATTTTACGACATTCGAAAGAAGAAGTTAGGTATTATTGCACAAAAAATAGGTGAAAATATGGAGGTAGGCCGGCTAGACACTAATGTCATTGAGATTTAAATTTTGAGGAGTTATTAATTTGCGCTCTTGAAAGTCATTGCAGAGCGTCTTTGAATTGTTCCAGAAAATTTGCCCCAGTTTTGCATACCGGATAAATATTTTGAAACAGTGAAGAGATCAAACCCTAATGTAGGGTTGCCTACGTATCTTGTCAGGACAAGAATTAGGTCATAACATAGTTCAAATCTATACATAGCTATCGGCGATATTGGAAAAGTGCATCTTTTAACTAATCATCTCTACAAAACAAAGGTTAGATTACACCTTCCCTACTAAAGCATAACCAACTTAAAGCAAGAAGCTAACATATAAGCACAATAATATTTCAAATATATACAGAGAATATGAATGTTTCACTTGGGTCGTACACCCTTTGGACATTTGGATAAAATTGACTGATATGCATGCACCTAAAATGCGTTATTTTAGCTCTATACTATGCCATCTAAGAGTGCGTAGACAAGAACTTGGATTTTCTATATGAGAAAGCACGTGGTCCCACAACAGTAAAACTCTCGCTTACCCCACGTATGTGCCAACTCTGTAAAATAAGATGATTTGAAAGAATTTTGGGAAAGTACAATGTACAATCCGCGTGTACAATGTGTCTGAGTGTCAGTATCCCGAAATGGAGGAAATATGAATGAAATGTCAATTTATATAAAGAGATAAACAAATAAATAATTTATATAAAATAATAGCAACTAAACAGTTTATGCCACATAAACAAGATAAATCAAGACAATTAGTATGATACAAATAACAATGTACAAAAAATATAAATAATTACCTAAGTCTGTAATGGTTAGAACCTTGAGTCTCCAGCAGAGTCGCCAAACTGTCATACCCGATTTTTACCTACGGTCAAAACGAGTACAACATTATGGACTCTAAAAAAATTTAATTTATACAGAGTCGCCACCTAATTTTTAAGGAAAAATAGGATATCTATTTATTTATTAACAAGTATAACTTTATTTAATCTACGAACCAATTTAGATTCTAGGTAAGAGCTCAAATTATTCCGAAGAAAAGGGGCTAGGCACCCTTTAAAATCCACAAATGTGGTTCCCAACCAGACTTAGGTTTATTATAAAATGAAGAAAAAAATTAATGTTTATAAATATAAAAGTATGAAATGTGTATTAAAATGATATAAACAATTTCGTCGAGAGGTACGAAGTGACTCGACTGAAAGGAGAGGAAGAAGTCCACCAGGACGAACTTTGGGCGAAAATCGGGTTCATTGACATTCCTGGTATAGTAGATGCTATAACACATACAATCATACTAACATAGATTCTTTCTCAATTCGCCTGCTAGTGGGGGAAGATATATAAACAATTTGCAAATTGCATATGTTGTCGTAAAAAGTATGTGTATAAAAAGCCTATGAAGATAAAGGAAAATACATGAAAATTTGTATGAAAAAATGAAAAGATTAAATAAAGAAATTTTTTTTTTAAATAAAATATTACGTAATATATTTTAGTGTAACGGAGTGTGAATTATTTGATTAAATAATCTAAACATATTTAATATAAATATTTACGACCTAAATTTGCCTAAACGCGTGATGTAGATTGCATAAATAAAGACTAACCCACCCAACGCCCCAAAAATAAAGATTTCATTATGATTAATATTTTGTACAATTACAAAAATATAAAAAAATACAAATATAAAATTTACTCATTTCTTGAATGTCGTTTCCGACATGTATTTTCGAGAACCTGCATAAACACTTATAATAAAAATGTTAATAACAAATAAATAATTAATATATTTAAAAAGTATACATGCATATTTGTATAAAAAGATATAATTTTCGTTAAAAAGTATGGGCTCGGATCAGATTTTAGGTACGCCATGGCTACGAAGTGGTTGTTGATTTATTAGCTGTCCTAAATCATCTTTCCAAGATACGAATCATAAAATTATTTGTGTTGTTATAAAAATGTTGTCATTGCCCTAATTTATTTATTTTATTACGTATTAGTAAACGTAATATCCGTCTTTTTATTTGCGGAGGCCTCGAAAATCGACGAAAAATTTCTTCATCGTCCATGTGTTGGCCCTTAATATAAAATAATAACTTTGATAAAATAAAATCGGTCTTTTGTAATGGGGTGACCTCAAATATCCATACGGAGAGATAATTTCATTGGCCAATCAAATTAACATCAATAGTAACAACATGTCTTAAAGAATAAATTAACAATAACAACATGTCTTAAAGAATAAATTTAGCAAAATAATAATTGTGACTGCACAACTTAACAGAATAATCCAAATTAATGACTGCAAATAAAACTTAAGAAAAGGAAACACTTAGCAATATACATCAACAACAACAAACCCAATATATTCCCACCTAGTGGGGTCTGGGGAGGGTAAAATGTATGCAGTCCATACCACTACCTCCGGGGAAGTAGAGAGGCTATTTTTGATAGACCCCCGGCTCAAGACAAAAGGTCAAAGGACAAAAATATCAAAAGCGTGTAACAAGAATAAAATAACACAACAATAAAGTATACAAACAGACAATGGACCCCCCTTCCCCACCCCTAGACCTACCAACCAAGCTACACCAAACCCTCTAATGATAGGCGAATTTACACGCCTATAGTGCTATATTTTACCCATATTTTAGCCATGTTTTGAGGACAAATTATATAATTCATGCACTTTTAGTCCTTTTTCCTGTAAGTGAGCTAACGAACATGATTAGCAAGTTTTCAGGTATAAATGATGCAGAATTCAGCATTTTATGGATAACTTGACGCCAAAGAAAGCTTCACGAAAGGAGGAAACCAAATCTTGGACGCCAAGGACCAAAAGTGGCGCATGGAAAATCTGTCCCAGGCAAAAACAATAATTCTGAAGACTTTGGGGACTAGCAGTAACTTATTAGGATTAGGATAATGATACCTTAACCTAGTAGGATGGGTTAAGTAATTCATTAGCTTAGTAGGAATAGGATATGGGTATTATAAATACCCTATTTTGCTAGAGATTTTAATACTTCGAATTACAATTCTAATTCTACTTTTCAATTCTTATTCTACTTCCGCAAGACCTTTTCTATTAATTCTACTTTTTATTCTTCTTCTATTCATCTAATCAATTCTGAATTTCCGCAACAAGAGAAACGTTACTTTGCAAGGAATTCACGCCTAACGCCTACCACACTTTGCTACACGAAATATTTATTGTGGTATAATAACAATGTCTATTGTGATTTTCTTCGCACTCATGGGTAACTAAACTTCTCTGTTGGGGTTATGGAAGCCATATGAGATACTATCTATTGCTATGAGTTTGTGAATTCGTGACACGTATATTGCTTATATCATTATTCTCTTCATCTTAATCTAAATTCTTTGTGGTTGCAAATGCATAGAATACGCCAGTATAACATTAACTTGTTCGAAAGAAAGGTTATATGTCTGGAAAAGAGATAATGTCAAGGTAATAGGGTCCCATCCCCTATTAAAAAGTTAGTGCCGTAACTGGATTAACCTCTTGGAGAATTTGTACCGTTAGATACGCTTTAAGCTCGAAAGAGTTAAAGTGAAATAGTCCTTGTTCAGGTCGAAAGACGCTTGGATTTACCATCGAATACAATTCTCTTTAAGCACATGCATGTCTGAACTCCGCATAACTCATAGCCAATAGAGACGTACAACTCATAAGGTGGACATAACCCCAACTTCTCAATTCTCATTGTTTACATCTTACTAAACATTCTTTCTTTTTACTTTGCTATTTCCATTTCTTCTCTACTATTTGGTTACATTACTTGCACAACAAGACTCCCCCCTTTTTCGAAACTTTCACTAAAAGTCTAGTAATCTTCGCTTACTTGCTGACCAAGCTATTCCCTGTGGGATCGATACCCAACCCAATTGGGTTCTATATTTGACAAACGACCGCTTTACACTCCTACGAGAGCTGTAGATTAAGCGTTATCAAAAATTGGCGCCATTGCCGGGAAATAAAAGTGTCAATTAAGTTCGTAATAATTACTAGACCCTTTGGTCAAAGATTCTCGTACTTTTACTTTTAGTTTTTGTTTTTGTTTACTGCAGGTTTTTTATTTTATTCAGTGCATGCCCCATACCCGAAGTTCTGGTCAACCGTTATTACCTATCAATCCTGAACCACAACGTATTGGCAGAATGGAGGCACAACACGCAATTGAAAGGATGGCTGCTCAACAGGAACAAGCAAGACTAGCTGCGCTAGCCACCGCTCAAGTGCATCAATAGAATATTGATAACCCTGGGCGAGCAACAAATCCTGACGATGAGGATCTAGGTGATGACGAGCTACTAAACCCTAGGCATGCCGCTGAGATCGCAACACCTGCCAACAGAAGAGATCGTCAAGCTAGGTTTAGGCCTGAACGCCAAACTATGCAACCAGCTTTTGACGATGATGATGATGATCTTGATGGAGCCGGAGCCACAGGAGCCATTATTCCTCCGCCATTGGCACCTGGAGCCAAGTTCAACATCACAAGCACCATGATTCAGTTATTGCAACTCAAGGGATTATTTGGTGGACTAGCAGGCGATGATCCGAATATACATCTCATCAACTTTATTTCTATATGCAAGTCGTTTGACAATCCTGGCGTTGGTCAGAATGCAATTCGATTACGTCTATTTCCATTGTCTCTGTCTGGGGAGGCAACTCTATGGTTGAATGGGCTGACTCCTGATTCTATTACAAATTGGAGGCAATTGAGAGACGCTTTCCTAGAAAGATTCTTTCTGCCATCCAAAAGAGCACAAATGAGAGATGAAATCAGCAACTTTCGTCAGCTTCCAACTGAAGCCCTTCATGAAACATGGGAGAGGTTCAAGACGAAGCTAATGAGGTGCCCAAACCATCACATGACTAATGTTTACCTAATGGAGATACTTTACAGAGCCTTGAATTCAATAACTAAACCAGTTGTGGATAATGCGGCTGGAGGATCATTCATGGATCTCACCTTTGGTCAGGCAAGCAATATGCTAGACCGGATGACGAAGCAAAGTAGAGCTTGGCATACCAGGGATTCTGAGGTAGCAAACCCCACTTTATCTATAGGCATGACTGCAGACCAAAGGAGAAGAGAAGAAGAACATGATCAAGATATGGCGCACATGAAGACACAAGTGGATCTTCTTACAAAGCATCTATTATCAGGGAAGACCAAAAAAGTCAAAGCCATTGCGTCAAAAGGAAGAGATGAATCTAATTCGGATGAAGAGGCCAACTACTTGAACAATCAGGGGGGTTTCCGAGGTAATACCCAAGGAAACCAAGGTCGGAACTATTATGATAAATCTGGAAACAAGGACCAAGGTAGTTGGAAGAACAAGAATGACAAAAGTGGTTTGAATGTTCCCCCAGAAAGACGCGACACCACTACATCCGATTCTGGAAATATGGAAGAGATGATGGCTAAACTATTGAAAGGAGTGGAGGCAACCAGCGCGGGAGTAACGGAGGTAATAAATGATTTGTCCTCAATGAAGCAATTGGTTGACTCACATTCCACTTCAATAAAGCAAATAGAGCAGCAATTGAGCCAACTTTCAGCAGCACTCAATCAAAGAAAGGCTGGCACTCTACCTAGCAACACTGTGCAAAATCCAAGGAACGACGGATCATGCATGGATATTACTATCAGGAGTGGTAAGGTGCTGGAAAATTCATCCCAACGCAAGCAAGTGGCCAAAAATAAGGAAGATGATGACGCCATAGAAGCTGACCAAGACGTCCATGACGTCACCCCTAGTAGGTTGCAGCCTGAAACTACCAAAATTTGGAAGCAAGAGGAGAAGAAAGCCGTGGAGAAAAAAATTCCATATCCACCACCACCTTTTCCTCAAAGATTGAAGAAGCAGGCGGATGATACAAGGTTCAACAAATTCATGACGATGTTAAAGCAGCTGACTATTAATGTTCCGTTGGTCGAGGCGCTGGAACAAATGTCTGGGTATGCTAAATTCATGAAGGACCTGTTGACAAAGAAGCGGGTAGTAAGCTATGAGCCGACAGATAATATTCATCATTGCAGTGCAATTGCCACAAGGTCCTTAGTATAGAAAAAGGCAGACCCTGGTGCTTTCACTATTCCTTGCACGGTTGGATCTATGAATTTTGCTAAGGCATTGTGCGATTTGGGAGCTAGCATCAATTTGATGCCACTATCCGTCTATAGAAAGTTGGGGTTGGGCGACCCTACACCAACCAATATCCGGCTCATGATGGCAGATAGGTCGGTAAAACGACCTGTGGGTATCTTGAATGATGTGTTGGTGAAGGTGTCTACCTTCATTTTTCCTGCAGACTTTGTGATTTTGGATTGCGAGGTGGATTCTGAAGTTCCCATAATCTTGGGACGTGTTTTCCTTGCAACAGGAAGTGTGCTTATTGACATGAGAGATAATGAGCTTTTATTTCGAATGAATGACGAAGTGATTCGTTTTGATTTGTGCAAAGCGATGAAGCAGCCAAGAGATATGGATGTGTTCTCTGTAGCTGATGTTCATTATGAAGATAAGAAAGCATTATCTGTAGAGAAACAGCTTACTGTTGAGCCATTGTCTGCTGTGCTGCTGAATGTTGAGCATGAGGATGCTAAAGAATATAAAGAAACCGTTTGTGCTCTAACAGAAAATCAATCTTCACCAACAGCGGTGACTTCCATTGAAGAGCCACCAGTGCTAGAATCGAAAAAGCTCCCCAATTATCTAAGGTATGCATTCTTGGGATGTGGAACTACACTTCCAGTGAGTGTTGAAATTGCGGATGATCTAAGTGAACAGCACGTAGAGGCTCTCATCTCTGCTCTGAAGAAGCACAAGCGAGCTATGGGTTGGTCTATTGATGATATAATTGGTATCCCTCCTGGGACATGTACGCACAAGATTCATCTCAAAGAAGATTGCATGCCCACAAGTAAGCATCAGCGTCGTCTGAATTTATTCAGAAAATGATGCCCCATCTATCTCGATGAAGTCTAAGTAATCAAGATAGCTATGTCGTGCCGCGACAATAAATCAAGCGCTTGGTGGGAGGCAACCCATCGTTTCTAATTATTTTATTTTCTTAAGATTTTGTCGAGCCACGACCAAAACTAAGGCGCTTGATGGGAGGCAACCTATTGTTCTAATCATTTTTTGATTTTGAGTAAATGTAGGTGCAAGAGGTATAAAGGAGGAGATTGGTTTCAAATGTTGAGTTGGAGGTATTGCATATTGAAGGTGGTAAGTTAGGAAAGAAGAAGCAAAAGGCTATGGGTTAGGCATTGCCTATGAAAATCTAGGCCACGAACAAGGCACGACATATGTAAATCTAGGCCACGAACAAGGCATGGCCTATACTATGGCATAAGCTCTCGGATTCTAGAGTGCCATAGCATAGGCGCCTCCTATGCTCAACAATGCCATAGCATAGGCGCCGCCTATGCAAAAGCATTCTGTCTCTGAATCTAGAGTGCCATAGCATAGGCGCCGCTTATGCTCAACAATGCCATAGCATAGGCGCCGCCTATGGTCACTTTTGGTCTCCAAATCCGATTCCAAATGGGTCAAAACCCGACCCAAGCTTGTCCTATAAATAGAACCTTAGTCTTAGAACAAAAATGCATTGCAAATTCAACCTAAGTGCCTCCTACCTCTCCAAAATCTCTCAAAATTTTTTCTTTTTGCTCTTTTACTTTGCAAGAATATCTTCCAAGGCCATCAACCAAGTAAGTACTTCTTTGTTCTTCTTTTATATTCCGTAAGTACTACACTACTACGCCTATAATGAATTGTTAAATCTTGAAGTAACATTGGTGATTTGAATGTGGTTGAGTGGTTGTGATACATCTCGTTGAGTGAAAAAATACGTGTGGGTGTTCTTGATTTTGTTCTGACTTGTATTTGATTATTATACACTATCATACTTTTGCGGAGTCGACATGGTGAAGTTAATTGCATAATCTTCAAAATTGAATGCTTGAATGTTTGAATGACTCATTCATCGAGATAAAAATCATGATTGAATACAAGCATGAAATGTTGTGATTATTTCTATACCATAACTTGATACGATCTCTATGTAGTAGTCTTGTTCAAAAAGTGCATTAATCCAAACATGAAAGTATGATCAAGATTACATGAAATAGAGTTGGAAAGGATAGTTAAGACGACATGAAAGTATGACTGTGCTGATTATATTGTTGGAACATAACACCTAAACGTATATCGATGAAGTCTGAGTAATCGACAACATTCACTTAATTAAGTTGTGCCAACAAATTAAGTGTGGGGTGGTGCCGCTACTGTTTGTTTGTCGACTGTATCTACCGAGATGAAGTTAACATGACTATCATTTTAATCTCAGGTACAATGGCACCAAAAACACGCCAAGGAAAAGACAAAGCAACCACCTCACAGAAAGGCCAACAAAAGGGAAGAAAAGAGCAAGCTGAATCCTCCTCGCTACAAATACCTCAACGCACTTTTGGATCAAGTGGGGTACAATTTGAGGAAACTCTGAGGATGACGACTCTGATGATGATTCCGACGCAGGGGGTATGACCCCAGACATAGAAGAGGAGCCCGACTAATCAGGTTTTCCGTATTTATTTTCCACTGAGGGCAGTGTGTCCCGTCTAAGTGTGGGGTGCTGGTATTCATATGCTGTAATTCTTTGCCTACATTTATGATCATATTTTGATTAGTCATAGATTTTTTTTAGATTTTGATGCATGAAATGGTTCTGACAAGCGGCATGGTGTTATGACAAGAGTTTGTGCTAGAATCATTACTATTGAGACATTTAGGCTCTAAAAGTGGCTCATTATGTGATAAGTGTGCGGTTTAATTCCTTTATCTGTTGGGTCAAGATTCTGTACTTCTCCCAATAAAGTCGACCATGTGCCTTGTGTGTGTGAGGATATAGTATATTCTGTGTTTGTGGCTGATGCTAGAACTTGCCTGGTATGTGTGTGAAGCGAAATAAAGAGTGTGAGTTTAGGAGATGATTTAGGCATTTCTTTGGCAACCTGTGATTGTTTACCTTCTTTTTACCTACCCGTGGACATTATCCTAATCAACCCTTTTGAGACTTTAAGCTTATTTTCTTTGACAACCTCATATGAAAGCCTAATCCATTTTTTCAAGACCATAATTTGATCCAAATTCCTAAGCGCTTTAAATTGTAAAGTCATGTGACAAAATAAGAGGAAATTGGATGAGTGTGATGCTTTAGAATGTATTGGTGCTTGAATTTGTTATGAAAAAGAATTGCTATCATAGAGGTGTGTTATGAAAATAAAAATGAAAAGAAAACTAAAAAGTTAGTTATGTTTAAAATTAAAAAACAAAAGAGGTGAGAAGGGGTCTAGATTAAAAGAAAGTAGAAAGGTTGTTTGAAAGAAAGTGTTAATGGCATAATGTGATGTATTAAAGCTCTTAGGAACATAGTCACTATTTCTGGTCAAAATAGTCCTACCCGTCCCTTAGCCTACATTACAACCTGTAAAGACCTATTTGATCCTAAGCTTAGCATTCTGAAATTAGTAGAGCATTACACTAAGGGCAAGCCTATGGTCATCAGTTGAAACATATGAATTCTTTGTGAGAGTGAGAGCAAGGATAATCTTATACCCATGTTCTGAAAAATGCAATACTTGTGAGTGATTATGGGTAATATCTTATGTGAGACACACATGGTTGATGAGGTTTGGGTAGTCTTGTATGATTCTTTGTGCCTTAACTTTTGAATACGAATTAGCCATCATCACGAGTCTATGTTAGAGGTTAAATTATTTCTAGTAGTGATCAGAAAACTACTCTTTGTTAATAATTATTGTGCCTGTCTTGACGAATATTTTGTGTTGTTACTGTGAAACCCTAAGTAGATGTTTAGATGGACATGATATTTTGTTCGAGGACGAACAAAGCTTTAAGTGTGGGGTGTTGATGATAGACGAATTTACACGCCTATAGTGCTATATTTTACCCATATTTTAGCCATGTTTTGAGGACAAATTATATAATTCATGCACTTTTAGTCTTTTTTCCTGTAAGTGAGCTAACGAACATGATTAGCAAGTTTTCAGGTATAAATGATGCAGAATTCAGCATTTTATGGATAACTTGACGCCAAAGAAAGCTTCACAAAAGGAGGAAACCAAATCTTGGACGCCAAGGACCAAAAGTGGCGCATGGAAAATCTGTCCCGGGCAAAAACAACAATTCTGAAGACTTTGGGGACTAGTAGTAACTTATTAGGATTAGGATAATGATACCTTAACCTAGTAGGATGGGTTAAGTAATTCATTAGCTTAGTAGAAATAGGATATGGGTATTATAAATACCCTATTTTGCTAGAGATTTTAATACTTCGAATTACAATTCTAATTCTACTTTTCAATTCTTATTCTACTTAAGCAAAACCTTTTCTATTAATTCTACTTTTTATTCTTCTTCTATTCATCTAATCAATTCTGAATTTCCGCAACAAGAGAAACGTTACTTTGCAAGGAATTCACGCCTAACGCCTACCACACTTTGCTACACGAAATATTTATTGTGGTATAATAACAATGTCTATTGTGATTTCCTTCGCACTCATGGGTAACTAAACTTCTCTGTTGGGGTTATGGAATCCATATGAGATACTATCTATTGCTATGAGTTTGTGAATTCGTGACACGTATATTGCTTATATCATTATTCTCTTCATCTTAATCTAAATTCTTTGTGGTTGCAAACGCATAGAATACGCCAGTATAGCATTAACTTGTTCGAAAGAAAGGTTATATGTCTGGAAAAGAGATAATGTCAAGGTAATAGGGTCCCATCCCCTATTAAAAAGTTAGTGCCGTAACTGGATTAACCTCTTGGAGAATTTGTACCGTTACATACGCTTTAAGCTCGAAAGAGTTAAAGTGAAATAGTCCTTGTTCAGGTCGAAAGACGCTTGGATTTACCATCGAATACAATTCTCTATAAGCACATGCATGTCTGAACTCCGCATAACTCATAGCCAATAGAGACGTACAACTCATAAGGTGGACATAACCCCAACTTCTCAATTCTCATCGTTTACATCTTACTAAACATTCTTTCTTTTTACTTTGCTATTTCCGTTTTTTCTCTACTATTTGGTTACATTACTTGCACAACAAGACTCCCCCCTTTTTCGAGACTTTCACTAAAAGTCTAGTAATCTTCGCTTACTTGCTGACCAAGCTATTCCCTGTGGGATCGATACCCAACCCAGTTGGGTTCTATATTTGACAAACGACCGCTTTACACTCCTACGAGAGCTGTAGATTGAGCATTATCACCCTCCTAACTACAGACTACGACTCGACCACCCACCTTAGCCCTCTACCCTAAAGCTTTTCCTCCATACTTTCTATCAAGGGTCATGTCCTCAGAAAGTTGTAACTGCTCCATGTCACGTCTAATTACTTCTCTCCAGTACTTCTTTGGTCTACCCCTCCCTCGGTTAAAACTATCAAAGGCTAACCTCTCACACCTACGAACAGGGGCATCCGTGCCCCTTCTCATCATATGACCAAACCATTTCAACCTCATTTTCTGCATCTTATCTTCCACCGACGCCACTCCCACCTTCTCCCGAATAATCTCATTCCTAACCCTATCAGCCCTCGTGAATCCACACATCCAAAGCAACATTCTCATTTCTGCCACCTTCAACTTTTGGACGTGAGAGTTCTTAACAGACCAACACTCCGCCCCATACAATATAACCGGCTGAATCGCAACTTTATAGAATTTGCCTTTGAGCTTGAGGGGCACTTTCTTATCGCATAAAATACCCAAAGCAAGCTTTCATTTCATCCAACCTTCCCCAATACGGTGATAGGCATCCACATCAATCTCTCCATCCCCCTGAGTCATAGACCCAAGATATCTAAAATTATTCCTCTTACAAAGCACCTGCGAATGCAACTTCACTACCTCCTCTTCCTCTCGCCTCGAGTCACTAAACTTTCACTCCAAGTACTCTGTCTTAGTCCTACTCAATCTGAATACTTTAGATTCCAGGGTTTGTCTCCAAACCTCCAACTTATCATTAACACCTTGATGCGACTTATTAATTAACACTACATCATCCGCAAAAAGCATACACCAAGGCACCTCTCCTTGAATACTTCGCGTCAACACATCCATCACCAAGATGAATAAAAATGGACTAAGAGTCGATCCATGGTGAAACCCTGTCAAGACCGGGAAATGCTCGGAATCTTCTCCCATTGTCCTTACTCGGGTCTTCGCCCCCTCATACATGTCCTTAATCGATCGTATGTATGCCACTGGTACCCCCCTTTGCCTCCAAGCATTTCCAAAGAACCTCTCTAGGGACTTTGTCATATGCCTTCTCCAAGTCGATAAACACCATGTGAAAATCTCTCTTCCTCTCTCGATACTACTCTACCAGCCTCCGCACAAGGTGAATTGCCTTCATCATCGAGCGACCAGGAATAAATCCAAATTGATTATCCTAAATAAATACTACCTTCCTCAACCTCCTCTCCACCACCCTCTCCTAAATCTTTATCGTGTGACTCAACAACTTAATACCGCGGTAGTTGTTGCAACTATGAATGTCACTCTTATTCTTATATAAAGGAATCATTGTGCTCCATATCCACGCCTCGGGCATCTGAGCGGACTTGAAAATGTTGTTAAACAAATTGGTGAGCCACCTCAACCCTACCCCGCTCTTGAACTTCTAAAAGTCCACCGGAATCTCACCGGGACCCGTCGCCCTGCCCCTTTGCATCTTGCAAATAGCCTCACATACCTCATCCACCCTAAAATGCCGACAAAAGCCAAAATCACGAGATTCCTCGATGTGATCCAACTCTCCTAACACAATGCCTCTGTCCCCCTTGTCATTCAAGAGCTTATGAAAATACGACCGCCACTTCTTCTTAATAGGCACGTCCTCCACTAACACTCTGCCATCCTCTCTCTTGATACACTTCACTTGGTCCAGATTCTGAACCTTACACTCCCTAGATTTAGCAAGCCTAAACAACCTCCTTTCCCCGCCCCTCTCCTTTAATCCCGAATACAATCTCTCAAAAGTTGCTGTCTTAGCCGCCGTAACTGCTAACTTAGCCTCCTTCCTAGCTAACTTATACTCCTCCCATTCACCCGCTTCTCCTCTTCATCCTTACTCTCAACCAACTTGGTGTAAGCCTCCTTCTTTCTCTCCACCTTATTCTTGACTTCTTCATTCCACCACCAATCCCCCCGATGCCGGCCAGACCCGCCCTTCGAGACACCTATCTAGCCGTCTCTTTGATGCAACCCGCAGCCCTATCCCACATAATATTCACGTCCCCCTACACTCCTACGCCTGCATCCCCTCCAACTTTTCTCTTATCTCTAAAACACTGATCGGAGTCAAGCCACCCCACCTAAATCTAGGCCTGCCCTTCCCACCCTTACTCTTCTTTCCCCTCTTAATAACCAAGTCCATCACCAGAATTCTATGCTGGGTCACAAGATTCTCACTCGAGATGACCTTACAGTCCTTACACAGAGATCTATCCCCCTTCTTAAGCAGCAAAAAATCAATCTGGGTAGTAATATTAATAATTAAGATAAACTAAGGTAAGAATAACATAAAGCTATTAACTCAAATTTTAATAAATACCACACGAACAAAGAAACCATAACTGCATAAAGTCAACAACTCAAAACTAGGCAAAACATTAAAAACTAGAGTTATTAACATGAAAAAATAATATCAATTATCCAAAAAATAAATCAAAATGACAATTTAAAACATGAAATAAAATACCATGAGCAACTCAATAAAGAGAGTTAACAACAATTCAACACAATAATAGAATAGTACGAAATTACAAGGTGATATCTCGTTTTGTTAAAATATTATCAGCCAGATCCGAAAGAAACAATAAACAATGCAATAATAATAACAGTAGACTAAAAGATAAATTATAACAATAATATATATAGAGAAAAAAAAGATACCACCAGAGTAAAACATCTTCCAGCTAGATCTGTCGGTAATAATGAAAAAAAAGGAGACAGATGAATTGACTAGAGTGCTGCTCATCGGAGCAGTTGGTGATGGTGGTGCGTCGGATTGGTTGGTGACGGGGAATGGGGACGAGGGAGTCGGGGTCGCCGCCGCTGACCATGGCTGTTGGTGGTGGTTTAGTTTTGAGAGAAAAGGGAGAGATGAGAAGGGAGCGAGAGGAAGGTGCGCTGGCTGTGAGATTTCGCCGGATTTGTTTGGTTTTTTGGGGTGACGGGAAAAAGGGGGAAGGGATCTGGCCGGCCGGTGGGCTGGCGACAGCCATCACTGTCCATAGAGAGAGGAAGGGGGAGATGATGATATATATAGAAAGGAGAAGAAAAGAGCGTCTAATATTTTTGGGTGTGTTTGTGCGTGTAATGTGTTTTTTATTATGTTGGTTTGTTAGTGTGAATGAGTATTAAAAAGAAAAAATAATAATATATAAAAAATATATCAAATTTACTTTTTCCAATATATTCCTTAAATTTGGGATGGGAGTGATAATAAAATCAAAAAATTTACAAATGATATGACTTTGACTTGACTAATTTGTTACTTTGTGTATTAAAATAATTAAATCGACTTATATTTGTAAGTTGGATTAAATAATATACAAAAATATGAATGCCGATGTATAATTACAGAAAAAAATATAAACAACAAATAAAAAATATAATTGTTTTGAAAAAATATCTTACGCTATAAATAACTAAAATTATACTACACGATAAAAAATTGCAGTGCTATGTTATGTATGTATGCAGAGGACTGTGCAAAAATATTAAAATAATAATAAGCTGATAAAATTTTTAAAATTTACTAAATTAAGAATAACTATCAATAAATTATGCAAAGTTAAAAATATGACAAAAAATAATAAAAAATCATAAAATAATGACGATTATCAATAATTTATTAAAAATTATAAAAATGTACGAAAACTACGTTTTATGCACTTTAACTATCAGAGTGCCTGAATGCATTAGGTTTATTCAAAAAATTAGAATATCGCTTTTAACTAATGTATAAAAATTTCTTTACCCAAAAAATAAAAGTCTCAACCCATCACCTCAAATGTCTATCTTTTAAAAAGTTGACATGATGTTGACTTGATTGATTTTTGTTCTGTGTATAAAAATAATTAAACCGACTCATATTTGCAGGTCGTATTTAATAACGTACAAAATAATGAATGCCGATGTATAATTACAGAAAAATATAAACATAAGCAACAAATAAAAAATATAATTATCTTGAAAAAATATATTATGCTATAAATAATTAAAATTATACTATACAATAAAAAATTACAGTGTTGTGCCGTGTACGTATGCAAATGACTGTGCGAAAATATTAAAATAATAATAAACTGATAAAAATTTTAAAATTTACGAAATTAAAGATGATTATCAATAAATTATGTGAAATTAAAATGTAACAATAAATGAGTAAAAATCCTAAAATAATGATGATTATCAACAATTATTAACAATTGCAAAAAAATGTGAAAAATAGCATTTTATGTACTTTAACGATCATAAAGCGTAAAAGTGCTAAATTTAAGTATGAAGAGCCAAAATTGGGTGTCAACAGTAAGCAACAATGATATATGAAGATCGTGTGAAGAAGAAAGATCAAGTCAAGAAAATCAAGCCAAAAATAAGAGATTTGTTAAGATTTTGCCCTGATTTTCTTACCAAAATTAAGTTTTACTTTTTCTTGGAAGGAAAATAAAAGTAACAATAATTACTTTTACTTTTCCTAAAAGGAAAATATAAAAATTCTTCATATTTGGCTAACGTCTTTCTTGAAGGAAAGGGTTTGGAACTCTATAAATAGAAGACCCCCTTTCTCATATCATAACACAATAATTTCCACAATGTAGTCATTTAAGAGTCATGTTTAGGGTGAGATTTATTCTCCCAACAGTTTTATATGTTCTTTGTTATTAGTTTTCATGTGTAGGCCAATTGGCCAAATTATATCAATAATATTACGTTTTAGTATATTTTTATTTGTCGTCTGAATCATCACCGTCTTGGTTTGCAAACTATAAGCTTCTACACGACGCTCTCTCGATTTCGAGCCCAACAAATTGTCATGACCCTTTGTTTCTTTCATTTATTTTTTATAATTATTTAATTATTGTCTTTATATGAGCTTTTAGATACAACAAATAAGAAAAATGATGAAAAAAATGTCAAAAAAATAGAAATTGTTAAATATTAAAGCAAAATATTAAACTTAATGGTGAAATACTAATAGAGAGAAAATGAAGATAGTAGTAGTTCTTTTCTTATTACTCTTCTTATCTCTTACAAAGTACAATGGAAGGCTATATATAGCGAAATTGCAAAACTTCTCCACCAAGCCAATATAGTGGAAAACTTATCTTACAAGATAGTAAACTTCTTCACCAAGCCAATATAGTGGAAAACTTATCTTACAAGATTGCCTTTGTGTATCTTATTTTACAGGAATGCCTTGATGCATTCACATGGGAATCCATAACATATTATTTAATATCTAAAACTCCCCCTTGGATGTCCATGTAGAGGATGATTTAGCAAATACGCATTTGAACTGCCTCATTAAAAACCTTATCAGGAAAAAATCCAGTGGGATAAAAAAAAATGGTTAAAGAAAAAAAGAGTACAACACGTATTCTTACTCCCCCTGATGAAGACCCCGATTCAACCGGTTCAGCCTTCGTATCCCAATCCTGTATACCATCTTCTCAAAGGTTGAAGTTGGTAAGGATTAGGTGAACAAATCTGCTGGATTGTCACTAGAGCGGATCTGCTGCACATCAATATCACCATTATTTTGAAGATCGTGCATGAAGAATAACTTTGGTGAAATGTGCTTCGTTCTATATACTTTTATAAAGCCTCTCTTTAATTGAGCTATGCATGATGCATTGTCTTCAAATATGACCATGAGACCTTGATATCGAACTTCAGGCCACATCTCTCTTTGATGGAATATACCACTGATCTCAACCATATGCATTCTTTACTTGCTTCATGGATTGCTATTATCTCTGCATGATTAGAAGAAGTAGCAACGATGGACTGCTTTGTCGATCACCATGATGTTGTAGTACCTCCATATGTAAATACATAGATTGTTTGAGACCGAGATTTATGTGGGTCAGATAAATAACCTGCATCTGCATGACCAACAAAATCTAGACTCGATTTGTTAGTATAAAATAGACCCATATCAATAGTCCCTTTTAGGTACCTCAATATATGCTTAACTCCGTTCCAGTGTCTCCGCATAGGAGAAGAATTGTACCTTGCTAGAAAATTTACAGAAAATGCTATATCTGGCCTTGTAGCATTAGCGAGGTACATAAGTGCACCAATAATACTGAGATATGGTACTTCGGGACCAAGAATCTCTCCACCCTCTTCCAGAGGTCGAAATAGATCTTTACTCACTTCGAGTGATTGAACAATAATTTGAGTACTTAATGGATATGCTCAGTCTATGAAAAATCTTTTCAAAACCTTTTCAGTATAGGCAGTTTGATGAATGAATACCCCGTCTGCTAAATGTTCAATTTGCAGACCAAGACAAAGTTTTGTCTTTCCAAGATCTTTCATTTCGAATTCTTTCTTTAGATATTCAATTGCATTTTGGACCTCTTCTAGAGTCCCAATAAGATTTATACTATCCACATAAACAACGAGTATAACAAATCCTGATGTTGTTTTCTTAATAAAAATACAAGGACAAATGAAATCATTTATGTAACCTTCGCTTTTCAAATACCCACTTAGGAGATTATACCACATACACCCTAATTGTTTTAGTCCATACAACGATCTTTGTAATCTGATTGAATATAATTCACGAGACTTTGAACTATATGCTTCAGGCATTTTTAATCCTTCTGGAGTTCTCATGTAAACATCATTATCAAGTGAACTATAAAGATAAGCTGTAACCACATCCATTAGATAAATTTCAAGATTTTTATGTACAACTAGATCAATGAGGTATCAAAATGTTATTGCATCCATAACAGGTGAATATGTTTCTTTATAGTCGACACCGGGTCTTTGAGAGAATCCTTGTGCAACAAGGCATGCCTTGTATCTTATAATTTTATTTTTCTCATTTCTTTTACGTATGAAGACCTATTTGTAGCCGAATGGTTTTACACCATCTGGGGTTTGGACTACAGGTCCAAGAACCTCCCATTTATGTGAGTTCAATTCCAATTGGATCGCCTCTTGCCATTTTGGCCAATATTTTCTTCGTCGACATTCTTCGATAGATAGAGGTTCAAGGTCCTCATTATCTTGCATGATATTTAGTGCAACATTATATGCAAAAACATTATCCACCGTAATTTTCTATCGATCTAAATTTACCTCATCACTAGTAGAACTTAGTGAAAGTTCTTCATTTACTTGAGTCTCGGGTTCGCTGATTTCTTCAGAAATATTAGAATTAATCAGATTTTGAGTCTCTTCAGGAGAATATTTTATAATATTATCTATATCATTTTTCGCGCTCCATTTTCTAGAATTTTTATCCTTTGAACCCAAAGGCCTACCACGCTTCAGGCGTATTTGGGATTCAGAAGCTATTACATTAGAAGATGGTTCTTTTGGAACTTCAATTCGGACAGTCACATTTCCTGCAAGGATATGAGACTTGATTATCCTTTTCAAATCAGTAAATGCATCTGGCATTTGATTTGCTAATTTCTGTAAGTGAATAATCTTCTGGATCTCACTTTCACATGTGGGGGTACGTGGATCAAAATGAGATAATGATAAAACTTTCCATGCAATTTCTTTTTTAAGTTCATATTTTTCTCCCCTTAATTGTGGGAAGTTTGTTTCATCAAATCGACAATCTGCAAATCGAGCAGTAAATAAATCTTCCATCAATGGTTCAAGGTAGCGAATTATAGAGGGTTACTCAAACCCAACATATATTCCTAACCTTCTTTGGGGGCCCATCTTAGTACTCTGAGGTGGTGCTACTGGCACATGTACAGCACATCCAAAAATTCGTAGATGAGAAATATTCGGCTCATGATCCAGGACCAATTGTAATGGGGAGTACTTATTATAATGAGTTGGCCAGAGACGAACAAGTGATGCTGCATGTAAGTTAGCATGACCCCAAACAATAGTGGACAATTTCGTTTTCATAAGTAGTGGTCATGTTATCAATTGTAGGCGCTTAATAAATGACTCAGCAAGGCCATTTTGAGTATGAACATAAGTAACAAGATGTTCAACTCTTATCCCAACTGACATACAATAATCATCAAAAGCTTAGGATATAAATTCTCCAGCATTATCGAGGCGAATAGCCTTAATGGGATAATCTGGGAATTGCGCCCTTAATCGTATTATTTGTGTCAATAATTTTGCAAATGCCAGGTTGCGAGATGACAAGAGGCACACATGCGACCATCTTGAAGATGCATCTATTAGGACCATGAAATATCTAAATGACCCACTAGGTGAGTGAATAGGCCCATATATATCCCTATGTATAAGTTCTAGAAACAAAGGGGATTCGACGCCAACTTTCAGTGGAGATGGTTGAATTATCAGTTTGCCTTGATAACAAGCAGCATATGAAAATTCATTACTTGTAAGAATCTTCAGGTTCTTTAGTGGGTGCCCTTTCGAATTTTCAATGATTCGTCTCATCATTATTGAGCCAGGATGGCCCATTCGATCATGCCAAAGTACAAACATATTTAGATCAGTAGACTTCTGGTTTACGATAGAGTGTGATTCAATTGTACTAATTTCGGCATAATATAAGGCAGAAGACAAAGTTGGTAATTTCTCCAACACTTGTTTTTGACCTGAGACAGTCATGGTAATGCTAAGATATTCAACATTCATTTCTTATTGTCTCAGCATGATATCTATTTCGGCGGATATCTTTAAAACTCAATAAGTTTCTTGAGAATTTAGAAGAGAACAATGCATTTTCTATAACTAATTTTGTCCCTTTAGGCAAAAATATAGTAGCTCTTCTGGAGCCTTCAATTAATTTTGAATTACCAGAAATCGTCGTAACATTTGCTCTTCTTCTAAGTAAGTGGGAAAAGTATTTTTATCCTTAAATATTGCGTGCGTTATTCCACTATCAATTACACAAATATAAATACAAAAAATATTACAACATTACTAGCACATAACGTATTTACACAAACTTTAATTATTTACAAGACTAGTGAGACATACATGTAAACTAATGCAACTTGAACAGGAAAGTAAAATAATCATACTATTTCATGATTATCACTTACAGGGTGATTTATATGTTCTTCAGGAATTGCAAAGAAATCTGAAACTTCCAAGTCCATAGGCTCAACGTTATCTTCAAGGAGGAAGTTTGTTTCAACATCATTTTCTGCTTTCTTAAGGGACGCATGATAGAGTATTACCAGATGTTTTGGCGTACGACAGGTACGCGACCAGTGCCCCTTTCCTCCATATCGATAACATTTACTTTCAGAGTCCGTCCTTGGTGCTGCTTCAGGAACTTCCCCCTTCTTTTTACACTGCTGGTGCTGAGGGTTATTGTTCATTGCAAGGAGATCACCCTAATTAAAATACCTTTCACGACCATGACCACGACCTCAACCTCGACCACGACCACGACCACAACTGGGGTCAGGACTTTTTTTATGCCTAGTTGGGCCAAAATTTGTCGCATTCACTTCTGGGAATGGAGAAGTACCAGCAGGTCGACTTTTATGATTTCTCATTAAAAGATCATTATGTTGTTCAGCAACAAGAAGATGAGAGATCAATTCAGAATATTTTTTAAATCCCATTTCTCGGTACTGCTGCTGCAGGAGCATACTCGAGGCGAAAAAAGTAGAGAATGTTTTCTTTAACATGTCGTGATCTGTGATATCTTCCCCTCATAAATTATAAGTAGTTATATTTCTAAAATCTTGTAACCTAAAATGGGTTCATTCATAACGATCTTGTGGAAGAATGACTATCTTTAGGTGGTCATATCTTTCTTTTAAATTGTTCCACAATATAAGGGGATCTTTAATCGTGAGGTATTTCATTTTCAAACCTTCGTCAAGATTATGACGAAGAAATATCATGGCCTTGCCTTGTCTTGATTTGATGCCTTATTGTCGTTTTTGATGGTGTCTGCCAGACCCATCGCATTTAGATGTATTTCAGCATCTAGTGCCCATGACATATAAATTTTGCTCGATATATCTAGGATACTAAATTCGCATTTAAAAATATTAGACATTATTTAGGAAGATTAAATACTAACCTTTAAATATCATTGAAAAGTTTTTGCAGAGGCTCGTGCTAATAACGTGTTAAATAATTAAAGCAAAATATTAAACTTAATGGTAAAATACTAACAGAGAGAAAATGAAGATAGTAGTAGTTCTTTTCTTATTACTCTTCTTATCTCTTACAATGTACAATGGAAGGCTATATATAGCCAAATTGCAAAACGTCTCCACCAAGCCAATATAGTGGAAAACTTATCTTACAAGATAACAAACTTCATCACCAAGCCAATATAGTGGAAAACTTATCTTACAAGATTGTCTTTGTGTATCTTATTTTACAAGAATGCCTTGATGCATTCACATGGACATCCATAACATATTATTTAATATCTAACAAAAATTACATTCTCTTTTGTTATTATATATTAATATTAATTTTCCACTTTAGGAGCCACTAGCATTTCCAGAGATACTTTTCCAGATTAGGAAATCTTATTCACCAGCATTTCCAAAGGCACTTTTTCGGATTTGGAAATCTTACCCAACCCATTATGTGCATTACTTTGATGTTCTTGATAATATTTTTATTTATTATTACCATTTATTTAATAATTTATAAATATGTGCTATGGACGATTATGGTAATACTAGTGGCATACTGTCTGTACTGAGCACGGGCTTAATATTTATATTTTTATTTTAATTTATGTGATGCATTTTGTTCTTTAATTTGTTCAGAAAAAATGTCATTTTTTTATTTTTAGAAATAATTTATTTACAATTTTCGATTATTTTTAATGAAATATTTTATGATCACACAATTTAATATTTATTTATAGCTCGAATTTTAAAATGACATTTTATTTTTCTATTCCATGCTTAATCAAATGGTGTCACATAAATTGAAATGAAATTTAAAATTTAATTTTCTTTTTTACGTATTTTATGCTTCATTTATTTGTCCCTAATAAAAATTAAAATTTTGATTATTCGAATCTTAGCTCGTAACTATGTATATAATTTTTTATTTGAATTTAATTATTTGGATCCCAATAAATGTACTACTGCTATACTCCATTTTGACACAAATATTACTATTGCAAAGTACTTCATCCAATCATTTTTAATTTATCAATTTGTATCTATTTTATCTTTGTTATTAAATATTGTTTACTATCTAACATTTAAATAATTTATAATAACTAATTAGAAGTGATATAGTAAAATTACTATAAAATATACTTGTCAAAAAAATTTAAGTGGACTTCATGTAAGTCGTTAAGTTAATTTAAAACATTAAGAGTTAACTTATCATTTTATGTCTATTTTACTCTTTTTATGAAATATATTAGTTTTCTAATGCTTATATGATCTATAATAATTAATTAAGAGTGATATAGTAAAATTACGATTAAAGCAACGAAGGAGTGATGTATTGAATGACTTATAATAACTAATTAGAAGTGATATAACAAAGTTATTATAAAAATACTTGTGAAAAATATTTAATTTGATCTCATATAAGACGTTAAATTAATTCAAAATATCAAGAGTTAATTTATTATTTCATGTCTATTTTATCCTTTTTATTAAATATTATTAATTTTTTAATACTTAGATGACTTATAATAATTAAGTAGGGGTGATAAAGTAAAATCACAATTAAAGCAGCTAAAACAAGCATGTTATAAATGCCTATTTTACCTTTTTTATTAAATATTACTAATTTATTAATATGTAATGATTTATAATAATTAATTAGGAGTGATATATTAAAATCACACCTAAAACAGGTATGTCGTTCATGAGCTGTTTGCTTCAACAACTTTATATAATAACTTATAATAATTATTTAGAGGTGATATAGTAAAATCACAGTTGGAGAGAACTTTTTTTTTGGTAACTTAAAAAAGAGCTTCATTCACACTTACAATTTAAAAGAATAGAAATAGAAACATGTAAAATGGCCAACCATTGAGCTAACCACGTGCAATGGGACCCGACTTTCCTTCAATACGTATTCTCTCCTGTTCCTCCAATTGAGTCTTAATATTTTTACATGTGTCTCTGTATGACAAATTAATGGTCCAGATTTCTCTAGTTAACCCAAGTGTTTTAACTCTAGTAAGATTTTCTCCAATCTCTCCTCTGTTGAGAGTTCATTCATCCTCGATCAAGAAAAACTCTCTCCTGTTATAACTTGCACATAATTGATCACTGTGTCATGATAAAAATTTGTAGCTTTCTAGAGAAGATGAAAAATTAAAGAGTTTGGTAAAATTTATTGTTCAAGTTGCTTCTTGGAGAGTCGGTCAATAAGAATGAAGAAATTGAAGGAATTTGTGAAAAATTTTCTCTGTGTGTTTTATTCATCTTGATATCATGTATATATACAAGTCTTTAAGAATGGAATGAAATAACTACCTAGACACGTAGCTATCTATGATTAGCTAAAGGAATAACAAATAAAATGTTGACAAAATATTTTGTACAAGAAAATCCTAAGAGAACAATGCACATGTACGGCTGGGATCATTGCCAGCATAATTTGATCCAATGGATGACAGGTTGCCAGCTGTGTTTCCAGAAGATATACATTTTCTTGTCTCTATGTTTCCCTTTTGTTTTGGTTTATCCACCATTTTTATCTTACTTCACTTTTAATCTTCTTCCAATAGTTTGGTGTCACTATTAATTCCAACACCTTTATTTAAGTTGAAGGAGAGAGATGAGGGACCTAACTTTCAAAGATTATAGAAATGGGAAGGTCCAGATAAAGGCTTGCTAAATATGTCTGCTAGCTGAGAGGAAGATGGGATAAAGTTGAGGGAAATCAAGCCTGCAGTGATCTATTGACGGACGAAGTGATTGTCGAGCTTAACGTGCTTCATCCGTTCATAGAAAATAGGATTGCGGGCGATATGAAGAGCGACCTGACTATTAGAATGAATAGGTATAGGTAGGATGGGGGGAGAATATAGTTCAGTTAATAAGCGATGTAGCTAAGTTAACTCGACAACTAATCTCCTCATTGATCGGTATTCTACCTCGATAGAGGACAAAAAGACGGAACTTGCTTTTTGGATTTCCACGATATGGGTGAGCAACCAAGACTGATAAAGTAACCACTGATATATCAACGAGAGTCAATGCATGATGCCCAATTGGCATCACAAAAAGAAAGAACAGAAACAGATGAATCTGCGAAAAAAAAAGACTTTGTGCTAGAGATTGACGTATATATCGAACAACATGTGGAGCAGCAGTGAAATAGGGAAATCGAGGATGTTGCATAAATTATAAAAGATGTTGACTGGAAATGAGAGGTCCGGGAGCGTGTGGTCAAATTGTTGAGTTTTTTTATAAGACACCAATAAATAGGGGGATCTATGAGTAACTCGCCATTTTCAGTGAAAAGTTTACAAGAAGGATCCAAGGAAGAGTGGCTCACTGGTAAGTGATCATAATTATATTCAGTGAGCAGGTCAATCGTGAACTTTCTTTGACACAAAATGAGTCCTTGAGGTTCACGAATCACCTCCAAGCCAAGGAAGTAATGTAAGTGCCCCAAGTCTTTGATTTGAAATTCCTTATGTAGGAAATCCTTAAGTTCTAAAAGTTCTGAAGGGTTGTTTCTTGTGAGAATGATATCGTCAACATACATGACGACGATAGATATAGAATCACCATTTTGCTTAAAGAACACACTGTAGTCATTCAAAGGAGGAAGAGTAACCGTTAAAATTCAATGCAGTTGTGATATGAGCACACCACTCTATGGATGCTTATCGCAAACCATATAAAGACTTATGAAGTTGTAAAACTTGGTTGGGCCTTGCACTAGTCATGCCAGAAGGGAATTTCATGAACACTTCCTCCTGCAAATTCTCATGTAAAAATGCATTATTTATGTGTAATTGAGTCAAATCCCAACCCTTCCTAATGGCAACAACAAGGAGGCATTTTATGGTAGTCAATTTGATTACAGTAGAGTACATTTCATTGAAGTCTAATCCCTTCTTTTTGAGTATCCCCACACACAACCAAATGTGCCTTCAACCTTTTAATGCTTACATCTGAGTGATGCTTTACTTTATAAACCTATTTACAAGGCAAAACCTTCTTCCCAATAGAAAGATTAACAATCAACTAAGTTTTATTAGCCTTTAGAGATTTAAATTCAAATTGCATAGCTTGTTGCCAACCAAGGGTTGTGCAGCTTATGAAAAGCTACTAGGTTCTGGGATTTATGTAACATAATCAAACAACTATTGATTCGAAACAGAAAGAGCAAAAATAGGCAACTCTTGTGGAGTAATAGGATTAAGAAAAAAATAAAGAGATGTCAGTGAGCACAACAAAATTATATAAGTAATCATTTAAATAAGCAGGAGTTTTGACCACCCTAGTTGATCTTCTAGCTGCAGGGAGGGGAATAAAAGAAGTAGGTGTATAATGAGAAGGAATACTAGGATTAGAAGTGACTGAAGGAGCATTAAGTGGAATATTAGATTGAAGAATAGGATAAAAAATGTCATCAAAAATAGGAGAAGAGGAAAAAATAGGTGGAGTAGAAGTAGAAGTTGTAGAAAAAGGGAAAATAGACTCATGAAAGTGTACATCTCTGGAGACAAATATTTTTTTGGTTGAGAGTTCTACAAGTTTGTAACCTTTCTTGTTAGGAGAATAGCCAATAAATACACAGGGTGTAGATCTAGGAGCAAACTTTGGCCTATTATGAGATAAGGCAGAGGCATAACAGAGACATCCAAATAATCTGAGAAACCTATAGGAGAGTGCCTATCTGATGCAATAGATGGATTACCTGATACAACAAATGGATCATCTGTTGGGGGCTATCTGTTAATTAAAATTAAATAACTATTTTTTTACAGTTTTAAATTGTATTTATCATTTATTTCCTTATTTTTTTATGAACCATTTTTCTTTATTAAATAATTGAAAAGTCATGACTTTTCACCTTTTAATAATCCTTTTTTCTAATTAATAACCATTTGTAGTCAGTTTTTCCAATAGATAGACATCTGTAGAAACAGATTTGTTATCTATTCAAAGAACACAAACCAATGGGAAGATTTGTATTGTGTTCTTCCAGCAGATCTATACAACAGATGTTCCATCAGTTGCAATATATTAGTTATGTGTTGGTTGAACGCAATCCAGTCTGATGAAGTGTAATGTGTTCTTCCAGCCAATGTCCATCTGTTGCAACACATGGGTAATCTGCTGAATATATTTTTTGTAGTCAGTCGTGTATTTAGTTCTTGTTTGGTTACCTCTTTTTATTGATGCACAACTTATTAAAAATATATTTTATATAATAAATAATAACATTTACATCCCCAACAATTAGTTAAAAGTATCAAAATCCATAATCAAATAACAACACAAGTTTACTATTACAACGATCCTAGTGCTTTACATACGTAGTACTTATTTTTTCTTGACGGGCATGTAGTCCTTTGACCTTCAATATGGTTACCCGTTGAGCCTACCTAGTTTTGTACACTACTTCATGATGAGAACTGAAGATTAAACACTATTTGACATTGATGGGGTAGGAAGAATAAGGTGCGTGCAGATGGATGAATCCACTTTCATGCGTGAGAGTTACGTATTACTAATTAGGTTATTGTGACAACACACATAAAGTACAATGATTTTGCGAATGTAGTTTTTTACCACTTAGGCATTGATCCTTCAAACAAGATCATGCATTTTATAGTTAAGTTAGATAGGTGTGAATTGATAAGGTTGAAGGGTTCCAAGAAGGGTGTGTCGATCCCCTGTTATAATTTAATAACAATTTTGCTCATGTTTATGCGTCAAGTTCTGAGAAGGGATCAATATTTGATCGCATTGTAGATATTTAATAGTTATGAGACTAATTTTAATGGTACAATGGACTTTGAGACGTCCTTCATCCTCTCACTACAACAAATAAGAA
This sequence comes from Capsicum pubescens, assembly GCA_030864215.1. Classification (NCBI taxonomy): domain Eukaryota; kingdom Viridiplantae; phylum Streptophyta; class Magnoliopsida; order Solanales; family Solanaceae; genus Capsicum; species Capsicum pubescens. The sequence continues at coordinate 86,770,805 of CM061543.1, forward strand.
TGGAAAACCAATAGAAATTACCCTGGTCTAAATTTATATAGATGGGTTGCTCGAGGAGACTATAAAAGAGCAGAAGGTGCTTGGCAGAATACTATTTTGGGAAAAAAAGAGATGGAGAACATGATATATCATCTCAGACCTTATTTTAGAAGAAATACAGGGCAGCAAGTAAGGGACTTCTAGCCAATATGGCTAATGAAATTGTCTTGAAAGATAAAAAAACTGAATGAGTTGCAAATATGAAAGTGTGTCCTAAAATTAAAATCCACCAGTCATTGTTGTAAAGAAAAATGGAAAAGTAGACTGGAGCTGAACACTTTGCTAGGGAACTGTGACTAGTTAGTGTGACCTGAATGAAGACCCACAAAGCGTAGGATCTAAACTCTAAGGAAATAGTTTGGCGAGAACCGAGGGTTTGTAAGGTTTTCAATCAAGAATGAAACTTAAACCAACAACTCTTGAAGTAAAAATAAGGGAATCCAAGGCGTTAATATTTGAAATCTAACTTGCATCTCATGCCTTCTGTTTGAGGTTCTGATCAGGGTGGTAGAAATAAAAAGGTCTGAAGTTGGGCAGAAATCACATGCCTTATTGTTTCCACTGCCTTTGACCTGACCAGAACAATAAGCAGAAGGCCTGGTATGCATGTTTAACTTCAGAAATTACCACCTTAGTTTGATCCCTTATTTTTACTTCAGGAGTTGTTGGTTCACATTTTGTTCGCAACTGACCATCTTACCACCCTCGGTGCTCACAAAGCTGCAACCTTAGAGTTTTGATTTTGCGCTTTATTGGTCATCACTCAGTCCACGATAGTTAGTCATAGTTACCCTGCAAAGTGCACAACTCCAGTCCACTTCACTATTTTTCTTTTCAAAATCGATTGATGGATTTTCATTTCTGGATGCACTTTATTTTTTAGCTCATACTATATTTTCATTTTTTATATCTATTTCATCTGTTAGATTTGCTACACGTTCTTTGTTACGTTGTGTTTCTTCTTTAATATGGTTTGAGTTGATGTATGGTCTTCAGCAACTCCCCTTTCCCTCGCAGATATTCTTCCAAGTACCTCGTGTTGTATATCACCCCGAGTAACCCAACCATATAATCTTGGACCAGGGCAATAACTATATTGATTTCCATTCTTGGTTGCAACAGTGCGACCCCTTGGAGGCCTTTCAAAAGTCCATTGAATCCTTAAAATTAGTCTGATCACTATTGAATCATTACACTGCCACCAAAAACTTGGTCCCTTCTCCTAACTTAACACATAAATATTAGCAAAACCATCATTAAATCGTAATTGTGTATCGACACCACCTACTTGGTCCCTCGTCCTTATCAGTTTGAACCTATCATCTTAACTGTAAAATGCAATATCTTCTTTGAATGATTAATGCCTAATCGGTAAAAAACTTCTTTCACAAAATTGGTGTACTCTATGTATGTTTTCACAATAACATGATTAGTAATACATACCTCCAAGATATGAAGTGGTTCTATCTACAAGCAGCTTATTCCTTCGAACCCATCTTTACTCTAGCCTTTTATATTGGTCAGGCAAAAGTTGATCCACTTTCACCTCCTTTTATCTGCAAAAATAGAAAAACAATTGATGTCAAATAAGATAAGAACAAAAAGAACATTACAATTAATGTCTGTATAATTTAAAAAAGGGTAACCCAAAATTGAATGAATACAACATATTACAACAAATGCTCCAACTGATGACCCATCTGTTTCAACAGATTCTACATCTTTTTAACAGATGAGTCATCTGTTGCAACAGGCGATATATCTGTGGCAATAGATGGCTGACATGTTGCAAAAAATGGTTCATCTATTGGAATAAATCAAACCAACCTTTCTTCTGATTTGATTTCTTCCAATAGTTGTGTTGTCTCTTCCAATAGTTGATTCATCAGTTGCAAAGGTTGGGTAATCTATTGCAACACCAGCAACACCACTAATAATATCAACAATAACATCAACAATAAAGAAACATCACCATATGTTCCAACACCATCAATAACACAAACACCACATGTTCAACACCATCAACGACACAAACACCACATGTTCCAACAATACCAACAATATCAACAACAACATCAACAACAAAGAAACAAACAAAAGACATAAAAAAAATGATACCGCCAACAAGGCCTTTGAGTTCTCCCAACAGATGACATTTCTTGAATATTTTAATAAAAACAACGGTTCGTTAATTCAAGACTTAAAAGTCACCTTTCCTTCAATTTCTTAATAAATAGAATATGGGTAATGGGTAGATAAATAAAAATAACAGATGTAAATATCTAATTTAGATAACATACAAAGAAGAACACGAGAAGAAAAAGACAATAGTGAATCATACCTGCAATGTCAAAAAAGCAAAGGGATCAAAACACCCATTTCAATCGAGAAAAGATATAGATCGGTTGAGATTCGAAAGGATCGTCATGAGAATGAGGAGAGAAAGAGTGAAAAAAAGGGAGATGGTTATGATTACCCTAAAGAGGAGAGAAGGAAAAAGAAGCGAGATAAATTAATTTATGACTGAAGGAGATATAATTCTAGAGATGGGTTTTAAATATTCATTAATAATTTTGAAGGGCACAAAAGGTGGTGATATTGAAAAAATAAGATAAAACTACTCAAGGAGGAGATTTTTAAGTTATCCAAGAAATATTTTTTACCGCTTTAGTATTTTATCCTTTTTATCTCAGAAAAAATAGCTTTAAAATACAAAAAAGGTCTTAAAACATATAATTCATCTATTGCAACAAATGTCAGTTTCTGTTTGAAAATTTCCAACAACTCAGTCATCTGTCACAACAAATGACAAAGTCTATTATATAATTTACAATAGATAGGTAATCTGTTGCAATAGTTTTATTTATCTATTTGATAATTTCCAATAGATAAGTCATCTGTTGCAACAGGTTGAACATCTGTTTTAATACAATTTCAATAGAGTTCATAGGTTCAACTACAATTTCAATCTGAGTTGAAATGATTCATATTAGGTCATTATTTAAAATACCTAAATTAATTTAACTAGAACTAAGGATGAGTGCATAGGGTCAACTACAATTTCAATTGAGTCGTTGCTATTGCATGATGTTGGTATTGTGTTTCTCTTGACACGAGTCATCAATCGATCAATTTGAGTTGAAATGATTCATATGAGCTCATTATTTGAAATACCTAAATTGATTTAGCTAGAACTATGGATGAGTTCACAAGGTCAACTACAATTTTAATTGCATTATTGCAATTGAATAATGTTGGTATTACGTTCCTCCTGACCCGAGTCGTCAACCGATCAATCTGAGTTGAAACAATTCATATTAGCTCATTATTTGAAATACCTAAACTAATTTAGCTAGAACTAGGGATGATTTCATAGGGTCAACTACAGTTTCAATTAAGTCATTGCAATTGCATGATATTGGTATTGCGTATCTTCTGACATGAGTCGTCAACCGATCAATCTGAGTTGAAACGATTCATATTAGCTCATTATTTGCAATATCTAAGCTGATTTATCTAGAACTAGGGATGATTTCACAGGGCCAACTACAGTTTTAATTGAGTCGTTGCAATTACATGATGTTGGTATTGCGTTTCTCCAAACCGGAGTCATTAATCGATCAATCTGAGTTAAAACGATTCATATTATATCATTATTTGAAATACATAAATTGATTTAGCTATAACTTGGGATGATTTAATAGGTCCAACAACGGTTTTAATTGAGTTGTTGCAATTGCATTATGTTGGTATTGCGTTCCTCCTGATCTGAGTCATCAATCGATCAATTTGAGTTGAAACGATTCATATTAACTCATTATTTGGAATATATAAATTTATTTAGCTATAACTAGGGATGATTTCATAGGGTCAACTATAGTTTGAATTGAGTTATTACAATTGCATGATGTTGGTATTGTGTTCCTCCTGACTTGAGTCGTCAGCCGATCAATCCGAGTTGAAACGATTCATATTAGCTCATTATTTGAAATACCTAAATTAATTTAACTATAACTAGGTATGATTTCACAGGGTCAACTATAGTTTCAATTGAGTCATTGCAATTGAATGATGTTGGTATTACATTCCTCTTAACTTGAGTCGTCAACCGATCAATTTGAGTTGAAACGACTCATAATAGCTCATTATTTGAAATACCTAAATTGATTTATCTATAACTAGGGATTATTTCATAGGGTCAACTACCATTTCAATTGAGTTATTGCAAGTGCATGATATTGGTATTTTATTCCTCCTGGCTTGAGTTGACAACCGATCAATCTGAGTTGAACTTAATACAATTTATTATAATAAAACGGTTAAAATTTATCTCTTTTAAAAAATTAATTAAGAACAATTTAGACTAAATTAACATTTTCAAAACTTGTCATTCTTTTTCAAAATACAAATCAACCTATACAAATCATTCATTTGCGGTAAAATGCTTCATCATTTAGAATATGGAGTTCTTGCTTTTTTATTTCTCTCTTAATAATACAAAAAACAATTACTCAATATATTGCTCAATCCTTCACAATAAATTAATTTTCTTCTCATTTTCGACCACATAGTTGTTATTTTTTGACCTCATTCTTACTTGTATCCATTATTTTCTCTATCTTTATAGGCAGTAGAGTTCAAGAAGAGTTCTACATTTGTTCCTTTTTCTAAAAATTAGGGATTTTTAGTTAGTGATGAAAAATAAAACTTTTAATTGTATTATCTTCGAGAATGGGTTAATAATTTTATATTTTGATGACAAAATCATAGGAAGAACCCGAGAAAACTCTAGTTTTTATCGCAGTGTTCCATTGACTATTGAGGTTTTGTTGGATGGTGTTTGTGTTGTTGTTGTGGTTGGTGGTGTTGGTGTTGGTATTGGTGTTATTTTTGGTGGTTTTGGTGGTCTTCGTGGTGGCATTGGTGGTATTGGTCGTGGTGTCGGAGGTAGTGGTTGTGGTCTTGGTGTTGGTATTGGTATTGGTATTGGTGGCATTGGTGGTGGTGGTGGTATTGGTGATGGTCTTGGTGGTGGCATTGGAGTTGGTGTTTGTGTTGATATTGGTATTGGTCGTTTTTGTGGTGCTTGTTGGTGGAATTGGTATTAGTGGTGTTTGTGGTGGTTGTTGTTGTTATTTGTAATACCCCGTACTTTTTCCTAGCTTGAAATCGTCTCAAGAATGTTAGAAACTTTCCTTGAAAGATAAATCCACTTTTGTACATGTGGTATTTTTAATATTTTAATTTTTTTCACGTGGAAAATTGAATTAGCTTTCCAACGATACCAATTTTATCAAAATACGACATCGGAGGAGAAAGTTATGGCCATAATACAGAAGGCAGTAAAACCGCCCAGATGCGACGGGGAGGCCGATGGACCGTCGGACTAGCGATGGACTGTCGCCCACGACCGTCACAACAAGGCAGTGAGAACTACCTTCTGCCTAGGAGCGACAGCCTAGGCCGACAGACCGTCGGACTAGCGACGGATCGTCGCTCAATCCATCGCAAAGAAAACAGTGAGGCCACCTTCTGGATAAGGTGTGACAGTCAGGTTGATGGACCGTCGAATCTGTGATGGACCGTCGCCCAAGACATCTCATCCAAAATACTGAGACTCTTATTCTACCAAGAAGCGATGGTCAGGGCCGACGGACCGTCAACCTACTGACTGACCGTCGCACCCACCGTCGTAGGTCCCGTTCAATTTTTTTAAGTCATTTTAACAGGGGTATTTTGGTCATTTTCCATCTACCTATATATATACCCAATTATATCCAATTTTATCCATTTGGTTTATTATTACTTCACAACCAATATTAGGATTTCTCTCTAACATTAATCTCCAAGAACAAAATCCAATCTGCTTCAAGAATTAAGGGATTTCCAATTCTTCAAGTTTAAGAACATCAAGAATCTTAACCCAGGTATGCATAGTGTTCATTCATGGACTCCTTTCGTCCATGAAGTCCAGGAATCCCTTTTCCAACTTTAAGTTATGGATTTTCTTTATGATTTCTTGATTGGGCTATTATTGTTCATGTTGATAAATGAGAAATTGAATTTTACTCCATGTTGGTTGATGATTTCTACGTGGGTTTAATTATTATAGATATAGATTCATGCAAACCTATGACTAAACCCTTGAATGATGAAATTAGAATGTGACCATGATGTTTAATTGTTGTACAATGATGTTTAATTGTTGTACAATGATGTTTACATGTACCATGCCTACAATATGTTTGATTTAATGCCTAAATAGAGGAAAAGTGCCTAACTAGCATGTTGTCATGAAATCTCCATGTATGTACAAGCTTATGCCTGTCACATGTTTGATGAAATGCTTCAATAAATGCATTATGGTGATTATTAAGTATTCAAGCAAGTCATGCTTTGTCAGTTTCCTTCTATAGAGTCCTGGGGGTACTTGTACCCGAAATATTAGATGTGTGTCTAGAGCCATGTCATATTTTCATGATACTCTCAGTCAAGCTATGATCCTTAGACTTCAGACAGTCTTATGACTTAGGAAATCTCCATGATCTCATAAACTCAGTCAGTTGTAGTATATCAATAGTATTCCGCCAGTCAACGGATGTCAGTAACTCAGTCCATGTTCAGTATTAGAAAATCATGTTCAGTGTCTATTCAGATGGGAGTAGAAATTAGCACAGAGCGAACCCAAAGGTGGAAAATCACCTGTTATATGCAGGTGTGATTCTTAGAACCAACCCTTGCATTCCAGAACTATGTAGCCAACATAGGTTGAGACATCATAGCCTGCTATATGAGGGTAGATGAGGTGACTTAACCTTCTATATGAGGGTTCCCACCATTCTTATTAGAGTTACCTGTTACATTAGGTTCAGTCACATGTTGTCCTTACAAGTGGTGCGGTATTGACACCCTTCCAATCAGGTCACAGATTGGACTCTAATTCAGCTATAATGCGTCATTTGGGGCATGCCTATTAGATGACTACTTCCCATAGTTTCAGTATTAGTATCAGCCAAGAACTTAGATAGTGCTTCAGATTTCAGGACTGTCAGATATAGTCAATTCAGATACAGTACGGAACTCAGCTAGTTCCATCAGATTTAGGACTGTTAGATACAGTCACTCATGTTATCATTTATATCAATTATCAGCATGTCATGTTATCAGTATTCAGATTCAGTAATCATGTTATCACAGTATCAGTATCGGTTTTTATGTCTCATGCATGTACTGTCACGCTCATGATAGTCAGTCTGTTATTATATTTATTCATGCATATGAACCCCATGCATTCAGCTTACCTCACATGTATACCAGTACATTCAAATCACTGACGCATTTGCGCTATGGTGTCTTATACCATAGGTTTAGAGACACAAGTTCCAGAGCATCAATAGATTCCAGTCTCAGCAATCAGAGTTAGAAGTGATTCCTCATCTTTCGAGGACACGATCATCATTTTATTAGCTTATTAATTATTTTATTGGTTGGAGTTAGTTGGGGACATGTCCCATCAACTCCTTATTCAGACAGTCACGTTTAGAGGCTTTTTAGACTACAGTATGTTCAGATCACTTATTTTAGTTTTGTTTTTGGTATTTCATACCCCATCCATATGATATGATTTATCAGATCTTATGTTACAGTTTTGAACCTTATGGCCTTTTTATTCATGTTTTTGCATTATACAGTATGTATGCAGTATACAGGTACAAATATCAGTCATGGGTTAGCTGGTGGTACTTCGGGGTCATGAGCACTATGTAACATTTCGGGTACCAAATTCGGGGCATTACAATCTTGGTATCAGAGCCTAAGGTTCAATAGTGTACTAGGAAGTCTGAAAGCCGCATCTAGTAGAGTCTTGTACATGGGTGTGTTGTGCACCACATTTATATCCAGGAGGCTATAAGATGTTTAGGAACAGTTTCCCTTCTTTCAGTATTCATGTCATGCCAGTGAGCATAATCTAAATCTAATCTCTTAGTCTAATCCATTTTTTCTCCTTATTTCAGAACATGCCTCCCCAGAGAATAACCCAGCCTATCCAAGAAGATCCTTTGGACGAACATGTTTCTCATGCGGAGTTCAGGACCGCATTCACTACTCTTGCTCAATCAGTTACTTCTTAGAATTAACTACCAACTATTGTTCCGGCCAACCAGTGGCCAATTCAGTTGCAGCCAGGATTCAGGACTTCACTCAAATGAATCCTCTATCCTTTCTTGGGTCTAAGAAAGATGAGGACCCTCAGGAATTCCTATATCAGGTGCAGAAGGTTACAAATATAATGGGGGTTATGTCTAGTGAGAGTGCTGGGCTATCTAGATATCAATTGCAGGATGTGGCTTGTACTTGGTTCAAGCAGTAGAAGTTAGAGAGGGCAGACGATACAGGGTCAGTTGAGTGAGAGGAGTTTTTTTCAGCGTTCCTTGATAGATTCTTTCCCTTAGAGCTTAGAGAAGCTAAGGTGCTAGAATTCATTAACCTCAGGTAGGGTAATATGAAAGTGAAAGAGTATTCTCTTAAGTTTACTCAATTAGAAAGATATGCCCCTCATGTGGTTGCAGATAGCAGGGCAAGGATGAGTAAGTTCGTTTTAGTGGTGAATGATAGTGTGGTTAATGAGTATAGATATTCCATGGTGAATAGTCACATGACTTTAGCCAGGCTCATGACTCATGCTCAGCAGATAGAGGAACAAAAGATTAAGATGAGAGAGAAGCAGAATAAGAGAGCAAAGACAAGTAGTTTCAACTTTGCTCAACCCAGGTCAAAAGGATGAAATTGTTATTAGTTTCATCCTAAGTCATCAGTTCCAGCTCCTTCTTCATCCAGTGCTCCAGTTCCTAAGTTCAGAGAGGGTAATAAAGATAGAGAGACAGGCTCTTAGTCCCAGGGCAGTGTTAGCCGCGCCCACACCTATCCTCTTTTCCATACTTGTGGAAAGCACCATCAGGGTATTTATAGAGCTGGCAGTGATATTTGTTTTGGATATGGCAAGCCAGGCCATAGAGTCAGAGACTATCCTCAGCCAGGTCCTCAGGGTCAACAGAATCTTTCCTCGGCCCAGTTCGGTTGCCCAAATTAGCAGGGTGCCACCTCCAGTGCTACTAGTGGTAAACGCCCAAATCGTCTCTATGCTCTTCAGTCCTGAAAAGATCAAGAAAATTCTCCTGATGTGGTTATCGGTACGTTACAGATCTTTCATGTGCATGTTTACGATTTGCTAGATCCAGGAGCTTTTTTGTCTTTTGTCACTCCTTATATAGCAGTTGATTTCGGAGTCAGTACTGAAATTCTAGCAGAGCCCTTTTCAGTCTTTACCCTAGTGGGTAAAACCATCATAGGCCGGCGGGTATACAGGAACTGCCCGATTATGATATTTCAGAAAGTCAACTCAGCAGACTTAGTCGAATTAGAGATAACTGATTTTGATGTTAGTATCACCATGGATTGGCTTCATTCCTACTATTTCATAGTCAACTGTAGAAATAGAATAATCCAGTTTCAATTTCCAAATAAAGTCATCCTTGAGTGGAAGGGTAGTGTATCCGCTTTCTGGGGCCAGCTTGTTTTCTACCTTCGGGCACGAAAAATGATATCTAGAGGATGTGTCTATCATCTTGTTCATGTTGAGGATTTCAGTTCTGAGACTCCCAGTGTTGAATCAGTTCCAGTTGTAAATGAATATTCAGATGTTTTTCTCGAAGATCTTCCAGAAATTCCTCCTAAAAGGGAAATAAACTTCGGTATTAATTTTCTTTTGGATACTCAGCCTATCTCTATTCCTCCATATAAAATGGCACCAGTAGAACTCAAAGAACTGAAAGAGAAGTTGAAGGATCTCTCAGATAAGGGATTCATCAGACCCAGTATTTCCTCGTGGGGCGCACCAGTCTTATTCGTGCGCAAGAAAGACGATTCTCTCAGAATGTGCATTGATTACCGTCAACTCAATAAAGTCATGTTCAAGAATAAGTATCCTCTTCCCAGAATCGATGACTTGTTTGACCTATTTCAGGGTGCTAGCTATTTCTCCAAGATAGACCTCAGATCCGGCTATCATCAGCTCAGAGTCAGAAAATGTGACATTCCAAAAATAGCTTTCCGTACTCGGTATGGTCACTTTAAATTCTTAGTTATGTCATTTGGTCTTACCAATTCCCCAACCGCTTTCATGGACTTAATGAATCGTGTGTTCAAGCAGTACTTGGACATGTTCGTCATAGTCTTCATAGATGATATTCTGGTCTATTCCCACAGTGAACGCGATCATGCAGACCATCTTAGGACAGTACTTCAGGCTCTCAGATATAATCAACTATTCGCCAAATTCAGTAAGTGCGAGTTTTGGCTATGGTCAGTATCATTCCTTGGTCACATTATTTCCGGTGATGGCATTAGAGTAGATCCTTAAAATACCGAAGCAGTAAGAAACTGGCCTCACCCTGTCTCTCTATCAGATATTAGGAGTTTCTTGGGTTTGGCTGGCTATTATAGATGATTTGTTGAGGCATTTTCTTCTATTGCATCCCCTATGTCCTGACCGACTCAGAAGAAAGTCAAGTTTTAGTGGTCAGATCCTTACGAGAAGAGTTTTCAGGAGTTGAAGACTTGACTCACCTCAACTCCAGTTCTAACTCTTCCAGATGGTTCAGATGAGTTCGTAGTGTATTGTGATACATCCAGAGTAGATTTGGGTTGTGTCCTCATACATCATGGTAAGGTCATAGCCTACGCCTCCAAACAGTTTAAACCCCATGAGAAGAATTATCCTACTCATGATCTTGAGTTAGCCGCCGTAGTATTTGCCTTGAATATTTTGAGGCATTATCTATACGGTGTTTATGTAGATATTTTCACGGATCATAAGAGCCTTCAGTATGTATTTTCTTAGAAAGATCTCAATCTTCGTCAGAGAAGGTGGTTAGAGATCTTGAAAAATTATGACATGAGCATCCTTTATCATCCGGGCAAGGCCAACATAGTGGCCAACGCTCTCAGTAGACTGTCTATGGGTAGTGTTGCTCATGTCGAGGACAGTAAGAAGGAGCTAGCCCAGGAAGTCCATCATCTTACAAGACTATCCATTCGCTTAGTCGATACAGAGGAGGGTGATATATGGGTTCAGAGTAGTTCAGAATCATCTCTAGTTTCCAAGGTAAAAGAAAAACAAGATAGGGATCCTAGCCTTGTCAAGTTAAAAGAGTCAGCCAAGGATCAGAAAGTAGAGGTTTTCTCCTAAGTGGGAGATGGTGTTCTACGTTGTCAGGGTCGTCTGTGTATTCCAGTTGTAGATGACTTAAGGCAGCGAATTCTTGCAGAAGTGCATGGTGCACGCTACTTTATTTATCTAGGGGCCACAAAGATGTACCGCGACTTGCTGGAAGTCTATTGGTGGCATGGGATGAAGAGAGATATTGCAAAGTTTATGGCTAAGTGCTCTACATGTCAGCAGGTTAAGATAGAGCATCAGAAGACTAGTGGTCCTATGCAGGAGTTTATTATTCTTACTTGGAAGTGGAAAGAAGTGAACATGGACTTTGTGATGGGTTTGCCTCAAACTCATCATCAGCATGATTCAGTTTGGGTCATTATAGACAGAATGACCAAATCAGCCCATTTCCTTCCAGTTCATACTTCTTATTCAACCGAGGATTATGATAGACTCTGTATTAGGGAGTTGGTCAGATTACACGGTGTTCCGTTATCTATTATCTCAGACAGAGGTACCCAGTTCACCTCTCATTTTTGGAAAGTTCTCCAAAAGGGTCTTGGTACCCAAGTTCATCTTAGTACAACCTTTCATCCTCAGATAGATAATCAAGCTTAAAGGACCATTCAGACTTTAAAAGATATACTAAGGGTGTGTGCAATTGATTTCAAGGGTAGCTGGGATGACCACTTGCCTTTGATTGAATTTGTATACAACAACAACTATCATTCCAGTATTCACATGGCTCCATTCGAAGCTCTCTATGGTAGGAGATGTAGATCTCCAATTGGTTGGTTTGAAGTTAATGAGGCCTCAATTATAGGGCCTGACTTGGTATTCGTCGCCTTAGAGAAAGTCCAGTTGATCAGAGAAAGACTTCGGGCTGCTCAGAGCCGACAAAAGTCTTATGCAGATGTTCGTAGAAAGGATCTCGAGTTTGAGTTGGGTGATCATGTCTATCTAAATATCTCTTTCGTGAAGGGAGTGAAGAGGCTTGGCAAGAAGGGAAAGATCAGTCCTTGATATGTCGATCCCTTTATGATTCTCAGTCGCTTTGGAAAGGTAGCTTATGAGCTCGAATTGCCTTTAGATCTAGCCTCAATTCATCCTGTCTTCTATAATTCTTTGCTCAAGAAATGTATAGGTGACCCAATAGTTGTAGTCCCTGTTCAGAGCATCGATATTCAGAATAGCCTCTCTTATGAAGAGATTCCAGTTGAAATCCTAGACTATTAGACTCGTAGATTGAGGAACAAAGAAGTCCCTCTAGTTAAAGTTCTTGGGCGAAATCAGTCTGTCGAAGGAGCTACTTGGGAAATAAAAGCAGACATGCACACCAAGTATCCTCACCTCTTCTCCGCTGACTCAGATCAAGCTCAAGGTAACAGTTCTCCTTAAGCTTACTCAGTTTCACGTTCAGTATTCATCGCAAATTTGGTACCAAGTACCATTGCATATTCAGTCATGCATTCATGTATCAGTTCAGTTATAAAATTATGCATCAGACATGCATTCTCATCGTGAGAAATTTAGTTCATTAGAACATCCAGTCATGCATTCATGAATCAGTTACACATGCATCAGATATGCATGTTCAGTATGATATATTCAGTTATCAGTCATGTCAGTTATGAGATCATGTTTCAGTTATTTATGTTCATTATGTATGTTGGTTATCTTCTCCCCCTCACTCTCAGTCTTATTCGAGGATGAATATCCTCAAGAGGGAGATATTGTAATACCCCATACTTTTTCCTAGCTTGAAATCGTCTCAAGAATGTTAGAAGCTTTCCTTGAAATATAAATCCACTTTTTTACATGTGGTAATTTTATGATTTTCACTTTTTTCACGTAGAAAATTGAATTATCTTTCCAACGATACCAATTTCATCAGAATCTAACATCTAAGGAGAAAGTTATGGCCAAAATGCAGAAGGCAGTAAAATCGCCCAGATATGACGGTAAGGCCAACGGACCGTCGGACTAGCGACGGACCATCACCCACGACCGTCGTAGCAACGCAGTGAGAACTACCTTTTTTCTAGGAGCGACGACCTAGGCAGATGGACCGTCGGACTAGCGATGGACCGTCGCTCAGGCCATCGCAAGGGAAATAGTAAGGCCACCTTCTGGATAAGGTGCGACGGTCAGGTTGATGGACCGTCGAACCTGCGAAGGACCATCACCCAAGCCATCGAAGTCAAAATAGTGAGACCGTCATTTTGCCTAAAAGCGACGGTGAGGGACGATGGACCGTCAATCCAGCGACGGACCATCGCACCTACCGTCATAGGACCCATTCAGTTTTTCTTAAGTCATTTTAATAGGGGTATTTTGGTCATTTACCACCAACCTATATATATACCCAATTATATCCAATTTTAGCCATTTGGTTCATTATTACTTCACAACCAATATTAGGGTTTTTCTCTAACATTAATCTCCAAGAACAAAATCCAATCTTCTTCAAGAACTAAGGGATGTCCAATTCTTCAAGTTCAAGAACATCAAGAATCTTAACCCAGGTATGCATAGTATTCATTCATGGACTCCTTTCATCCATGAAATCTAAGAATCTCTTTTCCAACTTTAAGTTATGGATTTTCTTTATGATTTCATGATTGGGCTGTTCTTGTTCACGTTAATAAATGAGAAATTGAATTTTACTCCATGTTGGGTGATAATTTCTATGTGGGTTTAATTATTATAGATATAGATTCATGAAAACCTATGACTAAACCCTTGAATGATGAAATTAGAATGTAATCATGATTTTTAATTGTTGTACAATGATGTTTACATGTACCATGCCTACAATATGTTTGATTTAATGCCTAAATGAAAGAAAAGTGCCTAACTAGCATGTTGTCATGAAATCCCCATATATGTACAAGCTTATGCCTATCACATGTTTGATGAAATGCTTCAGTAAATGCATTATGGTGGTTATTATGTATTCAAGCAAGTCATGCTTTATCAGTTTCCTTCTATCGAGTCCTGGCGGTACTTGTACCCGAAATATAAGCTGTGTGTCTAGAGCCATGTCATGTTTTCATGATGCTCTCAGTCAATATATGATCCTTAGACTTCAGACAGTCTTATGACTCAAGAAATCTCCAAGATCTCATGAACTCAGTCAGTTGTCAGATATCAGTAGTATTCTTCCAGTCAATGGAAGTCAGTAACTCAGTCCATGTTCTATTTTAGAAAATCATGTTCAGTGTCTATTTAGATGGGAGTAGAAATTAGAACCGAGCGAACCCAAGGGTGAGAACTCACCTGTTATATGAGGGTGTGATTCTTTGAAGCAATTCTTGCGTTCCAGAACTATGTAGCCAGCATAGGTGGAGACATCATAGCCTGCTATATGAGGGTAGATGAGGTGGCTTAACCTGCTATATGAGGGTTCCCACCATTCTCATTAGAGTTACCTATTATATTTGGGTCACTCACATGTTGTCCTTACCAGTGGCGCGGTATTGACACCCTTCCAATCAGGGCACAAATTGGACCCTAATTCAGCCATAATGCGTCATTTGGGGCATATCGATTATATGACTACTTCCCACAATTTAAATATCAGTATCAGCCAAGAACTCAGATAGTTCTTCAGATTTTAGGACTGTCAGATACAATCAATTCAGATACAGTACGAAACTCAGCTAGTTCCATCAGATTTAGGACTATCAGATATAGTCACTCTTGTTATCAGTTATATCAGTTATCAGTATGTCATGTTATCAGTATTCAAATTCAGTTATCATGTTATCACGGTATCAGTGTCAGTTTTTATGTCTCATGCATGTACTGTCACGCTCATGATAGTCAGTCTGTTATCATATTTGTTCATGCATATGAACCCCATGCATTCAGCTTACCTCACATGCATACCGGTACATTCAAAGTACTAACGCATTTGCACTATGGTGTCTTATACCATAGGTTTAGAGACACGAGTTCCAGAGCATCAGTAGATTCCAGTCTCAGCAGCTAGAGTTAGAAGTGATTCCTCATCTTTCGAGGACACGATCATCATTTTATTTGCTTATTAATTAGTTTATTAGTTGGATTTAGTTGGGGACATGTCCCATCAACTCTTTATTTAGACAATCACGTTTAGAGGCTTTTTAAACTACAATATGTTCAGATCGCTTATTTTAGTTTTGTTTTTGGTATTTCATACCCCATCCATATGTTATGATTTATCAGATCTTATGTTACAGTTTTGAACCTTATGGCCTTTCAGTTTATGTTTCCACACTATACAGTATGTATGCAGTATACAGGTACAGATATCAGTCATGGGTTAGCTTGTGGTCCTTCGGGGTCATGAGCACCATGTAACATTCTGGGTACCAGATTTGAGGTATTAAATTGTTGGTCCATCTGTTGCAACAGGCGGAACAATTATTGGGAGATATTAAAATAGGTCTTCAAATAGATTCCTATCTGTTGCATCAAATGTTTCAGTTATTGGCATAAAATAACCAGTAGCAAGACTATTTTGATCTCATCCATTAGGTTGTTCATCAATTGCAACAGGTAATTCATTTATCGTAACAGATGATTCATCTATTCTAATTGATGGGTTATCTGTTGGAATATTTTTTTTGTAGTGGCGTATAAAAATTTATTAAAAATTTTCTTACCATGCTAGACATCAATTATAATGTATTTTTTATTTTTTTATTGTTTGTAGATAAAACATGTCTCCCCAAATAAAAGAAAGTGAAAATGGATAAACTTCTGACTACCTAACAAAAAATGATAGAGTATAGATGGATTCGTAGGAGCTTCATGAATAATCTCAGTCAGGGAAAAATAAAGTTGAGGAAAGATATGAAAATGATATTGAGGGAGGTGGAGAAGGGTCTATAGAGGGTGATGAGGAAAATAAATATGAGATGGAAGAAGAAAAAGATAAAGAAGAAGAGGAGAAAGTAGAAAGAGAGAAAGAGGTTAATGATAATGCATCATCTATAGGACGTGAATTAAGAATGAAATCCCAGCATGATCCTGTCAAAACTATTAGTATTGACAGGTTTCAAGTTGAGATGCCGATAGATAACCCTACCGATTTATATGGTGATTTTGTACTTAAATCTCAGTTGGGAAAATATTTTGATGATTTTAGGAAATAAATGAAGGATGAAAAAATAGATGAACTATTTATGAAGAGCTGTTTTGGGCACTTTCTTGAGCTGCCTGAGGACAACAATGTCCATTTCCAAATGAGCATGGTATATGGTCTTCTCAAGTGCAGGATCAAGTACGTGGGGGATGATAAAGATTTGAAAAAGGGGGAAAAGTTTGGATGAAATCTGGATTAACTACTGTGGCATGCCAGTTTGTTTTGGCATGAAAGAGTTTGCCATAGTGACATGCTTGAGATGCGATCATTCAAAAGAACCTCTCATAAAGGAAATACCCCACAAAATTTCCAAGGCAAGCAGGATAGCCAAACCACTACTATCAAATAAAGGAAAGGCATTATCTAAGCAACCACCCACCAAAACTAACAATCGCAAAGAAAAAATAGATGGATTGTTGGACATTACTGGACGTGGATATAGAGCCACGATGTTGTTAGAAAATATCAAGGATAAAACAATACCAAAGAAGTATAAGGAGAAATTGTGCTTTTTTTGATTTGCCCATTCTGTTATATTGGCAAGAAACATCAACAAAGTCATAGAAGATGATTTGTTGAAGCTTGCTGAGGATTTTGAGAAATTCATTAATTTTCCCTGGGGATATGATAGCTACAATTTGACTGTCAAATATTTATTGACAAAGATATCACCAAAGACGATCACATTATACGACTTTTCTTGGGCTTTCATGGTAAATTTAATCACTATTTGCTTACTCTTCCATTAATTTATATTAAATAATTATTATGACATTTTTTTTCTTGCTTCCTGTTCATATTTTTTAGGCTTGGGTATTTGACTTAGGTGGTTGGCTTACGCTTTAACTTAGGTTCTTCTTGTTAGGTGTTTCCTATTTACCACCTAACTCAGGTGCTTCCTGTTAGGTGCTTTCTATTTAACTTAGGTGCAGCCAACCACCTAAGGATCCTTCATGTTTACATTATGACTTGGGTGGTTAGCTGCAAATAACGACACAAGAATTAAGGAGGTTATCTCTTTAACCCTCCGAATGATGCAATAAGTCTTCTTTCAAGTAAAATAATTTGACTCAAGAAAAATATTAAAATAGATGGGCCATCTGCTGCGATAGATGGTTCATCTATTACAACAAATTACCCATCTGCTGCAACTGGTGCAACAGATGGGTAATCTATTGTGATAGAAGATTCATATTTTGCAACAGATTACCCATATATTGCTTTGGTTCTCTGAACCTGACTCAATATATTACTTATCTACTTCAAATTATGCAATAGATGGATAATCTGATGCAACATATGGTAAACCTATTGCCACATATGAATCATCTATTATGACAGAAAGATCACCTATTGCATAAGTTGTCTATGTTATCATGTAACACAATTGACTGCAAATTATTATATTATTTAAATGTATTTGTCTTTTTTATATAGGTTGTGCATTCATGGATCGTGCCTATTGAGATGGAGTTGGGGATGACTTCTTTTATTACTCTAGGTCTTGTTAATACAAAAGCAGACCCAACGATGGAGTTAATAAAAAAGGAATTGGCTGGAGCAACATCCATAAGAAGAGTAGTTAGGTAAGGTCAACCTAATATTGAGGCTTTTCATGACCAACATGCTGCAACATATTTGGGTGCAGCTTCTGGGGATATTGCTAGTGAAGTTGTTGATATTGGTGGAAACCATGCTGATGCTGATGCTGATACTGTTGTAGTCGTAATGATGAGAATATTGATGCTCAAGAAAAAATAAATATAATTGAAAACACCCCTTACACAGGTCCCTCTCACCCTTACACCGGTCCCTCCCACCCTTATAGTGGTCCCTCTTTCCCCTCTTCACCCTCATGTTCTCATTACAAATACAAAGAGTGCATGGACATTCATGATAAACTCATTGAAAAAGTAGAGGATATCACTAAATCTATCAAGGAATTTAAATCCAAGAGGGGTGTCATATCATCCAAGAAGGTAAGAGAGCCATACACTCCTACAGTGGCGGTTAGGAAGAAGAAAATAAAAATTAGACATATACTCTCCAATATGAAACCAAAAAAAATTACAATTCCTCCCTCTCCAAATGTTATTGAAGTTCAAGGGCTATTGAAGAAGGTGGACATATATGCGGAACATGAGAAGAAACTGAAGGTTGTTTTGCGAAAAACCATGAATTCCAAGCAACGTGCAAAAGATTACACCATACATACCTTCCCCTCCCCCCCCCAAAAAAAACTTCAAGAATATGATAGATATGCATAAGTGGTACGTGGACAAGGTAAGTTTACTTTTCCTAACCTAGCCTTCTAATCTACTCTATGAGGAAGAAGCAACGCAATAGATGTGCCATCTGTTGCAACAGCTGGGTATTCTGGTGGTGGTTTTATTGCAATATATTACCCATCTGTTGCATAAGTTTCGTTAGATTGGTAAGCTGCGAACAGATTTGGAGAACCCTCTATAACAAATGGACCATCCATTGCATCTTTCCACTTTCTTTTTCTTTTTTACAATTACTAAACTATTTAAAAATTATCTTCTTATATCACAGTATGTTGATGAAATTCTCTACCTCATGAGGGGCAGGAAATTAACGTATCTGGATTCTTATGATGTTGCCGATAGAATAATGGACCTCAACTTCTACAATTATTTCAAGGATAGGTACGATGATCTCATTAAGCTAGCGTCAACTCCCGGTGGCCTGTGAAGTGATTCGCTAGTTTCTGGGTTCCAATGGGATGAAGATATGATTAAATATGCTAGAGGGAAGAGGCCATATCCATACAACAAGAGATGGACTAAGGCAAAGAGAATTCTTGCAGTCATAAACGTGAACGTCAAACATTTTCTGGCTCTTGAGAACCTACTCGAGGAGGGAAAGATGATTTTTTATGACTGCAACTTACCTGTCTTCGACGATGCCATTTTTTTACCCACATGTAGCCACTGTTGGAGTTGTTCCCCAACTTATTGAGGCAGAGTAAACTGATGGATCATTTGCCAGCGAAAGTGTTGATGAAGAAAACATGGGATTTTGAAGGTCGAAATAAAAAAATGAACCTTTCAAAAAAATGAAATTGCTGCCGCGTGCGGGTCGTACACATTTGCACACATCAAATTTTTACGGACCGACACATAAATGTCCTAGCCATCAACCTTTGTGTGCGACAACACAGTGGCAAACATACACGAGGTTTGGGCTTATAGGGTACTAACTAGAAGCTTGGAGCCTGTGTATAAAGTAGAAGATGTAGAAACATAAACACCATAACAATTTTTTTATTTCAAGTCACTTCACTTTACATGTAGTGACAATCTTTTATATTCGATGAAAATTAAATTTTTTATAATGCAACAGATTGTCTAACTATTGTAATAGATAGTCTATCTTTTCTGACAAATAGTTTATCTGTTGCAATAGGCTGGTCATCTGTTGCATTATGCAGATGTTTATATCTAAGTCTATCTATTGCAACAGTGGGAAGACTTGTTTGATAATTTTCAATAGATGACCTACATGTTGCAACATATGTCTAAATCTATTTGATATTTTCCAATAGATATGTTGCCTGTTGCAACAAATACCTTATCTATTGCAATATTTGAATCTAGTATTCCATTTTAATTAATAAGTTCAGATGTAAGGATAAAATAAAATTCATAGAAAAAATAAAATAAATTGAATCCTTCAGAAATTACATGAAATAAATCAACAAATAAATGAAACATAAAAAAAATAATTATGGGTACAAATCTCAACAAATAAATCAACAATGTAAGTTTTGATGCCAATAATTCCTAAGGAGAGGTGAGGTTATTACTTTGAAAAACTTAAGCTATAAAGATCTACTTAATATGGAAAAGTTGTTCTTCATCCGGTGCTATGGAGTACAACTTTGGTCGTCTTGGATCTTTAATGTCTCTTGCGTATGATTTATGCGCTTTCACTTCTCCGTATTTCCATAAAAGATTAGCATATTGTCAATGTTGTTCTGCAGTAGCTTCTACTGTGACATTCACCTGGAAAGAAGAATGGTCAATGCTAATCATAAAAATAGAAAATGACAACTCACCTATTTTAGCAAACCAAACGGGTCTTCCTCGTTTTTTAAATTGTCCCAAACAGATTATCTATCTATTGCAACAGATGGATCATCTATTGAGAAATATTAAAACATGAGGAAGACCTGTATAATGATTTCCAACGGATGATCCATCTGTTGCAACATATGACTTATCTGTTTGAAAAAACTAAAACAGTAGAAAGTCTTGATTTAATTTGTCCCAACAGATGACCCATCTGTTGCAGCAAATAGGTCATCTATTGGTACAAATAAAAATGGTACGAAGAGTTTGATTTTCTAAAACATATGAGACATATGTTGTAATAGATATTGCATCTAATGCAACAGGTTAGTCAACTATTGCAACAAATGTATATATTTTTTTGATAATTTTCAGCAGATGTATCATCTGTTGAAACAGATATGTGTCTATTTGTTAGTTGGAACAGATAATATATATTCACCTTCTTTAGTTCATATTTCTCTCTTGTGGCCCTTGTACATTGCTCAATATACAAAGACAGAGGAGTAGAAATTTCGCTTTTTTGGATGCTTGATAATGCCTTGGAAATTACTTTTCTTCTCCTCTTAGCCTTAATCTCTAATGGAGTGGATGGATATGAAATTCTGTTTGATAGAATGACACCTCTCTTAGATGTCAATTCCTTTACAGAAGTAGTTAATGCATTAATAGCATTAATCACTCCATCATGTTACGCCTTGCAGTCTTGTCATTTGCATGCAGAACATTCGCTAGGAGGGGTAAAATTTGTATAACCAGTATGATCATCTTCATAATGGTTTGTTGTTTCTAAAATTGTAAGAGAAGCATCATTATCCCCAACAGTACCACTACTACCACCACTAACAGCTCCATCACCACTAACACCATCAACAATAACAAGCCCACCCTCCAAAATTATTTTTCTTGTGATGGTTGTTGCTCCAAACAATTCCTTTTTTATCCTGTCAATGATCTTAGGGCCCGATAAAGTTTTCACATACCATAAAGTAAAAAAAATGATATCTTCAACTCTCGATTGGTCGAAACAAGTGACAGATGCACTATCTAAAATAAATTAGTACATATATTCGAATGATGAGTGACAGTACTGCATCCTTCGGGGGTCGAAGAGATCAAGAAATTTTGCATATTTATCAGTTTTGGCCGACAACCATCTCAATATTCTTGGACATAAAGCTTCTTTATGGTAGTTCACTTGTTGTCTCAAATAAGGAATGACTTCAAATGTCCAAGCCTATAAAATAACGCCAATAAATCAAAAGCATTATTCAATAAAATATAAATGAATCATAATAAAAGAAATATTTACCATGATAGCCCATGGAAAGCCATATAATTTGACTGTCTTTGGCGTTAATGGAGTCAACAAATATCTGACAGTTATTTTAAAACATTCATAACCCCAAGGATAGCTGTTAAATACCTCAAAATCCTCGGAGAGATTTATTAAACCAAGAGGTATGTTGTTGTTAACGTCTCTCGCCCAAAGAATATTATGTACAAACCAAACCAAACACAATGCTTGTTTGTGCTTCTTTGAAAGTCTTTTACCTTTCAGCGCTTCTATTAAATTTTTATTTTTGAAGCCTGGACCAATAAGGGACACCAAGTCATCACCATCACTTGACTTTTCTTTGCCTTTTTTGGGTGTGTGGGGTGCTTTTTTGGGTTAGAATATGTATAACTTGAGAAGGAGAAGGAGGATAACATTTTAGTCTAGTAACTATGACAAACTCCTTCAATCCAAAACAAACAAGCATGCCATAATAATTTATCCACACCTCATCTATCTTATCTTTATTTCCATACATAAACCTACGCTTGAGTAGATCATATACCATTTTCATTTGAAAATAAGCATTGTTGTACCCCGACAAATCAAGATATTATCCAAAGCAGCATTCCTTGAAATAAGCATCCAATTTTTGTTCTCGAAGTATTTTTCGGAAGGCGTTGAAAGATTTTCCCATGGTTGACTTAACCACAAAATCACCAGTTAAATCGGTGGTACCATTGCGCTGTATTCTCACAGGATAACTATCAATGCTGAAAGTTTTGACCAACTCTTCAGTATAAGGGCTATTAGCATTTGGATCATTTCTTTTAAAACATTCCTCATCCCCATGTTCATTTTCTTCTGCTTCTAATTGAGATATCGCTTGTAAAGCAAGCTCATAGAGTGGTGGATATAGCCTAGCTGCTTCACTTGTTCCTTTACTTGGACTTGATTCGGTTTCTTTTCTTTTAGGAGCCATATTATCTAAAAATAATAGAAAAATAAAAAAAATTATAATTTATTAATGCATCGATAAAAAAAGGACAACAGTAAATCTAACATGTACAATAGTAAACTAACAGTTCCAACAGATCGCACATCTGTTGCACCAGGTAGATTATTTGTTGCAACATATAAATAACCTATTCGACTGGATGAAAAATCTGTTGGAAACAATAAAAACAAATCACTTATCTATTAAAACAAATGACTGGTCTATGCAACAGATCAAACATCTATTGCAATATATGAGTGATTTGTTGGAACTGTTATCAACTGTCAATATTATTTAGATTTCTTCCAACAGAAGGGTTATTTATCCCAATATATGAATGTTCTGTTAGAAAAAATCAAATTTTGGACATGTCGTCCTGTTGGAATAGTTGATAGGATTTTATCCAATAGATGGTTCATCTGTTGCATCAGATGGTTAATCCGATGGTAAATCTGTTACATCATATGGTAAATCTGTTGCATCAGAGGGTAAATCTATTGTATCATATGATAAATCTGTTGCATCAGATGGTTAATCTATTGCATCAAATTTTTAATCCGATGGTTCCTCTGCTGCATTAGATGGTCAATCTATTGCATTAGATTTTTAATGCGATGGTTCTTTTGTTGCATTAGATGATTAATCTGTTGCATCAGATGGTTAATCTGTTGTAGAAAAAACATAGTAGTAAGATTTTGTTCAATAGAACAATAGTAATATCAATACACCGTTTTTACCAAGAACAAATTAACCCATCAACGGGCGTAACACCAACACGGTTGTTTTGTTTGTACAAACACAAACAACAAAAATCAAACTTCAAAAAATGCAACAAACAACAAAAAATCAAATTTCACTCCGAAAAGAGAAGAGAAGAGAAGAAATATCAGAAATTAGCATTTTTCTTCAGACCGCATTTCAAATTAAAATAACAAATATTAAAATTATTAGCCAACACTAGAAGAGAAGTTGGCTCAAGTTCCTCTTTTTCTTCAAAACTAAAAATCCATAATTTTTTACTTATGAAAGAAGAAAAGGGACAATGAAGAACTCGAAGCTGTTGTGACCGGAGAGCAAGGTTGTCACGTTGATTGATGGTTGAAAGTCTAAAAGGAACTCGAAGCCCAACTATTTATCGCCGGAGGTTGAAGTTGTCGGAGATTGAAGGGAGAAATTTGTAAAACTTTTAGTTGGGAGAAGTTGAGAGAAATTATTGAGAGAGAGGGGAGAGACGGTTGATTTGGAGAGGAGAGGGGTGTGAATTGATTTGTATATTTGAAAAGATTAGAAAGTTTTGAAAATATTAATCAAGTTCACAATTAACTTAATCAAGTTTCTTAATTATGTTTGACCCTTTAAGTTGGTCAATGTCACTAATCCTTCATTCAAGACTTAAATGACACCGTTTCTTCAATTAACGTCCAAACAAATTACGTCCATAATGTCTAAAGAGGGATATTTTTATTTATTTTTGAATGTTTCTCTAAAGTTAAATGACTTTTATATTCTTTTTTACAAAAATTATTTAAAATATTCTCTTTCTACCTTTTTTGATTTTAGTGAATTTTTTTATATATATATGCTGCATTGGAACCGTATTTGTCTTTTTCAATGTTTCTTTATTTATTTTTATCCTTTTCATCTCTTTTTATTTATTTGATTCTTTACTACAAGCTAACTTCCTACTTTTGTCTACCTAATATTCCTTTTTATATTTTAATTCATAATTTTCACACACACACCCAATGCTATCAGACTCTCAAATCATTGACAATATCATTTAAATTATGAAAGTCTTTTTTTTTTATACGAATAAGAGATATTATCTACTAAACTCTAAAACAAAAAAATTCATGTTAAAATCAATCTTATCATATTAAGAGTCATATAAACTTAATTAATTTTATTTTTCAATTTAAGTCAAGTATTTGTGTTGACTAATTATTATATGCACAAGTTAAGTTCTAATTTGATGTTATAATATTTAAATTTATGTAAATTGAAGTAGTTCAATTTTTCAATCATAGTCAAATATTTGTGTTGACTAATTGTTGTATGCATAAGTTGAATCTCAATTCAATTTTATAGAGTTATATAAATTAAAATAATTTAATTTCTTAATTGAAGTCAAGCATTTGAATTGACTAATTGTAATGCATAAATTGAGTTTCAGTTTCAATCTTATATTACTTAAAGTTACATAAATTAAAAAAAAAATCAAGTTTACAATTAGAGTCTGTTTCGAAAGTCACATGGTAATTGAGATTGGTGTGTTATTACCCGGGTAGTAATTACACAACATAGTACTTACAATTACATCTTTGTTTGTCACAATGTAATTACAAGTGTATTGTTTGATTGTCCAAGTGTAATTATATGATTATATTAAAATTTTAACATAAAAGTTAATTATCATATATATATATATATATATATATATATATATATATATATATATATATATATATTGTCTTTTGAAAATATTAATTAACAAACATATGTTATTAAGTAATATTATAAGAAAATAATTGATTTGTAATTTTTTAAATAAGTATATTTTAATTAATTTAATCATAAAAACTAAAAGCACATTATATTTTAGGACATCATGAAATGCATGTTTGGCAAAATAAATAAACATTATAAATATAATATCATAAAATTATTAAAGCATTTGACAAATTAATCTATCAATTCTAACTAATAAATGAATGACTTACAATTTGAAATATCAACTCAATACTAGTAAATAAATTAATTAAAATTAAAAATATAACATAAGTTTAAAATTCAAAACAAAAAAAATAACATAATATTCTTATGTCAAATTTTAAACATAACGTACATAAATATGATTCAAAAGAAAATAAAAAAGTAAGTCTACAACTTTATTCAACAATGAATTCTACTTTAAAATACTAACATAATTACATTAAATGAAAAAATAAACATAAAATAAATAATTATGGATAATACGAACAATTGAATGGAATCACAAGAAGTAAATATTGGGAAATGAAATATAAATAACACAAAATAAAAATATATATTTTAAAAATATTTGAATAATAAAAATAAAAAAGAATTTAAAATAAGTAGAAATAAAAAATAAATAAATGAAAAAAATAAAAATAAAAATAAAAATAAAAATAAAAATAAAAGGAAGAAATTAAAATGTAATCAGCTTGTAATTACACCATAAAATTACCAACAATTTGCAGCTACCCACTGTGGATTGGGGAGTATAATTATCCCTTTTCAGTTACACCTAATTATTTGTTGATCAGTTAATTACATGGCCAACCAAACATGACAAGCTGTGTAACTACACCTAATTACACCAAATCCAATTTTCATGAGGACTTTCCAAACATGTCCTTAAAGACAAACATTAGGATTGACTAACTGTTACATTCAAAATTTGATTCTCAGTTCAATTTTATAATACCCATAGTTAAACTAATTGAATAAATCTAACTTTTCAATTCAAGTTAAACACATTTATTGATTAATTGTTTAATGCAAAAAATGACTCACGATTCAATCTATAACAATTAGAGTTATATAAATTGAAGCAATTCAAGTTTTAATTAAAGTCAAATACTATGACTGACTAATTGTTACGTCCACAATTTGAGTCAATTCATTCTTATAATACTTAGAAATAAAAATAATATTTTTTTAATTGAAGTGAAATATTTGAGCTGGTTAATTTTTACATCTACAAATTGAGTGTCAATTCAATCTACAATACTTAAAAATTACATAGATTGGAATAATTTAATTTTTCAATTAAAGTCAAACATGAGAATTAACTAGTTATGGCATGCACAAATTGAGTCTCTATTTAATATTGTAATACTTAAATTTATATAAACAAAAGAAATTTATTTTTTAATTAAAGTCAAACATTTATATTGACTGACTGTTTAATGTACAAATTGAATATCAATTCAATCTTATAATACCAGTATTACATAAATGGAAATAATATAATTTTTAATTAAAGTCAAACATTAAGATTGAGTAATTCTTACATCCTCAAATTGAGTTTCAATTCAATATTATAGTATTTAGAGTTACATAAATTAAATTAATTTAATTTTTAATTAAAGTCAAATATTATAATTTGACTAATTGTTACATGCACAAGCTGAGTTTTGATTCAATCTTATAACACTTAAAGTTACATAAACTGGAAAATTTAATTTTTTTAAAAGCTCAATATTAGAATTGACAAATTATCACATCCACAAATCAAGACATAATTCAATCTTATAATACTTGGAGTTATATATAAATTAATGCAATTTGATGTTTAATTAAAGTTAAAATTAAAAATAGCTAATTGTTACATCCACAAATCATGTCACAAGTTAATCTTATAATACTTAAATTATATAATTTGAAACAATTAAAATTTTCAATTAGCGTCAACACATTTGTATTGATTAATTGTTACTTGCAAAAGTTAAGTTTAATTCAATCTTATAACACTGTTATATAAATCAAGACATTTAACTTTTTAATTAAAGTCAAACATTTTAGAATTAACTAATTGTTCATCCACAAATTGAGTTTCACATCAAATTAATAAAACTTAGAGTTGAATTAATTGAATCAAGTTAATTTTTTAATTAAACTCAAATATTAGAATTGACTAATTGTTACATCCATAAACCAAGTCTCAATTCAATTTCATAATACTTAGAGTTACATAAATCGAAATAATTTAATTTTTAATTAAATTCAAATATTAGGATTGACTAATTTTTACATACACAAACTAAGTCTCAACTCAATTTTATAATATTTAAAGTCACATAAATTGAAATATATTTTTTAAATTAAAGTCAAACGTTATAATTGACTAATTCTTACATCCATAAATTAAATCTCAATTCAATCTTATATTACTCATAGTTATATCAAATTATAAATAAAAGTAATTTATTTTTCTCAATCAAAGTCTACTATTTATGATTAACTGATTGGTATATTCGTAAATTAAGTCACAATTAAAAATTAAAATACTTATAATTATATAATTTGAACCAATTACTCAATTAAAAATAATAAATTTGTATTAACTAATTGTTATATGCACAAATTGAGTCGCAATTCAATTGTACAACACTTAGAGTTATACATTTTGTTTCAATCAAAGTCAAACATTTATATTGAGTTATTATTTAATGCAAAAATTGAGTTTCAATTCAATCTTATAGTATTTAGAGTTATGTAAAGGGAAATAGTTTAATATCAAATTAAAGTCAAATATTAGGATTGACTAATAGTCGCATCCACAAATTGAGTTTCAATTCAATTTTATAATACTTAAAGTAATATGAATTGGAAAAAAAATTAATTTTTGAATTAAAGTCAAATGTTAGAACTGACTAATTGTTCCATCTACAAACTGAGACACAATTCAATTTTATAATACTTAGAGTTATATAAATTGAAGAAATTTAATTTTCAATTAAAGTCAAACACTAGAATTGATTAATTGTTACAACCACAATCTGAGACAAAATTAATTTTTTTAATACTCATAGTTATATGTATTAAAGCAATTTATTTTTCAATTAAAGTCAAACAATATGATTGACTAATTGTTAGATCCACCAATTGAATCTCAATTTAATCTCATGTTACCTAGAGTCATATAAGTTGAAGCAATTCAAGTTTTCAATTACAATCAGACATTAGAACGAACCAATTATTACATCCACAAAATTGAGTTTCAATTCAAATGTTTAATTGAAGATAGATTTTGTATCGACTAATTGTTATGTCCACAAATTGAATCTCAATTCAATCATACATATTTGGAGTTATACAAATTGAAGCAATTCAATTTTTTAATTTATGCCAAATATTTATGTCAAAGTTTGACCCACGATTATCAGGTGTTTATATATTCTTTACCTTTTAATTTGTTTTCAGTAATTTTATGTATTCTATCTTATTTTATAATTTTTATTAATATTTTGTCATGACCCAAAAACAAGAGTCATGATGGCACTTGTCGCAGCATACCTTGACAAGTAAGCCTATCACCCAAACTGATACAAATAGAGAAATAGACATAAATGTCCAAAGTAAGGCTCCTAGAACGAAGCCAAACCATACAAGTAATTTATAACGATGCGGAAAGAACAAAACCAAAATCATACATTCCCAAAATCAGGTGTCAATAGTGTAAGAACTACTAATACAATTCATGAGTCAAATATATCAGAAAATAACCACAAGGAATCATAATTGTCTCCGAATACTAATAAGGAAATAACTAGTTCAGAAAGATAGGGGTGAACTCCAGACATATGAATGTCTAACCGCCACCTTGGGTAATCTGAAGGCGTCCGAAATCAACCAGCCTAAGGCACACCCGAACTTGAATCTACATCAAAAGGGTGAAGTAGGAGTGAGTACGGTCCACTTGTACTCAACAAGTATCATAGGCTGACCAAGCAAAGTAGAAAATAAAGCATACAAAATACACACTAAGGGCACGTCACCTGCAATTAGAAAATATCTCACACTGCTTGCACTAGCAATTCTATAATATAAATATATAGTACAACAACACTCAGATAGGGATACAAATATACCCCATATCATATACAAGTAGAACAAAAGAGAAACATTTATAATCAAGATCATTAAGTACAAATGAAAGAAGTTAAAACAGTTGGACATTTACAAGTCAAGATATAGCACAAATACATAGAGGACAAGTCAATATGGCAATACAAGCACACCATAAACACAAATAGACAAGTTCAATGTATATGATGATGATGATGATGTACGAGGTCATTGCACAACCTTCGAGATCATAGCATAATCCCTGTATACACCCATGGAGGCAAGCCTTCCGACATGGGACCCATAGGGGGTTCGTCAAGCCATATAGAATCCATAATCCATATCCATATCTCCTTTCTGGCATATCCCTCGGGAAAGGTTTTATAAGGTGTTGCAATATCTCCTCCCGGCACATCCCTAAGGAGGGTTTTATAAAAGGTGTTGCTAGTATTTCTCAGGTGTTACCACGGTGGTACCATTTATTTCATGAATGAATATAATATGAGGATGTAATGCTCACAATCAATCACAATGAGTATTTCCACAATCAACCACATGAAATATTTCCATAACCACGTGAGCCAAAATTCACGTATTATTTACTTTCATCAATGAATTTTCACATGTTTTATATGCCACAAGTATGAATATATATATATCACAATACACCAAAAGTACCACAATAGGCATTTGCAACAACACAATTCAATTATTCACATGTATTTAAGGCTATCAACATCATAAAGGACCCCACACGGTCGTACATATCACATAATATCTCAATTTTAACAATTACGTCACATTTAGGCCCTCACACGGGCACAATACATAGATAATCATTTTTCATGATTAGTTCCCACCCCTAACATGAATTTTGTATCATTATTACTATCCAACCCAATCTAAAAGAGTTAAGCCACAACCTACTTCAAAAGCCGAAATCGGTCTGCTACACTTTGAACCCATGACCTTACTTTCCACGCACGATCCAAAAATCAACTAAAATAAAAAATATAGAATCTACGCGTCAAAACAAAGCCAACGATTTCCATATTGCCTACTTTTGATTCGATGTCGAAATGGACCCCTAAAATGGGTTCTTGAAAAAGAAGAGCAAAATTGAAACTTTATTGCAAAAACGTATTTCAAATATTTTTAGAAATCTACAGCTGAAAACCCAAGTCAAATCGACTAAAAAATAAGGTTCAAATAGAAGAAAAGCTATTTTTGAGCTCAACTGGGTAAAATCACTAAAATCCATGTTAAAATCAAGAATTGAAGTTGTTTGAAGCTGAGATTGATGAAAAACTAGTAATTATAGGATTAGGAACACTATTCAAGTGAAAATGAGTAAAATTTGAGGATAAATCAAGAAATAAGATTTTTGGAGTTTTTGAATAATTAATCAAGAATTAGAGTAAGAAAAGGATGAAATCTCACCTTAAGTCCGTCATAGAATCAAGAAATAGATGTTATCTAGCTTCCTAGGCTCCCACAAGCTTTACTTTTAAGTCTCACACTATTTTAGGGTTTAACTCTCAAGGAAAAAAGTGAAAGAATGGGCAAAATGGGCTATTTATACTGTACCCGGTACCAGGTAACACAAGGCATAAATTGGCCTTACCATTTGTGATTTACCTTATGTTTTTCAGGTTACACCAGCAACCTGGAAAACAAGATTTTTCAAGTCCAACCAGTACTTCGACGAGGTGACTGAGATCCGTTCGTAGTCTAATACACGCAAATGAACTATGTAATCACACTAAATTCGATGCTCCATATTTTGTGGAGAAATGACTTTTGAGTTTCTTCACAAGTTCAGATACTTTCCAAAAAGTTTCTTTAGACTCGAGAATAGAGTCACCACTTAATTTATTTAGGAAAATTAAGAAAACCTTTTAAAATTACGTAAATAATTCAAAACAGAAAAAATCATTTGAGTTTGAAATTTCAGGTAAGTGGTTCCAACTAATACTCTTAGAAGGTTGTTAAGGCATCAAGAGTATCCGCTAACTTGCGGCTATCCGGAAAATTTGAAACAACTCTTTTGACCAACTTGAAAAAGGGAAATTGATTGTTGAAAAGAAATCGATTAAGGAAAAATTTGTGCAAAATCAATTTTAAGCAACATAGTGGGGAATTTAACTAGTTTTAAGAAAGTTAAAATCAAATAGCATGTAAAGGGAAAAAGGGGAGAATTAGAAGAGTTAGGCTCGTAAGCCCAAATCCATCAACCCTGTTCTAATTTAATTGGGATTTTGGTCCACTTGCACTTGTCCTATACTCTTCATTTGAGTTTCTGGACCATCATCACATGTACTAATCTAAATATTGGGCTTTTGACCCATAACATGTCCAAAATCATCTTTTCGGACCCTTTGACCCAAAATCTTTTTCACTTGTATTAAATTACAACTTTGGCTTCGAGGCCCCAAATGAATAAATAAGTAAATAAACAAATAAAAATACATGAATTTAAATAGAGACTTGTTAAGTCTCTTAACATCTATATCAATGGGTTTTAACCCATTGTTCTTCTTCTTATGGTAACATCGTCTTTCTCCAAAGATCCATTCGACGCGAAACAAATGAAGAGGGAGATGGGCCTTATTGTCCCATCATGAAATGCAAAGGGAAAAGAGTCCATTTGGGCTCCCAAATGATTTCCATGCAAAGAAAGAAAAATAAAGCACATTAATACATTATCAACAAAAA
Source organism: Capsicum pubescens (assembly GCA_030864215.1). Taxonomy (NCBI): domain Eukaryota; kingdom Viridiplantae; phylum Streptophyta; class Magnoliopsida; order Solanales; family Solanaceae; genus Capsicum; species Capsicum pubescens. Next base: position 86,802,869 of record CM061543.1, read on the forward strand.
AAAAGGAGAAAGATAAAAGAAGTCAACACATGATCAACCAAGATAGAAAAACTAAAAGTAGTTAATATATGATCAACTAAAGCAGGATAGAAAATTCATACATGGTTAACTATATAAGCAAGGTAACAGGAGTCCTAGTAAATAATAATAAAAAATGATTAAAAATAATAAGACATATTCATGTCAATTCAAACAACAAGTTCAATCATAATAGAAAAATTAAAAGTAGTTAATACGAGATCAATCAAAGAAGGAAAGAAAATATAAAGGGAACTAATACATGGTTAACTAAAGAACTAAAAAAAAAACATGACATAGACCTTAAATAATCAAAAGCCGATTTAAGATATTAAAACATATTCATATCAATTTAACAAAGAAAGGCTATAGGTAAAATAAAAGATCTCACATTTTAGCTAATCAAATACTTTTCAAAGATGGAAAAATAGATTCAAGAACCCAAAAGCAAAGCATGTACCATCTTTCTAACTAACTTGAAATAATCATTTAGATATGTGGAGATAAGATGATAACACACTTTAATCTAATTCAAAACCCATAGAGACTTAATATATATAAGCAATAACATGTGTCGATAATGAGACTTTTAAAGGAAAGAACCACTTATATAGGTGACTATGGCGAAGACATATCAGCTCACTGTTAGTAATACTCTTACAACATCAATACATTATTAAGAAAGGGACTCAATATACCAAATTAATATTGAACACTTCAAGCAATCATGCTAAACTTCTAACTAAATAGATTAAAGAAGTAAAACACTAGGCATGAGTAGTACTTTAATTTGTAGTGGAAACATAGTGTGTTATACTAAGCAAAGACTTCAAGTTACATCATACATAGCACATCTTTAAATATGAAGAAAATGCATCGTTTTGGCTTACAGTAATGAGAAACTAGTTTGTACTAAAAAACTAAGCACACTATACCCTTTTACCACATACAAATTCCTAAAAAACGAACACAACAACAAGAAGACAAATAAGAAAAAAACCAAAGCAAAGGAAACTAAAAATTTTGCAAACTGAACAGCTCAAGGAAAATTACATACTTATCACATTCAAACATGTTTGAATGATTTTACTTAACAATATGAAGCAAACCAAGTAAAATAACACATAAACACACTATTTTGGGTTGTTTAGACCGTTTTCCCCCCTCTCTTTTATCAAATTTAAAAAGTTCATGCTTAAAATAGAGGAGCTTTTAGTTGAGGACAGTGAATCGAAATCTTCAACAAGAATAAATTTCACGCTAACACAATAAGCTGAAATTGCCACAAGGGGCGTTATGCAAAAAAAAAAGCTTATACTTATAATAAAGACATTCAAACTGAAAAGAAGAACCAGTTATTATAAGCAAAAATATTTAAACAAAAAATAACCAATTTAAAGAAGAGTCAAGGTGAGAAGGCATTCGATTAGAAAAGAGGTACTGCGTAAGAAAACATTCAATCGAGAAGAAGGGAAAACACCAATCATATGATAACATTTCAAATTTCAAACACGAGTCTAACTAAGAAAACACCAACATCTACAAAAAATAAAAATGCAATCTTGAATGATGATGTAAATCAAAAGTACAGTGACTGGCTGATGCTAAACTAAGATAGGACTACACAAAATTAAATTGAATTTGAGCAAAGCTTGCAAAAAGGAATTTAGCAATTACTTCTAATAACTATAACTTACTTCTATGCTCAAATTAAATAAAATAACCACATAATCTCAAAGAGGAAGATCTTGTTCAATGAAGCTGTAACTAATACAAATGAGCAAACAACTAGTATCATTCGGTAAAGCAAAATAAACGGGTTTACACGATTTCTTTGAACCAACACCTAACTAAAATCCTACGGCCTTCCAAGTCTTTTACAACAAATAATTTCTAGCAAAAAATATTATAACTACAAAATTATAAGAAGACGATGAAGAAAAAGAAAAAAATAACAAAATTAAAATAAAAAGATGTGTTTACCTCTTTCGGGGCAGCAAAACTAGACTACAAGTTATCGTAGTGTAACACCTCGGTAATTTGACCCTTGTAAAATTTCTTAGGCTTTGGACCTTTTTGGCTCAGTACGACTCAAGGGAGTTACTCATACCCTTGGATATGATTTATAGGCTGTCGTGAGGGTTTACTCATACCCTAGGCAGCATGTTGGGCTTAGATACTGCCCAAGATATGACTCAACTAGGTAATATTAGTATAGGAACATACAAGTGGTGCAAGGTAAGTCGTATGTTGTCTTGCAAAATCTGTCCAATATACAAGTGGTGGATACTATTAAGGGGTGTCACTCGTACCCTTTGGTATGAGTTAGGGGGGCATCAGATGTATATAAACTAGTAGGTAAGGTTATGTCAAGGTTTGGGTATGAGTTGGGGTACCACTCTTACCCTAAGATATGGATGGTAAGGGGGATTCGTATCCCTAGACGTGACTTATTTTAATTTTAAGTCAAGGGTAGTTTGGAAATTTCCTAATCCTAAAACCTTATGTACTCATTCTATATAACCCTATATGGTATTCAATAACACTTATTAAAGGATTAAAACACATCAAATACTCTCTCAAACACTCTCTTAAAAATTGGAGGCTAGGGTTTCTTCATGTGTTCTTCAAAGGGCTCAAAGGTCAAGATTTCTTCCATGAGTCATCACATATAAGGCATGTTTCGCTTCCCTTATTGTTAATTTAACTAAAGGCATGGTTTATATGATTGATTTCATGGTTTTACTATTGCATAATTAGGGTTTTTAACTATTATTTGGGGGTTTTGATATTAAATATTTGGTTATGATTTCTATAATTTTAATTATCTTTTTATATGTATTAATAGTGGTTTTGGATAATTGGATTGAATGGGAATGGTTTATTATTAATTGGAATTGGTTTTGGTTATATTATCCCCCCAATGTGTTTGATAAAATGCTTATAAAGATATATTCATTGCATTGACTTCTTTTAATGGGACTCTTGCATGTTTTAAACTTAGTAAAAGAATTACGAATGGTTTAAATGGTTTGGAAAGGCTAAAGGCTAAATATTTATGCTATGGGAAACATGGAAGTCTCCCAAGTGATTTAATATGGTATATGAAAGGGCACTTGAAAGTCCCTTTGAACCTAAAAATAGTTGGCTATGGATGATACTTTCAAGTAAGGGTTGGTATGACGATACCAATATCAATGGCCTTGTTTAAAAAATGGATAATGGTTTGGTTATTTGGAAACTGGTTTTAATTGGACATTAATGGCGGGGTGTTTAGCAAAGTCGTGGAAGGTGGAGATCCTGGGGGGGCCAAAACTGGAAACTCGTATTTGCTGATATGAGGATTGGTCTTAGTGGATCGTGTGCATGATGTCACACTATTAGGGGATGTGCTAGTCATCCCCTGGGATACTTCCCCGATCGTGTGGCTACACGCACTGGGGCTCTTTCAGCAAGGGGAGCTGAACATATGTAGACCGTGGGTGGTTTTGGACGGCCAACCTATACAACCCAGGTAATGGTTTTAAAGAAATGCTAAACCCAGTTCCCTTTTTTAGCATGGTTATATATATATATATATATATATATATATATATATATATATATGGTTGCATGCATTGTGGATGGTTTTTACTTGGCACTGTAAATGGCATTATTTTATCCCTATCTTAGTGTTAGTGTTCACCCTCTAACCCATCTACTAGCGATTGTATACCATACTATACAGGAATTGACCATTCCACTTCTTTTGCTTAGTGAGTGGATTCGGGTATTGTCGATGTTGGATTGAAGTGGTGAGCTTCCATAATTCGAAAGGCATCTATTTCATATCATGGTTTACTTTACATATTTTGTGTCTTTCATAGACTTTGGTTTTTGGTTATGGTTGGGGTCATGTCCCGACTAGGTACTCTTAGGTTGGTCTAGAGGCTTTGTATGGACAACTATAGATTCGGTATGGTATGGACTGCTTATAGTGTATACATACATTGGCTTATTATAAATGGTTTTGGTTTATGGTTTCCGCATTGGTTTGGTTAGTTATTGGGTGGTTAGACTTGATTGGGTTGGTCTTGGTTATATACTTATCCCAAAGTCACCACATGGGTAAACACGCTATCTTGTTATATATTTGGACATCATTCGACTCAGGGTATGCATTTGGTGGTTGGGTTGGGTAACAGGGTGGTTCTTGATCCAAGTTGGGCTTGGGATTTCCTATTAAGTCTAGTCCCTAGTTCGATCTGTGACACGTCAGAATCGTGACCACCACCGAAAAGTATCAATGTCGCTGCAAAAATTTCGATTGGCCGACTGTTGCTCCTAAAAACTTCTTAGTAAACAAAAATTCACTTGTTTGCTCAAAATAGGTTTTTCACTATATTGAGGCTTGAGATTTTCAGTTCATAATGAGCTTTTTAGAGGAAAACTTGAGTGTCAATTTTTGGGGCTTCAATCGATGTGGGAAAAGGGAAATCAGGGGCAATTTTGGAAATTTTTAAAAAGGATATTTTTGGATTTTTGATGATAATAGAATTTTGGCTCCACCCTGTACCAAATTTTGGATCTTTTGAAAGCAATTTGATTTTTGGGAATATTGGGGAAAATGGATTTTTCCCCAACCAATAGAAATTGGGCATCAACATACCTTCGTGGTACGGTTACAATGATATTTAGTTGGATTTTCATGGAATATTCACTTGAACTTTTCTTAGTTTCCATCTAGAGACTTTCTGGAAGTTTCTCGAGGTTCATCGATCGAACCTGTGTGGGGGTCATGCGAGGAACATGGGTAAAGGGAAAAATCTCGAGTCGGGGTCAATTTGGTATCGGTTTTCATTGTTGGGTCACCGGGTTTTTGGAAGCTATTGATGTCAGATTTGTTGCCGTTGTTTTGCACATTGTTATCAACTATTGTGTTGATGTTGGTTGATGCTGAAATTGTCATTGTTTGCTGGATAAGGTAAAAAGGAGTAAGTGGATTGGGCCGGGTCATGAGAGTTAGGTCGGCTGGAGCTGTTTGTTGAGATATGGGCTTCTGAAATTGGTTTAATTATGGGACAAGTCAGGCTATTGGACCTGTGTTGTTATGTGTTGGGTTGGGATGGGTTTAGGCTAGTTATGAAAGGGTAGATTAGGTCAATTTTGGGGTCCCAATTAAATTAGGAGTTAGCTAAATCCATTTGAATTTCGGCCAAAATGAAAATCAATTAGCCAATTGCATTGCAATTTTGGCCAATTTGATTTCAATTATGGCCAAATTGAATAGATTGGACAAATTAAATCCAAATTCAAAGTGAATTAATACTTCATTTAATTTCAAGTTTCTTGGTTTGACAAAATCAAACATAAATTTTTTCAAATAAATTAATTTTTAGATCAAATTATATTTATATCATACTTTATTCATTTGAATTAATTTTCAAGACATTCCTTGATAAAAATATATTTTTTTATGAAATAATTATTTAAGTAAAAAAATTATATAATCTCGTAGATATGGATAAGAAAATATCTAATCACTACTTACAATGACAAAATTACGTACATAAATATTTTAAAAAAATGTTATTCGAATAAAATAAATGTTGTAATTTTATTTAAAATTCAAGGAACTCGAGACTAGATTTAGTTGTGGAGGGCAAAATTAGGTGTCAACAACTTTCCCCTCCTTTTAGGTAGGGTGAATGCAAGTAACCCTAGGCAAAGGGAGTTTGATGTTTCTAATTTTGTCCAACCATGAATTCATTTCTGAAAGAGGTTGTCTTTCACATGAGTTTGACCCCGGTATCGGATTTCCTATATATCTCAGGTTACATGAGAATTCAGGTCACATGTAGTTCATAAAGCTTGATTTTAAGTACGATCTTCAAGAAATTCACAAGTTATTTCAGTACTCGAGTTTTTAATAAAATATAAAAGTTGGGGAATAAGGAGATTTTGGAGGAGATTGGAATGCTACTGAGTTTTTTACATAGAGACTAGCCTACATATTCCCAATACTGAGGGAATCTGACTACTTGTAGTTTGACTCGATCGGTAGAAAATATAGTCTCTTATTTTAGATGATCTTTGGCTCGAGATGAGTGACAAACTAATTGGCTTGCGGAAAAGGGGCTTGTAACCTCTTAACTATGAATGTGGAGCTCTTCAAATCCATAGGTAAGAATTTACCTAAACATAATTTCCACAGCTCTAGGTGCCCTATTGTAACGCCCCAATTTTCTGAACCAAAATGCTACACGGTGCTCATGACCCCGAAAGACCACAAGCTAACCCATGACTGATATCTGTACCTGTAACTGCATAATATACATATAGAATGCGAAAACATAAACAAAAAGGGCGTAAGGTTCAATCTTGAATAATAAAATATCTAAAATAAGGTGGTATCACAGTACCAAAACAAAACTGAAAATACTAAAGTCTAAATCTGAAACTCTATAATCGTCCGAAAGCCTCTAAACTGTCTGAATAAGGAGTTGAAGGAACATGTCTCCAACTAACTCCCTAAACTAAAAATAAACTGAAATACTGGAATAATAAATGTAACGATCATGTCCTCGAAAGATGAGGACTCACTGCTTACTGAACTGCTACTGCTGATCTGGAATCTACACCTCACAACCTATGGTGTAACATAAAAAGAAAACACCATAGCGCAAATACGTCAGTACAACTAAAGTACTGAGTATACGTGGGGGTAGGCTAAATGCATGGGGTTTATATGCATGAACATGCTGACTAATATGAACGTGAGAATACATACATACCTACATACGTAACTGCTACTGAACTCGTGGAGATACTGACTACTTGAGTTTGAACTCTGACAACATGAGTTTCGTGATACTGAGATACTGAATGACTGATAACATGGATGACTGTATCTAACAGTCCTAATTCTGGGGAAAACTATCTGAGTTCCAAATTGTATCTGAACATCTAAGTCTGAGATAAGTCCTAGCTAACGAGTGATCTCTGAAACTGATAATAAGAATACTCGACTGAATCTGAGATTGAGATCAAGCCTGTCTGCCGAGTGACCTCTAGATCTACTAATAAGCATATGAATATGGGACCAATCCTATCTGATGGGATGGTCCAGGAATCAATGGAACTATCTGAGTTCCTTACTGAGATCGATGACTGTATCTGACAGTCCTGATTCCTGATTTCTACTCTGAAGAATGATACTGAAACTGTAACTGTAACTGTGACTATGGGAGGTAGCAACCTAACCGACATGCCCCGATACTGTACTGGTGGAGTCCAATCTTTGCCCTGATTGGAAGGGTGTCAATACCGTGCCACGGGTAGAGACCTCTACTATGGTCAAGCCTCTCTGACGGGTGACCCTGAACAGGAAATCAAGCCTAAGGCAATATAATAGTCAAGTATAGTCTTAATCTGATGGGTGACTCCTGTCCTACGCTGGCTACACAGTTCTGGAGTACAGGGATTGCTGCTAATGGCTCTTTCTTTATAATGGGAAAAACCACCATCCCTGCACTCGCTCGGTGCTAGTCCCTACTCCCAACTGAAAGACTCTAAAAGATTAACTGCGCTGAACTGACTAACTGAACTGAACTGATTTATAAACTGATTAACTAAGCTAATAATATTTTCTTAGCTGAACTAAGCTGAATTCACTGAGTTTCGTTGACTGACGGAAAAGCTACTTGAGATCTGAGGTCTGACTGAGAGTACTTAAACTACTGGGACTACTGAACTACTGAGATTTCTGAGTTTTTCTGAGTCACGTGAGTAACTAAAATCTATGGAGCATAGCTTGACTGAGGATGTCTTGAAACATGACACTAGCTCTAGGCACACAACTATAGTTTTTGGGTACAAGTACCCCCAGGACTCGATGGAAGGAAACTGACACACATGACTGACTTGATCATAAGAGTAGAGTCCACACTTCACAATATCATAAGTAAGAATTTCATAATAAGAATGATTCTCAACAAACTATCACATATCGGGAATGCACACAACATGTATATACTTGCATGGCTTCAATAACATGGTCATTCCATATCATAACAATATCATGAGCATCTCATACAACATCTTCAATTCAAGACAATAGAACGGGGATCACGTTGAACATAAACTTAGAACATGGAATAGTCATTTAGGAATTATTGTGTCATAAAAGCATGATTTCTATTCCCTTAGGTATTTTCACAAACACCTTACATTCACATCTTAGGCATAGGTGGATTCATCAATATTACAAATATTCAACCACCAATTTCACATATTTATACATTAAATACCACCATATCCTCACACAAAACATACAAAGATCCCATCTTAGGCATCATCAAACTCCAACCACATGAACATCAACCACCAACAACATAAACATCATAATACATAATTTAGAAGATGGTTATTGAGCTTCATGGATGAAAGGAGTCCATGAATCAACTCACGCATACCTTAGAAGGAAGATTCTTGATGATTGACGGAGGAATTTCCTTGAAATTGGATCTTCAAGCTTAATTATGCAACCCTAGTTGTTTTTCTCTTTTAGTGCTCTTGGATGATGAACTTTGAGATGTTAATAGGGATGTAATGTGTTTAAAAGCTATAATTTCGTGAGGTTAGGTTCAGGGACATGTAAGGAGTGTTAAAAGACTTAACTACCCTAAAAATAACTCAAAAACTAAGTGTTTTTGTGGCTGAAATCATACATAGGCGCCACATATGATATCGCATATATTTACATAGGCGTCGTATATGCTATCGCTTATGTTTACATAGGATCCGCATATGCTATCGCCTATGTTTACATAGGTGCCGCATATGCTTTCCAGTGGCCTTGTGCGATTGGTTAGGCGACGCACTCTACTTCGCAAAGCCATAACTCCTAGCTTGGGTGTCGGATTTTGATGAAATTGGTATCGTTGGAAAGCTAATTTGATTCTCTGTAATTTGGTGGGTAGAAATATGTAGAAATTCCACAAACATTGAGTTATAATCGTTAAAATATGATCCTTACAAAATTGAACACTAAAACTTGATGGATTCAAAAACTCTTAGCTTGTATTACCTTAAGTGACTCATATGAACATGCTTAACGCATCATAAGCTATCTTATTTCTAGTATACTCATTGTAAGTCATGTAATCCAGTATGAATCACAGGATAAGAGATTTCATATGTAGGAAAAATGGTTCGTCTCCTAGCTTAGAAACATGCGGGGTATTACACCTATCACTCAAATTTTTGAAGGAAAAAGAAGGTTACCCTCGACATGAGTTCAGAAATATCCCGAAGGTGAAACTGAAATAAGAATACCCCAATATAACCACATGTTTTCTAATAGGGGTGTGGTTGGATGGTGGTGGCGATCATTCTTTTTCTCGCATCGAAAGAGTTTGACGTCCCTCTCTAGACTATGTCCTGATTTGCTACTAAGAAACAGTTTCATGTTATGATGCGTTGTTTTTGGAGTCGTCCTTACCTGTTGTTCTTATTTGAGATTTTTATCCTCTCGAATTCTCTCGACAATATCTCAAACAAAGTCTGTTAGCAATAAAAAAATTCACAAACATATCTCTGTATGGATCGTTTATCAAAAAGTGAAGTCGCTCTCTGATGTACCCGTTGGGAGGGCAATAATTTGCAATAATAAATGCAACAACCCTCTTGGTTATTGCATAAAATAACCTTTTGTTGATTGAATATGTCTTTGAAGTAGGGTGCCTCTTTTGGACATCGATAATACTTTATGAAAATGGTCCCTGCAACCATGTAATCACATGCTGATGCGGCAACCCTTTGGGTCACCTATAATGCTTGTTGTATGTGGAATGATAACCTCTCTGATTATTGACAATTATTCATTGCATGTGACCTCAGGTAAGTCTTTGTAACACCCCGTATTCAAGTACGTGTATTGACGTATTCAAGTACGTGTATTGGTCTTATTTATATGGAATTAATTTTTTTATTTTATTTATACCAGAATTTGCCCATCGATGGTTCCATGAGAAGGTTGTTGAATAAGCTTTCCAATGATATAAAGATTTCCAAAAACATATAGGTTTTGGATATAATCGAGCACGTTCGAAACTATAAAATGGTGGCCGGGATATTTGGGAATAGTAAATGTGCAGGAAAATTTCCTGCACACAAACTACTGAGGCCAGCCGAATTTTTGGGTCAACTTCGAATGATCATAACTCCCTTAATATAATAAACTGAGAGATATTCAGCCTATGAAAAGAAATATCTTTGAGTTTTCTTTCGAATGAAATTGGTTTCATCCAAATCTAACGTCTGAGTAAGGAGTTATACTCGTTTTACTTCAGCCTATCAAAACAGATTTTTAGGGTCAACTTCAAACGACCATAACTCCTTGTACAGGACGAACTGGGTGGCCTACTTTATATGAAATGAAATACCTTTGAATTATCCTTCCAACGATACCAATTTCACCCAAATACGATATCGTAGAAAAGAGTTATTGTCGATCTACTTTAGCTTATCAAAACAGTCCACCAAAGGACAGATTTGACATTATTTAAATTTTAAAGGCATTTTGGTCATTTCCTATTATATTATGGACGGGAATATGTGTATATATACATGTATATGAGTTCAAAAATTCATTTTCATCATCAATCATTGAGAAAGAACAACCCCTAGCCAAATTTGACCTTTAAATTACTTTTGATTCAACCGTAGAAATTCCAAAGTAATTCGATAACTGCGTTTGTCATCTCGAGATCTTCGAACGACACCTATTATTTGTGAAAACAGGATTTCATAATCAATAGGTGAATTCTAAGGTATGAATATTATTTTCCTTTGTTCTTTTCCATATGTATATGTGTGATAGAGGATTATATGTATTGGTTGTTATTGAAAGGTGATGGAAATAGGGTTATGGACTATTTTGCATGGTTTGGTTGTATTGAATTGTGGAAGGTGGATATGGTAATTGAGTTATGGAAGGTGGATATGGTGATATACTATTGAATTGATGATTATTTATGTCTATTGCTCAATTTGGTTTAATGGATTGGTTGGAAGGATAGATGAATCCAAACTTGATATCGGAGGATGTTGTATGAATATGCATGGAATGTGAATGTAATTGGAGTATAAGAGGGTTAAAGTGACACCCTTTATGGTGTAATTAAGGATTACTACTTAACCACTAGTTTGGTGAATTCAAATAATTGAATTGTGACGTTTGGTTGCTAATACTAGATGGCTATATATGTTCATTGTAGATAAGTAATTTGAAAAGACGGAAAGTCCATTTGGGACTAGTATTGAAGGTTAACAGTCAGGTATGTAAAGCATACTCTATACCATATCTTTGGCATGAAAGTGAACAATTGTTCTATTAAGAAAGTTTCCAAAGTTATTCAATAATATGTGATCCATAATGGCCTTGTATGATGTCCTACGTTACCAATGAACTTGTTTCCACCCTACAAGATGTCAAGACATTCCTATACATACTTGTTTTCCAAATGTTACATGTTTATTGCACTAATGAATTTCAGAAGGTATCCGGTTACTCAAACAAGATCCATGTGCTATTAATGACTCCAAAACGTTTCATTGATATACCAATAAGTTCCTACTTCATTGTTATGGCATTGATGACTCCAAAACACTTCATTGATATGCCAATGAGTTCTTACTTCATTTTTATTGCATTGATGGTCTATTTATATATCTCTTATTGATGTATCATTTTTTCAAAGTATCAAAAATATGGTGGCGACCGAAATAACAATCTCAAAGATTAATTGAACTAAGTGATGGGAGTTCTCTCTTATCTGGTGGTATCCCAGGGGCATAAACCTATTATGGGTCGATCCCTATTTATGTGTTTATGGGTGGTATCCCAGAGGCATAAGCCTATCATGGGTCAATCCCAGTTGATATGTACTGGAGGCAGCCTAATGGTCACAGTACAGTACAGTAATGATTACAAAGATGATAAGAACGAAGGTAAAGTGATTGAATAAATACAATGTACAGGTTGTCACAAGTTCTAGTAAGTGTGGTCCACTCCTATTATGATTTATTCACTTGTTTCTGATTTGAATTGAGCTCCTATATCATATGTGATTATCTACAGCTTTACATACTCAGTACATATTTTAAACTGACGTCCCCCACGGGGGACCTGCATTTTATGCTGCAGGCACAGGTACCTCAGCTCATACACCGCACAAGTAGGAGCCAGGATATCCAGCTGCTTTTGGTGAGCTCCAGTTTGCTTTGGGACTTTCCGTGTCATATACATTCACTTTTGGTATTCTATAAAAGTTAGTTATATGGCGGGGTGTGTCCCGACCTTAGTTAAAGTCTGTGTATTGTCTAGAGGCTTTGTAGACCTAATGTACAGTCAAGGTGGTGTTTTGTTAATAGACGTGATGGCTCCAACAACCAAGTATTATATATACATATATATGTGTGCTCGATCTTATACAAGTGATTATTTCCTTTTATATGCGACATGATGCTGTCCGAATTTTGGGTTGTCACAGAGGTATGCATGGGAAGTATAAGGTTATGAGCTGGTTCTCCCGGGCCTACTCGGTTACGGGTGCCAGTCCGCCCCAATAGGATTTGAGGTATGACAAAAGTGGTATCATAGAAGTTACTCCTAGTGAGTCTACAAAGACGTGTCTACGTAGAGTCTTGTTTATCGGTGTGTCGTGCACCGCATCTATAAACAGGAGGCTATGGAAATTTAGGAATTGTTTCTTTTCTTATGTCTTAGATCCTGTGATAGAGCCTATATTGTATATGAAGTCATAGTTGACCACTGAATCTGTTTGTTTCTCTTATTATAGTAATGATGCCGGTTACCATAAGTAAGAATACCGGTAAGCAAGTGGATGTGGCTGCCGGAGAGGGGACTTGTAAGTCACCCACTATACCAACTAATCAAAGTGAGGCTCCAGCTAAGCATGCATCAGAAACTTCTTCCACTCTGGAAGAAATAAGAGGGAGGAGAACTATATCCCCAGAGCCACCTATTAATGCTGCTGATCAAGATCTTAGAAATGCAGTGCTACTTTTGACTCGTATAGTTGCTGGGCAAGCTCAAGGGCAAGCCATTCCTACCACGGGTCCTAGTGGTACAGATAGGGCGGCTAGCTTTCAAACACAGGATTTTCTTAAGATGGATCCTCCCACTTTTACTGGATCAGATCTTAACAAGGACCCACAGGACTTTATTGATCAAATTCAAAGGGCCTTAGATATTACGCATGTAACGGGTAGAGAGACAGTGGAGTTAGCAGCGTATAGATTCAAAGGGGAGGCTATATATTGGTACGAGGACTGGAAATGATCTAGGGGTATTGATGCACCCCCAGCTACTTGGAAAGAGTTCAAAGAGGCATTTCTTGATCATTATCTTCCATTCGAGATTTGTCAGGCCCGTGTAGATCAGTTTTTAAATCTTTGTCAGGGGAATATGAGCGTGAGGGAGTACAGTCTCCAATTTAATTCCTTGTCGAGATATGCTCCTAATATTGTAGCTACTATGGATGACAGAGTTCATCAATATGTGGATAGGCTAGATCCACATCTGGTTAGAGATTGTAATATTGCCGTTTTGAACAAAGATATGGACATAGCGAGGATCCAAGCTTTTACATAGAAAATAGAATATCAGAGGCAGAGGAGAAGAACAAAGGAATTAGAAAGAGGATATTCCAAGAGGGCTAGATCTACAGGGCAGTTCATGCAATCCCAAGGAGGGTTCAGACCACAGTTTTCTGCTAGACCACCTAGGCCATTATCTTCTTATTCTGCAGCTAGTTCCCCACCACAGTTTCAAGGGTCCAGAGGAAATCAATTTGGGCACAAAAGTGAGAGTTAGAGTTCGCGGACAGTGGGGTACCAAGGGCAAGGGAATATGATCCAATCGAGACCTCCTCGAGAGCCATGCAATAAATGTGGAAGGTATCATTTGGGTGCATGTTGGCTGGGGACCAATGTTTGCTTTTTTGTGCGGTATATCGGGGCATATGATGAGAGAATGCCCACGAAGGGGCATAGGGGGTATGGCACAACCTACGGGGGTTATTTGTTGCATCATCATCATTGATGACTTATTCAGAAAGGGGTGCATAACCAATGGGTCGTGCTAGAGGTGATAGAGGAGCCACGAGTTCTAGCGGGGCTCAAAATCGTACGTATGCTCTAGCGGATCGACAGAATTTAGAGGCTTCCCCAGATGTGGTTACGGGTACGTTGTCTATCTTTTCATTCGAAGTATATGCCTTAATTGATCCCGGTTCTACATTATCTTATGTTACTCCATTGGTTGCTAGAAAGTTTGAAAAAATACCCGAACTGTTAGTTAAGCCATTTGAAGTGTCCACACCGGTTGGGGAATCTATTATAGCTAGAAGGGTTTACCGAAACTGCATAGTAACTGTTTGTGGTCGTGATACGATGGCTGATCTTGTGGAGTTAGAAATGGTAGATTTTGATGTTATAATGGGTATGGACTGGTTGGCATCTTTTTATGCCACAATTGATTGCTGCACGAAAAAAGGTATATTTCCATTTTCCAAATGAATCAGTCCTTGAATGGAAAGGTGAAATTGGCGCGCCAAGAGGTAGATTTATTTCTTATTTTAAGGCAAGAAGAATGATTTCCAAGGGATACATATATCATTTAGTTAGAGTAAGGGCTACAGAAGCGGAGCCACCAACTCTTCACGCTGTTCCGGTGGTAAATGAATTTTTTGATGTATTTCCTAAAGATCTTCCAGGTTTACCTCCTGAACGAGAAGTAGAGTTTGGTATTGATGTAATACCAGGAACCCAACCAATCTCCATTCCTCTGTATAGAATGGTGATGTTGGGCGTATTTATACCCCTAAGAACCATAATTTACCGATATTTTAGCTAAGTTTTGAGGATAAAATATATAATTCCTGCACTTTTAGTCCATTTTCCTTTAAGTGAGCTAACCTATATGATTAGCATGTTTTCAGGTATTAATGATGAAGATTTCAGCACTTTGTGGACCTTTGGGAAGCAAAGGAAAACATCATATAAGAGGGAAGGCAGCTTTTGGAAGCTTGTGGACTGAATGTGATGCATGGAGAACTTGTCCCGGGCAAAATCAGTATTTCTAAATACTTAGGGATGAAGCCGTAACTTAGTAGGACAAGGATGTTATAAAAACCTTATTTGCTGAATTTTTCAGCATGGATTGATTCATTCGATCACTTTTCATTATTCAGTTTATAGAATCTGTAAGTTTTGGACAGAGAAACATGGCTCACACTTGGAAACGGCTAGAGAAAAAACGTTATTCTCTTTGTGACGCTAAGATCACTTCCATAGCCAAGATTGTTCTAGGTTGTGGTATGATGATTATGTCTATTTTGATTTCCGTTGTATCCATGAGTAGCTAAACTTCTCTGTTAGGGTTATGGAAACCTTGTAAGAACCTATTTGTTGCTATGAGTTTGTGAATTCTTGATGTGTATGCTACTTATATCATTACTCTCTTTGTTTTAATTAAATTCTCATGGTTGCAAACATAGAGAACATGCCATTATAGCATTAACTTGTTCGGGAAAAAATTTACATATTTGGAAAAGAGAGTGTGACAAGGAAATAGGGCTTCTAACCTCTATTTACACGTTAATGTCTTAACCGGATTAACTTCTTGGAGAATTTGTACCATTTGTTATACACTTTAGGCTCGGGAGAGCTAAAGTGAAATAAATCCTTGATGGTTGGGAAACACTTGGATTTAGAATTAGAATACGATTCTCTATAAGTGCATGCATGTCTAAATTCCGCGTTACTCATAGTTAATAGAGAAGTAGAAACTACAAGGTGGACATAACCCTAACTTATTATTCTCTGTGATTAACCTTTACTAAACAAATCATTCATTTGTTACTTTGATATTATTAATTCACGCCTAAAGCAAAACCCCCCTTTTCCGTAGAATTTTTGACCAACAGTCTACTAACAATTGCAACACTTAGTGACCAAGTATTCCCTGTGGGATTCGACACCCAACCCAGTTGGGTTCTATATTTGATAGCGACCGCTTACACTTTCTAACGAGAGTTGTAGTTTGGGCGTTATCAAATGGCCCCAGCAGAATTACGAGAATTGAAAGAGCAATTGAAAGATTTGCTAGAGAAAGGATTCATAAGGCCTAGTATGTCCCCCTGGGGAGCACCAGTGTTATTTGTGCGCAAAAAGGATGGATCGCTGAGGATGTGTATTGATTATCGATAATTAAATAAGGTGACTTAAGAATAAATATCCTCTCCCAAGAATTGATGATTTATTTGATCAGTTACAGGGCTCCAAGTGCTTTTCTAAGATTAATTTAAGGTCAGGTTACCACCAAGTGAGGGTCAAAGAGAAGGATATACCCAAGACAGCTTTCCGAACATGGTATGGTCATTATGAGTTTCTTGTTATGTCATTTGGGCTAACAAATGCACCCGCATCTTTTATGGATTTGATGAATAGGGTGTTTAATCCATTCCTGGATGTATTTGTGATAGTTTTTATAGATGATATTCTAGTTTATTCTACATCAGAAGAGGACCATGACAATCACTTACGACAGGCATTACAGACTCTTCGTGATTGTAAGATTTATGCAAAGTTCTCTAACTATGAGTTTTGGTTAAAGTCGGTGGCATTTTTGGGTCATATTGTATCTAGTGAAGGGATAAAGGTTGATGCTCAAAAGATAGAAGCTGTAAAGAACTGGCCAAGGCCCACAACGCCTACGGAGATTCATAGTTTTCTCGGGTTGGCCAGTTATTATAGAAGGTTTTTTGAAGGCTTTTCTTCCATTTCAGCACCCTTAACCAAGATAAACCATAAAGCATCCAAATTCCAATGGAATGATGCCTATGAGAAGAGTTTTCAAGATTTAAAGAACAAGTTGATTTCTACACCCATGTTGGTACTTCCAGAAGGCACCAAAGGGTATACAGTGTATTGTGATACTTCTAGAATTTGTTTAGGATGTGTAGTGATGCAGCATGGTAAGGTAATAGCATATGCTTCTAGACAATTGCGGCCACATGAGAAAAATTATCCTACACACGATCTTGAGCTGGCAGAAGTTATTTTTGCTTTAAAGATATGGTGCCACTACTTATATGGGGTTCATGTTGATATATATACTGACCATAAAAGCTTGCAATAAATTTTTAATCAGAAGGATCTAAATTTAAGGCAGCGGAGATGACTTGAACTATTAAAGGACTACGATGTTGATATCTTGTACCATCCAAGGAAAATAAATATGGTAGCTGATGCATTAAGTCGTAAGGATATGATGGCTCCTATAGAAAGTCAAGGGATGATTAAAGATCTTCACCAGTCAGCTAGTTTGGGAGTTCGCCTTCTTGAAACTCTGGATAAAGAGCTTATCATACATAATGCTGCGGAATCTTCATTAGTAGCTGAAGTGAAATAGAAGCAATATGCAGATCCTATTTTATTTCATCTTAAGGAGAACGTTCAGAGTGGTGCGACCAAAGCATTTGAGCTTACGCGAGAAGGAGTACTTCAGCGCTAAAACCAATTGTGTGTGCCAGATGTAGATGGGCTAAGAAAGAAGATTATGATAGAGGCACATTGTTCAAGGTATTCCATTCATCCAGGATCAACCAAAATGTATCAAGATTTGAAAGATATGTATTGGTGGAATGACATGAAGAAGAGCATTGCAGAATTTGTAGCTGAATGTCCAAATTGTCAAAGAGTTAAAGTTGAGCACCAAAAACACGGAGTTTATATGCAATGCATTGATCTTCCAAGCTGGAAGTGGGACATGATCAACATGGATTTGTTATTGGTTTGCCTCGTACATCCCAGAAGTTTGATTCTATATGGGTGATTGTTGATTGGCTTACCAAATCTGCACATTTGCTACCAGTTAGGACCACTTACACAGTTGAATAGTATGCGAAGTTGTACATTAAAGAGATAGTCCGATTACATGGAGTGCCAATCTCTATTATATCAGATCGGGGAACCCAATTTACCGCAAACTTTTGGAAGTATTTTCAGAGGTGTTTGGGAATACAAGTGAAGTTGAGTATAACTTTTCACCCTCAAACAGATGGACAAGCAGAACGTACCATCCAAACACTTGAAGATATGCTACGAGCTTGTGTAATAGATTTTAAGGGCAACTGGGATGATCATTTACCTCTTATTGAGTTTTCCTACAATAATAGCTATCATTCAAGTATCAAAATGGCACCATATGAAGCTTTATATGGAAGGAAGTGTAGATCACCAATAGGATGGTTCGAAGTGGGTGAAACTCTTTTGTTCGGACCGGATCTTGTTTATCAAGCCATAGAGAAGGTTAAAGTAATTCAGCAAAAATGGAAAATATCTCAAAGTCGACACAAGTCATATGCGGATATTAGAAGCAGAGGGCTAGAGTTTTCTATAGGTGATTGGGTATTTTTGAAGGTATCACCAATGAAATGGGTAATGAGATTTGACAAGAAAGGGAAGTTGAGTCGACGTTATGTAGGCCCGTATAAGATCACTCGAAGGTTTGTACAAGTTGCATATGAATTAGAGCTACCCCAAGAGCTCTCATCAGTACATCCGGTATTTCATGTGTCAATGCTTCGAAAGTTTATCGGAGATCCATTACATATCACTTCTACTGAGGATTTGCAAGTTGTGGAAGATCTTACCTATGAGGAAGTGCCTATTTCTATTCTAGATCGCCAAGTTAAGAAGATGAGAAATAAAGAGATAGCATCTGTGAAAGTACGTTGGAGAAATCATCAAAGGGGAGAGATTACATGGGAAGCTGAGAAAGCAATGAAATCTAAGTACTCTCATTTGTTCAAAAATGAAGAGGAAGTTCAAGAAACGGAGTTAGAACATTAACAAGTTAGTTTTTTTTTATATATGCATAGTATTTATGTGATGATGTGAATATTAATGATAGACTTGAACTTGTTTCGGTTGAATAACTACGCTAACATTCGAGGACAAATGTCCTAAAGTGGGTAAGGATGTAACACCCCGTGACAAAAAAACGGGCATCAAGTTATGAGCTGGCAGATAATGTTCATCATTGCAGTGCAATCTCTACAAGATCATTAGTTCAGAAAAAGGCAGATCCTGGTGCTTTCACTATTTCTTGCACGGTTGGATCTTTGGATTTTTCTAAGGCATTGTGTGATTTGGGAGCTAGCTTCAATTTGATGCCACTATCTATTTATAGAATGTTGGGGTTGGGTGATCCTACACCAACCAATATGCGGCTCATGATGGCAGATAGGTCGGTAAAATGACCTGTTGGTATCTTATATGATGTATTGGTGAAGGTTTCCACCTTCATTTTTCCTGCAGACTTTGTTATTTTGGATTGTGAGGTGGATTCTGAAGTTCCCAAAATCTTGGGGCGTCCTTTCCTTGCAACAGAAAGTGTGCTTATTGATTTAAGAGCTAATGAGCTTTTATTTCGGATGAATGACGAAGTGGTCCGTTTTGATGTATGCAAATCAATGAAGCAACCCAAAGATATGAATGTGTTCTCTGTAGCTGATGTTTATTATGAAGATGAGAAAGAATTATCTGTAGAGAAGCAGCTTATTGTTGATCCATTGGTTGCTGTGCTTATAAATTTTGAGCGTGAGGATGTTGAAAAGTATGAAGAAACTATTTGTGCTCTAACAGGAATAGGGTCATATTCTCATGCTCCTAAGAAGTTGGACCTTGATCTTAAGAATCGACCTTCACCACCAGAAAAGCCATCCATTGAAGAACCACCAGTGCTAGATTTGAAAGAACTGCCCAACCACCTGAAGTATGCATTTTTGGGAAGTGGTGATATACTTCCGATTATTGTTGCGGCTGATTTAGGTGAACAACAAGTAACGGCTCTCATCCCTATTCTAAAAAAATACAAGAGAGCCATTGGTTGGACTATTGCTGATATCATTGGTATCCCTCCTGGGATATGTATGCATAATATTCAGCTCGAAGAAGATTGTGTGCCCACAATTGAGCATCAACGTCATTTGAATCCACCTATGCTAGAGGTGGTGAAGAATGAAATTATTAAGTGGTTAGATGCTGGGGTGGTGTATCCAATCTCCGACAGTAAATGGGTGAGTCTGGTATAATGTGTGCCCAAGAAAGGGGGCATAACGGTAGTCGCAAACAAAAAGAATAAACTAATTCCACTCAGACCTGTCACAGAGTGGAGAGTGTGTATGGACTATCAGAAACTGAATTTGTAGACGCTAAAGGATTACTTCCCAATGCCATTCATGGACCAAATGCTTGATCGATTGGCAGGGAAGGGATGGTTTTGTTTCTTAGATGGTTATTCCAGCTATAATCAGATCTGCATTGCTCCTGAAGATCAAGATAAGACAACTTTTACATGCCTGTATGGTACGTTTGCTTTCAAACGTATGCCATTTGGGTTATGTAACGCACCTGCCACTTTTCAGCGTTGTATGATGTCCATTTTTTCTGATATGGTTGAAGACACCTTGGAGGTGTTCATGGATGATTTTTCAGTAGTAGGTGAGTCGTTTGAATCATGCTTGGCAAATCTGAGTATGGCATTGCAGAGATGTGTTGAATTCAACTTGGTGCTAAGCTGGGAGAAGTGCCATTTTATGGTGAAGGAAG
This sequence comes from Capsicum pubescens, assembly GCA_030864215.1. NCBI lineage: Eukaryota > Viridiplantae > Streptophyta > Magnoliopsida > Solanales > Solanaceae > Capsicum > Capsicum pubescens. The sequence goes on from CM061543.1 coordinate 86,823,569, forward strand.
GCATTGTTCTTGGGCATAAAGTCTCTGAAAGAGGAATTGAGGTGGATCGAGCCAAGATTGAAGTTATCGAGAAACTACCACCTCCAATTTCTATAAAGGGAGTTCGTAGTTTCCTTGGTCATGCAGGTTTTTATCGGAGGTTTATTAAAGACTTCTCCAAGATTGCTAGTCCATTATGCAAACTTTTGGAGAAGGATGCAAAGTTCGACTTCGGTGAAGATTGCTTGAAGGCATTTGAATGCCTCAAAGGGAAGCTAGTTGAAGCTCCTATTATTGTAGCACCTGATTGGTCTTTACAGTTTGAAGTGATGTGTGATGCAAGGGTAGCTTTAGGTGTTGTACTTGGTCAGAAAAGAGAAAGGCTATTTCATCCAATATACTATACGAGCAAGGCCTTGAATGGAGCCCAGAAGAACTATACCGTCACAGAACAAGAGCTTCTAGCAGTTGTTTATGCTTTTGAAAAGTTCCGTGCTTACTTGTTGGGAACCAAAGTGGTGGTTTATAAAGATCATATGGCTCTGAGACATTTTATGTCAAAGAAGGATGCTAAGCCAAGGCTAATTCGGTGGGTGTTATTGCTTCAAGAATTTAATTTCGAGGTAAAGGATAGAAAAGGTTGCGAAAACCAGGTAGCTGATCATCTATCTAGGCTTGAGAGTGAGCACATAGCGCAACCCGACCTTGAGATTGATGATGCATTTCCCGACGAAGAGATCCTAGCCACTATGGTGGAAGATTTACCGTGCTATGCAGACTTTGCGAACTACATGATAAGTAAAGTGATGCCTGATAATCTCTCCTTTCATTAAAAGAGAAAGTTTATGCATGATGTGAAATACTACTTCTGGGATGAACCGTATCTTTTTCGACGATGTGCTGATGGTGCTATTAGGCGATGCATCTCTGATATGGAGGTGCCTAGCATCTTGGAAGCAAGTCATGCTTCCCAAGTTGGGGGTCACCATGCAGGTGATCGGACAACCAGGAAGGTATTGCAAAGCGGCTATTATTGGCCTTCATTATTCAAGGATACCTATGATTTTGTGAGAAACTGTGATCAGTGTCAGAGGCAAGGCGCGATTTCAAAGCACCATGAGATTCCCATGTCTAAAATTCTTGAAGTGGAGATATTTGATGTATGGGGTATTGATTTCATGGGCCTATTTGAGAATTTGTTTGGGATGAAATATATCCTAGTTGCTGTGGATTATGTATCCAAATGGGTCGAAGCGGTAGCGCTGGCTGATAATGAAGGTAAGTGTGTTGTAGCATTCTTAAAGAGAAATATCTTCTCTCGTTTTGGGGTACCACGTACCATCATAAGCGATAGAGGATCACACTTTTGCAACAAGCTGTTCAGAGCCGTGTTGGTGAAATATGGGGTCAAGCAACATAAGGTAGATACACCTTACCACCCACAAACTAGTGGGCAGGTAGAGGTTTCTAATTGGGAGATCAAGCTGATCCTTGCTAAGACTGTAAATGCTTGTAGGAAGGATTGGTCCCGAAAGTTGGATGATGCCTTATGGGATTATAGGACTGCGTTCAAGACACCAATTGGTATGTCACCTTCCCAACTAGTTTATGGGAAGGCTTGTCACTTGCCAATCGAGCTCGAACATAAAGAGTTGTGGGTGTTGAAGTGGCTTAACATGAATTGGGATGATGCTATTAATCTGAGATTGGAACAGTTGAACGAGAATGATGAATTCCGTCTACACGCGTATGAAAGAGCAGACCTCTACAAGGAACGGATAAAAAAGTACCATGATCGGAGGATTATCAAACGAAACTTACAGAAGGGTGATTTGGTACTTCTTTTCAACTCCATACTGAAGCTATTTCCAGGTAAGTTGAAGTCTAGATGGTCTGGTCCATTTAAAATTAGCCAAGTCTACTCGTCTGGAGTAGTAGAGTTAGAAAACAATGATGGTGGTGTCTTTAAGGTGAATGGCCAACGAGTGAAGCCATATATCGGTCCACTTGACTCGATAAAATGTATAGCCACCATCTATCTCGATGAAGTCTAAAGTAATCGAGATAACTATGTCGTGCCGCGACAATAAATCAAGCGCTACATGGGAGGAAACCCATGGTTTTTAATAGTTTTGTTTTACTAGGAGTTTTTTTTTGTTAAATAAAAATCCAAAAAGAAGAGTCGAGCCACGACCAAAACTAAGGCGCTTGGTGGGAGGCAACCCATCCGTCTAATTATTTTCTTGTTATTTTTGATTAAGTGTAGGTGAAAGATGTATAAAGGAGGAGATTGGTCCTAAAATTTTGATTTGAAAGTGAGCCATGCTAATGGTGGTAAGCTAGGAATGATGGAGCAAATGCTATTGGTTAGGCATTGCTTATGCTAATCTAGGCAATGGACAAGGCAAGGCCTATGCTAATCTAGGCAATGGACAAGGCAAGGCCTATGCTAATCTAGGCAATGGACAAGGCAAGGCCTATGCTAATCTAGGCAATGGACAAGGCAAGGCCTATACCATTTCCTATGCTCACTGCCTCACATAGGCAACAGACAAGGCATTGCCTATGCAAATCTAGGCAATACCATAGGCGCCGCCTATGTAAATCTACGCAATACCATAGGCGCCGCCTATGCCATTGCCTATGCTCACTGTTTCAACAAGGCATTGGAAAAGGTGTCGCTTATGCCCAACTAGGCATTGACAAAGGCGCCGCCTATGCTAAGCATAGGCAAAGCATTAGGCGTCGCCTACTTATGCATTTTTATCTCCTAACCCGATTTTACATGGATCAAACCCGACCCATGGCTTAGTCTATAAATAGATCTTCAACCTTAGAACAAAATGCACTTGTTTTCTCAACCTAGGCGCCGCCTAAGCTTCCCAAATCTCTCAAAATTTTTCTTTTTGCTCATCTAATCTTGCAAGATCTCTTCCCGAACCATCACCAAGTAAGTTATTCTTTTATATTCCGTAGTTGTTGCAATACTACATTTATAATGGTATTTTAGATTTTGAAGTGTTGTTTGGTGATAAGAATATGATTGGTTTGTTATGATACATCTAGATTGAGTAAAAGAATACGTGTGGGTGTTCTTCACTTTGTTCCAACTTGTACTTGATTGTTATACACTATCATATTTTTATGGAGTCGAAATTGTGAAGTTAATGCGTAATCGTGAAACTTGAAAGCTTGAACGTTTAAATGACTCGTTCATCGAGATAACGATCATGATTGACTACGAGCATATGATGTTGTGATTATTTCTCTGCAATAACTTGATACAATCTCTATGTGGTAGTCTTATTCAAGAAGTGCATTAATCCAAACATGAAAGTATAGTTAAGATTACATGAAACAAAGTTGGAAAACATATTCAAAGATTACATGAAAGTATGACTGTGCTAAACATGTTGTTGGAACATATCGCCTAAATATATGTCGATGAAGTCTGAGTAATCAACATCACTCACTTAATTAGTCTTGGCAAACAAATTAAGTGTGGGGTGGTGCCATTACTGTTTGTCTTTCGACTGAATCTTCTGAGATGAAGCTAACATGACTCTATTTTGATCTCAGGTAGAATGGCTCCAAAAGGACGAAAAGGAAAAGAAAAAGTGTTCACCTCACAGAAAGGTCAGAAACGGTCAAGAAAAGAGCAAGCTGAGTCCTCTTCTTAGAAAGTACCTCGATGCATTTTCAGGATAAAATGGGTCCTAGAGGAGGAAGGAAAGGAGTGGTACAAGAACAACAAAGTAAAAAAATATGTTCACGTGGATTTGATGCCGAAGGAGAGCCTAGCAAAGAGAGAGCCCCGCATTTTGGCTAAAATTATGGCACTAAATCCTGATTTCATTTTCCGAGATATGGGGGAATGCAATCTTGATCTAACGCGAGAGTTTTATGCCAATTGGTCCCCAAAGACTACCGGAAGTGAAGTAAAGATTCGGGGACAAGTCTTGCAACTGAATGCGGAGTTCTTCAACTATTTTTTGGGCCTTCCATCTGTGGATCCATCACCGCTCAAGGAGCTTTATCACAGACCTCCCTACAGGATAATCAGACATACACTGTGCGGAACAAGGTCCATGGCCCAGTGGATTCGTCACAAGGATAACGGTCGGCACAATACCTTCCCGTATGCTTCCTTGAATAGAGAAGCTCGTATATGGTTGAGGATTGTCAACCCTTGCCTGATTCCTGGGACAGAGTACACAAAGATCACACATGATAGAGTATGCTTGGTGTACGCTCTGATGACTAATATTCCCATCAATATTTGTGCGGTTATACGATCGTCAATGCGTAAGGCTAGGCTGCACAAAAGGTCCCATTTCAGCTTTGGCAATTTATTGACTGCGATCTTAAGGAAGGAGCACATTGAAGAGGAACCTGCAGATCATAAGCTTCCACACAACCCGAAGAAGGTTGATCTTACGAAAGTTAAAGAACCTGAAACTGGTCATGGTATCAACCTTACCACTACAGAAAGACTTGCTCGGGATGAATGTTTCTTTCGCCATCTATATGGCATGACTCGGTTTACCATGATGAGTGGGGGTCGGGTTCCGACTGATGCAGAGCTTCAGCAGTTGGATTATGACTACCCGATGAATGAGCATACGCGGGCTATGTGTAGAGTAGGGGTACATTTTGAGGAACCTCTCGATGATGACGTGCCGACTGACGATAATCGTCGACTGCCAGACTCAGACGTGGAGGACAACTCTGATGATGATGACTCTGATGATGATTCCGACGCAGGGGGTATGACCCCAGACATAGAGGAAGAGTCCGACTAATCAGGTTCTCCTTATTTATTTTCCACTGAGGGCAGTGTGTCCAGTCTAAGTGTGGGGTGCTGGTATTTGTATGCCGTATAGTACTTCTATGCCTACATTTATTCTTGTTTTTACTAATTAGTCGTAATTAGTTAGTTAAATTTTCGAATTTTTTAATTGTTCTGATAGACGACATGGTATTATAACAAGAGTTTGTGCTAAATCATTACTACTGAGACATTTAGGCTTTAAGTGTGGTTCAATTCATTCATCTGTTGGGTCAAGAGTCTATACTGCTCCCAATAAAGTTGACCATGTGCCTTGTGTGTGTGAGGTTATAGTATATTCTGTGTTGTGACTGATGCTAGAACTTGCCTGGTGTGTGTGTAAAGCGAAATAAAGAGTGTGAGTTTAGGAGATGATTTAGGTATTTCTTTGGCAACCTGTAATTGTTTACCTTCTTTTTACCTACCTTTGTACATTATCCTAGTGAACCCCCTTTGAGCCTTTAGCTATTTTCTTTGGCAGCCTCATATGTAGCCTAATCCATTTTTTTTTCAAGACCATAATTTGATCCAAACTCCTAAGCGCTTTAAAATTGTAGAATCATGTGGAAAAATAAAAGGAAAATGGTGAAAGTGATGCCTCAAGGTGTATTGGTACTTGAAATTGTTGTGAAAAAGAGTGGCTATTATAGGGATGCTTGCTTAATATAAAAAAAAAAGAGAAAAATAAAATAAAAAATAAAATAAAAAATTTAGAAAAACAAAAAGATAGTTGTGTTTATGATTGAATAACAAAATGGGTGAAAAGGGGTTGGTAGATGAAAGAGAGGTAGAGTGGTTGTTAAAAGATAGTGTAAATGTCATATTGTAGTGTATTAAAGCGCTTAGCAAACATAGTCACTATTTCTGGCCAAAATAGTCCTACTTGACCCTTAGCCTACATTACAACCTGTAAAGACCTATTTGATCATAAACTTGGAAGTCTGATATTAGTAGAGCATTACACTAAGGGCAAGCCTATGGTCATCAGTTGCAACATAAGAATTCTTTGTGAGAGTGAGAGCAAGGAGAATCTTATACCCATGTTTCGAATAATGTAAAACTTTTGAGTGATTATGGGTGATATCTTATGTGAGACACACATGGTTGATAATATTTGGATAGTGTTATATGATTCTTTGTGGCTTAACTTGTGGATATGAATTAACCATCCTCACAAGTCTATGTTGGAGGTTGAATTACTTCTAGGAGTGATCAAGAAACCTACTCGTTGTTAATGATTGTCGTGCATGTCTTGTTGAACATTTTGTGTTGCTACTATGAAATTCTAGCTAGATGTTTGCATGGACGTAATATTTTGTTCGAGGACGAACAAAGCTTTAAGTGTGGGGTGGTGATGTTGGGCGTATTTATACCCCTAAGAACAATAATTTACCCAGATTTTAGCTAAGTTTTAAGGATAAAATATATAATTCCTGCACTTTTAGTCCATTTTCCTTTAAGTGAGCTAACCTATGTGATTAGCATGTTTTCAGGTATTAATGATGAAGATTTCAGCACTTTTTGGACCTTTGGGAAGCAAAGGAAAACTTCATATAAGAGGGAAGGCAGCTTTTGGAAGCTTGTGGACTGAATGTGATGCATGGAGAACTTGTCCCGGGCAAAATCAGTATTTCTAAATACTTAGGGATGCAGCAGTAACATAGTAGGACAAGGATGTTATAAAAACCTTATTTGCTAAATTTTTCAGCATGGATTGATTCATTCGATCACTTTTCATTATTCAGTTTATAGAATCTGTAAGTTTTGGACAGAGAAACACGGCTCACACTTAGAAACGGCTAGAGAAAAAACGTTATTCTCTTTGTGACCCTAAGATCACTTCCATCGCCAAGATTGTTCTAGGTTGTGGTATGATGATTATGTCTATTTTGATTTCTGTTGTATCCATGAGTAGCTAAACTTCTCTGTTAGGGTTATGGAAACCTTGTAAGATACTATTTGTTGCTATGAGTTTGTGAATTCTTGATGTGTATGCTACTTATATCATTACTCTCTTTGTTTTAATTAAATTCTCATGGTTGCAAACATAGAGAACATGCCATTATAGCATTAACTTGTTCGGGAGAAAAGTTACATGTTTGGAAAAGAGAGTGTGACAAGGAAATAGGGCTTCTAACCTCTATTTACACGTTAATGCCTTATCCGGATTAACTTCTTGGAGAATTTGTACCATTTGTTATACACTTTAGGCTCGGGAGAGCTAAAGTGAAATAAATCCTTGATGGTTGGGAAACACTTGGATTTAGAATTAGAATACGATTCTCTATAAGTGCATGCATGTCTAAATTCCGCGTTACTCATAGTTAATAGAGAAGTAGAAACTACAAGGTGGACATAACCCTAACTTATTATTCTCTGTGATTAACCTTTACTAAACAAATCATTCATTCGTTACTTTGATATTATTAATTCACGCCTAAAGCAAAACCCCCCTTTTCCGTAGAATTTTCGACCAACAGTCTACTAACAATTGCAACACTTAGTGACCAAGTATTCCCTGTGGGATTCGACACCCAACCCAGTTGGGTTCTATATTTGACAGAGACCGCTTACACTTTCTAACGAGAGTTGTAGTTTGGGCGTTATCAAATGGCCCCAGCAGAATTACGAGAATTGAAAGAGCAATTGAAAGATTTGCTAGAGAAAGGATTCATAAGGCCTAGTATGTCCCCCTGGGGAGCACCAGTGTTATTTGTGCGCAAAAAGGATGGATCGCTGAGGATATGTATTGATTATCGATAATTGAATTAGGTGACTTAAGAATAAATATCCTCTCCCAAGAATTGATTATTTATTTGATCAGTTATAGGGCTCCAAGTGCTTTTCTAAGATTAATTTAAGGTCAGGTTACCACCAAGTGAGGGTCAAAGAGAAGGATATACCCAAGACAGCTTTCCGAACATGGTATGGTCATTATGAGTTTCTTGTTATGTCATTTGGGCTAACAAATGCACCCGCATCTTTTATGGATTTGATGAATAGGGTGTTTAATCCATTCCTGGATGTATTTGTGATAGTTTATATAGATGATGTTCTAGTTTATTCTAAATCAGAAAAGGACCATGACAATCACTTACGACAGGCATTACAGACTCTTCGTGATTGTAAGATTTATGCAAAGTTCTCTAACTATGAGTTTTGGTTAAAGTCGGTGGCATTTTTGGGTCATATTGTATCTAGTGAAGGGATAAAGGTTGATGCTCAAAAGATAGAAGCTGTAAAGAACTGGACAAGGCCCATAACGCCTACGGAGATTCATAGTTTTCTCGGGTTGGCCAGTTATTATAGAAGGTTTTTTGAAGGATTTTCTTCCATTTCAGCACCCTTAACCAAGCTAACCATAAAGCATCCAAATTCCAATGGAATGATGCCTGTGAGAAGAGTTTTCAAGATTTAAAGAACAAGTTGATTTCTACACCCATGTTGGTACTTCCAGAAGGCACCGAAGGGTATACAGTGTATTGTGATACTTCTAGAATTTGTTTAGGATGTGTATTGATGCAACATGGTAAGGTAATAACATATGCTTCTAGACAATTGCGGCCACATGAGAAAAATTATCCTACACACGATCTTGAGCTGGCAGAAGTTATTTTTGCTTTAAAGATATGGTGCCACTACTTATTTGGGGTTCATGTTGATATATATACTGACCATAAAAGCTTGCAATAAATTTTTAATCAGAAGGATCTAAATTTAAGGCAGCGGAGATGACTTGAACTATTAAAGGACTACGATGTTGATATCTTGTACCATCCAAGGAAAACAAATATGGTAGCTGATGCATTAAGTCGTAAGGCTATGATGGCTCCTATAGAAAGGCAAGGGATGATTAAAGATCTTCACCAGTTAGCTAGTTTGGGAGTTCGCCTTCTTGAAACTCTGGATAAAGAGCTTATCATACATAATGCTGCGGAATCTTCATTAGTAGCTGAAGTGAAATAGAAGCAATATGCAGATCCTATTTTATTACAGCTTAAGGAGAACGTTCAGAGTGGTGTGACCAAAGCATTTGAGCTTACGCGAGAAGGAGTACTTCAGCGCCAAAACCGATTGTGTGTGCCGGATGTAGATGGGCTAAGAAAGAAAATTATGATAGAGGCACATTGTTCAAGGTATTCCATTCATCCAGGATCAACCAAAATGTATCAAGATTTGAAAGATATGTATTGGTGGAATGACATGAAGAAGAGCATTGCAGAATTTGTAGCTGAATGTCCAAATTGTCAAAGAGTTAAAGTTGAGCACCAAAAACACGGAGTTTATATGCAATGCATTGATCTTCCAAGCTGGAAGTGGGACATGATCAACATGGATTTGTTATTGGTTTGCCTCGTACATCCCGGAAGTTTGATTCTATATGGGTGATTGTTGATAGGCTTACCAAATCTGCACATTTGCTACCAGTTAGGACCACTTACACAGTTGAATAGTATGCGAAGTTGTACATTAAAGAGATAGTCCGATTACATGGAGTGCCAATCTCTATTATATCAGATCGGGGAACCCAATTTACCGCAAACTTTTGGAAGTATTTTCAGAGGTGTTTGGGAATACAAGTGAAGTTGAGTATAACTTTTCACCCTCAAACAGATGGACAAGCAGAACGTACCATCCAAACACTTGAAGATATGCTACGAGCTTGTGTAATAGATTTTAAGGGCAACTGGGATGATCATTTACCTCTTATTGAGTTTTCCTACAATAATAGCTATTATTCAAGTATCAAAATGGCACCATATGAAGCTTTATATGGAAGGAAGTGTAGATCACCAATAGGATGGTTCGAAGTGGGTGAAACTCTTTTGTTCGGACCGGATCTTGTTTATCAAGCCATAGAGAAGGTTAAAGTAATTCAGAAACAATGGAAAATATCTCAAAGTCGACACAAGTCATATGCGGATAGTAGAAGCAGAGGGCTAGAGTTTTCTATAGGTGATTGGGTATTTTTGAAGGTATCACCAATGAAATGGGTAATGAGATTTGACAAGAAAGGGAAGTTGAGTCGACGTTATGTAGGCCCGTATAAGATCACTCGAAGGTTTGTACAAGTTGCATATGAATTAGAGCTACCCCAAGAGCTCTCATCAGTACATCCGGTATTTCATGTGTCAATGCTTCGAAAGTTTATCGGAGATCCATTACATATCACTTCTACTGAGGATTTGCAAGTTGTGGAAGATCTTACCTATGAGGAAGTGCCTATTGCTATTCTAGATCGCCAAGTTAAGAAGATGAGAAATAAAGAGATAGCATCTGTGAAAGTACGTTGGAGAAATCATCAAAGGGGAGAGATTACATGGGAAGCTGAGAAATCACTGAAATCTAAGTACTCTCATTTGTTCAAAGATGAATAGGAAGTTCAAGAAACGGAGTTAGAACATTAACAAGTTAGTTTTTTTTTATATATGCATAGTATTTATGAGATGATGTGAATATTAATGATGGACTTGAACTTGTTTCGGTTGAATAACTACGCTAACATTCGAGGACAAATGTCCTAAAGTGGGTAAGGATGTAACACCCCATATTCAAATACGTGTATTGGCGTATTCAAGTACGTGTATTGATCTTATTTATATGGAATTAATTTTTTTATTTTATTTATACCAGAATTTGCCCGTCAATGGTTCCATGCAAAGGTTATTGAATAAGCTTTCCAATGATATAAAGATTTCCAAAAATGGATAGGTTTCGGATATAATCGAGAACGTTTGAAACTATAAAACGGTGGCCGGGATATTTGGGAATAGTAAATGTGGAGGAAAATTTCTTGCACACAAACTACTGAGGCCAGTCAAATTTTTGGGTCAACTTCGAATGACCATAACTCCCTTAATATAATGAACTGGGAGATCATAGACCCATAAAAAGAAAGATATTTTAGTCTTGTTTCCAATACAATTGGTTTCATCCAAATCCAACGTCTAAGTAAGGAGTTATACTCGTTTTACTTCAGCCTATCAAAATAGATTTTTTGGGTCAACTTCAAACGACCATAACTCCTTGTACAGGACGAACTGGGTGGCCTACTTTATATGAAATGAAATACCTTTGAATTATCCTTCCAATGATACTAATTTTACCCAAATCTGATATCGGAGCAAAGAGTTATGGTCAATCTACTTTAGCTTACCAAAATAGTCCATCAAAGGACAGATTTGACATTATTTAAATTTTAAAGGCATTTTGGTCATTTCCTATTATATTATGGACGGTAATATGTGTATATATACATGTATATGAGTTCAAAAACTCATTTTCATCATCAATCATTGAGAAAGAACAAGCCCTAGCCAAATTTGACCTTTAAATTACTTTTGATTCAACCGTAGAAATTCCAAAGTAATCCGATAACTGTGTTTGTCATCTCGAGAGCTTAGAACGACACCTATTATTTGTGCAAACAGGATTGCATAATCAAGAGGTGAATTCTAAGGTATGAATATTGTTTTCCTTTGTTCTTTTCCATATGTATATGTGTGATAGAGGATTATATGTATTGGTTGTTATTGAAAGGTGATGGAAATAGGGTTATGGACTATTTTGCATGGTTTGGTTGTATTGAATTGTGGAAGGTGGATATGATAATTGAGTTATGGAAGGTGGATATAGTAATTAAGTTATGGAAGGTGGATATAGTGATATACTGTTGAATTGATGATTATTTATGTCTATGGCTCAATTTGGTTTAATGGATTGGTTGGAAGGATAAATGAATCCAAACTTGATATTGGAGGATGTTGTATGAATATGCATGGCATGTGAATGTAATTGGAGTATAAGAGGGTTAAAGTGACACCCTTTATGGTGTAATTAAGGATTACTACTTAACCACTAGTTTGGTGAATTCAAATAATTGAATTGTGACGTTTGGTTGCTAATACTAGATTGTTATATATGTTCATTGTAGATAAGTAATTCGAAAAGACGGGAAGTCCATTTGGGACTAGTATTGAAGGTTGACAGTCAGGTATGCAAAGCATACTCTATACCATATCTTTGGTATGAAAGTGAACAATTTTTCTATTAAGAAAGTTTCCAAAGTTATTCAATAACATGTGATCCATAATGGCTTTGTATGATGTCCTACGTTACCAATGAACTTGTTTCCACCCTACAAGATGTCAAGACATTCCTATACTTACTTGTTTTCCAAATCTTACATGTTTATTTCACTAATGAATGTCAGAAGGTATCCAGTTACTCAAACAAGATCCATGTGCTATTAATGACTCCAAAATGTTTCATTGATATACCAATAAGTTCCTACTTCATTGTTATGGCATTGATGACTCCAAAACACTTCATTGATGTGCCAATGAGTTCTTACTTTATTTTTATTGCATTGATGGTCTATTTATATATCTCTTATTGATGTATCATTGTTTCAAAGTATCAAAAATACGGTGGTGACCGAAATAACAATCTCAAAGATTAATTGAACTAAGTGATGAAAGTTCTCTCTTATCGGGTGGTATCCCATGGGCATAAGCCTATCATGGGTCGATCCCTATTTATGTGATTATGGGTGGTATCCTAGGGGCATAAGCCTATCATGGGTCGATCCCAGTTGATATGTACTGGAGGAAGCCTAATGGTCACAGTATTGTACAGTAATGATTACAAAATGATAAGAACGAAGGTAAAATGATTGAATAAATACAATGTACAGGTTGTCACAAGTTCTAGTAAGTGTGGTCCACTACTATTATGATTTATTCACTTGTTTCTGATTTCTATTGAGCTTCTATATCATATGTGATTATCTACAACTTTACATACTCAGTATATATTTCATACTGACGTCCCCCATGGGGGACCTACATTTCATGCTGCAGGAACAGGTACCTCAGGTCATACACCGCATAAGTAGGAGCGAGGATATCCAGCTTCTTTTGGTGAGCTCCAGTTTACTTCGGGGCTTTTCGTGTCATATCCAGTCACTTTTGGTATTGTATAGAAGTTAGTTATATGGCGGGGTGTGTCTCGACCTTAGTTAAACTCTGTGTATTGTCTAGAGGCTTTGTAGACCTAATGTACAGTCAAGATGGTGTTTTGTTAATAGACGTGATGGCTCTACCGGCTAAGTATTGTATATATATATATATGTGTGCTCGAGCTTATACAGGTGATTATTTCCTTTTATATGCGACATGATGTTGTTTGAATTTTGGGTTGTCATAGATGTATGCATGGGAAGTATAAGGTTATGCGCTGGTTCTCCCGGGCCACCTCGGTTACGGGTGCCAGTCCGCCCCAATAGGATTTGAGGCGTGACAGTCTTGCACATCTTTTGTATTGATAAGACTTATAGATTTTCCTTGAATTGTCAATCTTTGGATAATCTTGCACATTATTTGATATCGGATATGATAAGACTTATAGATATCCTTTAAATTGCTAGATTTTAGGTAATCCTGCATATTATCCGACCCTGGATAAGAGATGGCTTACAGATATCCCTCCAGCCGCTAGTTCTCAGGTATTCCCGCACATCATCAGACCTTGGATACAATATGACTTATAGATATCTCTCAAATTGCTAGACTTTGGGTAATCTTGAGTATAATCAATCTTCGATATGTCGTGGCTTATAGAAAACCCTTGGACATATCAATTTGGTGCTCTTACATATTCTCTGGTTAGGATTTAGTTGCGACTTATGGATAACCTTCGGACTATCAATTTTTGAGTAACCTTACCCACTATCCGGTTAGGATGTTATGGCTTACGGATGACCTATGGACTATAAACTCATAGGTAATCTTGCACACTATCCTATTTTAAATAATATGACTTATAGATGACCCTCAAATTGTCAATTTCTAGGAAATCTCATAAGTCGTCTATCTTCAGACATCGACTTAAAGATGTCCCTTCGAATCATGTAGTTTTGATGCATTCAGATGCTGATTCATTAAATGATGAGATATCCTCGACGCCAAAGTATTCTATCTTTGTGTGGTCAATGGATATAAAATTTTGAGATATGCTCGACGCTAGATTATTCTATCTTCGTGTGTTCAACGAATATAAAATTCTAAGATATCCTCTTCGTGTGGTCAACAAATATAAAATGTTGAGATATCCTCAATGCCAGAGTATTCTATCTTCAAGTGGTCAATGGATATAAAATGTTGAGATATCCTTGACGCCAGAGTATTCTATCTTTGTGTTGTCAACGTATATCAAATGCTGAGATATCCTTGATGCCATAGTATTCTATCTTCGCATGGTTAATGGATATTGATGCTCCAAAACTTCTCCCAAGGCCAAAACTTATCATATTTTATGGGGAGCAATCATGGAGACTTAGTTGAATGGCATGATGGCCCTCTCAACAATGAAATGAAATGCAATGGCCCTCTTGGCAATGTTATGAAATGACCCTCTTGGCAATGACATGATATGCAATGGACCTCTTGGAAATGAAATGAAATGCAATGGCCCTCTCGACAATGATATGTAATGGCCCTCTTGGCAATGAAATGAAATGCAATGGACCTCTTGGCAATGAAATGATATACAATGACCCTCTTGGCAATGAAATAAAATGCAATGGCCCTCTTGGCAAGGAAATGGAATGAAATGTCCCTCTTAGAAATGAAATAGAATACAATGGCCCTCTTGGAAATGAAATGATATGCAATGGAACTTTTGGCAATTAAATGAAATACAATGTCCCTCTTGGCAATGAAATGATATGCAATGGCCCTCTTGGCAATAAAATGAAATGCAATGGCCCTCTTGGTAATGAAATGGAATGAAATGGCCCTCTTGGCAATGAAATAATATGCAATGCCCCTCTTGGCGATGGAATGAAATGAAATATTTCTCTTGGAAATGAAAATAGTTTTAGCTGAGTCTGTTTGTCCGTATTTTTGCATTCTACATGTACTTTTAATCAAGCCAGACAGTTAGTAGACATAATGTCTCTCTCACTGGCGATCATAGTCAAGCTTTATAACAATTTAATTGGATAATATGAATAACTTAGTCATCTTATCATCGTATTTTGTATACGCATTTAATGATAAATCCACTGAATGTAAACAAATGGGTAGAATCCCTTTTTGGGACTTCTCAAATACCATTTGTGTCTCCTCATGGCAAATTTGAGGATGACTTTCTTACTCTTCCTTCTCTTGATCAATCCATTGATTGTGTCCTTATAGGTCTGTCTCCTTTGACCGCACCCAAAAATACCGTTCTTGAGCATTATATTCTTTGGTGTGGCTCCCAACTCGCTTGGAGATTTTTAAAAAATATTCCCATTTTTGTGTATTAATCCCTGCACCCACAGAAAAATGATTAGTTTTGAGTGAAAATACTCTGTGTTGACCTCCTTCGATCCTAAGTTATCTCCTCGCCATCTTTTGGGTGCTCCGTCATATTGGGACTTCTACCCTGACTCTCTATTCCAATAGAAGTCTAGGCAATCACTAAGTGAAAAAATTTGTATAGATTTTCGAAAGTAGTATTAATTTTAAAACTAGTTTCAAAAACATTCTGTAAAAGCTTTAGAAAATCTCTTCCAGTCATTTCATGTACTAGCTTAACTAATGTCATCCTCTTAGTTCATGACTATATCTGATGTCTAATAGAGGAATTCCAGGGATTCATCATCGTCGCTAATGGTTTCTACCAAAAGTTTTATCATAGTTGGAGATTTAGTCTACCCATACTTAGTAGCAACTAGTGATTTCCAAAATTGGACTTTGACTTCCTGGTGCTGGGGAATTTGAAATATATTTCAACGTATTATTTGAAATTTTGAGTACTTCCTCAAAATTTCTTCCCCAGTTTAATGTTGTATGAAATGATCTCAGCTCGAGAGTACCCGAAGTCTTTGTGGGTGTTCATTTTCTTTATTGGATGATGATATTCCACTTGTGAATTTTTTTAAGATTCCTTCTTGAAAATTCTACCCCAGTTTCCATTTCCTGAGGCTATATGACTGAGTTGTTGGGGCGTCTACATATGCACATGAAGCAGGAATCAGGTCAAACGTAGTTCAGGACCACGCTAGGGATATATAGAAAAATCTAAATGGGTTGACCAAAGGTTGCCTGCGTTTCTCATTCTTAAGAATTTAGGTCATCATGTAGTTCATACATAAAAAAAAAGTGTAAATTCTCCTACGGGGTTGACCGAAGACGATATAGGCAACCTACTTATCCCTTTCTTGGGAATTCAGGTTAAACGTAGTTCGTACATAAAAGAAAAAGGGTAAATTATACTATGGGGTTGATCGAAGCCGACATAGGCCGCCTACGTATCCCTTTCTTGGGAATTAAGGTTAAACGTAGTTCATACATAAAAGTAAAGGGATTCTAGGGAATTGCATATCATAAAAAAAATACTATCATAAAGGCGATTACAAATAAACCTAGGAAACAAAAACTAAAAATAACCTTCAAATAGTCTCTCTCTACCACATCAGAATTCATTAGTTTGGTCCACTTTTGACCATCCATCTCACATAAAATCAAAGCTCCTCCATATAGTACCTTGCGATCTATGTATGATCCTTGCCAATTTAGAGTGAACTTGCCTTTATACTCTTTTTGGTGTGGAAATACAAATTTGAGAACTAATTTCCCAACAACAAATGTCTGAGCTCTTACTTTCTTATTGAAGGCACGGATCATCCTGTGTTGGTACAACCGACCATGACACACGATAACCATTCTTTTCTCATCAATCAACATGAGTTTTTCATAGCGACCATGAACCCATTCTTCGTTACTTAATTCGATTTCTTGAATAATCCTTAAGGAAGGTATTTTAACCTCGGAAGGTATCACAGCTTCATTTCCATAAACAAGTAGATAAAGAGTTACCCCAATTGAGGTTCAAACTATTGTATGATACCCTAGAAGAGCATAAGGCAATATCTCATGCCATGATATATCATTTTTGGCCATTTTCCTCAAGATCTTGTTGATATTCTTATTGACGGCTTCCACGACTCCATTCATCTGTAGACTATATGCGGTTGAGTTACGATGAACAATCTTGAACTGATCATAAATCCCATTCATCAAGTGACTATTTCATTTATCCCTATTATCAATAATGATTGATTCTGGCACTCCAAATTGGCAAATAAAGTTATTCTGGACAAAATCTATAACCACCTTCTTGGTGACGGCTCTATATGAAGCAGCTTCGACCCACTTAGTGAAGTAATCAATATCAACCAAAATAAATCTATGACCATTTGAGCCGGCGGTTCTATTGGTCATATAACATCCATACCCCAAGCTACGAAAGGCCAAGGTGAACTCATAGCGTAAAGCTCATTTGGAGGCATCCAAATTAAATCTCCGTGTATCTGGCATTTTGGGCACTTCTGCACATACTTGCTATAATCATTTTCTATAGTCATCTAGAAGTAACAAGTTCTCAGAATATTTCTGGAAATGGAAATCTCGTTCATGTAGGGCTCTCTAACTCCTGCATGTACTTTTATTAATTTCACAGCTTCTGCGGCATCAACACATCTGAAGAATCCGAAGTCTAGGTCCTTAAAAAAGAATTTCCCCACTTGGAAAATAATTCTTCGCCAAACGGTGAATTGTCTTTTATTAATTGTTGTTTTCCTCTTCAGGATACATTCTAGATTCTAAATACCTTTTAATATCATAGTACCATGGATTTCCAGCGGGTTCCTGTTCGACGTGCGCATAATGTGCGGGTTGTTCCTTTAAGCTTATTTCTAAAAAATTAATGTAACTCTAATCTGGGTGCTGAATCACGGAGGATATAGTAGCCAAAGCATGACCAAACTCATTCTTGATCCTCAGGATATGTATGAAATCAACTTCCTTGAATTTTCCACACAAATCCTGCACCAGCTCTATAGAAGGGGTTATCTTGGAGTTCTTTACCGCCTATTCTCCCCGCACTTAGTAAATTAGAAAATCTAAGTCTTTAATGACTAGAAATTAAAGAACACCCATATCAAGTGCTAACTTGAGACCTAAAATGTAAGCCACATATTCAGCCAAGTTTTTGGTACATGGGAAGCGTAATTTACCGGTTGTTGGATAGTGTTGGCCTGTTTTTGACACCAAAACTGCTCCAATTCCTGAGCTTTTGAAGTTGACTATTTTAGGGGATATAATGACATGATAAGGATTTGAAATAGTATCTTGATTTTAAGGATACGAGAAGGTTGGTTAGTAGGGAGGGGGGCATTTTGGAAATTGAGCATACTTTGTGGAATTTGAGAGTAGTTTGGTGGAATCTGAGAGGGATTTTGTGAAGTTGGGAATGGGTTTTGTGGATTTGGAAATAAATTTTGTAAATTTGAAGATGGATTTTGTGATTTTGGATGTGGGATTTTGTGGGTTTGGAAATGGGTTTTGTGGAGTTGGAAATGACTTTTGTGGATTTGGAGACGGATTTTGTGAATCTAGAAGTGGATTTTATGGGTTTGGAAATGGGTTTTGTGGATTTAGAAATTAATTTTGTGGATTTAAGATGAATTTTGTGGGGTCAATGATGGATTTTGTGGATGGTAAGCATATGTATTATTTTCTCGATTGGTATTTTGGATAACATGAATTGGAGGATTATTGATTATGGGATCTGTGGGTAATTGGAAAGCGGAGGCGGATGATATGTTATTTGGATGATTCCCGACAATAGGAGTATTGAGGAAAGAATTTGGAGTGGAGGTCCATGTCCTCCTGGGACAGGAGTGTTGACAGTGATTGACAGATTATCCAAATCTCTAGTATGATTCATCTCTTCTTGAAGCATTTCCAATTTTCTCACAAGTTCAGCAATCATCTCTCTATGTTCTACTATCACATTGTCCCTGATGGTCAATGCATTATATTCGTCGCTTTCAGTCATATTTGAATGATGGTTAGGGGATGCGATTTTATGAACTTTTCACCGAGTGAAGTAAGGATGTCCTGCCTGCTTGTTTCAACATGAAGTAGTTTTCCATTAACTGTAAAGTAAAATAAGTCAAAGGCAGATGTGTTAGATCCCATATTTGATAAATAATGCAAGATATTTGACAAGAAGTAACCACATAGGGTTATTTTCATCATAGACAAATTGATCCACGGGAGCATAGTGGATAAATTTATCTTTGATTCAAACAAACACACATAAACACATAAGGCATTTATATCACATAATAACATTATACTAAATGCACATCCTAGTTGGGGTGACCCTTTTGAGCAAAAGGTTGGCCGAACGAATTTTTAAGAAAATATATGCCTTTTTAAAAGCCTATCCATTATCCCTCCAAATTTACATAGATATATAAAAAGGGCATAAACGCCTATAAATGTAGCATAAGAGGGATACAATATTTAGGGAAAAGGAAGATAACATAAAATAAATAACAAAATCCCGCGCAGGGGATATAAAAACTAGCTCTTAGATGCTCCTTCATTGGCCTTTGTCTTCTTAGATTTATCCACCTCTTTCCTTATGTGATATCTGTTAATAATCAGGTGGCTTCCGCATAACTGATCTTTGTTATCATAGGTCATCTTCCCTATTCTATCAATTTGAGAAACCATGCAATCATCTGAATCGATTAGACACTGTCAAGCATCATCAACCTCTTGCTTAGATTGCTTTAACTCTTCTTTCAACTGGTATATGATTGAGGCATCCTTCATATGCATTTTTGGTGCATGATCTCATTTTTTTTGGAATTTGTCTTGAATCCTGTGGAGTCGGATCTAATGTTCTAATTCTACATCAATAATTTGGGTGGGTATATTCGACCCCAGATCAATGCTGCGACAAGATTCTTCTTAAACCACTCCTTGTAAGTGTCACTAACTTCAGGTTCATACCCGATACGAAAAGAGAATTATTCCATATTTCTTCTCTTCCACCCATCTACCATGTATTTTTTTAGTATAGTTTCACCTTCATCATACTAGGTGATGAATCTGACCATTGGCGTCATTTGCAGTGTTTCCTGCTTGATGTCAAACTACCTAAGAATCCTGTCGGGGTTATAAGGATGAGTTACCCTGAGACTTGGAAGTACTAAGAAATTCCATTCAGCTCCTCGAGTAATATACTTCCACTGGTGCATATATCTGATCGACCACTGAATGTTGTCATCTTTTAATCCCCCAAAAATCTTAAAACAAAATTTCAGAGATTCTCTCCTCTTAAACCTGTGTAGGAATAACCACATGTCATGCGATGATTGAAGATATACCCTTGTTTAAGGGTCTGGATGCTCTATTCTAGTATTTTTCACTAAGTGTGTCATGATTCACAATTGCAAGATAAGGTTTCAATCTTGAAAGAAACAATGCTCGCCTTGACACATTCCTAAAGCCCGGTATATTTCAGTGATGATCATCGGGGCGATGGTGTGGAATACTTTAGTGGGACCATAATCCATTTTGTAGAAGAGGGCGTGTGTCACCATAACGACTCTTGGGTGAATAGTGTCATTTTCTCCTTATGGAAACACCATTGTTTCAAGTAAGCCTACTGCAAAAGCAAATGCTCTCGTCTCCTTCCATTTTTACTCCGATTCAAACTTATATTCGAACTTCTCAAAAGTGTTATACTTTCCAAACCGATGATACAACTCAAAAAAAGATATGTTTGTCCCATCATGTTCCCCCAACCAGGTATTATCATCAATTGCAAAGCCATCCTTGATCTTTTGACGATCCCATACGATAGGGACTATAATGTTGTTGTCAGATGTACTTCCTTATTTTTACATACATATTGATTCTCTCATAACAAGTCAATACTTCTTAAATAGTAGGAGTCAATTCCACTTCCCTGAAGAGAAACTCCATGTTGTCATCATCCCAAAACTGCGTTAGTACATTTATCATTTCAGGCCAAGCATCCATCTCTATAAGCAACAGTAGATGCCCGATATGAGTTCTAACAATATCTTTGTCTTTGGAATTCATATGAGTCCACTAAACTTTCAAGAAATTGTCAGGTACGGTAACCATCTTGAACTTTCTGCAAGGATATGGTTGAGCCATTCTACACGAAAGCAAGCAGAATAATCCTCACTCATACCCCAAAGAAAAAAGATTAGATTAAACAAACATATATTTTCTTCAACATAGAAATATGATTCGTCTGTAATTGGCTCAGGGCCAATAGACGCAAGACAGGTTTTCTAATGGGCCCAATTCCCCCCTCAAATATTGGGTCGCTCTAAGTTAATGCCTTAAAAGAGGATTTTGGTTTTTGCTTTATCCTAGGTGTCTAGAGTGGGTTTGAACCAGGTTCCCAAGCGGACGACATGGGTTTGGAAATATAAACAGCCATCAGACGCCTAACGTGTTAATAAACCTTCGTATTCCCAACACTTAATTTGAAATTGAACAATAGGGGTTGGGGTTTCCACGAAACTCCAAACAATTTATATATTTTGAGTGGAAAGTATGCCATTAAAATGCAACAAGTTAAATTTCGTGAAATTTGAAACACATAGGCTCATACACAGTTTAAACATTATAACCATTAGTCAAAAAAAGCAAATTCAAATATTTGGTTAGAACCTAGTTCAAATTCCCCAGCAGAGTTGTCATTTTTGATTTTCAGAGAAATGACTTTTGAGTTTTTTCACAAGTTCAAATACTTCCAAAAAAAAATTTAAAACTCGAGAATAGAGTCGACGCTTAATTTATTTAGAAAAATTAAGAAAACCTTTAAAAGTTACTTAAATGATTCAAAACAGAAAAAATCATTTGATTTTGAAATTCTACATAAGCGGTTCTTATTAATACTCTTGGAAGGTTATTAAGGCACCAAGAGTATCAACTAACTAGCGATTATCTAGACTATTTGAAACAACTCTTTTGACTAACTTTAAAAAGGGAAAGTGATTGTTGAAATGAAATTGATTAAGGAAAAATTTGCGCAAAATCAATTTTGGGCAACTTAGTGGGGAGTTTAACTTGATCTAAGAAAGTTAAAATAAAATATCACGTAAAGGGGAAAGGGGAGAATTAGAAGATTTAGGCTCGTAAGCCCAAATCCATCAATCTTGTCCTAATCTAATTGAGATTTTGGCCCACTTGCATCTGTCCTAATCTAATTGAGCTTTTGCCCACTTGCACATGTCCTAAACTTCATATGGGTTTTTGGCCCATAATCACCTATCCTAATCTAAATATTGGGTTTTTGGCCCATAACCTATCCTAAACTATCTTTTCAAACCCTTTGGCCCAAAATTCGCTTCACCTGTATTAGATTACAACTTTGGGTTCGAATAAATAAATGAATAAATAACTGAAAATACATGAATATAAATAGAGACTTGTTTAGTCTCTTAACAACTTCATCAATGGGGTTAAACCCATTTTTCTTCTTCTCATTATAACACCTTCTTTCTCATAAGATCTATTCGACTCGAAACAAATAAAGGGATCGAATTAGGTAGATGGACCTTATTGGCCCATCATGAAATGCAAAGGGAAAAGAGTCCATTTGGGCTCCGAAAGGATTTTCATGAAAAGAAATAAAAATAAAGTACATTAATACAAGATCAACCAAAAAAGGGGAAGAAGATAAAAGAAGTCAACACATGATCAACCAAGATAGAAAAACTAAAAGTAGTTAATACATGATCAGCCAAAGCATGAAAGAAAATTCATACATGGTTAACTATATAAGCAAGGAAACAGGAGTCCTAGTAAATAATTTTAAAAAATGATTAAAAATAATAAGACATATTCATGTCAATTCAAATAACAAGTTCAATCAAAATAGGAAAACTAAAAGTAGTTAATACGCGATCAATCAAAGAAGGAAAGAAAATATAAAGAAAACTAATGCATGGTTAACTAAAGAACTAAAAAAACAACAACATGAGATAGACCTTAAATAATCAAAAGACGATTTAAGATAATAAGACATATTCATATCAATTCAACAAAGAAAGGCTACAGGTAAAAAACAGATCTCACATTTCAGCTAATCAAATATTTATCAAAGATGGCAAAACAGATTCAATATTACAAAAGCATAGCATGTACTATCTTCCTAACTAACTTGGAATAATCATTTGGATATGTGGAGATAAGATGATAACACACTTCAATCTAACTGAAACCCCATAGATACTTAATATATATAAGCAACAACATGTGTCGATAAGGAGACTTATAAAGGAAAGAACCACTTAGTTACCATACAAGGTGAGTATGGTGAAGACATATCATCTCATTGTTAGTAATACTCTTACAACATCAACACATTATCAAGAAAGGGACTCAATATACCGAATTGATATTGAACTTTTCAAGCAATCATGCTAAACTTCTAACTAAACAAATTAAAAAAGTAAAACACTAGTAGGACTTTAATTTGTTGTGAGAACATAGTGTGTTATACTAAGCAAAGACTTCAAGTTACATCATACATAGAACATCTTCAAACGTGAAGAAAATGCATCGTTTTGGCTAACAGTAAAGAGAAACCAATTTGTAATAAAAACTTAAGCACACTAGACCCTTTTACCACATACGAATTCCTAAAAAAAACGACCACGACAACAAGGAAAAAAATCAAAGCAAGGGAAATTAAATTTTTTGCAAACTGAACAACTCGAGGGAAATTACATACTTATCGCATTCCAACATGTTTGAACAATTTTACTTAACAATATGAAGCAAACCAAGTAAAAAAAACACATAAACACATTGTTTTCAGTTGTTTAAACCTTCTCCACCCTCTCTTTTGACAAATCACAAAAGTTCATGCTTAAAATGTCATAGAGGAGCTTTCAGTTGAGGAAAGTGAATCGAAATCTTTAACAAGAATAAATTTCATGCTAACACAACAAGTTGAAATTGCCACGAGGGGCGCTATGCTAAAATAATAAGCTTATACTTATAATAAATAACATTCAAAATGAAAAGAAGAACCAGTTATTGCAAGCAAAAATATTTAAACTAAAAATAACCAATTGAAAGAAGAGTCGAGGTGACAAGGCATTAAAGGATTGCGTAAGAAAATATTCGATCGAGTAAAAGAGAAAACATCGATAACATGATAACATTTCAAATTTCAAACACAAGTCTAACCAAGAAAAACCAACATCTAAACAAAACAAAAATGCAATATTGAATGATGATGTAAAAATCAGAAGAACAGTGACAGACTGATGCTAAACTAAGATAGGACTACACAAAATTAAATTGAATTTGAGCAAAGCTACGCAAAAAGGAATTTAGCAATTACTTATAATAATTATAACTTACTTCTATGCTTAAATTAAATAAAATAACCACGTAATCTCAAAGAGGAAGATCTTGTTAAATTAAGTTGTAACTAATACAAATGAAAAAATGACTAGTATCATTCGGTAAAATAAAATAAATAGGTTTACACGATTTCTTCAAACAAAAACCTAACTAAAATCCTACGGCCTTCCAAGGCTTGTACATCAAACAATTCCCAGCAAACAACATTATAACTACGAAATTATAAAGAAGGAGATGAAGAAAAAGAAAACAGTAACAAAATTAAAATGGAAAGATGTGTTTATCTCTTTCGGAGAAGAAAAAGGGAACTACGAGCTGTCATCGGAACCTTGACCACCACCAGAAAGTATCGATGTCGTTGCGAATTCCAATTGGCCGACTGTTGTTCCTAAAAAATTCTTAGTAAACAAAAATTCACTTGTTTGCTCAAAACAGGTTTTTCACTATCTTGAGGCTTGAGATTTTCAGCTCATAATGAGCTTTTTATAGGAAAACTTGAGGGTCAGTTTTTGGGGGTTCAATTGATGTGGAAAAAAAGGAAATTGGGGGCAATTTTAGAAAATTTTAAAAGGATATTTTTGGATTTTTGATGATAACGGAATTTTAGCTCTACCTTGTACTGAATATAGGATAAATCTTTTGAAAGCAATTCAAATTTTGGGAATATTGGAGAAAATGGATTTTTTCGCAACCAATAGAAATTTGGCACTAATGTACCTCCGTGGTACGGTTCCAATGATTTCCAGTTGGATTTTCATGGAATATTCACTTGAACCTTGCTTAGCTGCCACTTAGAGACTTTCAAGAAGTTTCTTAAGGTCCTTCAACCGAACCCGCATGGGGGTCACGTGTGGAGCACGGGAAAAAAGAAAAATCCTAGGTCGGGGATAATCTGGTATCGGGGACCATGCCAATAACCCTCACACCCCAAAACCACCATAATGCAACTATGGGGAGGGGTAAAATAGTCAAATCACACAGAAACACATATTTCACATACTTCATCAAAAAATTGGTCGTTACATCATCCACTACTAAAAATTTAGATTGTCCTCAAACTAAAGCCAAAAGAAATATCCGATTCAATGAAGAGCTAGGATAAGAAATACACATCTCATACTCAACCTCCCAAGTAGCCTCATTTACAGGTCGATGTCGCCACTGGACCTTAACCACAAGGTTGACTCTGGAGTGCAACCGTCTTACATCCCTAGCCAAAATGAAGACCGACTCCTCAACAAAATACAACCGCTTATCTAATTGAACTAACTCCCAAAGAGTACCATGAGACTCATCAGGAATGTAACGACGAAGCATAGAAATATGAAAACTTGATGAACAATCGCTAGATCTGGGGGAAAAACTAACTCATAGGCCACATCACCAACAGTCCAAAAAACCTCAAATGGACCAATATACTTAGGGTTAAATTTTAACCTCTTTCCAAACCTCATCACACCCTTCATGGGTAATACTAGAAGGAAAACATGATCACCAACACTAAATCTCAAGGTACGAAGTTTACGATCAACATAGCTCTTCTGCCTACTCTGATCTGCTCTAACTTTATCCTGAATAATCTGGAGTCTATTCAAAGACTCACGAAGCAAGTCTGTACCTCGAGGCCTAACCTTAGAAACATCAAGCCAACCTACTTGGGAACGAAAAAGGCCTACCATACAATGACTTAAAAGGAGTCATATCAATACTGGAATGGTAGTAATTATTATATGCAAACTCTACTAAAGCCAAATGTTGCTCCCACTGGCCACCAAAATCGATCACACAAGCGCGGAGCATATTCTCTAAAACCTGAATAGTTCGCTCTGATTGACCATCAGTCTGGGGATGAAATATCGTACTGAGGTTAACCTGAGTGCCTAACTCATCCTGAAATGTCCTCCAAAAATAAGATATGAGCACCAAACTATGATATGAATGGCAGACATGAGCACACCATGAAGTTTTACAATCTCACGAATGTAAATACGGAAAAACCTCTCATTATTGAATGAAACCTGAACTAGAATAAAATAAGCTGATTTGGTCAATCGATACATGATGACCCAAATACTATCAAAACCATAAGAGGAATGAGGCAACCCGGTCATAAAGTCCATAGTTATTCGTTCCCACTTCTACTCGAGAATTTGTAACCTCTGAAGCAAACCACCAGGTCTCATATGATCGGTCTTTACCTACAGACAACATAGGCAATGAGCCACAAAATCTGCTATATCTCGCCTCATATCATCCCAGTAATAGTGCTATCTCAAATCATGATACATCTTAGTAATGCCTGGATGGATGGAATATGTGGAATAATGGGTCTCCTCTAAGATTAACCTAATCCAATCACCCACTCTTGGCATACAAACTTAGCCCCTAATTCTCAAACTCCATCCAAATTAAGTGAGGCTTCTTTCACCTCGCCACTTAACACCTTATATCAAATCAACCTTAATCTAACATCATTAAACTGATGAGCTCAAATCTGCTCCATCAGAGAAGATCTAGCCTCTACAAATGTAAAACTTACCTAGGTGTCAAAATATCAAGCCTAACTATCTGGTTAGCTAAATATTGAACCTATAAGGCCAAAGGCCTCTCCTGGGTCAATAGATATGGCAAGCTATCCATGCTAGTCGACTTTAGGCTCAAGAAATCTGCAACCACATTAGCCTTGCTCGAATGGTAAAGAATAGTCATGTCATAATCCTTAAGCAACTCAAACCAATGACACTGCCTCATCCTTAGTCACCACATGACCCAAGAAAGAGACAGACTCTTACTAAAACTCACACTTGGAGACTTAGCATGGAACTTCTCATCCCTTAATGTCTGAAGCACAATACATAAATTCTCCTCGTGATCAGCCTCAATCTGACAATATATAAGGATATCATTTATAAATACAATAACAAAAGAGTTGAGACACAATCGGAACACTTGATTCATAAACTCCATGAATGCAATAGGGGCATTGGTCAACCCAAAGGATATAACCAAGAAATCATAATGACCATATCGAGTCTAAAAAGCTATCTTTGGAATATCTGAAGCACTAATCCTCAATTGGTGATAACTGAATCTTAACTTAGCTTTGAAAACACCACTGCACCTTAAAGCAGATCAAATAAATCAATGCAAGGAAGAGGATACTCATTCTTAACCATCACCTTGTTCAACTGCTGATAATCAATATACATACGCATTTATCCATCATTCTTCTTCAAAAACAATATAGGCGTATCCCAAGGAGATACACTAGGTCGAATAAATCTCTTATCCAACAACTCTTGCAACTGATCCTTCAATTACGCCAACTCAACTAGGGTCATCCCATAAGGAGGAATAGAGATGGTCTTAGTGCCTGGCTCAACATCAATAGCAAAATCAAAATCATGCTCCGAAGGTATACTAGGAAAATCTATAGAAAACACATCCATAAGCTCATGGACAACATGAAAAAAATCCAAGAAAAGAGGTAAGATAATACTAGTTTCATAAATATGAGAAAAATAAGCTAAACATCTTCTCTCAACCAATCTACAAGCCTAAACATAAGATATGATGCTCTTGGGTACCGAATGATGCACATCCTTCCAAGCTATCCTTGGCACACCCGGCGAAGCTAAAGTCACAGTTATAGAAAAATAATCTAAGACTACATGATAAGGATCTAACCAGTCCATACCCAAAATAACATCTAAATCAACCATATCTAACACATGTAAATCTACCTAAGTCTCATGGCCAGAAAAAGTCACAACATAAGATCGGAATACCTGATCCACCACTAAAGAATCTCCTACAATGATAGATACACGAATAGGTATGGAAAAAATCTCACTAAAATAATTAAAACTCAAATCAAAATACACAGACACATAGGAGAAAGTCGATCCAAGATCAAATAGCACTGATGCAGGTCTGAAACAAATAGGGATGATACCAATGATCACAGTATCACACCTCTATTTCTGTCTTGGTGGGTATAGCATAACACTATCCACGACTGATGACATCCAAGCAACACCTCTTTTTAGATGATGATACAGTCGTTGTCAAGATATAGTAACTCAAATAAGGTTGGGGTCGAATCCCAAGGGAACACGTGGCTTTGTAGATCTCAGTAGTTGTAGTCGATAGGCAGAACAAGAAAAGTAAATAGGGGGTTTCATTTACAGGATCTCAAATAACGAACAGTATTAACTTGGTTGAAATTAGTCATAAATGAACATTAGGTTTGTGTTACCCCTGGAGTCTCAACTCCGTAGGATTATCATGCATTGTTAAACCAACTCATTACCTTACATGCAGAATTCATAAGTTATATACCTTCTACAGTCTTTTGGATGAGTAGGAGGATTTCACCCTTTACCTTTTGAGTCTCAGGGTGTTGCGTTACTAACCCTTATCTTGATCCCAGTTAACTATTACCTTTTGAGTCTCAAGTTATAAGATAAAATCTAACGGTCATTTACTATATTCCATTGTGCAGCAATGGATCGACAATTAACTCCCAAATTACTGTTGTTTTTATCTTTTCCTAGTCACTACTCTTCTTTTGGAGTAAGTAGCAATATCTAGGTGAGATCTTAATGTATGCACCCATTAAGAAATCAATCATAACAAAGATAAAGAAATGCATGTCATGGGTATTAGTTCAGATTAATAACCACACTTCTTCTACTTCATTAATTCACCAGGGTTTCCACAACCTTAGCTGTGGGTTTTAGCCGCTCATAATTGTGAAGAAATCAATAACATTCATGTTGAAGATCATATATGAAATCAAAATAATAAGATGAATAAAAACTCACAACCATAAACTGAACAATCAATCAAAGTTAATACAGAGAAATCCCAAGATAAAGATGGATCTTGAAATCAAAATATGTTTCTAAGTGTTAAAAGTGTGTAACTCCTACTAAAAAGTACATAAAGGGTATTTTTAGTACAAGAGAAAACCCTAAAAATAAAGCCTAGACAAAATAGGAGAAACTAAGGTTGGTGGTCACCTACTCTCTATACCTGCTGTTTGGTAGGGCGCAGGTGGCACCTGCGGTCTGGCACAGGGCACAGGTGCAGACCGTAGGTTGCGGATGTATAATTTCCTGCAAGTCAGCTCTCGAGATTTTGGCTTTCTGGTACCTACTTTGTCTACATGCAGTCTGTAGGTGTACATGCGATCCATAGGTCAACTTAGTAGGTGCCGAGAGTCAATTTTTTAGCTCTTTTTCGATTCTCGAACATACATTGAACACGATCAAATCAAAAAACATTCCAAACATCCACAATCACTCCAAAAGTGGCCAAAAACACCATTTTAAACCTTTTTCATGAAATTATCATCCAAAATATGCTTTTCTGCAAAACATACCCAAAACAGATCAAATCTAACAAAAAGGGCTTAGAAACTTGCATATTTTCCTCGTTTTAAGCATCATTTTTGCAATATTTCGATAGCATATCAACACCCTCAACTTAGAATGTTTGCATGTCCTCAAGAAAAAAAAACACAAAAAAATAAAAATGATGTTTAACTAAGAGAATCTAAGATATTCAAGGCAGTAATCATCACATTAAGTTCAAATTACAACATCCCTTCATATATCTCTTTTCAAAACCAACTGTGTATGAATATGAAGCACAACTATATGACACAAAGGGATCAAGGTATGACAATTACATTAGTAATAGACAACCACTCATATGTACAAATTACACAAATCAAAATAAGAAAATAGATAGCAACATGACTCAAGTACCCTCAAAATAAGGATGTCCCACTCTCTCATCTAAAATAATGTATGTCATGCAGGGACGGTCAAGAGACACGAACTCCTAACAAAGAAGTTCTAAAAAATGCATGTCAAATACCATAGGCTTGCCTTATTTTCTTTACCTTAGTATTCAGATAGTCAAGTTAGGATCGTTATAGGACTTTTCTCGGCTTGTAATGAAGGCTTGGGGGCTGGTATGGTACAAATGAACATTTAAAGTGACTAAGCCTCCTTGACATTACACTAACTTTGGGGTCTCACTTACTAGCCAGTTTCCTTCTTATTACACCCTTATTTACCCCTTTTATTTTTTATTGTACATTCAGGTTGGGTGTTGTCTTTTAATCTTTCTTTTTTGTTTTTTCACAATTTTTCTTTTTCTACTACACCCAGCCCGACTAACTTTTTTCTCTTATTTTACCTTGCTTCATACCCATTTTATAATGCATACCCTTATGATAGCCACCCTCAACTTAGGCATTTTGCCTGTGTTGAGGTGCATACTGTCCAAGAAGAAATAGGGCCAAAACAAGTCAATTATACTATAAATAGGAAGGTGAATAGTGAAAATAAGAAAAAATAGGCTTTAAGGCTCAAAATAGGGATCAAGGGATACAATTAGCACATGGAAGGTCATTTAGGCTAAAAGTAGTCTGAAATAAAAAATGACCTATGATCTTCTCCTAACCAACTATCCTTCAACCTAGGCAAAACTAAGTAGGCAAGTTCTGAATTTAACATACAAAGGGAACTGGGTAGTATCTCAAACTCACATAGCACTGAGTCAATATTACCAACTACTACCTATTCAGTTCATGCAATTATCAACAAATTGTTATTATGTCCCTAATCCTAATGCCATAACAAAATCCACAAAGTTACACATATATACATCTACACAGTTCTAAAACAAAAACTTTTAAGAGGTATCAAAAATCAGTCAAAGTATGACTACTGCCCTAAATACTTAAAATTCTCCTAATTACACAAAAATATTACAATACGAAGATGAAAATAATATGACATATAACTATCCTAGACATGCCAGTTTTACAATTATACCATGGCCGATAGTAAAAGAAGTTTGACAACAAAAACCTGCGGTGGCATAGTATGCCCACCCCTAATTAAAAACTGCACACTATCTTCAATGCACTAAAACAAAACAAAATAATGGGGAGTGATAATATACCTGGGACACACTAGGCATCCGAATCAGAAGAATACCCAGATGGGGGCATATAAGTAGGTGGAGGCGATGGTGGTGGCGGTGCAATACTAGATTATACACCCACAGCTATAGCATCACGCCTCTGCCTAAGGCCTCCTCCTCAGTCATAACAGGATCCAACAAATCATGTAAATGACCTCTTTTGATCCCAACTATTGGGACCTCCTCCTCATCCTCCGCAAAGAAGTCAAAATATCTCGATGTATGCGGAGGTGATATTTGGACTACAGGGGTAAAGTCGAGGGAGTAGTTTCTATAAGGCTCCCTGCAAGAGATTTTACCTCTATGCGTGGGGCATCAAAATCCTCTCTCATCTGAAGTAAATCTGGTGCACCTGTCTTTGTATATCGGGAAGTAACCCGACTCTCCAATTTATCGATCCGCGTCTGAAAATTAGCACACTGTTCTGACAGTGTAGCCTTCTGAGAAGCACCCATCTAGCCTCATCCTGCTCAAATCTAGTCCTGGCCCCTGATCTCATTTTACCAAAGAGGGTACTCATCTCAATCTCGACAACCTTCAACCGAGTGGTTGTAGCCCTCTGGTTTTTCACTAGACTCTATAAAAATTCATTAGATATTATAATCATACCTATCATAGGAGATATAGTGGATAGGAGAGTAGGCTCTGTAGATACACCAACTGGATCTGAGGTCAAAGCCGAGGCTGAAGAAAAAGTATCCTATGTCCCCTCACCTTATGTACTCAAACCTGGAGCATCTCTTTGCTTCTCCCCACTTTGTGTACTAGAATCTGGAGCATATCTCTACTCCTCTATCTCAATGTTTACCCTAATACCTGCACCATCTATATGTGCCTAATCAAACTCTGCAAAAATAATTGGCCCCTCAGACTGGACCTGTGGTACTGCTTCCCACTATCTGGATCTCTTAGAAGTATTTGGGCATGACACACCCTTCATGGTCCTCATCAACGTAGTTGCATTCATAGATATTCTCTTATTAATACTTAGAAACTTAGGCAAACCTACCTTATTGCATAGCCTCTGGATTATACAAAGAAATTGTAGGTTAGTCAGCTCATCAAAGGCTCAATTATGAAGCTCATACCGGAGGATGGAAGCAAAATCAATATCTAACTAGCCATCAAGCAGGAAACTAGTGCATCTCCCACCCACGTTAGTGTGTTATCTGAAGAAGTGGGTAGCAAGTGGTATCTAATCTGCAACTACCAAAATTTGGCCTCCAGTGTCAACAAGCCCTTCTTGATCATAGTTGGCCCCTCAATCCATAGGGTCCCATCACCCATTGGTGAAATGTAACTGGATATCCACTTAGCCATCTCGACCTTCTTACCTTCATGCTTAAAATCTCGCATAATATAATGATTTTATGCAATCCTCAGTCTATGGTTGTACTCATCTGTAGATGCAGGAGTGATATAATCTAGTCCAAATATCACTTTATTGATAGTCTCCTCTATGATGTCAATTCTGACCGCTCTGATTAGTGTGTAATCAAGTTATGGCTGTCGTGTAAATCAGATAAATTTTGGATGATGGAGAATAGCAAGGACTACAGTGGCTCTGTAAGATGCATAAAATCCCACACCATAGCTGGGCTATAAATATCGAGTGGCCTAGTCATCTATTGTAGTTGATATCTATCAAATACTGCCCACAGCTATGGTAATTACTTTAGCCCTGATAATTGAGATCGGTGCTCCTCATAAATACATCTCGTAGGCCTGCCTATCTACCAAACATGGCTATAAATCTTATATATATGTTGTATCCCTTAACACACCACATCAGATGTCCCTCATCAAGAGGTGCATCTGCGACAGGTGTGGGTGTTTGCTCTGGTTGTGCATCTTGAGAAGCCTGAGTTATACCCTCCTCAGACTAGGGTACATCTATATATTGTGTATAAGTGGAATTACCCTCCTCAGACTGGGGCACCATGGATGACTGCTCCTGCTCAACCTCCTCAAAAGAATCCTAGGACCCCTCCTCAGACTGGGGGTCTTGAACCTTTGGTGTAGCCTCGGACTCTGCCTCCACCTCATTATCATCATTACTCAGGTAGAGGAGTATATGATGGTGATATCCTGTCTAGCTTCATCCTCAGTCAGGTTGTATCTAACTGAGCAGTCTGGTGAGTCTTTACTCGCATGACTCTATGTGTCACCACAAGTATAGCATCTACATGATGCCACCTTAGATACTCCTTCACTGAACTGCTAAGCTTGGAAGACTCGTACCGTCTCCTCAAAGCACTGGTCTTCTTTGATTTAGGTTTCATATGAACCTGAAAAACCAGTGGTTAGTTTCTATAAAAGTGAGGGATAACAAAAGTTGAAGAAAAACTCAAAATTTGAAAAGTTTAAATTTTTCCATAATTTTCACACCCCTATAACCTATTTGAAATCCCAACAAGTCCAATGTATAAAAACTAATCAATAATTATGAATTTCAAAGAAAACAAATATGTTCAACTCGTAGTATCACTTTTATTTATTCAAGTTCAATTTCCGGTTAGGGCCTAAACATAGAATCTTCATTCAAAACGAGGCTTCAAGTCTCCCTCATACAAGCATGATGATTTATATATATTTTTCAATGATATACACATATAAACTTATGTCAACAATAAATAAACCAATATATAACCATTAGGGGCCAAGAAAGTTACCTCTTATATAAAATCTGGAAAAGAATAATGAAGAAATCAAGCAAAACCAAGGTTGAAACTTATTTTTAGCATGTTGGGAAAAGTTGGTATCTCAAACAAGTGTCAAATTAGCCTTGTATTAAGTGTGGGTTTGGTTTATGTTTTAAGTGGAAAGTTTGAATTTAAGGAGAAAAGTGAAGTTTTGAGTATTTGAATGAGTTAGATGAGGGTAAGAATGTTTTTATATAGGAGGGGTCTGTTTTAGGTCATATTTAAATGTTGGAAGGACCAAGAATTTAAATAAAAAATAGGCTCAAAACTAACCTTACCCGCGGCATGTACCCACGCCCTGTACCCACAATCGAGTCTTGAGCCTTGGTAGTACCTGCGGCCCGCAGGTGCTGGGCGCAGGTAACTGACCAAAATTTTTACCCACTTTTTTGCAGATCGAACTTGGCGTGTTGACATTTTTCTATATACTTATGGTCCCGCGACCTAGATTTTAGGTCCCACAAGTAAAATTAGGTGCCAACGTCCATAACATACCCTTTTTTGCCATCCTCAAAATTTCAACTTTTTAACTTGTTACTCAACTTACCATGCGGGACTTGTGACCATAATGGGCTAATCACATAGTCCCCTTACCTAGAAATTGATGAATGTAGCAATGTTTATCGTATTTAGAGTAAGGTTCAAAAGCAAAAAACCTACAAAAATAAAAACAACAAAAATATGAACAGTAAAATATAGTGGGTTGCCTCCCACTCAGCGTTTGATTCAACGTCGCGGTACGACATGACTATATTAGTTACACAGACTTCACCAACAAGCTCATGGGTTGCCTCTCATGCAGAGCTTGATTGAACGTCGCAGCACGATGCAAGTGTCCTGACTACTCAGAATTCATCAAGATACCCATAGAAATATCTTCTAGGGTCATCAATATAACCAATCACCAACACTACTCTCATGTTGATTGGCTGCTTCATTGACTTTTGGATGTTGAATATTGCCTCCTCACCATTGACTCAAAATTTTAGCTCACCCTTTTCCATGTCAACCATAGCTATACCTGTGGCCATGAATGGTCTTCCAAAAATAATAGGCATCTCGATGTCCACCTCATAGTCCGAGATGACAAAGTCACCCGAAAAAATAAACTTTTCCACCCTCATGATCACATCAAAAGAGATTCCCACAGGCGTTTTCACTGTGCGGTCAACTATCAATAGCCACATCGAAGTCGGTTTTGGAGGGTTCAAGCCTAGTTTCTTGAATACGGCCAGCTACATCAGATTAATATTGGCCCCTAAATCACATAAGGCTCAGGAAAATATGGATGTCCCAATGGTGAGTGAACACTCCAGAATCACCTTTTTTCTGTGCCAAGGACCTAGTCGTAACTATACTGCGGTGGTGCACACCATCAAAATCCTCAATAGTCGCTTCTTTCTTCTTTGTGACTAACTATTTCATGAACCTGGCTTATCCACACATCTGATCTAAGACCTTAAAAAGATGTATGTTTAAGCTCAGCTATTTCAGAATCTCAATGAATCGCTTGAACTTATCTTCTTCTTTCTTTTGCCTCAGTCGCTTAGGAAAATGTGGAGATGGTCTCAAAATCTGTCTGACTTTTGGCTCAATGATCAGGCCCTTAGCTTTATTTTCAGCAACTATACCTGTATCACTTATTACCTTTTCAGATTCAGAAGCAGATGTCTTATTATCAATAACTTCTGTAATAGGCAATGGGGGATCCATAGTAGTGATACCACTCCTCGTGGTAATAACAAGTACGTCACCATCATTTCTCAAATTTTATGATGTATTGCTCGGAAGGGTATCTAGCTGCCTTTGGTTCAGAGTGGCTGACATCTTCCCAAACTGGTGCTCCAACTGATTTCTAGCAGTGGCTTGTGACTCGACCTTCTGGATTAACACTAAAATATCGTCCTTAATCTCCTTAAGGATGGTCTCCTAATTTTCCTGACACTTCACCAGCTTAGTCAGCATCTCCTCCATTCTAGATTCTATATTGTGTCTATCAGGTGGAATATTCCTATATCCCTTCTCTCTGTAGCCATCCTTCTTTCTCCAGTCACCATCTCTCTCTCTGCAATAGTCTCTATATCTATCATAATAGTTTTGACCTTGGTTACCTTGTCCTTGGGCTCGGAAACCCATCATCTGACAATGTAGATAGTCATCTTCCTCTTCTAATTCTAACTCATATGCTTTGGAAGTTATCCCCTGGGCTTCTACTACATTTACTTTCTCAAAACTAGATGCTTCAAACTGTTTTTCTAGAACCCCTAAATCAGTCCTTAGTAACGCAATTTCTTATGCTACTATATCATCAACTATTTTGTGGTCGCAGGAGGCACCAATAGCATAAGTACAAGATCCTCTCTCAGCCTCCTGAGTTTTCCACCCTCGATTAGTGAGTGAGATCTGATCTAACATCTCTGATGCTGCCTCCCATTAGAATCTCATAAAAGCTCCTCCAGATGGTGTCTGTCATGGATCTTGAGTTGATGGTCAGGGCTCTGTAGAATATCTGAAATAAGGTCATCCCTGTCAACTGATGATTTGGCACCATGCTCAGTTTTTTATTAAACCTAAACCATGCCCTACATAGACTCTAACTGCAGCTACCTGAAATATAGATCTCATCTTTAAGTTACAACATCCTTGATGGAGGAAAGAACCTGTTCTAGAATTTTCTGTGCAACTCGTTCCAAGTCATGATAGAGCTTCTTGACAATCCCCCTAACCATAAAGATGTCTCTCTTATAAGTGAAAAAGGGAAAAGCCTCAGGCTAAGTGTTTCTTGATTTACCCCTGGATTAGTATACAAGCTGTAGATCCCAAGGAAATTTACAAGGTGTAAGTTTTCATCTTTGGTAGGCAATCCCGCAAACACACCCTTCAAATTTAGAAGTTGGATCATGGCACTCGTGATGTCAAATTTGATGCTTGGGGGGAAAACATGAGGTACTATGGCTTCAGCCTCGGTCGGCTCAACATATCCCATATCTTCTTCATCATCTATGTATAGCTGCATGTACTGATATGCTAGGATTACTTTACCACGAGAACCTCTAGCTCTATTCTGGTTTCCACCGAGTGTTGCTCGGTGGTCTACTGCTTCTCTCTGCTCAACTAGCTCTGCCTCTCTAGATACTCTTTGAGCTTCATCCACTGCCTTTTTCTCTGCTTCAGCTTACGCTAAAATCTCACCAGTCTGACGATCAACTATATCTTGTACTTCTTCGGCAGAAGGTACAATATCACGAACCCCATCAGGATTTTCAACTTTTTTTTGGTTCAGACATCCTACCAGGTGTTTGTAGGATCCTCTCTGGATTCGGATTAACTGGGAGTAAGGGATTTCCTCTACTCTATATGCTAGGAATACACTGATGTATGCCCAACTAAGAATAAAAGTAAAAACTAAAAACCCAAGAACTGTAACAACTTTAATCCATAAATCATCATCGTGCTCCCAGCAACAATCGTGCTCCCAGCAACAACGCCAATTTCTTGATGACGTCCAATCAACACCACCTTTTAGATGATGATACAGTTGTTGTTAAGATATAGTAACCCAACTAAGGCTGGGGTTGAATCCCAAGGAAACACATGGCTTTGCAGATCTTAGTAGTTGTAGTCGATGGGTAGAACAAGAAAAGTAAATGGGGGTTTAATTTACAGCAATCTCGAACAAAGAACAATATTAACTTGGCTAAAATCAGTCATAAGTGAACATTAGGTTTGTGTTCCCCCCCCCCCCCCTAGCATCTCAACTTCATAGGCTTATCGTGCATTGTTGAACTAACCCAATACCTTGCATGCAGAATCGACAAGTTATGTACCTCCTATAGTCTTTTGGACGAGTAGGAGGATTTTACCCTTTACGTTTTGAGTCTCAGGGTGTGGCATAACTAACCCTCATCTGATCTCAGTTAACTATTACCTATTGAGTCTCAATTTATTAACTGAAAGCTAACAGTCATTCACTATATTCCATTGTGTGGCAGTGGATCGACAATTAACTCCCAAATTACTATTGTTTTTATCTTTTCCTAGTCACTACACCTCTTTTGGAGTAAGTAGCATTATCTACGCGGGATCCTAATGTGTGCACCCATTAAGAAATCAATCTTGACAAAGATAAAGCAATGTATGCCATGGGTATTAGTTCAGATCAACAATCGCACTTCCCCTACTTCGTCAATTCGCTAGGGTTTCCACAACCCTAGCTATTGGGTTTTAGACGTTCATGATTGTGAAGAAATCAATAACATTCATGTTGGAAAATAAAGATGAAATCACAATGATAATATGAATAAAAACCAACAACCGTAACTGAATAATCAATCAAAGTCAATAAAGAGAAGTCCCAAGATCAAAGATGAATCTTGAAATCAAAATATGTTTCTAAGTGTTAAAAGTGTGTAACTCGTACTAAAAAATATGTTTCTAGCTGGACTAGAAGATCCACCACCAGAACTTTGCAAAGCCTCCTACACTGGCCTACATTGATATCCACGAGAACCTCTAAAATCTCTACCATAAGAAGACTGATCTCTGAACTTACCAAAACAGTGCACCTTTTTGATTCCACCCTGAGATACTCGAAGGATATCTTCTGTTATCTTGGCATGATCCACAATACTCTAAAAAGATGCCCCAAATACAACTATTTGAAACGTATCCAACTAAAGGGATACATCCAACCCTTCCTAAACTTCCAAATCTTTTCAGACTTGGTGAAAATACTAGCATCGGAATATCTGGACAAGGCATGAAAACGTGCCTCATACTCAGCAATGGTCATGGAGACCTGCTCCAAATGATCAAACTCATGTCACATCAGATCCCAAAAACTGTAAGGCATAAATCTCTCCAGAAAGGCATCAACAAACTGATCCCATGATAACTCAGAAGTATCAACACGCCTACAACCGATAAATAATCTCCATAATCTCTTGCGGCATCTCTCAACTAATATGTAGTATAAGCCACCCCGTGGGACAAGCAAACCCAAGTTATGCAACTTCTCTCAGCAGTCAATCAAAAACTCGTAGGCATTCTAACTTACTACACCGTTGAATCTCGGAGGACCTAAGCGAGTAAATCTCTAAATATCTTCTAATCTTTAGGAGTCATCACCAAACTAGCACCAAGAGGAGGCATGCCAAATCTGGCATGCTAAGATCCCTACTAAGGAGGTAACACAGATGAAGGCTAAAAGTAACACAGATGAAGGCTAAAACCCTAATCTCGATGCCAAATACTCAGGTGTCGTCACTAATAGAGGGATAGTACTCAGGGTCTGAGGAGTACCCAAAACAAAAGTAGGTACAACAAGAGAATCCACTCTCTGAACTTGAGGAAAACCCAACATAACCAAAGGAGAACCCTCTAAATGGGTCAGCAAATGCACCAACAATCCCTCCAACACTGGGGCAGATGAAATATGAATAATTAGAGTAGAACCCACACCTCCAACCTGCTCAACACGAGGCTCAAGGGAGAGTCCCCTAGCACTCTACCTAGACGGGGCTGAACCATGGGCTCGTCCTCTCCGTCGAGTCCGTCATTGACTCGAGGCTCGCCCTCTAGGAGAAGGCTTCACATCATTTCTTTTGCGGGACCTAGTCATCACCATCTGCACAGAATGAGTGAAACACAACCCAAAATACAAAATATGAAGGAACCTCGCACGGTAAGGAATAAAATAAGAAAAGTTTCCTAAAGACATTCTTTAGACTCTCTAAGATATATACGGACGTCTACGTACCATTCTGCGAGACTCTATTTGACATTCCATTCTTACACCGTTGAGACCAATGAAATCTACCTCTGATATCAATTTGTCACGACCCCAAAATAAGGGTCACGATGGCACTTGTTGTGGTGTACCTTAAAAAGTAAGTCTATCACCCAAACTGATATAAAATGGGGAAAAGATAGAAATGCCAAAAGTATGGCTCCTAGAATGCAGTCGAACCATACAAGTAATTTATAATGATACGGAATGAACATAACTAAAACCATACATTCCCAAAATCAGTTGTCTATAGTGTAAGAACTACTAATTCAATCCATGAGTCAAATACATCAAAAAATAACCACAAGGAGCCATAACTATATTCGGATACAAATATAGACATAACTAGTTTAGAAAGATAGGGGTGAATTCCAAACGTATGAATGTCCCACCACTACCTTGGGTAATTTGAAGGCACCTGAAATTAACCAGTCTAAGGTGCACCCGAACCTGAATCTGCACCGGAAGGGTGAAGTATGAGTGATTACGATCCTCTTGTACTTAGTACATATCATAGGCTTATCGACCAATGTAGAAAATAATGCATACAAAATAAACACTAAGGGCACGTCACCTGCAATCAAAAAATATCCCACAACGATAGCCCACACCGCTTGCACCAACAGTTTTGTAATATCCATAAATAGTACAACAACATACCAGATAGGGATACAAATATATACGATATCATATATAAGTAGAACAAAAAAGAAACATGTATAATAAATATCATCAAGTAGAAATGAAGGAAGTTAAAATAATTGAACATGTACAAATCAAGATATAGAACAAATACATAGATGACAAGTTAATAAGGCAATACAAGCACAACATTAAAAAATGGACAAGTACAATATATGATGATGATGATGCATGAGGTCATCGCACAACCTCCGGGATCATCGCACAATCCCCGTATACAACCACGGAGGCAAGCCTCAAGACGTAGGACCCATGGGGGGGTTTTCAACCCATATACAATTCATAATCCATATCTCCTTCCTGGAACATCCCTTGAGAAGGATTTTATAAGATGTTGTAATATCTCCTCCCGAAACATCTCTCGGGGAGGGTTTTATGAAAGGTGTTGCCAGTGTTTCTCAGGTGCTGCTATAGCGGTACCATTTATTTCATGAATGAGTATGATATGAGGATGTAATGCTCATAACTAATCACAATAATTATTTCCACAACCAACCACATAAAATATTTCCATAACCACGTGAGCCAAAATTCACTTATTATTTTCTTTCATCCACGAATTTCCACATGTTTCATATGCCACAAGTATGAATATATATCACAATACACCAAAGGTACCACAATAGGCATTTGTAACAACACAATACAATTATTCACATCTATCCAAGGTTATCAACATCATATAGGACCCCACACAGTCATAGATATCACATAATATCTCAATTTCAATAATTACTTCACATATAGGCCCTCACACGGGCACAAAAAATAGATAGCTATTTTTCATGATTAGTTCCCACCCTTAACATAAATTTTGTACCATCATTTACTACCCAACCTATTCTAAAAGAGTTAAGCCATAACCTACCTCGAAAGTCAAAACTAGTTCGCTACACTTCGAATCCACGATCTTAATTTCCACGAACAATCCCTAAATCAACTAAAATCAAGAAATATAGAATCTATGCATCAAAACAAAGCCAATGATATCCATCTTTCCTACTTTTGGTCTGAGGTCAAAATGGACCTCGAAAATAGGTTTTCAAAAAAGAAGCACAAATCAAAAATTTATTGAAAAAATATTTTTAGAAATCTTCATCTGAAAACCCATGTCGAATCGAGTAAAACATAAGGTTCAATTTGGAGAAAAACTATTTTGAGATTTACTAGGTAAAATCATTGAAATCCATGTTAAAGTCAAGTATCAAAGTTGTTTGAAGATGAGATTGATGAAAAACTAGTAATTATAGGATTAGGAACATTATTCAAGTGAAAAAGAGTAAAATTTGTAGATAAATCAAGAAATAAGCTTTTTGAACAATTAAACAAGAATTAGAGTAAGAAAAGGATGAAATCTCACCTTACATCCGTAATAGAAGCAAGAAATAGACGTTAATCTAGATTCCCAGGCTACCACAAGCTTCACTTCTAAACTCTCACGCTATATTAGGATTTAACTCTCAAGAGTAAAGGTGAAAGAATTGGCAAAATGCGCCAAAAAGGGCTTTTTATACTGTATTCAATACTAGGTAGCACAAAGCATGAATTGGCTTACCGTATGCGATTTACCTTATGTTTTCCAGGTTGCACCAGCAACTTGGAAAACCAGATTTTTCAAGTCCAACCCAGACTTCGACGGAGTGCTCAAGATTCGTTCGAAGTCGATTTACGCAAACGAACTATGGAACCACACTAAATTCAATGCTCCAAACTCAAAGACAATATCAAATTTTCAAAAAAAACGTAGTTTTCACAGAGTTGACCTCCGAAACTCGAAATCAAAATTTTTCAAATCGAGGGTTGAAATGAAATTTAAAAGCCATAAGACCTAACCAAATATTTTACCACACTAAAATCAACATTCCGAATGTGTTGGAGAAGTTGGATTTTCCATCCGAGGTTGTTTCGACCAAATGTGGTCCCCACACCCATATTTCTAATTTTCCAACTTCCCACCCAATATGTCGAAATGAGCTCGGGTACATCGAGACCTAAATCAAAGGTCTACCTAGCCTAAACCAAAGTTTCTGGCACAGTCCGCTCAGCCACCCGCAGTATGGATACAGAAAAAAACACACGATTTAATATAAGGCTCTCGAAGCCGCCAAAAATCACAATATCACTTAATTGATACCAAAATACATCGAAAACTGTGTTAATCACTCCCACACCCTAGAAATACCATAATGAAACTACGGGGAGGGGTACAATAATCAAATCACAAAGAAACACATATTTCACATACTTCATCAAAAAGTTGGTCGTTACATCATCCATCACTAAAAATCTAGTTCGTCCTCAAACTAAAGGCAAAAGAAATACCCGAATTAATGAAGAGCTGGGGATAAGAAATACATATCTCAGACTCAACCTCCCAAGTAGCCTCATCTATAGGTTGATGTTTCCACTGGACCTTAACCATAGGGATAACTCTGGAGCGCAACTGTCTCACATCCCTAGCCAAAATGAAGACTGGCTCCTCAACAAAAGATAATCACTCATCTAACTGAATTGAATCCCAATGAATAACATGAGACTTATTAGGAATGTAACGGGGAAGCATAAAAACATGAAAAACTAGATGAACAGCTGCTAGATCTGGGGGAAAATCTAACTCATAAGCCATATCATCAGCAGTCTGAAGAATCTCAAATGGGCCAATATACTTGGGGATAGGCTTGCCCTTCTTCCCAAACCACATCACACTCTTCATGGGTGATACTCAAAGGAAAACATGATCACCAAAACTAAATATCAAGGCACGAAGTCTATGATCAGCATAGCACTTCTGCCTACTCTGAGCCGCACTACGTCTATCCTGAATAATTTAGACTCTATCCAAAGACTCACAAAGCAAGTTCGTACCTCTAGGCCTAACCTCAGAAACATCAAACCAACCCATTGGAGAGCGATAACGCCTACCATACAACGCCTCAAAAGAAGCCATATCAATACTAAAATGGTAGCTATATTATATCCAAACTCTACAAAAGACAAATGTTGCTCCCACTGGCCATCAAAATTCATCACACAAGCACGGAGCATATACTCCAAAACATAAATAGTCCACTCTGATTGACCATTAGTCTGGGGGTGAAATATTGTACTGAGGTCAACCCGAGTACCCAACTCGTCTTGAAATATCCCCTAAAAGTGAGATATGAATACCGAACCATGATTTGAGATGATAGACACGGGAACACCATGAAGTCTCATAATCTCATAAATGTAGATACGGGCCAACCTCTCGAAATTGAATGAAACTTGAAATGGAATGAAATGGTCTGACTTGGCCAATCGATCCACGATAACCCAAACACTATCGAAACCATAAGAGGAATAAGGAAACCCAATCACAAATTCTATAGTGATTCGTTCCCACTTCTACTTGGGAACGGGTAACTTGGAAACGGGTAACCTCTGAAGCAAACCACAAGATCTCATATGCTCAGCCTTTACCTGCTAACAACATAGGTGACAAGCCACAAATCCGCTATATCTCACATCATACCACCCACCAGTAGTGCTTCTCAAACCATGATACATATTAGTCATATTTGGATAGATAGAATATCTTGAACAATAGGTCTCCTCCAAGATCAACCTAATCTAATCACCCACTCTAGGCACAAATACTCAAGCCCTAATACTCAAAACTCTATCCAAATCAAGTGAGGCTTCCTTCACCTCGCCACTCAACACCTTGTCTCAAATCAACGTTAATCCAATATCATTAAACTGATAAGCTTGAATCTGCTCCATCAAAGAAGATCTAGCCTCCACAAATTCCAAAATGCCCCTAGGTGTCGAAATATCAAGCCTAACCATCTGGTTAGCTAAAGACTAAAGCCTAAGACTAAAGGCCTCTCCTAGGTCAAAAGATGTGCCAAGCTACCAATGCTAGTCGACTTTCAGCTCAAGGCATCCGCAACCATATTAGCCTTGCCCGGATAGTAGAGAACAGTCAAGCCATAATCCTTAAGTAACTCAAGCCAATGACACTGCCTCATATTAAGATCTCATTGGGTGAAGAAGTACTGAAGGATACGATGATCTAAGAAAATCTCACAATGGACTCCATACAAATAGTGCCTCCACAAATTTAAAGCAAACACAATCGATCACAACTCAAATCATAGGTAGGATAATTCCTCTCCTGAGGTTTCAACTAATGAGATGTATACGCAATCACCTTACCCTTTTGCATCAACGTAACACCTAACCCAACACCTGAAGCAACAAAAGATGGTAAAACCCAACCCTCCTTGGTCAAAGTCAACAAATCCTTGAGCTTTTGGAAGCTCGCCTCACAAGCATTTGACCACTAAAAGAAAATCTTCTTCTGAGTCAAATTAGTCAATGGAGTTGCAATGGATGAAAAACCCTCAACAAAACACTTATAATAACCTGTTAAGCTAACAAAACTCCAAATCTCGGTATGCAAAGAAGGTCTAGCCCAATCACTAACCGCGATAATCTTGGATGGATCAACCATAATACCATCCTTGGTCAACACATGACCTAAGAAAGAGACAGACTCCAACCAAAACTCACACTTGGAGAATTTAGCATATAATTTCCCATCCCTTAATATCTGAAGCACAATCCACAAATATTT
The DNA here is from genome assembly GCA_030864215.1 of Capsicum pubescens. NCBI lineage: Eukaryota > Viridiplantae > Streptophyta > Magnoliopsida > Solanales > Solanaceae > Capsicum > Capsicum pubescens. The sequence goes on from CM061543.1 coordinate 86,868,456, forward strand.
CTCGTGCTTAACCTAACTCTTGGAATAAATCAAGATATCATCTATAAATACAATAACAAAGGAGTCAAGATACGATCGAAACACCCAGTTTATCAACTCCATGAATGTGGTAGGGGTATTAGTCAACCCAAAGGACATGACTAAGAACTCATAATAACCATATCGTGTCCAAAAAGCTATTTTTGGATTATTCGAAGCTCAAATCCTCAACTGGTGGTAGTTAGATATTAAATCAATATTCACAAACACTGTCGCACCCTGAAGCTGATCAAATAAACCATCAATATAAGGAAGTGAATACTTATTCTTAATTGTTACCTTGTTCAACTGCCGACAATCTATATACATATGCATAGACCCATCCTTCTTCTTCACAAAAAATACAGGCGCACCCCAAGACAATACACTAGGTCGAACAAATCCTTTATTTAATAACTTTTGCAAATGATCCTTTAATTCCTTCAACTCGGCTAGGCCATCCTATAAGAAGGAATAGAGATGGGCTTGGTGCTCGACTCAACATCAATAGAAAAATCAATATCACACTCTGGAGGCATACCCGTCAAATCCATAAGAAACACATCCATAAACTATAGACAGCACGAAAAAAATCCAAGAAAGTAAGTGAAATAACACTAGTATTACGAATATGAGCCAAATAAGCTAAACATCCCCTCTCAATCAATCGACGAGCCTAAACTTAAGGTATGACCCTCTTGGGTCCCGAATGAAGTGCACCCTTCCAAGCTATCCCTGGCACACCTGGCGAAGCTAAAGTCACAGTCTTAGCAAAATAATTTAAGACAACCTGATAAGGAACCAACCAATCCATACCCAAAATAACATTGAAATCAACCATATCTAACACAAGTAAATCTACCCAAATCTCACGGTAAGAGAAAGTCACAACATAAGATCGGTGTACCCGATCCACCACTAAAGAATCTCATATCAGGGTAGATACACGAATAAGAACGGCAAGAGGCTCACTAACAGAATTAAAACTTGAAGCAAAATACATAGTCAGATAGGAGAAAATTAATTCAGGATCAAATAACACAGCTGCAGGTCTGAAATGAATAGGGACGATACATGTAATCACTGCATTAGATGCCTCCGCCTCTGACCTGAAAGGTATAGCATAACACTGTCCTCGACCACCAACTGCCTAAGTGGACCCACGACCACTACTATGATCTCCACTACCCCTGCCTCTTCCACCTCTAGTAGCACTCCTACCCCTTCTACTTACACTACTAGTGGCAACCCTACCCCTCACAACTGTAATAGGAGTAGCTCTAAACACACGATAGGGACAGTCTTTGGCCAAATGGCCAAGCTTATCACACATATAACAACCTCTATGACTCGACTCAACAGGAGAAGATACAACTGGGCCCAAACCACTACCCTAAATTATTGGACCAGAATATCCACCACCAGAACTCTATAAGGCCACCTGCATTGGTCTACCCTGATATCTACGAGAACCTCTGTAATCTTTACCATGAGAAGACTGGCCTCTAAACTTACCAAACGGTGCACCTTCTTGGCGCCACCCTAAGATACTCGAAGGATATCCCTTGTCATCTTAGCATGATCCACAATACTCTAAAAATATTCCCTAAATACAACCATCTAAGATGTAGCCAGCTGAAGGGAGACATACAGACCCTTTAAAACTTCTAAATCTTTTCAGACTCGATGGAAATACTAGTATAGAAATATATTGATAAGGCATGAAAATATGCCTCATACTATGCAACGGTCATGGAGCCTTTCTCCAAATGATCAAACTTATCACACATTCGATCCCTCAAACTATAAGGCATAAATCTCTTCAGAAAGGCATCAGCAAACTGATCCCATGATAACTTAGGAGCATCAACAGGCTTATAATCGATAAATGATCTCCACCAGCATCTTATAGTATTTCTCAACTGATATGCAGTACAAGCCATCCCATGGGACTCAACCTAACCCAAGTTATGCAACTTTTCTCGGTAGTCAATTAAAAACTCATAGGCATCTTTGCCTACTGCACAACTGAATCTCGAAGGAGCTAAGCGAGTAAATCTCTCAAATCTTTTCTAATCTTTAAATGTCATCACCGAACTAGAAACAAAAAGAGGCATGATAAATCTGGTAGGCTGAGAAACCGACTGAGGAGGTAACACGGATAGAGGCTGAACCTCTGATCCCAATGCCAAATACTTAGGTGTCAGCACTAATGGACGGATAGTACTCAGGGTCTGAGGAGTACCCAAAATAGAAGCAGGTGCAACATGAGGATCTACACTCTGAACTGGAGGAACACCCGGCATAACCAAAGAAGAACCCTCTAAATGGGTCAAAAAATGCACCAATAATCCCTCCAACACAGGGGCAGACGAACTCTGATGAACTAGAGTAGAAACCACACCTCCAACCTACTTAACACGAGGCTCAGAGAAGAGTACCCTAGCACACCTCCTAGATGGGGTTGAACCATGGGCTCGTCCTCTCCCTCGAGTCTGTCCATGACTCAAGGCTCGTTCTCTGGGAGAAGGTTTCGCATTACTACTCTAGCAGGACTTAGTCAACACTATTTGCATAGAAAGAGTGAAACACAACTCAGAACATAAGATATGAAGGAACTTCGCACGGTAAGTAATAAAATAAGGGAAGTTTCCTAAAGACATCCTATATCCTCTCAAAAATAAATATGAATGTCTGCGTACCGATCCAAAACCAATTTGTCACAATCCAAAAATAAGGTTCATGATGGCATTTGTCATGGCGTACCTTTACAAGTAAGCCTATCTCCCAAACTGATACAAATAGAGAAAAAGATACAAATGTCCAAAGTAAGCTTCTAGAACGAAGCCGAGCCATACAAGTAATTTATTACGATACAGAAATAATATAGTTAAGACCATGCATTCCCAAAATCAGGTGTCAATAGTATAAGAACTACTAATACAATCCATTAGTCAAATACATTGGGAAATAACCACAAGGAACTATAACTATCTCCAGATACTAATAAAAACATAACTAGTTCAGAAAGATAGGGGTGAACTCCGGATGTATGAATGTCTAACCGCTACCTTGGGTAATCTAAAGGCGCTTGAAATCAACTGGTCTGAGGTGTACCCATATCAATCACAATGAGTATTTCCACAACCAACCACATAAAATATTTCCATAACCACGTGAGCCAAAATTCATTTATTATTTCCTTTCATCCATGAATTTTCACATGTTTCATATGCCACGAGTATGAATATATATATATATATATATCACAATAAACCAAAGTACCACAATAGGCATTTGCAACAATACAATACAATTATTCACACGTATCCAAGGCTATTAACCTCATATTGGACCCCACACGGTCATACGTATTACATAATCTCTCAATTTCAACAATCACGTCACATCTAGGCTCCCACACGGACACAACACATAGATAGCCATTTTTCATGATTAATTTTCACTCTTAACATGCATTTTGTACCATTATTTACTATGCAATCCAGTCTGAAAGAGTTAAGAAATAACCATCCTTAAATCAACTAAAATAAATAAATATAGAATCTACGCATCAAAACAAAGCAAGCGATACCCATATTGCCTACTTTTGGTTCGTGATCAAAATAGACCCTCGAAACGAATTTTCAAAAAAGGACAAATTGGAACTTTATTGCAAAAATGTGTTTATCATATTTTTAGAAATCTACAACTTAAAATTCAAGTCGAATCGAGTCAAAAATGATATTCAAAATCAAAGAAAAATTATTTTTGAGCTTTACTAGGTAAAATCTTTGAAATTCGTGTTAAAATTAAGAATCGAAGTTGTTTGAAGATGATATTAATGAAAAAGTAGTAATTATAGAATTAGGAACACTATTCAAGTGAAAAAGAGTGAAATTTGGAGATAAATCAAGAAATAAAGTTTTTGGGGTTTTTGAACAATTAATCAAGAACTAGAGTAAGAAAATGATGAAACCCCACCTTAATTCCGTAATAGAATCAAGAAATGGATGTTAATCTAGCTTCCACAAGCTTCACTTTTAAGCTTTCACACTATTTTAGGGTTTAACTTCCAAGGAGAAAGATGAAAGAATGGGCAAAATGGGTCAAAAAGGGGCTATGTATATTGTACCCCGTACCAAGTAACACAAGGCATAAATCGGCCTTACCATATGCAATTTACGTTATGTTTTCCAAGTTGCACTACCAACCTGGAAAACTAGATTTTTCAAGTCCAACCCGGACTTTGACATGGTATCTGAGATTCGTTCAGATTCCGATATACGCAAACAAACTAAGTAATCACACTAAATGTGATCCTCTCGGCTCAAAGGCAATATCAAATTTTCAAAAAAAAAATATCATTTTCAAAGAGTTGACCCCCGAAATTCGAAATCATAATTTTTTAAATCGAGGGTTGAAATGAGATTTAAAAGCCATAAAATTCAACGAAACATGTTACCACCCTAAAATCAACGTTTCGAATGTGTTGGAGAAGTTGGATTTTTCATCCAAGGTGATTTCGATGAAATGTTGGATCCCACACCCATATTTCCAATTTTCCAACTTTCCAACCAACGGATCAAAATGAGCTCAAGTACATCAGGACCCGAACCGAAGGTCTACCTAGCCTAAAATCGATATTCCGGAGCTTCTAGCATAGTCCGTTCAACCATCCACTGCATGAATCAAAAGATAACCACACAGGTCCAAAATAAGGCTCTCGAAGTCACCAAAAATTACAATATCGCATAAATGGTACCAAAATGCATCGAAGACCGTGTCAATCACCCCACACTCCAAAAATACCATAATGCAACTATGGGGAGGAATAAAATAGTCAAATCACATAGAAACACACATTTCACATACTTCATCAAAAAGTTGGTCATTATAATTTTAAATGTTAAATTATTTGTCCAAATAAACACTTGGTTATTAGTTTTAAGATTATTTCATATATTGTAATTTTTTAATTCAAAAAATTATTTTAAGTTTATATATATATATATATATATATATATATATATATATATATATTTAAAATGTTTTTTACAAATAATGGGAAAAAAGTATTAAATAGAGAAAAAGTACTAGATAAATTGAAGACAATATTTCTAATAAAAATAGAAATATTAGAAAAAAAATTACACCTTAAAATAAGTAATTGAGTACATATTTGTATAATATATTTTATATAAGTCATATTTTATATTATTGGTGTAATGATATTTATATTTTATGCTAATATTTTTTTTGAATATATAAGAAAGCAACTTTCATAGAAAGTAATTATATTATTTTATCTATATATTTATGATTTTTTAAAACTTATTAGATGAATTCTCTCTCTCTCTCTCTCTATCTATCTATCTATCTATCTATATATATATAATATGATTACCTCTCGACTTTAATATCTTGTTCAAGATAATTCTTTTATTATTTTTAACTATGTGTAATATTTAAAAAATAAAATAATTAAGTTAATACTCCTTTTAATGAATACAAAAGTGATAATTCTTTAATTAGTTTAATCACTTATGATTTGGACATAATAAAAAGGATAAATATTAAATTTATTTTTATATAAAATTACTAATATTTTATTTTATATAGAATAACAAAAAAATAATTAAAACTATTATAGAAGAAGGAAGAGTAAAAGAGATATTAAAATTGAAGGACTAGTAACACATTTATTATAAATGATTTATTGAGTAGAATGTGTGCTAGTGATGAAAGATAATTATTATCTTAAGGAAGGGGGAGGAGTTAGGGGTACGTAGGATGGAGTTGAGGGGGGAGGGAGGAGTTGGTTTGCAGGAAAAACTTACGTGGCAAATTTATAAAAAAAGTTACTTGATAAATAATTCATGAGAAAAAATAAAAATCTTCTACATTTAAGTAATTTTTTTTTGGAAGAAAATATTTAGAACTTTAATAATTAAGAAAATATTTTAAAATTTTATAATTAGGTAATTCTTTCGATAAAAAAAATGATAATAGACAGAGATATTAATTAATTGATGTTCTTGATATTTAGTGAAGAATAAAAATTAAGGAATAAAAATGAATTTCAAATACAAATTAACTTATAAATAAGTATTAAAATTAGAAGCAAGAGTTAAAAAAAAAAATTAAATATATTAATTATTGACAAGTATGATCATGAATACCTAAAGATTCTCTTTTTAATGCATGATTAAATTAAGTAACAGCTGCGTAAAATTAAATTTAAAGAAAAAATTGACGTCTAATTATACTTAGGGGGTTAAGAGTTAATAGTGTCATCATACCCTGTTTAGATATTTTTTGGACAATAGCATTTGAACGTTTTGCTTTTCCCTTTTAGTAATTTATGCTCATTATATAATAATGTCATGATTCATGTGCGAACAATTGCGACAACCAATTGCAGAGGACATGTTTTCCAACATTCTCTTTTTTTTTTTTATTCTTTGATTCTCGTCATTATATTATAACAAATATTTTATTAAAGGTGTTGAACTCGACATGAATCAAGTTATACTACGAGGGCACGTCTGGTATAATGGGCAAGTCTAAAAATGCTGAGTAAATTTTGAGTATTTTTAAATTTTTATTTGATTATAAAGTTCAAAATAACTTATCATATGATTAATAACTAGTATCGAGATAAACTATCTCTGTCTCTGAGTGGAATAATAATCATGCAATAACTTAATTTGAAATAAAATAGTTAAAATAATAAAAATATTCTTTCAACCTCTTTTGATGCATCACTAATATAAAAGGCTAAGGTTATAAGAAAGGGAGTATTTTTTGTAAATTAAAATTTTATTCTTAGAAATTATATATATATAATGCATATTATTAGAGTAACAAATCAAATAATCAATAAAAAAAATAGCGGGACAACTAACCATAGAATAACTAATCCCAACATAACTAATTAATTTTGTCATAACTTTTCTTCAAATCAAACGACTCCTACGATATTTAGCTAGGCGTATAATTAGCTAGTCAAACTACATTACATATGTTATAAAATAAAAGAACAAGAATAAAGAATAGAGAGAATAGATAGAGTGATTCTTATTTCTTCTCTTGAGGGATGAGAGATCATAAGATTGTAAATACAGTGAACAAAACCCCTCTATTTATAGGAAAAATTTACTCCTAGTCTGAGTAAAAGACAGATGCTTCAAATCCTAATAGATATCAAAGTAGATCTCGATAGACATTCACTATAATGTAAATACATTTATAACACTCCCCCTTGAATGTCTAATTGGTAGATAATGTGCCTTGTTAAAACCTTACTAGAAAAAACCCAGTAGAAAAAAAATCTAGTGAAGGAAAAAGAGTACACATCTCTAATAATACGCATTTCGGCTGCCTCATTAAAAACCTTACAAGGGAAACCCAGTGGGACAAAACTTCGTAAGGGAAAAAGAGTACAACGCATATTAACTCCCCCTAATGAGAACATCCTTGACCTTTGCATCTCGATCTTGTGCAACATCTTCTTGAAAGAGTTAATTGGAGAAAATTTGGTGAATAAATCAGTCACATTGTCAGTTGAACGAATCTATTGCACATTAATATCATCATTCTTTTGTAGTTCATGTATGTAGAAAAGCTTTGGCAAAATGTGCTTCGTTCTATCTCCATTTATGAATCCTCCCTTAAGATGTGTTATGTATGCTGAATTATCTCTGTATAAAATTGTGGGTAGATTGTCATATTTCACACCACATTTTTCTCGAATGAGATGTATCATGGACCTCAACCATACACACTCTCAGCTTGCTTCAAGAATATCTATTATCTCAGCATGATTCGATGAAGTGGATACGATAGACTGCTTTGTATATCTCCAAGATATGGAAGTACCACCACATATGAACACATAGCCTATTTGAGATCGAGATTTATGCGAGTCAGATAAGTACCCATCATCAGCATGATCAATAAGATCGGGACTGCAATCTTTAGAATAAAACAAGCTCATGTGTTTTATCCCATTTTGATGTCTCATAATAGGAGCAGAAATATACCTTGCTAACAAATTGACTGAAAAGGTTATAGGCCTTGTAGTATTTGCAAGGTACATGAGTGCATCAATTGCACTAAGATATGGTACTTCATAACCAATCTAATTCGATATATTTTGAATTTCAGCAAATAATCTATTGCTTTAAAAACTCTGCAAGAGTTCCAATGATGTTCAAGCAATAAACTTATACAATATAAGGATTATAAATAAGTTTTCCAGAAACTTTTATATGCTTCAAGTAGTTTGAATCCTTAAAAATTTTCACATAAGTTTTGTTAAGTGACAATATTCAACATTTCATGAGTGACATCTTCAAATATCTGGACTGCAAATCAAATAAGTTTTATACTTACCAAAATGCATTCTTTCATGTCACTTGATAAATGTTTCTACGTCAGCATGCTTAAATAAATGTAGAATTCAGATCCTCGTAATCTTTCACAAAGATATTGATGATATATCATTTTGTATCGGTTCACAATGCGACATAATATTTGAGATCTCATCACTTCATTATTTTCAGGTACATGAACCTCTCATAAGGTTTCATGAAGTGGTATGTCGTAGGCTCTTCAAGAGCTTATTGCCTTCTTATTATGATTATTTGCTCCTTATTTTTTAAGGACTATTTCATTTGGAACCGATTAGTCTATCACGCTTCACGCATGCATAGACTCTGTCCTTTAGGAAAGCAAAATAAGAGCACTTGCGCTTAATATAAGATGCTTTCGGCATTTGACTTGAATTATCTTTTGGATGAGGATCTGGTGATAATTCCTAACATATTTCATAGCTCTTATAATCTCCCCCTTATGTTAGAAAAACTAACATACATCCTCTACTTCTTTGAGGAATCCATCGTTGTGCATTATGGTATATTCACTAATCGTATACGGCACATAAAAATTATTAGATGGAATAATTGATTTCCGACCTTGAACCAATTGAGAGGGAAGAAATCATCATAATTTATTGGTCTAATGCATACAAATGCTATTGCAATATATCATATTTCAGACCAATACATTAAGTTTTTTTCTCATTAACAATGGTTTAGATATTTATCGAAGACATTCAATGCTAAACCATCATCATCAAGATGAATTATCTTGATTACACAATTTAAAAATTATGCTCAATTTATATTGAACAAGTAACTTTATGAATGTCAAATGTAGGTTGACCATGAATGTACATGTGATCATCTTGTTGATGCATCTTTTCAACATATCACATGATAGGTGAACGGGCCCTTATTCACCTTTTATAATTTTCATATTTGAAGGGATCCAATCCCAATATTAGTTAGTCCAACCAACTTGTCATGAGAACAGACGATATATACAATTCTTGAAGATTTTTCTAGTTCTTCAATACATGCACATTTTCGAGATATCACAATCGTTCATATCAATTTATGAACTTTTATTCTAGTAAACTCCAAGTTTACCATGACATGTACTTTTTCTTTAGTAAATTTCAGATTTACTATTACATGAATAAATTTCAAATGTACTACTTTAGAAGTAGATTTCAAAATTATTCAACCTCTTTCGGAGGTGAGTTCTGATACAATCACAATCAAGTGCACGTTTGCATTACTAAGTTTCTCATTCCCCAGGAATGGAATATAATCGTGCCTTAAGCCTATCAAATTATGATAGCTTATAACTTCTTTCAAGATTTTGCTACTTCACAAGCAAATCGAGGCATACATATAATGTAGAGAATTTTTCTCTAGCATATCTTATAATCATATAAGCGTGTGAAAATATCATCACTTTTGATGATCATTATCATATTGTCCCTCCACGCGTATATTCGTGCATTCAATCATTTGCCTTCTTTCAGACATATTCTGCACTGCTACCACATACACCTCAAGAATGAAGTAAGTTGTCATATTTCAGACTTATCATATATTGCTACCACATTCACTTCATGGAATGGAGCATATTCAATGGGTCGAATTTCAAACTTTTCATCAAACACCCATTATTTTACCTTAGCCATCACAATATCATCAATATGGTGTATTGAGATTCAAACTCAATATTTGATCCATATAAAGGCGTCTTAGGCATGAATCGATGGGACTTGTACCCAACATATTATCATCTTTTTTGATAATATTGTTCTTAATGAATAAATTTAAAATATAAATGGTTCCAAACCAATTATTTTTCCTCAAATCCAACAATAATTATATCATTAATAGAAAAATACAAATAACATAAGGAATTACTAACCTTGACTTTTAGATTTATAATCTCACCTTATTTGGCAGAGTTTCGTGCTGATAACGTGTTATAAAGCAAGAAAGAATAAAGAACAAGAGTAGAGAGAGAAAAGAGAGTAATTCTTATTTCTTCTCTTGAGGGATGAGAGATCATAAGATTGTAAATACAATGAACAAAACTCCTCTATTTATAAGGGAAATTTACTCCTAGTCTGAGTAAAAGACGGATGCTTCAAATCCTAATAGATATCAAAGTAGATCTTGATAGACATTCACTATAATGTAAATACATCTATAACAACATATGCATTTTTAACTTATTGTGAGTTTGATAACATAAAAAGTTCTTATAAATTAAAATCAATCATATGCCATGGATTGATCATTCCTTACTTATGGTTTGTACTGCTTATAAACACTTTTGATTTTATCACACAATTTATAATTTCATATTCAATATCTTTTATAATCTCTAATGCTCTTTCAAAACATAATTTTTAATTACTGTCTATCGATTTTGCTTCTGTCGTATGTCCGCTTTTTTATAACCAATGTTAATATTTTTATCAAAACATATAAAAAAAAATTGAAAAAGATTTCAAAAAAATACAATTATCTAACTTATATTGCAAAAATATAGCTCAAAACTTACATTAAAAATCTTTACCTCAAAACACAACAATTCATTCCCGATAAGAAAACTTTGCACCAGAATCACGAATACTGATTTCTTTGTATTTATAGGTTTAATGAGAACTTGTCATCAGGAAAGGAACTCTCACAATTGATATTAGTTGGGGGTCACACGTAAGAAGTTTCCTCGGAGTAAACATATTATTCCTTCCAATTAATATTATATATGACGTTTATTACTTTTATATTTAGTTCATAATAAATGATTTTCTATATGATTGAGGAATTGTTAATATTTTTTTAAAAAAATCTTCTTATTTAGATAAGTGAATTTTATATTATTAAAAAATTATATTGCATTAATACTATATAATTCACAATTATTGAATAAAATATTTCTTATTCTTTAAGCATGAGTAATTTACAACATTATGTGATGGATGTAGTATATTTGAAGATGCCTTAGTGGGTATTAAATTAATGGCATAAGACACTTTCTTTTATCTAATTTTCCACTTTAGGAGAGTCTCACCATTTTCGAAGCACCTTTTCAGATCAGGATATCTGACCCAACCCCATTATGGAATTTGAAGATGCCTTGGTGGGTATTAAATTAATGGCATAAGACACTTTCTTTCATCAAATTTTCCACTTTAGGAGACACTCACCATTTTCGAAGCAGCTTTTCAGATCAGGATATCTCACCCAACCCCATTATGGAATTTGGATCAAAATAACGTTTATAGAGGAACAATTTCAATAAATGGGTTTGTCAGGTTTTTTATAACAATATGATGAATAGAGCATTTTCAATTTGTAATTTTCACATTAAAAAACAGATGAACTGTTAAATATATTTATACTGAAGATACTCTACTCTTATTAGCCTTCAGTGAATCTTTTGCATTTTAAGGAAAAACTCATTAATAGTCATGAGCCTTCAGTATTAATTTTACTGTTTAAAAATCTGAAAAAAACTTTCATTTTCTGAACTAATGGAATAATAAAGGACAATTTTTGCATGCTCTAAAGGTTCATGCAAAGTAATGCACCTTCAAACAAGGCATAAATAGGAGCCAGCAACAGAAGATAAGAAAATAGTAATATGATTGTATTGTATGTATATATATCATTATGAATTCATATTTTACTAATTTTAATAAGTAATTAAAAATAATTAATTACTTTACATTAAAAAAGATAAGTCTCCAATTTTTTGTGAGACCAAAATTCAACAGTATAATTTGAAATTTGCAACGACTAAGGGAAGAATTGAAAAACAAACCTAAAACTCATAAGTATTTCATAATTTTGACTCAAGTTATTAACTTGCACTCTAAAAATTCAATTTCAAGTTGAAAAAGAAAGCTTTAATTTTTTACTTTTATAACAAAAAAATACTAATTTCAACAAATAAAATATTTTCAACATGAACTATATGATATAGCAAATAAAAAATACATAAAAAATATGTTGGAGAGGAGTTAAAAAATAACCAAATTAATAGGAGTCATTATGCTAACAACGCTATATAATATTGCCTTAAAAATTTTGTACTACACATTATCAAAATAAATAGCGAATATGTTTATAAATTATCATATACATGTGAAAGGAGTAAAACTTGCGGTAAACGAAAAGAGAACTACTATTTCTGTAAAAATAATTGTACAAAAAAGAGATAAACCTTCGATTTTTTTGGGGCTTCTTCATTCGACTGCAACATGTTTGTTTCGTATAATTTTTCGATCAAAATATTTTAACTAAAATAGAAACATGAAAATTATAAAAAAGGGAGAATCCATAGTCAATTATTAATTATGTATAACACATATATAATTTTTAAATTTACTAAATAAATAAATAGAGAAAAATAAAAAAAGGATTGTAATAGATTATGTATAACAGATATATAATCTTTAAATTTACTAACTAAATAAACAGAGAAAAATAAAAAAAAAATGAGTGTAATAGGTGCAAGAAGAAAACTCTAATCAATCATCAATCAAAAGCAAAAATAAAGTATCAAAATAAGAAGAAAAATAAAGTACAACAATCACAATTATGTTTCTAGTAAATTTGATTAAAATACTATTTAAATAATATTATAGATATTTATATGAAGCAAAACTTTAATTTATTTAAAAGTGTTAAATATTATTATTTCTTATCTAAATTAAAATATGAATAGTAATTAATTTGAAAGTTTTAAATCTTAGGTGCATTGCTTTGCATGAGCCTAAGATGCATTGAAGGTGCATTGCTTTGCATGAGCCTTTAGAGTATGAAAGAATGATCCTTTATTAGCCCTTCAATTCATAAAATGACAGTCTTTTTCAGATTTTTGAACAGTAAAATTAATATTGAAGGCTCATGCCTATTAATGAGCCTTTCTTTAAAATGCAAAAGATCCACTAAAGGCTCATGAGAATAGAGCACCTTCAGTGTAAATATATTTAACGATCCTTCTATTTTTTAACGTGAAAATTGCACACTGAAAATGCTTCATTTGCCATGCATTTTCATCATTTTGGTCATGAAAATTTGACAAACCCATTTGTTGAAATTATTCTTCATTTAACACAATTTTGTCTAATGTACTTGATTATATTTTTATTATCTATTACTCTATTTATTTAATATTTTGTCCATTATATAGAAAAGGCAGTGCTAGGATGACTAAGGGTAGAATGGTAAATAAGCATATTATCAAGGGCAACATCGTCATTACATGTGGAAGATATTTACCTATCCCACCACAGCAATATCATCTCAGATAAGCCGCTGCTCCATCATCGTGTTCCTCTCTTCTGTCTTCTTTCTTCTCCTTGCAAAGAACAATCAAAATTACTCAGCTCCGTTTCTTCCTCCAAGGAATTCATCTACAAGTATCTCTAATGTTCTACTTCATTTTTTCCTCTTTTTCTTTTCCTTTTTTATTCATTTACTCTATTCTTTTCTTTGTACGCTTCTTTTCGATTTTCATGTATTTGTCAATTTTTAAGAAATAATTATTGTGGGTATAGGTGAAGCATAACTACACGAGCGAATCTTCTTAAATCAGATGTTGCTCTACTAATCAGTAGATATGATGATGTGTTGTGCTATTTCTTTTATTTGTTGATTCTTAAATTTAATGCTTTATTTGTCATTCGGAAACAACGTAGAGGCAGAGGTAAGATCTGTGTACACTCTGTCCTCTCTATACCACACTTGGTGAGATTTAAATAGATATAAAGATGTTGTTTGTGTTTACTGCTTTATTTCCATTTAATTTGACATGCAGTATCAAATTGGAAATTTTCAACTTCATCTCCATTTCTACAGCCTCCCTTCACTCTCTTCAGAGTTTCGGAGTTCAGCTCAACGAAAATGGTGAGTTTTCACCATCTTTACTATTTTACCTTTCTCTTCATGCCATCCATCAATGGAGAAGGCGATGTTCTTCACTCTCTTTTTTACACTTCTACCTTCACTTTGTCTAGAATCTGCTCACGCTCTTCACATCGCCTCGCTTCTTACTCAGCTAAACGACATCGTTTACTTCAAAACCTTCACCGCCGGCATTCACTTCTTCGGAGCAATATTTGCGGCACATCGCATTCAATTCACTTGAAAAGATAGTTTTACCCTCACTCCGCTCGAGCTATCGCTACTTCCGCTCCTCAATCATCTCAAGGTATGTACTATGTACTACTAATTTAACTACTTATTTTTTATCTATTTAATTAAGACTAATTTTGATTTTGTTGTTTTTTTTTATTTGTTAGAGTTTGTTGTTGCTAATGATAAAGTGACTAAGAAATTCAGGTTCGAGAAAGTGTATGAGCAGTTTATTGATTAGTGTAAATCTAAAGCTGTTTTGTATAAACATAATAAAACTGGTCCTGACGTAATATCAGTGTCCAATGATGATGCGAATAAACTCTTCGGCGTTGTCTTCAGAACGGCTCCATAAGTTTATGTTTTCGTATTATAGATTGATAGTGTGTTTGTATAAGGATTACTTACCTATCAATGTGGTTGATGATCGTATTTACTTGGTGTAACGCGGTAATTAGCTGTTACGTTATTTGTAAAGAATCTATTTTTAGAAGAAGTACAAAGCAAGAGTTACTTGTCCATGGAAAATGAGATTTTGATAAAATTTACTTGTGTGTTCGTTTATGAAAACGAGTTGGAGTCGATGTATATATACTTAATGTTATTGTAGGAAATATTCTACTGGAATTCCTCACATTTTGGAACATAGTGTACTGTGTGGTTCCAGAAAGTATCCTTTGAAAGAACCTTTTGTTGAACTATTGAAGGAAAGCTTGAACATTTTTTCGAATGCATTCACATATCCGGATAGGACATGTTATCCCGTGTCATCCACAAATACAAAGGTGAGGACAACATTACACATTGAACATCATTATGGAACTTAAAGTTTGGTTTCATCTAATATATGCTTATCTCTTTCAAACAGGATTTCTACAACCTGGTTCATGTGTACTTAGATGTTGTCTTTTCCCCTAAATGTGTGGAGGATTTCCAAACATTTCAACAAGAGGGTTGGCATTATGAACTGAATGACCCCTCAGAAGACATAACGTTTAAAGATTTCCTCCATAATCCTCTTGAATCGTCTTTTCTTTCTTGTGATATCATTTTTTTCTTGTTTTAGTCAATGTTCTCCAGTAGCTTCTTTGAATAATTCTTTTGTCTTCTTCTTTGACTCCTACGGATAGAGGAGAGTGGTGAATCTACAGCTTGTCCCTATATATCTTACAAAAGTTTTTATGTAAAACTTCAGGGGTTATCTTCAATGAGATGAAGGGAGTTTATTCTCAGCCTGATAATCTATTGGGCCGAACTTCCCTGCAGGTACGTATGCCACACTTATTGACCGTCTTGGTTTCTCTCTATATTAATATAGCCATCAAACATTTATATAAGGGCTGACAAACTAATTAATTGTTTAAATATTCCTATTTCTTTTTGAATATGTGGATAGGGTTGATTGTTATTACTGAATGTTTTTATTAGATATAACAGTTTTTATTCATTGGATATAATTGATGATAATGTGCTCTGAAAATGCTGTCAATGATTGAAATTCAATTCTTAACTTTCAATAATTTAAATACTCCCAGGTCCTGATTAAAAGGCGCTCATTGGATTAGTTAAGATATTATCACATATCAAGCATATGATCAGTATAGATGCTAACAATGTTTAGAGCCTAGAGGAAAAAAGTAGTTTAGTGAATGAGGTCAACAAATAAAGTGGACTTAGAAGGATAAAAGAACACTGAATAATTATATGTGTTTAAAGAAATGATTCGTGAGTTTTACAAGGTGAGTACTTTATTTTATAATGCCAGATTTTTTCTAATTTCATGCTTGGAAAGAAAGTTATGTAATGGTAAATCATGGTTCAATTCAAAGAGCACATCACAAAGATGTGTACATGGCTAATAATTCATTTAAGAGGGGTATATGTAATTCGATGATGCCAATACACTTCAGAGGTTTCTTTATTCAAAATTCAATAGTGATGCATGGGTTTCTTCCACAAAATAGAAGTAGTGCTATATTGTACCAGACCATTATTCTTAAAAGTAGTGACTTTGTCTTCTACGGGCGCTTTTTCCTAATAATACCTATGGTGTTGACAGTGACGGTGACCCACAAGTAATTCCTAGCCTTTCTTTTGAGAAATTTAAGGTTGGTAGTTTCTTTCCCATTAGTTTGCTTGTTTATATTACAAACTTTAAAATATTCACATTACTAAAAAAAAAAGAGAAACGAACAACTTCTATTACAATGTTTATCCTCATAACTTAATTATGTCAATTCTTGGACTCTAACCATTGTTCATAGTATTTTTCAATGTTTCTTGTCATGCTTGTTGTGTTTAGTTGAATTTGGATGTTATTGAAGACTGTGTGTCAGAATTGTTATCTATGGTGAGAAAGAGATTTCATCCATTAGAACCTCATTCCTGTATCAGTATATTAGTTATTTTCTTTTATCCAGTGGTTAATTTTTATTACGTAAGGAGTTCAAAAAATATTTTTTTTATATAAGATAAATATTATAATAGCCCAAAATAATTAAGTATATTGTGATTTACAAAATGACATGTTCTATCATAAAAAAGAAATTGTTTCAATTTTTTGAAACAAAAAAAAAGAAAAAAATGTCATATAATATAGAATGGAGTGAGTTTTTCAATTTTCTGCATAGTAACTCAGCTGTTTTTTGTTTTATGTTTGGTTTGTTGTCCCCCTTTTCCTTCTTAATAGGTGTATAATTGACCTGCGTAGATTTTTTCTCCTGTCTTTTGCAATTTATTTATGAATACACGCTAATTTCTATCCAAATTTATTAGTAGCCCGAAGAAAATTTGGAAGAGGCTGTGAGAAGAGAAACATAGGAGGAGATCGATATTGAAGTCAGACAAGTTGTTTACCATAGTTCTCATCCATTGCCTGATAATGTTCTGAAATAGATTATGGTTTTGGTTCCTTTCCATTCCTTTAGTACTTCTTGTTTTATTTGCTTTATACACCTAGATTCTTTTATGATGTAAGTTAAATATGTGATTAATGTTTAAATGAACTTGGTACTAGTTGTTTTTATTCGGGGGGTGGGGAAGGGTAGTTGTTGTAGGATGTTGATTGGATTTTCCTTTGCCACTCTTTGTAAATTATTGATTTTCTGAAACTATTTTAAGTATAAATCATGTCTCTCTCTTGTGCTGAAGTAAATTTTTTTACTTTTCCATCTGTAACGCAAGGTGCTATAATAATTTCTTCAGCTTTTCAAGCAATTCTTGGATACAGTAGGCTGATGCCAGTATTAGTGAGGTAAGAAATTTTTGTCTAACATTTGTATGTGTTCTTCTCTGTTGTCTTGACCTACGTTGTATGAACTCTTCACTTTTGATGTCGCACCCCTCTTCGATTCTAAAAAATACACTACTTTTGAAGAATTCGACACGCATTCGCTGACAATTTTGGGGAGTCCTAGCGACAAAGGTCTCGACTATATATTCTTTCATAATTATACAACCAATATTTACAGTGTCATGAATTCTAACTACTCTGTGCTTTCTGTTTTTGAGACAGTCTAGTATCATAGAGTACTACTGTTTCTTCTCCCTGGTGCTAAAATCTCATTTTGATATGCTTTACTTGAGTCGAGGGTCTATCAGAAATAACTTCTCTACCTTTTCAAGGTAGGGGTAAGGCTGCGGGTTGACTGTTGTACTCTGCTATGTGACTTTGTGCAGTCATAGTCTCATAGATGCTATATAACTAATAGCCGAACTTTCTTTCCCAATATAATCATGTGCAGTCTAATCATTGAGCGAGAGACCTCAAAGGTGTGTTAATGGTCAGTACATGATAGAAGATTCATTCAAGTTGAGGTTGCAAAATGGGTTAGTGAGTGAAAAATGAATGACCTTATTCACTTGTTACTCATTTACTAATTACGACTCCTTACACCCAACAATAACACTTTTTTCTTTCAATGAGTGATGGCAAAGATTTCGAAGACTAAAGTTGTTGTAGTTCTTCCAAAAAGATTGATGTTGTTTCTCCATTCTGGAATTAGCCAACAACAATGTGCACCAGGTTATCCTGCCCAATCTACACCACAATATTAGCATCACCTTTTATTTTTGGAATGGTAACTTTGTCTTCATATGCTGGTCCCTCTACAATATTAGCATCTCCTTGAGTTGTTGCATCTACCGTTTCCTACGAACAGTGGGTGTAACATCATATATGGCTATAAATATAATCTGATAATACAAGTATAATGGTTAAGCTACTCTTTTTCTTGGTGAGAAGAAGTGTGTGTACTAATTTGTGCATAAATAGATAAAGTTTCCAAGTTTAGGTGAAGCAGTTGAAGGACATATTAATTTAGATGGTCATTAAATTTTTATTCTTCTTTCAGCAACCTGTTTCATGATTGCCATCTTGAAAATTCCAATAGCAAAGCAGTGTGGCTCTTCGTGAATGCTCAAGAAATTGATCACAGCAACAACTGCATCCCCTATTGTAGAATTTATAAATATTATCTCTATCAATGTAAATAGCCAACAATCATTATCATATGTAAATGTGAGCATCCAGTAGTATATTAGTCCCATGATTGTATAAAATATATGATTGTATAAAACATACATTTGGAATCATTTCCATTAACTGATCCAATCAAACAAGATAGTCCCTTTACATCTTCATTTTATTCTACCCTAGGCGTTGGGACCATGCAACGCACGAGCATACCTATCTAGTTTTTATATAGAAGAGTGAGTTATGGGACGACCAAGGGCATTATAGTCATTTCACAATCCAAATTAATCATCCAAAGCCAACTCTTTTTGTGGGTCCCATTTTTCATTCAATCTTTTCTCTTGTTTAAAATGCACTACTTCTCACTTCTCACCTTAGCGAATTAACCCAAAAGAAAGTTCTCAAAATAATTTTCAATTTAATGTTTATTATACTATTTCAGATTAATATCATTTTAGCAAATTTTAAATTTCAATTGTTTTATTTAATTGGCAATTGTTCAATCAAAAAGATTATAAATTTTGTTTTAAGTTGTTTTTTGGTAATAAAATGTTAAAATGCCCTCAAATTGTATATGAAAAGACTTCTCTCTTTAATGCACTACTTGAAAATAATTTGAAAGAAAATTTTGAAAAATATATAGTCATTCCATATATGTCAGCATGAGAAATATCATTATGTAGAGTATACTACTTCATCTATGATCAAACTTACTTTGATATTTTTTCTGATTCACTAAAAATTCAATGTTACATAAATTCAAAACATGAATATGTAATTAAGAATTCCTTCAATAAATAAAGAAACGAAACGAGAGAAAAATATGAAAGATAAATAATTTCTATTACAAAGGAACTAAAAAATTTAAAATAATTGAACATACTAAAGGAGTATAGCTATATATTTTAAATTTAATAAGAAATTATGTTATAAATAATATTTTTAGGATAATTTGATCAATTTTTAAATTTAGTGGTATACAACCTTTTTAAAAATAAAATAAAAAGTTAAAACCTATATAATAATACTATAAATCGGATTAAAAAATTACTATATTGTAAATTATCATGTAAAGTGTTAAATTTAATAAGTATTATTACAAATTTATTAAGAATTTTGAGATATTACTAAGATCTCAAAAAATCAAAAATAAATTAAAATAATGAAAACGAAAAATAATATATAAAAATCTGTCTATTTTTTGTCATAACACAAAAAGCATATTTATATTCTTTTCATTTTAAAAAATTTATGAGATGTTTAATTGATAATAAATTATAAAATTTTGTTAAACAAAAAAATATTGGGCCTGCGCATAGCGTGCGATACATCATTACTACCATAAATAAGAGAGAATAATATTTTTTGGTAGTCATCGCATGATTTTTTTTTTGTCTCTATTACCCGTAGTTGAAGTTTTTATTACTTTCTAAATTAACACATATTTAGGTAAATTTTAAAAACTTTAAAGTCTTTTACATGTCATTAAAAATGAAAAAGGTGATAATGGCCCCCACAAAGCATATTCATACATATTTGAGTCTTTATTTTATGTAAAAATTTTAATAATTATTCTATTGTTCAATTTCTATCTTGATATAAGCTTGATTATCGAATTAAAATATTTTTCTCATAATATTACTTATTGATGTTATTTATAATTTTTCATTTGAGATTTAAATTTTTACTTGTTGATTAATAAGTAAAATTTATTTTATTTTAGTTTTACATGTAATTTTAGATTGTATATGCTGGCAAACATAAGTAATTAATAAAAAAATCACTTTCAATAAATTAAATTTTAAATTAATAAAATAACCACAATTGAATTATATCATTATTAAATACTTTTAAAATGTGTCAAAAATATTAATTATAATCCTTTCATTTCAGTCGAAAAATAAATTTTAAAATATGATAGTTAGTTAATCTAATTTTATGTGTGCACATTTTTAACATAAAATCTATCTAATAAATGACCATATTAAAAGATAAATAATAAAATATCATGCTTGAATATATTCTGAAAGTGCTTGAAAAAAAGGTTATAGTTTAAGAAAATTTAATTTGATCTCCAAATAATTTATGATAAAAGCTCAATTTGAATCATTGGAGATTAAAATTTCAAAATATTTCAGTAAAATAGAAATTACAACTTTCGTATATGCATTTGTTTTGAATTTTTCAAAAGTCTAATAGTTTAATTTTACAATATATTTTGTACTGTACTATTTTAGAATTCCTTAAAAAGTATTATTATATTGATGTCACAAAAACAAGGAAAATATAAAAATATCTAAAAATTTATTTTTTTAATGATAATTTGAGTTTGTGCTTAGCACGGGCCAAAATAAAACTAGTCTATTAATAAATATATGTGCTATGGACGATTATGGCAATCGTGTAGAATGTACAACAGAGGTAACCACGAGTACAATGGACAATTGATGTAGCTAGGGGTGTACATAGGTCGGGTTGATTCGGTTTTTTATTAAAATATAACCAAACCAATAATGTCGGTTTTCTAAATCTATAAACCAAATCAAACCAATATACAATCATTTTTTTTTATTTTAGTTTTAGTTGGATTTTTTCAGTTTTTTCGGTTTTCACGATTTTTTTACAATTATAATGTGATTGAAGAAAAAAATTAAATGTTTTCACTAAAAAGATAAAAAAAAATGATCATAGAGTAGTTTCAATAAAAATTAAGATGGCAAATTACTAAGACGTCTAAACTACTATCTCTCAAAGTAATATTATGTGGATACCCAAGTAGTTCAATTTCAAAGTCACTAGTCACAGTATCTTGTCTGAAATTTTCCTTCACATAAAATGTGAGCATACAAAAGAACGAAGAATTGGAGACAGCTTATTAAAAACGTAAATCCAAAAAGTAATTAATTATAACATAATTTCATAAAAAAAAAGAGAAAGAAGAGAAACTGTAACGCCCCGAGATCCCATCCCGAGACGTCACACGGTGCTTATGACCCCGAAGGATCACAAGCTAATCCTTTAGTGATATTTGTACCTGTACACTGCATAATATCTGAAATAAATGCGGAAACTAGCCATAAGATTCAACACAACTATGAATACTCATAATACAGAAAATTGAATACTAATACATCCATCTAAAAAGCCTCTATACTATCTGGACTGTGGAGTTTATGGGACAGGTCCCCAACTAACTCCATCAACTGAAAATAAACAAAGTCTGGAGCAATAATAATAATACTCTGGATCCTGTGCCTTTGAACCTATGGTGTCAAATAAAACACCATAGCGCAAATGCGTCAGTACATGAATGTACCGAGTATGTAAATGAGGTAGGCTAATGCAAGGGCTCATGCATGCACAATATCTAAACTGAATAATCATGAAGATGTCGCATGAGAACACATATATGAATGCACAGACCATGAATACAATCATCGCAACTCTAGATACTGAAACTCGAATACCACTTTACTGCAGACTGAACTCACTACTGACACTGAGATACTGAATCACTGACTTATCTGATACTGATAACTGAGAGTCTGGACGTACTCACATCAAAGACTGAATTCTGAGCTTACTACTTTCGACTGACATGATTAGAGATCAACTTTTCTAACATATATTCCGGAAGCGATTATCAATGATAAGAAGTATGATCATTTCCGAATCTGACAACAAGAATACTTAACAGAATCTAAGATGGAGATCAAGCCTATCTGATAGGAGATCTCTAGATATGATAATAAAAATACTCAACATGGTCTGAGACTGAGATCAAGCCTCTCTGACGGAAGATCTCAAGATATGAAAATAAGAATCTGTATATGAGACCAAGCCTATCTGACGGGATGGTCCATGAATCAATGGAACTATCTGAATTCCTCACTGAGATAGATGACTGTACCACACAGTCCTGATTTCTGAAGATTGATACTGGAACGACAACTGTGGGAAGTAATTACTTAACCGACATGCCCCAACCTACCACAGGTGGGGTCCAACCTGTAACCCCAGCTGGAAGGGTATCAATATCGTTCCACGGGTAAAGACCTCTCTGGTCAAGCCTCTATGACGGGATGACCCTCGCAGAAAGTCGGCCTGAGGCAATATAATAGTCAAGTCTCTCTGACGGTGAAAACCTCTACTGACGGGGACTCCTGCATCCTGCGCCGGCTACGCAGTTCTGGAGTTCAGGAATTGCTCCTAGCGACTCGACCTCTATGACGGGAGAGCCGCCATCTCTTCCCTCGCTCGGTGCTAGCTTCTACTCCTAACTGAAAGACTCTGAACTAAATTCTCAACTGAACACAACTGAACTGAATCTGACACTGATCATGTTTCTCAAAAGATCTGACTGAGTTACGCTGAGATTACTTAGTTTCGTATCTGACGGAAAAGGTATCTAATCATCGTATTTGACGGACAATACAAAGCTTGAATAGATTACTCAAATCACTTCTGAGATTAGAATTTAATCACTTGAATACTATTAGATCTGAGATGATTACAGGGTTGAGGCTAGATTACTAGCAATGCAGAGATTATAGAGATAACTGTGATTATTGAGCTTTCTTAAGTTCTGCACTTGTCTGAGGATACAGAGTTCTATAGTTCACTGAGTTCGTAGAATTATGGCTCGACTTGAATTATTGAGAAACTGACATAGGATATAGACAACAACTCTATTGTCGGGTATAAATACCCCCAGAACTCGATAGCATAAAAGTAAAGCATAATCATTCATTCATCATCACGATCGTTCATATATCATCACAATCATTCATGCATCATCATAATCATTCATTCATCATCATAATCATTCAAGACATCACCTTAACCATTTAACGATCACAAACATCTTATTCATCATCACAGTCACCAAGGGGTCACTTTAAGCATCTCGGAAACATAATCATATAATAACGTAGGGGAAACATGCTACTAGATTGTACTCCATTCAACAGGGTTTTGCCTCAACTATTTCATACCTATATCAATCTTGACATGTGTTTGGATATCACATGGCTTGAGGAAACTTCATACTATCATGGAATAATTCATTCACTTGGGCATTTTATCAGACACTAGGCATGCATAAACTAACTCACAATTTGAGGTTTCATCTTCAACATACTACAATGGCCCTTATGCTTCACCTAAGCTCTTTATCAAACCTAGGGGGAACATGCTTCGCTTATTCAACCATTTCTACACCCATTTGACATGAACACATCACATAGAAAACAACATTAGGAAGATTCATCACAAATATCACATGGATTCCACCTACTAGAGTTAAGGCTCATGAATCTTGTAAAGAAACATGAATCAAAACTCAACAACACATTGAACATCAATTTCAACTCATAAAAATCATTAACAACTCATAAACATAAAAATCTTTGAGTTTTGAAATGGGTTCTTGAGCTTCTTGGATAAAAGGGACCCAAGAATCAACATCTACATACCTTAATCTTTGAAATTGGATGAGTTCTAATGCTTGAGACTCTATCCGCACTTGTAATAAATAATTCTCGAAGCCCACACTATGAGGAACTTGATTCTTGAAGAAATCTTAAAGAATTATGGATGAATTTTTAGAAGATTAGGGCTCTTGAATGAAACCCTAGTTATGTCTTCTTAAGAGAATTGAGAGAGAAGATGGAGAAATTAGGGTTTAGAGGTGGATGCTCATTTTTATAGAGACCTCTAAAAGGTGGGAAATGACCAAAATACCCTTGAAAAAATGTCCTTAAATTGCTCAAAAAAAATAGCCGACGACATCCGTGACAAGCCGTCAAGTTGGTGATAGGCCGTCACTAATTGTCGTCACAAAAGGGTAAAATTTTGAGTTTCTGGTTTAGGTTGACGACATTGGTGATAGGCCATCACGGACGTGACGGCTTGTCACAAAATATTGCCACCTGGGTCAGAAATTTGCCTAGGTCTGACGACATTGGTGATAGGCCGTCACGGGCGTGACGGCTTGTCACAATTGTCGTCACTAGTTTCCCAGCCAGACATGCTGGAGTAAAATGGGCATAACTCTTTGCTCCGATATCGAGTTTTGACGAAATTGGTATCTTTGGAAAGACAATTCAAAGATATTTCATTTGATACATAGTAGATCCTCTAATTCAATATATACAAGGATTTATGATCGATTGAAGTTGACCCAAATTTTGACGGTCTCTAAAACTTGAACGATAGGAAAGATTTCAACTCGTCCTTGAGTTAGGGGACCTCTATGATCTTAATTCACGCTCAAATAGATTCCCACGCGATTCAAAGTATTTCATACTTGGAAAAATATTTCTGAAACATTTAGACTCGGATTCTTTATTTTACCAAATACGCTCTAAGGCTCAGACTGGAAGAGACTTTTGCGGGGCATTACATTATCTCTCCCTTGGGAATATTCATCCTCGAATGTCGCTTGATAGACTGAAAATACGGATCAACAGAATCTACTCAAGAAATGGAAACATTTTAAGGTATGCTTACGCAACTGGAATAACTGACATACTGAGTTCTCATACTGGGCATGATTCATATCTGGTGCATGTAATACTCGACTGAATCTACTCATAGCTGAATTCTCATAACACTCAAGCATATCTGATGCATGGTCTCATAACTGGGCTGATCTCAAGAATGCATGACTGATCACACACTGATAAGCTGAACTTATTTATACTAAATGTGCATATCTAATGCATGAATGTCCGGCTAAGCTGAATTTCGAAAGCACGACTTGACAATGAAATAACGACTGATGCTAACTTCATAAAGAAAATCTGAACATGCATCAGGATGAATCTAATGGCATGCAACATCATAATACTATGGGGTATCTCCTCCTTGGGACTCTATGTCCTTCTAAACACACTTCGATGAAATACTGGGGTGCTGCGCGGGGCACTTATAGACTGGGTCATGATTGACTGATCAAGATATGAAACTCTTGCATGACTCATGCTAACATATAAGCTCAAAATAGGAGAAAATGATCTATCAATTCATGTCATAAAGATAAAGGGCTCATAACATACCCGGGTCTATTTCAGGGGATCTTTCTCGATCAAGGCGAGCCTGAAATGCACGAAGTCTATCCCTCTGAGTCAGCACTCTACATTCTCGCATTCTATGGCCTGTCTTACCCTACAACCAAAACACACATCACTACCGGCTCTACACACACCTTGGTAGCGCCTGCCACACTCTCCACAACGCGAATGGGTACGAACACCACTAGTACTACTATGGGCTTTAGAGCTTGGCGCTCCCTCAGATCTGACACCCCCAAACACAGGTACGGGTACACTAGCGGAAGATGGAGATGGAACTAAAAATCTTCGACCATACTGAGAACTACTACCACCTTGAGACCCTTACTGCGAGAAACCACGACTACCTATCTTGGCTCTTTTACTCACACTCTCTCTCTCCTTCATCTTTTCTGCCTCAATCTGTTGCGCATACATCATCGGTCTAGCAAGGTCCATATCTCTATAAAACATAGCAGTCCTACACTCTTTCAACACTAACCCGGATACACCAGTCACAAACTTACTCATACTCACTCTAGGGTCAGCTATCAAGTCAGGAGAATACTTAGCTAATTGGTTAAACTTAAGATAATACTCTTTCACGATCATGGAACCTTGCCTTAGGTTCATGAACTCTTCTACCTTAGCTTTTCTCATCTCTAGTGGGAAAAACCTATCTAGAAAGACACTCTGAAACTCTAGCCAAGTCACAGGAGCTGCATTCTCCCCTCTACTCTTCTCCCACATCACTACCCAATCATGAGCAGCATCCCTCAACCTATGCTAACTCAACACTCTCCTTATTAGAAACATGCATAATCTGGGTGATCTTCTTCACCTCCTCTAGATAAAGTTGTGGGTCCTTACCTACTACTAACCCAAAGAATTCTGGTGGGTTTATTTTCATGAAAATTCTGATTCTGACTGCGGCTGAGTCCCCATCTTATTGAGGTGGGGCTGCAGTCTGATGGTTGCCCTGAACACTAGTCACAACTTGGGCTAGTACCTGAAAAGCTGCCCGAAACTCTGCATGTGACACACTCTCGTTCTAAGGATCTAGACAAAATCTCTGCGATGAGGCATACTCTATAATTGGAAGAAACAAGTGGATTAGACTGAGGATCAACTTGAGCTTATGCTCACTCGCATGAAATGATCACTGAAAAAAAAAGAAACTGCTCCTAAGAACATCCCGTAGCCTCTTGTACATAAATATGACGCGCTACAAACCCATGCACAAGACTCTACTAGATGCGGCTTTTCATACTCCCTAGGACACTCTTGAACCTTAGGATCTGATACCAAGTTTGTAATGCCCCGAGATCCCATCCCGAGACGTCACATAGTTCTTATGACCCCGAAGGACCACAAACTAACCCTTTACTGATATTTGTACCTATACACTGCATAATATCTGAAATAAATGAGAAAACTAGCCATAAGGTTCAACACAACTATGAATACTCATAATACAGAAAACTGAATACTAATACATCCATCTGAAAAACCTATAAACTATCTGGATTGTGGAATTGATGGGACAGGTCCCCAACTAACTCTATCAAATAAAAATAAATAAAGTTTGAAGCAATAATAATAAACTGAGATTTGTCCTCAAAAGAAGAGGACTCGCTGCTACTGCTGCTGACTGGGACTGAACTGTTGAGGATACCCTGGATCCTGTGCCTCTGAACCTATGGTATCAAATTAAACACCATAGCGAAAATACGTTAGTACAAGAATGTACCGAGTATATAGACGAGGTAGGCTAATGCAAGGGCTCAAGCATGCACAATATCTAAACTGAATAATTATGAAGATGCCGCATGAGAACACATATATGAATGCACAGACCATGAACACAATCATCACAACTCTAGATACTGAAACTCGGATACCACTTTACTGCAGAATGAACTCACTACTGACACTGAGATACTAAATCACTGACTCATCTAATACTGATAACTGAGAGTCTGGACAAACTCACATCAAGGATTGAATTCTGAGCTTACTGCTTTCGACTGACAGGATTAGAGATCAATTTTTCTAACATATATTCTGGAAGCGATTATCAATGATAAGAAGTATAATCATGTCCGAATCTGACAACAAGAATACTCAACAGAATCTGAGATGGAGATCGAGTCTATCTAACGGGAAATCTCTAGATATGATAATAAAAATACTCAACATGGTCTGAGACTGAGATCAAGCCTCTCTGATGGGAGATATCTAGATATGATAATAATAATGTGTATATGAGACCAAGCCTATCTGATGAGATGATCCATGAATCAATGGAACTATCTGAATTCCTCACTGAGATAGACGACTGTACCACACATTCCTGATTTCTGAAGATTGATACCTAAACTGCAACTGTGGGAAGTAGTTACTTAATCGACATGCCCCAACCTACCACAGGTGGGGTCCAACCTGTAACCCCATATAGAAGGGTATCAATACCGTGCCACGGGTAAAGACCTCTCTAGTCAAGCCTCTCTGACGGGATGACCCTCGCAGGAAGTCGGCCTGAGGCAATATAATAGTCAAACCTCTCTGACGGTGACAGTCTCTACTGATGGGGACTCCTGTATCCTGTGCTGGCTATGCAGTTCTGGAGTTCAGGGATTGCTCCTAGCGACTTGGCCTCTCTGACGGGAGAGCCGCCATACCTTCCCTCGCTCGGTGCTAGCTTCTACTCCTAATTGAAAGACTCTGAACTGAATTCTCAACTGAACACAACAGAACTGAATCTGATACTGATCATGTTTCTCAAAAGATCTGACTGAGTTACACTGAGATTACTTAGTTCTGTATCTGACGGAAAAGGTATTTAATCATGGTATTTGACGGATAATACAGAGCTTGAATAGACTACTCGAATCGCTTCTGAGATTATAATTGAATCACTTGAATACTATTAGATCTGAGCTGATTACAGGGCCGGCGCTAGATTACTAGCAATGCAGAGATTACAGAGATAACTGAGATTATTGAGCTTTCTTAAGTTCTGTACTTGTCTGAGGATACAGAGTTCTATAGTTCACTGAGTTCTGAGAATCATGGCTCGACTGGAATTATCGAGAAACTGACATGGGATCTGGACAACAGCTCTATTGTCGGGTATAAATACCCCTAGGACTCGATAGCAGAAAAGTAAAGGATAATTATTCATTCATCATCACGATCGTTCGTATATCATCACAATCACTCATGCATCATCATTATCATTCATTCATCATCATAATCATTCAAGACATCACCTCAAGCATTTAACGATCACAACATCTTATTCATCATCACAGTCGCCAAGGGGTCACTTTAAGCATCTCGGAAACATAATCATATAATAACGTAGGGGAAACATGCTACTAGATTGTACTCCATTCAACCAGGTTTTACCTCAACTATTTCATACCTATATCAATCTTGACATGTGTTTGGATATCACATGGCTTGAGAAAACTTCATACTATCATGGAATAATTCATTCACTTGGGCATTTTATCAAACATTAGGCATGCATAAACTAACTCACAATTTGAGGTTTCATCTTCAACATGCTACAATGGCCCTTATGCTTCACCTAATCTCTTTATCAAACCTAGGGGGATCGTGCTTCGCTTATTCAACCATTTCTACACCCATTTGACATGAACACATCACATAGAAAGCAACATAAGGAAGATTCATCACAAATATCACATGGATTCCACCTACTAGAGTTAAGGCTCATGAATCTTGTAAAGAAACATGAATCAAAACTCAACAACACATTGAACATCAATTTCAACTCATACAAATCATTAACAACTCATAAACATAAAAATCTTTGAGTTTTGAAAAGGGTTCTTGAGCTTCTTGGATGAGGACCCAAGAATAAATATCTACATACCTTAATCTTTGAAATTGGATGAATTCTAATGCTTGAGACTCTATCCGCACTTGTAATAAATAATTCTAGAAGACCACACTATGAGGAACTTGATTCTTGAAGAAATCTTGAAGAATTATGGATGAATTTTTGGAAGATTAGGGTTCTTGAATGAAACCCTAGTTATGTCTTCTTAAGAGAATTGAGAGAGAAGATGGAGAAATTAGGATTTAGAGGTGAATGCTCATATTTATAGAGACCTTCAAAAAGTAGGAAATGACCAAAATACCCTTGCAAAAACGTCCTTAAATTGATGAAAAAAATAGCTGACAACATTCGTGACAGGCCGTCAAGTTGGTGATAGGTCGTCACGAATTATCGTCATAAAAGGGTGAAATTTTGAGTTTCTGGTTAAGGTTGACGACATTGGTGATAGGTCATCACGGGCGTGACGGCTTATCACAAAATGTCGTCACCAGGATCATAAATCTGCCCAGGTCTAACGACATTGGTGATAGGCCGTCAAGGGCGTGACGGCTTGTCACAATTGTCGTCACTAGTTTCCCAGTCAGACATGCTGGAGTAAAATGAGCATAACTCTTTGCTCCGATATCGGGTTTTGACGAAATTGGTATCTTTGGAAAGACAATTCAAAGAGATTTCATTTGATATATAATAGGTTCTCTAATTCAATATATACAAGGAGTTATGATCGATTGAAGTTGACCCAAATTTTGACGGTCACTAAAACTTGAACGATAGGAAAGATTTCAACTCGTCCATGAGTTAGAGGACCTCTATGATCTTAATTCATGCTCAAATAGGTTCCCACATGATTCAAAGTTTTTCATACTTGGGAAGATATTTCTGAAACATTTAGACTCAGATTTTTTGCTTTACCAAATACACTCTAAGGCTCAGACTGGAAGAGAATTTTGTGGGGCATTACAGAAACAAACCTAAATCACTACTTGACAAATGAGAAAAGTAAGATAAGGAAATAATGAGAACTTTCTAAAAACTTGGAAAGTAAAATGTAAAAAGTGAAGCAATTAAAGAGTTTTAGTTTTTTATATTAATATTGAGTTTTGTATTAATTTGTTATTAATGGAAAAATACTATAATTAAGGACCCAAGAATATATATCTATTTTCTGAATATAAAAAAATAATAAAAGTAATTAGAAAGTAGATTATAAGTAGTATTTTTTTACTTTTAAAAAATTAAAATTATATATGTATTACATCGGTTCGATTTTTTTTTTTTTTTGCTAATACCAAACCAAACCAAGACTGATCGGATTCTTTTCTCCAACACCATACCAATCAAACCAAATCATAAGTCGGTTTTTTTCCTCGGTTTGATTTGATTCATCGGTTCGATTTGACTTAACGGTTTGATTTGTACACCCCTAGATGTAGCCATGTGCTTTTTATTTAGTATTTAATTTGTTATTATTATGCTCATTATTTAATAGTAATATCATGTGCAGTGGACAATTGTTGTGACCATATGCTTTTTATTAAGAGAAAAGACATCTTTTCCCCCTCGAACTTGTCGCCACAACTCACTTTAACACTTAAACTTAACTTCCGTTTATTTACCCCCCTTAACATCTTTAAAGTGAATTATTTTCACCCCTCAAAACTGAATACCACTCTCACGACGGAGAGTGCACTACACACGCGCCACGTCATTGCCAAATCAGTGCCATGTCATTTGCCACGTAAGATTTTTTTTTTTTTTTTAATAATCCCACACACTAACTTTTTATATATTTTATATATACTATATATATATATATTTAAAACAGTATATTTTTTATAAAAAAATATATTTTATATAAATAAAATAGACCCCATCCCCCTTCCTTCTTCTTCTTCACAACCCCCACCCCCTTTGTTCTTTCACATCCCCCACCCCACCCCACCCCAATTCCTTCTACTTCTTCATTAGACAGCAGCCTCCTTCCTCATCCTCCTTCTTCTTCTTCACATAAAAGCACCACTTTTTTCTTCATCAAATGCAAAATTAACTTGAATTAGCTTGAGCAAATCCATCAATGAACTAAATACAAGTACATGATCACAAAAACACATCAATACACAAAATCTCAAATCCAAATTCTTTCACATTAACCAAAACCTAAAATTCCAAAACTCCTAAATTTTCAATTTCTTACTCAAAAATATCTACAGAAATGACATAAACAGTCCGAAATTCAAAAATGGCATAGATGATATTCACATGACATGAAATTCTTGGCCAAGAATCAAACTTGTTCATCAATCTTGAACCCTTTTTGATTGTCGAAAAATAAAATTTTGGATTAATTAGGACTTGATAGGAAAGGAATTACGAAGAAACAGGGTGGGGGTACGAAGAAGATGAAGAAATGGAGTGTTGGGGGTGGGGTGGGGGTGGGCGTGGGGGTGGGGAAGGGGAGTGATGAAGAAAATGAAAATGTCTTCTATGAAGATATTTTTCTTTTAGTGTTATATATATATATATATATATATATATATATATGTATGTATGTATAATAAGAATAATAATAATAATAATAATAATAATAATAATAAAATAAAAAATAGCAATAAAGTGATCTTTTAAAAAAAAAAATCACTCGTTTTTTTATTTTTGCCACGTCAGTTATTGGAGGAAATTTAATTCATTTGAAAGTTGTTAAGAGGGTAAATAAAGTGAATTATGACGACAAGTTAGGAGGAAAAAGATCATGTGCAATGAACAATTCCGACAATCAGGTGCAGTGGACACTTAAGTCACCATGCGTGGCGTGCAACAACATTCCTTTTTCATTCGCTCATTATATAATAGTAGTAGATCTTGCTACAAATTAATAAAAAGGACTATTCTAGTTTTTAATGTTAAGGAACCAAATTAAAATCTTCAATAAAAGTTTTCCTCCGTTTGAGTTTATATGGCAACATTTATAATTTTATAAATTTGGTACTCTTGGTTTTGATTTTTCGATTTTTCAATTTTTCGGATCGATTTTAATTTCAAATTTTAGAAATTTGATTAAACGGTTTGATTTCGATTAAAAAACAACAACGAAATTTGGTTAAACTGAAAATTTAAAATCATATAAATAATATATATATATATATATATATAATATGTATTTTTTATTATATATATTCCGTATAATTATTTAAATATATAATAAGTAACCTGTAACCCTAAGTATTCATTTCATATTTTCATTCCTGCTGAAACAGCAACACCTCGAGGAGACGAGTGTCGAGGTCACAGTTGTACTTTCACCGTCACTGACTTAATGCAGATATGTATTATGTTAAACTTATGGTTATATTATTTCATTTCTTGCATGTTGAGTTATTTATATTTGAGAATGAAAAATAGGTTTGAAAAAAATTATTTTTCTAAAAAAATCATCAATTTTAAATGTTCAGTCATGACAAAAAAAGGCTCACTACTTTAATCATCAAAATCAAAATAAAAATCCGAAATGACTGAACCGAATTTGTAGAAATCGAACCAAATCGAATTTATTTTAGTTTGATTACGGTTGTCATTTTGTTTCAATTCGAAAATCAAAAAAACGAACCGATATTAAACAATCAAATCGAACAAATCGAATGTCCACCCCTACTCTTTTGTCCCATTCAGCACCAAAATTTCTTATAAATCAAAGTCAATTAAGAGTCATGAACGAAAAAAAATAAATCAAAAGTCATGTCGATCCCTCCTAACTTACGATTTTACTGCTTATAAGTTGATTTGAATCACGTTATTTATGATTTTATCTCTGATATCTTCTATAATTTTTGAAATACTCTTCGCAAAAAATAACTTTTATTTATTATCTATCCATCTGTTTCTACCGTACGTCTTTTATTTTTTTCAATTATCAATTTAAGTACTTTTCTGGAAATACATAACTTTATTTTTTTGAAAAATTACAGTTATCTAATTTACAATTACCTAAATTAAAGGAAATGAACCATTCGATCAATTTGTTAACTCTATGACCCAACTATCCATTATTACAATAAATAGCCCTTCCCCGCTATTACTTTCACCGTTAGTCTCTATATAATGTAATCTGTATATGAAACTAGCATGAAGCACATCATATCTTTTGTCAATTGAAACAATTGGCAGTACGAGTAGATTAATATAATTCCAATACAACAGTATAAAATAATCCAAAATCAACGAGAATGACCATTCGGTTCTATTTCGTTTTTCGTTGAAGTGTTCTTGATTTAGAGACTTAATTCTGTAGGCCATGGCTGTTTTTTGTTCCCGTAAGCTGGAAAACGAGCTCACAACTAACATGCATAGACAGCGGCACTTGAATAGCTTTGAAGATCAAATTTTAAAATTCAAAAATGTGAATCATTTCGAGTGAATAATATATCAAAAGACTTAAAACATCGAAGGAGCTCATATTTAAATTTTGGGGGTGTTTAGAGGAGATTTGAGTTAATCGGGATTGAAAAAATTAACTCGTTGAGGAAAACAAACTGCTTGCTTGTAAAAATATTATATAAACAGTGTATATGGATGCATACACATCTCTGCATAATATCATTATATAACTATTTACACAATATCGATACATTAAATATATATTACATATACATGCAGTCATATTTTTATATTTCTTTTGTCACTAGTACACTATTGGGCTTTTTTATGCAAAAAAAAAAAAAAGGGTAACCTGCATAAATTTTGGATTTTTAATGGTTTGTAACATTTTTTTATCATAACTTTGTTAAATTCCAAGATATTACGATTTTTTATTTTTGTGATACATATCTTTAGCTTTGACACAGGCATTGTGATACATTTGTAATTGAGTGAATAATTTAATAAGGAAGTAACTGATTTTCAATTATTACGGGGAGTAAATCATGCGCAAATCGTGGCATACCATATCCACTTTCAAATGAGTCTCTGAAATACCCAAAATCTGACAACTTTCAAATTTTCTTCCTTCTCCCATAATTTAAACATGTTTTATTATTGGAAGTGTTCACAAATTAATCTTAAATTTTTAGGTGATGGATTAGCTTTCCAGATGTATCTTTATGATACATCTGGTTCAATGATACATCTGGTAAAATCACTCAATACCCATTCAAAAATCAATCACACATAAAATAAATAGTTTACATATGTCAAACGTATGTTAAATGTATCAAACATTATTAATGAATCAAAAATATGAATCACTATCAACAAGTATCTGCCATATGTATCAGTAGTATTTTGACAACAAATATATCACTCGTATCTATCACCAATATACTGATAACAAATATATCACTCATGTGTATCACCATTTATAGTACGAAAATGTATCGAAAAATTAACAACATTATATATGTATCAAATGCATTAACCAAAACTATATGTATCAATGTCGAATTCGATATCTAATTCTGCAAACCATTGTAGTGGTTATCGTCATTGCCATGATTCCTCTGAAAACTATGAGATTTTTTAGCTTCTACAGTATGAAGATTCTTCAAAAGAGTATGAATGCTTGTCAGCATGAAGCACATGGTAAAAATTTTACAATTTTAAGAAAAGAAATTAATAGAGATGGAAAAAAAATTGAACCAAATTGTAAATTACAAATGATAAGATCTGATAGAAATTTTTAATTTAATTTTCTTTTAGATATTTAAGAGATTCTCTCCCATTATTTACTCTCCTAAATTAAATGTAGATTTGTTACTTCCTTATTTACTATGTATCAAAAGGAAAAGGAGAAATATGAGATTTTATGAAATATTTTAAAAGATAAGGAATTTTATGTATTTGCCTCTTAAATTTGTGTTTTTACATAATTTATCAAAAAAAAACACAACTATTTTTGTTGTAAACTAATTATTCTATTGTATATGTGTAAAATTTCCCCAAAATATAACTTAAAACTTACATTGTGTATCTTTAGCTCAAAATACAATAACTCATTCCCGATAAGAAAATGTTTTTGCCGTTGTTCAAGTTTTAAATTTTCAGTCGCATAATTACTATATTTTCTTAGGAAAACTTATGGAAATGTTTTTAAAAAACTGGTATACAATGTGATATATCTGGTATATAACAAACAATATACAAAACTTTGATTTTTTTTTACAACAGTGTTGAAAAACTTGATATACCATATTATACAGCCAATATACAATATTATACAAAACTATAAGATGCATTCATAAAATCACATGCCATACTATACAATATTATTGAATCCAAGTACCATAACCATTCACAAAAAAAATAACCTCAAAATTTACATCAAACCACCCTAAATTTCAGATTTAGTTTCCACAATCTTTTGTAACAATACCTACTCAAAATAGAGCTTATTTACAACATTCAATTTTTAAATTTTTAAACTTTGAGCTACAACAATGACTGCCTATGAAGTTTCTGTAAGCTACATCCATCACAAAAGTTATTTTCCTCTCATAATTAAGGACCAACAGAATAGGAAGGGGAACAAAATGAACTTCTAAAATACATTTACATTCTCTCTTTTTTTTTTTGCCTCCACAATTACCATACTTAATTTCAGTTTTTTGCCATGGAAGAAAAATTGAGAATACTGAGGAAGATATTGTGTTTTTAAATTGTTTGGCTAATACATGAAACGTATGTTTCGATTTACATAGAACGCCAAATTAGATAAGGTGGTAAAATGTTGGCCAATTTCGATAGTGTTGTTGCCGAAACGCTCTATTTTAGTCAAAAAATTGTTTTAGCGTCAAAAAGTGATTCTTAATACTTAATGATTTTTGGATAAACAACACAAATTTCGAAAAATTTGGAGTTTAACTACAAGAACATTTCGATACTTCATATAATTACTGAAAATCTTATTTTTGGATTTGCGAGATACATAATTAGCGCGTGATACATTCAACAAAGATACATCTTTTTCTTTGTAAAGATACATAATTAGCTCCCGATACAATTTTTTTTCAAGTTCAGGCTTGTCGAGATACATAATCAGCTCTCGACACATCCAATGAAGATACATAATTAGTTAATTTTTTTTAGTTATTTTGTAAGGATGAGAATTTTTGTAAATATGATAAGTTAAGGTGTATGAATATGTTATCTTTTCATTTCTTAATAAGCTTATTCATCAAATGGACTCTATGTCAAATAAATTAAAACGGAGGAAGTCTACCTTAAACAATTAGAGTATATAGGGATGGACATGATAGATACCGAATTATCATATTAAAATTAATTTTTTTGATATCGTAATTTTTGTACTATGGTATTTGATATGACATTTGTATCGATTTTAATTTTTTTTTTGTTATTTAGTATGGTATTCAGTGAAAAAGATGTCAAAAAATCGAATATTGTATCAAAAATATATATTATAATTCTAATAATTTATAAACTAGTATTACCATAAAACTAATTGTTTAGACCTTAGGGCTTAGAATTTTGACTACTTTATCTGATTGAACTGGCGTCTCAACTTTGTATAACTAATAAAATTATTTGTGCTTTCTTTGAGATATTTCTACATGTTTAATATGTTAGTATAATATATATAATAGAAACATTTTTTGAAAAGCCATAAATCATAATTCATATCATATGATTATATTAAATCGAAGTCAAATTGTTATCGATTTACTACGCCGTTAATATCTAAATCGGACATAAAAGATCAAATCATACCAAATTAATTTGATATGCTAATGGACCTAACGGTATAATATTTTTAAATATAAAAAAATTACACTATTGAACTGAAATTTTTTATACCTTAACATACTTAGGTGGAGATGCACTAACCCTAAATCAAATATGATGTCGTCGATCGGTCCCATATGCTTTATCTGATCATATCCATCATATTTCTATTATATATATCTATCTATTCCCTTGTCTGTCTTTATTTTACTAGGAGGAAAAAAAAAGATTTGAGGAAATGAACTCTTTTTTAGGAGGGTGGCAGGTCCAATTCCTCCCAATATCCAAGAGCTCTTATAGTCGTCGCCATTTATGCAAGATCTCAAACTCACTGAGCCTTGGCAATGATGGTGATCGTCGTGTCCAAATAATTCATCCAGAACTTATACCTAAACATGTTGCTATAATAATGGATGGCAATAGGAGATGGGCTAAG
Source organism: Capsicum pubescens (assembly GCA_030864215.1). Classification (NCBI taxonomy): domain Eukaryota; kingdom Viridiplantae; phylum Streptophyta; class Magnoliopsida; order Solanales; family Solanaceae; genus Capsicum; species Capsicum pubescens. Next base: position 86,906,557 of record CM061543.1, read on the forward strand.
GCGAGAGGCTTACCAGTGCAAGAAGGTCACAGATTTCTTGCCCCAAATCTGAAGAATATTTGTAAAGTTTCTTCCAAATTGGGAATACAAGTTATTACTGCTTTTGCTTTCTCTACTGAAAATTGGACTCGTTCCAAGGTGCGTCTTTTACTAAATTGAACCTCGCAAACCTTAACTTTCATGTTCATAAAATCCATATATACAGTTAGTTTCTCCTCATGATGCCTATCAAAATAACTTTCGCATGTATACTGAAAGAACTCTACTTTAATCTTTTGAAAATAAATAAATGTATTCTCCTCTTATGAGTCATGATTACAATACGCATACTGAATCTGTATCTTCTTTCAATTTCGATTAGTTTGCCTATCAATAAATATTACTAGTAACGAAAAATGGATTGGTTTGCCTATCGATATATATTACTAGTAACGAAAAATAAACTGAACGCATGCAAAAGTATGTTAACATGTGAAGATAATTGTTTATCTAATACTCAGAGGCGGGGGGGTTAAAATTTAAAGTTTCTGAATTCTACCTCCTAAGTTATCCCATCATAAATTAATATTTTGAAATATTCAATAAAGTTTTAAGACAAATGTAATATTAACAATATGAAATATTTACTAAATTTTTAACACAATATAATATTTGAACTAAAGTTATTGAGATGCTGCCGCATTATTACCCTTCATCATTTACAATTTAATGCTAGGGATTTTCACACACATGAAGTTGCGACTTATTTTCTATGATTTATGAATAATCTTCTTTACCGTAGTTTAAGCAGTATAACAATTTGACTTTGAGCAGGAGGAGGTTGATTTCTTGATGCAACTATTCGAAGAGTTGTTTCAAGAAATTATGAGGTAATATTTATTTGTTTGGTGTACATGTGTGTATAGAAACGTAATACTCCCTCCGTTTAAAAAAGAATAATCTACTTTGACTTGACACAAAGTTTAGGAAAATAAAAAAAATCTTTTGAATCTTGTGGCCTTAAATTAAAGTTATGTCAAATGTACCAAAATGTCCTTTAATCTTATGGTCCTAAACATGTCATGTGGAAAGTTGAAATTAAAGTATTGGCAAAAAAGGAAAGGGGTCATTCTTTTTTAAACGGACTAAAAAGGAAAGTAGGTCATTTTTTTTTAAAACGGACTAAAAAGGAAAGTAGGTCATTCATTTTGTGACAAGTTCAAAATAAATAAACTTTAAATTTTAGTTCCGCCTCTAACTAAAAGTCTCTAGAAAGAAGTACTTCTGCCATCATTAAATATGAACCATTATACGGCAAACCAAAACTCAAAAGGGATTAGATGGACAGTAAAAATGGGTAATTCTATGAATTGAGTTGGTTAAAATATGCCAACGATTGTGCACGACTGAAAAAATAAAGCATTGCTGATTTTCTCATTACCTCAAATGATCAACAGGTTCGAGGTACGAGTGTCTGTTATTGGAGATAGATCCAAACTTCCCATGACATTACAAAAAGACATAGAGTTAGCAGAGAATGCCACTAAGACCAAAGAAGGACTGCATCTAATGATGGCATTAAACTATGGAGGACATTATGACTTGTTAGAAGCAACTAAAAGCATTGCCAGTAAAGTTAAGGATGGTGTTCTACAATTACAGGATATCGACAAGGAATTATTTGAGCAAGAGCTAGCTACCAGGTGTGCTAAATTTGCTAAACCTGATTTACTCATCAGAACCCGGGGGAGAACAAAGAATCAGTAACTTCTTATTGTGGCAGCTCGCTTACTCTGAATTGTATTTTACAAAGACGCTATTTCCTGATTTTGGAGAAGCAGCTTTGAAGGAGGCTATAATTACCTTTCAACAAAGACACAGGCGTTTTGGTGGACACACATATTGAGACATTACCGTTTGTACTAGTTCTGTTTTTTTTTTTTCTTTTTTTTTTTTTTTGTGCGTGTGTGTGTATTTCGTGATGTTAGGTTTATCTCGTCACCTTTTAGACCTGCAAACATCATAGCATTCCTACAAGCCAGGATAATTGCCGAACAATCTCATGTTACCTTCTCCCATTTTATCCCACGTGTTGTACCTTGTTGTTGGTGTATATGTATTTTATTATTAAAATAATATATTAAGTGTTATGATCGGGCAGAAAATAAGCAAACCATAAGCAAAAAAAAAAAAAACAAGAACACACAAATTTACGTGGAATTTCTTGCGGGAAAAACCACGTGCAGAGGCAGAGGAATTCACTATAATGGAGAGAGAGTACAATGTTGGATACGATAGTCTCAATTTGGCGTGTATAAGAATGACCCGAAACAACTCACTAAATTGCACTTATATAATACGTGCGTACAAATTGGTCCTAGGCCCAAAAACATAAAGGTCCATAGTGCGGGGCCTATCAGCCCGATCCCTATGCTATCACCACAAACGCCATTGAAAATCACAAACATGGGTTGCACCGCGAAACTATCATGGCCGGATCAACAAAATTCGGGTCACAACTCTAACATTAAGTGTATCATTAAGTGTATATGTTAGTAGTATAAATTGTGATAAAAGATGACTATTATTAGTTCTTGTACTCTCTTCGTTCCATTTTATGTGTCGTCAATTTTTGTTTGGTCTATTCCAAAAAGAATGTCACATTTTCTGATTTGATAACTATTTAAAGATACAATTTCACTTTTACCTTTATTGATCTCGCTTAAAAAGTCTCACTTAATTAAATATAGTAGTAGTACATTTTTAATAAAGAACAATTTTGTAAACATCACTAAGTCTTTCCTTATTTCTTAAGTTCCGTGCTCGGTCAAAGTATGCCACATAAAATGGAACGGAGAGAGTAACTCATATGACCATTTGTTCTTATAAATGTCATGGTCATTAGTTCTTGTAACTCATGGTCATTAATTTCATTAACTTATATAACATCAAGACTATTCATCTACCCATATAACTACCTTTCATTCATCCTATTCAATACAAGGATGAATACCTCTCCTACAACTATAGATGGTCTTGCATATTTTTCTAAGTACAAGGAAATATGATAAGTGTGAAAATCATATTAGTGAAAGAGAAAGTTGAGACTAAGAAAATATGCTAAGTTTCCAACTATATTCACTATAAAAAAGGAGAGTAACTATATTAGTGAAAGAGAGAGTTGAGACAAAGAAAATATTCTAAGTCTACAATTATATTCACTATACAAAAGACAATTTTAATATTTTGAAGGAAGGTGTTTTTGTGGTGGAGCTTTGGATTCTTCACCTAATCTTGAGTTGTATATCGTCCATGGGTTGTTATATTCTGGAGGGAACAAGTTAAGAGATATATAGATTATGCCACATTGGGCTTGAATATCCTTAAAGAAAGCGAGATATCCACAACTTGGCTAAGAAGAAGATTTATTTTATTTTCTTTATTTTTATTTTTCAATTGTTATTTATTGTAATTGTGATATATGACACCAACAATTTTCAGGAGATTCATGTGTTGTTATAATTAAAAAAATGCAGATATTAAGATGGGGATCACTACATCTCAACGTCACTAGTCTCTTCAAGAGATGGAAGGGAAGAGATAAAGGGTAACGTATTTTCTACTTTCTCAACTCAAGCAAAGAAAAAGTAAAAACTTTTTCACTTGTTGCGGAAGAAAGGTAAAATAAAAAATTACCTAATATTTTTCATGAATAAAATAATACTAAGTTTCATGAAAAATGATTTTTGTTAAATCTCTATTTGTAATCTCTAATCTCTAATCTCTAATCTCTAACATCTCTGAGCTCTATCTCTAATCTCTAATCTCTATCTCAAATATATTAAAAGTGTGAAGGCCTTTAGAAATGTTATTTGAACTTTTTGCCTTTTATTAAAAAATAAAGACACTACTTTAGATAAAATCGCCCTTTCACTTTTTTTTTTTTTTTTTCAGAATCTTGAAAAATTATGAAATCCTAAAAGAAATGGTAAAAGGAAATAAATAGAGAGTTATTACTAGTACATTTTTTTTCCCTTGTTGTAGGTGAAAATGAGACCGAAAATTATAAGAGCAGGAAAATAATTAGTAGCAAAGACAAGGTGAAAGAGGTTTAAGACTAGGAAGAAATTTTAATTTTTTAAATTTCTTTTATAATTATAGGTTTAGGACTCTTTACATATAAATATATTTTGTCCTGATGATAAAAAGGCACAACACTGACCGACCACGTATTACATCAACAATAAAGTATCAAGCAAAAGATCATTAGTAAAGTAACAAGGGGCTTTGCGCTGTAGGTGACAAAAGAGTTTTAAAATGAGGTGTAGGTGACACAAGTCTTAATTATTGAGTGGAGGTGATAATTACTTTATTATGGATTAAGATAGTTGGGAAGTTTGAAAATAACTCACAAGTTTTTTAATTCATACTTTGATTCAAATTTTAGTTAATATAACAAAAAACTGAGGGAAAAACACGTTTCTCTCTCTTCTCATCCGTTGTTGTTTTCTCTCTCTTCATGATTATTGTTGTTCATTATTGTTAATACTTTATTCATCATCTCCTGCTTCATTATTATCATCTTCTACTTCATTATCATCTTCATCTTCTTCTTATCAACCATTGTTGTTGTTGTTGTTACCGCTACTATTGCTATCTGACCAATTTCTTAGGTCAAATTTTGTTTCCTACATCACTTCCACTTTGACATTATTTCATAGGTGACTTTGGTAAGTAAAACCATAATTTTTATTCAAATTTGTCATCTGGGTACACAACTACTGCTGTTTTCCAACAATGGATAGAACCCGATCATTAATCCAACATAAGTACCCACAATTTAAACAAATCACTCATCTGGTGCATCAGATGAGTAATCTGTTGCAACAGAAGATTTATCTATTGCAACAGACTAGTTATCTATTGCATCAAACTGATTATATGTTGCATCAAACTAATTATCTGTTGCATCAGACTAATTATCTGTTGCATCAGATGGATTATCTGTTGCATCAGACTGATTATCCGTTGCATCAGACTGCTTATCTATTGCAACAAATGATTAATCTATTTGGAATAACACAAATCAGCTCCTGCCACAAACCCAACAATAACCAATATATTTCAACTCTTGCTATGCAAACTGGATTCAAAATTATTTCTTACGTCCAATCGTCGACATGTTTGTTGAGAATATAACAGACAAAATGAAAATTAAATACTCTCGATGTCTCAAATTATCCATCCCAAATTTTCTAATTTGATTTTTCATTTTACTTATTTTTTTTCATTAATCAAGAAGAGATAAAAAAAATTCCATGTTTTATCCTTTGCATTAATCACTTTTACTTCAAATTAAAATATAAACATCATTTAATAGGGGTATTATGGTAAACTAGGCATGTTATTAATTATTTTTCTTAATCAACGTGCCATCTCAATTTGAGACAGGTAATTTGAGACGGAGAGAGTATGAATTAAAATGTTAAAGCCGTGCAACAGACTAGTTATCTGTTGAACATACTAGTTATCTGTTGCATCTGACTGATTATTTGTTGCATCAGACTGCGTATCTGTTGCAACATATGAGTAATCTGTTTGGAACAACACTAATCAGCTCCTGCTACAAATCCAACAGATAAATCTTGCTATTGCTACTGGATTCAAAATTATTCCTTACGTCCAATCGTCGACATATTTGTTGAGAAGATAATAGACAGAATGAAAATTAAATATGAATTAAAGCGTCAAAGTTGATCAAACATAATATTTTTATTAATCTAAAAAAAATAAAAACACATATACATAGACGAGACTAAAAGAAAAAAAATCTAATTATTATTATTATTATCATTATTATTATTATTATTGCCAGCCGACCAATTTCCACAGGTAGCAGCAAGGCCTCCTCAGCCGCCGGATCTCACGGAGCATCCTTGCTCTAACTGCTCCCAGATCTCATTGCAGGTCACGAACCTGCATCCGAAGTTTAATCATGGCGTTTTGTAGAAAAGCCATGTCACTTACTGGATCAGTCATATCTAGAACACATATGAATTGATAAAAAACGTAAAAACAAAAGTAAAGAAAAGAATATCCAAATGTAATACAACGTATACTACAAATTGGCAAGAAAAAAATTTACCTGAGTCAGGAAAGAGAAAGTGGTGAAAGGTGTAATATGAAAGACAAGATGCAATAAATAAATAGAGTGTAGTTGAATGGACGAATGAGTAAGGAGGGACCTATTTATAGAGAATTAAATTTGAATGAGTGACAAAAAGGCACGACTGTTCACCTCCATTTATTAATTATATTTTTTATTACTGTGAAAAGTTATGACTTAATTAAATTAAGAAATATTGTGATAAGTCATGACTTTTCAGATTATTATTATTAATTAGTTCTTTTCAAGAATCATTTTTATTGAGTTATGATAGCAGATTTTATATCTGTTGCATCAGATCACTACCATAAATTCGTTATTTTCAGACTGAAAAAAGTAGTCGGAAATTTCCGACTACTTCAGTCGGAAATATATATATTTTTTTTTTTACAAAATATTTTTTCAATACTTTTTGTGACAAAAACAGTCGGAATGTTTGGCGGCAAATTCCGGAAAATATAAATTCCGACTACAGTAGTCGAAAATAGTAATAAATAAATAAATTAATAATTAATTTAATATACATCCGACTACTGTAGTCGGAAATATTAAATAAATATAATTCTAAATATCTAATCAGTCCCTTATATAAAAATTAAATAATTATTTAAATAAATTATTAAATTTATATTTACGACTACTGTAGTCGAAAATGCTAATAACTAAATAAAATTAAAAGTAATTAAGTATATATCCAACCACCGTAGTCGTAAATATAAATAATTAAATAAATATATTACAAAATGTATAAGCAGTTCTTTATGCGAAATTTAAAAACTAAGTAAAATAAATTATTAAATATATATTTCTGACCGTTGTAGTCTAAAATAAAATTAATTAATTAAATATATTAGTAAATATATAATCGTACCCTTACACCAAAATTAAATGATTATTTAAATAAATAATTAAATATGTATTTCCGACTACTATAGTCGGGAATATAATTAATTAAATATATTTAATTTGTACTGACTGCAGTGGTCGGAACATTATATTGAATTATTAAATAAATAATTATATGTAAAATATAAGTTACACGGTAGTCTTTCACATTGTATTAATTAATTTAAATATTTAATTAAGTTGTATTAATTAATTTAAATATATAATTAAATTGTAAGTATCAAATATCAAATATATAAACCGACCGATATAGTCAGAAACATTAAATAATTAAATAAAATAAAAAAAATTCCGACTACTGTAGTCGAAAATCTTATAAATAATTAATTTCAATACATAATTTATTATATTAAATACGTAACCGACCGAAGTAGTCAAAAAATTTAAATAATTAAATATGTATTTTCGACTACTGTAGTCGAAAATATAATTAATTAATTAATTAAATAATTAAATATATTTAATTTGTACTGACTATAGTGGTCGAAACATTATATTGAATTATTAAATAAATAATTATATGTAAAATATAAGTTACACGGTAGTCTTTCACATTGTATTAATTAATTTAAATATTTAATTAAGTTGTATTAATTAATTTAAATATATAATTAAATTGTAAGTATAAAATATCAAATATATATAACCGACCGATGTAGTCAGAAACATTAAATAACTAAATAAAATAAAATTATTTCCGACTACTGTAGTCGGAAATCTTATAAATAATTAATTTCAATACATAATTTATTATATAAATTCTTAACCGACCGAAGTAGTCGAAACCTTTAAATAATTAAACATATTAAATTTATTTCCGACTGAAGTAGTCGGAAATTTTCTTTTAATATACCCTAAACGCACAACTTTCCCAATTCTGTCTCTCTCTCACTTCCTCTCTCTAGGGCACGCTTCTCTCTTCTCTCTCTCGGCTCTCTTCTCTCTGCGTCTCTCTTAAAAGTTGGCTATAAAGGTTGCGTCTCTCGCAAGAAGTGGTAACGGCGACGATCAATTTCACTGATTCGAGGTAACAAATAAACTTTATGGCTTTGGTTACTGAATTACCATTATATGTGCTATACTGGTTGATGTGCTGCATTTGGATTTTACACTTGAATCATTTTGCATCACCTGATCTGTATGACTTGCATTCCTTTATATGTATCGACTAATACAAGTATGATTGATTGGAGACTGTATATGTTGATCTTTTAAGGGCTTTATAGGTACATGTTACGATTAAAGTTTGTTTAGTATTTTATTATACTATTCGGTATTATAGTGTCCAGTTAGGTTAATATTTGTTCAGGTTAGCTAGTTAGAATATCATTGTTTGGATATTACAGTGTGAATTGTGGAAATATTTATATGGGGTGGTTCCCAAGAATGAAGGTATAGTTTTGAGTTCCGTTACTTCTATTATGGATAGATTTAGCATTGTTTGGTTACTTTATGATTACTCACATTCGATTGAGACCCTAATTATGATAGAGATAGCTCCTACATCACATATAATCCTTGAGATATGAGTGTAGCGCCCATCAGAGAAGTATATTCCCAGAATCTCCACTAGAGCTTATTTATCAATTCGTAGTAGTCGAGATAGTTAAGAAACTTGAACTGTATAAGGAACTGGAATGTTGCAAAGAACAAAAAATTTCACCAACAGAGTTGTACATTTGAAGATCCAGGAGAGATTCTTCAGTTTCATTTTCTTCCAAATTTGTTAGTTCTTCCTGTAGACAATAAAAATATGAACAAACAGTTTACACAGTCAAATCTTTATATAACAGACTAATTGCTATAGCTACTACTACTTCCATTTTACTTCTCCGCCTAGGTTTACAAATTATTTCTTTTAGCATCTTGTTTAAAATGAAAGTGTAATTTAAAAGATGGAAAACATACCACTTTACCATGACAGACAAAATACAGTTGATCTGCCATGCTACCTTATTCTAAAATCACTTCCCTTGGAAGGAAAAATTCTTCATGTACTCTGATTGCCTTCAAAAGAAGAAGATTTTTCCACGATGGCTCTTTACTACTATAAACTTTACATTATCACAACTACTTCTTATCCGCTTCAATTTTGGGAATAGTAGCAGACAATATACCCTAATTGACATAAACATGAATCATACAAATTGGTCTAGTTATTTACTAAATAAGCATAAAACTGTTGGTTGTTGTAATACAAGAACTTGAGAACTTAAAATAAAAATGATATAAAAATCTGAAGGACAAATAAAGCTTCCTTAAAGATGTATGATGGGCTTATGAAAAAGAGTTGCATTTAGTTTCAACTCATCTAGCTATTTACATGTCAGCTTCAAGCTAAAAGGCCATAACTATTCTACAACCAGTAGGAAATGTACTTGATATAGGATGATTTTAGTTTGTTTTATTATTTTGTTGATAAAATAGGAAACATACTGATATAAGAAACTGCATTAGTTGCCTTTGTGGAACAGTCGAGGTGTGTGTAAGCTGGCACAAACATCAGAGTTTTAAAAAAAAGATTAATGCATCAGTAGATTGAACAACTCTTAGGATATAAGAGCATTTTTATTTGGACCAGGCAAGACTGACCAACATGATAAAAAACTGCTTGATGAGAAGTATGAAGAAACTAATATAAGGATTGATCATACTCTTGGGTCGCGACCTATTCCACCTATAGCCTGAAATTTAATGAGGGATGCTAGAACTTAATGTGTTACAAAGACGAGTAAATTAAGAAAATAAAAAATAACATGATACAAAATTAAAGAAATAGTAAGAATAAAGTCTATGATTAGTGGTCATAAAAGTGGTTAGGTGGAAATTGTTTGAGCTCAATTTTGAGTTCATGTATGACCCTCTCCATTAGAGACCTTTAAGATTCAGTAGGAAGACCAAATCCCATACCCATCAAGTCATATGCATCACCTCCAGATTGGTCTAAAGAAAATCTAGCTGTAGTTCATCTTCATCATCAGACATTGTAGCACCTGTTCCCTCTCCAAGTGTTTCTCCTGGCCACAAAAAATTTCATACATATATATTAAATAAGTAAATAGCTATTATTGCTGATAAAAAAATTTCAAGATATTAAACAAGTAAATAGCTATCACATGGATTGGATACCTTTTACTGATAAAAAAATTCTTCTTTTAATTAAAATATTCTATTGTTGCTGGCTTCCTTACTATGTTATGTTGAATCTCTTAGTTTTTTGTTTGTGTCTACTGCGTAGTAGCATCTCTAAACAACCCTGTTATTATTTTGTTTCTCTTGTTTTTGTTTCTCTTTTCTATTATTATTGTCGTCGTTCTTATATAGATGGAAAATGAAGATCGTACATGGATGTATAATAGACTTTATCCTAACCGTGTGGGGTTGAGAGAGGAATATAAAGCTGGGGTGGCTGGATTTATTGCTAAAGCAATGACACTTAATGATTTTCTTATTGAAGGGACAATTAGGTGTCCTTGTTGGAATTGCAAGTATTGCAAGTTATTGAGTCCAGATGTTGTTACATTACATCTTTATAGGAAGGGTTTTATGTTGAATTATACTGTGTAGACAACTCATAGAGGGAGTAGTGCTGCTAATAATTTTGCTTTTCAAAATTATATTGAAAATCCAATAAGAGAGAATAATGTTGAAAGTTCACGATATAGTGAGATGGTCAGGGATGCTTTTAGGAAACACTCAGGGGCTCAAAATGAACCAAATGATGAGGCTAACCACTTTTATGAACAGTTAAAGGAAACTAGTCATCTATTGTATGAAGGATCAATGCATTCTAAGTTATCTATTGCTGTTCAGTTACTGAGTATTAAGTCAGACTATTCAATTTCTCAAGAGGTCATGAACTCTATCATTGGACTTATGAATGAACTTAACCCAAATAAACTTGACTTACCCAAATATTTCTACACAACAAAGAAGTTGATTTCTAAGTTAGGACTTTCATCAGAGAGGATTCACTATTGCGAGAAAGATAGCATGTTATTCTATAAGGAAGATTAAAATTTAGAACATTGCAAATTTTGTAATCAGCCTCGTTATAAGGAAGTCAGACATTCTAAAGGGAAGAAGGTTCCTGTGAAGTCGATGCATTACTTACCCCTTATACCACGGTTAAAGAGGTTGTATACATCAATGAGCTCTTCCCCTCATATGAGATGGCACTATGAAAATAAAAGACCACCTGGTGTTTTATGTCATCCGTCAGATGGACAAGCATGGAAGCATTTTGATAGTGTGTATCCAGATTTTGCTAGTGAACCAAGAAACATTAGGTTAGGATTATCTACTGATGGATTCACTCCATTTTCTATCTCAGCTACACCATATTCATGTTGGCCAGTGTTTGTGACTCCTTATAATCTTCCACCTAAATTGTGTATGACGAGTCAATATATATTTCTAACTTGCATTATTCCAGGTCCTCGCAATCCAAAAGTTTTGATTGATGTATATCTGCAGCCATTGATTGATGAGTTGAACTTATTGTGGCATGAAGGTGTGGAAGCATAAGATGTATCAATGAAACAAAACTTTAGATTACGTGCTACTTTAATGTGGACTATAAATGACTTTCCTGCTTATGGAATGATGTTTGGGTGGTCGACTTCGGGCAAGTTAACTTACCCTTGTTGTATGAAAGACACAAAAGCATTCACTTTGAAACATGGGGGTAAAAACTCATAGTTTGACTGTTACCGTCGATTCTTGCCAATGCAACATGAATTTAGGAGAAATACTAGTGATTTTATGAAGAATAAGACTGATTTTGAGGAGCCACCACCAATTTTGTCGCGAGAAGAAATTTGGGATAGAGTGAGGAATCTGCCTAAGGTAACAGATTCTCCACCATCCAGGATACCTGGTTATGGTGTAACACATAACTAGACTAAACGAAGCATATTTTGGGATTTATATTACTGGAAGGATAATCTTCTGCCTCATAATCTGGATCCCATGCATATTGAGAAAAACTTCTTTGACAACTTATTTAATACTGTGATGGATGTAAGTAATAAAACAAAAGATAACTTGAAGGCCAGGATGGACTTAAAGGAGTATTTTCGGCATAGTGAGTTATACCTAACATACTTAAACAATAAGATTCAGAAGCCCAAGGCCAGTTACACATTTACTTTGGAGGATAGAAGAGTAATTTGTGATTGGGTTAACAATTTGAGAATGCCAGATGGATATGCATCAAATTTTTCTAGGTGTGTTGACATGAAGGAAAGAAAGTTGACCTCTATGAAGAGCCATGACTGTCATATTTTCATGGATTCATTGATGCCTATTGCATTCTGTGCATTGCCCGATAGAATTTGGAAGCCCATAACAAAGATAAGCTTATTTTTCAAAGATTTATGTTCTAACACATTAAGGGAGGAGAACCTATCTTTGATGGATATCAACATCCGCTTAACCTTAAACAAGTTGGCCAAAATTTTTCCTCCTATTTTTTTTATGTTATGGAGCATCTTCCAATTCACCTTGTGCGAGAGACACGACTTGAAGGTCCTGTTCAGTGTCGATGGATGTATCCCTTTGAGAGGTATTGACTTTTAACATTTACCTTCATGTGTTTTAATTGAACATTATTTCATCTAAAAGATCATACTATGCAGGACTATTGGCAAATATAAACGGACCATAAAAAACAAATCCCGAATTGAGGGATCAATATGTGAGGCTTATTTGGCTAAAGAGACCTCTTATTTTTGTTCATATTATTTTGAACATGATTTACCATGTCTGAGAAACCGAACTAATAGGTATGATGATGGAGACAATACAGATCCTTCGGCACCACCATTTTCAATATTCAATCAACCAGGTAAAGGAAGTCCGAAAGGTGGCCCAGTTTGATATTTGAATAAGGTGGAGCTTAAGTCAGCTACAACACATGTATTATTAAATTGTCCTGAGGTCCTTCCTTTTTATAAGTGATTATATTTATATTAAGGACAATCATTCAAGGTCTATCTAAGCTTTAACTAATGAAAGTCATAACTTTGTCGGGCAGCTACTTCGTGGCTTTACATGGGGATGCTATTGTTTATCCTATGTTTTCAGTGTGGTTTAGAGAATATGTAAGTGTAACTTAAATATTTAACACAATTTACACTTTTGTTCAATGTCATGTGTATTTAAATTCTAACTTTTTAAAACTTTTTATAGGTTCATAATCTACTTAATTATGACCCAAATGGCTAATTTTTACGTGATATAGATTGGGGACCTGATGCTAAAGTCAGAAAGTTTTCTAAGTACTCTGTCAATAGGTATAGATTTCATACAGAAGAGTTCTCTAAGGGAAAGAAAACCAACAATAGTGGGGTTTGGGTGAAAGGTGATGGTGGTGTTGATTATTATGGTGTGCTTCATGAGATTTTAGAACTCGATTATCATGTAAGTTGGCCAAAGAAAAAATTGGTTCTCTTTTAATGTAAGTGGTATGATCCTACTCCTAAGTTAGGTACAAAGGTTCACCCTCAGTACAAAATAGTTGAAATTTAGCGTACAAGGGAGTATGGACTCTATGATTCATTTGTCATTGCACAAAATGTTAAACAAGTGTATTACGCTCCTTATTCTTTGTGTAAGAATAAATCTGCATGACGGGTAGTTATAAAAACAAATCCCGTAGGTAGAGTTGTAGTAGAGGATGAATTTGATGTAGCGTATCGGAATGACATTTCAAGTGTTGAAGAAAGGGTGGATGATGAATCAACAGATGAGTTTCAGCATAACGAACGCTTGAATGAAGAATTAGATCCTTCTAAACTTAGATTGAATGTTCATGATTATGGAGAAGGAACATCTGGGGCAAATGACGAGGAAGATCCACTTGATGAAAATGAAATAAGCGAGGAAGAGTTACTTGATGAAAATGAAACAAGTGATGAGAAAGAATCGATGAATGAATATGAAACAAGTAATGAGGAAGAATTGATGAATGACTATGAAACAAGCGACGAGGATTAAGTTGTTATTATTAGTAGTAATGTGTTGTAACAAGGTCTTGAATTGTATTTTAGCTATTGTTTTTTATTATTAGCTGTTGTAACAAGGTCTAATATTAGTAGTATTATGGTGACATTTCAATAGTGTTCAACATCCCATGCTTGATCTAAACAATTAGTTTTATGATTGTTGATTAGTCATTCAGATTATACATTTACTTCTCTTGTGAGGTCTTGGTTTGAAAACAAGTTTTACATTGAACAAAATAATTTCACTCCATTACTTGTTTGTATAATATTAGTAATAATAATATTGTGGATTTCTGTCTAGTATAATAATACTGTGGATTTGTAGTTTTCTAACCTTCTTTTAGAGATTTTTTCCCTTTGTAGTAATGGTGAATAAGGTGTAATTGTTTATGTATTTATTTTGCCAAATTAAATTTTGGAGGGATATAGAATTTGTGAAACAGGTGATGTTTTGGTTACTACAATCACATGCACATAGATTACTTTTTAGCAATGCATCTGGTAGATGCGACTTTCTTTCACTTAGTACTACAGGGAATGCAAAATTTAATTTTTCTTTCATCTAAGAAACATATATGGGCAGCATAACACAGACTAACTCCTTTTTGTGTTGTTTTTTTCCAGGTGGTTAATAAAGAAAACCAATGGCATCAAAAGGTCATGGTAATGGACGACGTAAGAAAGGACATGATAATCTTTCCGAAGGTAAATATACACCACCACCACTGCCACCTGTTACCACAACTCTTCAACCAACTACTACAAATATTATTCCTCCTCCAAGGGCAACTATTTCACTACCAAATGCATTTTTCATGCCCACACCACCCCACCAGTTTCAGCCCTCTTCTCTCCATAATAGTCTGCATAGTAGCTTTTTATCTGTACCTTCAACATCATCCACACCTAGCCTTTCTGAATTATGAATTGGAGGTCCCAACACATCAACATCTCCCTCCATTGATAGTGCTTCAGCATCTAATGCTATAACATCTGCTTCCCAAATTCCTAAATTTAAAGAGGTAGTAGAATATGACAGCAACGGGAGTCTAATTATCACCCCTGATGATAATGGGTAAGTAAATCTTATGTTTTTTCATAATTTTTAAAAATTTTGAAAGCTAACATAATTTAATGTAATTTTATTGCAGGTTCATTCCCGCTTATGCCGGCGGACATATGGTTATAGAAACAATTAAACCGTTTTAGACGGAGCCGTGGGGTAGTTGGAACGAGATTCGACTCGACATCAGAGTGCTTATATGGAATCAGTTTGTGGTATAATCAAAATCAAAGAATTTACCATTTCAGTACGCTATCAATGATGAATTTACCTTTATATCTGTCAACTCATTTCATGACTTTATATTAAACTATTTTGCAGACAAAGTGTGCATGGAATTCTTGTCATGATAATGAAATACAACACATTTTCAAGTTGAAAGCAACTCAACGTATCAAAGAACACTTGTATAAGGCCCGGAGGCACTTGGAAAAACCTAGATGGCTGAATGCTAATGTGTGGGATCAATTCTTGAAAAAATGGGATACTCCTAAATATAGGGCAAGGAGGGAACGGGTAAAGTCAAATAGAGCGTCTCAAACGGGTGGCTCGTTGCACACTAGAGGTTCGATGAGTTTCGCTACACACCGACGAAAACTGGTAATAATAGCTTAAATTTCTGATTTGTTCGGTTTAGTTTACTGTTCTATACCGTGACATAGTGAAGCCGTGTAGGGATCTTTCGATTCACTATTGTTGTTATCTTTTTGTTGTTGTTCATCTTGAAGTCTAGTGAAGCCGTGTGTGGCCTATTTTGATTCACTAACATTGTTGACATCTTCTTGCTCTTATTGTTGTTTATATTGAAGTCTAGTGAAGTCGTGTGGCCTATTTCAATTCACTAGCATTGTTGACATCTTGTTGCTCTTGTTGTTGTTCATATTGAAGTATAGTGAAGCCGTGTGCGGCCTATTTCGATTCACTAGCATTGTTGACATCTTGTTGCTCTTGTTGTTGCTTGTTTCTTTTGTTGTGAGTTTGATCTTGTTCATCTTGTATTACCACTTCGTGGGAATACACTGGATTTGTTGTTGTTGTTGTTGGTGGTTTGGTTTTGGTTTTAGTCAGGAGTGTTTTGTGGACTTCCATCAGTTGTGATTTTGAGAGAAATGAATTGACTTTTGTGCTAGGAAAAACAATTTAGATAGGTTATGTTCATGTATCAGCTTTAAGGTGTTTGTTTTAATGTTTCTGAGAGCTAGATTTTGAATGGTCTAATTATAGAAATCTTCATAAAAAAGAGAGAAAGAGAAACTAACTGAGAAGAGCAATCAGTAAGGCATATGATTAACCGAGAAGAGCAATCGGTAAGGCATATTCAAAGACACTATATCATTGAGATAAAACTAATTGTAATACACTTTTTGTTGACCTATGAAGTAGGCGATAAAGTTTATGTTATTGCTCATACCTGGAATGATATAAATTGTATTATCCGCAGCAAAAACCTAGGTTCCCAAATCAGAATAGCTCGTCTCGGAGGTTAAACTGATGAAACCCTTCCAATGGACTACTGTCCATGATTTCAACTGCTAGCTTGACTACCACGCGATGAAGCTTGGTACCTACCAATAGGATTAACTTCCAATAACCATTATTGGAAAAGTCATAAATATGAGAGCAAGTTATTCTTCGGAAGCAAAGAGAAAAGAAAAAGAGAACATAACAAGGACTTACAATTGCGGGAAAGAAGGAGATCCAAAAGTAGATATTTGTGGCTGGACAATGATCATTAAAATTATCCATCACCTTTCTGAAAAAACTAAAATAACTAAATCCGATTAAAATGTCTGGTACATCAAAATTATAGTAGTGAAAACTTGTGTCACATTATTTACACATACTCCTGTTTTAGCTGCTGAAACTGTTTTAGCTAAACTGCTGAAACTATTTTAACTAAACTGCTGAAACTATTTAAGCTAATAAAATCTGGTCCTATGTTTTACAGTGGATTAACTATGTCAAATTCACTAGTTCATGCTATGGATTAGAACAAATCATTTTCAAGAATTATGCACTATGTTCGTAGCTATGTAATATTATCACGAGTTAAGCGACTGAAATGTGAATGAGAAAACTACTTATAGAGGAAAGCCTAGATATCACTTAAAATGCCAAGATAAGTATATATAAGACTAGAGGCCATACCGGAAGCCAAAAGGACATTACTGTTGCAGCTAATGCAAAGACTGATATCATTAGACAAGGTAAAAAATATGGGAATCTGCAAGGTAACACAAACAAATAAACTTCTTACATAAGAGAAAAAACCCAGGGAAAAGACAGATAGAACCAGACCAAAATCTTCCCAATATAAAAAGTTGAGAGTAGTTAAACATACAGAACATGAAGAATGTAATTACCTCCCAAAAATGGATTCTTTGGAAAATATGTTGGGATATTTTTCTGCAGGCTAGAAACAACATAAGTGACACATGGATTGTTATTCAGACCAACATGTTGATCGTAAAATATTCAGATGAAACACTTCTTTCAGAGCTTCTTCATGTGAATGTTTACTTTTTAACTTATCTTGGAGCTAGAACTAGCAAATTTCATATGTTTACGTTCTAGGTAAGTGGTGATAAGTCTTCATAGGAAGTGGATTGTCTAAATGATAGTAATACTTTATAAAGAAAGTACTGGTTGGAAACTCCAGTGAATGCCACCTCCTATTGGAAAATAATTAGAGTTTCTAACTTATAACTTCTTATATAGTGTATAAAGTCTTGAAAATTGATGCAGGAGTTACAATTAAACTTATAGCTTCTTATATAGTGTATAGTATCTTTGGCACATTTTTGTTGAATGTATTAGCAACTTTGGGGCATTGGCTCCCTATATAGCTGTTGACCATTTCCAAACTATCTATTTATAGCTTAAACACTTGAAAAGAATCTACCTAAACTACTACTTCTGTTGGATTTGAGTATTTTCGAATCATGGACTCCATGATCTATTATTAGTCTTAAGATGTTTTGGTGTATGCTGCCTGAACTTGTCTTCGTACTTGCATTATCACTTTTTCTAACATTTTGCAGGAATATGAAAATGGGGGAAAAGAGCGCCCTTTTATTGATATCTACGAAGATACGCATAGGAAGAAAAACAAGGACGGTACAAGAAGAGATTGGGTCAAACCGCGTGCTAAGAATGCATATGTAAGATAATAACTTTTACATACATTGTTTTATTATTGCTCAATTTTTCTTGTTTACATACTAACAAATAATTTTTCTTTTAGGAAGAATTTCAAAAAAGCATAGAAGAGTGGCGTCAAACCCAACCAACTTCAGAGGATAGTACCATGGTCCAACCATCATCTGAAGAGCTGAATAATATGTGGACAGCTGTGGTAGGTGGTCGAAAGAAAGGTAGAACCTACGGGTCAGGGGTTCTCTAATCCTCGAGTAGTCCTTCGTTGTTTCCCAGTTCCTCTTCTACTTTACAAACTATGGAAGAAATGGAAGCGATGAAAAATAAAATTTTGGAATTGACGCAGAAATATGCAGCTAACGATGCTAAGTTTGCTAAATTTGATATATTGGAGGAGTTGGTTAAGAAGCACATGCCGCAAGTATTTCAGGACGAGGAAGATAATGAATCTGATGATAATTAGATTTTAGTTATTGTTCTTGTTTTTTGTTGTGACATTTAGATGTTTAAACTAATTGATTTGATATTTGTTTTGAATGGTTTAAAGTGGTTGTATTTATAAATTTTTGTCATGTTTGATCCAATTATGAAAAATACATTAGTTATGTTGTTTATGATCTGAAAGCAGTGTAAGCTAAAGCAATATAATAATTATTTAATTATTTATTAAATAATAATAATAATTATTATTAAATAATTATTTAATAATTTTCTGACTATAGTGGTCGGAATAATTAAAATTATTAAATATTTATTTATTAAATTTTCCACTACAGTAGTCGGAATAATTAAATTATTAAATAATTATTTATTAAATTTTCGACCACAGTAGTTGGAATAATTATACTTATTAAATATTTATTTATTAATTTTCCGACTACAGTAGTCAGAATAATTAAATTATTAAATAATTATTTATTAAATTTTTTTACCATAGTAGTCGGAATAATTATAATTATTAAATATTTATTTATTATTTTTCCGACTACAGTAGTCGAAATAATTAAATTATTAAATAATTATTTATTAAATTTCCGACCACAATAGTCGGAATAACTATAATGATTAAATATTTATTTACTAATTTTTCCACTACAGTAATTGGAATAATTAAATTATTAAATAATTATTTATTAAATTTTCGACCACAGTAGTCGGAATAATTATAATTATTAAATATTTATTTATTAATTTTTCGACTACAGTGGTCAAAATAATTAAAATTATTAAATAAATATTTACAAAATATCCGACTACATTTTCGACTATTGTAGTCGGAAAATATTTTTCGACAAGCTATATTCCGACTACCATAAAGTAGTCAGAAAGTAGTCGGAACTACCTTATTTTTTGACCACTTTCTGACTAAACTGACCATCAAAAATTTACTGTTTTCTAGTAGTGTCATCTGGGACAACAAATATACCATATGTTGTGACAAATAGAAAACCTGTTGCATCATATAATCTTTCTGTTGCAACATATAATCTAACTGTTCACCTCCATTTATTAATTACATTTTTTATTACTGTGAAAAGTTATGACTTTAATTAAATTAAGAAATATTGTGATATGTCATGTCTTTTCAGATTATAATTATTAATTAGTTCTTTCCAAGAACCGTTTTGATTGAGTTGTGATAACAAATTTTATATCTGTTGCATCAGATAACTCATTTGTGACAACAGATATACTATCTATTGCAATAAATAGAGAACATGTTGCATCAGATAATCTATCTTTTGCAACATTTAATCTAACTATTCACCTCCATTTATTAATTATATTTTTGATTACTATGAAAAATTATGAATTTAATTAAATTAAGAAATATTGTGATAAGTCATAACTTTTTAGATTATTATTATTAAATAGTTCTTTTCAAGAACCATTTTTATTGAGTTGTGACAACAGATTCTATATATGTTGCATCAGATAACTCATCTGTAACAATAAATATACCATATGTTGCAACAAATAGAGAACCTGTTGCATCAGATAATATATCTGTTGCAACATATAATCTATCTTTTAAAAAAAAAATTATCATCATATCATTAATCTAAATTTGCTAACTTTTTTATTATATAAATTTTAAAAAACACCTTTTCAATAACCGTTTCTTTAATAAAATAATAACCATTTTTATTGAGTTCTGGCAACAGATTATATATCTGTTGAATCACAAAACCATCAGTTGCAGCAGATATACCATCTGTTGCAACAAATGGATATCTATTTTAATAGCTTTTTTAATTTCTTTTAACAGCTGATACATCAGTCGCAATAGATGGGGAATTTGATGCATCAGCAACATTATAGAATGTGTTTTAGACAAAAAGTCACTTTGATTTTAATAACTGATCGTGACTTTTCACCATTTTTGTTTTTAAATTTGTTTTTTAAAATTATTTATTTATTATATAATAAAAAAAAGTCACAATATTGGATTAATTAATTAACTTACATGATGATTGTTAAGAAAAAGGTGAACAGTCGTACCTTTTTTCTTAACAATCATCATATAAGTTAATTAATTTATCCAATATTGTGACTTTTTTTATTATATAATAAATAAATATTTTAAAAAATAAATTTAAAAACAAAAATGGTAAAAAGTCATGACCAGTTATTAAAATCAAATAACTGTTCTTTTACGGTTATAAATTGTGTTTATCATTTATTTTCTTATTATTTATTTACAAACTATTTTTCATATTAAATAATCAGAAAGTCATGTCTTTTCACCCTCTCAATAACAATAACTCTTTTGTATTAATAACCGCTTGTTGAAATATATGATCGATCTGTCGCATCAGATTAACCTCTGTTGCCATAAATGCTCAATCCCTACCACCAACCGTCGACATGTTGAGAATAAGGAATAAACAGAATGATAATTAAATACTAAATAAGAATTAAAAATTCAAATTCGACCACCAAACATAGATTTTTGAATCCCTTGGGTAGATCCGATATACAAAAGAAGGAAAATAATACATACGCTAAAAGAAAAAACATAACCTAATTATTATTACTACTACTATTATTATTATTATTATTATTATTATTAATATTATTATTGTACCGGACAATTTTCATCCGGCAGAAGCAGGGTCCTCCTCAGCCTTGCTCCGAAGTCGGCCAAATCCCTCTGAAGTTCATCAAACTGCCTTTGAAGTTTCCGCAAGGACTCGATATGAATCTTCTTGTACAAATTTGGATCAGCCATATTTGTATTGTAAGTGTAGTAGAATAAACGAGTGAGTAAGGAGAGACCTATTTATAAATGATTGAATTGGAAGGGGTTAGTCAAACAAAAAGCCACGACTGTTCATATCCCTTAATTAAATAAAAATAATGACTTTTCGAATATTTACATTAAAAAAATGGATCTAAATACAACATTTTATCTTTTATTATATTTCAGAAAGAAAAGAAAATTGCTTTAAAATAAATCTAACAGATGGGTAATCTGTTGCAAAATATATTCCATCTGTCAGATAACTTACAACATATTGACAATCTGTTGCAACAGTTGGATATATCTATTTGTTTTTCCAACAGATATATCATATGTTGTAACAGATTGATCATCTATCTTAACAAATGTCTATAATTGTTTCACAATTTAAACAGATGTGGCATCTGTTGCAGCTTTCTAGTCATTTGTTTATTCAATTTAAGACATAGATGGGCTAGGAAGAATAAGGTGCGTGTAGATGGATGGATCCACTGTCATGTGTGGGAGTTAAGTATTATTGATAAGGTCATCGAGACAACACACACAAAGAACAATGTTTTTGTGAATACAGGTTTTAATCGATTAGGCACTGATCATTCAAACAAGATCCTGCATTGTACAGTTAAGTTTCATGGTTTCGAATTGATAAGGCTGAGGGCCCTATAAAGTTGGTGCAAATAGCCTATTATGAATTACTGACGGTTATTGCTCGTGTTTATGTGTGTCAAGCTTTGAGAAAAGATCAATATTTGGTGTCATTGCAGAGATCCAATAATGATTGGACTTAACTTTAAGTGTGCATTGGACTTAAGGAGGCCTTCGAAGCCTCGCACTGCATCAAACAAGATTGGAAAACCAATAGAAATTCCCCTGGTCCAAATTTATATAGAAGGGTTGATCGAGAAGATGATTATATGCCAGAAGGAGCCGAAGGAGAATGCCTGTGATGGAAAGAGGAGTTGATGAAAAAATATATCATCTGAGAGCTAATTGAAGAAGAGACATAGGGTAGAAAGTAACTTCTAGCGAATCTGGCCGATGAAATTATCTTAAAACATGAGAAATCTGAATTAAGTGCAAATATGAAAGTGTATCCAATAATGTAAATTCATCTGTTGTCTCTCTAAAAGAAAAATAATGCAGATGGACACTTTGCTAGGAAGATGTGACTAGGTAGTATGGTCGAGATTATCACCTAGATAGAAAATAGCAGATGACCAAGAAAGCAGCCTTACGGGCATCGAGGGTTGAAATGATGTAGAATAAGTCTAGAAAACTTGCGCCAACAACAACTGCAGTTAAAGTAAGGAATGTAAGTGAAGGCGGCAATTTCTAAATTTTAAATTGTATCTCATGCCTTCTTGTTTGTGGTTTCGATTAGGTCCACTGTTGTTGACCTGATCATAACCACAAACGAGATTGAAAGACAGATTGAGTGTCATTATTTCCTTAGCAATATGGATTAATTGATTGTGTTTTCTTGCCTTAGCATGCTTTCAGTATTCCTTGGAGAAGATCAGAGGCTTGATGTAATATGTGAATCCCGATAATTTTCCAGCTTGTCGATTTGATATTCAAGCTTGTCGTTGCCGTCTTTGAAGTTGGTATAGAGTTCCCGATCTCTTGTGAGCTCGATCAGGAACAGTTTATCCTTCAAAGTTGTGGCATTGAATAAGGCCTTTAGAAAACTTTCTTCAGAAGCCTTAAAGGATACATGAAGGGTCGTTGTGTTTGTTTTAGGTCAAAATATGTTGATGCACATTGAAGATGTGGTCCTAACTGTTCAATAGCTTACTTTTATCGAGCGTTGCTCAATGCAGCTTGCTAAACCAACCTTCAAAGGATTTGATATATTAATAAGCAAGGATTTACATGACGTTTGATCTAAACTGACTCTACCAATTCTATCAAATATTACGTAACTCCAGGATTATTACCTATAAAAAAACTTTTCTCGAGTTAGTGGACAAATCAAACGAGCTCAATCTCTCAGCCTTTCTGCTGATCATTCTTCTCTAATATAGATGACAAGATATTTTCCATGCAAAAGTCTACACCATCAGCAGAAATACTTTCCAGAGCAAAAGTAGCATTATCAACTCCTCTGTCTTGCTCAAGTATCCGAAAAACAAAAATTTCAACTCATCTGTCTTGCACTGTTGAGCAATGTACAAGGGCCATAGAAGAATAACATGAGCTGAAAAAGGTAAGAAGATAAAAAGAAGAGGAATAGAAAGGACAAACTGAATGCTAGATTTAGTTCATCTTTGTTTGGTTTGTTAAACAAATAAAATACAAATGCAAATGAAAATAAAATACGAATGCAAAAGTTGATCAACTTTCAATTCCTTATATCTATAAAGAAGAGGGGAAAAAATGATGTCAAAGAAAGAACGTCATCCATCTGTTGTAATAGATGTGGAGTCTGTTGCAACAGATGTGGAGTCTGTTGCATCAGATGTGGAGTCTGTTATAACAGATGTGGAGTCTGTTGCAACAGATGTGGAGTCTATTGGAATACATCAAACTAGCCTTGCTGGTGGTTTGATTTGCTCCAACAGTTTCTCCTCTGTTGGAACATCAACAACAACATAAACTATAAAAAACAACAAATAAAAAACATCAACAACAAATAAACAAATAAAATACATACAAAAAAATGATACTTCCAATAAGGCTTTTAAACTTCTCCCAATAGATGATTTTTTTGCATATTGTAATAAAAATTCTTGGTTCGTTTATTCAACACTTAAAAGTTCCTTCAAAAATTTTAAATAAATATGATATGGGTAAATAGTAATTAAATAAAAAAATAGATGTAAATAACTTGCAAAGAAGAAGACGAGAATGAAAGAGCAATAGTGAACCATAACTTAATGTCAAAATAGGATCAAAACAACAATTTCAGTCGAGGAAAAATATGAATCGGTTTAGATCCAAAAGGACTTTTACGAGAAAGAGAAGATAAAAGAGAGAAGAAAGGTTGTGATAACCCCAAAGAGGAGAGAAAGAAAAATATGAGAGATAAATAAAATAAATTTAGGGTTAAAGCTGAAGGAGAGATAAGATAATTCTAGATGTATTGTGTACGTAGACGTGAGTTTCACTATTCATTAATAATTTGAGGTGCACGAGGGATACTAGTGACATTGAAAAGACAAGATAAGACTACTAAATACTCAATGAATTCATTTTTGAGTTATCCAAGAAATATTTTTACCGCATTTTGTAGTACTACTTTATCTACTCGAATAGAAGCTTGCTTTAAAACTAAAAGAAAAAATATATTTTCAAATAGATATGTCATCTATTGCAATAGATAGCAATATCTATATAAAAATCCCAACAGCACAGTCATCTGTTACAATAAATACAAATATCTATTTAAAAATCCCAACAGCTCAGTCGTTGTGACAATAGATGCAAATATCCATTTGATAATTAAATCAGGTATGTCATTTGTTACAATAGATATCAATATATATTTAAATATCCCAACAACTCAGTCATTTGTGACAGCAGATGCAAATGTCCATTTGATAATTAAATTAGATATGTCATCTATTACAACAGATATCAATATCGGTTTAAAAATTTCCAACAGCTCAGTCATCGTTCACAACAGATGCAAATGTCTATTAGATAATTAAATCAGATATGTCATATGTTGCAACAGATATGAATATCTATTAGAAATTTCAAATAGGTCAGTCATTGGTTCTAATAGATTTCATGACAATAAATTTAGGTGGAACTAGGGATGAATGAATGAGTTCATAGGGTTAACTACAACTTCAATTGAGTCTTTACAATTGCATGGTGTTGGTATTACGTTCATCCTAACCCGAGTTGTCGATCGATCACTCTGAGATGAAAAGATTCTCATTAACTTAATGTTAAACTAGTACCTAAATTGATTTAGGTGGATCTAGGAATGATTGAATTTTCATTAACTTAATGTTAAGATGGAACCTTAATTGATTTAGGTGGAACTAGGGATGAATGAATTCATAGGGTCAACTACAACTTCAATTGAGTCTTTGCAACTGCATGGTGTTGGTATTGCGTTCATCCCGACCTGAGTCGTCGATCGATCACTCTGAGTTGAAATAAGTTCTCATTAGCTTAATGTTAAGATAGTACCCAAATTAATTTATGTGGAACTAAGTATGAATGAGCTCATAGGGTTAACTACAACTTCAACTGAGTTGTTGCAATTGCATGGTGTTGGTATTGCGTTCATCCCAACCCGAGTCGTCGATCGATCACTCTGAGTTGAAATGAGTTCTCATTAACTTAATGTTAACATATTACCTAAATTGATTTATGTGGAACTAAGTATGAATGAGCTCATAGATTCAACTACAACTTCAATTGAGTCATTGCAATTGCATGGTATTGGTATTGCGTTTATCCCAACCCGAGTCATCGATCGATCACTCTGAGTTGAAATGAGTTCTCATTAACTTAATGTTAAGATAGAACCTTAATTGATTTATGTGGAACTAGGTATGAATGACTTCATAGGGTCAACAACAACTTCAATTAAAATGTTGCAATTGCATGGTGTTGGTATTGCGTTCATCCTAACCCGAGTCATTGATCGATCACTCTGAGTTAAAATAAGTTCTCATTAACTTAATTTTAAGATAGTACCTAAAGTGATTTAAGTGGAACTAGGGATTAATGAGCTCATAGGGTCAACTACAACTTTAATTGAGTTGTTGCAATTACATGGTATTGGTATTGCATTTATCCCGACCCGAGTCATTGATCGATCACTTTGAGTTAAAATGAGTTCTCATTAACTTAATGTTAAGACAGAACCTTAATTGATTTAGGTGGAACTAGGGATGAATGAGTTCATAGGGTCAACAACAACTTCAATTGAAATATTGCAATTGCATGGTGTTGGTATTGTGTTCATCCCGACCTGAGTCATCGATCGATCACTCTGAGTTGAAATGAGTTCTCATTAACTTAATTTTAAGATAGTGCCTAAATTGATTTAGGTGGAACTAGGGATGAATGAGCTCATAGGGTCAACAACAACTTCAATTAAGTCATTGCATGGTGTTGGTATTGTGTTCATCCCTACCTAAGTTGTTGATCCATCACTCTGAGTTGAAATGAGTTCTCATTAACTTAATGTTAAGATAGTACCTAAATTGATTTAGGTGGAACTAGGGATAGATGAGCTCATAGGGTCAACTACAACTTCAGTTGAGTCGTTGTAATTGCATGGTGTTGGTATTGCATTTATCCCGACTCGAGTCGTCGATCGATCACTCTAAGTTGAAATGAGTTCTCATTAACTTAATATTTTAAAAAATATATCTTTTAAAATTTTAAAAATTAACTAGGATCAATTCAGACCAAATTAACAATTTTAAATCTTGTTATTCTTTTCCAAAACTACAAATCAACCCATACAATTCATCCATTTGTGGGAAAATCTTTTCCTCATTTTAAATCTCAAGTTCTTGATCTTCTCTCTCTCTCTCTCTCTCTAATATAGTCAATAACTATTCAACATATTGCTCAACCCTTCAAAACAGATCGATTTTCTTCCCATTTTTGACCACATAATTGTTATTTCTGACTTTATTCTCGCTTGTATCCATCATTTTCTCTGTCTTCATAGGTAACATAGTTCGAGAAGAGTTCTACATTTGTTCTTTATTCTAAATAATAGGGCTTTTTAGTTAATGATGAAAAAGAGGACTTTTAGTTGTATTATCTTTGATAATGGGTTAACAATTTTGAGTTTTGATGCTAAAATAGTAGGAAGCACTAGAGAAAATGCTAATTTTTATCTCAGCATTTTGTTGACTGTCGTGGTATTATTGGATGGTGTTTGTGGTATTGTTGGTGGTGTCGGTATTTGAGTTTTTGGTGGTGGTGTCTGTGGTCTTGGTGTTGGTATTGGTGGCATTGGTGGTGGTCTTGGTGGCATTGGTTGTGGTGTTAGTGGTCCATCTATTGCAACAAGTGGAAGATCTATTGGAAGATATTAAATAGGTTTTCAAACAGATTTCTCATCTGTTCCAACTGATGGGTTGTTCGTTGAAGTATTTTTTTGTAATGTGGTGTAGAATAATTTATTAAAATTTGTCTTACCTTTTTTTAAAAAATTATGCAGACATCAAATGCAATGTATTTTTTATTTTTTCTATTATTTGTAGTTAAAAGATGTCTCTCAAAGGAGAAGAAACTGAAAGTGGATCAACTTCTGACCACCCAACAAAAAAGGCTAGAGTACAGATAGATTCGGAGGAACTTC
The DNA here is from genome assembly GCA_030864215.1 of Capsicum pubescens. Taxonomy (NCBI): domain Eukaryota; kingdom Viridiplantae; phylum Streptophyta; class Magnoliopsida; order Solanales; family Solanaceae; genus Capsicum; species Capsicum pubescens. Next base: position 86,934,361 of record CM061543.1, read on the forward strand.
CTGAACAATCTCAGTCAGGGCAAAATGAAGCTGAGTACAGTGATAATTCTTTCTCACTAATGGGGCGTGAATTAATAGCAAAATCCCAACATTATCCTGTCAAAACTATTAGTATCGACAGGTTTTGAGTTACGATTCCGATAGATAATCCTGACAAAGTAACTGGTGATCTTGTACTTAAATGTCAGTTGGGGAAATATTTTGATGAACTTAGGAGTATTATGAAAAATGAAAACATAGACATATTTTTTAACAAGAGTTGCTTTGCATACTTTCTTGAGCTGCCTGCAGACCACACTCTCTGTTTCCCAATGAGCATGATATATGGTCTTCTCAAGTACAGGATCAAGTATGTGGGGGATGATAAACATTCGAAGGAGAAAGAAAAAAGATGGATGAAATCTGGATTAACTACTGTGGCATGCCGATTTGTTTTGGATTGAAAGAGTTTGCCATAGTGACGAGCTTAAGATGCAATCGTCCATACCTCTTATCAAGGAAATACCCCACAAAGGGTCCAGCAAACACAAGGGCAAAAAGATGGGTTTTTGGGCATTGTTGGACGTAGCTACAAAGCGGATGATTTGATGGCAGATCTCTAGGATAAAAATATACCAAAGCACTACAGGATGAAATTATGCTTAGTTTGGTTTATTTATTTCATTTTATTGGCAAGAGACGTCAGGAAAGTCATAAAAGATAATTTGTTGAAGCTTGCTGATGATTTTGAGAAATTTAATAATTATCCCTGGGATATGATAGCTACTACTTGACTGTCGAATATTAACTGACAAAGCTATCCCCAGAGACGACCTCATTATACGGCTTTTCTTGGGCTTTCATGGTAAAATTTATCACTATTTTTACTCATCCATTAAGTTATATTGAATATAGTTATTATGAATTTTTTTTTCTTGCTTCCTGTTTACATTTTTTAGGCTTGGGCATGTGAATCCATTCCTCCCCTCCAAAATCAGTTCAAGGTTTACCCGAATGAGGTTTCTCATCTAAGGATCCTTAGGTGGTTGGCTGCAAATGGCAGTAAAAATATTAAGGAGGCTGATCTCTTTAACCCTCCAGATGATGTAGTACGTCTTCTTTTAACTAAAATAATTTTCCTCAAAGAAAGATATTGAATCAGATGTGCCATCTGTTGCGACAGATGGGTCATCCGTTGCAACAGATTACTCATCAACTACAACTGGTGCAATAGATAGATAATTTGTTATGATAGATAATTCATATTTTGTAATAGATTTACCATCTGTTTCTCTGATCCTCTGAACCCGACTCAACAGATTACTATCTACTGTAAATTATACAACAGATGGGTAATATGATGCAATAGATGGGTAATCTGATGCAGTACATCTTCTTTTAACTAAAATAATTTGCCTTAAAGAAAGATATTGAAATAGATGTGCCATTTATTACGACAGATGGGGCGTATATTGCAATAGATTACCCATCAACTGCAACTAGTGCAACAAATGGATAATCTGTTGTGACAGATGATCCATATTTTGCAACAGATTAACCATCTGTTTCTCTGGTTCTCTAAACCCGACTCAACAAATTACCCATCTACTGCAAATTATACAATAGATGGGTAATCTGATGCAATATATTGTCAATCTGTTGCGACATATAGATCAACTGTTATGGTAGCTAGATCGTCTGTTGCATATGTTGGCTATGTTAACATGTAACCCAACTGACTGCAAATTATTATTATATGATTTAAATACCTTCTATCTTTTTTATAGGTTGTACATCCTTGGATCGTGCCTACTGTTCATGAGTTGGGGATGACTTCTTTTCTTACTCTAGGTCTTGTTGATACAAAAGAAGACCCAATGGTGGAGTTAATAAAGAAGGAATTAGCTGGAGAAACAGCTATAAGAAGAGCAGTTAGGTAAGGTCAGCCTAATGTTGAAACTCTTTATGACCAACCTACTGCAATAGATCCAGGTGCTTCTTCTGGGGGTGTTGCTGGTAGAGTTGTTGATGATGCTGTAATCCATTCTGCTACTGCCAGTCATGATTATGAGCATGTTGGTGCTCAGGAAAAAATAAATACATTTGAAAACACCCCTTGCACAATTCCCTCTCACCCCTACACCGATCCCTCCCACCCTTACCGATACAAGTCAAATGGTCACCTTAGCTTTCAATGACATCATTCAAAGTTACTACGTGAAGAATAAAGCTTTAGTCGCATGGAGGGCACAATATCATAATTGGAGGGGTCGTTTTGAGCATGCCACTAAACAAATCCGAGTGTGGAAGATTGCTTGAAGCCTTGAAGACTTGAGGACTCTCGGGTTTGGACCACATCTATTGGTTCATGGTTTTGGTTCCCTTTATTAAGGACATTTTGTCCACTTATCCTTAAGGGAATTTTGGTCACTTATCCTTGTCCAAGTGTTACTCTATGACCACCCCTCCTCATTAAGGGCATTGGAGTCATTTTATGTTTATTTTGCAATAGATTATAAATAGGACCCTTTAGTCTTATTTTTATTATTTTATGAATGATGAATGCATGAAACATTGAAAATCCTCTCTCTTGAGAGTAGACCACCTTAGTGTAGTCTTAGTTAAGGCTTGGAATAGCCATTGTATATTTGGGCTTGGAAAAGCTAGTATTAACCTTTTCTTGGAAACGGTGGATCTTGAGGTGAGTCGATTACCTTCGCGGTCACTGTAAGAGTGTGGTTTTGATTATTACATTAATTAGGGTTTAGTGTTGAAATACACTTGTTTCTTAATCTTGGTCTCACTATCTATCCTTTACTTTCTTGTAATCTTATTGTGTTGTTCTTGTTGCCTACTCTCGGCCTTGTGGTGTTCTTGTATCCAAAGTTGTTTTTATTCTTTTTCTTTATTTTATATGTTGTTAATATAGCTTGGTTTTCTAGAAAATAGGTGTTAAACACCTTGTTCTTATCTCTTTCTTGTTCTTATTGTGAATTCGAGAGTTGGTCACCAAAGAGGTCCTCGGGTTCATGAACTTGTGGAATAATTTGGGTGGGTGTTTCGCGCCTTCCATATTTTTTCTCGTATCATTTGGTTTTAATACATGGCTTGATCTTGTTCCCACAATCAATCTTGGGCTCATAAACTTGAAAATAGAAAAAAAAATTAATAAATTTGGAGTTCTTGTTGTTCTTGGCCAAGAAGGTTGTTGTTCTTGTTGTTTTCTTGGCCGAGACTTGTTTGTGAGTCTAGATATAAGTGTCTTTTGTTTGTCTTTTTTTTTCAAGTGTTAGTTTTGTTCTTCACTAACACTTTGAGTCTAGATCTAGATTTGAGCTTGAAAAGTTAAAGTTGTTGTTGTGAACAAAAAAGGTGGTCGTGTGTTGATGTTGTTGTGGTGACATTCTTGTGGACTTGGGTTGGACGTTTTTGTTGATGTTGTTCTTGTTGTGGTTGTTGTTTTCTTGATGTTCTTCACATCCTTCATACCTTGTTATTCATAAAGTGAAAGTTTGATCCAAAAGAGCGAAGGAAAAAGGTGTTAGAACTTATTAAGTCTTGAAGACCTTTCACCAACCAAGGACTTGTCAATCATATCTCAACCACTTTTCATGAGACAAGGGTCCATGTTTTAAGGAAAAATACTGCAAAAGTTAAGTCTTGAAATTTGAAGCTTGAAAAAAAGGTTCCAAGACTTATTCTTCCCTCTTTAAAACAAATTCCACCAATCCAAATTAAAAATGGGTCAAGACTAGGACTTTGGAAAATAAAATTGTAGAAACCGCAACCAATACATGGCTGCCACATCATCATTTTACTGTTCATGCAACTTTATTAAGCTCAAATTTTATATTCTTAGTTTCATTTTATTGTTTCATTAGTTTCATGTCTTGATTCTAGAATTAATTAACGACTAGTAATCACCTACTTAGTTGTAGATTAATTGTTGAATTCGTTTCTTTCGTGTCTTTGTTATTTGTGTGCTTTATTCATTTTTAACTCGTAGTAACTTTTTTCTTTCAAGTTCATAAGTAAATTTTGTGTTTGTGTCTTGAGTCGATCAAACAAGAATCCATTTTGGCCGCCAAGTAGAATTGACATCCTATTGACAACCGAAGTATAAACAACTTTCAATATTCGCCTCTCCAATTGTGAGAATCACAAAGGTGAGTGTATATGAGTGTTGGTGAGAAGCTTTTACTACTAATCTCGTTTGTTCATTGTGTAGGTACAAAGGTGATATAAGGGGAACATGTCTTCGATAGTCGGGGATTATTATGACTACAACAAGGGAGACTATAATTGTTGTAAGGGGTTCTATGGATCCGAAGTTGAGGAAAATTGCGGAGGCTATGAAAATAGTCATGATCAAAACTTGGGCAGATTTGAGGGACACGATTTTAGGGGAGAAAATGAAGGGAATGAAGTGCCTAGTGCTTATGGTGAATTTAGAGATGATGTAATACCTCATGATGGTTCTTATGATGACGTTGGGTCATGGGAGGTGTCTTATACTTTCCACTCCAAACCTAGACTTGGTGTTAGGTATAACCTTTTTATTTGCAAAGATTATGAGAGCTATAATGAGAGTGCATGTGAGGAGTGTGAAAATTTATATTCTTCACCTTGTAGTACTTCTTATCAAGGTTGATATGGTGTGAATGGTTATACTAGCTCTAGTGGAGGTTGTCCTATAAGGAGAAGAGGGTATGCATCTCCAAAATTGAGGGGTACTCCTGTGTCTTACAATATTGATCCAAGAAGGAGTGTACACTCCGGAAAGGTGACCATTTGTGGGATACCGGGTTGCCTCATGGTGTTAAATGATAGGTATGCTAGAAACTACATCCTTCCATCCATGGTTGACTACTTGGGGTTGTTTCGAGAGCTTTTACTTGTTCCATACTCCTTGGACAGGTTTAAGGTTACTGAGAGGGTAAAAGTTATCTTCTCTTAATTTGAATACCACAAGGAGGTGTGGTACGATATTCTTCCTTTGATTTATGGTTGTGTATGCTTAGTTGCTGATTGGTTTGCACAACATAAGGTTCCAAATATACAAGATTGACCTAATGTTGTAAGAGACCGATAGGGAAACCACCTCGTGACGTATATTCTGCCCGAGCTGCAAAGAAAAGTGTTCACCTACTCCAATCCAAATGATGAAGAGAGACAAAAGATTGAAAGGAGTAAAGATGTGTAAGGTGGTGATCCGAGAATGGAAAAAGGAGAGGTTTTATGGAGCGAAGTGAGGGGATTTCCACCAAACTGAGCTAACATTGTTTATCTTTCTATTTCTAAGGACATTTGTGTAGGTACTAATATGGCAAGAGAAGGAGGGCAATGTCAAAGTAAAGTTGTTGCCCAAGCATGTGGAGCACCTTTACAACCTGGCAAAGGAGAGTCTACTCAAGAACTTCAGGGTAAAATAGCTAACTCTTACACATTTATGTATGTGAATGGTAATTGTGTGGCTAGTAGCCCATCGAGTGTGAGTAGTAGCTTACTTACTTATGAGTCTAATGATTCTTTGCCATTTTTTGATGATGTACATGTTGTGAGTATGTATACACTAGTTGATCCTATTGATGACCAAATTGACTCTTCTTGGAAGATTAATTTAAGTCCACCTAGTGTTGAAGCCTATATGTTGAACAGAAGTACATCGTCTTGTGTAAATGGTGTTGATCAACCTATTTGTGAAAGTTGTCCACTACTTGAGTATGTGTGTGATCTGATTAATAGAACTCAAGTGAGTGGAGTGTTTGAAAATATTGGTCAACATAATGGGAGTGAACCCAAGAGCTATTCTTGGGATAATCTTGTACTTGAAACTTCTTTGAAACTTAACAATTGTCTTTTAGAGAGTGAAGAACTTACATGTTCTGAATCTGTCCATGGGTTAGATCATGCTCTCTTTAGGTATAATGTCTTGTTTGAAGATGATATAAACACTCCTAATGAGCCTAGTAGTGAAAATGACGGTATAGCTCGCCTTGGAGGTTATAGCCTATATGTTAACCCACTATGGTGTGACAACATTCCTCCTAAAGATGGAAATCTCTTCTTGGAAGACGAGAGTACTCTTAAGGGTAAGGAATGTGTAGTCTTGGAAGCTAGTTCTTCTTCTACTTTGTGTGACTTTATTGTTGAGAGTAATCATGGTGATGATTGGGAAGCTAGTACTGAGTACACACATGAGATCACCTTAGTAGAAGTCGACTTGAGTGATACCTTCTCTACTCTCTATTTGCTTTGGGTGATATATATGCTATTATAGAGACTATGCCATTTAGTTTGGGCGGAGACCACAGGAAAGGAGAGTGTTGTCTAGACCCGTGTCTATGGCCACTCTTCCCATTTGACCCCGGTCCAAAATCTGGAAATGGTGATATTGGTGCACCCAACTTGTTGCTTGGTCTCTATGATAAGCAAAGTGTCACTCTTGGTGAATCCCATAACCAAATTCTTTGTACATCTTTCATTGAGTTTTTAATATTCCCTTCAAAGGATCCTTGGTTATACTTCAAGTATGTGCTGCCTTGGCATGATGATGTTTATTATTGTGCTAACCCTAACCCTCATGCCATGAGGATGTCGTGCTTTTTTTTCCTTTCTCTAGTTTTGTAAGGTACAAATTTGCGGTTGAATTCTTTTCAAGAAGGGGAGGATGATACAAGTCAAATGGTCGCCTTAGCTTTTGATGACATCATTCAAAGTCACTATGTGAAGAATCAAGCTTTGGTCGCATGGAGGGCACGGGATCATACTTGGAGGGGTCGTTTTGAGCATGCCATTAAACAAACCCGAGTATGGAAGATTGCTTGGAGCCTTGAAGACTTGAGGACTCTCGGGTTTGGACCACACTTGTTGGTTCATGGTTTTGGTTCCCTTTATTAAGGACGTTTTGGCCACTTAGCCTTAAGGAAATTTTGGTCACTTATCCTTGTCCAAGTGACACTCCATGACCACTCTTCCTCATTATGTACATTGGATTCATTTTGTGTTTATTTTGTAATAGATTATAAATAGGCTCCTTTAGTCTTATTTTCATTATTTTATGAATGATGAATGTATGAAACATTGAAAATCCTCTCTCTTGAGAGTAGATCACCTTAGTGTAGTCTTAGTTAGGGCTTGGAATAGCCATTGTATATTAGGGCTTGGAAAAGCTAGTATTGACCTTTGCTAGGAAACGGTGGATCTTGAGGTGAGTCGATTACCTTGGAGGTCACCGTAAGAGTGTAGTTTTGATTATTATATTCATTAGGGGTTAGTGTTGAAATACATTTGGTTCTTAATCTTGTAATAATCTTGGTCTCACTATCTACCCTTTACTTTCTTATAATCTTGTTGTGTTGTTCTTGTTGCCTACTCTCGGCCTTGTGGTGTTCTTTTAGCTGAAGTTGTTGTTCTTCTTGTTCTTTATTTTATGTGTTGTTAATCTAGTTTGGTTGTTTGGAAAATAGGTTTTAAACACCTTGTTCTCATCTCTTTCTAGTTCTTATTGTGAATTCGAGAGTTGGTCACCAAAGAGGTCCTCGGGTTCATGAACTTGTGGACTGATTTGGGTGTGTGTTTCGTGCCTTCCATTGTTTTTCTTGTATCACTTACAGTGGTCCCTCTCACCCCCCTTCACCCTCATGTTCTCATTGAAAATGCAAAGTGTGCAAGGAAAGAGAGGATAAACTCCTTGAAAAACTAGAGGCTATTGCTAAAGTTGTCGAGGAGTTGAAATCCAAGAGGGGTGTCATACCATCCAAGAAGCTGAGGGATCCATACACTCCTATAGTGGCGGTTAGGAGGAAGAAGAGAAACATTAGACAAATACTCTCCATTGTGAAAACAAAAAAAATTGCAGCTCCTCCCGCTCTAAAAGTTGTTGAAGTTCAGGGGCCGCTGAAGAAGGTGGACATATACTCGACACTTGGTTATGAAAAGAAGAAGGAACTACAAGAAATCATGAATTACAAGATGAAGGTTCCAGAAGAATACACCATGCATTCATTTGCCACCAAAGACTTCACGAATATGACAAATATACATAAGTGGTACGTGGACAATGTAAGTATACTTTTGCTAACCTAACCTTCCTATCTACTCCATGAAAAAGAAGTTTCACAATAGATGTGTAATTTATTGCAACATCTGGGTATTCTTTTGCAACATAATACACATCTGTTGCATAAGTTGCGATAGCTGGGTAATCTGTGAACTGATTCAGAGAACCCTCTGCAACAGAATCTTTCCACTGTGTTCTTATTCTTTACAATTACTAACCTATTTAAAAATTGTCTTCTAATACCACAGTATGTTGATGAAATTCTTTTCCTTATGAGGGACATTCAATTAGTGTGCCCGGATGCTTATGATGTTGTCAATAGGATAATGGACATCAACTTTTATAACAATTTCAAGGATAGGTACGATGGTCTCTGCAGGCGATCTGGTCCCGGTGGCCAGAGATTTGATAAGTTAGTTTCTACATTCAAATGGGATGAAGACATGATTAAATATGTTAGAGGGAAGATGTCATACCCACACGGCAAGAGCTGGACCAAGGTAAAGAGAATCCTTGCAGTCATGAACGTGAAAGTCAAACATTTTCTTATTGTTGAGATACTACTCGACGAGGGAAATATAAAGGTTTATGAATGCAACTTACCTGTCTTCAGCGAGGACACGTTTTTAACCCACGAGCAGTCACTCTTGAAGTTATTCCCCAAGTTGTTGACACAGAGTAAACTAATGGATTATTTACCGGCGGAAGTCTTGACGAAGGAATCATGGGTTTTTTAAGGTTGAAATAAGAACATCCAACTCCCAAAAAATAAAATCGGTGCAGTGTGCGGGTCGTACTCGCTTGCATACATCGATTATTTGCTGACCGACACAAAAATGACTGTTATGTGCGACGCCATTGTGGAAAGATGCAAGAGGTATGGGCTTATGGGGTACTAACTAAATGTTTGAAGACCGTGTATAAATAAGAATATGTACAGAGACAAAGACGTGCACGATAACAATTTTTTATTTCAATCCACTTAACTTTTTATGTAATGCCAATAATTTTTACGTATGGCGAAAGTTGAATTTTTATAATGCAACAGATTATCTATCTATTGTAATAGATTTAATACCTTTTGTGACAGATTGATTATCTGTTGGAATAGGTTGGTTATCTGTTGCATTATGCAGATGTTTCCTAGTCTGTCTGTCGCAATAGATATACAATCTGTTGCAACATATAATCTATCTGTTGCAACTGATAGATAATCTATTGGAACAAATAAAAAAAGGAGGAAGACCTATTTATATAATTTCTAGTAGATGATCTAACTAAATGGTTGGAGCCCATGTATAAAGAAGAATATGTACAAAGACAGAGACGAACACGATAATAATTTTTTATTTCAAGCCATTTCTCTTTACATATAGTGGCAATAATTTTTATGTATGGAGAAAGTTGAATTTTTATAATGCAACAGATTATCTATCTATTGTAACAGATATAATACCTGTTGTGAAAGATTGATTATCTGTTGGAATAGGCTGCTCATCTATTGCATTATGCAGATGTTTCCTAGTCGGTCTGTCGTAATAGATATACAATCTGTTGCAACATATAATTTATCTATTGCAACTGATAGGTAATATGTTGGAACAAATCAAAAAAGTACGAAGACATGTTTGCATAATTTCCAACAGATGACCTACATGTTGCAACATATGTCTAAATCTATTTGATAAGATATGTCTTCTGTTGTAACAGATGTATTATTTGTTGCGATATTTGAATCTAGTATTTTATTTCAATTAATATATTCAAAACTAAGGATTAAATTATATTCATAGACAGCATAAAATAAATCAAAGCCTTCGGAAATATCATGAAATAACTCAACAAATAAATGAAATGTGAAAAATATATTATGGGTATAAATGATCTACTCTACAAATAAATCAACAAGTTAAACCAAAGAGGATAGGTTATTATATTTACGGACTCAAGCTCTAAATATCTAATCAATATGGATAAGTTGTTCTTCATCCGATGCTACAGAATTTGGCTTTGGTCGTCGTGGATCTTTAATGTCGCTTGCGTACACCTTCTGAGCTTTCGCTTCTCCATATTTCCATAAAAGAGCAGCATATATTTTGAGGAGTAATCCGACATCAAGTCCATCATTTGGTACTTATAATCCATCGCTAAAATACTCGGCGTAACCGACAACAAAAGGACCGCAATCCCTGTATTTTAAAAAAATAGATAATCCATATTGTGCAGTTCATGTAAGCGTTCTGAAATTTATGAAATGAAACTAAATCATGATACTTATACTTACAGGCTAACAATGGTTTGTTGAGCAATTCCTTCAATATATTGTACATCAAATGGATTATCCATTTTATCCTGGTATGCTTCAATCGTCGACCAATCAGTACAAACCTTTTGGTCTAAAAAGCCACCCATATAAAGGTAAGTAGGCAATATTTTTGCCAGCTTTTGTATATCAGACGACGGCCCAGAACATCTTCTTCACGACATCGAGTCATAAACTCGGGTGTGCCTCTCTTTCAGAATGATGACAGCAAACATCCAGTGTAATTCATCACCACAATTAATTGAGATGTACACTTCATCCACCAAATGACAAGGTAATCTAGTTGGAACGCTAAAACCTTTGATGATGTTGGTTAAGCATTCCTCATTTTGGGAAACTTTCGATTGTTGTTGATAATACGTATCGTAGGCATTATTGATGTAAACTTTGTACAAACAATTGCCTGTCGTGTATCTGTATTATTCTGGTGTTTTGAAACTTGGCCTTCTTTCGATGGTAGTAAAAAATGACATCGATGTGTTGCACATATTATCAAACATTTTGGATTACGTGAAAAAATTAATACGTAGATGCAATTAAATAAAGTATTATTTAATAATAATATGTATGACATTTAAACCTCATCATTCCAGCAAGTTTGGGGCTGTGACATCAAATAGAACCAAATCTTTATTCCAGAATGTGCAACAACAAAGTCGAACATATCAAAACCAAGACTCGATTCATTCACTTTGTAGTGTTCGTCATTTTGTTTTCTACATGATGATTTATATGTGTTAATGTCATGTTCTTACAATAAGAATTGTATAAATTAATATCCTTAAAGTTGATTTATGTACCTGCCGATATAATACGTTAACAGCCCATCGGCAATCCATTCTGAATAGTCGTTGATCAATTTTGTTAGTTATTTTGGAGCCTCATCCGAGATGTTGAACCCTTCAAATGGGCAATTCTTCCGTTCTCCCGAACTGATAGGCTCTACTTTTTCTTTTTCTTTGGAAGTATTTGATTGATTATCAACTGTGATATTATGCTCTTCATCTGTAGCTTCTACTGTGACATCCACCTGGAAAGCCAGAATTATCAATGCTAATTACAGATATACAACAGATTGTCTATCTATTGAAATAGATGAGTCTTATGTTACAACAGATGGATCATCTATTGGGACAAATTCAAACAGGTAAAACAGAGCAGTACGATAATTTTGGTGCAAGACAAAGACAGAGGCATTGCAATTTTGCTTTTTTTTATGCTTGGTGATGCCTTAGAAATATCTTTCCTTCTGCTCTTAGCCACCTTGATCTCTAGTGGAGTGTATGGATATGAAATCCTCTTTGATGGAATGATACCCCTCTTAGATGTCATTTCTTTTACAAAAGCAGTTAGTGCATTAATAGCATTAATCACTCTGTCATGTTTCACCTTGCAGTCTTGACATTTGCATGCAAAATATTCGCTAGATGTGGCAAAATCTGGAGAAAAATTTGTATAACCAGTACGATCATAATCATAATGGCTTGTTGTTTCAAAAACTGTAAGAGGAGCATAATTAGCCCCAACAGAAGCACCACTACCACTACCACTACCACTACGACTACCATCATCAACATCAACAAGCCCACCCTCCAAAATTGTTTTTCTTGTCATGGTTGTTGCTCCAAACAATTCTATTTTCATTCCATCAATGACCTTAGGGTCCAATAAAGTTTGCACAGACCGTAAAGTTAGAAAAAATGGCATCTTCAACTCTCGGTTGGTCGGAACAAGCCACGGATGGACAATCTAAAATAAAGTAGTACATATATTAGAATGATGATGAAATCATTAAAAATAATCATTAATTAAAATAAAAACTTGATTTGAATTAGACTTACTGCTTCCTTCAGGGGATTGAAAATATCAATAAATTTTGCATTTTTATCAGTTTTGGCCGACAACTATCTCAGGATTCTTAGACAGGAAACTTCTTCCTGGTAGTTCACTTGTTGTCTCAAATAAGCACTGACTTCAAATGCCCAAGCCTAAACATAATGCCAATAAATCAATAGCATTATTGAATAAAAAATAATAAATTATATCATGATAAAAGAAATACTTACCATGAAAGCCCATGGAAATCCATATAAGTTGACTGTCTTTGGAGTTAACAGAGTCAACATATATTTAACCGTCATTTTGAAACTTTCATAACCCCAAGGATAGTTGTTAAATGCCTCAAGATCCTTGGAGAGATTTATTAAACCGATGCTTATGTTGTTGTTAACGTTTCTCGCCCAAAGAATAATATGTACAAACCAAATCAAGCACAATGATTGCTTCTGCTTCTTTGAAAGTCCTTTACCTTTCAACGCTTCTATCAAATTTTTGTTTTTGAAGCTTGAACCAATAATGGACACCAGGTCATCTTGATCACTCAACTTGCCTTTGCCATTTTTTGGCTGTGCGAGGTGCTTTTTTTAGGTTAGAGTAGGTATAACTTGAGAAGGAGAAGGAGGATAATATTTCAGTCCTATAACTATGGCAAACTCCTTCCAACGAAAACAAATAGGCATGCCACAATAATTTATCCACAACTCATCCATCTTATTTTTGTTTTCATACATAAATCTGCGCTTGAGAAGATCATATACCATTTTCATCTGGAAACAAGCATTGTTGTCCTCCGACAAATCAAGATATTTCCTAAAGAAGCTTTCCCTGAAATAAGAATCCAATTTTTGTTCTTAAAGTATTTATCTGAAGACATCGAAAGATTTTTCTGTGGATGACTTAACCACGAAATAACCCGTTAAATCTACGGCACCATCGCACTTCATTCTCACAGGATAACGATCAATGATGAAGGTTTTGACCAACTCTTCGGCAGAAGGGCTATTAGCATTTGGATCATATTTTTTGGAACATTTCTCCTCCCTGTGTTCATTGTGTTCTTCTCTTGATTTAGATAACACTTGTAAATCAAGCTCATAGAGTGGTGGACGTAGCCGAACTGCTGCACTTGTTCCTTTACTTGGACTTAATTCAGTTTCTTTTCTTGTGGGAGTCATATTATCTTAAATTAATAGGAACATAAAATAGATTATAATTGATTAATGCATCGTTATAAAGGGATAACATTAAATCTAACATGCACAATAGTAAATAACATTTCTAACAGACCATACATATGTTACACTAGGTATGTTATCTATTGCAACATATAACCGACTTATTGCAATGGATGAGTAAACTGTTGAAAATAATAAAAACAGATCACCAATTTGTTGCATCAGGTATTTTATCTGATACAATATATAACCAACCGTTGCAACGAATGAGTAAACCATTGGAATCCATAAAAATAAATCACTAATCTATTGCACCAGGTAGTTTATTTGTTGTAACATATAACAAACCTGTTGCAATGGATAAGTAATCCATTGGAAATAGTAAAAACATATTACGAATATGTTGCACCAGGAAGGTTATCTATTGTAACATATAACCAACTTATTTTAAGAATAAGTAATCCGTTGGAAACAATAAAAATAAATCACTAATTTGTTGCACCAGGTAGTTTATCTGTTGCAATATATAACCAACCTATTGCAAGGATGAGTAATCCGTTGGAAACAGTAAAAATAGATCACTTATATGTTGCACCAGAAAAGTTATCTGTTGCAACATATAACCAACCTATTACAGGAATAAGTAATTCATTAGAAACAGTAAAAATAGATCACTAATCTATTACACCAGGCAGTTTATCTGTTACAACATATAACCAACCTATTGCAATGGATGAGTAATCTGTTAGAAACCATAAAAATAGATCACTCATCTGTTGCAACATATAACTAACCTGTTGCAATGGATGAGTAATTCATTGGAAACAACAAAAATAGATTACTGATTTGTTACACCTGGCAGTTTATCTGTTGCAACATATAACCAACCTGTTGCAACGAATGAGTAATCCATTAGAAATAGTAAAAATAGATCACTCATCTGTTGTACCATGATGGTTATCTATTGCAATATATGACCAACCTATTGCAATGGATGAGTAATCTATTGGAAATAATAAAATAGATCACTAATCTGTTGAAACATATTACTCATCTATTGCAAAATGAGTTATCTGTGTGATCAATATTGTTTAGATTTTTTCCAAACAGAAGAGTCTTCTATCGCAACAGATGAATGATCTGTTAGATTATTCATCTATTGCATCAAATTTTCATAGTTGCATCAGATTTGCATCTATTGCATCAAATGTTTTCATTTGTTGAATTAGATGTTTTCATTTATTGCATCTGTTGCATTAGATATTGCATCTGTTGCAACACTATTTTTACCAAGACAAATAATAAATCAACCCAGCAACACGAACACATCACACACACACATACTAAGAACATCAATTGTGACAAAAAATCATCAACAAATCTGAATCAATAGTTCGACAACAAGAATAAGAAATTATAGATATTAGGATTTTATTCAGTCCACATTTCAAATTTAAGCTAGAAATTTTGAAATTGTTAACCAATACTAGAAGAGTAGTTGGCTCATGTTCCTCTATTTCCTCATAATTTTTTACCTATGAAAAAAGAAATGGGACGACGAAGAACTCAAAGTTGTTGTCGTCGAAGAAGTCTTCACGTTGATTGATGGTTGAAAGTCAAAAGGGAACTTGTCAACTATTTATCGCCGGAGGTTGAAGTCGCCGGGGATTGAAGGGAGAAATTTTGCAGAACTGTTGGTTGGAAGAGAGTTGAGAGAAGCTGTCAAGAGAGAGAGGAGAGATACGGTTGATTTGGATTGAAGAGGGGTGTGGGTTGGGTTGATTTATGTTTTTGAAAAGATTAGAAAGTTTTGAAAATATTAAGCAAGTCCACAATTAACTTAATCAAGTTTTCTAATGATGTTTGACCCTTTAAGTTGGTCAATGTCACGAATCCTTCATTCAAGACTTAAAATACACCTTTTCTTCAATTTTCTCAAGTGACAAGCTTTTGCAGAATGCTCAAATTGAAATCAATATTTATTGAGGGCTATTAAAGTGATATAGACCATCTTTTTTCATGAAAATTCTGTTTTTTTGGTTGTAACAATATTCTTGAAAAAAATGTACTTCATTCATATGGTGTGACAAATTTTTGTGTGTGTGGTTGTATTCATTCATAGGCAAAACAATATTTATATGTACGTACTTTAAATATTTTAAATTGTTAATTCTTGTAATTTGTAGTATTTTTTATGTATTCTTAAAATATGTAATTATTCTTCCTAAATCTAAAAAATGATATTTGTACGTACATTCTTGGGGGTATGGGTTGTAAGTGACAAAAGAGTTTTAAAATGAGGTGTAGGTGACACAAGTCTTAATTATTGAGTGGAGGTGACAATTACTTTATTATGGATTAAGAAAGTTGGGGAAGTTTGAAAATAACCCATAAGTTTTTTAATTTATACTTTGATTCAAATGTTAGTTAATATAACAAGAAACGGAGGGAAAAAAGGTGTGTTTCTCTCTTTTCTCATCCGTTGTTGTTTTCTCTCTCTTCATGATTATTGTTATTCATTGTTGTTGCAGCTTTATTCATCATCTTCTGCTTCATTATCATCATTTTCTACTTCATTATCATCTTCATCTTCTTCTTGTCGACCATTGTTCTTGTTGTTGTTGTTACCGCTATTGTTGCTGTCTGACCAATTTCTTAGGTCAAATTTTATTTCCTACATCACTTTCCACTTTGGCATTACATCATAGGTGACTTTGGCAAGTAAAATTATGATTTTTATTCGAATTTGTCATCTGGGTACATAGTTACTGTTGTTTTTCCAACAATAGATAGAACTCGATCATGAATCCAACATAAGTGCCCACAATTTAAATAGATCACTCATCTGGTGCATCAGATGAGTAATATGTTGCAACAGAATAGTTATCTGTTACATTAGACTGATTATCTATTGCATCATACTGATTATCTGTTGCATCAAACTACTTATTTGTTGCAATAGATGATTAATCTATTTGGAATAACACAAATCAACCCCTACCACAAACCCAAATAATAACCAATATGTTTTAACTCTTGTTATTGCTATTGGATTCAAAATTATTCCTCACGTCCAATCGTCGACATATTTGTTAAGAAGATTATAGATAGAATAAAAATTAAATATTTCCTTCATCTCAAATTACCCATCCTTATCTGTTGCAACAGATAATTAATCTGTTTGAAACAACACAAATCATCCCCTGCCACAAACCCAACAGATAACCAATATGTTTCAACTCTTGCTAGTGCTACTGGATTAAAAATTATTTCTTACATCCAATTGTCGACATGTTTGTTGAGAATATAATAGACAGAAAGAAAATTAAATACTCCATCCGTCTCAAATTATCCGTCCCAAATTTCCTAATTTAATTTCTCATTTTACTTTTCTTTTTTCATAAATCAAGAAGAGATAAAAAAAAAATTCATGTTTTACCTTTTGTATTAATCACTTTTTCTTCAAATTAAAATGTAAACATCATTTAATAGGAGTATTATGGTAAACTAAGCATGTTATTAATTATTTTTCTTAATCAATGTGTCATCTCAATTTGGAACGGGTAATTTGAGACGGAGGGAGTATGAATTAAAACGTCAAAGTCTTGCAACAGACTAGTTATCTGTTGAAATAGACTAGTTATTTGTTGCATCAGATTGATTATATGTTGCATCAGACTACGTATATGTTGCAATATATGAGTAATCTATTTGGAACAACACAAATCTGCCCCTACCATAAACCCAATAGATAAATCTTGCTATTCCTACTAGATTCAAAATTATTCCTTACATCTAATCATCGATATGTTTGTTGAGAAAATAATAGACAGAATAAAGATTAAATATGAATTAAAACATCAAAGTTGATCAAATATAATTTTTTAATTAAACTAAAATAAATAAAAATACATATACATAGACTAAAAGAAACAAAATAATCTAATTATTATTATTATTATTATCGCCAGCCGGCCAATCTTCGATTTGTAGAAGCAAGGCCCTCCTCAGCCTGCGGATCTCACAGAGCATCCTTACTCTAACTTCTCCCAGTTCCCATTGCAGGTCACGAACTTGCATCTAAAGTTCATTCACTTCATCTTGCAGAAAAGCAACGTCCCACACCAGATCAACCATATCTAGAACACATATGAATTGAGAAAAAACATAAAAACAAAAGAAAAGAAAAGAAAAGAATATCCGAATGTAATACAACATATACTACAAATTGGCAAGAAAAAAACTTACCTGAGTCAGGGAAGAGAAAGTGGTGAAAGGTGTAAAATGAAAGACAAGATGCAATAAATAAATAGAGTGTAGTTGAATGAACGAATGAGTAAGGAGGACCTATTTATAGAGGATTGAATTTTAATGAGTGACAAAAAGGTGTGACTATTCACCTCCATTTATTAATTACATAATTTATTACTGTGAAAAGTTATGACTTAATTAAATTAAGAAATATTATGATAAGTCAAGACTTTTCAAATTATTATTATTAATTAGTTCTTTCCAAGAACCATTTTTATTGAGTTGTGACAACAGATTCTATATTTGTTGCATCAGATAACTCATCTATGACAACAAATATACCATCTGTTGCAACAAATAGAGAACCTGTTGCATCAAATATCTATCTGTTGCAACATATAATCTAACTGTTCACCTCCATTTATTAATTACATTTTGATTACTTTGAAAAGTTATGACTTAATTAAAATAAGAAATATTGTGATAAGTCATGACTTTTTGGATTATTATTATTAATTAGTTCTTTTCAAGAACCGTTTTATTGAGTTGTAATAAGAGATTCTATATCTGTTGCATCAGATAACTCTTCTGTGACAACATATATACTATCTGTTGCAATAAATAGAGAACATGTTGCATCAGATAATCTATCTATTGCAAAATATAATCTACTTGTTCACCTCCATTTATTAATTACATTTTTTATTACTGTGAAAAGTTATAACTTAATTAAATTAAGAAATATTGTGATAAGTCATGACTTTTCAGATTATTATTATTAATTAGTTCTTTCCAAAAACTATTTTTATTGAGTTGTGACAACAGATTCTATATCTGTTGCATCAGATACCTCATCTATGAAAATAAATATACCATCTGTTGCAATAAATAGAGAACCTGTTGGATCAGATAATCAATCTGTTGCAATATATAATCTATCTTTTTAAAAAAAAAATTATCATCATATCATTAATTCAAATTTGCTGATTTTTTTATTATATAAATTAAATAAAACACCTTTTCAATAACCGTTTCTTTAATAAAATAATAACTATTTCTATTGAGTTCTGGCAACAGATTATATATCTGTTGAATCAGATAAACCATCAGTTGCAACAGATATACCATCTGTTGCAACAAATGGACGATCTATTTTAATAGCTTTTTTGATTTCTTCTAACAGCTGATACATCAGTCGCAACAGATGAGGAATTTGATGCATCAGCAATATTGTTGAATGTGTTTTAGATAAAAAGTCACGACTGTTCACCTTTTTCTTAACAATCATCATATAAGTTAATTAATCCAATATTTTGACTTTTTTTATTATATAATAAATAAATAATTTTAAAAAATAAATTTAAAAATAAAAATGGTGAAAAGTCACGATCACTTATTAAAATTAAATAACCGTTCTTTTACGGTTATAAATTATGTTTATCATTTATTTCCTTATTATTTATTTAAGAACTATTTTTCATATTAAACAATTAGAAAGTCATGTCTTTTCACCTTCACAATAACAATAACCCTTTTTATTAATAACCGTCTGTTGCTACATATGATCGATCTGTCGCATCAGATTAACCTCTGTTGCCATAAATGCTCAATACCTACCACCAACCATTGACGTAATGAGAATAAGGAATAAATAGAATGATAATTAAATACTAAATAAGAATTAAAAATTTAAAGTCGACCACCAAACATAGATTTTTGAATCCCTTGGGTAGATCCGATATACAAAAGGAGGAAAATAAATACGCTAAAAGAAAAAATATAACCTAATTATTATTACTACTATTATTACTATCATTACTACTACTATTATTATTATTATTATTATTATTATTACTATTATTATTGTCAACCGGATTATTTTTATCTGGAAGCTGCTGGGCCCTCTTCAGCCTTGCTCCAAAGTAGGCTAAATTCCTTTGGAGTTCATCAAACTGCCTTTGAAGTTCCCATAAGGACTCGATATGAATCTTCTTGTACAAATCTGGATCAGACATATTAGTAAGTATAGTAGAATGAATGAGTGAGGAGGGACCTATTTATAAATGATTGAATTGGAAGGTGTTAGTCAAACCAAAAGTCACGACTGTTCATATCCCTTAATTACATAAAACTAGTGACTTTTTGAATATGTAAATTAAAAAAATGGATCTAAATATAACATTTTATCTTTTATTATATTTCAGAAAGAAAAGAAAATTACTTTAAAATAAATCTAACAGATGGGTAATCTGTTGCAAAATATATTCCATCTTTTAGATAACTTACAACATATTGACAATTTATTACAACAGACGGATATATCTGTTTTCTTTTCTAATAGATATGTCATATATTGCAACAGATTGATCATCTGTCGTAACTGGTGTCTACAATTGTTTCACAATTTAAGCAAATGTGACATCTGTTGCAACTTGTTAGTCATCTGTTTATTCAATTTAAGTCATATATGGTCTAGGAAGAATAAGGTGCGTGCAGATGGATGGATCCACTGTCATGTGTGGGAGTTAAGTATTACTGATAAGGTCACCGGGACAACACACACAAAGTACAATGTTTTTGTAAATGCAGTATTTAACCGATTAGGCACTGATCATTCAAACAAGATCATGTATTGTACAGTTAAGTTTGATGGGTTTGAATTGATAAGGTTGAAGTCCCCATGAATATTGTGTAGATACCTTGTTACGAATTACTGACGGTTGTTGCTCGTGTTCATGCGTGTCAAGTTTTGAGAAAGGATAAATATTTGGTGTCATTTCAGAGATTCAATAGCAATTGGAGTTAAATTTAAGTGTGAATTGGACTATGAGAAGGCCTTCTAAGCCTCAGACTTCATCAAATAAGAATGAAAAACCAATAGAAATTTCGTTGGCCTAAATTGATATGGAAGGGTTGTTCGAGAAGATGATTATACGCTAGAAGGAGACGAAGGAGAATGTCTGCGAGGTAAAGGGGATTTGATGAAAGACTATATTATCTAAGATCTACTTAAATAGGAGACATAGGGTAGCAAGGAACTTCTAGCAAATTTGGCCGATGAAATTATCTTAAAACATGAGAAATCTAAAACAAGTGCAAATACGAAAGTGTATCCGATAATGTGAATTCGTCTGATTTCTCTCTGAAAGAAAAATACTAAAGATGGACACTTTTCTAGGGATTTGCAACTAGGTAGTGTGGTTAGGATTATCACCTAGATAGAAAATAGCATAAGACCAAGAAAGCAGCCTTACGGGCATCGAGGATTGAAATGATGTACAGTAAGTCTAGAAAACTTGTGCCAACAGCAACTGAAGTTAAAGTAAGGAATCTAAGCTAAGGCGGCAATTTATAAATTTTAAATTGCATCCCATGCCTTCTTATTTGTGGTTACGATTAGGTCCACTATTGTTGACCTGATCGAAACCACAAACGAGATTGAAAGATAGATTGAATGTCATTACTTCCTTAGCAATATGGATTAATTGATTGTGTTTTCTTACCTTAGCATGCTTTCAACATTCCTTGGAGAAGATCAGAGGTTTGTTGTAGTATGTGAATCCCGATAATTTTCAAGTTTTCCTCCATCTTGCCGATTTGATCTTCAAGTTTGTCATTGTCGTCTTTGAAGTTGGTATAGAAATCCTGGTCTCTTTTGAGATAGATCAGGAACAGTTTCTCCTTTGAAGTTTTGGTATTGAAGAAGGCCCTCAGAACACTTTCTTTAGAAGCCTTAAAGGATACATGGAGGATCGTTGTGTTTGTTTTAGGTCAAAATATATTGATGTACACTCAAGATGTGGTCCAAACCATTGAATAGGTCACTTTTATCGAGTGTTGCTCAATCCAGCTTGCTCAACCAACCTTCAAGTGATTTAATAAATTAATAAGCAAAAAGTTACGTAACATTTGATCTAAACCAACTCTACCAAGTCTATCAAACGTTACGTAACTCCAGTCTCATTACCCTATCAAAAAACTTTGCCCGAGTTAGTGGACAAATCAAATGAGCTCAATCTCTCAGCCTTTCTGCTGATTGCTCTTCTCCAATATAGATGACAAGATATCCGCCATGCAAAAGTCTACACTGTCGCCAAAAATGCTTGCCAGAGCGCAAGTCTTCAGAAGGCATCAACAGTAATCTCTCAATATTAAATGATATTGAGAGATTCCTAGTCATGACTTCCCAAGACTTTCGCTATGGAAAGAATTTCTACTAATGACAAGATATTCGCCATGGAAAAGTCTACACCATTAGAAGAAATTCTTGCCAGAGCAAAAGTCTTCATATGGCATTATTAGTAATGTACAATGGCCACAGAAGAACAATTATCAACTCCTCTATCTTGCTTAAGTATCCAGAAAAAAAATTCAAATCCTCTATCTTGCACTATTGAGCAATGTACAGAGGAGTTGAAATGTACGAGAAACTTTTACATTGCTCAACAGTGCAAGACAAAGGAGTTTAAATTTTTTTCCGAATACTTGAGAAAGACAGAGGAGTTGATAATTTTTCTTCTATGGCCCTTGTACATTACTAATAATGCCTTCTGAAGACTTTCGTACTTACAAGAATTTATACTGATGGTGTAGACTTTTGTATGGAAGATATTTTGTCATCAGTAAAAGTTCTTTGTCGTAGCGAAAGTCTCTAGAAGGCATGACTAGGAATCTCTCAATATCACTTGATATTGAGAGATTACTGTTGATACCTTCTGAAGACTTGCACCCTGGAAAGAACTTCTGGCTATGGTGTAGGCTCTTTCATGGCGGATATCTTGTCCTCTATATGGCAGAAGAACAATCAACAAATAGGTTAAGAGATTGAGCTCATTTGATTTGTCCACTAACTCGAGCAAAGTTTTTTTATAGGGTAATGAGCCTGGAGTTATGTAACGTTTGATAGGCTTGGTAGAGTTGGTTTAGCTCAAACATTACGTAACTCGTTACTTATTAATTTATCAAATCCCTTGAAGGTTGGTTGAGCAAGCTGCATTGAGAAACACTTGATAAAAGTGAGCTATTTAACAGTTGGGACCACATCTTGATTGTGCATCAATATATTTTGACCTAAAAACATACACAGCGACCCTACATGTATCCTTTAAGGCTTATGAAGAAAGTGTTTTGAAGGGCTTCTAGAATGCCACAACTTCGAAGATAGTGTTCCTGATCAATCAGGAACCCTATACCAACTTTAAAGACGGCAACGACAAGCTTGAATACCAAATTAGCAAGATGGAGGCAAGCTTGAAAATTATCAAAATTCACATACTACAGCAAGCCTCTGATCTTCTCCAAGAAATATTGAAAGCATGTCAATGCTAGAAAACACAATCAATTATAACCATATTGCTAAGGAAGTAATGACACTCAAACTTTCTTTCAATCTTGTTTGTGGTTCTGATCAGGTCAACAACAGGGGACCTAATCGTAACCATAAACAAGGAGGTATGGGATGCAATTTAAAATTCAGAAATCACCTCCTTCGCTTAGATTCTTTATTTTAATTGCAGTTGTTGTTGGCGTAAGTTTTCTAGACTTACTGTACATTATTTCAACCCTAGATACTCGTAAGGCTGCTTTCTTGGTCTTTACTATTTTCTATCTAAGTGATAATCCTGACCACGCTACCCAGATGCAATTCTCTAGCAAAGAGACCATCTGTACTATTTTTCTTTTAGAGAAACACAGACGGATTTTTCATTACCAAATACAATTTTATATTTGCACTTGATACATATTTCTTATGTTCTAAGATAGTTTCATCGGTCAGATTCACTAGAAGTTACTTTCTACCGTATGTATCCTCTTCAATTATCTCTTAGATGATATAGTCTTTCATCAACCACCCATTTTCCCTTGAAGGCATTCTCCTACCGCACCTTCTGGTGTATAATCATCCCCCCGAGCAACCCAACCATATCAATGTGGGATAGGGAAATAAATTTATTGATTTCGTTCTTGGTTGAAGTAGTGAGAGGTGTCGAAGGACCTCTAAGGGTCTAATGCACCCTAAAAGTTAGTCCAATCGCTATTGAATCTCTTTACAATGCCACCAAAACTAGATCCCTTCACAATGCTTGACACATAAATATGAGAAATAATCAACATTAAATTTTGACAAGGTATGAGAACCATATTCATGGTCCATCATCCTTATCAGTTCAGACCTACCAAACTTAACTGTAAAATTACAGATATTTTGTTTGAATGATCAATGACTAATCAATAAAAATAGAATTCACAAAATCAGTGTACTCTATCTGTGTTTCCACTATGACATTATCAGTAATACATACCTTCCACATATGAAGTGGTTCCATCTGGATGCAGTTTATTCCTTCAAACCCATCTTTACTGCAGTCTCTTATGTTGATCGGGGAAAAGTTGATCAACTTTTAGTTCCTTATATCTACAAAGAAGAGGAAAAAAATTGATGTCACAGAAAGATCATTATCCATCTGTTGCATTAGATGTAGAGTCTGTTGGATCAGATGTTAAGTCAGTTGCATCATATGTGTGGTTTGTTGCATTAGATGTGGAGTCTGTTGCAATAGATGTGAATTCTATTACAACAGATGTGGAGTCTGTTGGAATCATCAAAACAGCCTTGATGGTGGTTTGATTTTTTTGAATTGTTACTCCGTCTATTACAACGTCAACAACAGCATAAACTACAAAGAAACAACAAATAAAAAAACATCAACAACAAAAACAATAATATTTATTCCAACACCATCAACAACATCATCAACAACAAAGAAGCAACATCCTTTGTTTCAATACCATCAACAAACCACACCACAAGTCCCAACAACTCCAACTCCACCAACAACATCAATAACAGCATCAACAACAAAGAAACAAACAAAATACATACAAAAAAATGATACTGCCAATAAAGCTTTTAAACTTCTCCCAACAGATTACTTTTTTCGCATATTATAATAAAAATTCTCGATTCTTTTATTCAACACTTAAAAGTTTCTTCAAATTTTTTAAATAAATATGATATGGGTAAATGGTAATTAAATAAAAAACATTTGTAAATAACTTGCAAAGAAGAAAACGAGAATAAAAGTGCAATAGTGAACCATACCTTAATGTCAAAAGGGGATCAAAACAACAATTTCAGTAGAGGAAAGATATGGATCAGTTTAGATTCAAAAGGATCTTTATAAGAAAGAGAAGAGAAAAGAGAGAGAAAAAGGTCGTGATAACCCTAAAGAGGAGAGAAAGAAAAAGATGAGAGATGAATAAAATAAATTTAGGGCTGAAGCTTAAGGAGAGATGAGATAATTCTAGATATTTATATGTACCTAGATGTGGGTTTTAATATTTATTAATTAATATTTATTAATAATTTGAGTGACACGAGGAAGACTAGTGACATTGAAAAGACAAGATAAGACTACTCAATAAACTCATTTTTGAGTTATCCAAGAAACATTTTCTACCGTCTTTAGTAGTAGTACTACTTTATCTACTCGAACAGAAGTTTTCTTTAAAATTAAAGAAAAAAAAAGATTTTCAAACAGAAATGTCATCTGTTGCAATAGATAGAAATATCTGATTAAAAATTCCAACAACTCAGTCATCTGTAGCAACAGATGCAAATGTCCACTTGATAATTAAATCAGATATATTATCTATTACAACAAATATCAATATCTATTTAAAAATTTCCATCATCTCAGTCATCTGTCACAACAAATGAAATGTTTTTTTGATAATTAAATCAGATATGTCATCTGTTGCAACAAATATGAATATCTGTTCAAAAATTTCCAACAGCTCAGTCATTTGTTGCAATAGATTTTATTGCAATTGATTTAGGTGGAACTAGGGATGAATGAAGGAGTTCATAGGGCCAACTACAACTTCAATTGAGTCTTTGCAGTTGTATGGTGTTGGTGTTGCGTTTATCCTGATCCGAGTCATCGATCGATCATTCTGAGTTGAAAAGATTCTCATTAACTTAATATTAAGCTAGTACCTAAATTGATTTAGGTGGAACTAGGGATGAATGAGTTCTCATTAACTTAATGTTAAGATAGTACCTCAATTGATTTCCACCACCCAATTGATTTAGGTGGAACTATGGATGAATGAGCTCATAGGGTCAACTACAACTTTAATTAAGTCTTTATAATTGCATGGTGTTGGTATTGCGTTCATCCCGACCTGAGTCATCGATCGATCACTCTGAGTTGAAATGAGTTCTCATTAACTTAATGTTAAGATAGGACCATAATTTATTTAGGTGGAACTAGGGATGAATGAGCTCATAGGGTCAACTAGAACTTCAATTAAGTCTTTGCCATTGCATGGTGTTGGTATTGCGTTCATCCCAACCCGATTTGTCGATCGATCACTGTGAGTTAAAATGAGTTCTCATTAACTTAATGTTAATATATTACCTCAATTGATTTAGGTGGAACTAGGGACGAATGAGCTCATAGGGTCAACTACAACTTCAATTAAGTCTTTGTAATTGCATAGTTTTGGTATTGCATGTCGTCGATCGATCACTCTGGGTTGAAATGAGTTCTCATTAACTTAATATTAAGATAGTACCTCAATTGATTTAGGTGTAACAAGGGATGAATGGGCTCATAAGGTCAACTACAACTTCAATTAAGTCTTTGCAATTACATAGTATTGGTATTGCATTCATCTCAACCCGAGTCATCGATCGATCACTCTGAGTTGAAGTGAGTTATCATTAAATTAATGTTAAGATAGTAACTCAATTGATTTAGGTGTAACTAGGGATGAATATGCTCATAGGTTCAACTACAACTTCAATTGAGTCTTTGCAATTGAATGGTGTTGGTATTGCGTTCATCCCAACCTGAGTCATCGATCGATTACTCTGATTTGAAATGAGTTCTCATTAACTTAATGTTATGACAGTACCGTAATTGATTTAGGTGGAACTTGGGATGAATGATCTCATAGGGTCAACTAGAACTTTAATTGAGTCTTTGCAATTGCATGGTGTTGGTATTGTGTTCATCCCGA
The DNA here is from genome assembly GCA_030864215.1 of Capsicum pubescens. NCBI lineage: Eukaryota > Viridiplantae > Streptophyta > Magnoliopsida > Solanales > Solanaceae > Capsicum > Capsicum pubescens. The sequence goes on from CM061543.1 coordinate 86,961,017, forward strand.
CCTGAGTCGTCGATCAATCACTCTGAGTTGAAATGAATTCTCATTAACTTAATGTTTTAAAAACTATATCTTTTAAAATTTTAAAAATTAATTAAGATCAATTCGAACCAAATTAACAATTTCAAAACTAGTCATTCTTTTCCAAATTTCTACTCAAAATTTGTTATTTATTCTAAAAATTAGGGCTTTTTAGTTAACGATGAAAAAGAAGACTTTTAGTTGTACTATCTTCGAGAATGGGTTAACAATTTTGAGTTTTAATGCTAAAAAGTAGGAAGCACCCGAGAAAACCCTAGTTTTTATCTCAGTATTTTGTTGACTGTCGTGGTATTTTTTTATGGTGTTTGTGGTATTGTTGGTGGCTGTTATTGGTGGTGTCGGTATTTGTGTTTTTGGTGGTGGTGTCGGTGGTCTTGGTGTTGGTATTGGTGGCATTGGTGGTGGTCTTGGTAGCATTGGTGGTGGCATTAGTTGTGGTATTGGTGGTCCATCTGTTGCAATAGGTGGAAGATCTATTAGGAGATATTAAATAGGTCTTCAAACAGATTCTCCATCTTTTCCAACTGGAGTATTTTTTTGTAATGTGGCATGAAATAATTTATTGAAATTGGTCTTACATTTTTTTAAAAAATTATGCAGACATCAAATGTAATGTATTTTTGTTTTCCTATTGTTTGTAGTTAAAAGATATCTCCCAAAAGAAAATAAACTGAAAGTTGATCATTTTCTGACCACCCAACAAAAAAGTCTAGAGTACAGATAGATTCGGAGGAACTTCCTGAACAATCTTAGTCAGGGCAAAATGAAGGTGAGGAAAGTGATAACTGTTTCTCACCAATAGGGCATGAATTAATATCAAAATCCCAGCATTATCCTGTCAAAATCATTAGTATCAACAGGTTTCAATTTGCAATGCCGATAGATAGCCCTAACAAAGTAACTGGTGATCTTGTACTTAAATATCAGTTGGGGAAACATTTTGATGAACTTAGGATTATTATGAAGAATGAAAACATAGACGAACTTTTTAACAAGAGCTGCTTTGCATACTTTCTTAAGCTGCCTGAGGACCGCACTCTCTATTTTCCAATGAGCATGGTATATGGTTTTCTCAAGCGCAGGATCAAGTAAGCGGGGGATGATAAAGATTCGAAGGAGGGAAAAAAATGGATGAAATCTGGATCAACTACTGTGGTATGTCGGTTTGTTTTGGATTGAAAGAGTTTTCCATAGTGACGGGCTAGATATGCGATCGTCCAGAAGAACCTCTCATCAAGAAAACACCACACAAAGGGTCCAACAAACGCAAGGGGAAAAAAGATGAGTTGTTGGGCATTGTTAGATGTAGATACAAAGCAGATGATTTGATGTCAGATCTCGAGGATAAAAACATACCAAAGCACTACAAGGAGAAATTGTACTTAGTTTGGTTTGTCCATTCCATTTTATTGGCAAGAGACATCAGGAAAGTCATAGAAGATAATTTGTTGGCGTTTGCTGAATATTTTGAGAAATTTAACATTATCCCTGGGGATATGACAGCTACTACTTGACTATCGAATATTTACTGACAAAGTTGTCCCCAAAGACGATCACATTATACGACTTTCCTTGGGCTTTCATAGTAAAATTGATCACTATTTTTACTCATCCATTAATTTATATTGAATATAGTTATTATGACTTTTTTTCTTGGTTCCTGTTTACATATTTTAGGCTTAGGCAAGTAAAGCCATTCCTCCCCTCCGAAAGCTGTTCAAGGATTACCCAGATAAGGTTTCTTATCCAAGGATCCTTAGGTGGTTGGCTGCAAAGGGCACCAAAAAAAATATTAAGAAGGCTGATCTCCTTAACCCTCCGGATGATGCAGTACGTCTTCTTTCAACTAAAATAATTTTCCTCATAGAAAGATATTAAAATAGATATACCATCTATTGCAATAGATGGGTCGTCCATTGCAATAGATTACCCGTCAATTGTAACTAGTGCAACAGATGGGTAATCTGTTGTAACAGACGATCCATATTTCACAACATATTAACCATCTATTACTCTAGTTCTCTAAACTCGACTCAATAGATTACCTATCTACTGTAGATTATGTAATAAATGGGTAATCTGATGCATTAGATGGGTAATCTGATGCAGTACGTCTTTTTTCAACTAAAATCATTTTCCTCAAAAAAAGATATTGAATCAAATGTGCCATCTGTTGCAATAGATGGGTCATTTATTGCAACAGATTACCCGTCAACTACTACTGGTGTAATAGATGGGTAATCTGTTGTGACAGACAATCCATATTTCGTAATAGATTAACCATCTGTTGCTCTGGTTCTCTGAACTCCACTCAACAGATTACCCATCTACTATAAATTAAGCAACATATGGGTAATCTGATGCAATATATTATCAATCTGTTGCGACTTACAGATCAGCTGTTGCGGCAACTAGATCGTCTGTTGCATAAGTTGGTTGTGTTAACATGTAACCCAACTGACTGTAAATTATTTTTATATGATTTAAATACCTTCTGTCCTTTTTTTATAGGTTGTGCATCCTTGGATCGTGCCTACTGGCTGGGAGTTGGGGATGACTTCTTTTATTACTCTAGGTCTTGTTAATACAAAAGCAGACCCAACGGTGGAGTTAATAAAGAAGGAATTGACTGGAGCAACAACCATAAGAAAAGCAGTTAGGCAAGGTCAGCCCAATGTTGAAGCTCTTCACGACCAACCTACTGCAACAGATCCGGGTGCTTCTTCTAGAGGTGCTGCTGGTGGAGTTGTTGATGATGGTGGCAGCCATCATGATGCTCATGTTGTTGCCAGTCGTGATTATGAGCGTGTCGGTGCTCAGGAAAAAAATAAATACATTTTAAAACACCCCTTGTACAGTTCCCTCTCACCCCTACACTGGTCCCTCCCACCCTTACAGTGGTCCCTCTCACCCCTCTTTACCCTCGTGTTTTCATTACAAATGCAAAGTGAGTAAGGACAGAGAGGATAAACTCCTTGAAAAACTAGAGGCTATTGCTAAAGTTGTTGAGGATTTGAAATCCAAGAGGGGTGTCATACCATCCAAGAAGATGAGGGAGCCATACACTCCTACAGTGGAGGTTAAGAGGAAGACAAGAAACATTAGACAAATACTCTCTATTGTGAAAACAAAAAAAATTGCAACTCCTCCCGCTCCAAAAGTTGTTGAAGTTCAGGGGCCACTGAAGAAGGTGGACATATAAGCGGAACTTGGCTATTAAAAGAAGAAAAAACTACAAGAAATCATGAATTACAAGATGAAGGTTCCAGAAGAATACACCATGCATTAATTTGCCGCCAAAGACTTCACGAATATGATAAATATGCATGAGTGGTACCTAGACAATGTAAGTTTACTTTTTCTAACCTAGGCTTCCTATTTACCCCATGAAGAAGAAGTTATGCAACAGATGTGTAATCTATTGCAATATCTGGGTATTTTGTTGCAACATAATACACATCTATTGCATAAGTTACGTTAGCTGGGTAATTTGTGAACTGATTCAGAGAACTCTCTGCAACAAAATATTTCCACTGTGTTTATCTTCTTTACAATTACTAACTTATTTAAAAATTATCTTCTTATACCACAGTATGTTGATGAAATTCTCAGCCTCGTGAGGGGCAGGCAATTAGCATACCCGGATGCTTATGATGTTGCCGATAGGATAATGGACCTCAACTTCTACCACAATTTTAAGGATAGGTACGATAATCTCCATAGGCGAGCTGGTCCCGGTGGCCAGAGATTTGATAAGTTAGTTTCTATGTTCGAATGGAATGAAGACGTGATTAAATATGTTAGAGGGAAGATGTCATATCCACACGACAAGAGCTGGACCAAGGCAAAGAGAATCCTTGCAGTCATGAACGTGGAAGTCAAACATTTTCTCGCTGTTGAGATAATACTCGACGAGGAAAAGATTAAGATTTATGACTGCAACTTACTTGTCTTCAATGAGGACACATTTTTAACCCACGTGAAGCCACTCTTGAAGTTGTTTCCCAAGTTGTTGGCGCAGAGTAAGCTGATGGATCATTTGTCCGTGGAAGTTTTGAGGAAGGAATCACGGGATTTTAAAGGTTGAAATAAGAACATCCAGCTCTAAAAAAATAAAACCAGTGCAACGTGCGATCCATACTCGCTTGCATACATCGAGTGTTTGCTGACCGACACAGAAATGATCAACATGTGTGATGCCATTGTGGGAAAGATGCAAGAGGTCTGGGTTTATGGGGTACTAACTAAATGGTTGGAGCCTGTGTATAAAGAAGAATATGTACAAGACAGAAATGAACACGATAATAATTTTTTATTTCAAGCCACTTCACTTTACATGTAGTGGCAATAATTTTTATGTCTAGCAAAATTTAAATTTTTATAATGCAACAGATTGTTTATTTGTTATAACAGATATAACACCTGTTGTGATTGAATAATTATCTGTTGGAATAGGTTGGTCATCTGTTGCATTGTGCAGATGTTTTCTAGTCTGTTTGTCGCAACAGATATACAATACGTTACAACATATATCTATCTATTTCAACTGATAGGTAATCTGTTGGAATAAATAAAAAAAGTAGGAAGACCTGTTATATAATTTCCAGCAGATGACCTAACTAATGTTTGGAGCCCGTGTGGAAAGAAGAATATGTACAAAGATAGAGACTAACATGATAACAATTTTTTATTTCAAGCCACTTTACTTTACATGTAGTGGCAATAATTTTTATGTCTGGCGAAAGTTGAATTTTTATAATGCAACAGATTGTCTATATTTTGTAACAGATATAATACATGTTGTGACAGAATAATTATCTGCTGGAATAGGTTGGTCATCTGTTGCATTATGCAGATGTTTTCCAGTCTGTTTGTCACAACAAATATATAATTTATTGCAATATATATCTATCTATTGCAATTGATAGGTAATCTGTTGGAAAAAATCAAAAAAGTAGGAAGACCTTTTATATAATTTCCAATAGATGACTTACATATTGCAGTATATGTCTAAATCTGTTTGATAAGATATGTCGTCTGTTGCAGCAGATGTATTATCTTTTGCAATATTTTAATCTAGTATTCCATTTCAATTAACATGTTCAAAACTAAGGATTAAATTATATTCATATACAACATAAAATAAATCGAAGCCTTCGAAAATTACACGAAATAACTCAACAAATAAATAAAATATAAAAAAATATTATGGGTACAAATGATCTACTCTATAAATAAATCAACAAGTTAAATCAAGGAGGATAGGTTATTATATTGACGGACTCAAGATATAAAGATCTAATCAATATGGACAAGTTGTTCTTCATCCAGTGCTACGGAATTCGGCTTTGGTCATCGTGGATCTTTAATGTCGCTTGCATACAACTTCTAACTTGGTATTTTTACAAAGTAGCATAAAAGAGTAGCATATCTTTTGCAGAGTAATCCGGCATCAAGGCCATCATTTAGTACTTGTAATCCATCGCTCAAATACTCAGCGTAAAAGGCAACAAAAGGACAGCAATCCCTGCGTTTTAAAAAAATAGATAATCCATATCTTGCATTTCATGTAAGTGTTGTGAAATTTATAAAATGAAACTAAATCATGATACTTATACTTACAGGCTACCAATGATTTGTTGAGCAATTCCTTCAACATATTGTACATCAAATGGATTACCCATTTTATCCTGGTATGCTTCAATCATTGAACAATTAGTACGAACCTTTTGGTCCAAAAAGCCACTCATATCAAGGTAAGTAGGTAATATTTTTGCCAGCTTTTGTATCTCAGACGACGTTCCAAAATATCTCTTTTACGACATCGGGTCATAAACTCGGATGCGCCTCTCTTTTAGAACGATGACAGCCAACACCCAATGGAATTCATCACCACAATTGATTAGTATGTACACTTCGTCGATCAAATGCCAAGGTAAGTCAGTTGGAATGCTAAAACCTTTGATGATGTTGATTAAGCATTCCTCATTTTGAGAAACTTTCGGCTGTTGGTAACAATTCCTATTGTAGGCATTATTGATGTAAATTTTGTACAAATAATTGCCTACCGTATATCTATATTGTTCTGGTATTTGCAACTTGGCCTTCTTTTGGAGATAGTAAAAAATGACATCGATGTGCTGTACATATTATCAAATATTTTGAATTACGTGATGAAAAATTAATATGCAAATGCAATTAAATAAAGTATTAATTAATAGTAATATGTATGGCATTTGAACCTCATCATTCCAGCAAGTTTGGGGCTATGACATCAAATAGAATCAGTTCTTCATTCCGGGATGTGCAACAATAAAGTTGAACATATCAAAACTAAGACTCGATTCGTTCACTTTGTAGTGTTCGTCATTTTGTTTTCTGCATGATGATTTATATGTGTTAATGTCATGTTCTTACAACAAGAATTGTATAAATCAATATCTTTAAAGTTGATTTATGTAACTGTTGGCATAATGCTTTAACAGCCCATCGACAATCAATTCTGAATAGTCGTTGATCAACTTTGTTAGTTTTTTTAGAGCCTCGTCCGAGATGTTGAACCCTTCAAATGGGTAATTCCTTCGTTCTCTTGAACTGACAGGCTCCACTTTTTCTTCTTCTTTGGAAGTAGTTAATGGATTATGAACTGTGATATTATGCTCTTCAGCAGTAGCTTCTGCTGTGACATCCACCTGAAAATCCAAAATTATTATTTCTAATTACAGATATACAACAGATTTTCTATCTGTTGCAACAGATGAGTCTTATGTTGCAACAGATGGATCATCTGTTGGGACAAATTCGAACAGGTAAAACAGAGCAGTAGGATAATTCCGAACATATGAAAACCTATTTGATTTGCTCAAACAGACGAAAATATGTTGCAACAGATAACACATCTGATGCAATAGGTTAGACAACAGTGCAACAAATGTATATATCTATTTGATAATTTTCAACAGATGTATCATCTGTTGAAACAGATATGTGTCTGTTTGTTTGTTGGAATAGATGATGTACATTCACCTTCTTCAGATCATGCTGCTGGCCCTTGCACACTGAACAGCAGTGCAAGACAAAGACAAAGGCATTGTAATTTTGCTTTTGTCGATGCTTGATGATGCCTTGAAAATATCTTTCCTTCTTCTTTAGCCACCTTGTCTCTAGTGGAGTGTATGGATATGAAATCCTCTTTGATTGAATGACACCCCTCTTAGATGTCATTTTCTTTACAGAAGCAGTTAGTGCATTAATAGCATTAATCACTCCATTATGTTTCGCCTTGCAGTCTTGACATTTGCATGCAGAACATTCGCTAGATGTGGGACAATCTGGAGAAAAATCTATACAACCAGTATGATCATAATCATAATGGCTTGTTGTTTTAAAAATTATAAGAGGAGCATCATTTGCCCCAACAACAGCACCACTACCACTACCATCATCAACAACAACAAGCCTACCCTCAAAAATTATTTTTCTTATGATGGTTGTTGCTCCAAACAATTTTATTTTTATTTCATCAACGACCTTAGGGTCCGATAAAGTTTGCACAAACCGTAAAGTAAGAAAAAATGGCATCTTCAACTCTCGGTTGCTTGGAACAAGCCACGGATGGAGAGTCTAAAATAAATCAGTACATATATTAGAATGATGATGAAATTATTTAAAATAATCACTAATTAAAACAAAAACTTGATTAGATTTAGACTTACTGCTTTCTTCAGGGAATTGAAAAGATTAAGTAATTTTACATTTTTATCAGTTTTGGCCAACAACCATCTCAGGATTCTTGGACAGGAAATTTTTTCCTGGTAGTTCACTTGTTGTCTCAAATAAGGAATGACTTCAAATGCCCAAGCCTATAACATAACGCCAATAAATCAAAAGCATCATTGAATAAAAAAATGATGAATCATATCATGCTAAAAGAAATATTTACCATGAAGGCCCACGGAAAGCCATATAAGTTGACTGTCTTTGGCGTTAACAGAGTCAATAAATATTTGACAGTCATTTTAAAGCTTTCATAACCCCAAGGATAGCTGTTAAATGCCTCAAGATCCTCGGAGAGATTTATTAAATTGAGACTTATGTTGTTAACGTCTCTCGTCCAAAGAATATTATGTACAAACCAAATGAAGCACAATGATTGCTTGTGCTTCTTTGAAAGTCCTTTGCCTTTCAATGCTTTTATAAAAATTTTGTTTTTGAAGCTTGGACCAACAATAGACACCAGGTCATCATGATCACTCGACTTGTCTTTGCCTTTTTTGGGTGTGCGGGGTATTTTTTTGGGGTTAGAGTAGGTATAACTTGAGATAGAGAAGGAGGATAATATTTTAGTCCGATAATTATGGCAAACTCCTTCCAACGAAAAGAAATAGGCATGCCACAGTAATTTATCCACACCTCATCCGTCTTATCTTTATTTTCATACATAAACCTGCGCTTGAGAAGATCATATACCATTTTCATCTAGAAATGAGCATTGTTGTCCTCCGACAAATCAAGATATTGCCCAAAGAAGATTTTCCTGAAATAAGAATCCAATTTTTATTCTCGAAGTATTTTTCTGAAGACATCAAAAGATTTTCCCATGACTGACTTAACCATAAAATCACCCGTTAAATCTGTGGCACCATCGCACTGCATTCTCACAGGATAACGATCAATGCTGAAAATTTTAACCAACTCTTCAGCGAAAGGGCTATTAACATTTGGATCATCTCTTTTGAAATATTCCTCCTCCCCGTGTTCATTATCTTCTGCTCCTGATTGAGATAACACTTGTAAAGCAAGCTCATAGAGTGGTGGATGTAGCCGAGCTGCTTTACTTATTTCTTTACTTGGACTTGATTTGTTTTTTTTTCTTTTGGGATCCATATTATCTTAAATTAACAAGAACATAAAATAGATTATAATTGATTAATGCATCGTTAAAAAGGATAACAGTAATCTAACATACACAACAGTAAAATAACAGTTCCAACAGACCACACATTTGTTGCACCAGATATATTATCTGTTGCAACATATAATCGACCTATTTTAACGGATGATTAAACCATTGGAAACAATAAAAATAGATCACTAATTTGTTGCACCAGGTAGTTTATTTGATACAACATATAACCAACCATTGCAACAAATGAGTAAACCGTTAGAAACCATAGAAACAGATCACTAGTCTGTTGCACCAGGTAGTTTATCTGTTACAACATATAACCAACATGTTGCAATGGATGAGTAATTCGTTGGAAATAGTAAAAAAATATCACCCATCTGTTGCACTAGGAAGGTTATCTGTTGCAACATATAACCAACCTGTTGTAACGGATGAGTAATCCATTCGAAATAGTAAAAATAGATCAATAATCTATTGCACCAAGTAGTTTATCTGTTGTAACATATAACTAACCTGTTGCAAAGGATGAGTAATTCATTAGAAACAGTAAAATAGATTACTAATCTGTTGCACTAGGTAGTTTATCTGTTGCAACATATAACCAACCTGTTGCAATGGATGAGTAATTCGTTGGAAATAATAAAAATAAATCACTCATCTGTTGCACCAGGAAGGTTATCTATTGCAATATATAACCAACCTGTTAAATGGATGAGTAATTTGTTGGAAACAGTAAAAATAGATCACTAATTTGTTGCACTAGATAGTTTATCTGTTGCAACATATAACCAACCTGTTGCAACGGATGAGCAATCCGTTAGAAATAGTAAAAATATATCACTGATCTGTTGAAATATTTCACTCATCTATTGCAAAATGAGTTATTTGTTGGATCAATATTATTTAGATTCTTCCAAACAGAAGAGTCATCTGTCGCAACAGATGAATGATCTGTTAGATTGTTCATCTGTTGCATCAGATTTTCATAGTTGCATCAGATTTGCATTTGTTGCATCAGATGTTTTTATTTGTTGCATCAGATATTTTATCTATTGCATCAGATGTTTTATCTGTTGCATCAGATGTTTCATCTGTTGCAACACCATTTTTACCAAAACAAACAACAAATCAACCCAGCAACACCAAAATATCACACACACACACACTAAGAATATCAATGGTGACCAAAAATCATCAACAAATCTGAATTAACAGTTCGACAACAAGAAGAAATGCCATAAATTAGGGTTTTATTTAGTCCACATTTTAAATTTAAGCAAGAAATATTGAAATTATTAACCAATACTAGAAGAGTAGATGGCTCAAGTTTCTCTATTTCTTCATAATTTTTTACCTGTGAAAGAAAAAATGGGATGACGAAGAACTCAAAGTTGTTGTCGCCGGAGAAGTCTTCACGTCGATTGATGGTTGAAAGTCGAAAAGGAACTCGCCCGACTATTTGTCGCCGGAGGTTGAAGTCGCCAGGGATTGAAGGAAAAAAATTTGCAGAACTATTGGTTGGGAGAGAGTTAGAGAAACTGTCGAGAGAGAGAGAGGAGAGAGACAATTGATTTGGATTGAAGAGGGGTGTGGGTTGATTTGTATTTTTGAAAAGATTAAAAAGCTTTGAAAATATTAATCAAGTCCACAATTAACTTAATCAAGTTTTGTAATTATGTTTGACTCTTTAAGTTAGTCAATATCACCAATCCTTCATTCAAGACTTAAAAGACACCTTTCCTTCAATTTTCTCTACATTTTTTATGCCTTTACTTTTTTTAGTTATTAAGTTTTAAGATTATACATGAATATCTTAGCCAATGTATTTTTTTGATAATTTCTTGTGTTTTTGTTTCAATTGAAAATATTTTATACACAAATTAGATAAAAACAAGCATGTTGCTATTGGATGAAATAGTCGAAAAAAACTATAGGTTTTTTCCTTTTTTCCCCAATATGTTAATTGCTTGGGACCTTGTCCGCAGACCGAAATAAGAAGGTGGACTAGGAATGATTGATTGCATAGCATGGAATGATGTTGCGGTGGCTAAACATATCTGGAATGTGGCAAACAAAACCGACACTTTGTGGGTAAGATGGGTAAATCATATTTACATAAAAAGACAAGATTGGTAGCAGTATGAAGCTCCACTGGATTCATGCTGGTACTGGAAGCAAATCTATGGATTAAATAGGAAATTTGAAGATGGCTACATACAAAACGGATGGTTGACTCAACAAGGAAAATATAGTGTGCATAGTGGCTATATTTGGACTAGAGGTCAAGGGGAGAAATGGCCCATGTGGAGAGGCGTATGGTGCAGAGCCAGCATTCCTAAGCAACAATTTATATGCTGGCTAGCAATGCACAAGAGGTTGCTGAAAAGAAGTAGATTAAAGAGACTTGGACTAAGTGATGAGGACAACTGTGCACTGTGTGAAAATGGGGCTGAAACAATAGAACGATTGTATTTCCAATGTCATTCTAGATCTCAACGAATGCCTCCTTCTTTGAAACTCCATATTATTTTTATGTAATAGTCAAAGATTGAAGCAACATGTCCTCTTTGTGTAGGGTTTCAAGGTGTTTGTAACACGCAATGGAAAACAAAAAATAACCTAGACAAATCTATCCGTGTCTAAAATTTATTACCTTATAACAGAAGAGTTTTCAACATGAACCTTGTGACAATAGTCGTAATTGAAAAACTTCTTGGATAGGACGAAGTAGGGGTCTACATGATCGGGAATTGATTCGAATTTTTTAAATACCAAACTAAACCATTTATGGTTGGGTTTTCAAATTGTAGGGGGTGCGGATAACTTGTGTGGTAAAATAGATCTATTATAAATACAATGGATCTATTTTTATTTGTGTGTGGATATTTCTTAACTTCTCTAAATATTTTTATTTTTATTTTTATTTTGAGTTTATTTATGTTAGTTTTATCGATATTCATATCTTGAGGGGTGATTATATGGTAATTGGTTAAATGCTTTACTATAGTATTCTTTATTTTTTTTCTCTTATTTTTTGTAATTCTTCTATATTATTTTGAAGGTATTCTAAATATTCTATATCCTTTGTTTCAAAATATCCAATTAGATTGTCTTTCATAAGTTTTTCTAATAATATTATTTCTTCCATATTTTCTCTCCAATATTTTAAATATCCATAGTCTATCATTTTATCCTGTAGTAATTGTAGATTTAAAAATTTCTGTATAATAATTTATCCTAATTGTACTGTAATGTATATCTAATTCTAGATTTTCAATGCTATTTATTATCTTGTGTTGTTCTTCTCGTAGCGAGTTTTTTAAATTATATAAACTATCACATGTACTTTTTCCTAAATTTTCTAGGGTTCCTTCTATCCATATTAATTTTTCTTTTAGATTCTCCATTATTTTTCTAATTTGGTTTTCGGTAATTAATTTCTTCATTTAGATTATCTTAATTTTCTCTAGTTTTTCTAATATATTCTAACATTTCTTAATCTGAATAATATCCATCTGGGTAATTATTCAGGTATAACTGTTCTATCCAATTTATAGTTTTAATTTCATAGTCTAATACTTTTTCTAATATTATTCTCTTAATATCTATAATTTCTATATCTCTAAGTATATATAAGATTAATATTTTAAGATTATCTGTCATTTAAAATTGGTTAAACACTTTATTATAATATTTTTTAGTTGTTTGTTTTAATCTCATTAATTCTTCTATATTTTCACTAAGAAATTGTATACATTTTATATCTTTAGTCCTCATATATTCATCTAAATTTGTTTTCATTTGTTTTTCTATTGATTGTATATTTTTCATATCCATTTTTGAAAATTCTAAATATATATAATTTATCATGGTTGATATGTAGGTTTGGTATGTAGGAATTTGTAAGAGTAGTTAGGTAAGTGTGATATATAATTTATTCTAGTCATAAAATATTTATCAAATATTTTTTTCAATATGATTTTTCTTATATCTGCAATTTCTATATCCTTAAGTACATATAAAATAAGTATTTTAAATTTATCTACCATTGCATCAGATAAATAATTATCCATTTTTCATAAAATTGCTATTTTCAAAATATTTCCTTCAATCATGCACATAACAAAATATGATCACTTTAGATTGCTATATACTAGATTATTCTTAAATAACATATTCTTCGGTAACTATTAGCATGGTAATCTGGATACTTTTCCCTTAAACTCCTGTATTTAAGAGTATTAAATATTCTTTTTCATTTATTGTTCCTGTTATGTAATATTGGTTTAAATTAGTTGTTGAACTTGTTTCATAACTTGTTCTTTTTGATGAACTTGATGCTTCTGGTTTTTCATAAGCTATTCTTTTTGTTGTACTTATTCTATCATTTATTATTTCTAAATTTTCTTCTATATCTATGTCTCTATAACTATAATCATTATTATCAATTGCTTTTACAAATTGTTCGAAAGGAATTTCTATTTGTATTTTGTTAATTTTATTTTTTCCCGTTATTTTATGTTTTGTTGTTAATACATATAGATTTTTATATCTAGCTGTTTAAAGTTACGGAACTAGTATATATTTGGATTTATTTGATTAATTTATTAATTATGACTTATATACCAAAATTAGCAGAAAATCTAAAGTCTTTACAGAAAAAATTTAAACAGGATGTAGAATATAATTATAACGAAGAAGATAAAAAATAAGTCCAGAAAATAAAAACACTTTGTAAAGAATTACCAAAATTACAATTTCCAGACGAAAATAGAAAATTTATATATATAGTAGAAACAGATGCTAGTGAATGTAGTTATGGAGGAGTACTTAAATATAGGTACAAAAATAAAAAAATAGAAAATCATTGTAGATATTATTCAAGAACGTTTAATGAAACAAAAATAAAATGGGAAATAAATAGAAAAGAATTATGTTCATTATATAAATGTTTATTAGCATTTGAGCCATATATTGTATATAATAAGTTTATTGTATGAGCAGATAATACACAGGTACGTTGGTGGATAACAAAGAAAATACAAAATTCAGTTACAAAAATTTAACCAATTACCATATAATCATCCCCCAAGATATGAATATCGATAAAACTAACATAAATAAATTCAAAATAAAAATAAAAATAAAAATATTTAGATAAGTTAAGAAATATCCACGCACAAATAAAAATAGATCCATTGTATTTATAATAGATCTATTTTACCACACAAGTTATCCGCACCCCCCTACTATTGGTATCAGACCCTATGTTGTTTAAAGTTACGGAAGTAGTATATATTTGGATTTATTTGATTAATTTATTAATTATGACTTATTTGACAAAACTAGATTTAGATATTCTCCAAAATATTATTTAGATGAATAACGTACAAAAATTACCAAAATATAAAGAATTAAAGCAAATAATATCTGAAAAACGTAAAGAATTAAAAATAAGGATAGAAAGACTACAATATAACATAATTGCCGGAGTTAGTAAAAACTCAATAAATGCACAAAAAGAAGAAATATCAAATTTAGAATCAACAATAGATAGTCTAGAGTATACATACCAACATGATCTTTTAACAATTAAATAAAAAATGAACAAAGAAGAATTTATAATAGATGAAAAATATATGAAAACCATGAAGGATTAAAAATAAAAATAGTATTTTCTAATCTAGGAAGAAGGTATAAGAAAATAGGTGAACATTTATATTTAATGTTAGAAAAAGAAGAATTAAAATTAGAAGATAAATTGACAGCTATGGTAAGAATAGAAAAAGAAATAGAAAAAATAAAACAACAAACTACAGAAGAAATACGAAAAATATAAGAAACGAAAAATAGTAGGATTGTTGAATTAGAAAAAGAACTACAAATGCTAAAAGATTTGTATGAAAAAAGACAGAAAGAAAAAGAAGAAAAAGATAAAGAACAAAAATTATTAAACGAGATAAATCAATTTAAAGAAAAATTAGAAATAAATACAATAGATGTTGAAGAAACAGATAATTATGATTCAGAAGATAGTGAAACATATACAAAAATCTTAACAAATACAAAAAATTTAGAAATCAATGAAAAACAAGAAGTAATTAACGAAGAAAATTTAGAAAATAGAAACACAGAAATAAATACTCTTGATAAAAAAGAAGACGAAAATATAATACCTAGAACCTCAGAAATAAGAAAACCTACATATTATAAGAATAAGTTTAAAAGATATAATCTAAAGGATGAATATGACAAATGGACACCAAAACAAATATTTAATAAAAATTATAAGTTTTTAGACTTAGATTGTGTAATAGATACAGAAAAAACAATACAATTATGGATAGGATATATGACAAAACAATTATTAGATAATAATATAAATGTAACAGATGCACCAGAATATATAGAAAGAACACTAATAGGAACAGTGAAATTATGGTTTTCAAATCTAACTGAAAATAGTAAAAGGGTATTAAGAACTGACAAACCTATAGAAGAAATATCATCAACAACTACAACTAAATTAACACCTATAGAATTATTAAAAAAATATGAAATGGCTATAAAAGACGAATTTAGCAGCATGACAACAACAGAAGAAGAACAAAATGAAGAGAAAGATACAAATAGGAATTTAATGTTAAAATTAGCAATATGTAATATGTGTTACATAGATGAATATACTTGCGCATTTAAAGAATATTATTATAAAGGAACATATAATACATAAGAAAATTATATTTTAGTAAATTACTTGAACCATTTAGTTCAAAAATAATAAAAAGTTGGGATGAAGCAAAAATAGTAGATACTCTAGGAGCAAGAATAAAGTTTTTACAACAATGGTATAGAAACCTATGTGAAAAATATAGAGAAGAAATAAAATGGAAAAAACATTAATAAGAAATTTACCATGTTGCAAAGATAAAATAGCACCTCAATTTGGATGCGAAGAAAGATATTATAAGAAAAGAAAAAGACATAAGAAATATAAGAAATACAAAAAATCAAAATATAAATATAAGAAACCAAGAAAAAGATATTATGTAAAAAATTATAAACATAAAAGACCATATAGGAAAAAGAAATCTATAAAAGAATGAACTTGTTATAATTTCGGAAAATTAGGACATTTAGCTAGAGATTGTAAATTACCTAAAAACCCAAAAAATAAACAAACATCAGAAATAAAAATAGAAAATACGGAATATATGCAGATAGATTATATAGATTACGAATTAGAAAGTGAAGATAGTATCTATGAAATTTCAGATAATGAAATAGATAGTGAATTAGATGAATTAAATGACTGAAGAAGATATAAGAATAAACCAAATAATTGAAGAAGATATAAAAATAATAACAAAGGAAGAATATTTAAATGAAGAAGGAACAGATCAAAAAATAATATTTGATAGTTATATATTTGATGAAATAAAAGGAAAAGAATTAGATTTAAGTATAGAAAAAATATTTAAAATACCAACAATAAAAAATATATTTAGTAGAAGAAAAGAAGAATACTACGTAGTAAGCCAAAATAAACATGTAATAGATTGTAGATATGTAAAAGGAAGAGTTAGTATACCACTAGTAACAAAAAGAATAATTAATAAAGAAATAAACGATATAAAAAGTAAAGACCCAATAAAATATGTACACCTTGGAGGAATAGAGATATTGATAAAAACATGTTTTAGAGAAGGAATAGATACACCACTAGAATTATACCTAGCAGATGATAGAATTATAAAACCTATAGAAAAAAGTATAATAACTTCCATAAAAGGAAATTTAATGTACCAAAAATTTAAATTTATAATAAGCATGAATTATTCAGTAGCAATAACAGATAAAAATATAGATAAATCATTAGTATTATATTGGAAAATATAAGGAATAGAACTAACCCCAGGAAGTAAAATATTTACAGCAAGATGTAAAAGTCTATATGTATTAACAACAAAACATAAAATAACGGTAAAAAATAAAATTAACAAAATACAAATAGAAAGTCCTTTCGAACAATTTGTACAAATAATTGTTAATAATGATTATAGTTATAGAGACATAGATATAGAAGAAAATTTAGAAATAATAAATGATAGAATAAGTACAACAAAAAGAATAACTTATGAAAAACCAGAATCATCAAGTTCATCAAAAAGAACAAGTTATGAAACAAGTTCAACAACTAATTCAAACCAATATTACATAACAGGAACAATAAATAAAAAAGAATATTTAATACTCTTAAATACAGGACAAGAAAAAAAATTATATAGCAAGATATCTAGTAAAAAAACGAGGAAATAAAATCTGACAATAATATATGCCCAGATCTACCAAGAAGCTTAATAAACACTAAAAATATAGCAGAAAAAAGAAATAACAATAGGAGTTAGAAAAATAAAAATAGAATTTAAAATAAAGGAGGAAATGCAAAAAGAAGACATAATATTAGGAATAAAATAGCTAGAACAAGTAAAACCATATAATATAGAGCATACACAATTATCTATAACATATAACAGAGAGAAATTATTCTTAAGAAGAGCTTTAACATGATATGAAAATATATGTATTAATGAAGATAGTAGTAGAAGGGTATTACAGTAGATATTATACGCCTATGATAGATACAGGAGCAGAAGCTAATTTATGTAGATATAATTGTTTACCAGAAAGTAAATGGGATAAATTAAAAACACCAATACTAGTTAAATGATTTAATAACGAAGGAAGATTAATTACTTATAAAGTTAAGAATGTAAAAACACAAGTATGAGATAAAATATTAACAATAGAAGAAATCTATAATTATGAGCTAACATCAAAAGATATACTTTTAGGAATGCCGTTTTTAGATAAATTATACCCACATATAATAACTAGAACGGATTGGTGGTTTACAACACCATGTAAACAGAAAGTAAGAGCAAAAAGAGTTACTAATAAAATAAGAAAGAAAATTGATTGGATAGAAGGAAGTGAAAAAATTACACAAAAATTAGAAAATATAAAAAATACTGAAGATACAATAGAACTAGTCGTATTTTCAATAAATAAAAAGGAAATAACTATATTTTCAATAAATAAGATAAAAATAATTAAGAAAAAATTAGAACAATTATATAGTGAAGATTTATTAAAAGGATGGGAAAAACATAAAACTACTATAAAAATTGAATTAATTGATAAAAATAGCATAATAACTCAAAAACCATTAACATATAATTTTGACGATTTAAAAGAATTTAAAATGCATATAGATAAATTATTAGAAAAATAATATATACAAAAAAGTAATAGTAAACACAATAATCCAACATTTATAGTAAATAAACATAGTGAACAAAAAAGAGGAAAAAGGAGAGTGGTTATTGATTATAGAAATTTAAATGCAAAAACTATGACATATAATTACCCAATACCAAATAAGATATTAAAAATAAGACAAATACAAGGATATAATTACTTTAGTAAATTTGATTGTAAATCAGGATTTTACCATTTAAAGTTAGAAGAAGAATCTAAGAAATTAACCGCATTTACGGTACCACAAGAATTTTATGAATGGAATGTACTACCATTTGGATATAAAAATGCACCATGTAGATATCAACATTTTATGGATAGTTATTTTAAACAATTACCTAATTGTATAGTATATATAGATGATATACTATTATATACAAAAACTAAAGAAGAACATTTGAAATTATTAGAACAATTTATAGATATAATAGAAAAATCGGGAATAAGTTTAAGTGAAAAGAAAGCTGAAATTATAAAAAAACAGATAGAATTTTTAGGAATACAAATAGATAAAAGTGGAGTAAAAATGCAACAACATATAGTACAAAAAATTATAAATTCGAAAGAAGAATTAGATACAAAAAAGAAATTACAATCATTTTTGGGATTAGTAAACCGAGTAAGGGAATATATACCAAAATTAGCAGAAAATCTAAAGCCTTTAAAAAAAAATTAAAAAAGGATGTAGAATATAATTATAACGAAGAAGATAAAAAACAAGTCCAGAAAATAATAACACTTTGTAAAGAATTACCAAAATTACAATTCCCAGACGAAAATAAAATTTTTATATATATAGTAGAAGCGGATGCTAGTGAATGTAGTTATGGAGGAGTACTTAAATATAGGTACAAAAATGAAAAATAGAACATCATTGTACATATTATTTAGGAACGTTTAATGAAACAGAAATAAAATGGGAAATAAATAGAAAAGAATTATGTTCACTATATAAATGTTTATTAGCATTTGAGCCATATATTGTATATAACAAGTTTATTGTACGAACAAATAATACACAGGTACGTTGGTGGCTAACAAAGAAAATACAAAATTCAGTTACAACAAAAGAGATTCGGAGACTAGTATTGAATATATTCAATTTTACATTTACAATTGAAGTAATTAGTACTAACAAAAATGTTATTGCATATTACATATCAAGACAAAGCTACACATAATGATATAATAGAAGATGATGCTTTAGAAAAGATATTCAAAACCCTAACTACGCTTTCAATGAAAGTGGACAGTATGGGTAATGAAATAGAAAAGCTAAAGACTAATGAAGATAAACTGAAGTCTGTAGCTACAAATCAGCTAACTCAACAGTGTGCAGAGCTATGTCGATCGGAAGACATTAAAATTCCAGAGCTAGAAGAAGACGTTGGGACACTCCGTAAAACCCATAACGTTTATCAATCTACAATTGCAGGTACAAGCAAAGGAGTTATTGGACAAAGATACCAGAATATGAACTTAAATAAGACATTTGAAAAACCATTTACACCAAAAATACAAAAAGACCTCTTTAACATACCCTCACAAATTACCACATATCGAGATAGTCTGAACCAAGATAAAAAAGTTTATAACTATACAACCCAAAAATACATAGAAAATATCTACCGAGTACAAAATTTTCTAAACCTTAACCCCAGAGCTACAGATATCAAAGAACCCAACACAAACTATATAACCCAAAGATTACAAGGTCACAATAAGCTAATTGCATTACCCAAAACCAACCCAAGCTTAATAAAAACTTGTTTTGATTATGGATTATCAAATACCATATACACCCAAGATGGAGAAGAACTATCAGCTATGGAAGAATTACAAAAAATATTCAACACCTATAAAAGAGTAACCAAAGAAAATCTATTTTATATAAAGTGTTATACTTCACCAGCAGAGATATTATACGAAGAGATAAAACCAATTATACAAGTTGTAAAAATAGGATTAACCAGAGATATGATTATACCAGAAGATATTGTGCAGCGGCCAGAGATACCCAGAATCGAGTACCTAATTTTTATGCAAACAAACGACTTATTGGACTAGCTACAATTATTCAAGAACTAGCAAACAATTATACCAATGGAAACCGAATATGGCGTTATTATTCAAGAGACCATCAGATGATTTATTCAAATTCAAAAGAACTACGACAAGCAGATATGAAAGATGTTAGACAATGGATAATGACATTACTTAACCCATAAAAACAATCTACTGCAAGGGCAATTAAGAGAGAATTTATTTCAGACGGATTATTGACAAGATATTGCAAGATAATTGGACACAAATATCTAGACCATCAATGTTCGAGATGTAATGGAGAAAATAATATTGTCCCAGATGTACAACTAGAATAAAGATAAGCATGCCAGCTGGAAAGAAGATAAAAAAGCAGCAGATACGATAGAGATAGCAACGAAGGAAAATCAACTACGGATAAAGAAAAGAAGACAAAAGTTATCAAAGTCATAAAAGATATGAAAAGGAAATATGACTTATAGTTTTCAACATGTGAATTATTATAGCTTTTGATTTCTTTTACGTAAAAGACATTGTATAGTTAGTCTTTACTAGGTTAGGTAGGTACCATTATTAGCCTACTATAGACTTTTTGACTTTTTTAAGTTTGTAAGACTTTGTGTAAAAGATTAGTCTTTTCTAGAAATAATATGTAGATACGTGTAAAGTTTTTAGGAACGTGTAAAACATTAGTACGAAAAACTATGTAAAACATCCATTATAAATGAAGGCATCGAAGGCAGAAAGAGGCAAGCCTTCATGTGTTGAAGCAAAAAACTCTCTCTTGTCTACAACAAATAATTTGATTATTTAAAAAACAGGTATATTTTAATGGAAAAATCTATGGAGGAACAAAGCTTAGAATTATCAAACCTACCAGAACAGGTATATTCATTTACTATTATGAATAACTAAATTCATAAATTCCTCACAATCATAATATGATAAAATAAGTTCATGTTAGTTGCTTTATAGTAGAATTATTCGAAAAATAGCATGTTAAGAAGTTTATTAGCAAAGTGGAAAAGGAGAAAAATCCCTAAGAACTATGTCATCCTAAAGGTGAAACAGGTGAGGCAAGAAAGTCGTGATAGGGGAGTAGCCAGAGTAGAGGCGCTATTTAAGGAAAAAGTATCCAGATTACCATGCTAATAGTGACCGAAGAATATGTTATTTAAGAATAATCTAGTATATAACAATCTAAAGTGATCATATTTGTTTATGTGCATGATTGAAGAGAATATTTTAAAAATAGCACTTTTATGAAAAATGGATAATTATTTATCTGATGCAATGGTAGATAAATTTAAAATACTTGTTTTATATGTACTTAAGGATATAGAAATTGTAGATATAAGAAAAATCATATTGGAAAAAATATTTGATAAATATTTTATGACTAAAATAAATTATATACCACACTTACCTAACTACTCTTACAAATACCTACATACCAAACCTACATATCAACCATGGTAAATTATATATATTTAGAATTTTGGAAAATGAATATGAAAAATATACAATCAACAGAAAAACAAATGAAAATAAATTTAGATGAATATATGAGGACTAAAGATATAAAATGTATACAATTTCTTAGTGAAAATATAGAAGAATTAATGAGATTAAAAAAAACAACTAAAAAATATTATAATAAAGTATTTAACCAATTTTAAATGACAGATAATCTTAAAATATTAATCTTATATATACTTAGAGATATAGAAATTATAGATATTAAGAGAATAATATTAGAAAAAGTATTAGACTATGAAATTAAAACTATAAATTGGATAGAACAGTTATACCTGGATAATTACCCAGATGGATATTATTTAGATTAAGAAATGTTAGAATATATTAGAAAAACTATAGAAAATCAAGATAATCTAAATGAAGAGATTAATTATAGAAACCGAATTAGAAAAATAATGAAGAATCTAAAAGAAAAATTAATATGGATAGAAGGAACCCTAGAAAATTTAGGAAAAAGTACATGTGATAGTTTATATAATTTTAAAAACTCGCTACGAGAAGAACAACACAAGATAATAAATAACATTGAAAATCTAGAATTAGATATACATTACAGTACAATTAGGATAAATTATTATACACAAATTTGTAAATCTACAATTACTACAGGATAAAATGATAGACTATGAATATTTAAAATATTGGAGAGAAAATATGGAAGAAATAATATTATTAGAAAAAATTATGAAAGACAATCTAATTGGATATTTTGAAACAAAAAATATAGAATATTTAGAATACCTTCAAAATAATATAGAAGAATTACAAAAACTAAGAGAAAAAAATAAAGAATACTATAGTAAAACATTTAACCAATTACCATATAATCACCCCTCAAGATATGAATATCGATAAAACTAACATAAATAAACTCAAAATAAAAATATTTAGAGAAGTTAAGAAATATCCACGCACAAATAAAAATGATCCATTGTATTTATAATAGATCTATTTTACTACACAAGTTATCCGCACCCCCTACTTGTATTTATAATATATCTATTTTACCACACAAGTTATCCGCACCCCCTTAACTTTTGACTTAGAATGAAAATGTTCTAAAAGGTTTTCTTACTTTGGTCTTATAAAATGTGTTTGGACTTGAACGTTTCTTAGAGGTTTCAATTAGGGGTGTACATGATCGAGTTGGTTTGAATTTTCTAAATATCAAATCACATCATTTATGTTGAATTTTTAAATCTATAAACCAAATCAAATTAATAAAAGTTAAATTTTTCAACCTCTATTTTTGCTGAATTTTCTCAAATTTCTTAAATATTTTGTGGATCGATATAATCATTCTTAATTTCTTACCATATTAAACAAAAATTTCCCTGCTCAATCTACTCTTCTATTGTTCAATTTATGTATCATAGAGTATAATTAGTAAAGTATAAAATTACTGTATAGAGTTGAATTGTATGAAGACTCCTACGCAGTTTGATCAGTGACAGACAACAATGGATAATCATTTATTGAAATGACACAAAACTGGTGCCTAAACCATGAAAGAGATCAGATATGTCCATCTTACCGTGGACTAACAATACAACAAAAATACTTTATAACGTATCCAATTTGCATCCTGATGTCTGAACATAGCATATCTCTATTGAGATCACAATTTACAAACCATCTCTAGATGAACAATCAATAAATTATAGCTTTAAAATTAAAATAACAATAGATTCACTTCATTAATTGATACGAACGAAAGATCAACTTTCTTTCAACGATTTTTTAAGAAAGTGTCAAATATTAACCTTAATAGTTCTTTAATTCAAGTAAAATATAAATTAGAGAAGTCGAAGTAGGTATGTTAGTAGCTTGAACAACTTACATAGTCAAAAATTGAAATACTTAAATCCTACACCAACATCACTTACAACTAAAGACCTTGTACAAAGAAAATAAAACATTGGTGATGTATGATCTTCCATACATATTTTTCGTCATTCCATGGTCTGCATCTGTAAAATCAAAAATATAAATCTATAAAGTATTATATATCAAGAATCTAACAATTGAAAAGTATATAAGACAACAGATATTAAAATAATGAGTCTGGAGCCTGAACAGTCATCTTTTAGCCAAATATCAAAGGAGACATTACTTTTTCAGAGAAATCAAATTAGACAAAACATGCGCAGTCGAACAATTTTTTTTTTTTTTATGACCCTGTCAGGACTTTGACAGAATTATATAGAAAGTTGCTAGTCTCTAGCCAACTTCGAAGTCTCTGTTCTCCGGGCGACTTGAAAATCACCGATTACCAAGCAACTTTTATGTTGCTGATGGTCACGCACCCTGCAAGAAATGATTAAAAATTTTGTTGTTTTGGTATAAAAAAATATTTTTTTAGAAATAAAATCTTTCTATCCAAACAAACAGAGGATGGCAAAATGTTTTGTCTCATCAGAATCTTGTAGAGAACTTTTGCTTTAAAGAGCGAATCAATTATGGCAAGGTAGTATGAATTGCATACTGAATAGTGGTTCTTCGTTGCGTGGTAGTTATTGGATTCTATTTGAGCTACATCAGAATGTCATATTTTTATTTAAGACCCCTCTCTGTTTAGATGTTCTGTTCTTTTCTTTTGTTAAGGCTTGCAACATATACACAATACATTTTCAATATAAAGACATGAGTTTCAATCATAGATTAGTTCATTTTATTGCTTGAAACTCACCATATGTTTCTTTCCAAAAGAAAATGATCGGTACCTCAGTACCAACTATGTAGGAAGCTAAATCTATTCCTAAAAGATCAATAAATCTAGAGAGAAGAATCTATTATCCCCTTAACTTGTCATGTTTTATTTATGGTATACCTGAACTTTGATTAGTCCTAAGTACCCCGAACTTATTCTTTTAGTATGTCGTGCCACCTTTTCAGCCCACAGTCCATAACGTGTAATACACGCGCGTACACATGGATAAAAATGTAGATGTGGTTGTCCTCGTGTATAATACCATTCACTTTCCTTATATTTATCTTATATTAAAAATAACTCATTTCTACTATTAATTATTCGATTTCTCTTTGAAAAAATTATATTTTTCAATTTTCTCTACTCCAAAATAGTGAAAGGTATAATTTTCGTCGATCAAGTAAGCTATTATTTAAAAATTTATATTTTTTTTGGTGTTAAAAATATGAAATTATTTTTTCCGGTTAGTGTTTCATAGTAGTTTTCGATTAGAATTTTGAGGAGACCCAAATGGACAAATACGTTTCTTATTATAATTAATGGATTAAGAAATTGTAATTTAAGTTAGGGGTGTATAAATATCGAACTGATAAAAATGTTATTGATTTATCGTTATTGGGTTAACGATTTTTTAATGATTTTGTAAAAAAAAATTATTGGGTTATCGATTCGATTTTGATTTTTTTATTAAGGAATTGGGTAAACCGATAACCCAATAAGATTAAATTAAATTAATATTTTCTACATATATATATATATATAAGTAGTACTTTTGTTGCAACTAAGATTCGATTTCTTTTCATGTTAACTACTACTTTTTTTATTTTATGAGTATTTTCTTATCGGTTAAATCGAAAATCAAATCGTTAGGGATTAAAAACCGATAACTAATATAACTACATTTATTATAAGTATGTGTCTTAGTTTCTTTAGTATTTGTTTTGTTAATATTGTTTAAAATATCTGCTTCGATATTTAGTATATTTTTTTAGTTACAATAACTCATATGATATGTATAATTAAGATTACAAAATTGAAGGAGTTTCATAGGAATGGAAACTGGAGTTTTAGATTGAATTAATAAACGGATGAATTTTTTTTTAGATTAATAAACGAAATTTTTACAAAATTAATAAACGGATGAAATTTTTATTTCATAAAGTAATTAATAAATTGGAGTTTTACAAAATTAATAAATGGATGATTTTTTTTAGATTAGAAGTAATTGAGGAAGAGGGATAATAAATAGGGAGAGGAATAATTGAATTTTTTGAAAAAATTAAAGAAAAATGGATTTTTTCGTTTTTTTATCATTAAAAATGTTGAATTGGCATAAAAATACCTCCATCACGCGCGTGATGGAGGTTGAACTAAAATATTTTTCCACATCAGCGTAAAAGGGCCACGCAATGTTGCAAAATAACAAGTTCAGAGAGGAGGGATACTAAGGACTAGTCAAAGTTCAGGTGTACCATAAATAAAACATGACAAGTTCAGGGGAGTAATCGATACTTCTCTCGTAAATCTACTGAAATAGAACCATTTCTCTTTACAATCATTAGCAACAACTAGCTTTCACACATATTTAAGAAATTTGAGAAAACCTAATGATTAGTGCTTTCTTCTAAATAGACGTACAACAAGGATACACTCTATTCTGAGAGCATAAATATAAAAAATTGACAATAATATCTCTGGGGTAACAACACAACCAAAGATAAATGGAGATAGTAGTGTTGAGTTCTAAACTTAATAAACCATAAAAGATGTGGCAGTCTTGTAATGACTCTTCAGATCATTTTTTGCACTGTCCGCTTATTTTTGCCGTTAGAGATTTTTCATAGCTTCCCCAAGTTATTATGATTTGTTGAAACTGATAGTTTAGTTATCGGGCAGTTCATTTGATTTTAGGATCAATTCCCTGTTTAGAAGTCTTCATTGGTTTTGAATGACCGTTGCACGAAAACTTCAGTTAAACGACCTCAAATGCAATATCTGACTGTGCCAGCAACTCTATAATACTAGTTTTACATTAGGAAGACCCTTGATTTGGGTACCAAGACACCCGAGTTCATTTCGACCAATTGATCGGAAAGTGAGAAAATTGGTAGACATGGGTGTGGGGACACAATTGATATAAAAGGACTTGGATAGAAAATATGAATTCACCAATGCATCCGAAACATCGAATTAAGTGGGATTACATAGTTCATTTGCGAAAAATGGAGTCCGAATGAGTCTTGGGGGTCAAAAACAAGTTTTGACCTCGTCGTCCCCATTTAACCGCGATCAAGGAACTATAAATAGCCCCATTGGTCGCGAAATTGGCTATTTTCACTCCTCTTTGAGCCCTTGAAGCCCTAAAATAATAGATTAACTTCAAATGAATTCTTGGGGGTAAGTTAGAAGTTTGACTAACATATATATATTTGTGATTAACAATGGATTTAAGGTATGAATCCTTAATTTTCAAGCTTTAATTTCTTGATTATTTGACGAAACCCCCAAATTGCCTGAGGGCTTGATTTTAGCCCAAGTATGCTTGATTTGTACCTAATTCTTGAGGGTTATGATTCCCAAATGGTAGTTGAACATTAGGTTGATCTTGAAAATGTGTTTTATGTATGTGGGACCCACTTGGGATTTTTGCTGTCGTTTTTGGACCCAAAGAACAATGGTGCATTATGGGTATCAATATTCTCATAATGATGTGTAGAATGTGTTTTTATAGATCGTCTCCTTAAAGAAGTTTCTCGGAAGGAAAACCGAAGATTGAGCGGATTGTTGAGCATTCTTCAGATTTGAGGTAGGCTAGGCTTACTAGTTAGATTGAGCTATGCTTTGATATAATTGTGATATCTTGTTAGATTGGGATGGGTTTAAAGTACTAGTTTGATGAAATGCAAGACTTGGGCTAGTTGGACCAATCAAGATATGTAAATTTTAAAAGTTGGAAAGCTTGACTTGTTTTCCATTATATTAAGTGGAATGGACTTCATTACTCAAGTTTAGCATGAGAATGCCTTAGAATACTCAACCTTAGATATAATACTCTAGTTGCTTATACTTAGAGTAAATTTTCCTATGTTGCTTATACTAGGGAAGGTTGCCTTGGTTTTATTGGACTTAGTGAAAGTGCTTGAGTAAAAACATCTACCTTAGGGATTATGGTGGCTTGTTGTACATCTAAGTGTTAGTTTATAATATTTACTTCAGGATTTTTGTTTTTCACTTGGAGTAATATAATCAATTTATGGATATCTGATAGGTAAAAGCTGTGACGTGAGGGTGGCAAAGACCATTTGAAATTGTTAACTTTTTTATGCCTTTGCATTAGGCTTGAAGTAAAGGCCAATCATGGCATAATGATTAGCCAATCATTTGGCACTCACTATAGAATGTTAAGTTTAGTAATATGTTATATTGTATAATATTCCTTCCTCATATTATTGTCTGCAATAACATTAGTTATTTTGTGCATTAATATTAAAGTAGAATAAACAACGATTTTCTTATGATCTACTGTGGACTAATTTGATAGGCTAATTATTGGTTAACAATGATTAATTAAAAATAATATGTTATTGTGATTATCTATTATATGGGCTAACGAACGAGCTATTAAATGAGCCCTTGTCTATCATATGTCCTAAGACATAATGATGTTATTGACCACACTTTGAGTAAGCTATAAATCATGTCATTCTTTATCCATTGCCCATACTCTTGATGAATTATCTTTAGGCCAATGAATATGCTACTAAAGGACCATTGTTTATATATCATTTATGGTTATGCCTATGAATTAAACGACTAGATTATGAACTTGTAGTGATGAATCCTTGAGTATGCTCATGATTTAATAATTATTTAGGCTAGTGTTTGGGTCGTTAATTATACTACTGCCCAAGTTATGATCATACTTAATAATTACGCTAATAAATCATATTGGAAAATCTTTCTTATTGTCAATATTGGAAATGATGATGTTAATAGTGTTGGAAGGCATGCTTATTGACTATATGTAATGATGCTCCATAGATTATGTTTGAACTCGTGTGATGCTTTTGTCTAGTAACCAAACTAGTGATTATGCTAGAAAGCCTTCTTGTTGCTAATATTATGAGTCATGATACTAAGGGTTCTAAAAGGTATATTTATTGACCACATGAGAAGCTATGCTACTAACCATGTTGAACTCGTTAATGCCTTGTAATATTCATGCTATATATATATATATATTCATATAATGATGAATAAATTATCCTCGATGACGAACAATGAGATATAAAGATATGTTTCTCCTTACTTCTCTTTACTTTAGCTCTTGTAGGGCTCGTCATTTACTTAAGCTCTTGTAGGGCTCGTCATTTACTTTAGCCCTTATGGGGATTGCACTTTACTTTATCCCTCGTGGGGCTTGTCAATTACTTTAGAACTTGTGGGGCTTGTTCTTTATTATTGATATATTAATGTGATAATGATGACTGACAAGGCCGAAGGATATTATGATGATATGAGGTACACGACAAGGCCGAAGGATATGATGATGATATGATGATATCCGGTGCGGCCGAATGACATTATAATCATATATTGATGCTCGATAAGTCCAGAGGACATTGTGATTATGATATACCTGATTTGAGTTTGGAATATATGATTATGATATTGATACCCAATTTGAGTTTGAAGGATATGATTATGATATCGATACCCAGTTCGAGTCTGAATGATATGATTATGATATTGATACCCGGTTCGAGTCCGAAGGATATAATTATGATATTGATACCTGATTCGAGTTTGGAGGATGTGATTATAATATTGATACCTGATTCAAGTTCGGAGGATATGATGATGATATAATAATGTCCGACAAAGATGGAAGATATGATTATTGATGTGCCTATGTGTGCACCTACCGATTTAATCAAGCTAGCCCTATATATGACAATTGTATATTTTTGTATGTTCTTCTGTAGTTGGTTATGATATAGATATTGGAGGTGTTAGTTATAGTCTTCTGATAACTTGGGGTATAAAGTGGTATAGTTGCTGATTTAAGGGTGAAAGATGCTTAGTGGTGGATATTACTTAGTGGTTTATAGTGACTAGTGGTTTTGTGAACCCTAGTGATAAAGAGGACTAGTTGCATTGATGGCTATTAATATAGATGATTATTTTATTATAGTGGTTAGAGATCATGAGTTTAACATTGGCAATAATTAGTTGATATTGATGACTAATTTATGATGTTGATTACTTATTTAATGATGGTTTGTGGATTAATGATGCTAATTAATAAGAGATGTTAGTTGAGATTTGAATAAGTGTACTCATGGTGATTAGCGGTCTTTTATTAAATGGTGACTAGTGGGATTATGTTGCCTAAAAATGAATATTGGTTAATTGGAGAATATGGTCCAGTGGTGAATCTTGACTAGATGCTACTTTTGGCTAGTGAGTAAATAATGGTTAGTCGTTGATCCATGAATAATGGCTAAGTGATGAATAATGGGTGAATAATAATTAGAGGTTATATGATGACTTGTAAGTAATTGGTTTAGTAATAAATGTTGGCTAGCTAATAATGAGTGAATAGGGTGTAATGATGAGATAGGTTCCTACATGGTGGTATGGTTATGGTTAGGAGAATATTGGTATATGTTT
Organism: Capsicum pubescens; assembly: GCA_030864215.1. NCBI lineage: Eukaryota > Viridiplantae > Streptophyta > Magnoliopsida > Solanales > Solanaceae > Capsicum > Capsicum pubescens. The sequence goes on from CM061543.1 coordinate 86,991,250, forward strand.
TTCAATTATGTTTATTGGTGATGATTATGAATATTGACAAATAACCATTTGATGAAAATTATGGAAAACTATGGATAATGAGAAAGTTGGTTATGTATATATTGGTGATTTGATTCTTTACTTTATGCTCTCTTAGGTGTACTCTCTAGTGATATGGGATGTCGTGATGAGTTCTTTGCTTTATGCACTAGTTGGTGTATGTATGCCAACTTCTTACTTGTGTTTGCTTGTGATCACGCTCGTGTTGCTTTATGATTTTGAATCATTTATTCCTTATGCTCTACGATATTGGCATGCATTGGTACCTTATATTATATTGTTATTTTTGATATTTCATGCTTGTTATGTGCGACGATATTGGCACGTGTTGATGCCTTGTGTTATACTATTATTCAAAATTTCTTACTTATTATATATAGTGATGGAGATGATTCAAATTTGATTTTGTACCTTGACTTAGTTATGATTATCTTACACTTTAGTATTCTTATATCACGATTTAGCTCAGTCACCTGATGATGCCTTCTGAGTACCTATTTTTTGGTACTCATACTACATTTTTGTACCTTTTTGGTGTAGATTCGAGTATTAACTGTCGTTGTTGATCGTGGTTCGTGTAGTGATTGATTTTCAGAGATTGGGTGAGTTCTTGGAGTTGGAGTCACCCAATTTATTTTCATCTTTTGTATTTAGTCTTTAGTATTTGAGATAGATGTATTAACTATTCTAGACTTTGAGTTGTATACTATTAGTTGCTCTTATACTAGCTCTACCAGTTTTTGGGATTGGTATCTTATTTGAATGTCATTTTATCTAGAACCCTTATGTTTACAATTGATGTCCTTGGATTTAGCCTATGTTGGGCCTTTCTTACCTAATTAATCTATTGCATTAACTTCGAGTTATGTTATTAGGTTACCTACTAGTAGTAATTGGTAGGTTCCATCATGACTTGTAAGTCAAGTCATGACAAATTGGTATCAGAGCCTAGGTTTCACTGATATTGTTGGTACAAGAGCAAGTGTCTAGTAGAGTCTTGCGGATCGAGATGTTGACATCCGTTTTCTATCTTTGGGAGGATATGGGACAGTCTTAGGAGTTCTTTACTTCTTTCACTCATATCATGCTGAGAGTCAGAGTTGGTTCATAGAATATTCTCTTGACTTTATTCTTGCGCAAAAGGCCAGGACATGCTACCGCTACACAAGACGAGGGTCTCGAGATCGAGCCCAGGGTTCCTACTCCTGTTATTGAATGTGGATGACCCAGAGGTCATGGACAACCTAGAGTCATGTCCACAGTTATAGGCCAGGATAGGCCACTTTTCGCAGACCATATTCCTGCACCTGAGCCAGAGATTCTTTCGCACAGCCAACAGTGGATCGAGAATCAGCCCAGGATCCATCAGGGTTTATTTCTTCAGTAGTGCTCAAAGATGCATTAGTTTAGTTGTTGGGTATTAGTGGTGGTGTGCCGTTGGATGGTGCTTAGTCTACGAATTAGAGTGGTACTGAGGTAGGGGCACAACCAGTAGCTACGGCTTCTAAAGTTGTAATTTCTCCTATGCCGATAGTTGCCCTATCAATGGTTGCCCAACTTACTATGTCTTCTGAGGAGTAGGAGATATTGAGAAGATTCCTGAGATTATATCCCTCAAGATTTTACAGTCCTCCTGTAGAGGATGCACATGAGTTCATGACTGCGTATGAAGATAGGTTTCATGGTTTAGACTTATTGAGACTCATGGTGAGGATTACGTCATATTTTAATTGAATTTGTCTACTTGTCATTGGTGAAGAGATTTTGTGGATTCTAGACCAGCTGGATTTTCCCCTTTGGCTCAATTTTTTTAGATGTTCTTGGAGAAGTATATGTCTTACAACCTTAGATATCGATTGATAGATCAATTCCCCAGATTAGAGCAGGGCTTCATGACAGTTGTAGAGTATGAGATAGCTCAGTGCTTTGTTAGTGGGTTGAGAATTTTTATTTGTATTTCTCCTTAGAGAAGGTATCCTCAGCGTTCATCCTTTTTGCCTCAGAGTTAGCTGAACTGATGTGTTCAGGCACCTCTTTAGATTTCTTAAGAAGGTCATTCTAGTGCTAGTGATTCTTAGTAAGGACAGTGGTCAGTCTTCGAGGGGGTCATTTTCTGGTCTGTTTAGACATGGTGATAATTTCGGGTCGGATTAGTCTGTTAGTTCTGGTTCTGCTTAGAAGTATCTTATATTTGTGGGGTTTGTGGTCACTATTCTCGAGAGTGATCTCTTTGTAAGGCAATTGTTGCTTCAGCTCTGAGTATTCCCCCTTATTAGAGCAATTCCCCCCTCAGTTAGAGGTGGTTCTCGTGGTCACATGGGTGGTTAACATAGTGCTTGAGATGGCTTTTAGACAGGCAGGATGGGAGGTCAGTCAGGTGCCCAGCCAGGTGGTGAACGTGGTCAGTTGTATGCAGTACTTGCTAAACCTGAGGCTAAGACTTCGAATACTATAGACACAAGTATGATTTTTTATGCGTTGTCAGTCGGACCTTGCCTTATTAGATCGCAAATCTACTAATTCTTACATACATATATATATATATATATATATATATGTATGTATATACATATATATATATATATACATATATATATATATATGTATATATATATATGCTTATTATGCACCACAATTTGAGTTGTTTATTGATTTATTATCTATGTCATTGCGCATATCTACTCCCGTAGGTGAATTGAGTATTCTGATTATGTGTTGGGACTGTCAGTGATGTTGATACTTACGTGACTCTATTATTCTGATTATGGTTGATTTTGATGTGATTTTGAGCATGGACTGATTATCCCACTATCATGTAGTCATGAACTATTTTGCTTAGATTATTGTCGTAGCTATGCTCGGTGTACCCCAGTCGTATGGCAGAGAGTGGTTATCCACGAGCCAACGAGGATTATATCTTATGTTTGTTTTAAGGGATTTATTTTTATGGGTTGCGAGCCTTATTTCGCTTATATTGTGATGCTGGTGTCGAGAGTCCGTCGCTTGACTCTATCCTTATTGTTTGTGAGTTTCCTAATGCATTCCCTACTGACCTTCCCGGTATTCCCTCTGTCAGGGAGATTGAGTTTGCTATTGACCTCAAGCCTGACACCCGACCTATTTCTTGGCACCTAATCATATAGATCCTTGCGTATGTGTATTAATTATAGGAAGCTTAGTAAGGTAGCGGTGAAGATCCATTATCCTATGCCCTGCAGTGATGATTTGTATGACCAGTTTTAGGGTGCAGACATTTTTTTGAGTTTGATTTGCAGCTTTGTATGATAGGAGATGTCATTCTCTGATTGGATAGGTTGAGACTTCCGAGGTGAGACCTCATGGTTCAGATTTGCTTTAGTACTTATTGGATAGAGTTAGGATGATTCAAGATAGACTGAGAGAGTCAGATTAGACATTGGGCCTATGCAGACCGTCGGCTTCTTTCCTTGAGATTTGGAGTTGGTGGCATGTATTCCTCCGTATTTTACCCATGACAGGTGTGACGAGGTTCAGACGGAAGGGTAAGATGTTGGCCCTTGTGAGATTCTCCGCGCAGTTGGTGAGGTGGCTTATGAGTTAGCTTTACCCCCAAATTTTCTATTGTTCATTCAATTTTCCATGTCTCTATGTTACGGAAGTATATTTCGGATCCATCTCATATGTTTAGATAGCACTCAATCCAGTTAGATGAATAGTTGACCTTTGTGGAGGAGCTTGTGCTTATTTTGGCTAGTGATGTGAGACGGTTGCATACCAGGGAGATCCCTGTAGTTATGGTTCAGTGGAGACACCTCCCAGTGAAGGAGGCCACTTGGGAGATCAAGAGTGAGATGCGGACCCAGTATCCTCACCTATTCGAGGCTTCAGGTACTTCCTTATCCATAACTTTTAGGGATGAAAGTTCCTTAGTAATGGATATTACAATGACCCTTCAGGTTATTTTCTATACTGTCCATTATTTTCAAAGCTATATCTTTTCTATATCTTCCCCAAGTCATTTATGACTTTTTGGAACTGATAGTTCAGTTACCAGACAGTTCGTTTAGTTTTAGGACCAAATCCTCGTTTAGAAGTCTTCGCTAGTTCCGAATGACCGCCGAGCAAAAAATCAATTAAACGACCTCAGATGCAAATTTTGACCATACCAAAAGCTCTAAAATGTCAGTTTTAGGCTAGAAATACCCTTGGTTCGGGTCCCAAGACACCCGAGTTCATTTCGACCAATTGGTCGAAAAGTGAGAAAATCGATATACATGGGTTTGGGGCCCAAAAAATTGATATAACGGCCTTAGATGGAAAATTCTACTTCACTAATGGATCCGAAACATCGAATTTAGTTGGGTTACATAGTTTGTTTGCGAAAAATGGAGTCCGAATGAGTCCGGGAGGTCCAAAATAAGTTGACTTTGCAGACCTCATTTAATCGCGACCAATGTACTATAAATAGCCCCCTTGGTCGTGAAATTGGTCATTTTTACTCCTCTTTGAGCCCTAGAATCCCTAAAATGATAGATTAACTTCAAATTGATTCTTGAGGATGAGTTATAAGCTTGATTAACATATATATATTTGTGATTAATAATGGATTTGAGGTATGGATCCTTCATTTTCAATCTTTAATTTCTTGATTATTTGACCAAAACCCCAAATTACTTGAGAGCTTGATTTTAGACCAAATATGCTTAATTTGCACCTAATTCTTAAGGGCTATGATTCCCAAATAGTATTTAAACATTGGATTAATCTCGAAAATGTGTTTTTTCGTATATGGGACCAACTTGGGGTTATTGGTGTCGTTTTTGGACTTGAAGCATAGTGGTGCAATATGGGTATCGATATTCTCATAATGATATGAAGAATGTGTTTTTGATAGCTTGGCTCCTTGAAGAAGCTTCTCGAAAGGAAAAGGGAAGATTAAGCGGATTTTTGAATATTCTTCTGCTTGTTAGACTGAGTTATGTTTTGATATAATTGTGATATCAAGATTGGGATGGATTTTAAGTATTGTTTTGATTGAATTCAAGATTTGGGTTAGTTGGACCAATGAAGCTATGTAAATTTTAGAAGTTGGAAAGTTTGACTTGTTTCCCATTATATTAGGTGGAATGGACTTCATTACTTATGTTTAACATGAGAATGTCTTAGAACAGTCAACCTTAGATATAATGCTCTAGTTTCTCATACTTAGAGTAAATTGGCCTTAGTTGTTTATACTGGGGAAGGTTGTCTTGGATCCATTAGACTAAGTGAAAGTGCTTGAGTGAGAATATCTACCTTAGGACTTATGGTAGCTTGCTATACATCTAAGAGTTATTTTATAATGTTTACTTTATTATTTTTATTTTGCGCTTGGAGTAATATAATCAAGTTATAGATATCTGATTAAATTGAGGGTAAAAGTTGTAACATGAGGGTGACAAAGACCATTTGAAATTGTTAACTTTTGGTGCCTTTGCATTAGGCTTGAATTAAAGGCCAATCATGGTATAATGATTAACCAATCATTTGACACTAACTACAAAATATTAGTTTTAGTAATATGTTATATTATATAATATTCCTTCCTCATATTATTGCCTGCAATAACATTAGTTATTCTGTGCATTAATATTAAAGTAGAATAAAAAATAATTTCCTTACGATTTACTGAGGACTAATTTGATAGGCTAATTATTGGTTAACAATGATTAATTGAAAATAATATGTTATTGTGATTATCTATTATATGGGCTAACAAACATGCTATTAAATGAGCCCTTGTTTAAAATGTGGCCTAATCTATAAATGATGTTATTGATCACACTTTGAATAAGCTATAAATCATGTCATGGTTTAGCCATTGCTCATACTAATGATGAATTACCTTTAGGACAATATTAGGCCAATGAATATGCTACTAAAGGGCCATTATTTATGATATCGTTTATGGTTATACCTATGGACTAAACGATTATGAACTTGTTATGATGAATCCTTGAATATGCTCGTGATTTAATCATTATTTAGGCTAGTGTTCGGATCGTTAACTATACTATTGCCCAAGTTATGATCATACATAAAATTACGCTTATAAATCATATTGAAAATCTTCTTTATTGTCATTATTGAAAATGATGAAGTTAATAGTGTTGGAAGGCATGCTTATTGATTGTATGTAAAGATGCTCCATAGATTATGTTTGTACTTATGTGATGCTTTTGTCTAGTAACCAAACTAGTGATTATGCTAGAAAGCTTTCTTGTTGCTAATATTATGAGTCATAATACTAAGGGTTCTAAAAGGTATATTTATTGACCACATGAGAAGCTATGGTACTAACCATGTTGAACCCGTTAATGCATTGTAATATTCATGCTATATATATTCATATAATTATGGATAAATTGTTCTCGACGACGAACGATGAGATATAACGGTATGCTTCTCCTTACTTCTCTTTTACTTTAGCCATCGTGGGGCTTGTCATTTACTTTATCCCTCATGAGGCTTGCACTTTAGCCCTCGTGAGGATTGTCATTTACTTACTAATCATTTACTTTAGTCCTTATGGGGATTGTTCTTTATTATTGATATATTGATGTGAAGATGATGTCCGGCAAGGTCGGAGGATATTATGATGATATGATGATACTCGGCAGGGATGAAGGATATGATGATGATACTCGATGCGATCGGGTGATATTATGATAATATATTAATGCCTGGTAAGACTGAAGGACACTATAATTATGATATCAATATACGTTTTGAGTTTGAAGAATATGATTATGATATTGATACCCTGTTCGAGTTTGGAGGATATGATTATGTATTGATACCCAATTCGATTTCGGAGGATATGATTATGATATTGATACCCGATTTGAGTCCGGAGGATGTGATTATGATATTGATACCTGATTCGAGTCTGGAGGATGTGATTATGATATTGATACCCGATTCAAGTCCAGAGAATAAGATGATGATATAATGATGCCCGACTAGGCAGAAGGATATGATTATTGATGTGCCTATGTGTGCACCTACCGGTTGAATTCGGCTATCCCTATATATTACAATTATATGTTTATTTATGTTCTTGTGTGGTTGTCTATAATATTGATATTAGAGATGTCAGTTATAATCTTCTAATGAGTTGAGGTATAAAGTGGTATAGTTGTTGATTTAAGGATGAAAGATGCTTAGTGGTGGATATTACTTAAGTGGTTAATTGTGACTAGTGAATTTGTGAACCCTAGTGATAAAGAGTACTAGTGACATTGATGATTGTTAATAGGGATGATTATTTCATTATGGTGGTTAGAGATAATGGGTTTAGCGATGGTGATGATTAGTTGCTATTGATGACTAGTTTATGATGTTGATTAATTATTTAATGAGGATTTATGGATTAATGATGTTTGTTAATAAGAGATGTTAGTTGAGAGATGAATAAATGTACTCATGGTGATTAGTGGTCTTTTGTTAAATGGTGACTAGTGGGGTTATATTGGCTAGAAATGAATGTTGATTAATTGAAAAATATGATCTAGTGGTGAATCTTGACTAGATGCTACTTTTTGCTAGTGAGTAAATAATAATTAGTCATTGATTCATGAATAGTAGCTAAGTGATGAATAGTGGATGGATAATAATAAGAGGTTATATGATGGCTAGTAAGTAATTGGTTTAGTAATAAGAGTTGTCTAGCTAATAATGAGTGAATAGGGTGTAATGATGAGATAGGATCCTATATGATGATATGGTTACGGTTACGGTTACGAGTATATTGGTATATGTTATTCAATTAATGATTATTGGTGATGATTATGACTATTGAAAAATGATCGTTTGATGGAAATTGTGGAAAACTATGGATAATTAGAAAGCTGGTTATATACATATTGGAGATTTGATTCCTCACTTTATGCTCTCTTGGGTGTACTCTCCGGTGGTATGGGACGCCGTGATGGATTCTTTACTTTATGCACTAGTTAGTGTATAGGTGTCAACTTTTTACTTGTGTTGCTTTATGATTTCGAATAATTTATTCCTTATGCTCGACAATACTGACATGCATTAATACCTTATATCATATTATTATTTTTGATATTTCATGTTTGTTATGTGCAGCGATATTGACATGTGTTGATGCCTTATGTTATGTTGTTATTCCGAATTGCTTACTTATTATATACAGTAATAATGGAGATGATTCAGGTTCGATTCTATATCTTGACTAAGTTATGATTATCTTGCACTTTATCATTCTTATGTCATGATTTAGCTCAGTCGGCCGATAATGACTACTGAGTACCCATTATTTTGACACTCATACTACACTTCTGTACCTTTTTTATGCAGATTCGATATTAGCTGTTGCCGTTGATCATGGTTCGTGCAGTGATTGATTTTCGGAGATCGGGTGAGCTCTTGGAGTTCGAGTCACCCGATTTTCTTTCATTTTTTGTATCCATTCTTTAATATCCAAGACAGATGTATTAACTATTCTAGACTTGGAGTTGTATTAATACTATTAGTTGCTATTGTACTAGCTCTATCAGGTTTTGGGATTGCTATCTCATTTGACTGTCATTTTATCTAAAACCCTTATGTTTACAATTGATGTCCTTGGATTTAGCCTATCTTTAGCCTTTCTTACCTAATTAACTCATTGTGTTAGCTCTGAACTATGGTATTGGCTTACCTACTGGTAAAAATTGGTAGGTGCCATCATGACTCGTAAATCGGATCATGACAAGTCAAGATGCCTTGATATTTAGACAGTATAAAATTGGATATATACACTAACCTCTGGTCCAACTAAAATTAATATGAGCAAGTTGGCTAATCAATATGCAAAAGTGAGTCTGGATATTCTGAAAGAAAAAATAAATAAATTGAGTATGCAAAATTGTATTTAACAAAGAGTTGAATATATAAATTACCTTCCACAATTTCTTATTTTGCTGGACTTTATCCAATTTTTCTTTAAATTTGCACTCTTTAGATAATCGTAGCCATTGTTGAGTGCAAATTAGAGCTTCTACGATTTTTGAAGAGAAGAAACTCAGATAAGTATCAATAATTTGATTAATAGTACTAAAAATTGACTCCAATGGAACAATAGAAATAGAAATAGAAAGAACATCAAGTGTAATTTTTGCTACAATGAAATATTTACTAGACGAAGCTTTTTACCAATTCAAGATAATAAAATCCTTGATCTTCACCACATCATCTGCTAACTACATGTCAATATCAAAGTTTTTTCACCAATTTCCTCTATTTCAATGTGTTTCTCCAATTGAGATTGCAACAAATCACTAGATTCACTCATCACACACTTGTCGCCTTCAATATTCTCCTTCAAATCTTCAGAGAAAAAATTATTGTAGTGCTTATATAAGAGTTTCGAAGCATAAGTCACATCTTGAGACTTTAGTTTTCCTAATAAAGAACCATATACTATGAAAAATGTGTAGTTCACATGCTTCATTTGGTATTTGAGATCCAATGCGACAGCAACAATCAGTAACATATTCATATTCTCAAATTTACCTCAATATTTATTCAACTTGGATTTCATCCTTTTTATCATCTCAATCAAAATCAAATCATATGTTTAGTATACTTGATAATATCAGTTCGAAGATGAAAAAAATCATGAAAGAAAGAGTTAGAAGTACAATATAAACTATCTGAAAATTTTAAAATTGTCTCGTAGAAAATGTTAAGAAACTTCACAAAAGCTTTCACATTCTTACAATCATCTATAGATGGATGTTTTATTGTTTTACTTAGTTATCGACAATGCTTTTGATAATTTTGATCATCCAGATGTATTCTTGTAAAAGTTTTTTCAAATTTCAAAGTGTTATCTAATATTGTATATGCCGATTTTCATCTTGTTTCAACATCAAGACTCACAAGACCACGAGTGTCTATTTTAACTTTCTCAACAAATGATTTGAAAGAATCAACCTTGAAATAGAAGATCTGAATTATTTCACTGCATTTCTTATACGAGAAATGGGCTCAATTTATTCATCTAACCCCTCTTTTACAATCAAGTTCAAAACATGAGTGTTACATCTAATATGTAAGAATTCATTTTTAAACATTACTCCTTTCCAATCTTTAATATGTACCTTTAAAATTTTAATTCCAGCACCATTTGCAGTTACATCATCCAAGGTAGTTGTAAACAAGTTCTCAATGCCCCAACTTAATAAGCATTCCTCAATCCCTTTAGAAATAGTCTAGGCTTTGTGATCTAGTGTTTGAAAAAAATTAAGAATTCTCTTTTGTAGATTCCATTGATCATCAATTCAATGCGTAGTGACAACTATATAAGTAAACTACTGAAGTAATGTCCATGTGTCATTAGTAAGACCAACATATTGATTCTTAATAAGCTCTTTAAATTTTTTCTTTCTCTTCATGATAAATCTTTAAAAAATATCTAGTATTTCATTTTCAAAGTTAGGCAAGACTTTAGACATTAATTTCTTCAATCCTTCTCCCTTAATAACTCTAAATAGTTTCTCGTCAATGACCACAAATTAAGCAATTGCTCTCTAACTTCATTCGCATTATACACCACCTTTTCAGTAGAACAAAAATCAACTTCTAGTGAGCCTCTTTTGATAGGTTTTAATGTCGTTTGCCTCTTGTCGACGGATCTAAATAGAGAGTTGTGACATTTGTTATTAAAATATGTTCATAATGTAGTAGTTTCATTGACGTTGTCGGTAGTAAAAGTTTTAGGACAATAACTGTATTTTGCCCCATATTTACCCCTTTGATAATAAACTTTGAGAAATTATCCCATGTCTGAGACGTTTCTCTATTTGTATTTTCAGATTTAGAAGGTACTAGAGGAGTTGGTTTTTATCGTTTTTTAGGAAGGGTACGTTGATGAGGAGTGAATTTACCTTGTTGTTGAGATGTCGTTGGCATAGTTGGAGAAATGTTGGTAATCACCTCAACATCCATTTCAAAAGATGTAGATTCCATTCGAAAATAAAATTACTGCACATCCATAAAAATTGTTGTTATTTTTTTGATACAAAACTTAATTCAAGATTTGTTTATAAATACTCAAATTATATAATGTTTTTTGATAAATATAATTAAATTTGTGGCATTGTTAGCGATGAAAATAGAATAAGAATATCTAGGAGACCTGTTGGAAGCAGCTACTTATCCATATAAAGATAAATTGAAGAAGACGATCGAAATTTTTAATATTATTAATTGAAGAAGGCGTTTGAAATTTAGAAAGTTGAAGAGTTTGCCTAAATTAGTAAAGTGAAATAGTGATTTGCTAGTATCTGAACTTTGAAGAGTGGCCTAACTTATTTAGTAGTAGTATCATTTGGACCTTATAGGCATTGGCAATAGCTAGCGGGCTTGAATTTTTAGTCCAAAACTGATAATAAAATAAGTATTCATGAGATGTTAAAGAACATATATAAATTATATTTATAATAAATACTACTACTTTTTATGTATAAAATAATTTTAAAAATTATATATATAATTTTTAGTTGGTTCAGTTTGATTTGATTTTATTTAGTCAAAATCAATCCAAATCAATTATAGCCAAAAAAAATTTCAATACCAAATCAAGTCAAACCAAATCAGTAGTCGGATTTTTTTTTCGACTGCGGTTCGATTTTGTTCACCCCTAGTATGAAGACTCTATGCGTATCCATACCGGAAAGGATCTTTGTTATCAACTCCTTCATCAACGGAATTCACAAACAAATTGAATTACGAATGTTGTGTTGAAATTTTTATCAAAATTCTCAATCCACAATACAGGTAACAAGAAAATAATTTTCTCGTTAATATATTTTCTCTCTTGATTTGATATTGAACTCACACACTTTCAACAAAGTGTTTTCTCGTAAGAACTATTCTCATAGTGAACCTTTATCAAGATGCAAATTTTTCTCATGGTGCTTGTTCAATGAAATTTTTTTATCACCCTTTATATAGTATCACTTGTAAATCTTCTTCTTATTTGATTAAGATAATAATTTATTTGAGATAAAACTTTAATTCCATAATCAAACTTTTGTGGAATTTTTCCAACTGAAAAGCACGAATGCCATCTTCTATGGGTATGCGTGATTTCACAAGTCCTTATGGACTTCTATGTTGTACATGTGCAGCAAAAGTACCAAACTTCCTTAAAGCCAATTCCAAATAGGAATTGCATGTTTGGACGTGCGTATAGCTGCTCCAATTCAAAATTGGATTTTATATCCTTTTCTTTAATAGTATTTTAGCATATATCATATATAATTAGATACTAAATACATACATACATATATACATACATACATACACACACACACACACACACATATATATATATATATATATATATACGTATAGCTGCTCCAATTCAAAATTGGATTTTATATCCTTTTCTTTAATAGTATTTTAGCATATATCATATATAATTAGATACTAAATACATACATACATATATACATACATACATACACACACACACACACACATATATATATATATATATATTTCAATTAAGAGATATAATTTAATTTTTATTCTGAATAGAATATTTTAATTTATTCACAATATTAATTATACTAGTTCATGGGAATGTGCATTGCACGTTTTTTTTAAAAGTTATTTAGTATAAAACTTGTATTGCTAATGATGCATTTTAAATGAAACATATATTTTTATAATAAAAATCAAAACAATACAAATAACTCTTAATTTGAAGTTAAATATTCTTATAAACTTGATCTTAATTTAGTAATACTAGTTTAACTGCACGTGTCTAGCACGCATAACGTTTGATTATTAAAATTAAATGATTTTATCTATTGCAGAGATCTTTTTAATGAAGTATACAAGTTCAAATCACTTTTCAAATATCCTTCACACGTTGATATAATAATATAAACATAAACATATAATTTAGTGTAAGCACATATATAACTTACCACCAGAAGTTTCAAGATGTTGATGGATTATCACTTTTGCGTTTGACATGCAATACCTCTTTCCCTTACTGTCAGAGGCTAAGAGAGACTCATCAATTTGAATCATATTTGTGGTAGATTTTTTTTTTTTTTTTCTATATTTAAAATGTTCCTTGTTTCAAAAGTTAAATCTTTATAAAATCATTGATTACATTCTTATTACGTACTTAAAACTTTTAAAAGTTTGATACTTATTAAATTTTTCTTATTCTAACGCTTATATAAATATTTCTAGAATTTTAAAATCTTCTTAAAATCAAATTTCGTTGATTTATAATTCTTAAATTAATGAAAAAGTATTAATTGTCATTAATTCTGATGACTTCTAATAAGAAAAGGTTTTATCATAAATATATTAATTAATTTTTAACTCTTAAATATTAGAAAAAAATAGTGAAAAAATGATTTGGTCTAAAGTACCGACTTTTAATGAAGGGCAAAAAGTTTAACCAATATTTCGAGGGCCCTTCACATTTTTAATATATTATAGATTATAGATACCTTGGGAAACAAAAAAAAAAGATTATAGATATAGATATAGATTGTTGATATACATAATTCTGACAAAAGAAGTGTTACCTCAAACATATTGTATGTACAAATATGTAATAAGAAACTTAAAAGAATTAAATAGGACCAATATGAATGAGAAATAATTTTTTTTTAAAAAAAAAATAAAAAATTTAGCAGGAATAATCATCAATACCAAATTAAAGATTTCTCTTATAAAAATCAATTCAATATATTATCACGCTCAGTCTTCCTTACTTCTCTTTTCACCCTAATTTGTGTCCATTACCTTAAAATAATTGATGTTTTTCCTCCCTTCTCTCCTTTTCTATTATTTATGTTTCAAAAATTATATCAATTGATCTAATTATATTTATGCACTATAGAAGCACAAAAAAACAAATGGCTTGAAACAAATCAAAGACATGAAATTTAACCATATTCTAATTTATTACATTTCGGTAAAAAATTAAAATTTATAGGCATATTCCATCCATGATTAATATGCACTTCTATTTGATAAATCCGAATATATGCAACAATAGTCTCTCTTTATGCTCCATCTCCAAAATATGTGTAAAAATATAAGCATCCTTTGATCCTTCAGAATATCTATTTTAACGATGAATTTAACGATGTTGTTACATAACAACGGATTCAATGATACGATATAATAAAATTTAAGCAACAATCAATTATTATATTTTAACTATTAACATAATACAATATAAAGCAATGCAATACATAACAACCATTCAAATGCAAACAATTACAAATGACCTAAGCTAATCATCAGTTTGGAGCACCATTAAAAATTGAAAACATAATGAAAAATAAGTTGTAAGAAAAAGTTAACTAAAGAGATGACAAAATAAAAGAAAAAATTAACTAATCCTACCTCTACTCCTGTGACAATTTAATGTGCACACAAAATAACTTTTTTTTTTAGAAGGAATATTTATAAACCAAAAAAGAATTTGATTTTAAACTTTTATATAATTTGTATTATGATTCCATCAACCAAAAGAGAAAGAAGTCTCTTGTGTTAATAAAAAAGGGGAAAAGGACATTGTATAGCCTTTTTAAAAAATAATAGCCCAAGTTTGGATATATGGACACATAATGTCCTGTCGGCAAAAGAAATGTCACTTTATGACCATTGGGTCATTTGGCATCTTCAGCCCTTCCCTTTGTCCATTGGGCCATTTTCGGCCCTTCCCTTTGTCATTCGACCCTTTACTTAGTTTATTTTTCTTTGCTACAAAATTTTTAACTGAAAAATATTTTACGTTTTATATTGGAAAAAAATAATAATTAAATATAATTGTATAAAAATGATATAATTGTTATATAAATATGTATCTATATAAGATATATGTATAGAAATTATATAGCTCTATAACATATATATGTATAAAATATATCTATATAAAAAATTGTATAAAATGTGTATAGAAATTTATGGTTGATGTATAAAATACACATTCGAATAATAATTGCAGCTAAAGGTTGTATAGAATATGTATAAAACATGTATAATTATTGTATAAAATGTGTATAGAAACTATATATGTATAAGGTCTATAAAAACTGTATCATTGTTGTATAAAATATGTATATGTATAAAATGTGTATAGAAACTGTATAATTATTGTAAAAAATGTGTATAAGATTGTATAATTATTATATAAAATATGTATATAAACTATATATATAAGGTGTATAGAAGTTGTATCATTGTTGTATAAAATCTGTATATGTATAAAATGTGTATAGAAATTGTATATAATTGTATAAAAAATGTATCAAAATAAGTATTAATATGATATAGGGGGTGTATCAATATGGTTATAGGAATTGTATCGATATGGTATAATGATTGTATCAATATGGTTTAGTATATGATTTTTTTTGTCTATGATGTGTGTAGTACATGATGTACGTAGAAACTATATCATTGTAGTATAAAAATATTTATATCACTATTATATTATGTTGTATATATGTTGATATGTATTCTATTGTTCCACAATAATATAATTAAGAAAATATTTTATTTTATTTTAAATAAAGAGCTGCAGAAAAAAAATTCTAGCCTGAAACCTCAAAACACACCCAATTTCAAACAAAACTCAATTCCAATTGGAGTTGTTGTTGTTGTTTGCATGAATGAGCAAATGAAAAAAATTTAATTGGTGTTTATGATTAATTAGAGAAGAAAGTCAATTGTGGGTGCATGTTCATGATGATGTTTACTAAAATTAAAAATTAATAGAAATTTTTTTCTTTTTTTAAAAGAGAGCAGCGAATTAAAAATACAAAATCACCAAAAATTTTTAAAAAAAAGTCAAAGAAAGCTGCGCAACTATCAAAATGGTTAAGAAATTGAATTTGAATTCAAGGGCTATTTTCGTGTCTTTTTTTTGCCGAGAGGCTATTTTTGTCTTTTTTCCTAAAAAAAAAGACTCATAACAAATTTTATTTTGTCAAAAGAAAATATATAATACAATTTTTTTTTTGCAATCAATTTGTTATACATATTTTTTCCAAAATATGATTCCTACGATTGAGACTCCTACGAAGTATTAGTTTGCCAAAAAATATTAATGGCACTTGTTTATTTTCCATTAGTAGGCTGACTTTTTTTTTTCCCCAGTTTTGTTAGACTACTCTTGTAATGTAGTATGCCTAAAATAAAACTAATTTTTTTTTGGAAAATAGTGAAAAAATGATTTTGTCTAAAGTAGAGACTTTTAATGAATTTCAAATTTTCTTAAAATAAAGTTTAGTTGATTTAGAATTCTTAAACTCATTAATTCTAATGACTTCTATTAAGGAAAAGTTTTATTGTAAATATATTTAATTAACTTTTAACTCTAAAATATTAGGGAAAATAGTGAAAAGATGATTTTATTTAAAACAAAGACTTTAATGAAGGGCAAGAAGTTCAAACGACATTTCTAAGTCCCCTCACACTTTTAATATGTTATAGATATTGATTATAGATATATTGATTAGAGTACAATATATTTATATATATCTATAATATATTAAAAGTGTGAAGACCTTTAGAAAAGTGATTTGAACTTTTTGCCCTTCATTAAAAGACTCCGCAATAGACAAAATTATCTTTTCACTTATTTCCTTCAATTATTATATCATCATATTTATAATATCGAATATTGATTATATGTTGAGTTTTCCTTTTTCCTTATGTATGTAAAAACGGAGTCCTAAAATATATGAACATGAAAAAAGAAGAAAATATCAATTATAAAAACCAAGAAATCCTAAATACCTATTTAACATGTTTACTTGAAACTCCTTGTCAAGCTATACCCATTTTTGGTGAGGACGGAAGCAAGTTTAATTTTGCTATTCTTGAGCGACTCTTCATCAGTAAGACCATGATTTTGGTACGTATCATCCAACAAATTGTTAAGGATTTGATAGCATGGAATGTACACATGCCACATAATCCAATATTTTTCTGTTTCTAGATTTTGTTCTTTTTGAATAATTATTTTATAGTTAACATAGGTTAATTATAAAGATATGGTTGCTAGATGTGCAACTTACATCTATTTCATTCACGACATAATTTGTTTGCATGTCTTACTTTTTTTTTTTTTTTTTTTTTTTTGTGTTAGATGAATGCCCCTTTAAGGAATTTTTGGAATAAATGTTATGTTTAAACGTATTGTTTTAATATTTCGATTATTGTAGTGATTATTTATAGCTTTTGTTATTTTGATGTCTGCTACTTTTTTTGCATAATAAAGGTGGTAATTGAATGTTCGATCGAGTTTTAAGAAATTTTTATGGCTAGGTTTTAATTGTTTTATTATGATAATTCAATTATCGTATTATTTTCTATAAAGATTTTTATCTATGGATGCAATATCTTTTGTAAGTTTGCATCTTCTTGATGATATTTTGTTAAGCGTGAAGTTTCTAATAAAGGACAGAGAAATTAACTTTAAGTTAGGTAGGGTTTGATTTATCGGGTAAAGAGACCAAAAACATAATATTTTTAATTCTATATTTACGATTAATTATGTGTCTTTCTCCTATTTATATTTATGGATGGTATAAGAGATAACTACACTCGTGCAACACATGTACACTAAACTAAATTACTTTGTGTAATACTTGGTTATGAATATGCACTCCACTATTTGGTTGAGACCTGAAATAGATTGTTTATAGTCCCATTGCCAACACCTACTTGGGTGCAACAATAATTTTCGCACTATTCAAATTGATTTCCCGTTGGTGAATAACTACAGTATTTTTTATGTGTTTTTCCATATGCATGTACCATTTTCTCTATCTTTCAAGAAGTTATGAGTTTTCATGTCGCAAAATGGTTACAAGTTTTGAACCTATTGATATTTTATCTTTGTGTAACTTGCTTAAAGCTATTTTCTCAACTATCTTAGGATTCAAACAAGTTTCTGGTGTTCTCCATTTTAGAAACATCATTGTAATTGGGAGATTATTTTTTATATTAATTAAATGAATGTTAAACATATTTCCTTATAGATTGTTAGAAAGTCTAACAGATTTCAGACCATGGATGTTGTATGTGGCGAACAATCTCCTGTTCAACTAGCTTTGACTGAAAAGATTGTTGGTGAAGGATGTTGATCTTAAATCTCTCATGTATTTACTTTTCTGATAACAAGTATATTTACATATTTTTTTTATCATAGAAATAATATCAAGACTCCACTTTATTGTGTATTGAAGGATGAATGAAGAATTAGAACTTAAGGATAATTTGTGATGTTTCTTGAGTTTCAATTTGTATATTGTTTGTTACGTATTCGTGGGAATCCAGATGGTGGATTTATGATTTTTTATTATGAAAAATTATAGAGTTTGTTTGAAAAGATAATTTAATGTCATGTAAAATATATCTCTGAATTATTGATGGAAGACCAAATAAAATGGAGAATAATATATGCATAAAATTGATTTTACTCTTCTTATAATAGTCCTATTAATCAACGTGAGACACACATGCAAAGCACGTACACTAAACTAGTATATATAAACATATATAAAGGAGAATATTAGTCCATCCTATATGGTATTATACCTTAGAGGCCTTCAATACCATTTTTTTTTTGTGTTTTTTTAGGACATTAATTGAGTTTTTTCCTTATTTTAAATATTTATGTGTTTAAAGAAAATTCAAAAGTCACTATATTTAACTCTATTAATTATATAATAAAAGAAAAAAGATTATTTATACTCCATAACTCACTAATTAATTTCTACTCTTAATAATATTTATAACTCTCAAGCTATTCATGTTTTTATATTTATAACTCCTAAAAGAAACATGACAAGGATGATGTGACACCTCTCTATGGCCACCATTCTTATTTATCCTTTTTCTCCCTTTTTTGAAATTTTTTGAGAATTTTTCAGATTTTCTTAATACATAATCTATTTACTAAATCACTTTAAAAGCCTCACAAAATAAATGCATAGCTAAAGGCCATGTGCTAATTATAATGGCTTTTGATATATTCTCTGCCTTCAGTTTTACCAAGTTAAAAGGAAAGAAAAAAAAGGTACTCTACACCCATTTACTCAAATGAATGTACCATTAACCTATTTAATACCCACTTTTTCTTTGCCATAAAATCATATTAAATTGATCATTATAAGTTATAACGTAAAAATTAGTGGCAACAATTGAATAACAAAAAAAAAAACACAAATTCTAATCTATAAATAAAGTCAATAACATTTGTTTCAAGCACACAATCCCCTTCAAAAGATTTACGAGAAGAGAAAAATAGATTGTTGTACACAAGATTTATCGTTATTTTTCAAAAGTCTGTCTGTGATGTCAAGCACATAATCCTTTTCAAAGGATTTACAAAAAGATAAAAAAGAACGTTGTACAAAAGATTCACCACCATTTTTCAGAAGTCCATCCAAGGAATTTGTTGCAACAATTAATTGCATATGATTTTGCACACATAATACACTTCAAAGGATTTTCAAGAAGATATAGAAAATAAATGTCATATAAGAAGTTCACCATAATTTTTTATAGCGGCAAACAAATAGTACAAGAATGAAAAAAAGATATTCATGATAGAAGGTATGACGATGAATTGGAGATTATGAGTTTGGTGGATAGACAAAAGAGGAGACTTATTTAACTTTTTCTCTATACTTATATATAGAATAAAGTTAATGAAAAACTTTGTGATACTTCTCTTCTCTTCCTCCTCCTCTTCTTCTTCTTTTTAGGAGTACTTTATATTATTTCCTACAATAAATTTATAAATTGTATATGGAATGACACTAATAATATAAAAGAAGAAAAATGGGGATTTTATGAATCTCAAGCAAACAATAAGGTTAAATGAAAAATAAAAATGAGCAAAAAGGAGTAAAAAAGGAACGGAATAATTTTTTACCTTGTAATCATCATTTACATTTATTTGGACAAGATTTATGTTTAATTAGTAAGTACTATCCATTACCATTTTCCTTATTTTATTTCTTTTCAGTTTACTTTTTTATTTTTTAATCCATAAACTAAGGAAGAGTTACATACTAAAAAAGGAATGAAATAATTTTTTACCTTGTATTCATCATTTACATTTATTTGGCCAAGATTTATGTTTAATTAGTAAGTACTATTCATTATCATTTTTCTTATTTTATTTCTTTTCAATTTCTTTTTTTATTTTTTAATTCATAAACCAAGGAAGAATTACATATGTATATTTACAAAATAAAACAAGACTAAATTAAAATTAAAATTTTGATTATATAATAACTTTGTTGGATAATTTTAATTTTTTTTATATTCAATGCGTTGTTTTTCATTACATTTTCCTAGTTTATATAGATTTGAAGTGAATCCTCTTCATGTTTTAGATTACTCTATCTTGCTTTAATTGGATCTATACAAAATTAGAAATAAACACGGTGATGTGATGTCTCTATATATTTTCAATTACATATATATTACTTTGCTTCATGTTTTTGTCATATGTCTTTAAGATGTGGCAATCTAAAAGTAAAGTTACTCGGGGGTTTGGGCCACAGGTGACAAAAGAGTTTTAAAATGAGGTGTAGGTGACACAAGTCTTAATTATTAGTTGGAGGTGACAATTACTTTATTATGTATTAAGAAAGTTGGGGAAGTTTTAAAATAACCCAAAAGTTTTTAAATTTACACTTTGATCCCAATGTATACCTAAAATAACAGGAAACAGAGGAAAAAAAGGCGTCTTTCTCTCTCTTCTCATCCATTGTTGTTTTCTCTCTCTTAGCAATTTTTGTTGTTAATTGTTTCTGTTTCTGCTGCTTTATTCATCATCTTTTGCTTTATCTTCTTCTTGTCGACCATTTGTTATTGTTGTTGTTGTTGTTCGTATAACGCTACTGCTGCGATTTGACCAATTTCTTAGGTCAAATTTTGTTTGCTACATCACTTTCCACTTTGGCATTACTTCATAGGTTACTTTGGTAAGTAAAATTATGATTTTTATTCGTATTTGTCATCTGGGTACACTTCTGTTTTTCCAACAATGAATAGTACCCCGATTATGAATCCAGCACAAGTGCCCACAATTTAAATAGATCAATCATCTGGTGCATCAGATGAGTAATCTGTTGCATCAGACTATTTATCTGTTGCATCATCGTATTATCTATTGCATCATAAGTATTATCTGTTGTATCAGGATGTTTATCTGTTGCACCAGACTAATTATTTGTTGCATCAAAATGTTTATCTGTTGCACCAGACTAATTATCTGTTGCAACGAATGATTAATATGTTTGAAACAACACAAATCAACCCCTGCCACAAACCCAACAGATAAATCTTGCTATTGCTACTGGATTCTAAATTATTCCTTTTTACGTCGAATCGTCGAAATGTTTGTTGAGAAGATAATAGACAGAATGAAAATTAAATATGGATTAAAACTTCAAAGATAAAACATAATTTATTTATTAAGCAAATAAAAATATATATAATAGACTAAAAGAAAAATAATAGTCTAATTATTATTATTATTATTATTATCAACATCATCATTGCCAGCCGGCCAATCTTCAACCGGAAGTAGCAACAAGGCCCTCCTCAGCCTGCGTATCTCGCGGAGCATTCTTGATCTAACTCCTCCCAATTTCCATTGCAGATCACGAACTTGATCCCGAAGTTCATTCATGACGTCTTGCAGAAAAGCAACGTCCCACACTGGGTCAGCCATAATCTTATCTTCTAGAGTGTAATATGAAAGACGAGATGCAATAAATAAATAGAGTGTGTATTTGAATGAACGATTGAGTAAGGATGAACCTATTTATAGAGGATTGAATTTGAATTAGAGGTAAAAATGCGCGATTATTCACCTCCATACATTAATTAAATTTTTGATTAAATTAAGAAAATAAATATTGTGACATAAGTCATGACTTTTCAGATTATTATTATTAATTAGTCTTTCAAAGAACCGTTTTTATTGAGTTGTGGCAACAGATTCTATATCTGTTGCATCAGATAACACATCTGTGACAAATCTGTTGCAACAAATATAAAATATGTTGCATCAGCTAACATATCTGTTGCAACATATAATCTAACTGTTCACCTCCATTTATTAATTACATTTTTTATTAATGGGAAAAGTAATGAATTAATTAAATTATGAAATATTGTGATAAGTCATGACTTTTCAGATTATTATTATTAATTAGTTCTTTCCAAGAACTGCTTTTATTGAGTTGTGACTCGATATAGGTTGCATCAGATAAATCATCTGTGACAATAGATATATCATATGTTGCAACCATAGTGAACCTGTTGCATCAGATAATTTAATTGTTGCAACATATAACCTACTTTTTTTTAAAAAAAACTATATCATCATATCATTAATCCAAATTTGTTTACTTTTTTATTTTATAAATAAAAAAAATACCTTTTCAAATTCCTTAATAAAATAATAATCATTTTATTATATAATAAATAATTTAAAAAAATAAAAATGGTGAAAAGTCACTATCAGTTATTAAAATTGTGGTTATAAATTGTGTTTATTATTTATTTCCTTATTATTTATTTACGAAACATTTTTCATATTGAATAATCAGAACTCCGAGTCATGTCTTTCTTTTCACCCTCTCAATAACAACAATAGCCCTTTTTATTAATAACCGTCAGGTGCAACATATGATCGATCTGTCGTAGCAGATTAACCTCTAACTGTTGACACAAATTGCTGCTCAATTCCTACCACCAACCGTCGATATATTGAGAACAAGGAATAAACAGAATGATTATTATTAAATACTAAATAAGAATTAAAAATTCAAAGTCGACAACAAAATGAAATGAATGTTCATAGATTTTTGAATCCCTTGGGTAGATTTGATATACAAAAAGAGGAAAATAATCGCTAAAATAAAAAATATTACCTAATTATTATTACTACTATTATTATTATTGTCAATCAGACATCTTTCATTCATCCGACAGCCTTGCTCCGAAGTCAGCCAAATATCTCTCTGGAGTTCATCAATCAAAATGACTTTGAAGTTCATGCAAAGACTCGATATGAATATTCTTGTACGAATCTGGATCATCTATATTTGTAAGGAGGGACCTATTTATAAATTATTGTATCTCGAAAAGAAATGAAAATTTCTTTAAAATAAATCTAATAGATGGGTAATCTGTTACAAAATATATTCTTTCTATTAGATAACTTACAACATACTGACAATGTTTTTGCAACAGATGTATATATCTGTTTGATTTCTGCAATAGGTTTATCACTGTTGTAATAGATGTCTCTAATTGATTGACAATATAAACAGATGTGTCATCTGTTGCAACAAGCTAGTCATCCGTTTATTCAATTTAAGCCATAGATGGTCTAGGAAAAATAAGGTGCGTGCAAATGGATCCACTATCATATGTGTGGGAGTTAAGTATGTATTACTGATAAGGTTACCGGGACAACACACACAAAGTACAATATTTTTGTGAATGCAATTTTTAACCGATTAGGCATTGATCATTCAAACAAGATCTTGCATTGTACCGTTAAGTTTGATGGGTTCAAAATTAATAAGGCTGAGGACCTTATGAAGATGGTGCAGATATCCTGTTACGAATTACTGATGGTTGGTGCTCGTGTTTATGCGTGTCAAGTTTTGAGAAGGGATCAATATTTGTTGTCACTGCAGAGAACCAATAGCGATTGGACTTAACTTTAAGTATGTATTGGACCCTTAGTGGGCCCTCGAAGCCTCGCACTGCATCAAACAATAATGGAAAATCAGTATAGTTATTGTCCTGGCCAAAATTTATATGGTTGGGTTACTCGCTCGGATTGATGATTATATGTCAGAAGGTGTGGTAGGAGAATGCTTTTGAGGGAAAATGGGTTGTTGATAGAAGACTATATCATCTGAGAGCTAGTTAAAGAAGAGACACAGGGTAGAAAGTAACTTCTAACGAATCTGGCCGATGGAATTATCTTAATAGATGTGAAATTTAAATCAAATGCAAATATGAAAGTGTATCCGGTAATGTAATTTCGTCTGTTGTGTCTCTGAAATAAAAACAATACAGATGGACACTTTCCTAGGGAGCTGCATGGTCGGAATTATCACCTAGGTAGAAAATAGAAGAAGACCAACAAAGCAGCCTCACGGGCATCGAGGGTAGAAATGATGTTCAACAAGTCTAGAAAACTTACGCCAACAACAACTGCAGTAAAAATAAGGAAACTAAGCGAAAATGGCAATTTCTGAATTTTAAATTTCATCCCATCTTCTTGTTTGTGTTTCCGATCAGGTCCACTGTCGTTGACCTGATCGAAACCACAAACGAGATTGAAAGGAAAATAGAGTATCATTGCTTCCTTAGAAATATGGTTATAATTGATTGTGTTTTCTTGCCTTGACGTGCTTTCAACATTCCTTGGAGAAGATCAGATGCTTGCTGTAGTATGTGAATACCGATAATTTTCAATCTTGACTCCAGCTTGTTGATTCTATATTCAAGCTAGTCGTTACCGTATTCGAAGTTGGTAAGAAGTTTCTCATCTCTTGTGCTCGATCAGGAACACTACCTTCAAAGTTGTGGCATTCTAGAAGCCCTTCAGAACACTTTCTCTTCAGAAGCTTTAAAGGATACATGGAGGGTCGTTGTGTTTGTTTTAGGTCAAAATGTGTTGATGCACGTTGAAGATGTGGTCCCAACATTTGAACAACACACTTTTATCGAGCGTTGCTCTATGCATCTTGCTCAACCAATTTGATAAATTAGTAAGCATGGAGTTACGTAGCATGTGATTTAAACTGGCTTTACCAATCCTATCAAACGTTACGTAACTCCAAGCTCATTACCCTATCAAAACAATATGCCTGAGTTAGTGCACATAGAAAAAAAGCCCAATCTGTCAGCCTTTCTGCTGATCACTCTTCTCCAATATAGATGACAAGATATCTTCTACGCAAAAGTCAACACCATCGCCAGACATGATTGCCTGGGAACATGTCTGGCGACGGTGTAGACTTTTGCATAGCAGATATCTTGTCATCTATATTGGAGAAGAGCAATCAGCAGAAAGGCTGAGAGATTGAGCTCGTTTGATTTGTGCACTAACTCAGTCATATTTTTTGATAGAGTAATGAGCTTAGAGTTACGTAACGTTTGATAGGCTTGGTAGAGCCGGTTTAGATCACACGCTACGTAACTCCATGCTTACTAATTTATCAAATTGGTTGAGCAAGATGCATGGAGAAACGCTAGATAAAAGTGTGTTGTTCAACTTTTGGGACCACATCTTCAACGTGCATCAACACATTTTGACCTAAAACAAACACAAAAACCCTCCATGTATCCTTTAAGGCTTCTGAAGAAAGTGTTCTGAAGGGCTTTTAGAAGACCACAACTTTGAAGGTAATGTTCTTGATCGAGATCACAAGAGAGGAGGAACTCTTTGCTAACTTCGAAGAGGGCAACGACCAGCTTGAATACAGAATCAACAAGCTAGAGGCAAGCTTGAAAATTATCAGGATTCACATACTACAGCAAGCATCTGATCTTCTCTAAGGAATGTTAAAAGCATGTCAAGGCAAGAAAACACAATTAATTATAACCATATTGCTAAGGAAGCAATGATACTCTATTTGCCTTTCAATCTCATTTGTGGTTACGATTAGGTCAACGACAGTGGACCTAATCGGAAACACAAACAAGAAGGCATGGGATGAAATTTAAAATTCAGAAATTTGCCGTCTTTGCTTAGATTCCTTATTTTAACTGCAGTTGTTGTTGGCATAAGTTTTCTAGACTTGATGTACATCATTTCTACCCTCTATGCCCGTGAGGCTTTTTTGTTGGTCTTCTCCTATTTTCTATCTAGGTGATAATCCCGACCATGCAGCTCCCTAGCAAAGTGTCCATCTGGATTGTTTTTCTTTCAAAGACACAACAGATGAAATTACATTACCGGATACACTTTCATATTTGCACTTGATTCAGATTTCACATCTGTTAAGATAATTCCACCAGCCATATTCATTAGAAGTTACTTTCTACCCTATGTCTCTTTTTCAATTAGCTCTCAGACAATATAGTCTTCCATCAACCACCCATTTTTCTTCGAAAGCATTTTCCTACCGCACATTCTGGCATAAAATCATTACCCCGAGCGAGCAACCCATCCATATAAATTTTGGCCAGGGCAATAAATATATTGGTTTTCCGTTCTTATTAGATGCAGTGCTAAGCTTCGATGGCCCTCTCAGGGTCCAATGCACCCTAAAAGTTAGTCCAATCGCTATTGAATCTCCTTACAATGACACAAAAATTAGATCCCTTCACAATTCTTGATAAATAAACATGAGCAACAACCAACATTAAATCTTAATAGGCTATCAGAACCATATTCATGGTCCTTCAGCCTTATCAGTTCGGACCTACCAAACTTAATTGTAAAATTATAGACATTTTGTTTGAACAATCTATGACTAATCAGTAAAAACATCATTCACAAAATCAGTGCACTCTATGTCTTTTTCCACGATAACATTATCAGTAATACATACCTCCCACATATGAAGTGGTTCTATCTACAAGCAGCTTATTTCTTTGATCCCATCTTTACTGCAGCCTCTTGAGATAGTCCGTCAAAATTTGATCAACTGTCAGTTCCTTATATCTACAAAGAAGAGAAAAAAAATTAATGTCACAAAAAGAATATTGTCCATCTGTTGCATCAGATGTGGAGTCTGTTGCAACAGATGTGGAGTCTGATGGAATACATCAAACCAGCTTTTCTGGTGGTTTTATTTGTTCCAACAGTTTCTCCATCTGTTGCAACAACAATAACAACATAAACATCAACAAAAAAGAAACAACATTTATTCCAACAACATCATCAACAACAAGGAAGCAACATCCTTTGTGCCAGAACCATCAACAACACCACAAGTTCCAACAACGCCAACCCCACCAACAACATCAATAACTGCATCAACAATAATGATACAAATAAAATACATACAAAATAAAAATGATACTGCCAACAAGGCTTTTAAACTTCTCCCAACAGATGACCTTTTTCTCATATTGTAATAAAAATTCTCGGATTGTTTATTCAACACTTACAAGTTTCTTAATTTTTTTTAATAAATATGATATGGATAAATAGTAATTAAATAAAAAAATAGATGTAAATAACATGCAAAGAAGAAGACGAGAATAAAAAAGCAATAATGAACCATACCTTAATATCAAAAAGGAGATCAAAACAGAAATTTAAGTCGAGGAAAGATATGGATGGGTTTAGATCCGAAAAGATCTTTATGAGAAGAGAAGATAAAAGGGAGAAAAAAGGCTATGACCCTAAGAGGAGAGAGAAAAATATGAGGGTTGAATAAAATAAACTGCAGCTGAAGGAAGAGATGAGATAATTTCTATAGATGTATTGTGTACGTAGACGTGGTGGTTTTTAATATTCATTAATTAATATTCATTAATTTCATTAATAATTTGAGGGGCACGAGGAAGACTAAGACTATTGACATTGAAAAGACAAGACAAGACTGCTAAATGAACTCACTTTTGAGATATCCAAGAAATAATTTTTACCGCCTTTAGTAGTAAGTACTACTACTTGATATTATCTACTCGGACCAGAAGCTTCTTGCTTTAAAATTAAAAGAGATAAAAAAAATTTCAAACAGATATGTCATCTGTTGCAACATATATAAATATCTGTTTAGAAATCCGAACAGCTCAGTCATCTGTTACAACAGATATAAATATCTATTTAAAAATCCCAAAAGCTCAGTCATCTGTGACAACAGATGAAAATGTTTATTTGATAATTAATAAAATCAGATATGTCATCTGTTACAAAAGATATAAATAGTTTTTTGAAAATTTCCAACAGCTCAGTCATCTGTCACAACAGATGCAAATATCTATTTGATAATTAAATCAGATATGTCATCTGTTGCAACATATATGTACTTGTTTGAAAATTTTCAACAGCTTAGTCGTTTGTTGCAATAGATTTCATAGCAATTGATTTAGGTGGAACTAGGGATGAATGAATGAGCTCGCAGGGTCAACTATAAATCCAATCGAGTCTTTCCAATTGCATGGCATTGGTATTGCGTTCATACCGGCCCGAGTCATCGATCGATCTCTCTGAGTTGAAATGAGTTCTCATCTACTCAATGTTAGGATAGTGATAGTACCTAAGTTGATTTAGGTGGAATTAGGGATGAATGAGTGATCTCAAAAAGTCAACTACAAATCTAATCGAGTCTTTGCAATTTCATGGCGTTGGTATTGCGTTCATCCTGACCCAAGTCGTCGATCGATCACCCTGAGTTGAAATAAGTTCTCATCAACTCAATGTTAGGATAGTGATAGTACCTAAGTTGATTTAGGTGGAACTAGGGATGAATGAATGAGCTCGCAGGGTCAACTACAAATCCAATTAAGTCTTTGTAATTGCATGGCGTTGGTGTTGCGTTCATCTCGACCCAAGTCGTCGATCGATCACTCTGAGTTGAAATGAGTTCTCATCAACTCAATGTTAGGATAGTGATAGTACCTAAGTTGATTTAGGTGGAACTAGGAATGAATGAATGAGCTCGCAGGGTCAACTACAAATCCAATCGAGTCTTTGCAATTGCATAGCGTTGGTATTACGTTCATCCCGACCCGAGTCATCGATCGATCACTCTGAGTTGAAATGAGTTATCATCAACTCAATGTTAGGATAGTGATAGTACCTAAGTTGATTTAGGTGGAACTAGGGATGAATGAATGAGCTCGCAGGGTCAACTACAAATCCAATCGAGTCTTTGTAATTGCATGGCGCTGGTATTGCATTCATCCCGACCCGAGTCGTCGATCGATCACTCTGAGTAGAAATGAGTTCTCATCAACTTTATATCTTTTAAAATTTTTAAAATTAATTAAGATCAATTCGGACCAAATTAGCAATTTCAAAACTTATCGTTCTTTACCAAAATTACAAATCAACCCCTACAAACCATCCATTTGCGTGAAGAACTTTTCATTTCAAATCTTAAGTTCTCGCTCTTCTCTTTCTCTCTCTCTCTCTCGGTATCCTCTTCCTCTTAACAATACAAACAATACAAACAACAACTACTCAACATATTGCTCAACCCTTCAAAACAGGTCAATTTTCTTCCCATTTACGACTACATATAGTTGGTTTTTTCGACTTTATTTTCACTTGTATCCGTTGTTTTCTCTATCTTTGTATGTAACAGAGTTCGAGAAGAGTTCTACATTTGTTCTTTATTCTAAAAAATAGGGATTTTTAGTTAATGATAAAAAAGAAGACTTTTAGTTGTATTATCTTCGAGAATGGGTTAACAATTTTGAGTTTTGATGCTAAAAAAGTAGGAAGCACCCGAGAAAACCCTATTTTTTCTCTCAGTGTTTGTTGACTGTCGTGGTATTGTTGGATGGTCTTTGTGGTGTTGTTGGTGGTTGTTGTTGTTGGTGTTGGTATTTGTGTGTTTTGGCGGTGGTGTCGGTGGTCTTGGTATTGGTATTGGTCTTGGTGGCATTAGTGGTGGTCTTGGTGGCATTGGTCGTGGCATTGGTTGTGGTGGTGGTGGTCCATCTATTGCAACGGGTGAAAGATCTGCTGGGAGATATTAAATAGGTCTTCAAACAGATTCCCCATCTGTTCCAACTGATGGATTATCCGTTGGAGTATTTTCTTATAAGTGGCAGAGAATAATTTATTGAAATTTCTCCACCTGTAGCAACATGTGGAATATCTGTGGGGAGATATTAAATAGGTCTTCAAACAGATTCGGGTTCCCCATCTGTTCCAACTGATGGGTTGTCCGTTGGAGTATTTTCTTTGGTTATGTGGTAAAAATAATTTATTAAAATTTGTCTCACCTTTTTTAAAAAAATTATGTAGACATCAAATGCAATGTATTTTTTATTTTTCTTTTGTTTGTAGTTAAAAGATGTCTCCCAAAAGAAAAGAAACAGAAAGTGGAGAAAGTGGATCAACTTGCGATCACCAAACAAAAAAGGCTAGAGTACAGATAGATTCGGAGGAACTTCCAGAACAATCTCAGTCATGGCAAAATGAAGCCGAGGAAAGTGATAACTCCTTCTCACCAATGGGGTGTGAAATAATATCAAAATTCCAGCATAATTCTGTCAAAACCTTTAGTATTGACAAGTTTCGAGTTGCGATGCCGATGAATAACCCTAATGCAGTATTTGGTGATCTTATACTTAAATGTCAATTGGGGAAATCTTTTGACGAACTTTGGAGTATTATGAAGAAGGAAAACATAGATGGATTTTTTAAGAAGAGCTGCTTTGCACACTTTCTTGAGCTGTCTGGGCCCCGCCCTCTCCATTTCATAATGATCATGGTATATGACCTTCTCAAGCACAGGATCATGTATGTGGGGGATGATGGAGGTTCGAAGAAGGGCGGAAATAATATGGATGAAGTCTGGATCAACTACTGTGGCATGCCGGTTTGTTTTGGATTGAAAGAGTTTGCCATTGTGACGGGCTTAAGATGTGATCGTCCAGAAGAACTGCCATCGAGAAAACACCCCACAAAGGGTCCAACAAACGAAAGGTAAAAAAGGATGGGTTGCTGGGCATTGTTGGACCTAGCTACAAAGTGAAGGATTTGATAGCGGATCTCAAGAATAAAGACATACCAAAGCACTACAGGGAGAAATTGTGCTTAGTTTGGTTTGTCCATTCCGTTTTATTGGCAAGAGACATCAAGAAAGTCATAGAACGTGATTTTTTAGTGCTTGTTGATGATTTTGGGAGATTCAACTATTATCCCTGGGGCTACGACAGCTACTACTTGATTGTTAAATATTTACTGAAAGAGCTAAAGCCAAAGACGACCACATTATACGGCTTTCCTTGGGCTTTCATGGTAAAATTGATCACTAT
This sequence comes from Capsicum pubescens, assembly GCA_030864215.1. NCBI lineage: Eukaryota > Viridiplantae > Streptophyta > Magnoliopsida > Solanales > Solanaceae > Capsicum > Capsicum pubescens. Next base: position 87,022,312 of record CM061543.1, read on the forward strand.
TTTTACTCATTCATTAATTTTTATTGAATATACTCGTGACTTTTTTTTGCTTGCTTCCTGTTTACAATTTTTAGGCTTGGGCATGTGAAGCCATTCCTCTCCTCCGAAAGCATTTCACAGATTATCTGGATAAGGTTTCTCATCCAAGGATCCTTAGGTGGTTGGCTGCAGTAGAGAGAAGAAAAAAAATATTAATGAGGCTGATCTATTTAACCCTTCGGATGATGCAGTACGTCTTCTTTCAACTAAAATAATTTGCCTCAAAGAAAGATATTGAAACAGATGTTCCATTTATTGCAAGAGATTACCCATCAATTGCAGCTGGTGCAATGGGCAATGTGTTGCAACAGACGATCCATATTTCACAATAGATTAACCATATGTTGCTCTGTTCTCTGAACCTTACTCAACAGATTACCTATCTACTATAAATTATGTAATAAATGGGTATTCTGATGCAACATATTATCAATCTGTTTCAACATACAGATCAACTGTTGTGGTAGCTAGATCGTCTGTTGCATAAGTTGGTTGTGTTAACATAACCCGAGCCGCATGTAACCCAACTGACTGCAAATTATTAATATATGATTTAAATTCCTCCTGTCATTTTTTATAGGTTGTGCATCCTTGGATCGTGCCTACCATTGATGAGCTGGGGATGACTTCCTTTCTTACTCTGGGTCTTATTGATACAAAAGAAGACCCAACGGTGGAGTTAATAAAGAAGGAATTAGATGGAGCAACATCCATAAGAAGAGCAGTTAGGCAAGGTCAGTCTAATGTTGAAGCTCTTCACGACCTAACTCAAACTGCAACAGATCCGGGTGCTTCTTCTGGAGGTGTTGCTGGTGGAGTTTTTTGTGATGGTGGCATCCATCCTGCTTATGCTTTTGCTGCCAGTCATGATTATGAGCATGTTGATGCTTAGCAAAAAATAAATATGTTTGAAAACACCCCTTGCACAGGTCCTCCCTCTCACCCCTACACCGGTCTCTCCCATCCTTATAGTGGTCCCTCTCACCCCTCCTCACCCTCATGTTCTCATTGTAAATACAAAGTGTGCAAGGACAGAGAGGATAAACTCCTCGACAAGCTAGAGGCTATTGCTGAAGCTGCTGAGGAGTTGAAATCCATGAGGGGTGTCATATCATCCAACGAGGTGAGGGAGCCATGCACTCATACAGTGGAGGTTAGGAGGAAGAGAATAAAAATTAGAAAAATTCTCTCCATTCTGAAATCAGCAAAAAATTCAACTCCCCCCGCTCCAATAGTTATTGAAGTTCAGGGGCTGCCGAAGAAGGTGGACATATTTGCGGAGCTTGGCAAGGAGAAGAAGAAGGAACTGGAAGAATTCATCAAGATGAAGGTTCAAAAAGAATACACCATGCATTCATTTGCTGCCAAAGACTTCTCGAATATGACAAATATGTGCGTGTGGTACGAGGACAAGGTAAGTTTACTTTTGCTAACATACCCTTCCAATCTACTCCATGAAGAAGAATCTACACATCATATGTGTAATCTGTTGCAACAACTGGGTATTCTATTGCAACATAATACACATCTGTTGTATAAGTTGCGTTAGCTGGGTAATCTGTGAACTGATTCAGAGAACCCTCTGCATTGGATTCTTTCCACTGTATTTTTATTCTTTACAATTACTAACATATTTAAAAATTATCTTCTTATACCACAGTATGTTGATGAAATTCTCTACCTCATGAGGGGTAGACAATTAGCGTACCTAGATGCTTATGATGCTGCTGATAGGATAATGGACCTCAACTTCTACAATAATTTCAAAGATAGGTACGCTGATCTTCATAGTCTAGCTGATTCCGGTGGCCTGGGATTTGATCAGTTAGTTTCTACATTCCAATGGGATGAAAAAGCTATTAAATTTGTTAGAGGAAAGATGCCATATCCACACGGCAAGAGTTGGACCAAGGCAAAGAAAATCCTTGTAGTCATGAACGTGGATGTCACCTATTTTCTCACTGTTGAGATAATACTATACGAGGGAAATATTAAGGTTTATGACTGCAACTTACCTGTGTTTAGCGAGAAGACGTTTTTAACCCACATGCAGCCACTGTTGAAGTTGTTGCCCAATTTGTTGACGCAGAGTAAGCTGATGGATCATTTGCCAGCTGAAGTCTTGACGAAGGAATCATGGGTTTTTACATGTCGAAATAAGAACATCCAGCTCCCAAAAAATACAATCGGTGCAGCGTGCGGGCCGTACTCGCTTGCATACATGGAGTGTTTGCTGACCGGCACACAAATGGCCGGTGTATGTGACACCGTTGTGGGAAATATGCAATGGGTCTGGGCATATGGGGTACTAACTAAATGGTTAGAGCCTATGTATAAAAAAGAACATGTACAAAGACAGAGACGAACACGATAATAAATTTTCATTTCAAGCCAATTCACTATATATATAGGGGAAATAATTTTTATGTCTGGCAAAGTTGAATTTTTATTATGCAACAGATTTTATATCTGTCGTAATAGATATAGTACCTTTTGTGACAAATTGATTATCTGTTGGAACAGGTTGGTCATCTGTTGCGTTATGCAGATGTTCTCCGTCTGTCTGTCGTAACAGATTTACGATCTGTTGTAACATATAACTTATCTGTTACAACTAATCGGTAATCTGTTGGAGCAAATAAAAAAAGTAGGAAAACCTGTTATATAATTTCCAGTAGATGACCTACGTGTTGTATCTCATGTTGCAACATATGTTTAAATCTGTCTGATAAGATATATCGTCTATTGCAGCACATGTATTATCTATTGCGATATTTGAATCTAGTACTCCATTTCAATTAACATGTTCAAAACTCAGAATTAATTATATTCATAGACAAAATAAAAAATCGAAGCCTTCGAAAATTACATGAAATAAAATAACTCAACAAATAAATAAAATGTAAAAAAAATCATTATGAGTACAAACGATCTACTCTACAAATAAATCAACAAGTTAAACCAAGGAGGATAGGTTATTACATTGACGGACTCGAGCTATAAAGATCTAATCAATATGGATAAGTTGTTCTTCATCCAGTGCTATGGAATTCGGCTTTGGTCGTCGTGGATCTTTAACGTCGGTTGCGTACGGCTTCTGAGCTTTCACTTCTCCATATTTTCATAAAAGAGAAGCATATCTTTTGCGGAGTAATCCTGCATCAAGTTCATCATTTGGTACTTGTAATCCATCGCTCAAATACTTAGCATAGGCGGCAACAAAAGGACCGCAATCCCTGCGTTATAAAAAAATAGATAATCCATATCTTGCAGTTCATGCAAGCGTTGTGAAATTTGTGAAATGAAACTAAATCATGATACTTAAACTTACAGGTTACCAATGGTTTGTTGAGCAATTCTGTCAACATATTGTACATCAAATGGATTATCCATTTTATCCCGGTATGCTTCAATCGTCGACCAATCAGTACGAACCTTTTGATCTAAAAAGCCACTCATATCAAGGTAAGTAGGCAATATTTTGGCCAGCTTTTGTATCTCAGACGACGGCCCTAAACGTCTCCTTCGCGACATCGAGTCATAAACTCGGATGCGCTTCTCTTTTAGAACGACGACAGCCAACACCTAATGGAATTCATCACCACAATTAATTGGGATGTACACTTCGTCGACCAAATGCCAAGGTAAGCCAGTCGGAATGCTAAAACCTTTGATGATGTTGGTTAAGCATTCCTCATTTCAGAAAACTTCTGGCTGCTGTTGACAATACCTATCGTAGGCACTATTGATGTAAACTTTGTACAAACAATTGCCTGTTGTGTATCTGTATTGTTCTTGTATTTGCAACTTGGCCTTCTTTCAAAGGTAGTAAAAAATGACATCGATGTGCCTGAACATATTATCAAACATTTCAGATTACGTGACGAAAAAATTAATACGCAGATGCAATTAAATAAAGTATTAATTAATAGTAATATGTATGGTCTTTAAACCTCATCATTCCAGCAAGTTTGGGGTTGTGACATTAAATAGAACCAATTCTTCATTTCGGGATGTGCAACAACAAAGTCGAACATATCAAAACCAAGAATTGATTCGTTCACTTTGTAGCGCTCGTCATTTTATTTTCTACATGATGATTTATATGTGTTAATGTCAGGTTCTTTCAACAAGAATTGTATAAACCAATATCCATAAAATTGATTTATGTACCTGCCGACATGATGCTTTAACAGCCCATCGGCAATCCATTCTGAATAGTCGTTGATCAACTGTATTAGTTTTTTTGGAGCCTCATCCGAGATGTTGAACCCTTCAAATGGGTAATTCTTTCGTTCTCCCAAACTGAAAGGCTTCACTTTTTCTTCATCTTTGGAAGTAGTTGATGGATTATCAACTATCATATTATGCTCTTCGGCAGTAGCTGTGACATCCACCTGGAAAGCCAGAATTGTCAATGCTAAGTAGAGATATACAATAAATTTTCCATCTGTTGCAACAGATGATTCTTATGTTGCATCAGATGGATTATCTGTTAGGACAAATTCGAACAGGTAAATCAGAGCAGTACAATAATTTTGAACAAATGACCCATCTGTTGCAATATAAGACTCATCTGTTGAAACATATAACGAATCTGATGTAACAGGTTAGACAACAGTTGCAACATATGTATACATCTATTTGATAATTTTCAGCAGATGTATCATCTGTTAAAATAGATATGTGCTTGTTTGTTTTTTAGAATAGATGATGTACATTCACCTTCTTCAGCTTATGCTACTCTTCTGTGGCCCTTGCACACTGAACATCGGTGCAAGACAAAGTTAGAGGCGTTTCAATCTTGATTTTTTTTAATGATTGATGATGCCTTGGAAGTGTCTTTCCTTCTCCTCTTATCCGCCTTGATCTCTAGTGGAGTGTCTGGATATGAAATCCTCTTTAATGGAATAGCACCCCTCTTAGATGTTATTTCCTTTACAGAAGCAGTTAGTGCATTAATAGCATTAATCACTCCATCGTATTTCGCCCTGCAGTCTTTACATTTGCATGAAGAACATTTACTAGATACGACAAAAGCTGGAGAAAAAATTGTACAACCATTATGATCATAATCATAATGGCTTGTTGTTTCAAAAACTGTAAGAGGAGCATCATTAGCCCCAGCCTCCAAAATTGTTTTTCTTATGATGGTTGTTGCTCCAAAAAATTCCATTTTTATTCCATCAACGACCTTAGGGTCCGATAAAGTTTGCACAGACCGTAAAGTAAGAAAAAATGGCATCTTCAACTCTCGGTTGGTCGGAACAAGCCACGGATGGGCAATCTAAAATAAATCGGTACATATATTAAGAATGATGATGAAATTATTTAATCATTAATTAAAACAAAAACTTGATTAGAATTGGACTTACTGCTTCCTTGGGGGGATTGAAAAGATCAAAAAATTTTGCATTTTTATCGGTTTTAGCCGACAACCATCTCAGAATTCTTGGATAGGAAACTTCTTCTTGGTAGTTCACTTGTTGTCTCAAATAAGGAATGACTTCAAATGCCCAAGCCTATAACATAACGCCAATAAATCAAAAGCATTATTGAATAAAAAAATGATGAATTATATCATGATAAAAGAAATATTTACCATGAAGGCCCAAGGAAAACCATATAATTTGACTATTTTTGGCGTTAACGGAGTCAACAAATATTCAACAGTCATTTTGAAGCTTTCATAACCCCAAGGATAGCTGTTAAATGCCTCAAGATCCTCGGAGAGATTTATTAAACCGAGGTTTATGTTGTTGTTAATGTCTCTCGCCCAAAGAACATTATGTACAAACCAAACCAAGCACAATGATTGTTTGTACTTCTTTGAAAGTCCTTTAACTTTTAACGCTTCAATCAGATTTTGGTTTTTGAAGCTTGGACCAATAATGGACACCAGGTCATCACGATCACTCGACTTGCCTTTTCCTTTTTTGGGTGTGTGGGGTGCTTTTTTTGGGCCAGAGTAGGTATAACTTGAGAAGGAGAAGGAGGATAAAATTTTAGTCTGGTAACTATGGCAAACTCCTTCCAACCAAAACAAACAGGCATGCCACAGTAATTTATCCACACCTCATCCATCTTATCTTTATTTTCATACATAAACCTGCGCTTGAGAAGAGCATATACCATTTTCATCTGTAAACGAGCATTGTTGTCCTCCGACAAATTAAGATATTTCCTAAAGAAGCTTTTCCTGAAATAAGAATCCAATTTTTATTCTCGAAGTATTTTTCTGAAGGCGTCGAAAGATTTTCCCATGACTGACTTAACCACGAGATCACCCGTTAAATCTGTGGCACCATCTCACTATATTCTCACAGGGTAACGATCAATGTTAAAGGTTTTGACCAACTCTTCGATGGAAGGGCTATTATCATTTGAATTATCTCTTTTGAAAGATTCCTCCTCCCCGTGTTCATTATCTTCTGCTCCTGTAGAGTGGTGGATGTAGCTGAGCTGCTGCACTTGTTCCTTTACTTGGACTTGATTCGATTTCTTTTATTTCGGGAGCCATGTTATCTTAAATTAATAGGAACATAACATAGATTATAATTGATTAATACATAACAGTAATATAACAGTTCCAACAGACAACTAATCTGTTGCACCAGGTATGTTATCTGTTGCAATATATAACCGACTTGTTGTAACGGATGAGTAATACGTGGGAACCATAAAAACAGCACTATTTGTTGCACCTGATATTTTATCTGATGTAACACATAACTGACCCGTTGTAACGGATGAGTAATCCATTGGAAATAATAAAAATAGATCACTAATCTGTTGCACCAGGTATTTTATCTGTTGCAACATATAACCGACTTGTTGCAACGGATGAGTAAACCGTTGGAAAGAATAAAAATGGATCACTAATCTGTTGCACTAGGTATGTTATCTGTTGCAACAGATAACCGACTTGTATGAGTAAATCATTAGAAAGAATAAAAACAGTCCTAATCTGTTGTAAAATAAAGAATAAACCATTGAAAAGAATAAAAATAGATCATTAATCAGTTATCTGTTGGATCAATATTGTTTAGATTTCTTCCAAACAGAAGAGTCGTCTGTCGCAACAGATGAATGATCTGTTAGATTGTTCACCTGTTGCATTAGATTTTTATAGTTGCATCCGATTTTTAATCTGTTGCATCAGATTTTAAAATAAAGAGTAAACCGTTGGAAAGAATAAAAACAGATCACTAATCAGTTATCTGTTGGATTAAAAATGTTTAGATTTCTTCCAAACAGAAGAGTCGTCTGTTGCAACAGATGAATGATCTGTTAGATTGTTCACCTGTTGCATCAGATTTTCATAGTTGCATCAGATTTTCATCTGTTGCATCATACGTTTCATCTATTACATCAAATGTTTCAACTGTTGCAATACCATTTCTATCAAGACAAACAACAAATCAACCCAACAACACCAACATATCACATACACACATACACACTAAGAACATCAACTGTGATAAAAAATCACCAACGAATTTGAATCAACAGTACGACAACAAGAAGAAGAAATGTCAGAAATTAGGATTTTATTCAGTCCACATTTCAATACCAGAAGAATAGTTGGCTCAAGTTCCTCTGTTTCTTCATAATTTTTTACCTGTGAAAAAGGAAATGAGAGGACAAAGAACTCGAAGTTGTTGTCGCTAGAGAAGTATTCACGTCGATTGACGGTTGAAAGTCGAAAAGGAACTCGCCCGACTATTTGTCGTCGGAGGTTGAAGGGAGAAATTTTGCAGAACTGTTGGTTGGGAGAAGCTGGAGAGAGAGTGTGGTTGATTAGGATTGAAGAGGGGTGTGAGTTGGGTTGATTTGTATTTTTGAAAAGATTAGAAAGTTTTGAAAATATTAATCAAGTCCACAATTAACTTAATTAAGTTTCCTAATGATGTTTGACCCTATCTGTTGGTCAATGTCACCAATCTTTCATTCAAGCCTTAAAAGACACCTTTCCTTCAATTTTCTCAAGTTACTCTTTTATGCTCTGTATTATATAATAATTTTGTTGGATAATTTTTTTTATATGCAATGCGTTGTTTTTCATTACATTTTTAGAATATTTTTTTAAATTTTTTAAATGTTTCTAGATTTTGTTGCAAATGATGATAATGAAGATTAACACGCCATCGATACTTCTCCAAAAATATATATGTTGTCATAGACGTTTCTTTTGCAATGAGTCAAGGTTGGATGAGGCCGTTTTTACCTTTTTATAAGGTTAATTTTCTTAAGAAGTTGAAATTTGTTTTTATATATATAAAATGCCAGTGAATTTTAATATTATTTTTTGGTATCTATTTTTTCATGTTAGTAAACACAAAAGAAGTATGAGATATATTATGCAATAATTGATGAAACGACCTAAAAAATTGATAAAATATGTGAAATTTGTGATTTTGTGTGATTTGACTATTTTATCCCTTTCCGTAGTTGCATTATGATATTTCTGGGGTGTGGAAGTGATTGACATAATTTTTGATGCATTTTGGTATCATTTATGCAATATTGTGGTTTTTGATGGTTTCGAGAGCCTTATTTTGGACTTATGTGGATATCTTTTGATCCGTGCGATAAATGGCCAAAAAGACTGTGCCAGCAGCTCTGGAATATCTGTGGATACCTTTGGTTCGGGTCCCGGTGCACCCGAGCTCATTTTGACCTATTGGTTGGAAAGTTGAAAAATTAGAAATATGGGTGTGGGATCCACATTTGATCGAAACGACCTCGGATGAAAAATTTGACTTTGTCAACAAATCCAAAATGTTGATTTTAGGGTGTTAGCATATTTGGTATGATTTTACGGCTTTTAAATCCCATTTCGACCCTCGGTTTGGAAAATTATAATTTCGGATTTCGGGGTCAACTTTGAGAAAATGATGTTTTTTTGAAAATATGATATCGTCATCGCGTCCAAAATATCGAATTTAGTGTGGTTGCATAGTTTGTTTGCATGTATCGGACTCCGAATTAATTTCGGGCACCCTGTCGAAGTTCGGAGTGGGCTTTAACAAAAGAAAACTGAAGCCTTTTGGTTCATTTTAGTGAAAATTTTCTGCACTTAAAAATAGTTTTTGGGTCATTTTGCTCATTTTTCATCTTACTTCTTGAGAGTTAAACCCAAAATAGTTTGGGAGCTTAAAAGTGAAGCTTGTGGGAGCTTGGAAAGATAGATTAACATTTATTTCTTGATTTTATTACGAATTTAAGGTAAGAATTCTCTCCTTCTCTTAATAATTTCTTGATAAATTCCTCAAAACCCCAAAAATCTTAGGGCATGATTTTAAACTAAAATTTCTCTCTTTTCACTTGAATAATATTTTTGTCTCATAATTACTAGTTTTTCATCAATTTAACCTTCAAAATAACTCCGATTCTTGATCTTAACCCGGATTTTAAAGATTTTACCCGGTAAAGCTCAAAAATATTTTTTCTTCGATTTGAACCCCGTTTTTGACTCGATTTAACTTGAATTTTTAGCTGTAGGTTCCTAAAAATATGTGGAACATGTTTTTGAAGTAAAGTTCCAATTTTTTGCCCTTTTTTTTTAAAACCCATTTTTGGAGGTCCATTTTAACCTCGAATCAAAAATAGTCAATATGGGTGTCGTTGGTTTTATTTTGATGCATAGATTTTATATTTTATGTTTTTAGTAGAGTTTAGAATTATTCATGAAAAGTAAGGTCGCGGGTTCAAGTGTAGCGGACCGGTTTTGGCTTTCGAGGTAGGTTATGAATTAACTTTTTCAGATTGGGCTGGGTAGTAAAGAATGTTACAAAATGCATGCTGAGGGTGGGAACTAATCATGAAAATGGCTATCTATGTGTTGTGCCCGTGTGGGGAATTATATGTGATGTAATTATCGAAACTGAGATATTATGTGATATGTGTGACCGTGTGGGGTCCTATGTGATATTGATAGCCTTGAATACATATGAATAATTATATTGTGTTGTTAAAATGCTTAATGTGGTACGATTGGTGTATTGTGATTATATTCATACTTTGTTGTCAAATGAGACATGTGAAAATTCATGGATGATATGGAAATAATGAGTGGATATTGGCTCATGTGGTTGTGGAAAAGTATCATTGTGGTTGGTTATGGAAATATATCATGTGGTTATTGTGGAAATACTCATGGTGATTGGTTATGAGCATTACATCTTTATATCATACTCATTCCTGAAATAGTGGTACCACCGTGGCAACATCTGAGAAACACTGGCAACACCTTTTTAAAAGATATTGTAACACCTTATAAAATACTTTCTGAGGGATATGTCGAAAAGGAGATATGATCTATGTGGATTGTATACAGGTGGACGAACCCCCCATGGGTCCTACGTCGGGAAACTTTAGCTCCATAAGTGTATATGGGGATTGTGCGATGATCCCGGAGGTTGTGCGACGACCTCGTGCATCATCATCATCATCATCACATACATTGCACTTACTTTATTCTATTTATGTTGTGTTGTATTGACTTATTGACTTGTTATCTATGTATTTGCCTTATCTTCCTTTAATTATATTTGATGATCTTGTATCTACATGTTCTCTATTGTTCTATTTATATATGACATAATATATACTTGTGTTCTATATCTTGAAGTGTCGTTGTAATATATGTGATATATATTAGAACTGTTAATGCAAACGGTGTGGGCTACCGTTGTGGGATATTTTTTTATTGCAGGTGATGTGCCCTTAGTGTGTATTTTGTATGCTTTATTTACTACTTTGCTTGGTCAGACTATGATACCTACTGAGTACAAGTAGACCGTACTCATGCCTACTGCACCCTTTCAGTGCAGGTCCTAGCTCGAGTGCACCACATCTTGATTGACTCGGGCAATTGTTGGAGCTTCCAAGGTAGCGGTTGGATATTCATGCGTCTGAAGGTCACCTCTATCTTTCTAAAGTAGTTATGTCTTTATTAGTAGTCGAAGATAAATATTATTCCTTTTGTGGTTATTTTTTGGATGTATTTGACTCTTGAATTGTATTAGTAGTTCTTACACTATTGCCACCTAGTTTTGGGCATGATTGGTATTTTGAATAAGTTCTTTCCGCATTATTATGATTACTTATATGGTTCGGCTTCGTTCTAGAAGCCTTACCTTGGGATATTTTGGTTTTCTTCTCTTTTCGTATCAGTTTGGGTGATAGGCTTACTTGTCAAGGTATGTCGCGACAAATGCCATCATGACCCTCACTTTTAGGTTGTGACATATTGGTATCAGAGTAGCCAGGTTTCATTGGTCTCAACGGTGTAAGAATGGGATATCTAATAGAGTCTTACGGATCGGTACATAGACGTTTGTATCTATCTTCGAAAGGCTATAGGATGTCTTTAGGAAACTTCCCTCATTTCATTCTTTACTATGCGAAGGTCTTTCATACCTTGTGTTCGGAGTTGTGTTTCACTCTTTCTATGCGAATGGAGTTGTTTGTACCTCATATCAGTTGAGAGATGTTGTGATAAATTAGTGGATATCATTTATCGGTTATAGGCTTATTGATGCTCTTGAGTTGCCTTTGGATCAGTTTGTTGATGCCTTTTTGGAGAGATTTATGCCTTTCAGTTTGAGAGATCGTATGCGGGACGAGTTTGATCATTTGGAGCAGGGCTCCATGACAGTTTTTTTTAGTATATGGCATGCTTCCATGCCCTATCCAGATATTCCTATGTGGGCATTTCCACCGAGTTTGAGAAGATTTGAAAGTGCGTAAAGGGTTTGGATATTTCTCTTTAGTTGGATACATCTCAAATGATTATGCTTGGAGCTCCTCTTTAGAGTATTATGGATTATGGTAAGATGATAGAGGGTATTATTAGTGCATCTCAGGGAGGCGCCAAGAGGGTGCGTTATTTTGGTGAGTTCAGGAGTCAGACCTATCGAGGTAGAGATTTTAGAGGTTCTCGTGGACACCATGGTAGGCCAATGCAGGTGATTTTATAGAGTTCAGCTGGTGGATCTTCTAGTTCAGCAATTCAGGGTGGTCGTTCGGGCTCAGTTGTACTTTTTCTTATTGAGATTGGTTGTAGAGGTTGCTATGTGTGTGATGAGATTAGCCATGTGGCCAAGGACTGTTCTCGTCGTGTGTTTAGAGCTACTCCTATTTTAGCTGTGAGAGGTAGGGGTTGTACCAGAGGTGTAAGAGGTAAATATGATGGAGCTCGTGGTGGTGGTCGTGGGGATACTCATCCAGTTGGTAGTTGTGGATAGTCTTATGCTATACCAGCTAAACCAAAGGCAGAAGCTTCTGATGTTGTGATTACAGGTATCTTCGTCGTTTATTTCAGACCTGCATCTGTATTATTTGATCCCAAATCAACTTTCTTCTATCTGTCTGTGTATTTTGCTTTGGGTTTTGATTTTGTTAGTGATCCTCCTGCCATGCCTATTAGTGTATCTACCCAGGTAGGTGATTCTTTAGTGGTGGATCGGGTGTACCGATCTTGCGTGGTGACTTTTGCCGGGCGTGATAAGAGTTTGGTAAAAAATTTTATATTAAATATGGTCAATTTTGATGTTATTTTGGGTATGGATTAGTTGGCTCCTTATCATGCAGTTTTAGATTATTTTGTTAAGACTATGACTTTAGCTTTGTCGGGTGCGCCAAGGATAACTTGGAAGGGTGCACTTCATTCGGGTCCTAAGAGGATTATATCTTATGTTCAGGATCGTAAATTGGTTGAGAGGGGATGTTTATCTTACTTGGCCCATATTCGTGACACCAATGTTATTTCATCTTCTTCTTTAGATTCTGTTCGTATTGTTCGTGATTTTATGGACGTGTTCCCTGCGGACTTTCCTGGTATGCCTCCAGATCGAGATATTGATTTTACCATTAATGTTGAGCCAGGCACCAAGCCCATTTCTATCCCTCCTTACAGGATGGACCCAATAGAGTTGAAGAAACTGAAGAATCAGTTGCAGGAGTTATTGGATAAGGAATTTATCCGACCTAGTATTTCACCTTGGGGTGCACCTGTCTTGTTTGTGAAGAAAAATGATAGGTCTATGCGGATGTGTATTGATTATCGACAGTTGAATTAGGTGACGGTTAAGAATAAGTATCCTCCTCCACGCATTGATGATTTATTTGATCATCTCCAGGGTGTTATGGTGTTTTCAAAGGTTGATTTGAGGTTCGATTATCACCGGTTGAGGATTAGAGCTTTGGATATTTCGAAAACAACTTTTCGGACTCGATATGGTCATTATGAGTTCTTGATCATGTCTTTTGGATTGACCAATTCCCCTGCCTCGTTCATGGAGTTGATGAATCGGGTGTTTCGACCATATCTCGACTCCTTTGTTATGGTATTTATAAATGATATCTTGGTTTATTCCAAGAGTGAGGTTGAGCATGAAAAGCATTTGTGGATTGTGCTTTAGAGATTGAAGGATGAGAAGTTGTATGCTAAGTTCTCTAAGTGTAAGTTTTGGTTGGAGTCTGTTTCTTTCTTGGGTCATGTGGTGACTAAGGAAGGTATTATGGTTGATCCAGCTAAGGTTGCAGCGGTTCATGATTGGGCTAGACCTACTTCGCCCACTGAGATTCAAAGTTTTGTTGGCTTAGCCGGGTATTATCGATGTTTTATTGAGAGTTTCTCTTCCATTGCAGCTCATTTGACTAAGTTGATTCAAAAAAAAAATTCATCTAGTAGTCTGATGCGTGTGAGGCGAGCTTTTAAAAGTTCAAGGATTTTCTGACTTCAACTCTTATCTTGACTTTACCCAAGGACGGCGTGGGTTTTACCATCTTTTATGATGCTTCAGGTATTGGGTTAGGTGTTGTGTTGATGCGAAAGGGCAAGGTAATTGCTTATGCGTCTTGTCAGTTGAAGCCCCATGAGAGGATTTATCCTACCCATAATTTGGAGTTGTGTTTGCCTTGAAGTTGTGGAGGAACTATTTGTATGGAGTCCGTTGTGATATCTTTTCAGATCATCATACCCTTTAGTACTTCTTTACTCAGTGAGATCTTAATATGAGGCAGCGCCGTTGGCTTGAGTTGCTTAAGGATTATGACTTAACTATTCTCTATCATTCGGGCAAGGCTAATGTTGTTGCAGATGCCTTGAGCCAAAAGTCAACTAGCATGGGTAGTTTGGCGCATCTTTTGACCCAGGAGAGGCCTTTGGCCTTAGAGGTTCAGTCTTTAGCTAACCAGATAGTTAGACTTGATATTTCAACACTGGGGCATGTTTTGGCATTTGTGGATGCTAGATATTATTTGATGGAGCAGATCCGAGCTCATTAGTTTGATGATGTTGGATTGAGGTCGATTCGAGACAAGGTATTGGGTGGAGAGGCTAGGGAATCCTCACTTGATTCAGATGGAGTTTTGCGGATTAGAGGCCGAGTTTGTGTGTCGAAAGTGGATGACTGGATTAGGTTGATCTTGGAGGAGGCCCATTGTTCTAGATATTTCATCCATCCAGGTGTGACTAAGATGTATCGTGATTTGAGATAGCACAACTGGTGGGGTGGTATGAGGTGAGATATAGTAGATTTTATGGCTCGCTGCCTATGTTGTCAACAGGTGAAAGCCGAGCATATGAGACCAGGTGATTTGCTTCAGAGGTTACCCATTCCTGAGTGGAAGTGGGAACGCATCACTATGGATTTTGTGACTGGTTTGCCTCATACATCTTATGGTTCTGACAGTATTTGGGTCATTGTGGATCGATTGACAAAGTCAGCTCATTTTATTCTGGTTCAGGTGTCATTCAGTGCTGAGAGGTTGTCCTGTATCTACATTCGTGAGATTGTGCATCTGCATGGTGTGCCGGTATCCATTATTTCAAATCGAGGTCCTGTGTTCACATCTTACCTTTGGAAGACTTTTCAGGATGAGTTGGGTACTCGAGTGAATCTTAGTATAATGTTTCACCCTCAGACTGATGGCCAGTTAGAGCGGACTATACAAGTATTGGAGGATATGCTTCGCGCATGCGTGATGGATTTTGGTGGCCAGTGGGAGCAGCATTTGGCTTTAGCAAAGTTTGCATATAATAATAACTACCATTTCAGTATTAATATAGCTCCTTTTGAGGCATCGTATAGTAGGAGTTATTGCTCCCCAGTGGGGTAGTTTGATGTTTCATAGGTGAGACCTTAAGGTACGGACTTGCTTTGTGAGTCTTTGGATAGGGTCTGGATCATTCAGGATAGACTAAGAGTGACTCAGAGTAGGCAGAAGTGTTATGTTGATCGTAGACTTCGTGCCTTGAGATTTGGTGTTGGTGATCGTGTTTTCCTTCGAGTTTCACCCATGAAGGGTTTGATGAGGTTTGGGAAGAGGGGCAAGCTTAGCCCCGGGTATATTGGTACATTTGAGATTTTTCGGACTGTTGGTGATGTGGCTTATGAGTTGGATTTTCCCTCTTATCTATCAGTTGTTCATCCAGTTTCCATTTTTCTATATTTTATTTCTATATTCTTGATGAGTCTCATGTCATTCATTGGGAGTCAGTTCAGTTAGATGAGCACTTGTCCTTTGTGGAGAAGCCGGTTTCTATTTCGGCTAGGGATGTTAGGCGGTTGCGCTATAGAGTGATCCCTGTGGTTAAGGTCCAGTGGTGACATCAACCTATAAATGAGGCTACTTGGGAGGTTGAGTCTGATATGTGTATTTCCTATCCCAGCTTTTCATTGATTCAGGTATTTTCTTGCCTTAGTTCGAGGACGAACTAGATTTTTAGTGGTGAATGATGTAACGACCTAAAAATTTGATAAAATATGTGAAATTTGTGATCTTGTGTGATTTGACTATTTTACCCCTTCTCGTAGTTGTATTATGATATTTCTGGAGTGTGGGAGTGATTTACATGATTTTCGATGCATTTTGGTATCATTTATGTAATATTGTGGTTTTTGATGGCTTCAAGAGCCTTATTTTGGACTTATATAGATATCTTTTGATCTATGCGATGGACGGCCAAACGGACTGCGCCAATAGCTCCGGAATATTGACTTTAGGCTAGGTAAACCTTTGGTTCAGGTCCCGGTGCACCCGAGCTCAGTTCGACCTATTGGTTGGAAAGTTGGAAAATTGAAAATATGGGTGTGGGACCCACATTTGATCGAAACGATCTCGGATGGAAAATCTGACTTCGCCAGTAAATCCAAAATATCGATTTTAGGGTGAAAGCATGTTTGGTATGATTTTATGACTTTTAAATCTCATTTCGACCCTCGGTTTGGAAAATTATAATTTCGGGTTTCGGGGATCAACTTTGTGAAAACGATATTTTTTTGAAAATCTGATATCGCCATCGCGTCCAAAATATCGAATTTAGTATGGTTGCATAGTTGTTTGCATGTATCGAATTTCGAACGAATTCCGGGCACCCTGTCGAAGTCCTGAGTGGACTTTAACAAAAAAAAAACTGCAGCTTTTTGGTTCATTGTAGTGCAGATTTTCTGCACTTATAAATAGTTTTTGGGTCATTTTGCTCATTTGTCATCTTGTCTCTTGAGAGTTAAACCCTAAATAGTTTGGGAGCTTAAAAATGAAGTTTGTGGGAGCTTGGGAAGATAGATTAACATCTATTTCTTAATTTTATTACGAATTTAAGGTAAGAATTAACCCTTTTTCTTTAATAATTTCTTGATAAATTTCTAAAAACCCCAAAAATCTTAGGACATGATTTTAAACCAATTTTTTTCTATTTTCACTTGAATAGTATTTTTATCTCATAATTACTATTTTTTCATCAATTTAACCTTCAAAACAACTTCGATTCTAGATCTTAACCCGAATTTCAAAGATTTTATCCGGTAAAGCTCAAAAATAATTTTTCTTCGATTTGAACCCCATTTTTACTCGATTTAACTTGGGCTTTCAGATGTAGGTTCCTAAAAATATGGGAAACATATTTTTGAGGTAAAGTTCTGATTTTGCCCTTCTTTTTTTGGAAACCCATTTTAGGGAGTTCGTTTTGACCCCGAATCAAAAGTAGTCAATATAGGTGTCGTTGGTTTTGTTTTGACACGTAGATTTCATATTTGATGTTTTTAGTAGAGTTCAGAATTGTTCGTGAAAATTAAGTTTGTGGGTTCAAGTGTAGCGGACCAATTTCGGTTTTCGAGGTAGGTTATGGCTTAACTTTTTCAGACTGGGCTGGGTAGTAAAGGATGGTACAAAATGCATGCTAAGGGTGGAAACTAATCATGAAAATGGCTATCTATGTGTTGTGCCCATGTAGGGGATTATATGTGATGTAATTATCGAAACTGAGATATTATGTGATATGTGTGACCGTGTGGGGTCCTATGTGATATTGATAGCCTTGAATGCATATGAATAATTGTATTGTATTCTTAAAATTCTTAATATGGTACCATTGGTGTATTGTGATTATATTCATACTTTATTAGCAAATGAGACATGTGAAAATTCATGGATGATATGAAAATAATGAGTGGATATTGGCTCATGTGGTTGTGGAAAAGTATTATTGTGGTTGGTTGTGGAAATATTCATGGTGATTGGTTGTGAGCATTACATCTTTATATCATACTCATTTATGAAACATTGGTACCACTGTGGCAACATCTGAGAAACACTGGCAACACCTTTTTGAAAGATATTGTAACACCTTATAAAACCCTTTTTGAGGGATGTGTCAGGAAAGAGATATGTGCTATGTGGATTGTATACGGGTTGACGAACATCTCATGGGTCCTACGTCTGGAAGCTTTAGCTCCATAGGTGTATATGGAGATTGTGCGACGATCCCGGAGGTTGTGCGACGACCTCGTGCATCATCATCATCATCATTATCACATACATTGCACTTACTTTATTGTGTTTATGTTGTGTTGTATTGCCTTATTGACTTGTCATCTATGTATTTGCCTTATCTTCCTTTAATTGTATTTGATGATCTTGTATCTACATGTTCTCTATTGTTCTATTTATATATGACATAATGTATACTTGTGTTCTATATCTTGGTGTATCGTTGTAATATATGTGATATATATTAGAACTGTTAGTGCAAGTGGTGTGGGCTACCATTGTGGAACATTTTCTGATTGCAGGTGACGTGCCCTTAGTGTATATTTTGTATGCTTTATTTACTACTTTGCTTGGTCGGCCTATGATACCTACTGAGTATAAGTGGACGGTACTCATGCCTACTGCGCCCTTTCGGTCCAGGTCCTAGATCGAGTGCACCTCATCTTGATTGACTCGGGTGATTGTTGGAGCTTTCACGGTAGCGGTTGGATATTCATGCGTCTGAAGTTCACCCCTATCTTTCTAAAGTAGTTATGTCTCTATTAGTATTCGGAGACAGATATTATTCCTTTTGTGGTTATTTTTCCGATGTATTTGACTCTTGAATTGTATTAGTAGTTCTTACACTATTGGCACCTGGTTTTGGACATGATTGATATTTTGAATAAGTTTTTTTCGCATTGTTATGATTACTTATATGGTTCGGCTTCGTTCTAGAAGTTTTGCCTAAGGATATTTTTGTTTTCTCCTCTTTTCGTATCAGTTTGAGTGATAGGCTTACTTGTCAAGGTATGTCGCGACAAGTGCCATCATGACCCTCATTTTTGGATCGTGACAGTTAAGCTTTTGAGAATCCATATATAATAGTATAAAAGAGGAACATAGACAAGGTGATGTGACGAATTTTTATGACCTCCAATTACATTTTTTTTTATTTCTTCTCTATTTTTTCTTATTTATGTGCTATATTTAAAAAAAGAACTCAAAATCACTCAATAAAACTCTTTTAATTATGTTAATTACCTTAGCCTTTCAATTACCAACGTTTTTTCATATTCAAAGCTAATACTCTTGACTTTTCAGTTGTATACATCTCTTTTATCTCCTAAACTAATTAAGGTTCTTTTCATATTTGCCTTATATATATTTTTTCAATTAGCTTACATGCTTTAATTCAAACGAAAGAAGTCAATTGTTACTTCTTTGGTTTAAGCCTCACGGATATGGCCAGTTAATATTTATCATTTTTGGGGGTTGAAGTGGTATATTATACAAAGAGATGGAGGAAGATTCATAATCTAAACTTAATTTATAGTTAACGTTCTTAGTAATAATTTGCTATATTTTTAAAATTATAAGTTTTTAATATTTATTATTTATTATAATTTTAGTGAATTTTTACTTATAAATTTATATTTCACGTGAATGTACTGAATTAGATGAACTGGGAATAGTAATAATAGATTCGTCAATGAATAGTGCTAAACAAAAATGAATTTTGTGGTACTATCATTTCTCAATGGCAACATACGCGGAAAGATAAAATGAATTATACATTGTCATTTTGATTAGTAAATATAGTAGAGATTGATCTGTGACAAAATCAAGTATGAAAGAATTTGAACCTCCTCGAGAAACATTAAGTAGGAAAAATCTAAGCGGACTAAAAATCAAGGCTAAGAAAATATGATTTGTTACGTTTATTTATTTGTATTCAACATCAACAAAATATTGTGACCATTAATTTAGTTTTAGTTTAATTTATAAAATAACATTTCATGATAGAAACAATTGCTTTTAGCTAAAAAGTAGGGATAAGTGATATATTTTTACTTTACTTATCAATGATAAGAAATTATGTTGTGTTTTCTTTAACTCATAAATTTAATATAATCTTTGTGAATTCCTAACAGCTAATTAGGTGATGAAAGGTTAGAGGGAGAAAAAAATAAATAAAACAGAGTATTAATATTAAAATAAAGAAAGTTTAAAAATCTAATCTATTTGAATTTAAGGATCAAATTAAATATGTTAAAATATTTTTAATTTTTGGATAAAGTAAAAAATATTAGTTCGTAAATCTAATGAGATCTTCGTAATCATGCGAAGTGCGATCAAATTTACTAGTATTATGTAGTAATTGAATTGAATTAAACATGAAATTTTAAAAAATAATAAAGAAGATTTGATTCTTGTTCTCTTAAAAATGTCTAGTATTTAATATAAAAGTTAAAGATACTTTATGGTGTTCCTTCATTTTTATGTATATAAAATTCATATTTTTTCTTTCATGATATTCTATCTAGGGTACCCTTTATTTTTGTTACTAGTGAATATCCCCGCACTTCGTGCGGCTAAAATACCGAAATATTATTGAATTCATATCTTGATTTTTGTAAAATGTATTTTATCTTTCATAATTAAACACATTCATGTTTCTCGAATGAACAATTACAACATATTAATAACCTATTCACACAAAATAGCGGTAAAAGCCTTAAATAAAATTCAACGTCATTGCACACCTATTTAAAGGTAAGTATAAATTTGAATGTTAGTTACATATTTTACATTTTTTTAACTTCAAAGCTCAAACGAACAATGTTCCAAACTATCGGCAAAGTCTCGTTGGATTAAAATTTTGAACACTATATATTTTATATTTTTTTAACTTCAAAGCTCAAAACGAACAATGTTCCAAACTATCGGCAAAGTCTCGTTGGATTAAAATTTTGAACACTACACTCTTAAGTTGAATTTAGAACAACAAAATATGTATAGTAATAAAGAAATATAAACACCATCAATGTAAAAATATGACTTAAGATAGACAGCATCCATCTCTCAACCCATAAGTTGGTTAAGTTATATAATTGATTAGTAACTAAAAGGTTCAATCTTGTTTTCAAGAAAAATATCTAATTCTTCAAATAAATTAGCTTGAATCATTAAAAAGAGAAGTAATTTCAAGATGCCGACTGAAAATTTTGATGAAGAAAAGAATGATAACATCAGGCAAAATTAAATCAACATTCAAAATTGGACAAAAAGAAAAATTATATCTACGGTCGCTTGCTACGTCTGATCCATCCTATAGAGCTCATATGAAATGTCTCTATATTTTCTCTTTCTTCGTCTGCTGTAAAAATTTATAAAGCAATATAATAACATAAGTTATTAAAAAAGACAAATAAAAATCCAAGTTTGAACTACACATGAAAAATTCAAAAGTTGATTTGAAAATTTTAAGCAAATCAAATAATAAAATTTTATCGAAGGATACAATGGGGCTATTCATAGTCAGTGTTAGACAACATACACTATTAAGTGTAAAAGAGTAAATGATTAAGAAGAACAAATAAAGAAAGATGTAATTTCTGCAACGATGAAAACATCACCTGTAAATTCAACAAATCGTAGAGCGACCAGTTATACAAGTACATAACGACCAGTAATAGTGATCTCCTAACTACCCATAAGAGGAAACACTATTATTATATACCATAAACGACACGTATGGTAGAAAATTCATCTCCACACAGATGAATGCCAGAGAAATATCAATTGCATAATGCCTCTCCACCAAATATAAAAAATCACATAATTAATCACAACAATACCTTGCTATCATATTCCCTTCTGGAAAGGACCTCTGGAGCAATTTGAGCTGGAGTCCCAACAGTTGATTTTGGCCTTGAATGCAACAGGGACGACTGCAATTGCAGGAGAAAACTATGAGCATATTGAAATTCCTATGGGCATAATATAAGTCTATATCTACAAAACAACAAAACACATCAACCTTTGAGTATCCAAAATCACATATCTTCAAGTATGGAGCTGCACTTCCATCAAGAAGGGTATTCTCCAGTTTCAGATGTCTATGATATATTTTCTTTAAAGGCAATGAAAGTTTGATGAGGGATGAGGAAAAAAGACATTTCGGTGCACTAAAGCTACTGCTATGCGCGGTGTCCGGAAAAGGACCCCACTATAAGGGTGTATTGTACTCAGCCTTACCTTGCATTTCTTCCAGAGGCTGTTTCCAAAGTTTGAACCTGTGACCTCCTGGTCACATGGAAGCAACTTTACCAGTTACTCCAAGTTTGATGAGGGATGAGGACTAACTCTCTTAAATTAAAAGATGGCATTTTTTATGTTCATAGTTAAAAGAAAAATTATCTGTAAATTCTTATAAGTTGGTCACAGGTTATGACAGCAGTGGACTCCTGAAATAAGCTGCTGAAAAAAAGTATCTAGCCTGAAATAACAGTCGCAAGAGCCAAATGAGAGAGGCATTAAAGAAAGGGAATCAAGGCTCCTAAGATCCATGAGTGTGGCCTTATAAAATTACATATTTCGTTCATCACAATTTGTTATCCTTCATAATCCTTTTTACACCAGAAGCTTATGCGAGACTGATTATTGACACAGTTAGAAATTTTAACTATACCTCGTATTCACTGAACCTTTCTGCATTGCAGATGCGCTCAAATAGTTCTCCACCAGCTGCATATTCCATGACAATAGCAAGATGAGTTGGAGTCGATACCTCCTACATCTCACAAAACAAATGAACAACAGATTAGGACAATTATGCCTTAACTTATCCTTTCCATTTTCAAAAGAAAGCAACATGAAAACAAAAGGACATTGCAAAATAGTGAATTATATGAATACACTTGCCTCCTTGAAACAAATTATGTTCGAATGTCGAAGTGATTTATGATTAATGATCTCCCTTGCTACATTCTCATCAATCTCAACAAAAGTGGCATATCTCAAATCCATGGAAACCTTATATAATATTGCATATGAAAAAAAGACCAAGGAACCTAGTTAATTAAAGAATGTTTAACCAATAATTAGGGAAAAGCACAATAAACAATACAAAACAATGAGCATCAGACATTTAAAACAATTAGAAGATGTCAGATTAGTGACAAAAGACAGTAATTATGCAAACCTTGTGTCCTCTCTCAATGTATTTCATAGCCACAAACACTTTTGTCTCCTTGTGCCTTATGAGCCTGGAAATACCAAAATTCTCAGACCCTATATCCTTCACAAGCTCGTATCTTTCCATCTTCTTATCCTTTAAAAACTCCTATATATAAAAAAATCCACCAAACTTGAGAAGCTACAGGATCCAATGTAAGAGAAGAACTTTACCTTTTTGATGTTGTCGGTGGAGCTAATATGTCCCTAATCTTCTCATTGTAGACTTCAAGCACACTAACAGATATGACATAGGTGAAAGTTTCACTTGTCTCCTTCGCGATTATAAATAATGCTTCGAGAGTCCTATAATTGACCCCCTTGTTCCCGTTGTTCACTTCATGGTGACTATTTTTCCTTTGTCTATAACCAAAGATACATACATTGTAACCATCTAAAACTGAAATAACCATCGATCAAGCATCGACATAGTCAACACCTGTTAAAAGACGATAAAACTATTATAGGGTGAACAATCTTCTACTGTTTGTTTGTTTTTTCTCAATCTTAAAGATTCAAGTTCTCAAAGATTGATGATACTCCAAATCCTCTCCCTTCAAAAAATATATTGAAGAGTCACTCTTCCGACAACGAGAAAGAGGGTTCTACTTTAGATTGACATATTGATTCAAAGTATGCAAACTTTCAACATATTATCTAGAATTTCAAATCATTCACACTGCAGCAACTTATCTGTCTTTGTGATTCTTTTTAAGCATGCAATAACTTTTTTTGGTCGTTTTAGCAAATAAAAGTTTTGAAAGAGTACAATCAATTAGTTTATCTTATTACTCTAGCAGCTTGAACATTCTATAATTACTTACATTATCTATAACTGGAGTGAGAAGAGAGCATAAGAAGAAAAGACTCACATAATGACCCCTTAGGTTGCGGTGAAGTGTTTTTTTACTGGCCCAAGGACGAGTAATATGTTATATGGGTCAATATTTCCCTGCTCATGGTCTGGAAGAAGAAGATCTTTAGTGCAATCAGCGAAAGGATATTTAAAAGATCTTGAGTCATAAGTTTTGTTGGGAAGCTTGTATGTAAAGTCTAAAATCAAGCCACGAGTCCACCGGTACTCAGACGTGCCAACATAGTCATAGTAATCATCGGTAAATAACATTTCCAACCTAAAGAGAACAGCTAGAGAAAATGACCTTGATAAAAACAAATCATAACTTAATATTGCATTAAACACTCAAAAAACTGTCAGCTACTACTACCAAAAAAACCTTGAAATTTATAATCGGGTTCTTGATTCCCTTGTTCCTCTGGTGGACAAGTTGAGATAGTTGCGGAACATAATTCCCTTAACACGCGGAAGAAAAATAAAATTAGTATCTTATTATATAACAAAGATAGATATTAGTAATTAATATGTTACAAAAATACTTGCATAACTTTCTCCGACAATATAAAACTCTCTATGCTTGTACTGAGGAAACCTTTCAAACCACTTGACAAGAAACTAATAGGTATCTTCAGCTACAAATTGAAAGGCCGGGATTCATCATTTAGCTTAAACAACATAATAGTCCCCATTTCCTATAAAAGGAACCCTTTTGTACCCTTCATGGTGACTGTTTTGCCTATTCCCGTTTGTCCATAAGCAAAGTTACATACATTGTAACCGTCTGAAATTGAAATAATCATTGGTCAAGCATCGACATAGACAACACCTATTAAAAGACGATGAAACTATTAGACGGAGAACAACTAATCTAAATTTTTTTCAATCTTGTATAATGAAACACACCTTGATCATCTCTCGGTGTGTAGACACGGTCAAATTTAAATGTCTTTTTTGTAGAGCTATACAGAGGAGATTTATCATTAGTTATTTTTCAGGTCTTCGTAAATATATCTTCCTCTATCGGAATGCTATTAATCAAAATCTAAGAAGCAAAAAATAACTTGTATGTCAGCACTCCAATCAGACTCCAACAAATTCTTAATGTTCATCCGATTCGTAAATATCTCTTCCTCTATCAGACTGCTATTAATATTAGAGCTTTTTATAAGTTGTACTCTCGTGTACATAGTAGAAAACTTTGGCCCCTTCACTGCTATCTCAGGTCCATTTCGTAGTTTCCCCTGAAAATCAATTAAGAAAAAAAATCCTCAAAAATCCTCCTTTAGGCTCGAAGCTCTTTAAAAAATAACTACCTGGTTGTGCTATTTCTACCTTGAAGAAGGACGAGCAGAAACCCCAGAGTATTTGGTTTTTTATGAATGGAGAAAGAAATCATGGACATAGCAGAAGGGGCACGCCAAAAAGGTGTAATCAAGAAAAGTAGTGGGGAGGGGAAAAGGAAGAATACAGAGGGTTTTTGTGGGTTAATGGTGCCTGATAATGACTAAGGACAATTAATAGGTTAATTAATTAGAAAAATAGATGATAAATTAATAAAAATTATAAAAATAGCTCAAAAAAATAGAAAAAAGATAATTACCTTCACTGATCATTGAGGCATGCCACATCAGCAGCTTCCAATGATCCCTTTATATATAGAGAGAGATGATATTTATGTTTTTGTTTGACTTCAAAAAGAAGAAAAAGGCTCTTGAAGGTGATAGGCTTGTGAAAGTAGATACCAACAAGAGTTTGAACAATTAAGTATTCATTTCATTTTTCTTTCTATAGATGTTTATCATTTTTATTTCATATGATTCTAATCAAGGTTATCCTTCATTTTCGCTATGGTGTTCAATTTTTTATTTCACTTGAAAAAGAAGAAGAATGCTCTTACATGGTGATAGGCTTGTGGAAGTGGATATAGACAAGAGCACGGACAATTATACATTGATTAATTTTGCCTTTCTTTATGTTTTTCAACTCTAAGGTTACCCTTCATTTTCACTATTATATTCAAATTTTTGTTTGACTTGAAAAAAAATAAAAAGACTCTTGAATGGTGATATGCTTGTAGAAGTAGACATCGACAAGAGTTGGGACAATTACGTAATTACAAAAGTTCAAATTTTTTGTTTCATGCAATTTTACCCAAGGTTATCCTTCATTTTCACTATGATGTTCATGTTTTTATTTCACTTAAAAAAAAAGAAGAAGATGTTCTTAAATGGTGAAAGACTTGTGGAAGTGGATATCTACAAGAGCACGGACAATTATTCATAAATTTCGTCTAACTTTCTATTTTTTAACTAATAATTACAAACATAATGATATGTGTATTGTCTTATTTCTATCTCTATAAGGCTCTTGAATGGTGATATGCTTGTAGAAGTAGATATCGACAAGAGTTTGGACAATTGTATAATCATTTCATTTTTCTTTCTATAGAAGTTCATATTTTTTGTTTCATACGACTTTACCCAAGATTATCCTTCATTTTCACTATGATGTTCATGTTTTTGTTTCACTTGAAAAAGAAGAAGATGTTTGTAAATGGTGAAAAGCTTGTGGAAGTGGATACCTACAAGAGCACGAACAATATATTATGCATTAATTTCATCTTTCTTTCTATTTTTCAACTAATATTTACAAACGTAATGATATGTGTATTGTCTTATTTCTATCTCTATATATGATGCCTCTTAAATTCAGTATTTATATGAATTTATAATTATTGCAAGTTTATAATTTCTTTTGTTTCAAATTAATTCTTGAGCCGGGGGTCTATCGGAAATAGCCTCTCTACTTCCTCGGAGGTAGCGGTATGGACTGCGTACATTTTACCCTCCCTAGACCTCACTTTGTGGGAATACACTGGGACTGTTGTTTTTGTTGTTTCAAATTAATAACTTTGTAGTTGAAAATTTTCTAATTATTAATTAAGTTTCTTAATTTATAATATTTATTTCTAAGGTAACTAACTTATTTCCATTAATCACTTGCAATCACTTGCAAAGCAATACAAAGTGGCCAACATCCACTATTGGCTAAATAAATTTTAATAATTGAAATACATTTGTTATTTGATTTTGCTATGTTTAAGTTTTTAAGACTATCAACAAATATGCATGAC
The DNA here is from genome assembly GCA_030864215.1 of Capsicum pubescens. Classification (NCBI taxonomy): domain Eukaryota; kingdom Viridiplantae; phylum Streptophyta; class Magnoliopsida; order Solanales; family Solanaceae; genus Capsicum; species Capsicum pubescens. The sequence goes on from CM061543.1 coordinate 87,049,119, forward strand.
ATGGAACTGAGAAATATAAAGAAACATGGAGGTGAAAGAAGAAAATGAGGTAATTAATTCTAAATATTTTATATACATAATGAGGTAATTTTAATTTTTTTTTTAAATACAAGAAAAAGAACCCTTTATGTTTTATTTTATTTTTTTCTTTCTTTTTAACTTTGAAAAATAGTGTATTTATCTGATTTATTTTTAAATCATTATAACTCCAAGAGTAATATTCAGCTCTTCAATTTCTAAAGTAGATGATTCTATGTTGTTAATATTTTTACTCTGTGAAATCAATTTGTATGTCTGTATATTTTAAGGAGCGGTTGAGTAGGTAATTATTTTTGTTCTTTGTATTTTTAAATTTTATATCCTTTTCATATAAGGATCTATTTGTTTATTATTTGATCTATTATTTATATGGAAAAGGATCTAATATACCCTTCAACTATTAAAATGGTACACAAATACCCTCCTTCCACCTTTAGGCTCAAAAATACCCTTCCATCCATCTATTTGACTCAAAAATACCCTTAATGTATTAGAAATGGCTCAAAAATGCCCTTCTTCCTCTATTGGTTCAAAAATACCCTCCCCCCCCCTCCCATCCACCTATTTGGATAAAAAATGCCCTTAACATTAAATTTAAATTCAAAAATGTCTCCTCCTTTATATTAAATTATTTTTTTTGGTTTCACGTAGGGGTAATTTTTTTTGTAATTACAATTTTTTAATTATGATATTATGTATTTTTTGGTGGAATAGATATGCATTAATTAGTATATTATTTTTTTGGTTTCACGTAGTGGTAGGCTTTTTTTAGTTACAATTTATTTTATTATTATATTATTTTGGGGTTTTGTAATTACAAATTTTTATTATTATATTATTTCTGGGTTTTTTTAATTATAATTTTTTATTATTATATATTTTTTGTGGGTTTTACGTCAGGGGTGGTTTTTTTTTTAATTATTATTTTTTTAGTTTTAGGTTGGTACCAAGTTATCAAGTAATTTATGGTACATCATAATAGCTATATTTATGGAAATTTTTGTTTTTCAAGAAGTATATTTTTTCTATTTTAGGACTCTTAATTTCCTTGTATATATTTTAGGACTCTTAATTTTCCTATATGTTTCGGGTTTCATATTTATATATTTTAGGACTCTTAATTCCATTCTATATATTTATTTAATAAAATAAAAATTAAAAAAAAAAAATGATTTTATCTATTGTAAAGTCTTCTAAGGGAGAATTTTTTTAAAAAAAAAAGTTTTTTTTTTTGTTTCACGTAGGGGTGTTTTTTTAATTACATTTTAATATATATAAGGAAAAAGATTAAATGATTTTATCTATTGTAAAGTCTTCTAAGTGAGAATGTTTTTTTAAAAAAAGTTTTTTTTTTTGGTTTCATGTAGGGGTGTTTTTTTTAATTACATTTTAATATATATAAGGAAAAAGATTAAATGATTTTATCTATTGTAAAGTCTTCTAAGGGAGAATGTTTTTTTAAAAAAAAGTTATTATTTTCTTTTTTGGTTTCATGTAGGGGTGTTTTTTTTAATTACATTTTAATATATATATATATATATATATATATATATATATATATATATATCATTACTATTTTTCTTTGTATTATTACTATTTTTATGGTTTCATGTTGGAGAATGATAGAAGTGTAAAATATTATTCATTCTTGGAGAATGATAGAAGTGTAAAATATTATTCATTCTTATCTAAATTAAATAAAGACTTAAAATACTTTCAAGTTTTTTTTTCTTATATAAAAAGTTCAAAACCTAAAAATAACTAAAAATCTTCAAAATTTTACCTAAAATATGTTTTCTAATATTTGAGCACACATAGATAATCATTAACTATTAGAGTATTTTCCCTTTGCTAATTATCCTATTTAAGGAATTCTTTTCTAATTTTGCAGTTAAACATTAATTAATTCTTTTTAAATTTTTATATATAACTAAAAAAATTAGTGAAAAGAGGACCATTAAATTGTGAATGAATTTGAGTTTAATTACATGTGGACCAATAAAAATAATGTCATGTATTTAATTTAAATAAAATTATATTGCACATCAGAATTTGTTAAAAGGAGGAGACATTTTTGGACTTAATTTTAATGTTAAGGGCATTTTTGATCCAAATAGATGGATGGAGGGGTATTTTTGAACCAATAGAGGAAGAAGGACATTTTTGAGCTATTTCTAATACATTAAGGGTATTTTTGAGCCAAATAGATGGATGAAAGGGTATTTTTGAGCATAAAGGTGGAAGGAGGGTATTTATGTACCATTTTCAATAGTTGAAGTGTATATTAGACCCTTTTCCGTTATTTATATTTTTATGACCGCGCGAAGCGCCAATAATTTGCTAGTTTAAAGATAAGTAAATACATGCTTGAACATACATAACAAATTAGTTACCTTGTAAAATTAACTATTATTCATGAAAAATAAAAAAAATCAAATTGATACATAAAATTTAATCCATCACGATCAACTCATCAATCATATCTATGAACATATATCGGCATAGATATAGGTAATTTTAGACAAGTTTCTTTTAAAGTAGATATTTGAATACCAAGTATAGCTCGTAACAATCTATCTTCGAAGTATATGATGATTCTTTCACGACCTGGGATGTTAATTTACCTATTAAAATAACGTAGTCTCTGACGAAAATCCCAACACCACAATTTCATTTTGATCTAAGTTGTGGAATAAATAAACTTCTAAATACAGTATTTTATTGATTACTTTTTCAAGCTAAGGTCTTGATTGGGGATATGAATCAAAATTCTCTCTATTACGAATATAAACTAAAGAGTTTCCCGATCGGCCTCTGCTTCTTTTCCCTTTATTTGTTCTTTTCAAAAGGAAAACATGAAATATTCTTTGTTATGGTATTAATCAAAGGGGTTCATAGTTATTCTCTCCCTTTGTTCTCCTTTTCAAACTTCACCTTATGGTAACTTTTTTTTTTTCATTTCTTACAAAAAAAATTATGTGTATTAAATTCATAAGGACTCCTAAACTTACATTAATTAATTTTTTTTTAAAAAAACTTCGGTTAATATCAAAGACTTCCAACTATTTCATAATGCAAATTCTTGAGTTATTATTGAGTTTTTTCTTTGCGCCATGAAAATTTATGAGCATCATACCTCTATCAATTTATAAAAGCTTTAAACTCACATAAAATATTGGCATTGCAAAGTACCTAAGCAGCATGCAGTCTATAGATTTTCAAAGCTAGCTTTAGGTCCGCAAACTCAAAATCTCGAACACCAAGTTAATCCTCAAACAAACCTTTTTTCAAAACTCCTAAAATGCTCTCCATATATTGGTCTCTCCATGTATTCTCTCTATATTTTTGTTCGCCTTCTCCTTTTTTCTTCATGGTGCAAAGGATTGTACAAATGTTTTTTCAATATAAGGTAAAATTATTTAATAAGACGAACAAGTACACCTTGTATTACGTCAAGCATGGCCAACTCATTCTCAAAGTTATCAAATAGAAACACAAAATATAAGCTAGCATAGTCTCTTAACAGAGGCGGATTCCCAGAAACCTCCACCCAATACTGGAGATTCGCCCCGATTTATTCATAAGCTTTGTATTCAGAAAAAATATAGTAATTGCTATTATAATGATTTACTCTTTATACTTGAGACTTGAGAGTATAAATTACTCTTTTCAATTTGTACATCACTACAGATCGAGGAGCATTTTCTGATGGTAGATTATTTAATTTCTATAACTTATGTACATAATTTCCTCACATGGAAAACAAGCATTATATAGCCTTGCGGAAAGATACTTTCATATAATTCGTATAGCAAATGTTAGAGAATCAAATAATTTACCGGACAATTTACCCTAAGCTCCGAATAAAGTTGCTCACATAATCAGGCCTGTTGCTTGATGCTGAAAGATGAAATCCAAAATGAAGAAACAAAAACTCACCCAACAACCAACATTACGAAGCCTTAGTTTAATTTAACGGAAGAGCCATGGTTGAGAGGGAATTTGGGATCATTTTTTTCTTTTTTGTTTTTCAAAATTTTAGACTAATAAAAATACATAAAAGTTAACTCCTAATGGTATTGAAATTAAAAAATTTCTTAACAAAAACAACCCAATAAAAGTGCACCGAATTTTACTATCATATATTTTTCAACGTGAATTGGGTTGGGAAATGCATAAATTGTAGTCAATTTTAACTATTAATTTTTCTTATCATATATTTTAGGGTTTCATAATTATAAAATATATTTTACTCTTATCATATATTTTAGGATTTCATAATTACAGAAAAATATTTTACTGTTACCATATATTTTAGAACTATTTAATTTTAAATATTATAAAAATAATTTAACGAAAATAATGAAAAGATGATCTTGGCTATTGCAAGATATTTAATGAAATGCAAAAAGCTCAAAAAACGTGTGTTTCAAGTTTATCCCAAGTTATTTAATAACTAACTTGAATTGCTAATGATAGGTAAAATAACTTCAATATATTGAATACGTACAAATTTGAAGTATAATAGGGTTGTATGTATTCCGATTGATCCTTTTTCAGTGGCACAAGTAACTCGGGGCATTTAGCTAAAAGTGACAAAAGAGTTTGAAAATGAGGTGTAGGTGACTCAAGTCTTAATAATTAAGTGGCGGTGTCAATTACTTTATTATGGATTAAGAAAGTTGAAAAAGTTTGAGAATAGCCCACAAGTTTTTAAATTTATAATTTGATCCAAATGTTAACCTAATATAATAGGAAACAGAGAGAAAAAAGGTACGTTTCTCTCTCTTCTCATCCATTGTTGTTTTCTCTCTCTAGTGATTTTTGTTGTTCATTGTTGCTGCTGCTTTATTCATCATCTTCTGCTTCATTATCATCATCATCTTCTTCATTATCATTACCTTCTACTTTATTGTCATCTTCATCCTTTTCTTGTTGACCATTGTCGTTGTTGTTACAGCTACTGCTGCTATCTGACCAATTTCTTAGGTCAAATTTTATTTTGTACATCACTTTCTACTTTGGCACTACTTCATAGGAGACTTTGGTAAATCAAATTATGATTTTTAGTTGAATTTGTCATCTGGGTAATTCCTATTGTGGTGTTTTTTCAACAATAGATAACATGCGAACATGAATGTAACATAAGAGCCATCTGTTTAAACAGAACACTAATTTGTTGCGATAGATAAGCCATCTATTGCAATGGAAAACTCATATGTTGGATCCATGTTTATGGTTCTAAAGTGTCGTAACATGAATCGAATAGATGGGTCATCTGCTGCAACATATGATCCATCTGTTGCAACAGACTACATTTCTGTTGCAATAGACTAGTTATCTATTGCAACGGGATAAATACATGTTGCAACAGATTGGTAACCTGTTGCAACAGAACCTTAACTCTATTCCAACAAATGCATCGTCTGTTGTAACAGAGTAAATATCTGTCACAATAAATTAGTTATTGTAACCTATTGCAATAGAACCTAAACTCAATTCCAAAAGATGTGTCATCTATTGCAACAAAGTAAATATATGTCGCAATAGGTTAGTTATCTGTTGCAACATGTCACTCATTCATTGGAATCAGCTTCAAAGGTTCCTTAGTACTGTAACATCTGTCCCAACAGGCACTTCATATATTGCAACAGATGTATAGTCTATTACAACATATGATTCACCTGTTACAACAGATGACTGGTCTGTTGAAATCAACTTCAGGAGCGTAACATAAAACCCGACAGGTAAGTAATCTATTGCAACTAATCACTCTACGAAGGCCCGAGAGAGCCCCTTAGCCCAGCCCACTAGTGATATTATTTGCTCTGGGCCCAGGCTTGCACGACTTTAAAATGCGTCACTCGGGAGTAAGGCTTTCTTACTTATATACCCAACATCCCTCCTGTGTTTTGCCGATGTGGGACTCCTTCCTAAGTTGGGGTGTTACATACACCCCTTATGGAATCAGTGTCCTCGCTGATGTTTGCTCCACTGAATGGGATTTGCCTAGACTCAGGATTGAGGTTTGCCCCTCCTTACCAAGATTTGCCTACACTCAGTTTGAACTCTGGCCCACATCGATAGGGCTGACACATGAGTAACTTTGATACCATTTTTTCATGACCCGACCCGAGGCCCTGACTGGGACAAACATCCCAAACCACGAAGGCCCGAGAGAGCCCCTTATCCCAGCCCACTAGTGATATTGTTCGCTCTGGGGCCAGTCCTGTACGGCTTTAAAATGCGTCACTAGGGAGTAAGACTTTCTTACTTATATACCCAACACCCCTCCTGTGTTTTGACATTATGAGACTCCTTCTTAAGTTGGCCTGTTACATAACTTTGTCATGACCCAGAATAGGATCATGATCGGTGCTAAGAAGTTTAGGACTCCAAAGCAAGCCTCGTCAGAATTCTATAGAAAATTGGACAGAGTTCCCCCTGTTTTTAGGCCTAACATGAAAATTACCTGTCTCAAATCCACAACCCAACATCATAATCAATACACCAAATTCCAACACAATCCACCAAAATCACCAACAATGCACTAATACCACCAATATTAATATGAAATCCATCTTCAAAAAAATAAGAGAAAGTAAAATACTCTACAAATCCAAAATAATGGAAGAATGCTTAAAACTCTAAAGACATGACTATGAAGCAACTCTACGAGTTTTCAAGAAAAAGAACCTGACGAATAAATAAGCTTTGCCCACGCGAACAAATGCGGGGCACACTAGAACTCGAATCCTCTAGCTAACAAAATCCTCACTGTTACGGGTGTTCTCTGTAAAAATAATAGCAAGGAGTGAGACGCTAGCTCAATGAGTAATAACACTTACCCATAACCATTTTAATGGGGAAAAGTTAGAAAACATCATTAAATAAATACTCTTTTAGAAAAAAGTAAAAAAAATAACAACATCATTGTTTCATGTAAGTCAAGTGAACCAATATTTTAGTAATAAACTCAATAAACATTAAATCATATCAAATATTGTATATTTGGGAGATTTCCAAGAATGAATCATGTAATCAGTGTGGAATTCTTCATCAAGAATAGCCCATAACAGTGGACCCCTCATAAAGGAGTCAACTATCATATCAGAAGGTCCCTACTCGAAGGAGATCAGTAACACTATGCTAGTTCTACCTTCCCACTAGCGAGGGTTGTAACAGTCATTAGTAAATACAAGGTGCACCATGTCTAACGATCCCGTTGTTAGCTACGGGATTCAAATCAAGGTCTACTCTCATTTATACTTTCTTTGTAAACAATAGATATTAATATGAAAGCCTTTTCAGAATAATACATAGCATTTAAAATTCATATCAAATCATGTTACTTGTAAACTTCAATAAAACACATGTCAAAAATACTTATTTCTCATGTAAGTGAAAATATTCACCGTAATAATATCATATCTTAAATAACCATTTCAATATCATATCAGGTAAAAGACTTGCCCCACATGCAATTTTAAAGCATTTCGTAACTTATTGTTTCATCAAGTATAAAATATGCAAGTTAACAAATACAAATTATGGTAAGATTACTACTCACAGTACACATGTCGGAATACCCAAACTTGTCACCTCGAATGATTTGTAGCACTTTTTTTTATCAAATCTATAATCACGTTATATCAATATCGGGTTAATTCTCTTGTTTAGAATAATTTCATGATAAAATTAGACTACCCAACCCTCAAGGTTTTATGATAACTTTCAATTCATCGAACTTTGTATCCGAAACAACACCTTCTATCCATAATTCTTGTCTTTAGCAATTAAATTGCAATACACCAAAATAATTTTACCTAGACTAGAAATCATGATAAGGACATAGGAAAGGATTTACCTTAAACCCGATATAAATCTCCAATCAAAACTCACTTTTTCTTCTTCTTCCTTGATTTTATTTTTCTACAATTAACAAGCTGATATTTTTTAGGTGTTACAGACACAACTGTTGCTGCTTTCTCGGACCCTAAGTCCTTATATAGTTTTTTTTCCTTGTCTTGTGCTTTCTGAAAGATGCAACATACCTAACTCCTTTTCCTTTTTTTATTTGCCTTGTGCGCATATGGGTAAAAGCCCAATCCTTTTCTTTCTTTTTAAATAAAAGATGGGCTTAGCCCACTTTCTTTTTTTTTTTCCTTTTCTTTTAAGGACTAGTTTTAAAATAATATGTGATATTACATTCTCCCCATCTTAAGAAATCCGGTTCCCGAATTTAAAATAAGTGCATACCTGAAGACTGAAACAAGTGAGGGTACTTGAGTATCATATCCTTTTCTGACTCACATGTAGCTTTTTCAATGGTTTGGTTCTTCCATCTGACTTTCACGGATACAAACTCCTTCGATCATAACTTTCTTACTTATGGATCTATAATAGCTACTGGTTCCTCCTCATAGGTTAAGTTCTCATTAATTTGCAAGGTCAGTTCTTCGAGCACGCAAGAAGAATCTGATATACGTTTACTTAACATAGAGGCGTGAAACACTGGATGAATTAAGGATATCTCAGAAGGGAGTGCCAGATGATACGCCACTCCTCATATATGCTCAAGTATCTCATAAGTTCCTACATACCTTGGGTTTAATTTACCTCTTTTTCCAAATCGCATCACATCTTTCATAGGAAAGACTCGTAGAAAAACCTTATCCCCAACTGCGAACACCAAATCTCTTCTCCTCTAATCTACATAAGACTTTTGTCTACTTTGAGCTGTGAGAAACCTCTGTCTAATCAATCGGACCTTGTCCATAGAATCATGTACCAAGTACGGTCCTAAAATTTTAGCCTTTCCAACTTCAAACCAGCTAATAGGAAAACGACATCGCCTACCATACAAAGCTTCATATAGAGCCATTTGAATGGTTGACTGAAAACTATTATTGTAAGCAAATTCAGCTAAGGGTAAGTAAGTATCCCAACTACCTTCAAAATTAAGAATACAAGCTCTCAACATATCCTCCAAAATTTGTATAGTACGCTCAGACTGTCCGTCTTTCTGCGGATGAAATACAGTACTAAGATCTACTCGGGTACCCAACACTTCTTGGAAAGATCTCCAAAAGAGTGAAGTGAACTTTGATCTTCTGTCAGAAATGATGGACAAAGGAACTCCATAAAGTCAGACAATTTCATTCATAAATAGCTGAGCATATTTCACTCCCCTATATGTTGTCTTTACTGGCATAAAGTGAGCTGACTTAGTAAGTCGGTCTACAATTGCCCATACAGATTCATGGCCTTTAATGGTTCACGGTAGCCCGATTACAAAATCCATGGTAACTTTTTCCCATTTCCAATCTGGAATCCTGATCTTTTACCATAATCCTGCTAGTCGTTGATGCTCCGCTTTAACCTGCTGACAAGTCAAACAACTAGAAACAAAGTTGGCAATATCTTTCTTTATACCTTCCCACCAGTACAACTGCTTTAGGTCATGATACATCTTAGTGGAACCAGGGTGAATGGTATATCTGGAGTTGTGAGCTTCCTCAAGAGTAGCTCGTCTTAACCCATCTGCAGCTAGTATACATAAGCGATTACCCACTCAAAGAATACCATCACAATCAACACTCATCGTCTTATTTTGACCAGCTAAGGTCTCATCTCGATATTTACACAACTGCATATCCTCAAATTGAGTAGCCTTTATGCGCTCTACCAAAGAAGATTTAGCTTGAACACAAGACAACAACATCCCTGACTTTTTAACACCAAAACTGACACCCTTTCCTGTAAGTTTTTGCACATCTTTCGCCAGTTGACTTCTTCCAGGAGCTATATATGCCAAACTACCCATAGATTTCCTGCTCAAAGCATCAGCCATAATATTAGCTTTTCCAGGATAATACAAGATAGCACAATCATAATCTTTGAGTAATTCCATCCACCGACATTGCCGAAGATTTAAATCTCTCTGCTGAAAAATATACTTCAAGATCTTATGATCAGTATAAATCTCACAAGTTTCACCGTATAAGTAATGCCTCCAAATTTTAAGAGCAAAAACCACAACGGCCATCTCCAAATCATGTGTAGGATAGTTCAGCTTGTGCTTATTCAACTGTCTCAAAACATAAGCAATAACATGACTATGTTGCATGAGAACACATCCTAATCTAACCCTTGAAGCATCACAAAATACCTTAAATCCTCCAGAACTTGATGGTAAGGCTAATACCGGTGCGGTGGTCAAACATGTTTTGAGTTTCTGAAAGCTCTGCCCACACTTTCTATTCACTGGAAATTTACATTTTTCTGTGTTAATTGGGTCAATGGAGCTACAATTTTTGAGAAATCTTGCACAAAATACCTATAGTAATTAGCCAAACCTATAAAGCTGCAAATCGCTAAAGGTGAAGTAGGTCTAGGCCGTTTCTGTACTACTCCTATCTTTTTAGAATCCACCATGGTATCGTCATTGGAGACAACATGCCCCAAAAAGGATAGTGAGTCAAGAAAAAATTTGCACTTTGAGAACTTAGCATAAATCTTATGTTCCCTCAATGTCTGCAATAGTCATCACATGATTCTCATGTTTTTCATGGATACGAGAATATATTAGAATATCATTAATGAATACTATCACAAATTTATCAAGAAATGGCCTGAACACCCTATTTATCAAGTCCATGAATGCAGCTGGAGCATTGGTTAACCCAAAGACATCACAAGGAACTCATAATGCCCATATTGAGTTCTGAATATTGTCTTGGATATATCTTCCTCTCTAATTCTAAGCTGATGATAACCAGACTAAAGATCAATCTTCGAAAAATGGACAGCCCCTTGTAACTGATCAAACAGATCCTCTATACGAGGAAACGGATACTTATTACATATTGTTACCTTATTTAGCTATCAATAATAAATAAACATTCTTAAAGATCCATCATTTTTCTTTACAAACAAAACTGGTGCACCCCAAGGTGATACACTCGGTCTGATAAAACTCTTATCTAGCAAGTCTTGCAATTGTTGTTTGAGCTCCTTCAACTCTGCAGGTGCCATACGATATGGGGGTATAGATATTGGCATAGTGTCAGGGGTCAAATCAATATCAAAGTCTATCTCCCGTACTAGACGTAATCCTAGCAACCCCTCAGGAAATATATCAGAAAATTCCTTCACAATAGGTAAATACTTCAAACTAAGTGTTCCCTCTCTAACATCATTTATCATAGCCAAGAGACCCATACAACCTTTCTTCAATAGTCGTTGGATCTTAATATAAGATATAAAATTTTCAAATCTCAGGAACTTGACTCTCTTCCAATACAAAACTAGTTTAGTTGGGTATCTCAAATCAAACTATCTTTGCATGACAATCTACGGTAGCATAGTAAGGAGATAACCAATCCATGCCCATCAACATATCAAAATGAATTATATCAAGTAAAATCAAGTCAGCAAGGATATCCTTACCTCCTGCTATAATCTCACAATCACGGTACACATACTCAACTAATAAGGAATCTCTCATGGGAGTGGCAATAATAAAAGGACAATTTAACATCTCTGGCTGTCTATCAAATCTTACAGCAAAGTATGAAGACACATAAGAGTGGGTAGAACCCAAATCTATCAAAGCATAAGCATCAAGTGAATAGACGGAAAGAATACATGTAACCACTGCATTTGAGGCCTGAACATCCTGTCTAGTAAGTGCAAAGACTCTTGATTGGCCTCTACCAACACTTCCTTATGCCTGATTTCCAGCAACTCGATCTCTATTACCTCATCCTCTATTCTATTACCTACAGTATTACGAGTATTTTAACTAGATGCAGCTACCTGACCAGAACCCTGACTAACATTTTTCTAAGATTGAGGGCAATCCCTGATGTGATGACCTGACTGACCACACCGGAAACACTCTTCGATCAAAACAAGACACTGGGCCATATGTGATTTGCCATAAGTTTGGCAGGATGGAGTAGTGGCATACATCTGGCCTGAACTACGATATCCCTGAGATGTTGAAGACCCCTGAATACCTTGTCTAGAAGGTGGATTAAACGCAGACTGTGAAACCAAATCTGTCCTTATGTGATGGCCCTGATTTACTGCTTTGTGATTTACACCTAAGTCACCATTAAAATATCCACCCATCTTAGCCTTCTTACGAACCTCATAAGTCACCCGCTCCGCACGACCCTTGTCCTTAATTTTTCTAGCAAGATCCGCTATCTCATAATAGGTCAAGACCTTCATCTGTGGGGCTACTGCATTATAGAGATGAGCAACCAACCCATTTACAAACCTTTGAACTCGAGTTGCTTCTGTGGACACCAAGTACGAAGAATATCTTGCTAGCTTACAAAACAGAGTATTATAGGTTGACACATCCAAATCTGGAGTCTGAACCAATCTCTCAAACTGAGCTGCATATTTCTATTTCTGACTGTCAGGAAGAAACGTATCCATGAAGAACTTAGTGAACTCAGTGGTGCTTCCCAGTAGACCTTCCTAGTAATAAAGTATCATACCAAATATTAGACATGTCCTCCAATTTGTATGATGCAATTTCTACAACCCTCTCATTAGAATATCCTAACGCCTGCAGTGCCTTCAAAGTACCATCCAAAAAGCTTTAAGGATCAGCTGAACTGTCTGAACCTGTGAATTTTGGTGACTTCAACTTCAGGAACTCCTACAAAGATACCTCTTTGTTTCCAAAGTTGTAAGTCTGAACAGATATCTCTCTTATCTATTCAGTCGATCAGTCAAACCCCTATGGCTCTTTGCATGAAAGCAAGTGCCTCAGTAATGCCACCCTCATGAGATGGTGGAGGTGGACTATCATTTCCTTTAGGGGTGGGATCTCTTAAACTTCTTGGAGTGGTAGTGTGATTCCATGCGGTATCACGACTACCCCTACCTCAGCCCTTTCTATGGGCTTTGCCTCTTCCACTACAAGTATTTGCTCTATGAACTATCTGATTAACCAAAAAAGATAGTTAGATTCATCTAATTGATCCTAAACATCACACACGTATGAAAGAATAAGAAATAAGATCAAGACACATCCTATCACGCTCTCGCAAAATCACGATTATAGAAATGGCCAGCAACAAAACCATATTTGAGATTCTACTACTACCGTGTGCTCTATGGTCATAGAATTAACCTAGGCTCTCTAATACCAACTTTGTCTCGACCCATAATAGGATCATAACCGATGCTAAGGAGTTAAGGACTCCAAAGCAAGCCTCATCAGAATTCTACAGAAAATCGAATAGAGTTTCCCTTGTTTTTGTTCCTAACAAGAAAATTCCCTGTCTCATATACACAACACAACAATCCAACATCACAACCAATACACCAAATACCATCACAATCCACCACAATCACCAACAATGAACTAATACCACCAATATCAATACGTAATCCATCTCCAAAAAAATAAGAGGAAGTCAAATACTCCACAAATCCAAAATAATGAAAGAATACTTAAAACTTTAAAGACATGACTATGGAGAAACTCTAAGAGTTTTCAAGAAAAAGAACATGAAGAATAAATAAGCTTTGCCCACGCGAATAAATGCGGGAGTTACCAGGAATATGCCACTCGAATCCTCTAGCTAACAAGATCCTCACCATCACCTGCGTTCTCTATAAAAATAATAACAAGGAGTGAGATACTAGCTCAGTGAGTAATAACACTTACGCACAACCATTTGAATGGGGACAAGTCAGAAAACATCATGAAATAAATGCTCTTTCAGAAAATAGAAAAAAAAATAACAGTATCATTGTTTCATGTAAGCCAAGTGAAACAATAGTTTAGTAATAAACTAAAAAAATATTAAATCATATCAAATATTATATATTTGGGAGGTTTCCAAGAATGAATCATGTAATCAGTATGGAATTATTCATCAAGAAGAGCCCATAACAGTGGACCCCTCATAAAAGAGTCAACTATCATATCAGTATGTCCCTACTCGAGGAAGATCAGTAATAGTATGCTAGTTCTACCTTCCCACTAGCGAGGGTTGTAACAGTCATCAGTAAATACAAGGTGTACCAGGTCTAACGATCCCGCCGTTAGCTATGAAATTCAAATCAAGGTCTACTCTCATTTATACTTTTTTTTAAATAATAGATATTCATATGAAACACTTTTCAGAATAGTATATAGAATTTAAAATTCATATCAAATCATGTTACTTGTAAACTTGAATAAAATACATGTCAAAAATACTTATTTGTCATGTAAGTGAAAGTATTCACCGTAATAATATCATATCTTAAATAACCATTTCAATATCATATCAAGTAAAAGACTTGCCCCACATAGAATTTTAAAGTATTTCTTAACTCATTGTTTCATCAAGTATAAAATATGCAAGTTAACAAACACAAATTATGGTAAGATTACTACTCATAGTACATATGTCGGAATACCCAAACTTGTCACCTCAAATGATTTGTATCACGTTCTTCGATCAAATCTATAATCACGTTATATCAATATCGGGTTAATTCTCTTATTTAGGCTAATTTCATGATAAAATTAGACTACCCAACCCTCAAGGTTGTACGATAACTCTCAATTCATCAAACTTTGTATCTAAAACAACACCTTAATCCATAATTCTTGTCTTTAGCAATTAAATTACAATACCCAAAATAATTTTACCTAGACTAGAAATCACGATAAGGACGTAGGAAAGGATTTACCTTAAACCCGATATAAATCTCCAAACAAACCCACTTTTTCTTCTTCTTCCTTGATTTTATTTTTCTATAATTAGCAAGCTGATTTTTTTCGGTGTTACAGATGCAACTGTTGTTGCTTTCTTGGACCCTAAGTTCTTATATAGTTTTTTTTCCTTGGCTTGTGCTTGCTGAAAGAAGCAACACACCTAACTCCTTTTTTTTTATTTGGCTTGTTCGCATATGGGTAAAAGCCCAATCCTTTATTTTTACCAAATAACTATATTTAGGTACCACTAATGGAGAGATTAATAACAATAGGGGTGGATTGTCATGGATAATGGATCGAGAAGAGCAATCGATATGTATGGCATTGGATGGAGGGTGAAATGCTAGAGATGATAGCTATGACTGTCCAAAGTGATATTTCGTATGATGATTTTGTGAACTTAATCATCAGCTATTGTAGACTGAATTATCAATCGGAAGAACTCGTCATCAGCTACATGCACAACTACTTTGAAAATTAGAGGGTAGTACCTTTCAAGATAACCGATCAAGTTCGGTTGCATAGTTATCTTAGTGATTCATCCAGGATGGTGTTAAGGGTGTACGTGGTTGAAAAGATGAGAGAGAATGAGAACCATAATATAGAATAGGAAGAACAATAAGACATCTTTGATGATAGGTTGGATGATCTGGACATGAATATTCCAGATGATGATAAAACACCTACGCCCGTTGCTGTGAGCAATACGGTGGGAAGTTCTTCTCAATCGACACAGTTTGGCAATCATCAAGATGATGATATCGACTTTTACTTTGGAATTCCATTCAAGGACAAGAAAGAACTATCTACTACTTTGTTTATTTCTTTCTTGAATTTTTTTTTTAGAATAATGAAGGTGATTAATTCGAGAAAAGTCTTTTGCTATAGATGTGATAATTCTAACTATAAGTGGTGGTTAAGATCATTGAAGTACTTAAGTTCTGAAAGATTCATCATTCATAAATATGAAAAGTATCACATATGTGGTTCAGAGCACATTTCAGGCCAAAATCCTCACGCCACTGCAAAAGTCCTCGGTGAATACTTCAATAATAGATTCTCCAATGATAAAGGCCTTTCTATAAAGGATATATCCAATCAAATCCTTACAGAATTGGGTATCATGGTCAGTTATTGAAAGATATATACGACCATGAGGATTGCCAAGGACTTGGTTACGGGGACACACAAGCACAAGTATGCAGTCCTCAATTCCTACCATTACATGCTTGAGTTTGAAAATATCAAAAGAAAGACGACGTTGTATGTTGATGAAAATAGAAGGTTCAAGTACTTTTTGTATCCTATGGTGCTTGGATTCAAGGTTTTTGACATTTGAAAAAAGGTACAGCCATCGACGAAACCTTCTTGGGGAGCAGGTATAATGATGTTCTGCTAGCAGCGGTGGGATAGGATGTGGAGAATCACATATTTCCTGTTGCTTTTTATGTAGTGGACAAGGAATGTGATGCCTCTTACAGATATTTTTTTTAACAACTGTGAAGTTGCGTCGAAGATACCAAAGAGTTGTGTTTTGTTTTGGATAGGCATCCAAGTATTCCAAAGATGGGTTCAAGTTTCTTCACTTCAGCTCACTTTGGTTGTTGCTTCAGGCATCTTGGAGAGAACATTCGGAATAACTTTCACAACGAAAGGGTCGTGACCCTTTTTTATAGAGCAACTAAAACATATAGTAGAAAGGAGTTTTTAGACCATTTCAATCAAATAGAAGATATGCATCCCAAGGTAGATTATCTCATATGTGTCAATTTCGAGAGATGAAGTCGGGCATACTATCTGGAAAATAGGTACATTCTTATGAATCTAATGTCTTGTTTGAGGTACAAGATTAGTATGATGTCGTACTAAGTGATTCTTTTGTATAGGTACAATATTATGACGTCAAACACAGCTAAATCAGTGAATTCATTATTTGGCGATGAAAGAGAATTTCCCATCATGGCTCCATTTGATATAATAAATAAGATGTATGGCAAATTTTTCCATAAAAAGTGTGTAGAGTTCGACAACGCAGGAACCCAATTTGTTCTAGGAGCGAAAAAAATAATATCAACGAGCATCAGTCTGGGGAATAGGTTATTTTTTCATCCAATGGCAAATTACAAGTTCAGTATAAATGGTCATGGTGATGTTTCCACGGTCAATCTTCAAATAAGATTGTGTATGTGTAGAGTTCTTGACTTGGACAAAATACCCTGTCCACGCGCTATGGCAGCTCTTCAAGCTCAATATGGTGCAAATTATGGAAGTAAAACTTATGAGTACTCCTCTCCATATGATTTGGTGGACAAATATAAAATGACATATAATGGGCATATTACTTCGGTGCCTCCTGAAGAATCTTGAGTTGTTCCTGTAGAGATTTTGGGGAGATTAATACCTCCTCCATATATTGACCCAAACACTATCAAACTTAGAAGAAGGCCATATAAGAGGAGGTGTGGAATCGGAGAATCATTTCCATCAAGAAGAAACAAGTGCTTTGTATGTAAGAAAGCTGGCAAAAAAAAAACTGCATGCCCGGATCGTAATCCTCCATGATCGTTGTAATTGTAAAAACTTGTGTTGTTGTTTGTTATGGACTTTTATATATTTAAATCATTGATGTGAATGTAAATGTTATCATTTATTATATAAAATATCTATTTTAATAACTTGTGCATTAATAAAAAGAGGCAAAACAGGAATAAATACAGTAGACCACAAAATTATTTTCAACAAATTACTAATTTGTTGCAACATGTGGACATTAGCTAGAAAAATATAATGTTTTTCTCCAACAGATGACAAATTTATTGCAACAGATGGATAATCTGCTGACATAAACCTAACCAATGACCAATCTGTTTCAATAGATGGTCTATCTATTGAAAAAAATCAAAACTCTTGCTATTGCTACTGGATTCAGAATTGCTCCTTACCTCCAACCATCAACCTATTTGTTGAAAATAAGAAATAGACATAATGAAAATTAAGTAAGAATTAAAAAGTCAAAATCGATCTAAAATAATTTTTTCACTAAACGAAAAACAAAATACATTAGGTATAGATCCGATATAGAAAAATTAAAATAGGTACGCTAAAATAAAAACACATTTCAATTATTATTATTATCATCATCATCATTAATATTTCTAGTCGACCAATCATCAACCGTCAGCAGCAGGGCCCTCATCAGCCTCTGCATCTCTCTGAACATATTTTCTCTCATGATGAACAACTCCCTCTGCAGGTTATTAACCTGCCTCTAAAGTATCCGCACGGTGTCGCGCAGAATAGAAATGTCCCAAACTGGATCAGCCATATCTAGAACACGCATGAAATGACAAAAAAAATGAACACAAAAGTAAAGAAAAAAGTCTGAATGTAATACAACATATACTACCAACTGGTAGATTTACACATACAAAAAAAAACTCACCTCAACGAGAAAGGAACATGATTTTTGAAGAGAACGGGTTGAAGATGTAATATGAAAAGACAAAATGAAAGAAATAATAAAAAAGTAGAGTAGAATGAAGATTAAGGAGGGACCTATTTATATAGGATTGAATTTGAATGTGTTAGGCAAAAGGAACGACTGTTCAGCTCTATTGTATTAATTACATTCAAACTACTGACTTTTTATTTTTTGTTAATAGTCGTGACTTTTTCTTTTACATTCAAACTTCTCACCTTTTCAAAATGGTTTCTCTCTTAATAACAACCATTATTATTGAGTTGTTGCAATAGATGGTCCATCTTTCACAACAGAAGACCCATCTGTCGTAACAGATGGTCTGTATGTTGTAATAGATAAGACATATGTTGCAACATATGGATTATCTGTTGCGAAAGATGGACCATCTATTGGAAGAGATGTTTTGATTTCTTCTAACAGCTGATTCATCAGTTTCAACAGATGGGAAATTTGAGTCATCAGTTGTTCTAAATGTGTTAGACAAAAAGTCATGATCATTCACCTCTTTTTTAATTGTTATCACATACCTTAATTAATCCAAATTCGTGACTATTTTATTATATATAAAAAAATAAATTTAAAAATAAAAAAGGTGAAAAAGTCACGACTTGTAGAACTGATTTTTTCTTGACGGGCATATAGTCCTCTGCCATTAAAGATAGTTACCCTCTGAGCCTCCATAGTCTTTTACACTTCTTAACCATGGGAAGTGAAGAATAAACATTGTCCAACATTGATGGGGTAGAAAGAATAAGGTGCGTATAGATGAATGGATCCACTTTCAAGCATGGGAGTTATGTATTATTGATTAGATTTTCGTGACAGACATACATAAAGTACAATGATTTTGTGACTGTAATTTTTTATCGATTAGACATTGATCCTTCAAACAAGATCCTGCATTTTATAATTTAATTTGATAGGTATGAACTGATAAGGCCGAAGGGTTCCAAAAGGTGATGTTGCTACCCTATTACAATTTAATGACAGTTTTCCTGATGTTTATACGTCAAAGTCTGAGAAAGGATCAATATTTGATAGTATTGTAGACATTCAAATAGTGATTGGACTGATTTTAATGGTGCAATAGACTTTTGAAAGGCCTCTGAAGCCTCGCACTGCAGCATAAAAAATGAAAAAACAATATAAATTCCCCTAGTCCAAATTTATATGGATGGGTTTCTAGAGAAGACTAATATACAGCAGAAGGTGCTTAGGAGAATACCTGTACGGGAAAGGGGAGGTAGAGAAGACAATAGATCATCTCAGACCTTATTTAAGAGGACATATAGGGAAGCAAGTAAGGAACTTCTAGCAAATCTGGCTAATGAAATTGACTTGAGATATAAAAAAACTGAATGAGCTTCAAATGTGGAAGTGTATCCAAATATTAAAATCTGTCAGTCGTTCTTGAAAAAGAAAAATGCTTAAGAGAACTGGAGCTGGACATTTTTCTAGGGACTGTAACTAGAGAGCGTGGCCTCAATGAAGACCCATAAAGTGCAGGACTAGAACTCTAAGGAAGTAGCTTGGCGAACATAGAGGATTAGTAAGATTTTTAGTCAAGAATGAAACCTAAACTAACAACTTTAGAAGTAAAAATAAGGGAAGCCAAGGCGTCAATTTCTGAAGTCTAACTTGCATCCCATGCCTTCTATTTGTGGTTCTGATTAGGTTTATGGCAGTAGAAACAAAAAGGTCTGAAGTTGGGAAGAAATCCTATGCCTTGTTGTTTCCACTTCCTTTGACCAGACCAGAACCATTAACAAGAGGCATGGGATGCAAGTTTAACTTGAGAAATTGCCACCTTGGCTTAATCCCTTATTTTTACTTTAGGAGTCAAAGCTGCAACCTTAGAGTGTTGTCCTGCATTTTGTGGGTCTTCATTCAGGCCACGCTAGCTAGTTGGAGTCCCCTAACAAAATGTACATCTCAAATCCACTTCAGTATTTTTCTTTTCAAAATGGACTGATGAATTTTCATTTTTGGATACACTTTCACATTTGTAGCTCATTCAATTTTTTTATTTTTCATGTCAATTTCATCAGCCAAATTCACTACACGTTCCTTCCTACCCTGTGTTTCTTCCTTAATAAGGTTTGAGTTGATATATGGTCTTCTCCACCTCTCCTTTCCTACATAGGTATTCTCCCAATCACCTTTTGTTGTATAATAGTTTTCTCGAGAAACCAATCCATATAAATTTAGACCAGGGGAATTTCTATTGGTTTTCCATTCTTATTTGCAATAGTGTGAGGCTTCAGAGGTCTTTCAAAAGTCTTTTAAGCCCTTAAAATCAGTCCAATCACTATTTGAATGTTTACACTGCCATTAAAAACTTGAACCCTTCTCCAAACTTGACATATAAACATTAGCAAAATCTTTATTAAATCGTAATAAGGTATCGACACCACGTACTTAGTCCCTCAGCCTTACCAGTTCAAACCTAACAATCTTAACTGTAAAATGTCATATCTTGTTTGAATGATTAACGCCTAATAGGTAAAAAACAAACATTCAAAAAATCAGTGTACTGGATGTGTGACGATAGGTTGATCAGTAATACATACCTTCCACATATGAAGTGGTTCCATCTGCAAGAAACTTATTCCACCAAAACTATCTTTACTCTAGCCTTTATGTTGGTCGGACAAAAGTTGATCCACTTTCACTTCCTTTTATCTGCAAAAAAGAGAAAAATATTTGATGTCAAACAAGAGAAGAACAAAAAGAACATTACAAAAGGGTAACACAAAATTGAATGAATACAACACATTAAAACAGGTTTGCAATAGATGACCCATCTGGTGCATCAGATTCCCCATCTGTTCAACAGATGAGTCATCTATTGCAACAGGGAATGCATCTATGGCAATAGATGGCTGACATGTTACAGCGGATGGGTCATCTATTGGAATAAATCAAATCAGCCTTGCTACTGTTTTGATTTCTTCTAATAGTTGCTCCGTCTGTTCCAACAGCTGATTCATCAGTTGCAACAGTTGAGGAAACTGTTGCAATACCACCAAAAACATCAACAATAAAGAAACAACACCATATGTCCCAACACCATCATCAACACAAACACCACATGTTCTAACAACGCCAACACCCCCAACACCACCACCAACAACAAAGTAACAAATAAAAGACATAAAAGAAAATGATACAAACAACAAGGATTTTTAAGTTCTCCCAAAAGATGAGTTTTTTTGCATATTTTTTAATAAAAATAATGGTTCGTTCATTCAAGACTTAAAAGTTATTTTTTCTTCAATTTTCTCAATAAATAGAATACTGGTAATGGATAAACCAATAAAAACAACAAATGTAAATATCTAATTTAAATAGCATATAAAGAAGAAGACGGGAAGGAAAGAGAAATAGTGAACTATACCTGCAATGTCAAAAAAGAAAAGGGATCAGAACACCAATTTTAGATGAGAAAAAATATTGACCGTTTGAGATTAAAAAGGATCCTCATGCAACAGAGGAGCGAAAAGAGAGGATAAAAGGAGACGGTTATGATTATCCTAAAGAGGAGAGAAAGAGAATTTTGAAAGAAAGAAGAGAGATGAGATAAGTTAATTTATGGCTGAAGGAGTGGAGAGAGAATTTTAGAGATAGGTTTTAAATATTCATTAATAAATTTGAGGGGCACGGAGAGACGGTGACATGAGATGACATTGAAAAAATAAGATAAGATTACTCAATGAGGATATTTTTGAGTTATCCAAGTAATATTTTTTACCTCCTTAGTTATCGTTTTTATCTCAGATAGGAAATTGCTTTAAAATAAAAATAAAGATCTTAAAACATATAAGTCATCAGTTGCAACAGATGACAATTTTTATTAGAAAATTTTCAATGGCTCAGTTATCTGTCAACAGATGTCAACTTTTATTTGATAATTTACAACAAATAGGTAATCTGTTGCAACAAACTCATTAATCTGTTTGATAAATTCCAATAGATAAGTCATCTGTTGCAACAGGTTGAACATTTGCTTTTATACAATTTCAATTGAGTTAATATGTTTAACTACAACTTTAATTGATTTAGCTACAACTAGGGATGAGTTGATAGGGTCTACTATATTGCATGATATTGGTAATGCGTTCCTCCTGACCTGAGTCATTGAACGATCACTCTGAGTTGAAATGATTACTATTAACTTACTATTAAGTTAATACCTAAATTGATTTAGCTACAACTAGGGATGAGTTGATAGGTTCAACTACAACTTCAATTGAGTCTTTCCAATATGATGTTGGTATTGCGTTCCTCCCGATCTGAGTCATCGAATGATCACTCTGAGCGAACCCAAGGATGGGAAATCACCTGCTTCAGATGAAGGTGTGATTCTTAGAAGCAATCCTTGCGTTTCAGAACTATGTAGCCAGTATAGGTTGAGACATCAACACTGCCAGCTTGAGGGTTGATGGGGCGGATATCCGCCATTCTCTTTTGGGGACACTGCCAGATTTGAGAGTCACTCATAGCATGTCTTTACCCGTGGCATGGTATTGAAACCCTTCCAATCAGGGCAACGATTGGGCCCCAGTTCAGCTACTTTAGCATACATGGGGCTTGTCGGTTAAACAACTACCTCCCACAGTTTCAGACTGAGTCTCAGTAAAAGAACTCAGACAGTTCTTTAGATATCTGTATACCAGAACTGTTAGATGCAGTTAAATCTCAGTTATAGTATGGAACTCAAATAGTTCCATCAGATTTAGGACTGTCAGATACAGTCTCTCATGCTATCAGAACTACATTTTCAACCATGTATTAGCGTACAGATTTAGCTATCACGTACTCACGATCTCAGTTACTATGTATGTATGTTTGCACTCTTACATTCATATCATTCAGTCAGTTATCATTATTCATGCATGTAAACCCTTCGCATTAGCCTACCTCACTCGTATACTTAGTACTCCAGTTGTAGTGACGCATTTGCGCTATGGTGCTTTCTTTTCATGTTACACCATAGGTTCGGAGACACGAGTTCCAGACCAGCAGTAGCAGTCACATTCATCACACAGAGATGCAGTGAGTCCTCTTCATTCGAGGATGATATTACTTGATTTATTCATTTATTAATCCAGTTAGTTTTCAGTTTATGGAGTTAGTTGGAGACATGTTCCTTCAAATCCTTATTCAGACAGTACTTAGAGGTTTTCAGATTTAGTATTCAGATTCAGTTCAGATTCAGTTGTTTTGGGTAATTGCTACCCACATGGATGTCATGTTTTGACAGTTTCTTTATTTAGTTGAACCTTATGGCCTATGTTTATTTTTTCCGCATTTTACAAGTATATTATGCAGTGTACAGGTACAGATATCAGTCATGGGTTAGCTTGTGGTCCTTCGGGGTCATAAGCACCGTGTAGCATTCCGGTTCAAAAAATTGGGGCATTACAGGTGTGGGTAGATTTGTATTTTTGAAAAAATTAGAAAGTTTTGAAAATATTAATCAAGTCCACAATTAACTTAATCAAGTTTTCTAATTATGTTTGACTCTTTAAGTTGGTCAATGTCACCAATCCTTCATTCAAGACTTAAATGCCACAATTCCTTCAATTTTCTCAAGCAACTCTACTGTACATTGCGTCGAGAAAATGAGATTTTATGGAGAGCTTTTTTCTTTATTGTTTATAGAGATTAGAACAATAAACTTAGTATAAAAAGAAATTGAGAGAGCATAGCAATGTTCATCACATAAGAATTGGAAACAAATACTATATATGTGATGCGTAGAATTAGGAGGGAGTAATTTTCTAGACAATTGTCAGTATGGTATGAGTCATTTCTTTTTCTCAAATTGCAATTGATAAAGCCTAATTTCCCAAAGTACAAAAACATAACCATTGGGGATTTAAATTTTATACAAATTGAACTCAATTTAAAAAGAATTGTTGCATGTTAAGAGAATTAGAATAGTACAAAGAGTTATACCCATAATCAACTTTGCAGAATTTTCGAGACAAAGTGGCGAAAAAAGAGAGTATGAATTAATTTACACACATACATATATAGAGAGAGATACAAATCAATAATTAAGTCCTAAACTTACATAAGAAAAAGTGTGAAGGGCTTAGAAAT
Organism: Capsicum pubescens; assembly: GCA_030864215.1. Lineage (NCBI taxonomy): Eukaryota > Viridiplantae > Streptophyta > Magnoliopsida > Solanales > Solanaceae > Capsicum > Capsicum pubescens. The sequence continues at coordinate 87,073,484 of CM061543.1, forward strand.
GTAGTTTGAACTTTTTACCCTTTATTAAAAGTCTTTTGTTTAGACAAAATCACATTTTCACTATTTTTTCTAATATTTAAGAGTAGAAAATTAATTAAATATATTTATGATAAAACTTTTTCACTATTTTTTTCTAATATTGAAGAGTTGAAAATTAATTAAATATATTTATGGTAAAATTTTCATATTAAAAGTCCACGGAATTAATGACAACTAAATTTTTTTTCATTAATTTTAGAATTCTAAATCAATTAAATTTGATTTAAAGAAGATTTAAAAAATCTAAAAATAAATATAAAAATGTTAAAATAAAAAAGTTTAAGAAGTACCAAATTTCTAAAGTATTAAGTAAGTAATAAGAATATAATCAATGAATTGGTAGAGATTTGACTTTAAAACAAGGAAGCATTTAAAATATAGAAACAAAAGAGAAAAATAGTTGTACCACAAATATGATTCAAATTGATGTGTTTCTCTTAGCTTCTGGCAACAAAGGAAGGAGGTACTGCATGACAAACGTAAAAGTGATGATGTAAGATATATATGTACTTTTATATATATATATATAGAGAGAGAGAGAGATTCAATATTTAAGTCCTAAACTTATATAAGGAAAATTTTCATCTCATTTATTTTAGGACACACATAGAAGATATTATAAATATAAAAAATAGTGAAAAAATCATTGTCTATTCCAAAGTATTTTAATGAAAGAAAAAAAAATTCAAACAACATTTATAAGGACCTTCACAATTTTAGGCTGCATTTGTTTTTATTACGATTCAGACGTCTGAATTTGAATGCATATCTGAATGATTAAGATATTGTCTTCAGATCTGAAAACTGAATGGTTAAGACTATTTGTTTTTCAATATCTGAATATACAAAAATTATTTATTTACATATATAATAAAACTATAATTCAAATAAAAAATAATTATATATTAGAAAAATATTTGATTTAATACAATAAAATTATTATTTGATTGAAAAAATATTTATATTTATTAGTGATAATGTAGATGGATTGTAATGGTGGTGGTGATGGTAATGATTGATGTTAGTGATTAGTAATGTTGGTGGTGATAGTTGTGATGGTAGAGATGTTTGGTATTGTAGTGACTGCTATGATGGTGGCGATTGATAGTGGTGGTGGTAGTGATGTGAAGTTTGTTGATGTTAGTAGTTAGAGGTGTTGATTGTGATAGCGTAAAAGTGAATGCATAATGGTTGACACTGTGTTGGTGGTAGTTGGAGATGCTGTTAGTTGTGATGGTGGAGATGATTATTAAGAGAGATATATTGTAGTGATGATACAGGTTGAAGCAATAATAGAGGTGGCAACACTGGTGACAATGGTGGTGGTGGTAGTGACCGAAGAATGTGTGGATGTTGATGATATGTTAGTGGTAGTTAGCGGTGATGCTAGTTGTGGTGGATGAGTTGGTAATGATTGGGATTGGCCGATAGTGATTTATGATGGTGGTGGTGTTAGTGGTGTTGGCATTGGCGTTGGGGTTGATGGTGGTAATAGCGACGGATATAATTAATATAATGGAGGTGGTAGATATAGTAGCGACTGAAAATAGTGGTTAGTAGGAATTATGATTGTGAATGGTTGTTGTGATGGTGGAGGTGGTTAGTGGTGGTGGTGGTTGGTGGATAGGTGGTGGTTGACAATGGTGATGGTGGCAAAGGTGGCTAGTGGTGGTGACTGATGATTATGGATAGAATGGTGGTGAATATTATCCAATACAAGAATACCTCTTAATGATTAAGACTTAGTTCCAGATCTGAATGATTAAGACCTATTAAGAGTCAAAATCTTAATGAAATATATATGCACTTAATGGTCTGAAGTCTGAATCATTTAGATTCAAACCTCCATTAAGTACAAACAAATGAAACCTTAATATAGTACAGATTCTTAATGCTAGTAACATAATAATATTTTGTTTGAATTAATAATCTATGTATTTGACTAATTAAATATTTTAAAATAATTATTAAATAATAAAATAATTAATTCATTAACGAAGACAGGAACACTCATTAGTGTGTGACCCCATAGGTTCAAAACTAAGTCGATAGTAAATTAATCATATCAATATACTAATCAAGGTTGCTTCTAGCAACACTCTTTAATGGCCGGATAACATGACGTATACAATAAGCTCTCAAGAACCTGTAGAATAATAATGTAGTATTTTTTTTATGCCCTTATAGATCCAGATCACCCTTGGATATGGTTGAACTATCAAATCCTAATGGGTGATAAACTATATGTCCATGCCAGATTATAATCGACTATTGGATGACCTGAGAATTTCTATTTTTCTTTTATTCAATTGCTCTAGCCAAGATCTTGATTAGTCGTCTATAATACAATACAACATAGAGCTTAAATTAAACTCATTATCAAGAATTGACAAATTCTATCTTGCATCAATCATTAATTTTACAAGCATTTAAGCATACCCAACATCCTTTCAATCATATTCGTATGGATATGGGCTTCCGGTATCAAAATATAATAAATAACTTGTTAATTATTATGATGATCTCAGGTCAAAAGTAATTCTTTCATCACATTCTTCAAGATAATTTCCTAGTGGCAGTTTATAATAATTCTAACCATTAGAAATTATCTGATGAGTCTGTTGAATGATCATATCTCCATATGCATCATCTACGTATGTAATTTAGTTAATGAGATCAACTAATCTTTATTATATAAAGTGATAGAGTACGAGACCTACTTGTTTACTTATTTTAGCTTAACAGTTATCTATAAATTAAACAGGTTGCCTAACGTGTTTTAACAATGCAAAATTGTAAGTAAATGCGACAACGATTTTCACGTGAAAAACACCCAACTTACAAAGGTGTGAAAAATCACGAGTTGTACCTCTACAGTGTTTCACCCTAAACTTCACTAAACAACTTTGAATCTCAGCAAACATCACAGAGTACAAGACCTATGTAATCTAGGAACTATAAACTCTAATTCCTACTTTAACACTACTCACAAACCTCCCAAGGTATGTGATTCCCAAGTCTTTGAGTTCTCAAACTTTAAGAAAATAATCCTAACAATGTTTATACTTCACTAAAACTAGAACTACTTAAACATTACAAATCAATAACCAAACCTAATACATAGAAACTAAGATACCTTACTTTCTAAGTAATAGCACCAGGTTCAACTATGTGTTTCTTCAAGCTGTGAATTGCCAAGTAAATTTGCCAATTGCCTTTTTATTTGTAAGTGAATAAGTGGTTGTGTAATTCAGTACCTCTTTTTAAACACAACTCTTCTAAAAAGTCCTTCATCAGATGAGACTTCTAGTTTCAGCAAAATTCAACTTTCAAAGTTTGTTATGGAGTAAAACTCCTTATTCAACTCAAACTATCTTCTCTTCAAGTGTTGTATTCAAACTCAACCTTTTTTTTAACATACTTACTGTTCATCTTGAATTTATCAGAAGTGTACATGCTAATATATTCCTGAATTCAAGTAACCTTATCTTTATTTACCAGTGGACTTGATTCTGTATATCAGTAGACCAACTTGATTAACATATTTCATTCATATGGAAATCATCAAAACTCCATTGATCCTGACAAATTCCCTCTTTTTGATAATGACAAACCACTTCCTTTGTACATCCCTTTGTGAATCCACCATGTTTCCTAAACATAATTAAGCAAGAGACACTAGAATAAAATAGGTTAGTCATTAGGTTCCCCCTTTTGACATCATTGAAAAGCTGGCCCAAGTTAAGAAAAGGCTAGAAATTAGTTTTTAATAATTCATGCCACTAGGGTTATCACTAACACAATTAGAACTTGAAAGAGAAGACAAATAATGTACTAAAAAGTGCAACACTAGAACATATTCAGCAAAAAAGAACTAATCCACTAAAATTCCAACATATTTTAAACATTAGATTAGGTCCAAAACAAGAAAAAAAATAGTTGAAGAAATAAAATAAAAATCCTAAGGCTCTAAGAGATGGAAGAGGTAGTGGAAGCAGATGGGAGAAATTGGGTCAGCCTTCGTCCTATCTCAACATTTTCAAAGCATTCTCGAGCAAGATTAGCTTGAAAAATACAAGACGAGCAAGAAGAGTTAGTCACTCAGTATAGTGATCAGTGTGTGTGGCCTCCAACACAGCAAGACTATTCCTCAATCATTGCAAGGGTTTATCAGTATGCCTCATTAAAATAGGTAGCATGTGGTTAACAGTGCCAATCATAGCTTTTGTGGTCTGCAGGGACCACACCTGAATAGGCACTAAGTATGCTTCGAATACAGAAGCAAGCCAATAGGCATAGGGTAGGTCATGGTCGTTGTCATCTTTAAGTGAGACCTTGTACATATGTTTAATCACCAGCCTAGCCAGATCAATCTTGACTTCTGTATATCAAAGTTCCATAAGAGTTAAGTCAAGAAAGTTTTCCTTCGTGCAACGTTCCTTTCTAAGAACAATTATTTTGTGCACCACATCAAAGTAGATCTAATGTAGAGGAGATATTTCCTTGTTGAGAACTAGACAATGGTGAATAAGACGTGGATCACCGGAGAATTTCCTAGAGATTTCTAAATTAGAAGCCATATTATTCAAAGGGGTCCATTCAAATTTTACATAATGTTCACATCCCCCCATTGCAAAATCCTAGCGATATCCTCATCTATGAGGTGAATAGATATTCTTCTCACTGTTGTGGAGAATAAATCTTCTCGCTCAATCCTATTACTGTAAAATTTATACACCTCAGCTTTTCCAAATTTTCTTTGAAGGTCCCCTTGAAAAAACAGATGAGACCACCCTTAGGCCACCAATTTGTTTAACAACATAGCCATAGCAGATCTACCAAAACGAGTAACAACTCGACCTCGAACAAGTTTTTTTTCCTGAAAGTGGAGAACATGAGACACCTTTGAATCAGGAATCTTAGGAGTTTCTTCATTCTCAATCTCCTTTTCTTGCTCAGTTGAGGAATCCAATATTACCTAAGAATCAGAGGTGTCAAAAGGAACAGGTTTTCTAACCTATTTCTTAGGACGAGAAATAGATATGGACTTGGGGGATTTAGAAGATGAAGTGGATTTAGGCTTAACCCTGGACTTAGGAGTTAGAAGAGGAGGAAAAAAGGATGAAGATGTCGGAGTGGTACATTTCATAGTCTTTTCCTTTTATACAGAGCAAAGTAACATATTTTAGAAGGAGAAAGTAAGGGAAGGACCAGGTGTTGCAAGGCATTTTTTTACTAGCTCGAAGTGCTTCAGCCATAGTAACCTCTTCTTATTGATTTTTGTTGCGAATGTGAGGGGTTCTAGGAGAAACAACAAAAGGATGTGGTTCATCAGGAGCTTCATTATCATCTACAACAATGGGGATGGATGATTGTTTTTCTTAGGGTAAGATCTAGACTTTTAGGAACTAGATTGACGATTGGAATATCATTAGTATCGATGATTTGGAGAGGAAGACATCAGTAAAAACAAGATTTAGAGTGGGAGAAAAATGTGAATCAGTTGAGAATTGAGAAAATTGGTTCTTGAAGTTGGTCTAAGTAGAAAATCGGATAACTTAGTAGAAACACTTGGAGAAATGTGGAGGTCAGTGTTTGTAGTAGCATGAACTACTAATTGGGTTAATTCGGGTCCGCTGAGCGGGTTGGATTTGTGAATATCAGATAAAGATAAAGAATCCACGAGCAATTGATGAGTGATTTGTGATGAGAGAGGTGTGATAATGGGTTGTATATAAAGAAGAAAAGGTTGGGAAGATGAAACGTAAAGAAGCAGGATTAATTGTGGTTAGAAAAGCAATTTGATGTGAAAAGGTATGTGGAGCAGTGATGAAAAAGCGATGGAAGCTTTTTGAAAAAGAGTGGACTCTCTTGACATTTGAAAGTTACATCAGAACAATTAATATGAGGACCAAGTGTTCTTACCTGGTTCAACTTGCTTATTTGTAGAAAAAATTAATGTAATATCATACCTAAAAAATTAATGCATAACCAAAATCACATATATGAACCAATTTTTCTACACAAGTTAATACATAATTAGTCAAATTAATCAAAAATTCTGAAATTAGGGCGCACGACTTAATGTGCAAAACTGAATTAATCAACAATTTTAGCCTAATATTGTTACGGTTTTTTTCCTGATTTTCTTACCAAGTTTAAGTTTTACTTTTCTTGAAAGAAAAATAAAAGCAATACCATAATTAGTTTTACTTTTCCTAAAAGGAAAATATAAAACTTTTTTGTATTTGGCAAACCTCTTTCTTGAAGGAGGTTTTGGAACTCAATAAATAGAAGACCTCCCTTATCATACCATAACAGAGTAGTATCCATAATGTAGTCGTTTAAGAGTTTTGTTTAGGGGGAGATTTTCTCCCAATAAGTTTTATGTTTTTTTTTTCAATATTAGTTTTTCAAGATGTAGGTCGTTTGACCAAACTATATCAATAATATGATTTTAGTATTATACTTTTCTTTGTCATCTAATTTATCATCTCTATGATTTGCAAACTTTAAGATTCCTCATGATGCCTCTGGATTTCGAACCCAACAAATACATAATCAAGAACTAGAGATTCTAGTCAATTATTGGAGGGGGTTCATGCAATCTTAATCATGCCCAATTTTCTCTGTTCTTTTTAAAGTGTTCTCTACTTAATGCCTCAGTGAAAAATATCTATAATTTGATCTTCAGTGGAATAAAACATAAGTGAAATAAGACCTTTTTCAAAATTATCCCTAAGAAAATTATGTTTTATATTAATATGTTTAGTTCTTTTGTGTTGCACATGATTTTCTACAATATTATGGCATTTGTATTATCACAAAAAATTGAAACACACCTAACATCCATATCAAAATCGTTGAGTTATTGCTTAATTCATAACAATTGAGCACAACATAATCCTACAACAACACATTCAGCATCAGCAGTAGACAAGGCTAAAGAGTTTTGCTTCTTTGTGGACCAGGAGATCAGACATGGTCTAAGAAAGTGTTATACTTGTCGTATTCTTCCTGTACACTAAATAATCTTCATAATCAGCATCAACATATCCCACCAACTTGAAATTACTTTTCTTTGGACATCAAAGACCAAGATCAGTTGTTCCTTTGAGATATCTCAAGATCCTCTTCACAGATTTAAGACGGGATTTCCTAGGATCTTCTTGGAACCTTGCACATAAGGTAATACTAAAGACAATGTCAAGTCTACTTATTGTAACATACAACAGTGACCTAATCATTCCTTTATACAACTTGTGTTCCACTGATGGACCTGTTTCACCCATGTCCAATTTTATTATAGTGGCAATGGGAGTACTTATCTCTTTTGCTTTCTCCATAGAAAATATTTTGAGTAGCTCCTTCACGTACTTTTGTTGGTGAATCAATGTCACATCAACAGTTTTTTTGATTTGCAATCCTAAAAAGAAGTTGAGTTCTCCCACCATGCTCATCTCAAATTCACTACTTAAGTTTTGCAAAGTCATGAGAAATATTGATATTTGTAGATCCAAATATGATGTCATCTACATACACCAGAACAATTAATAAGTCCTTGCCATTAGTATTTAAGAAGAGAGTGATGTCAATTTTAACTTTTGTATGTCCATACTCCAAAAAAAAAATTGGCAATCTGTCATACCAAGCCCTTGGATCTTATTTCAGTCCATAAAAAGCTTTGTAAAGCTTGTACACATGGTCAGGACATTCAACACGTTCAAACCTAGGGGTTGTTTCATATATACTTTCTCATTGATTAACCATTTAGAAATGCACTCATTACATTTATTTGATAAAGAGGAAATTCCTTGTAGGTAGCGAATGCCAGAAGAAGCCTAATTGCTTCAAGTCTTTCCACAAGGGCAAAAGTCTCATCATAGTCTATGCCTTCCTTCTGATTGTATACTTAAACCACCAGTCTTTCCTTGTTCCTTCTAACTGTTCCATATTCATCCACTTTGCTTCTGTATACCCACTTAGTTTCAATCACAGTTTTGTCTTATGGAGGTGGAACAAAGTGACAAACTTTGCTTTTTTCAAACTAGTTAAGCTTCTATTGCATGGAAATGATCCAATCTGCATTAAGAATTTCTTCATTCACCACTTTTGGTTCAATCACTAACAGAAAAGCTTTGAAGACACACAATTTTTTAATCCATCTAGTGGTAATCCCTTAGGTAAGATCAGTGAGAACATTCTCAATTAGATGATATCCTTGATACTTGTAGCTTTTTGAAACCAATCCTTGTGAGCTAGGACTCACTATGAATGACTTGAGTTGGAGTTGTTGGTGGTTCAGTTCCCCCTGTCAATGTGCCTCTAGTTTATTCTGTAGTTGAACTAGGTTGTACAATATGCTCATTTTCTGTTCTTCAATTTCACTGTCATCCTTCATGTTAGTCTTAGCATAAGATTCATCAAAAACAACATGCATACTTTCTTCAACACAGCTTGTTCTTTTATTTAAGACCCTATAAGCTTTATTAAGGTAAGAATATCCTAGGAAGATTTCCTTATCACTTCTAGCATCAAATTTTTACAAATTATCTTTTCCATTACTATGAATTAAACACTTGTAACCAAAGGTTCTAAAATGAGAAATGTTTGATTTTCTTCCTTTGAGTAATTCATAGGGAGTCTTCTCCATAATGGGCCTAATCATCCATCTATTCACAATATACCCAATAGTACTTATGGCCTCAACCTAAAGATTTTTTGCAAGATTTTCTGCAAGCAGCATTGTTATAGCCATAACTTCCAAAGTTCTATTTTTCCTTTCTACTAGTCCATTTTGTTATGGTGTTCTAGGAACAGAGAATTGTGATTTATACCATTTGTTGAACAAAATTTCAGAAATTTTGTATTTTCAAATTCATTACCATAATCAGATCTTATGAAAATTAGAAAAGTACCTAGCTTCTTTTCTATTTTATTAATAAAGATAGAAAAGACATAAAAAAAAACATCTTCTTTGAAAGCCAAAAACAATGTCTAGGTAAAGCTGAAATAGTCATCAATAATTACAAAACATACCTTTTGCCTCCTCTACTCTAAACTCTCATTGGTTCACGAAGGTCCACATGGACTAGGTCAAGACACTTGGTTGTGCTGACATGGTTCCTTGGTTTGAAAGAGGATTTTACTTGCTTCCCCCTTACACAAGCACTACAAACTTTCTCTTCTTTGAACTTGGTTTTGGGAAATCCCAACACCATGTATTTAGAATTTAGTTTGTTCAATTGCTTCAGCCTTGCATGTCCAAGTCTTTTATTTCAAATGAGGGATCATTTTCAATTGCACTTAGCAAGTCAGTCTTGTTTCAGGTATTCCCATGATATCAACCTTGTACACATTTTTGTGTCTTCTAACAGTTACAACAACATTCTTGGTATCCATCTTTTTTACCATACAACCTACAGAAGTAAAAGTTACCTTATTACCTTTGTCACATAATTATGATATGCTGAGCAAGTTACGCTTTAATCCTTCCACAAAATAGACATCTTCCAGTGCTATAAATTCATATTTTTCATTCTTTCCAACTCCAGTAATAATACCCCATTTTACCATCTCCAGATGATACTCCTCCCTCATTAATTTTAGAGAGTGAAAGAATTTTAAGTTTATCTCCTATCATGTTCTTTGAGAAAACATTATCCAAGTACCAGTGTAGCGTACTTCCTTTTACTATTACCTGTAAAATAATTTAGGGATTAATTTTAGGAACCCAGACAAGCTTGGGTCCTTTCTTATGATTAAAGAGATGAATAAGGTTCCTTCTATCCCATCGAGGAAACATGTTGTGTAACCTATTTATCTGACCAGTCTTGACTCCCCTCCTGTTAGCCTGTGCTAACTTGGAGTCAGATTTTTTTGCTAGATTTATGCTTCTAAATCTGCTTTTTGCCGCAACTAGACATTCAGTGATTGGATTTCCTAGATTTCCACATAAGTATCATGAATCTTTTGTAGCATCAAAACTTTTGTAAAAATCTAATTCAGCCTTTTTATTGTGGGTTCTTTCACTCAGTTTATGAACAATTCTTGAGGAATTTGTTCATTTTTTGGCTATTTCAAGATTAATTTTTAGTCTAGTTACTTCCTGAGTCACTTTTTTTTCACAAAAACACACATGTCTATACTTAATTAGTTCTTAGTTTTTTCTTATTCTTCACTCTGAACCTTTTTGCCCCTTTCAAAAACTAATAGTTTCAAAACTTCAGATTTGAGGCTTAGGTTTGATAAATCAAGTTTACTAACCTATTCCTTTAGGGTGCAGTTTTTTTTTCTCAAAAGAGATTTTATAGGCCTTTAGATCAATATAATTTAATTTTAGGCTTGCAAGACTACTGAATATTTCATCCCTATCAGAGGTTAGTTCTTGAAAATTATCAATTAAACCATTCATTAATGAAATAAGTAGTTTTTAAAAACAAATGCAACTTTTCTTTTAGTTCAAGGATACTTACCTCAGAGGTTGCATCTTCTTCCATATTAGAATACCCAATGGCCAAGAGAGAAGTTTCATCAATCTCCTCATCATCTGGTTTTTCTGAGTCTGATCCCCAGGTATCTATCATAAAATACTCTTCCTTTTTCCTTTCTATTAGCCTTTTCTTTTAATTTCTTTTCTTTCTCTTCTTTTTCCACTCAATTTTCCTGATAGGACGATTCCTGATTTGGTGATTAGTTTTTCCACATTTATAACATCCGACCTGATTATCATTCAATCGCTTCTTTCTATCGGTTCCTTTTTTATTTTTAAAAATCTTGTTGAAGTTCTTTGAAATAAGTGTAATGTGTTCCTCACTTAGTTCAATATCCTCATCACTATCAGATGCTTTCAGGGCAAGTGTTTTCTCAGGAGTAGCTTCATCCTTCTTTACTTCATCTATATGCATTTCATAAGTCTTCAAGTTACCAATTGGCTCATCCAAGGTCATCCTTGTGAGATCATTAGCTTCTCTAATTGTTGTGACTTTGACATCCCATTTGGACTTAGGTAGGACCCTCAAAACCTTTTTTACCTATTTCTCAGTATAAATAATCTTTCCCAAAGATCTCAACTCATTAGTTAAGGAGGTCAATCTTGTCATCATTTCATATAGTGATTTATTTTCTTTCATTTTGAATGCCTCATATTCAGTGAAACATATTCAGTGAAAGGTAAGGTATTCCTGATTTTCTCACTTGGATAGTGCCCTCATGTGCACTTACTAAAGCATCTCAGATTTGTTAAGCAGTGGTACAATTTGACATCCTATTGTACTTAGAAGGACCTAGTCCACACACCAAAATATTTTTGGCCTTTGCATTTTTTCTTAATGCAATTAAATCCTCAGTAGTAAATTCACTTCAAACCTTCTTGACTTGTTCTCCATCAAGCATTTTCATAGAAATTGTTGGTCCATCAGTGATACTATCCTACAACTCATAATCTTCTCTTTGAAGAAACATTTTCATTTTAGCTTTCCACCAAATGAAATGAAAATCATTAAAAAGAATTGGTTGAGTGGTTGATTGCCCTTCACTGTGACCAGTAGGTGGTGCGGAATTCATCATGATAATCTTATCTTAGCTATAAACCCTTTTTAAAACAACCTCACTCTGATATTAATTGAGAGATTACGAGACCTACTTGTTCACTTATGTTATCTTAACAGTTACCTATCAATGAAATAGGGCACCTAACGTATTTCAACAATGCTAAAACAGTAAGTAAATGAGACAGTAATTTCCACGTCGAAAACACCCGACTAAAAAGGGTGTGAAAAAACACGACTTGTACCTCTACAAGATTTCACCTAAACTTTACTAAACAACTTTGAGCCTCAGCAAACAGAAAATTACAAGACCTATGTAATTTAGGAATTATAAACTCTAATTCCAATTCTCCAACACTACTCACTAACCTCCCAAGGTATGTGATTCCCAGGTCTTCAAGTTTCCAAAGTTGAAGACAATAATCCTAACTCAGTTTATACTTCATTGAGACTAGAATTACATAAACATTACAACTTAAGAACCAAACCTAATGCATAGAAACTAAGACACCTTACTTTTCAAGTAATAGCACCAGGTTCAACTATTTGTTTCTTCAAGCTGTGAACTATCAAGTCAATTTTTCAATTTTCTTTTTCTTTGTAAGTGTGTAAGCGACTGTATAAGTCGCTACCTCTATTTAAACACAACTCTTTCAAGGAGTCTTTCATCAGATGAGACTTCTAGTTTCAGCAAAACTCAACTCTTCAAAGTTTGTTATAGAGTAATACTCCTTCTAGTAGAACTCCTTCTCCAACTCAAACTCTCTTCTCTTCAAGAGTTGTATTCAAACCCAACCTCTTCTTTAAACACACGTGATGTTCATCTTGAATTTATCAGAAGTGTACATACTAATCTATTCCTGAATTCAAGCAATCTTGTCTTTATTTACCAGTGTACTTGATTCTGTATGTCAGTGGACCAGCTTGATTAACATGTTTCATTCATATGGCAATCACCAAAACTTTATTGATCCTAACGTCAAGACCCCCATATATATATTGATCTAGCCAGATTACTCTTATCCTAATTAGTAATCCTATGATCAAGAACAATTTTAGATTAAGTTATAAGAAACATGACTCTCTAAATATCATGATCTCCATCATGATGTCAAGTTCTAAAACTTAATCAGGAACCTTATAATATTAATCAAACAATTTGATATAACTATGAAAAGAAATATTAAATGTCATATATTTATATTAAATAATATTTATAAAAGTATGTTCAAATCATCAAATATGAAATTGAATCTAGGACATATCACTGCATCCCTTACACTTTGTTGATTAACCTACAATAAATGCATTTCAATATCTTGAATACAACATTTATACCCTTCTTTATTTTTTAATCCTAATATAAAATATCTATTGCTGAGACATGATCCACACGCCAGGCATTGGACCATTAATAGGTAGTATGTAGGTACACACCTTAATTCCTTGTTTAAATCAAATACTCCATGAATTATTTACGAGGAGAGTCTTAGAGTAACTGATAAAGTTGTTGTCATGTGATCAGGAGGTCATGAGTTCAAGTCTTTTCCCGGACCTTGCACATAACGGGAGTTTTAATGCACTAGACTGCCCTTTTTTTTCTCCATGAATTATTTAGAAGATTAAGTTTTAATTCTCAGAATCAAGAGTACAAAATTGAAAATTCATATTCTCTCCGTTTTTATCTTTTTGAGCTACTGTTTTTTGGTGCGTTTAAAAAAATGATTTTTTTTCTTCTTTAGCAACTCTTTAATTTTAATTTTTTACATGTCATGTTTAAGACTATAAGATTGAAGAATATTTTGATACGTTAGACATATCTTTAATTTAAGATCAAAAGATTGAAATATTTTCTTTACTTTTTAAATTTTCATTTCAAATTAAAATAGGTCAAATAAATTGAAAGAAAGGGATTATATTATTGTACTTACTTCATGATGAGCAATATCATCCATAAATTTGCAAATTGCTGAAGCAGTACGTGCAACTGAAAGCCCATTTGTCATCCACTCAGTAGTCTCTTTGGTCATAAGTTCCTCCATGCCAATCAAGGAATGTGTTACATAAAGCATACATGTAGCGGTTACTGTTGCATTTTCCATATACTCTTCACATTTTGGAATGTAACCAACATTCAACCAATCAATTTCCTTCTTATAGGCCTTCACCAACTTTTTACACTACAGTATATCCTCGATAAATTAATACTCGATAAATTAATAACCTCGCTAAAATAATAATTTTCTTCGGTCCCGAGTCGGGATCAACGTGGTAAATTAATAATTCATTAAATTTATAAGATAATACAAAAAAAAATTCATATAGGTCTCATTTGATATATAAATTAATAATTCATCTGTATCAAAATATTTCATACATAATACATAAGTAAACTAAACAGGTTTCTGAAAATATGAATCTAATGTTGTTTGTTTCTTCTTGAAATCAATATCACCTTGAATCTCATCTCTAACCCTTCTTACTGCATTAAGAATATCAGGTGTAGTCTTCTCATATTGCAAAAGGAAGTGATGTAAGGTGATTGTTGCTTTCAGAGCATCTTTGCGCGAAACTTGTTCTAATTCCACACTATCATCTTCCACTTCATCTTCTTTATGTGTTTCTATAACACTCTCAATTATTTGTTCATCCGTAGGTAGCTCAAAACTCGTATCATTTTCTCCCGGATAATTCAAAACATCTTCAGCATTCATTGCATTTCGATACTTCAATCCATTGATTAGATTCTGCAATTGTTGTAAGCCATCATTATTCAACTGTTCTTGATTTTCCGAGGATTCATCATCTAACAACCTAAGTTTACAATGCTTAAAACAATTTGCAATTGTACTTGAGTTGACATCCATTTTCCATGCCGAGATTGCAAGATTCATTGCATCTAAAACATTAATCTTTTCTGGATTTGAGATCCCAATTTCATAACCCTCCAAAAGATTTCGATAAAATCGCCTACGATAATGCATCTTAAAAGCTCTTATGATCCCTGCATCACAAGGCTGAATCTTTGATGTTGTGTTAGGTGGTAAAAAAAGCAATTCAACATTTCTCAAACCTTCGACATTTTTTGGATGAGCAGGACAATTATCAACAATTAAAAGAATTTTCCTGCCGTCCATTTTTGCATCAAGTTGTTGAACATATTCTTGGAATAGAATCCCAGTCATCCATGCTCTTTTATTGGCTCGATATTCACAATCCATGCTTCCCAAATTCACATTCTTGAAACAACGTGGTTTTAAATACTTCCCAATGATCCATAAAGGAATTTTCTCAGAACCATCCTCATTACAGCAAATAACAACTGTAAGTCTTTCTTTATCTTGTTTCTTACCTTCAAGTTGCTTCGTTGCAAGAGAATGATCTGGTTGTAGCCTAAAGAACAATCCAGTTTCATCCATATTGAAAACATCTTTCTTAGCAAAATGATCAAGTTTCTCTCTGATGGATTGTAAATTGCTCTCCATGGCCTCCATATTAACTGATCCACTTTCTCCAAAATGATGATATTGCTTGATACCGTGTCTTGATTTGAAACGCTCTAGCCAGCCTTGAGAAAAATGAAAATCAGGTGTATCGATGGGATACATCTTTTTTTGAAGCTCTTTTCCCTTCGTTACAATTAGTTCCCCATTCATATTAACACGCTCTTGGTAATGAATATCCACTCGAACAGAGCCTTCTTTAATTCTGGAAATTTGGCAGCTTTATGTCTTTTAGCCTCATCTTTTGGAATGTCGTCTGCTGATAGATACTCTGCTGACCTCTTGATCGTGTTTGATATTGTGGCTTGACTCACTTGCAAATTAAACTTCTCTAACACCCATTGTTGCAATTGCTTTTGAGTGCATGCTAGATTTTGTTGTTTATACTCACACAGTTCTCTACGTATACCATTAGTCATGGTTGATTTTTTAACACCTTTGAGATGAGAAGCCATTTTTTTTGTTTTTTGATTTGAAGACTTGCATAATACATCTATTTATATAGTAACTTAGTTAATGTATGTACGTGTAACTACATTAATAATTGAGTGGATTTATACATTTTAATGAATGTAGGTACATGTAACTACATTAATAATTAAGTAGATTTATATATCTTATTAAGATATACATAGAATATTGAAAATGTATCAGCAAAAATACATGAATTTGGTTAAGTATACATAATTAATAGTCAATGTAGAAATTAGTTTTCACGTACACCTAGGTACATTCATAATATGGACCCAAAAAGTATATAATTTATAAATTAATAATTATTAATTTATACGATTAATTAATACCTCGCTAAATTAATAAAATTTGACGGTCCCAACAGTATTAATTTATCGAGGTTATACTGTACAAGAAAATACTAAATTTGTGTTAATTGTTTCTACTACAAGAAAAATTTGCGAAGGACCATTTTATCACAAATTCTTATTTCTAACGAATTTTAGGTCGTTACATAGTTGCCCGTTTATATTTTATGACAAAAAAAAAAAAAATTGTCACAAATTTTGGTGATGAATTTATGATGACACCGTCTGTCACAAAAATGTTTGATGTAAGATAAATTGAAATCGTTACACGTTGTAAGGACTTAATTCTAAGGGACAAATATAAGGTATCAAGGTCCCAAATTTAAAATTCAATACGAAAATTTTAAATTAGTTATATATAAAATCCAATTCGTAATCTAAAAATTAAACGAAAAATTTAAAAGATTCTAAATTCGATTTGGATTTCTGGAACTTCCCAAACTATGCCCAACACTAAAAGCATATCTTCTTTTTGATGCAAAATGTCGACAAATTCGTTTTAACTTATAGTTGAATGTATCTTAAACAAGAATTACCTCATTTTTTGCATAGTAGACTAATCTGTTCGATTTGCCTTCTTTGGCCAATATTTCTTCTAATTCATTGTAAAATGTAAATGTTGAAAAGTTCTTGATAAATAGTTCTCATATATGGCGGTAATGAATCCATTGCTCTTATGTCCCATCTGCACTCTGATGGTTGAGATGTGTTTAAGATATACTATCTAATTTTGTGGATTAATTTCTCAATTGGTCACTCAATTTATGATTTTTCTCTCACAAAGTTACTCAACTTTGTTTCTTACTTCAAAAGTCACTCAACTAAGAGTTCTTCTTTGGAAAGTCACTTAGCTTTGGTTGTTACTTCAAAAGTCACTCAATTATGAATGTTTTACTAACAAAGTCATTCAACCTATTTAATTATTTTATCATTAAAATTTGTTAACATGAAATTTTATTTAAAACCAAAACTCTAAAAAAAAAAAAATATTTGAACCATATAATGACATATTATCATGTTTACTTTATATTTAATCCTCTGAAATTTTAAAATATCCTAAATAATTTATATCAATTCACTTATAATATTAATATTCATTTTTAAGATTTTCAGAATTATATTCATTTAACTGATTAGACTTAATTAGCTTTCAACATGATACTTATTTACAGAATTGATTTTTCAATCATAATGAAATTTTTTGTATTATTACTTGTATAATATACATACACATGCATCACATAAATATAGTGGATTCTATTCCTAATAAATTTATAAACAGGAACGTTATAGATTTTAAACTAATATGATATGAAACATTAGTAACATTATAATATACACACTCCAATGAGGTAAATTTAGCAGCAAAAATTGTACAATCAAATGATTGTAATTTTAGGATATTAATTGATGATCTCTATGAGACTTTAGAATATAGAGTAATTATTGGACAAGAAAAATTGAGAAAAATAGTCATCAAACCAAATTCTAAGAAATAAAAACGATATTCATAAATGAACTTTGGATATGGGTGGGTCATTAAATTGATTGTTCAAATGAAATCTTTTTTATTTTTTAAAAAATTATTTTAAATAAAAATTACATGTTAGCAAATTTTGATGAAAAAATTAATTAAATAGTTTGAGTGACTTTGTAAGTAAAACACCCATAGCTGAGTGACTTTTGGAGTAAAAACTAAAGTTAAGTGATTTCATCAGAGAAAAGTGATGAGTGACCATTTGGGTACTCAACTCCTAATTTTGTCCCTCCTATATATCAGTTAACAATAACAACACAAAGTAGTAGCTATATATACAATATCTTTTGCCCAAAACACACACACTTTTGTAGCAAAAAAGACAAATGAAACAAGAAGGTACTCCTATTATACACAGTAACATGTTTTTCCTACTCATATCAAAAGATTAGATGGAAAGTAAATAGCTTACCCTCTGAATCGCATCAGTGAAAAGCACAAGTTCATCATAGGTTTCATAAGCATCATACGTGTTATCAATGATAGAGTTAATGTTCATTACTTTTGTTAGCATTCTTCTCACTCGACTATATTTGGAGCTTAAAAGACATTCCGATTACCCAGAAGTAGCTCTCCATAAATCTGTCTTTTGCATATGACAATATGTTTGCAATATCCAAATCTTTCCATTAGCTAGATAGCGAGTGCATAGTGTAGTTAGTATATCTTATTAATCGTCAATATTCATTTAGGAAGAGAATAACATCAATGAATACATATACCTTCTTAGCTCGTTAAGTTCTTCCTGATGCAACTTTTGCAACATGTTATGCAAACATAAAGGACAACCTCTAAAAAGGCAATTACTTCCTCCGTTTCAAAATAATTGGCTCTTGTTGATTTGACATTCCTCTTAAAAAATATTTATTACAAGTTTATTTTACCAAATTAATTTTATGAATTATGCTTTAAAATATAAATTTGAGTATATACATTTTATGTAGCCCTTTAATAATATGGATAGTATTGGAAGATTATAATAAAATTCTTTTAATTTCATAAATAGGACAACTAAATTAGAACAAACAATTTTAGCGAGAGAGCCAATGTCACGACCCAAAAATAACGGTCATGATGACACTTGTCGCGGAGTACCTTGACTAGTAAGTCTATCACCCAAACTGATACAATAAAAAAAAAAAAAAGACAGAGATACCCAAGGTAAGGCTTCTAGAACGAAGCTAAACCATACAAGTAATTATAACAATGCGGAAAGAATTATTCAAAATACCAATCATGCCCAAACCAGGTGTCAATAGTGTAAGAACTACTAATACAATTCAAGAGTCAAATACATCAGAAAAATAACCACAAAGGAATAATATCTGTCTCTGAATACTAATAAAGACATAACTACTATAGAAAGATAGAGGTGAACTTCGGACGCACGAATGTCCAACCGCTACCTTGGAAGCTCCAACAATCGTTCGAGTCAAGCAAGTTGAGGCGCACTCGAGCTAGGATCTACATTGAAAGGGCATAGTAGGAATGAGTACGGTCCACTTGTACTCAGTAGGTATCATAGGCCGACCAAGAAAATTAGTAAATAAAGCATACAACATATACACTAAGGGCACGTCACCTGCAATCAGAAAATGTCCCACAACAGTAGCCCACAACGCGTGCACTAACAGTTCTAATATATATCGATAGAACACAAGTACGTATTATATCAGATATAGGAAGATTAAGGGAGAACATGTATATACAAGATAACACAAGTCAATATGGCAATACAACACAACATAACACAATAAAGTAAGTGTAGTGTATATGACGATGATGGTGCACGAGGTGGTCGTACAACCTCCGGGATCGTCGCACAATCCTCGTATACACTGCGGATACAAGCCTCCCAACGTAGGATCCATGGAGGGTTCGTTAACCCATATACAATCCACATATATCATATCTTCTTTCCGGCACATCCCTCGAAAAGGTGTTATCAGTTGTTGCCAGTGTTTCTCAGATGTTACCGCAGTGATACTAATGTTTCACATAAATGAGTATGATATGAGGATGTAATTCTCACAGCCAATCACAGTGAGTATTTTCACAACCAACCACATGATATATTTCCACAACCAACCACAATGATATATTTCCACAAACCATGTGAGTCAATATCCACTCATTATTTTCGTTTCATGCATGAATTCCCACATGTCTCATATGTCAATAAAGTATGAATATAATCTCAATACACCAACAGTACCACATTAAGCATTTTAAAATCACAATATACTTATTCACATGTATTCAAGGCTATCAACAATACATAAGACCCCATATGGTCACACATATCACATAATATCTCAATTTCGATAATTACATCACTTATACGCCCTCACACGGGCACAACACATAGATAGATATTTTTCATGATTAGTTCCCACCCTTAACATTCATTTTGTACCATCATTTACTACCCAGACAAGTTTGAAAAAGTTAAGCCATAACCTACCTCAAAAGTCGAAACCGGTCTGATACACTTCAAACCCACGATCTTACTTTTCACGAATAATTTTGAACTCCACTAAAAATATCAAATATAAAATCTACACGTCAAACCAAAATCAATGACGCCCATATTGACTATTTTTGGTCGGGGTCAAAACGGGCCCCCGAAATGGGTTTCCAAAAAAGAGGATAAAATCAGAACTTTACTTCAAAAATATGTTTCCCATATTTTTAGGAACCTACAACTAAAAATTCAAGCTAAATCGAGTCAAAACGAGGTTTAAATTAAAGAAAACCCATTTTTAAGCTTTATCGGGTAAAATCTTTGAAATTCGGATTAAAATCAAGAATCGAAGTTGTTTTGAAGGTTAAATTGATGAAAAAACTAGTAATTATAAGATAAAAATATTATTCAAGTGAAAACAAGTCAAATTGGAGTTTAAAAATCAAGCCCTAAGATTTTTGGGGTTTTAAGAAATTAATCAAGAAATTACTAAGAAAAGTGTGAATTCTTACCTTAAATCTGTAATAAAATCAAGAAATAGATATTAATTCCCAAAACTCCAAATTTCTTGATTTTATTACGGATTTAAGGTAAGAATTCACCATTTCCTTAGTAATTTCTTGATAAATTTCTCAAAACTCCAAAAATTTTAGGGCTTGATTTTAAACTTCAATTTCACTCCTTTTCACTTGAATAATATTTTTATCGTATAATTACTAGTTTTTCATCAATTTAACCATCAAAACAACTTTGATTCTTGATTTTAACCCAGATTTCAAAGATTTTACCCGGTAAAGCTCAAAAAGAATTTTTCTTCGATTTGAACTTCGTTTTTAACTCGATTTAACTTGGATTTTCATCTGTAGGTTTCAAAAAAATACGGGAAACATATTTTTGAAGTAAAGTTTTAATTTTGCCCTTCTTTTTTGGAAACCCATTTAAGGGATCCGTTTTAATCCCAAACTAAAAGAAGTCAATATGAGTGTCATTGGTTTTGTTTTGATGCATAGATTTTATATTTGATATTTTTAGTGGAGTTTGAGATTGTTCATGAAAAGTAAGGTCGTGGGTTCTAAGTGTAGCGGATCAATTTTGGCTTTTGAGTTAAGTTATGGCTTAACTCTTTTAGACTGGGTTGGGTAGTAAATAATGATACAAAATGAATGTTAAGGGTGGGAACTAATCATGAAAAATAACTATATATGTGTTGTGCCCGTGTGGGGGCCTATATGTGATGTAATTATCGAAATTGAGTTATTATGTGATATGTTTGACCATATGGGATCCTATATGATATTAATAGCCTTGAATACATGTGAATAATTGTATTGTGTTGTTAAGATGCTTAATATGGTACCATTGGTGTATTGTGATTATATTCATATTTTATTTGGCATATGAGACATGTGAAAATTCATGGATGTAACTGAGATAATGAATGGATATTGGCTCATATGGTTGTGAAAATATATCATTGTAGTTGGTTGTGAAAATACTCATTGTGATTGATTATGAGTATTACATCCTCATATTATACTCATTCATGAAACATTGGTAACACCGTGACAATATCTAAGAAACACTAGCAACACCTTTTTAAAACACTCCCCGAGGGATGTGTCGGGGAGGAGATATTATAACACCTTATAAAACCCTTTTCGAGAGATGTGCCAAAAAGGAGATATGAGATATGCAGATTTTATACGGATTGATGAACCCCCCATGGGTCTGCGTTGGGAGGCTTGCCTCCGTAGGTGTATATGGAATTGTGCGACAATCCCAAAGGTTGTGCGATGACCTCATGCATCATCATCATTATCTTCTCCATCACCATATACATTGCACTTACTTTATTGTGTTTTGTTGTGTTGTATTGCTATATTGACTTGTCATCTATGTATTTATCGTATCTTGTATATGCATGTTTTCCCTTGTTCTTCTTATATGTGATATAATACGTACTTTGTTCTATCTTGGTGTGATGTTGCAATATATGTGAGATATATTAGAAATATTAGTGCAAGCGGTGTGGGCTACCATTGTGGGATATTTTCTGATTGCAGGTGATGTGCCCTTAGTGTATATTTTGTATGCTTTATTTACAACTTGTCTTGGTCGGCCTATGATACCTACTGAGTACAAGTGGACCGTACTCATGCCTACTGCGCCCTTTTAGTGTAGGTCCTAGATCGAGTGCACCTCAGTTTGATTGACTTGGGCGATTGTTGTAGCTTCCAAGGTAGCGGTTGGATATTTGTGTGTTCGAAGTTCACCTCTATCTTTCTACAGTAGTTATGTTTTTATTAGTATTTGAAGATAGATATTTTTCCTTTGTGGTTATTTTTCTAATGTATTTGACTTTTGGATTGTATTAGTAGTTCTTACACTATTAACACCTGGTTTTGGGCATGATTGGTATTTTGGATAAGTTCTTTCCGCATTGTTATGATTACTTATATGGTTCAGCTTCATTCTAGAAGCCTTATCTTGAGATATTTTTGTTTTTTCCTCTTTTTATATCAGTTTGGGTAATAGGCTTACTTGTCAAGGTGCGCCGCGATAAGTGCCATTTTTGGGTGGTGACAACTTGATATCAGAACAGCCAGGTTTTATTGGTCTCAATAGTGTAAGAACGAGATATCTAATAGAGTCTCACAGATCAATATATAGACGTTTGTATCTATCTTCGAGAGGCTACAGGATGTCTCTAGGAAACCTCTCTCATTTTATTCTTTATCATGCAAACTCTTTCATAACTTGTGTTCTGAGTTGTGTTTCACTCTTTCTGTGTGGATGGTGTGTCTTATACTACATATCAGTTGAGAGATATTGTGAGAGATTAGTGATATCATTTGTCAGTTATAGGCCTGTTGATGCTCCTGAGTTGTTATGGGATCAGTTTGTTGATGCCTTTCTTAAGAGATTTGTCCCTTTCAGTTTGAGAAATCGTATGTGGGACGATTTTGATAATTTGGAGTAGGTCTCCATGACAGTTGTTGAGTATAAGGCATGCTTCCATATCCTATCCAGATATTTCTGTGATAGCATTTCCATCGAGTTTGAGAAGATTTTGAAGTTCATGAAGGGTTAGGATATTTTCTTTTCTGTTGGCTGCATCTCAGATGGTTGTGTTTGGGACTTTGTTTTTAGAGTATTCTGGATTATTTTAAGACGATGGAGGATATTTTTAGTGCATCTCAGTTAGGCGCCAAGAAGGCGTGATGTTTTGGTGAGTTCTGGAGTCAGACCTCTCGAGGCAGAGATTTTAGAGGTTTTTGTGAATACCATGGTAGGACAGTGCAGGCGGCTTTACAAAGTTCAAGTGGTAGATCTTCTAGTTTAGCAGTTTAGGGTGGTCGTTCGATCCAAGTTGTACCTTTTTTAATTGAAGCTGGTCGTAGAGATTGCTATATGTGTAATAAGAATGTCCATGTGGCCAAGGACTATCCTCGCCGTGTGTTTAGAGATACTTCTATTTCAGTTGTGAGAGGTAGAGGTTCTTCTAGAGGTGCAAGAGGCAGAGGTAGTGGAGCTCGAGTGGGTGGTCATGGGGACACCCAAGCAGTTGGTGGTCGTGGTCAAACCTACATTGGTATCGTCCCTATCTGATTCAGACCTGTATTTGTATTATTTGATCCCAAATTGACTTTATCCTATGTGTCTGCATATTTTTTGTTCGAGTTTTGATTTTGTTAGTGAGCCTCTTACCATGCCTATTCGTGTATCTACCCTGGTAGGTGATTTTTTAGTGGTGGATCGG
The DNA here is from genome assembly GCA_030864215.1 of Capsicum pubescens. NCBI lineage: Eukaryota > Viridiplantae > Streptophyta > Magnoliopsida > Solanales > Solanaceae > Capsicum > Capsicum pubescens. The sequence goes on from CM061543.1 coordinate 87,097,157, forward strand.
GTGTACCGATCTTTTGTTATGACTTTTGCTGGGCGTGATACTTTGATAGACTTACTTGTATTAGATATGGTTGATTTTGATGTTATTTTGGGTATGGATTGGTTGGCTCCTTATCATGATGTCTTAGATTATTTTGATAAAACTGTGACTTTAGCTTCGTCGGGTGTGCCAAGGATAGTTTGGAAGGGTGCATTTCATTCAGGTCCTAGATATTTATCTTACTTAGACCATATTCGTGACACCAGTGTTGTTTTGTCTCCTTCCTTGGATTCTTTCTATGTTGTCTGTAAGTTTATGGATGTATTCTCTACGAACTTGCCTAGTATGCCTTTAGATCGAGATATTGATTTTGTTATTGATGCTGAGTCGGGCACCAAGCCTATTTCCATTCCTCCTTATAGGATAGCCCCAGCAGATTTGAAGAAACTGAAGGATCAGTTTCAGGAGTTGTTGGATAAGGGATTTATCCGACCTAGTGCTTTACCTTGGGGTGCGCCTGTCTTATTTGTGAAGAAAAAAAGGATGAATTTATGCGGCTGTGTTTTTATTATCAGCAGTTGAATAAGGTGGCGGTTAAGAATAAGTGTTATCTTCTTCGCATTGATGATTTATTTGATCAACTTTAAGTGTTGTAGTATTTTTAAAGATTAATTTTAGGTTCGGTTATCTCCAATTGAAGATTAGCGATTCTGATTTTCTAAAGATAGTTTTTCGGACTCGATATGGTCATTATGAGTTCTTGGTCATGTATTTGGGGTTAACCAATGCCCCTGCCACATTCATGGAGTTGATGAACTGAGTGTTTTGACCATATCTTGACTTCTTTATTTTTGTATTTATAGATGATATATTGGTTTATTTGGAGCATTTGCGGATTGTGCTTCTAAGATTGAGGGATGAGAAGTATGCAAAGTTCTCTAAGTGCGAGTTTTGGATGGAGTTGGTTTCTTTCTTGGATCATGTGGTGACTAAGGAAGGTATTATGGTTGATCCAGCCAAGGTTGCAGCGGTTTGTGATTGGGATAGACCTACTTTGCCCATCAAAATTTGGAGTTTTGTTGGCTTGGTAGGTTATTATCGATGTTTTGTTAAGGGTTTTTCATCCATTGCAACTCCATTGACTAAGTTGACTCAGAAGAATATTTCCTTCTGGTGGTCTGATGCTTGTAAGGCGAGCTTCCAAAAGCTCAAGGATTTATTAACTTTGGCTCCTATATTGGTTTTTCCCAAGGAGAGTGTGGGTTTTTTTGTGTTTTATGATGTTTTCGGTATTGGTTTGGGTGTTGTGTTGATGTAGGAGGGCAAGGTGATTGTGTATGCATCTTATTAGTAGAAGCCTCATGAGATGAATTAGCCTACCTATGATTTGGAGTTGTGCGCAGTTATGTTTGCTTTGAAATTATAGAGGCACTACTTGTATGGATTCCATTGAGAGATCTTCTCAGATCATCGTAGCCTTCAGTACCTCTTTACCCAACGAGATCTTCATATGAAGCAGCGCTATTTGCTTGAGTTGCTTAAGGATTATGACTTGACTATTCTTTACCATCTAGGCAAGGCTAATGTGGTTGTGGATGTCTTAATCCCAAAGTCGAGTAGCATGGTAGCTTGGCGCATCTTTTGACCAGGAGAGGACTTTGGCCTTAGAGGTTCAATCTTTAGCTAACCAGATGGTTAGGCTTGATATTTTGACATCGGGGCATATTTTGGCATTTGTGGATGCTAGATCTTATTTGATGGAGTAGATTCAAGCTCATCAGTTTGATGAAGTTGGATTGAGGTTGATTTGAGATAAAGTATTGAGTGGGGAGGCTAAGGAAGCCTCACTTGATTTAGATGGATTTTTGAGGATTGGTAGCCGAGTTTGTGTACCGAGACTGGGTGACTGGATTAGGTTGATCTTGGAGGAGGCCCATTGTTCCAAATATTCTATCCATCCAGGTGTGACTAAGATGTATCGTAATTTTAGGCAACACTATTGGTGGGGTGGTATGAGGTGATATATGGCATATTTTGTGGCTTGTGGCCTATGTTGTCAGCATGTGGAGGTCGAGCATATGAGACCTAGTGGATTGCTTCAGAGGTTACCCATTCCCAAGTGAATGTGGGAATGGATCACTATAGACTTTGTGACTGGTTTGCCTCGTACATCTCATAGTTCTGACAGTGCTTGGGCCATAGTGGATCGATTGACCAAGTCATCTCATTTTATTTTGGTTCGGGTCTCATTCAGTGCTAAGAGGTTATCCCCTATCTTTATTTGTGAGATTGTGCATCTACATGGTGCGTCAGTGTCTATTATTTTAGATATAGGTTCTGTGTTCACATCTCACTTTTAGAAGACTTTTCAAGATGAGTTGGGTACTCGGGTTGATCTTAGCATAGTATTTCACCCCAGACTGATGGCTAGTAAGAGCAGATTATCCAGGTTTTAGAGTATGCTCCATGCGTATGTGATGGATTTTGGTGGCCAGGAGGAGCAGCATTTGGCTTTAGCAGAGTTTGTATATAATAATAGCTACCATTTCAGTATTGATATAGCTCCTTTTGAGGCATCGTATGGTAGGCGTTGTCGCTCCCCAGTGGATTGGTTTGATGTTCCAAAGATGAAACCTTGAGGTGCAGACTTGCTCCGTGAGTCTTTGAATAGAGTCTGGGTCATTCAGGATAGACTTAGAGCAGCTCAGAGTAGGCAGAAGTGTTATACTAATTGTAGACTTCGTGTCTTAAGATTTGGCGTTGGAGATCATGTTTTCCTTTGAGTTTCATCCATGAAGGTTATGATGAGGTTTGGGAAGAGGGGCAAGCTTAGCCCCAAGTATATTGGTTCATTCGAGATTCTTCAGACTATTGGTGATGTGGTTTATGAGTTGGTTTCGCCCCTTGATCTATTAATCGTTCATCCAGTTTTTATGTTTCTATGCTTTATCGTTATATTCCTGATGAGTCTTATGTCATTCGTTGGGAGTCGGTTCAGTTAGATGAGCGGTTGTCCTTTGTTGAGGAGCTGGTTTCCATTTTTGGCAAGGGAAATTGGGTGGTTGTGCTCTAGATTGATCCCTATAGTTAAGGTCCAGTGGCGACATTGACCTGTAGATGAAGCTACTTGAGAGGTCGAGTGCTATATGTGTCATTCTTATCCTCAGCTCTTCATTAATTCAGGTATTTCATTGCCTTAGTTTGAGGACGAACTAGATTTTTAGTGGTGGATGATGCAACGACGTAAAAATTTGATGAAATTTATGATTTTGTGAGATTTAAATATTTTACCTCTATCTATAGTTGCATTATGGTATTTCTGTGGTGTGGGAGTGATTGGTATGATTTTCAATGCATTTTGGTATCATTTATGTGATATTGTGGTTTTTGATGGCTTCGAGAGCTTTATTTAGACTTATGCGGATATATTTTGATCCAGGCGATGGATGGCCAAACGGACTGTGCCAGTAGCTCTGGAATATCAATTTTAGGCTAGGTAGACCCTTGGTTCGAGTCCTAATACATCCAAGCTCATTTCGACCTATTGATCGGAAAGTTAAAAAATTAAAAATATAGGTGTGGAACCTACATTTAATCGAAACGACCTCGGATGGAAAATCCGACTTTACCAGAAGATCCAGAATGTCAATTTTAGGGTGTTAGCATATTTGGTATGATTTTACAGCTTTTAAATCTCATTTCGATCCTCGATTTGGAAAATTGTGATTTCGAATGACGGAGGTCAACTTTGTGAAAATAATATTTTTTTGAAAATATGGTATCTCCATCGCGTCCGAAACTTCGAATTTAGTGTGGTTGCATAGTTCGTTTGCATATATCGAACTTCAAACGAATTTCGAACACCCCATCGAAGTCCGAATTGAAAAAAAAACAGCTTTATTGCAAAAGTTGTGCACAAAAATCTGCACTATTTATACCAATTTTTGGATCTATTTTGCTCAATTTTCATCTTGTCTCTTGGGAGTTAAACCCTAAAATAGTGTGGGAGCTTAAAAGTGAAGTTTGTGGGAGCTTGAGAAGCTAGATTAACACCTATTTCTTACGGATTTCATATTTTATGTTTTTAGTAGAGTTCAAGAATGTTCATGAAAAGTAAGGTCCTGGGTTCGAAGTGTAGCAGACCGGTTTCGGCTTTTGATGTAGGTTATGGCTTAACTCTTTCAGACTGGGATGGGTAGTAAATAATGATACAAAATGCATGTTAAGGGTGATAACTAATCATGAAAAATGTCTATTTATGTGGTGTGCCTGTGTAGGGGTCTATATGTGATGTAATTGTCAAAATTGAGTTATTATGTGATACGTGTGACCGTGTGGGGTCCTATATGATATTAATAGCCTTGAATACATGTGAATAATTATATTGTGTTTTTAATATGCTTAATATGGTACCATTGGTGTATTGTGATTATATTAATACTTTATTTGACATATGAGACATGTGGAAATTCGTGGATAAAACTGAAATAATGAGTGGATATTGACTCACATGGTTGTGAAAATATATCATTGTGGTTAGTTGTGAAAATACTCATTGTGATTAGTTGTGTGTATTACATCCTCATACCATACTCATTCATGAAACATTGGTACCACCGTGGCAACATCTGAGAAACACTAGCAACACCTTTTTAAAACCCTCCCCAAGGGATGTGCTAGGGGGAGATATTGTAACACCTTATAAAATCATTTTTGAGGGATGTGCTAGAAAGGAGATATGAGATATGTGGATTGTATACGGATTGACGAACCCCCCATGGGTCCTGCGTTGAGAGGCTTGCCTCCGTAGGTGTATATCGAGATTGTGCGACGATCCCGAAAGTTGTGCAACAACCTCATGCATGATCATCATCAAATTCTTTATCATCATATATGTTACACTTACTTTATTGTGTTATGTTGTGTTGTATTGCCATATTGACTTGTCATCTAAGTATTTATCGTATCTTGTATATGCATGTTTCTCTTTGTTTCTCTTATATCTGATATAATACGTACTTTTGTTCTATCTTGGTGTGATGTTGCAATATATGTGAGATATATTAACACTATTAGTGCAAGCGGTGTGGGCTACCATTGTGGGATATTTTCTGATTGCAGGTGATGTGCCCTTAGTGTATATTTTGTATGCTTTATTTACTACTTTGCTTTGCTCGGCCTATGATACCTACTGAGTACAAGTTGACCGTACTCATGGCTACTGCATCCTTTTGGTGCAGGTTCTAGCTTGAGAGTGCCTCATCTTGATTGACTCAGGCGATTGTTGGAGCTTCCGAGGTAGCAGTTGGACATTCGTGCGTCTGAAGTTCAACTCTATCTTTCTACAATAGTTATGTCTTTATTAGTATTTGGAGACAGATATTATTCCTTTGTGGTTATTTTTCCAATTTATTTGACTCTTGGATTGTATTAGTTGTTCTTATACTATTGACACCTGGTTTTGGGCATGATTACTATTTTGGATAAGTTATTTCCGCATTGTTATGATTACTTATATGGTTCGGCTTCGTTCTAGAAGTATTTTCTTGAAATATTTTTATCTTTTCCTCTTTTCGTAGTAGTTTGGGTGATAGGCTTACTTGTCAAGGTGCGTCACGACAAGTGCCATTTTTGGATCGTGACACTAGGCACACAAACTCGGCCCCCAATCCTTAAAACTCCACCCGAATCAAGTGAGGATTCCTTAGACTCACCATTCAACACCTTATCTCGAATCATCCTCAATCCAACATCATCAAACTGGTGAGCTCAAACTACTCCATGAAAGAAGATCTAGCCTCCATAAATGCCAAAACACACCCAGGTATAGAAATATCAAGTCTAACCATCTGGTTAGCTAAAGACTGAACCTCTAAGGCCAAAGGCCTCTCCTAGGTCAAAAGATGCCCCAACCTACCCATGCTAGTCGACTTTTGGCTCAAGGCATCCACAACCACATTAGCCTTTCCCGGATGGTAGAGAATATTCAAGTCATAATCCTAAAGAAACTCAAGCCAACGACACTGCCTCATATTAAGATCTCACTGGGTAAAGAAGCATTGAAGGAAACGATGATCTGAGAAGATCTCACAATGGACTCCATACAAGTAGTACCTCCACAACTTCAAGGCAAACACAACTGCACACAACTCTAAATCATGCATAGGATAATTCCTCTCATGAGGCTTCAACTGATAAGATGCATATGCAATCACCTTGCCCTCCTTCATCAACATAACACCTAACCCAATACCTGAGCACACAAAAAATAGTAAAATACATACCCTCCTTAGGCAAAGTCAAGATAGGAGCTAAAGTCAACAAATCCTTGAGCTTTTGAAAGCTCGCCTCACAAGCATCGAACTACTAGAAAGAAATTTTCTTCTGGGTCAACTTAGTTGAAGAAGCTGTAATAGAAGAGAAACCCTCGATAAAACCCTGATAATACCCGACCAAGCTAATAAAACTCAGAATCTTGTGGGCGAAGTAGGTCTATCCCAATCGTGAACTGCTGCAAACTTGGCTGGATCAACCATAAAACCTTCTTTAGTGACCACATGACCCAAGAAAGAAACAGGCTCCAACTAAAACTCGCCCTTAGAGAACTTAGCATATAACTTTTTATCCCTCATCTCTGAAGCACAATCCGCAAATGCTCTTCATGCTCAACCTCACTCTTGGAATACACCAAGATCTCATCTATAAATACAATCACAAAAGAGTCAAGATATGGTCGATACACCCATTTCATCAACTCCATGAACGAGGCAGGGGCATTGGTCAACCCGAAGGACATGACCAAGAACTCATAATAACCATATCGAGTTCAAAAAGTTATCTTTGGAATATTCGAAGCTCTAATCCTCAACTGGTGATAACCAGACCTCAAATCAATCTTTGAAAACACTGCAACACCCTGAAGTTGATCAAACAAATCATCAATGCGAGGAAGAGTATACTTATTCTTAATTGTCACTTTATAAACTGTCGATAATCAATACACATCCGCATAGACCTATTCTTTTTTCTTCACAAATAAGACAGGCGCACCTCAAGGCGAAACACAGTTCTAATATATATCACATATATTGCCACATCACACCAAGATAGAATACAAATACGTATTATATCACATATAGAAAGTTTAAGGGAGAGCATGTATATACAAGATCATCAAGTACAAGTAAAAGAAGATACGATAAATACATAGATGACAAGTCAATATAACACAACATAACACATTAAAGTAAGTGCAATGTATATGATGATGAAGATGATGCACGAGGTCGGCGCACAACCTCCGGGATGGTCGCACAATCCCTGTATACACCTACGGAGGCAAGCCTCCCAACGCAGGACCCATGGGGGGTTCGTCAACCCATATACAATCCACATATATCATATCTTCTTTATGACACATCCCTCGGAAAGGTGTTATCAGGTGTCGCCAGTGTTTCTCAGATGTTACCATGGTGATACCATTGTTTCATGAATGAGTATGATATGTGGATGTAATGCTCAAAACTAATCACAGAGAATATTTCCACAACCAACCATATGATATATTTCCACAACCAACCACAATAATACATTTCCGCATCCATGGGAGTCAATATCCACTTATTATTTTCGTTTCATCCATGAATTTCCACATGTCTCAGATTCCAATAAAGTATGAATATAATCACAATACACCAATAGTACCACATTAAGCATTTTAACAATACAATACAATTATTCATATGTATTAAAGGCTATCAACATCACATAGGACCCCACACGGTCACACATATCACATAATATCTTAATTTCGATAATTACATCACATATGGGTCCCACATGGGTACACCACATAGATAGACATTTTTCATGATTAGTTCCCACCCTTAGCATGAATTTTGTACCATCATTTATTACCCAACTCAGTCTAAAAGAGTTAAACCATAACCTAACTCAAAGCCAAAATCGGTCCGCTATATTTTGAACTCATGACCTTAACTTTCACGAACAATCCCGAACTCCATTAAAAATATCAAATATGGAATCTACATGCCAAAACAAAACCGACAACACTCATATTGACTACTTTTAATTCGGAGTCAAAACGAACCTCCGAAACGGGTTTCGAAAAAAGAGCAAAATCGGAACTTTACTTCAAAAACACGTTCCCCATATTTGTATGAACCTACATCTGAAAACGTAAGTTAAATCGAGGCAAAATCGAGGTTCAAATCAAAGAAAAACCATTTTGAGTTTTACCGTGTAAAATCTTTGAAATTGGGTTAAAATCAAGAATCGAAATTGTTTTGAACGTTAAATTTATATAAAAAAAAAAACTAGTAATTATAAGAGAAAAATATTATTCAAGTGAAAAGAAGTGAAATTGGAGTTTAAAAATCAAGCCCAAAGATTTTTGGATTTTGAGAAATTAATCAAGAAATTACAAAAAAAAGGGTTAATTCTTACCTTAAATTCATAATAAAATCAAGAAATAGATATTAATCTATCTTCCCAAACTCCCACAAACTTCACTTTTAAGCTCCCACACCATTTTAGGGTTTAACTCTCAGGAGGCAAGATGAAAAATGAACAAAAAAGGCTATTTATATTTCAGATTTTTTTGGTTTTTGCACCAGATTTTTCACTTCAAGTCCACCTCGGACTTCGATGGGGTGCCCTAAATTCGTTCGGAGTCTGATATATGCAAAAGAACTATGTAACCACACTAAATTTGACATTCTAGATGTGTTGATGGAGTCGGATTTTTTAAAAAACATTGATTTTAAACAGTTGATCCCCGAAAATCGAAATCGCAATTTTTTAAATTGAGGGTTGAAATGAGATTTAATAGCCGTAAAATCACACCAAATATCTTACCACCTTTAAATCAACATTTCGGATCTGCTATCAAAGTCGGATTTTCCATCTGAGGTCGTTTCAACCAAATGTGGGTCTCACACCCATATTTTCAACTTTCCAACAAATAGGTCAAAATGAGCTCGGGTGCACTGAGACCCGAACCAAAGGTCTGCATAGCTTAAATTAATATTCCGGAGTTGCTGGCATAGTCCATTCGGCTATTCGTCACACAGATCAAAAGATATCCCCATAAGTATAAAATAAGGCTCTTGAAGCCATCAAAAACGACAATATCGCATAAATGGTACCAAAATACATTGAAAATTATGTCAATCACTCCCACATCCTAGAAATACCATCATGCAACTATGGAGAGGGGTAATGTAATACCCCGGGAAATTTTTCGTTGAAATTTTGTGCGTAAACGTGCTGGGTTCTATCTTCTAGAATGAATTATAAATTTTTCGTGCGGAATGTCTTAGATTATGACCCACCATTGTGTATATTATCGAATAATCTTTCCAACGATATGTGCATCATCTAAAACGAACACCCGAGCGACGAGTTATGAACATTCTGATCGAACCGTGAATAGTAGTGAACAGTAAAACATGCAGGAAAAAAAAAGAATTAAACCTCACCCAAAATCCGTTCAAACCCTATATTAAAGCCTATTAGAAGCATTATATGTTATATTTCATCAAATTCCCTCAAAAAGAAAATCCTAAGCTCCTACATCCAACTTCAAGAACCTCCAAAGTTCACCATTAATTCTGCAAATTTATTCAAGATTCCAAGTTCCTAGTTTAAGAACTCCAAGAACCATCATTCAAAGGCATGATTAACATCTCAAAAATGAGTATCGATCTAAAGTTCATCATTCAAGGTATGTGGAGTTTTTCAAGAAGAACTCTCTCTCGTTCATGTGCCCAAAAGTAATTTTCCTTACAAAGGCATGATTTTTATTTGATTTTTTTTTATGAATTTGAAGCATGAACCCATATCTTATGATGATGATTATGAAATCTTGATTTTTATGATTTTGAAAGATGAATTTACATGTGTGGTGATATAAAGCATGAATCTTGAACGATATTTATCATGATTTTGATATTTGGGTCGCGAACCCCATTTGAAATTGTGTTTTTGAGAAAATGTGTGTTATAAGCACGTTGATGTTGAATATTTGAGATGTTTTGAATGATTTGACCTTTTGGTCGTGAATGAGTTATTTTGAACTCGACTGTGAAAGAAATCCACGTTTTTATTGATTATGATAAAGGAGTAGCAAATTGACTCCTGATGAAAATTGTTGAAGTGTTTATTGTGGATTTTCTTTAATGTGAGCCTGAGGCTGATTTAAATTTCTGAGCTAAGTCCGGGAGTAATCTTTACCACCGAGTGGGAGGTATAAAGTGACCTTACTTCCCTAGAACTACGTGCCCCCATAGGAGTGAGCCTGAGGCTGATTTATATAGTGATCATTAGTTTGTGTGGATTTGATATCGATAGTCCTACTCCGATGGCAAGGATAGGACGGCTCTCCCCAACGTGGGTTGTACGTTGGACTCCATGTAGCTCACATGGTTTATGTCGGTTATAGGATCTCCCAGTGTGTGTGTGTTTCCTTGTGTCTATGGTGAATGGTGAAGTGATTTGAAAGTGGAATTGTGAAAGTTATTCTTTCGAAAGATTTAAATGATATTTACATTATGAGAATTGATATTCTTGATGAACTGAAAGTGATTGACAAATTATATGATGACTCACATGTGTTATTATACTTATTTCATCCTCTCATGATTATGATAATTTTCTTTGGGCTATGTGAGTCTTTCATACATCCTGCATATTTCTTATAAATATTTATGATGATGATGTTTATACAATTGCATACACCCCTATATACTCGGTTCCTTTCCATGGTACTGACCCACATTTTTGGATGTGGGCTGCATTTTCTCGGAATGTAGGTACAAGGTATAGTTGCACCTTCGGATCCAGTCTGTTCGTGGTATCCAGTCAACAGGTGATAAGTCCTTTTGATTCAAGGGCTTGGGTTAGTTATGCAGAGTTATAGTGTTATATTTTCTTTATTCAGTCGTATTGAGTTAGGGTAGTCGGGAGTCATGACCCGACTACCTACAGTCAGTACTAGTAGAAGCTTCATAGACAGTCAGTAGAAGTTGATGTATTTTATTTCAATTCTGGTTGTAAAGGCAGAATTGTAATCCTGTAAAATTCCATTTTTGTATTGATCAGATTCAGAAAAGAGTTAATTTCTGTTGATTTGTATGGATTTGTATTTTTATTCAGTTGCTTATGAGTTATGCCAGTAGAAGGGTTAGCTTGGGGTCACTTGTGACCCTAAGCACCGTGTGACGTCTCGAGGCCCGATTTCAGGGCGTTACAGGTAAAATAGTCAAATCACATAAAATCACAAATTTCACATATTTCATCAAATTTTTAGGTCATTACCGCCAACTAAAATAAAATGAAAAGAGTATATAATAAGATAGGTTAAAGAGTTTATAACATGTGACACGCGTATTTTTGGGATAAGTATATGGAAGAAATTAAACAACGTAGTAATGGCTACAGAAAATTAAAGAAGCATGTGTTTAATTTTCTTTGAGATGATATGTGCAAGCGGTTGAAGGGGTTGGACAATTCATTTATACTTGATATTGGAGTGTCTTAATACATAGTCAATATTTTAAACTTCTCAGCCAAAATATTTTACTCAAACAGTCGAACTATGTTTTGTTCTAATTAAACACATCAACTTTTAATAAAGTATTTCAATTAGACATTTTTGGTTTAATTTTTGAAAAAAAAATTGTTTGTTTTCTCATTCATTTAAGTAGAGAATGGATCTTGGGTCTAGGTCAATCTCAAATGATAGCTGATGAGGAGAGCATTGCACTAGTCTATATAAAGAGATCAATTACTCGTCTGTTTTTCGATGTGGGACTCTTAACACTATCTCACACGTCCAAGCCATATTAACTGGAGCGTGACATATAATATGGGGGCGCAATATCGGTGAACAAATAATTCAGATGGGCCTAACTCTGATACCATATAAAATTAGGTCCCGAGTCTAACTCACCCCCCAAAGTCTAACTCATGAAGGGAGGATTGCTCAAGTCCATATAAAGACCAATTGTTCATCCTCTTACTGATGTGGGATTCTTAATACTCCTCAACATGCCCAGACCTTACTAACTAGAGCATGGACAATATAATGTGAGTGTCCAACATCAGTGAAAAAAGAATTTGGATGGGTCTGACTCTAATACAATATAAAGAATGGATCTTAGGCCTAACTCAACCCCAAAAATTAACTCATGAGGGGAGGATTGCTCAAGTCCATATAAGGTGTAAGACCACAAAAATTTTGATGATTTTTATTTTGGAACCTCCATCATGTTTAATGACAATTTTTTACTTGAATCATGATAAGTGATGTTAACAAAATTATTAGGGAGATTTTCAGAATTTTTAAAAGCGTTCGAGGTTATTTCGAGACTCCAAACCAGGGAGGGTTCTCGATAGCAGTGTGCCACGTCCTGGGCACACCGCGATAAGAGTGTGGAACACCCTTGGAGCTCCGAGATAGAGGTGTGCCAAGCCCAAGGGCACAAAACGTCCAATTTTATTTTTTTAGTTGGGGTGAGGGCTTTTTAGTCCTTAACCCATTAAACGACTTTAAACATTCCCCAATCCCTATTAAGCTATCAGTTAGCAACTTTTATTATTGTTCTTCCCCTTTTCAATTCTCAAGTGAAGTAAACCAAGGGTTTTCTCAAGAATTCAACTTTTCAGGCTCGAAACTCAAATTCTCCCCGAAATTCTTTCGTCATTAAGGCATGTTGGACACTCTTTATTTCAATTATTATATTATTTGCATCAAATTACGTGATATTTACATGTTTATTGGTTTATTAATTCAAATCAGTTTTGAAGTTTTTTAGTGGTTATACTCTTACATTGTTTATTTCTTGTTTTAATGATTTTCTACATGGTTTAAACGGTGAATTGCAAATTGAAATTGTGTATTGTGATAATGGTGGAATTTGGTAATTTGGGTTTCACAAAGTTTATGAATTTTGGCATTATAATGACATGAACCTCAACCCTTATCATAATTTGATTTTTACACTGAAATTTCATAGTGTCTAAACTGTCCTTTGGAAAATTGCATAACTTTAACAGATAAAAAGGTAATAAGGTTTTAAAAACTCCCTTGGGAGCTTTGGTTATGAATTTTTAAATGAAAATTAGAGTCTTAATGGTTAAATGACACAATATGGCATAATTGGAATGGCTTGCAAGTTTATTGGTATAACGATACCAAATCGGGAATGTCTTAATAAATGACTCCATAGTTAACTATATGTGAAAAATTATTTTAATTGGGTTTAAAGGGAATTGTGTAGCTTCACCGAGAAGGTATAGTCCGAAGGGGATCAACACTGAAAACCACGTTTGTTGATGTTGGGAATCTATGACCACTGTGTTTGCTTTACACAGTATATTTTCTATTGGTATGACTATACCAAATTGGGAATGTCTTAATAAATGACTTTATAGTTAACAATATGTGAAAAATTATTTTAATTGGGTTTAAAGGAAATTGTGTAGCTTCACCAAGAAGGTGTAGTCCCAGGGGTATCAACTGAAAACCACATTTGTTGATGTTGGGAATCTATGAACACTGTGTTTTCTTTACACAGTATATTTTTGGAAAGTTATCGCCTCGGTGTCTTTAGCCAAATTTCCTTAATTTATGCGGTTAAAATGGATTGAATCCTTTTCGACATGGAGAGCCAAACCCATATAGCCCGTGGTTGCCTGAAGGTCGGTATGAGCTATAAAGTTCAGGACTAAATTTTAAATGGTCATGTTCATGTTCTTTGCCCTCTACTCCGGTATTCTATCATCTTGATGGTTGTTGAGTATATGTTTTATGACTGATTTTAGTAAGTTGCATATTTTATCCCTTTTTTTAGATTGTATACCAGTACTCGCCATACTAACTGTTCTCGGATGCTACATCATTTCTTGATTTAGGTTCAGAGGGCTTTTCTTGTGACCATGTACAACGTTATGTAGTTCGGTATTCACATTAGATAGTTGTTGAAGTGGTGAACCCTCCATCATTCGGAAGGCCTGGTTTCTTGTAGTCTTTTATTATTTCAGTACTTTCTTTTGGTTTTCTTCTAGCATAGTCGGGGTCATGTCCCGACTTGGTTAGTATTCCTTAGTTAAAGGCTTTGTGGACTGTGTTGGGGTATTACTTTGTGGATTTGGTTTTTGACTCACAAACTTACTCGTTTGGTTATTGCATTCCTCTTATTTTACTGGTTAGCTTCTGCAGTTTATTAGTATTATTATTATTATGCTCCTGGGGTAAGGCTAAGGGGTCATCTCAGGCCTGGGTTGGTTTGGGATGTCCTTCACGACCAGGGCCTTGACTCGGATCGTGACATAAGGAGACCAATTACGGATCCCCCCGCATGTCCAATCCTAGCGTAAGGTGGGTGTTGAAGAATGAAAATAACTCACACACTTGTGGTTAATGGGATGGGTGGTATCATTATAAGGCTTGGGTAATTTTATTTCGAGGGTCCGAGATGGGTCATGCTATGATACCATATAAAGAATGGATCTTAGGTCTAATTCAATCTTAAATGTTAGCCCATGAGGGGAGGATTTCTTAAGTCCATATAAGGATACCAATCACACATCCCTTTACCGATTTGGGACTCCTAACATTCTATTAGGTAGTTTAAGTTATCTACATAAAATATGTCATCTCATTTAATTATGCACATCAACATCAAGTAGAAAACTTGTGAATCTTACAACTCAATGGATAAAAAGAAAGAGAAGGAAAAAGTTAAGAGGAAGAACTACCATTAAGATTGCAATAGTACTCGACGAAGGTTGAAAATGAAAAGCTCTACATGACCAATACCCAACATAGAGGAGAGGAAGCCATGTATATCAAAGCGGTAGTGGACACCACTATCAACTAGTATATATATTCAAAAATTTTATAAAATGACAGTTCACTGCTTGCTAACAACTATCGCCCACCATTATCAAGTCCACCATCCTCATCCACAACTTCTACCGCCAGCAACCACCACAATGACCCTTTACCACCACTAGCCACCAGTTAAAATCTATCACCACCAATCATCATTGTCACAAAAATCACTAGTTGCTACCTAAGATCACCATATCAGCCATCAGTATGTATTGTCAACCACACCGTGTGATCAAAAGTAACAATTTATGCACCTAATTGATAGTTAACGAGACTTCAAGGAGTCTACACTAACATAAGAGTGGAAAGACAATAGAAAATTGATTTCATATTTATTATGCAAGTTTGAAAAGGGTTGGGATTATGGGAATGGTTTAAGGAAGAAATATAATTAGAAAACCAAATAAAAAAACTATTGAAATTGGTTAGGGTTGATGATTCGTGCCCAGGGATAGTTCAAGCACCCTTTGGGGCGATCTCAAGGTAAGTTCTCTGGGTCAATTCATGGCCAAATTAAGTTCTCATACTATAATATTGAGATTAACACCCTTGTGGGTTAAATCAATAGGAGATTCACTCAAATATTCAAGAACATTCAACAAAGTAAAAAATCATGTGTTTATGTTTTTGCTATAATATAAAACCTAGAAATTGGACATATTAGTAGTAGAGTTTGGACAATTGCCCTACATATGAAAAGCTAATTTAACAAACATATAAACTAAAAGAGAAAATCTCCTATAAATCAGACTTTTTTGAGAACTATATTGTGGATGCTATTGTGTTGTTATATGAGAAAAAGGGATAGAGGTTAAAAATCTTTCCTCCGAAAAAAGGTTATCCAATTATGAAATCTTTTCAGAAAAAAGTAAAAATAATTATGATATTACTTTTATATTTTTTCAAAAAAAAAAAAAAAATTAAATTTAGTTAAAAAATCAGTAAAAATCCTAACACCCCACACTTGTAGGTATATAAGCGTTTCGATTTGCATATCTTGAAAAAGTGGTCAACCTCCCAGAGAGTAAAATCGGCTAGGGCTTGGATTAGGTAAGCTATTCCTACACTTTAGGTGCCATTATTTATCATATATATTTTTCAGAATAATTAACTTCAGCTAAATCCAACTTCAGTTCAGTGCTTGATTCAGTTTCTTAACATTACCTCAGCTCCTCGATTTCAGTACTTAATTAAATAAACTACTTAGCCATGTTAATACATTTTTTATGATTGTTTCGCGCAAAGATAATCTAGTTCTTGTGTTTTGGGGGGGAGGGGGGAGGGGTCAATGAATCTTATGAGAAGATTTAGAACCATAACTATTTTGGAAACTTAATTAAGGTCATACCTGTTTAATATTTTTTTTCATTTATTCTCTAGGGAGGGGGAGGGGGAGGGGGAGGGGGGAGGGTCAATGAGTCTTTTGAGAAGATTTAGAATCATACCTATTTTGAAAACTTAATTAAGGTCATACCCACTTAATTTTTTTTTTATGTAATTTTTACAATTTAGGATATGGAAAAAGTAAAAAGTGAGGTAAGATTGTGGATTTGGGTCTCTTTAACATTCTTAATAGTTGGGATAAAATATAAGTTTGTAAAAATAAGACAATGTCCTCTTTTATATTTATTAAATATATATTTCTTTTAAAAATTTATTTAATAAATTTAACAACTTCTCTCTCTCTCTGCTTAAATATTTCTCTTCCGAATATTTCTTCATACTTGTTAAGAATTCAAACGTCTTTCTCCATTGTTCCTCCCCAAGTCAAAATCTTTCATCTTCTCTTGCTCAGGTAAGTTTAATCTTTTCTTCCCCGATCAGTTTTAGATCCATTTTAGTATATTTTTTATTGCTTTTTTATGTAGCGATTCTTGGATTTCACAAAAATTACATTGTTCTTGATGAAATTAGTCAAAATCTAAAAGTTTTTAGTTGATATTCTTGATTATGGATTTTTAATTGTGTTTTGCTATGGATAATGATTAGAAATTTTTTTGATTTTTTTATATTTAGATTGCCTATGGATTTTGAATTTTTCTATTGAATTAGATCGATTTTAATGGTGTTCTTATTGTTGTCAATCGCACTGTTAATATCTAAAATAGTTGCTACTTAATTTGCATGTTTGATTTGAGTCATTTCTCTGTTTATGTTAATAGACAAATGGTCGATAGATCAACTACTATAAATTTATTTTTTCTTGTAGATCATAAAGGGTTAAAGTTCATAGAGCAGTTAAATGGGCTGCTTCGACTGCTTCTAGCAGTAGGAAGCGACACGCCGAAGAAGTTTCTAAAACTTTGAAGAGGAAAAAAATTATAGTCGAAGAACTCAAGTCAGAAAGTGAATCAAAAATCATTATCGAGATTGGCAAATTCAAGGACAGTAGTGCATAGGAGAATGATGATGTTGAGGATAATAAAGGAAAAATGAAGGAGAAAATGAAAGTGATAGCGGTGAAGATGAGAACAGGAGAGATAGAGAAGACGGGGAGGATGATGATCCCTTGTCCTTATCAATTTGTGCAAGAGATATATTCGTTGAGTTGTACGACCTAGCTACGTAGATGGATGAGTTAGATTCATTTCCAGCGAAGATTTCTGTAAGAGCAAGGATGGCGGTTTATCTAAAAGTTAGAAAGATTTTAGTTAAATAAAAGCTCTTTGCTGACTTTAAGCAAAATGTTTTGGACAATTGAGATGTTTGTTGAAATATTTTAAATTCAATGGACAGGTGGTCCATCATATGTTGCTAAGACGTATCAAAAATAATTCATGAAATTTAATTCTATATAAACGATAAGTTGGCTTGTTTTGGCTTGAAGGTTTTTGCTTTGATTACGATGCTAAATTATTCAGCATAACCCCATAAATCAAAAATGAACAAAGTCCTCCAAAATGGTGAAATTTTTCATTTTAAGGTGACGAAGAACAAGAACATTACTATTGCAAGGCTGATTAGCTTGATCAAAGATAATAGGTTGACTAAGCAGCGAAATTTGAAGTGATCTTTAGTTTGATTCATGCACTCGTTGCTGCCGATAAAGAACTCATCAAAGAAGGTGGATTCAGACAATATATAAATGACGGTTGATTTAGATTTTTTTGACAGTTATCCATGGAAAAAAGAAGTCATTTGGGCTGACATTGTGCTATTTAAAAAAAATGATTTGAGCAAGCAGAAAGAAGGGTTTGTCAAGAAGAATAATGCATCATACGCTCTATACGACTTTTTCTGGGTATTCCTGGTACTTGTTATCTACCATCTTATTGATTTGTTATAGACTCTTACCTATTTATGCAATAATACATACACTTTATAGGTTTATTTATACTTCTATTGATTGCAGGTTTGGATATATGAGGTTTTTCCTCATCTTGAAAAGTATGTTGAAAAGTCACTGAATTTTTCTTTGTCCATTCCCCATCTACTTAAATGACATACGTCAAAAAGCGACAACATAATAAAAGGTGAGCCATTAAAGTACAAAGAAAACAACACAATGGTAAAGTTTTACTTATTATCATATAATAATAATATTTCTAAATCAATAAATATCATGTAATTTATATATATATTTTTATAGATTGTGTACTCATACCTTAAATCTATTGTCCGTAAAATAAATCAAGCCTATATGAAAATATTTAAGTCATACATGGATGAAGTTAAGAATACATTCATTGATGCTTTAAAGACAGAGTTAAGGCGTAGTTGTCCTCACTTCATCAGTAGAAGTTATAGACGAAGACAAAGATTTGTATGGTCACAATTATGTTTCAAGTCCAGCACCTGCTTGTGATCATGTTGGTCTCAGTAGATAAAAAATCGCACTGATCACTTTTAGTGATGGAGATCTGCGTGAGCGTGTTGTCTTGCTCGAAAAATTATGCAGGATATTGCTTCTTAATTAGATATAAGAGGTTGAGGAGAATTGAGAAGAATAAGAAGAAGCTACAAGAATGAGGTAAACTAGTTTATTTTTATTCTTCCTAATTAATTTACTTGCATAATTTTTGTAATCCTTTCAAAATAATACAGCACACGTTCACAGTCCCTCCGTATCTAACGTTAGGTAAACCTTGAAGAACTCATAATTATAGTGACTAACCTTGCAGTAGTAGATAAAAAATAAAAGAAGAAGAAATAGAAGAGAAGAAGATTGCAGATGAAAAAGATAAGAAAGAAGTAGAAAAAAATAATGAGGAGATAACAACTGATGATGAAGAAGAAAATGAGGAGAAATCAGAAAAAGGCAGTTAGAAGAAATCAGAAGGGGAGGAGAAAAAGATAATGCAGTTGATGAGGAAGAAGAAGTGACTGAACAGAAGGAGGAAAAGACAGAAGAAGAGAAGGAATCATCAAAAGAAGAAAAAAAAAAGATAAGGCAGGTGATGAAGAAGAACTGACTGAACAGGAGGAGGAAAGGATAGAAGAAGTAGAGAAAGAAAATGAGACGAAACAAGTAAAAGAAAAGGAGAAGAAAGATGAAAAAAAAAAGTGGATGTGATGGGCATTGTAAAGGAACTCAACGATGAGAGCAGTGTCAGCTAAAACAGTTGATAACATGTAGTTTGGTAGCTTGAAACAAACAATCTTTTTAATAATTTATTATTTTTAATGATTTAATATTTTATGAATAATTGGATAATACATATTTGTCAACTCAATGATGACAAACAAGTTTGTTCTTTATTGTACTAATCTTTACTGATGAAATTATGTTAAGTTATTTCATTATCTTATTAGATAATACAGTTGATGGCATTGTATTACCAATTCAGTTTTTGTCATAGTTTATCGAGGTAGATGGTTAATATTATAGTAGTTATTCTCTGTTATTTATAGACTGCACCCACGATTGATTTAAGAAATCATACATCTATTTATTCAGTCCTTCTACATTTCTATTACAATGATGACAAACAAGGTTGCTCTTTATGGTGTCAATATTTATTTGATGTCTTTTATTATAGAAGACCTACTTAATTATTTATAGATTGCTATTATTGAGAATTATCAACGCGAAGTTGATGTTTACTGTTATATTCTGCATTGTGTTATCATTTTAGTTATTGTCATAGTTTATAGAGGTTGATGATAAATACTATAGAAGTCATTCTCTATTAATTATAGACTGGACCCACAGTTGACTTAAGAATTATACATCTATTTATTCAACCCCCCTACATTCCTAGTAGACCTTTCCAAAAATTCAATAATAACACCAAACTATAAAACAATCTTTTTAAGTCATTCTTTTTTTCTTCGGTTAAAATCAATCTTTATTTTAGTTGATCCGTCTTCATTTTGATTTTTTTGAGTGATCCTTGCAAGTGATCCTTTTTCTTTTCGATTTTTTTTAACAATGTCATGAGAAGATCTCTATTTTATTTAAATTTTAAAAGCCTTTGTAGTATTTGAAACTTGACAACGTCTAAAATTTAATGTCGATGGGTTGCTTGTCAGTGTGTCTTCCTCAAGCCACTTAAAAAGAGAGCATCCGCCATTATCCTAGACCAATAAAATAAGTAATTAGATGAAATTTTTTACTTAAAAAAAAAATAAAATCACATATTCATATACGCACTCACCTTTTCAATCGCACAGTTAAAGAATTTTTGACCTGAATTTAAATTGGTGCGTGACGTCCTCAAGACCGTTGGATTTCCTTAACGACATATGTAAGAGATGCTTGAGATATTGTAGTTGTTTAAAAATGAACAAAAAATAAAGTCAAAAAATATGAGAGTTAAAACAAGAATTGTCTTTCTTTTTATACAAAAAAGGAAGTCAAATATTATCGTGGGGTATGATTTCACATGTACTTTATCATCATTTTAAAAATTTGATGTTTAAATTTTGTAACTGTTGGACCTCATTCATAGACCATCAATATAATTGATGAATTCTCATGCGGTGGGTAGATGATGGATCGTATAGATCGACACTCCATCATTTGTAAGGTAAAACGGGTTGGAGCAATGGCCAAAAGAATATTTGTACATAGACAAAAATATAAATAATAAAATAAATTACATTGAATTGAGGATCATCGATTGTATCTTGTGTAAATAATAGACTGCAAGCTTTGTCAATAATATACTGGATTAGTTTATTGTCCTTACTAGCATATTGTGGAAAAAAAAATTAATTAATAAAAATAAATTATTAAATTTTATGCAATTAAATTAGCTTAAACAAGTCATGTGATCGTATAAGAGTCCACTTAAATTGAAGACGATGATCGAAGATGTATGAGGATGAGTAGTGATTATACAATCAATATCCCCAGAGTAATGCTCACCAATGTACAAGTATGTTGTGAGGAATTCATTTATTCAACCACAACTCATTCTCTCACATCTTTAATCATTATTTTTAATTTATGTGGACTCTTATACGATCACGTGACTTGTTTAAGCTCATTTAATTGCATAAATTTTAATAATTTATTTTTTTATTAATTATTTTTTTTTAAATCCTACTAGTTATGGTCTATATATATATATCCTAGTCTAGTTAGTTTATTATGAAAGTAGGTCATAATATAGGCTAGTCTATGCTTAGCTATTTACTCGAACCTGATATAGTCTAGCCTGTATTATGACCGTCATCCAGTATAAACTCACTAGAATAGAGTACATATGTATAAACCATAACTAGTAGAATTTTAAAAAAAGAATTAATAAAAAATAAAGTATTGAAATTTATGCAATTAAATGAGCATAAACAAGTCATATGATTGTATAAGAATCCACGTAAATTTAAAACAACGATCAAATATATAAGAGGATGAGTTATGGTTAAACAAATGAATTCCTCACAACATACTTGTGCTTTGATAAATATTTCCCTGGAAATCTTGATTGTACAATCGCTACCCATCCTCACACATCTTTAATAATCGTCTTCAATTTATGTGGACTCTTATATGATCATATGACTTGTTAAGCTCATTTAATTGCATAAAATTTGATAATTAATTTTTTATTAATTAATTATTATTTTTTCACAATATGCTAGTAAGAGCAATAAACTAATATGGTATATTATTGACAAAGCGTGCAATCTATGATTTATACTGGACACAATCGATGGTCCTCAATTCAATATAATTTATTTAATTATTTGCATTTTTGGCTTCGTATTAATATTTTTTTTATCGTTGCACCAACCTGCATAATGAAATTCATCAATTAAATAGACAGTCTCGCATACATAATGATATCAGTCAATCATAGACCCTATTGACCTTACATTTAATTTTGTATAAGTCAACATAATCGTTGATAGACCGGATGCATTATTCATGACCATATATGAATTCATATATATATATATATATACATATATATCAGAGTCGTATACTGTTCTATTCATCTCGTAACAGAATTGAAAAATTTGAACAATAATAAAATTATAAAATTTAAGTTGAAGCAATATGTAGGAAACATAAATTTGTTCTATTTATTAGTTCATAGTTGCATGCACCAACATAATATCAACATCAACACGAAAAAAAAGAACAAAAAAAAAGCTTTCATCTAACAAAATTCTTAAGCATGAAAGCTTTGTTTCAATGAACAAGAACTATAATCACATAGACATAAAAATTAAATCCTAAATTAAGGGAATGATGGGGGTGATGTAGTAGTTGGGCTCCATATTCAGCCTCTCGATAATCGCCAATAAAAAATGGATGATATGTTGGAGTTCCTAGTGCAGGTACTCACGATCCTGGCCCGGACCGTAAAAAAAGATGGTTCAGGTCATTATGGAGGAGGAAGAGGTCATGGTGGCATTGTAAATGCATTCTCTTTAGAGGTCTGAGTGTGATTCTCGACATTTGCTGCTATTTCTCTTTTTTTTTAAACAAGATGAATGTTATATAGAATATATGGATGTTTATATAGACCAAATAGAAGGCCTTTGATCTGCCCTTCCAATGGTTGGTGATGCGTGGATGAACAAAGTCGAGTCGGTAGCATATACCTAATCGACACAGCATTTGAATGGACGTGCAACAGCTTTTTTAAGGCATCATAAATACCCGCCTATTCATCTGATCGATAGAATATTTAAGATTTTTAAATAGACTTAAAAATCGATCGGTAATAAATGAAGTGGGGTATAAATAATAAACCTAATAGACAGTATACAAAATATATTTTAAAACTTAGCAGGTCGATACTAGAAATAGACCAAAATCGATAAAAATGATACGAAATTAATTAGACCAAACTGTAGGTTTGTCAATATACATACATTAGCTTGACTTACAAAAACAAAGTGGCACAGGCCTATTTAAGATTGTTGTTATTACATGTGGTTCTCTTGTGTTCAGATCTCTTGCACAGTGAACACTTGTTCCTTCTCTTGGTCTTAAAAGCCTCGCCTATGCTCTTAACATGTTTCCTTCTCCTCCTTTCGAGCTTGTTATCAACAAGGGGTAGAAAAATATTCACGTCTAACAATTTTTATGGCACACACCATTCAGACTCTAAAGGGACAACATTCATTGATTTTGGATACGCAAGGAGGTACGTGTCTAATTTATACATAGGCGAAGAGTACTTGTAGATTCTCAAATAATAATCATCTCCACACCTCGATTGCAAGGTGTCCATCGCGTGACCACATGATATTTTGACCAAGTCATACTTCCTACAAGAACATGACTTTTTCAGTAGGTTGACAGTGGTAGTAGAACCCCTGCCAAACATGGTGGACTGGTTGTTATCCCTATTTACATTCTCCACATATAAAGAGTCACCCTCACATATATTATCCCTTGAGATCTTTTCAGCAGTACGCACAAATATGTTCTCCTTATAGTTGCTGCCTCTCCCAAACTTCTCACTAAAACTCTTAGTAGTTGAATTGAATATGTGCCATGGGGTACTCTCTTTCATCTATCAATATAGCATTAACCGACTCGATAATATTTGTCCTCATCACATCATACCTATAGTCGGAGAAATGTGCCCTGCTCCACTTCTCAAAACCAAGTTCATGCTCGAGGAAAAAGTCTGCCTCATGACAATAGTTCTTGAATTCTGCAAAATGATCGCTTAACTCTTCAAAAGAATATACCTTTGTCGTGTGGCAGAATAAATAAAGGTAATATCCATGTTGGTGATTTACTCAAAGATTTTAACCTAGGTGTCTTATGCAATACCGTGATAAGCATGGTTGTAAGTGCTCGCAATGTCGTGTAATACTCTTGTGCCTATCGGGGATAAAGCATGAATTTGGTTTATTGACCATTATAGACTTCAACTTCTCAAATAAGAATGTCCCAGATGCATCGTTCTCCTTCTCAACAACGCAAAATACAATTAGATAAATATGGTTCTCAGTATCCCATGCAACTGCACTAAGAGCAGGCCCTCATACTTACCATGTAAATAAGTATCGTCGACCGCAATAATCTTTCTCATGTGAGTGAATCCCCTAATGTAAGATTCCAAGGCTAAAAAGTAGTACGTAAATCTACAATTATCCATGTTCACCATGATGGAATAGGTAGAACCAACATTAAGAGTGTCAATCATGTAGAAAAATTTGACAAGCAGGAATACTCATGATCTGATGTCCCTCGAACTATTTTTCTGGCAATCATACCTTCTTTCAATATTTCCAATAGCTTGGACTACTGTGAAGGTTCTTGAAAACAATTCTCCTGAATTGCTCTAGTGTCCGAAACCTTGTCATTGCGATACAAATTCACACAGAGTAATGCAATGACTTTGGTCATGATTTTCTTATGGTTGCCTGTGGTGTGGTTGACGTTGCTAGTGTGATTGCCGACGTATTTGTAGATGAAAAATCTGTCCTGCATTCATACTTCCTCTCCCGCAACATTCATGCACAACTAGAAGATACGTATTTCACCTTGAAGTATTTGCTACAACTCTTCAATGTAGCATAATCAAAATAATTTTTCACCTATTCTACATAGAATAATAATTTCAGCTCCTTATTGCAACTAAATTTTATTCTATATGGAAATTGGTTCAATTGGAGAATGTGTGGTTGGGTTGTGATCCCAATCCGCACTCTTCTTGCTCTTCTTGAAATAATCTGGGATCTTTTGATTTCATTGGATGAACACCGAGCTTTTATCTTCAATTGAATTATGTTCATTGGTTGTCAGGTGTGGTGGAGGAGTTATCGGAGACCTCGCAATGACATTTCTCCTCAATAATAACCTAGAACCATCGACAGCGACATTCAATATGTACAAGGACACCTGCCTGTTATTCTTTATGAATGTGAAATATATTTTTCGCCTCTCATTCATTAGATAATTAATCACAACATCGCTTTGCTCGCAATTTAATTCCCCGCTCTCAATTACAGTTAAAACTATGTCATCATATGAATCATTGCAACACAACGGGATGGACATTGTCGCCTTACTAGATAATTTCTAATTTCAATAGTTGAAAGCCTCCTTCCACACACCCATATAATCACCATCAACAATAATTACTCCAGTTACTATCAATATAGACCATACTGATCGATTATAGATTACGATATCGATCTATAACTGATCAATGACTAGTATGAAAATCTCCGTACAAAAGTATGAATGAATGAATTTGGATATAATTGATGTTCTGTTAGCTCTGGGATGGAGAAATGTATATATAGGACTTCTAAACTATTGAAATCTATCTAATAACAAGGTATTGAGTGGATTTCAAAAGCTTTTCAAGCTAGTAAAAATGGTAAAAAAAATATTTTTTGTAATTTTTTTCAAAAAGTTGGAACAACAATGGAGACAGTGATCAAGAATGGAGATTTTTAGTTATGAGGAGAAATATTTCACCAAAAAAGTCACCAAAATCAGAAAAAGTAGCTGAAAACTGAAGTATTTTGGTGGCTTCTTGAATATTATTTTAATTAAAAATTAAATATGAAAGATGGGGGGAAATATAAGATATTTGTTGGATGAGGTAGGGGGACTAAAGTGTAAAGTTAAAAATTTATGCTAGGTTTGAATAATTTTTCAAAGTCAAATGGATGACATCATAAATGTGGCTATCCACTACATTTTTTAAAACTTCATACTAAATGTTACATTTAGTTTTCCAAAGTGTCTATTTTGTCAAAACTCCCGAGTCACTTAGCCCCTTTGGGTTTGTCATGTCTCGTGGCAGGTGTTGACAATGCAGGTAACGCTAGAGGTGGACGTTTCTAGATTCATGATAAGTTATGTTGATTCGTCTCAACAGTAGGAGATTCTTCCTAGATTATTATTTATTCTTAGATGTCATGTTATTTTCTAGAAATGCTTCAAAAATGTTGTATTAGACTTTAGTCCTTAGAGGCTCGTGACTCATTAGTAAACTTTCGGATACCAATAAATGTATTTTTAGCCTTCCAACTTTATAGGGCCTCATTTGTTTTCTTTAAAATTAAGACGACTGAATCTGAATACACATTTGAATATTATAGTTCTTTAAAATTTAGACTTTTGAATATGAATATACATTTGACTATTAAAATATTTTATTAATATTTAGAATTTTGAATCTGAATACACATTTGAATATTAAGATATTGTATTAAGATTTAAATACTAAATACTTAAGATTGTTTGTTTTCTCAACACATGAATATATAAATATTTAAGATTGTTTGTTTTATCACCTTATGAATAGACTAAATACTTAAGATTGTTTATTTTCTCAACATATGAATAAATAAAACTTATCTTTATAATGAATAATAACAAAAACAAATGAACCCAGTGAGTTCCCACACATTGGGAGAGTAGAGCGTACACAGACTTTACCATAGCTCATTAAGGTACAGAGGTTATTTCCAGGACACCTTCATCCCAAGTGCAATAATCCAAGTACAAGAGAAAAAAATAGTGAAGAAAGCATATCGGTTAATAATAAAGCAACGCAGAGCCTACACAAAAGAAATAATAACTCCAAGCAGTACAGAATCTACCCGAAGAAACAATAACAACAGCAAAATACTATGATAATTGCAACACAGTAGGCACATATGACAACAGATATCAAAAGCAAGAACTATAAGGATGTGATTAATACTACAATAAACACCAACAATCTAAACCATCGAAAGGCAAGACAATAATCAAGAGAAAAATTGACAAAAAGGCCACTTTCAAAACTTATTTTTCCAAATAGTTTCTTAATTTTTTTTTTATTTAATTTTTATGGTTAGGTCCAAAAAAGAGGGGAAAATGGGGTCCACAAGTGGGGCAATGGGCCTTTTTAATATTTTTAAAACTTGAAAAAATAAATAAACTAAACCTAATTCCCTCTATTTTCTTAATATTAAACTAACCCCCCTCCCCCCTCTCCTCCAAAACTATTCCTCTTCGCGCTACTCCCAAGAAAAACTCCCAAACTCTATTTTGGCTTCATCTTCTTCTCCAACGACAAAAATCTTCATTTTTCGTACTAAGGTAAGTTAAAATAAGTTCTAATTATTTGTAGATTCATTTTACCGATTTTATTTGTTATCTGTTTTGTAATGCACTCTAGTATAGGAACTTTTTTTAAATATGATTGATTAAATAGTAAAAATATGAGAATTTTATAGTTAATTAGTTTGATTCCGTAGCAATAGTTGAATTTTAATTCGATAGATTTGACATAAATTTTTTCATTGATTACGTTGTTGGATTTTGAATTTTTTTAAGAAATTTTACTTCTGTTCTGGTATTTTGTGTATTGCATTGTTGAATAGTGGGATAATTCATTGTTATTTTGGGTGTTTGAATTGAGCATTGACATGTTTCTTCTAGTAGACTTGTAGTCTATGAATTGACAATGTCCTAGATTATGTTAAATTTTTAGGTATAGAAATTTTTTTCAAATATGATTGATTAAATAGTGAAAATATGAAAAATTTATAGCTAATTAGTTTGATTCCGTAGAAATAGTTGAGTTTTGATTCTGTATATTTGACTGAAAAATTTTCGAATCACACTGTTGGATTTTGTTTTTTTTTTTAAATAATTTGATTCAGTTCTGCTATTTTTGTGTACTATATTATTGAATGGTGGGATAATTCTTAGTTATTTTGATTGTTTCAACTAATAATTGACCTTTTTATATTAGTAGACTTGTGGTTTATGAATTAACAATGGCAGAATTATTTTTAGGTGTTTTGTTCTGTTAGAAAATGAGTAAGGCTAGGGTTGGTGTAAAGGCATTATT
This sequence comes from Capsicum pubescens, assembly GCA_030864215.1. Taxonomy (NCBI): domain Eukaryota; kingdom Viridiplantae; phylum Streptophyta; class Magnoliopsida; order Solanales; family Solanaceae; genus Capsicum; species Capsicum pubescens. The sequence continues at coordinate 87,125,270 of CM061543.1, forward strand.
GCTACCACGTCTGATTATGCTTCTAGCAGTAGTGAGGCAGTTGAAAATGCCTCTAAAAGGAAAATAACTGAAGCAAAAGAGTCAAAATCAAATTTAGAGATCATGAAGGACATAGATAAATATGTCAATGAGTCTAGTAAAAGAGTTGAGTCTAGTGATGATGTTGTTGAGTGTAGTGGTAGTGATGATAGTGGAGAGAGTAAGGATAGTGAAAAAATAGTGTTGATGGGGATAATGATCCCTTGTCCATGCCATTTTGTTCAAGTTATATTTTCGTGGAGCGATATGACTTACAAACTTTGATGGACGAGGTTGGATGTTTCCCAACAAAGATATGATTAGATCAAGAATGGATGCAAACCAAGATTTTAAGCAAGTTCTTGTTGACCAAAATTTGAAAAAAATATTTAAGACGTCTTGTTTTGGATTCTTGAGAAACATGGTGCAACATCTCAAATTCAATAGACAGATTATTCATTATTTATTATTGTGATGTGTTAAGAATGATAAGATGCTTCATGAGACATGATTTTGTGTGCACAATAAGCTTGCTTATTTTGGATTGAAGAAGTTTAGTTTGATCATGGGATTAAATTGCTCCTCATGTCCCAGTGAATCAAAATTGAAGAAGGTGTTAGAGAAAGAGGAACATTTTTGCTTTAAGATGACGAAAAACAAAAGCATTACATCAGCCAACTTGTTACAGTTGATTAGAGGAAATAAGTTGAACGAGGATCAAAATTTTAAGTGTTATTTACTGTGGTTCTTGCACACCATGTTACTTGCAAATGATTCGACAAAGGTTGTCGACATAAAACTGATTCGGATGGTGGATACTTTGAGTTTCTTCGAGAGTTATCCGGTTAATAAATTATTGAGAAAGAGTAAAATTGTATCAAAAAAATTAAATTATAGTGTGAATATACATTCAAATGTCATTGTGGAAAAAATAATTTTTCCCTAAAACCTAACTCATACTCTACCGAATTAATGGGTTGTAACGGTCAGTTTTTTGATGAAATATATGAATTATGTGTATCTATATAATTTGACTATTTTATTCCTTCTCATAGTTTCATTGTGGTATTTTTGGGTGTGGGGGTAATTGGCACGGTTCTTGATGCATTTTGGTATCATTTATGTGATATTATGATTTTTGATGACTTCGAGAGCCTTATTTTGGACTTATGTGGATATCTTTTGATCCGTGAGACGAATGGTTGAATGGACTACTCCATAAGCTTTGGAATATTAATTTAGGTTGGGTAGATGTTTGGTTTGGATCCCGGTGCACCCGAGCTCATTTTGACCTACTGGTTGGAAAGTTGAAAAATTAGAAATATGAGTGTGGGACCCACATTTGATCGAAACGACCTTGGATGGAAAATCCGACTTCTCCAGCAGATTTAAAATGTTGATTTTAGTGTGGTAACATATTTGGTATGATTTTACGGCTTTTAAATCTCATTTCGATCATCGATTTGAAAAATTATGATTTCGGGTTTCCGGGGGTGAACTATGTGAAAATGATATTTTTTTGAAAATACAACATCGACAACGTGTTTTAAGCATCAAATTTAGTATGGTTACATAGTTTATTTGAATATATCGAACTTCAAATGAATCTCGGGCACCCCGTCGAAGTCCGGACAAGACTTTAAAAGAAAAATATGGTGCAAATCTGCAATATAAATCAGCTTTTTTACCCCTTTTTGGCCCACTTTATCTATTCTTTCACCTTTTCTCTTGAGAGTTAAACCCTAAAATAGTGTGAGAGCTTAAAAGTGAAGCTTGTGGGAGCTTGGGAAGGTAGATTAACATTTATTTCTTGATTCTATTATGGATTTAATGTAAGAATTCACCCTTTTCTTAGTCATTTTTTGATTAATTTTTCAAAACTCCAAAAATCTTCGGGCTTGATTTTAAACCCCAGTTTCACTCTTTTTTACTTGAATAATATTTAAATCTTACAATTCCTAGTTTTTCATCAATTTAACCATCAAAACAACTCTGATTCTTGATTTTAACTCAGATTTTAAAGATTTTGCCCGGTAAAGCTTAAAATAGTTTTTCTTCGATTTGAACATCATTTTTTAATCGATTTGAATTGAGTTTTTAGATGTAGGTTCTTAAAAGTATGGGAAACACATTTTTGAAGTAAAGTTATAATTTTTTCCTTATTTTTCGAAAACTCATTTCGGGAGTCCGTTTTGACCTCGAACCAAAAGTAGTCAACATGGATCTCATTGGTTTTTTTCAACGCATAGATTTTATATTTGATATTTTTAGTGGAGATCAGAACCATTCGTGAGGAGTAAAGCTTTGGGAGCAAAGTCTTGGTTGTAGTATTTTGGCTTTTGAGTTAGGTTATAGCTTAACTCTTCCAGACTAGGCTGGATAGTAAATGATGATACAAAATGCATGTTAAGGATGGAAACTAATCATGAAAATATCTATTTATGTGTTTTGCCCATCTGGGGGCCTATATGTAATGTAATTGTTAAAATTGAGATATTATATGATATGTGTGACCGTGTTGGGTCGTATGTGATGTTGATAGCCTTGAATATATATGAATAATTATATTGTGTTGTTTTGAAATTCCTAATGTGATACCATTGGTGTATTGTGATATATTCATACTTTTTGTTATATGAGACATGTGAAAATTCAAGGATGAAATGAAAATAATGAGTGAATATTGGCGCATGTAGTTGTGGAAAGTATAATTGTGGTTGGTTGTGGAAATATATCATTTTGGTTAGTTGTGAAAATAATCATTGTGATTTATTGTGAGTATTACATCTTCATATCATACTCATTTATGAAACATTGATACCACCGTGACAACATCTGAAAAACACTAGCAACACCTTTTATAAAATTATCACCGAGGAAAGTGCCAGGGAGGAGATATTGTAACACCTTATAAAACCTTTTCTGAGAAATGTTCCAAAAAGGAGATATGAGATATGTGGATTGTATACGGGTTGACGAATCCCCCATGAGTCCTACATCGGGAAGCTTTAGCTTCGTAGGTGTACACGGGGATTGTGCAATGATCTCGGAGGTTGTGCAACAACCTTGTGCATCATTATCATTATCATCATATACATTTCACTTACTTTATTGTGTTATGTTGTGTTGTGTTGTCATATTGACTTGTCACCTATGTATTTATCGTATCTTTCTTTACTTGTATTTGATGATCTTGTATATACATGTTCTTCCTTGTTCTACTTATATGTGATATAATGCGTACGTGTGTTCTATGTTGATGTGATGTTGCAATATATGTGATATATTAGAACTGTTAGTGCAAACAGTGCAGGCTACCGTTGTGGGACATTTTCTGATTGCAGGTGACCTGCCCTTAGTGTGTATTTTGTATGTTTTATTTTCTACTTTGCTCAGTCAGCCTATGATACCTACTGAGTACAAGTGGACCATACTCACTCCTACTTCACTCTTTTGGTGCAGCTTTAGGTTTGGGTGCGCCTTAGACTGGTTGATTTCAGGCGCCTTCAGATTACTCAATGTAGCGTTTGTACACTCATACATCCGGAGTTCTATCTTTATGTGTTAGTTATGTCTTTATTAGTATTTGGAGACAGATATAATTCCTTTATGGTTACTTTTCTGAAGTACTTGACTCTTGGATAGTATTAGTAGTTCTTACACTTTTGACAACAAGTTTTGAGAGTTATGTCTGCACATGTTGATTTTTTCTTTCTGTTTTTATTATATCTATGTGGTTTGGCTTTATTCTAGAAATATAATCTTGGGGGTGTTTCTGTCTTTTCTCTGTGTGTATCAGTTTGGGTGAGAGACTTACTTGTCAAGGTTCGCCGCGACAAGTGCCATCATGACCTATGTATTTTTGGGTCTTGACTAATTGGTATCAGAGTAGTAAGATTCCATTGGTCTCAATGGTGTAAGAACGGTATGTCTAATAGAGTCCCGCGGATCAATATGTAGACGTCCATATCTATCTTCGAGAGGCTATAGGATATCTTTAGGAAACTTTCCTTATTTTTATTCTGTAGGAAACTTTCCTTATTTTTATTCCTTATCATGCAAAGTTCTTTCATATTTTGTGTTTTGAATTATGTATCATTCTTTCTGTGCAAATGGCATTGACTAGGTCCCGCGAGAGTAGTGATGTAGAGCCTTCATGCAGAGGGTGAGCCTCGAGTTGTGGATGGACTCAAGGGAGGGGACTGCCCCGTGGTGTACTAGGAAGAGTGATAGGGGACTCTCCCCTGAACCTCGTGTTGAGCAGGTTGGAGGTGTGGATCCTACTCTAGTTCTTCAGAGTTTGTCTACCCGAGTGTTGGAGAGAAAGTTGGTGTGTTTGTTGACCTATTTAGAGGGTTCTCCTTTGGTTATGTCGGGTGTTCGTCTAGTTTAGAGTGTGGATCCTCCTATTGCACCTGTTTCTAGTTTGGGTGCTCCTCAAACACCGAGTCCTATTCCACCCTCAATGTCAATATCTGGCTATGGGGTTCTAAGTTTGGGAGTCCATCCATCATCTATGTTACCTCCCCAGATGGAATCACAGTCTGCCAAATTTACTATGCCTCCTTTCGTGGCTAGTGCAGTGATGTCTTCTGAAGATCAGAAGAGGTTCGAGAGGTTTACTCGGTTGGGTCCTTCCAGATTTGGTGGCGTAGTGGGCGAGGATGCGTATGAGTTTTTGATTGGTTGTCGAGAGAAGTTGCATAATTTAGGTTCGGTCGAGTCACATAGAGTTGCTTATACATCTTATCAGTTGAAAGATGCGGCGAACGATTGGTAGAGGTCACTTGTCAGTTGTATACCCTGTGATTCTCCTGAGATAACTTGGGATCAGTTCGTCGAGGCATTCCTAGAGAGATGTGTACTTTTCAGTTTGAGAGACCGTATACGGAACAAGTTTGGTCATTTAGAGCAGGACTCTATGACAGTTGTTGAGTATGAGGCACGCTTTCATACCCTATCCAGATATTCCTATAATAGCATTTCTACCGAGTTTGAAAAGATTCAAAAGTTTGTGAAGTGTTTGGATATCTCCCTTCAGTTGGCTATATCTCAGATGGTTGTGCTTGGGTATTATTTCAGAGTATAGTGAATCATGCTAAGATGACAGAAAGTATTCTTAGTGCATCTCAGGGAGGTGCTAAGAAGGCATGACGTTTTGGTAAGTTCAAGAGTCAGACCTCTCGAGGTAGAGATTTAGAGGTTCTCGTGGATACCATGGTAGGCCAATGTAGAAAAATTTACAGAGTTCTGGTGGTGGATCTTCTAGTTTAGAAGTTTAGGGTGGCCGTTCAGGCCCAGTTGAACTTTTTCTATTGAGACTAGTCGTAGAGGTTACTATGTGTGTGATAAGATTAGCTATGTGGCCAGGGACTGTCCCCTTCAGGTGATTCGGGCTACTCTTATTCCTGTTGTAAGGGGTAGGGGTGCTACCAGAGGTGCGAAGGGTAGAGGTAGTGGAGCGTGCGGTGGTGATCACAGGGCTATATAGTCAGTTGGTGGTCGTGGTAGTGTTATGCTATACCCGCTAGGCCAGAGGTGGAGGCGTCTGATGTTGTGATCACAAGTTTCATCCCCATTTGTTTCAAACCTGCATATATGTTATTTGATCCCGAATTGACTTTCTTCTATGTGTATTTTTCTTTGGGTTTTGATTCTGTCAGTGAGCCTCTTGCCATGTTTATTCGTGTATCTACCCAGCTAGGTGATTCTTTAGTGGTGGATAAAGTGTACTGATCTTGTGTTGTAACTTTTGTCGGGCGTGAGACGTTGGTGGACTTACTTGGATGGATGATTTTAATGTTATTTTAGGTATGGACTGGTTGACTCCTTACCATGTTTTCCTAGATTGTTATGCCAAGATCATGACTTTAACTTTGCCGGATGTGCCAAGGATAGCTTGGAAGGGTGCACTTCATTCGGGTCCTAAGAGGATTATATCTTATGTTCAGGCTCATAAATTGGTTGAAAGGGGATATTTATCTTACTTGACTCATATTCGTGCCACCAGTATTGTTTTGCCTCCTTTCTTGGATTATTTTTGTGTTATCTATGAGTTTATAGATATGTTCCCTATGGACTTGCCTGGTATGCCTCCGAATCGAGATAGTGATTTTTCTATTGATGTTGAGTCGGTCACCAAGCCCATTTCTATTCCTCTTTATACGATGGCTCCATCAGAGTTGAAGGAACTAAAGGATCAGTTGCACGAGTTGTTGGATAAGGGATTTATCCAACCTAGTATTTCACTTTAAGGTGCGCCTGTCTTGTTTGTGAATAAAATGGATGGGTCTATGCAGTTTTGTATTGATTATCGGCAATTGAATAAGGTGACAGTTAAGAATAAGTATCCTCTTCCTCGCATTGATGATTTGTTTGATCAACTTCAGGATGTTGTGGTGTTTTCAAAAATTGATTTGAGGTTCATTAATCACCAGTTGAGGATTAGATCTTTGGATATTCCAAAGAAAGCTTTTTAGACTCGGTATGTTCATTATAAATTCTTGGTCATGTCCTTCGAGTTGATCAATGACCCTGTCGCGTTCATAAAGTTGATGAACTGGGTGTTTCGACCGTATCTTGACTCTTTTATTATTATATTTCTAGATGATATCTTGGTTTATTCCAAGAGTGAGGTTGAGCATGAAGAGCATTTGCGGATTGCGCTTCATAGATTAAGGGATGAGAAGTTGTATGCTAAGTTCTCTAAGTGCGAGTTTTTGTTGGAGTCTGTTTCTTTCTTGGGTCATGTGGTGACTAAGGAAGGTATTATGATTGATCATGACAAGGTTGCAGTGGTTTGTGATTGGGCTAGACCTACTTCGCCTACTGAGATTCGGAGTTTTGTTGTTTTAGTAGGTTATTATTGGCATTTTATTGAGGGCTTTTCATCCATTGCATCTCAATTAACCAAGTTGACCTAGAAGAAGATTTCTTTTCAGTGGTATGATGCTTGTGAGGCGAGCTTTCAAAAGCGCACAGATTTGTTGACTTCAGCTCCTATCTTGGCTTTGTCCAGGGAGGACGTGGGTTTTACCGTCTTTTGTGATGCTTCAAGTGTTGGGTTAGGTGTTGTGTTGATGCAGGAGGACAAGGTAATTGCTTATGCATCTTTTTAGATGAAGCCTTATGAGAGGAATTATCCTACCCATGATTTGGAGTTGTGTGTAGTCGTGTTTGACTTGAAGTTATGGAGGTAATACTTGTATGGAGTCCATTGTGAGATCTTCTCAGATCATCGTGGCCTTCAGTACTTCTTCACCCAGCGAAATCTTAATATGAGGCAGTGTCGTTAGTTGAGTTGCTTAAGGATTATGACTTGACTATTCTCTATCATCCGGGCAAAGCTAATGTGGTTGCGGATGCCTTAAGCTAAAAGTTGACTAGTATGGGTAGCTTAGCGCATCTTTTGACCAAGGATAGGCCTTTGGCCTTAGAGGTTTAGTATTTAGCTTAGTGCATCTCATTGTGATTGGTTGTGAGCATTACATCCTCATATCATACTCATTCATGAAACATTGGTACCACCGTGGCAATATCTGAGAAACACTGGCAACACTTTTTATAAAACCCTTCCCTGAGGGAAGTACCAGGGAGGAGATATTGTAACACCTTATAAAAATCTTTTAGAGGGATGTGTCGGAGAGGAGACATGAGATATGTGGATTGTATATGGGTTAACAAACCACTCATGGGTCCTACATCGGGAAACTTTAGCTCCGTAGGTGTATACAGAAATGTACGACGATCCCCAAAGTTGTGTGATGACCTCGTGCATCATCATCATCATCATCATCATATTCATTTCACTTACTTTATTGTGTTATGTGGTGTTGTATTATCATATTGACTTGTCATCTATGTATTTATCGTATCCTTCTTTACTTGTATTTGATGATCTTGTATACATATGTTCTCCTTTGTTCTACTTATATGTGATATAATATGTACGTGTGTTCTATGTTGATGTGATGTTGCAATATATGTGATATATTAGAACTGTTAGTGCAAACGGTGTAGGCTACCGTTGTGAGACATTTTCTGATTGCAGGTGACGTGCCCTTAGTGTGTATTTTATATGTTATATTTTCTACTTTGCTCAGTCGGTCTATGATACCTACTGAGTACAAGTGGACCGTACTCACTCCTACTTCACCCTTTTGGTGGAAATTTAGGTTTGGGTACGCCTCATACTGGTTGATTTCGAGCGCCTTCAGATTACTCAAGGTAGCAGTTGTACATTCATACGTCCGGAGTTCACCTCTATCTTTCTATATCAGTTATGTCTTTATTAGTATTCGGAGACAAATATTATTTCTTTGTGGTTACTTTTCTAATGTATTTGACTCCTGGATAGTATTAGTAGTTCTTACACTTTTGACATCAGGGTTTGGGAGTTATGGCTGCACATGTTGATTTTATTCTTTCTGCTTTTACTATATCTATGTGGTTTGACTTTATTCTAGAAGCCTTATCTTGGGGGCATTTTTGTCGTTTCTCTGTGTGTATCAGTTTGGGTGAGAGGCTTACTTGTCAAAGTTTGCTGCGACAAGTGCCATCATGACCTATCGATTTTTGGATCGTGACATGGGTCCAATTTTTATTTAATAGGTCTCATTTTTATTTTAGTGGCGTGAGTTAGGTTTCATTTTTAATAGGTTTGACTTTTCATTTTGATTTTAAGTAATGCTGGGTGATTTGAATTTGGTGACGTGGATCTCCAATAAGAGGTCACATCATAAAAATAATACTGCAAAATCACCTTAAAAATAATGGGATGAATGAACCCGTTTTATAATGACAGTGACATAAATAAGTCAAACTTTTAACAGACTGCATAAATGAGTCAAGCTTTTAACAGATAACATAAATGAGCTAATTTTTTTGTGAATAGCATAAATGATTCATTTTTAATAGTTAAATGGCATATTTAAACCTTTTTCCTTTTATCTATATTGTTAGCTCATTGACAAGTCATACAAATGCTAAAATACACCCACAGTTCAAGGATTCTACAATTTGGTTTAGCTACATATACATCTAATAGTTGTACTTCTCAAGAAAATAACACATTCCTAAATTTGTAAAGATTTTAATTTTAATTTCTCTTTCTCAGATGAGAATAAGGTGTTATAGCCACACAAATATTATAGTATGTTTGCATCTGGAGTTTCTTGTTCGTGGTTGAGTGATGTCTATGATTTCGAATAGATAGTTTATAGTATTATCTTATGGTTATATTGTTTCATGTATTAGCTAGCAATTTTAGTTTATTTTGCATACTATATTAGTTTATATGATTTTATGTTTTGTGTTTGTTATACTGTTATCTATTCTGAGCCGGGGTCTATCGAAAACAGTCTCTCTATTTCATTGAGGTAGTGGTATGGTCTGCGTACACTTTACTCTTCCCAGACCCCACTATATGGGAATACACTAGGTATGTTATTGTTATTATATTTATAATTTCACAAATTTCAAATGCCTTTTTTTTCCTTATTCAACCTATGTTAAGTTAAACTATGTATGAGGGTTTTTGGATAAGCTTATAATAAGCCAGTTTGACTAGCTAATATAAGCATTTTTTAGCTTATTACGTGTTTGGTGGACACCAGAAGTATTCATAAGTCAAAATCAATCAAAAGTCATAAGTTGGTCATTCTCGACTTATAGTTATATTGTTTATGAACACTTTTGGTATGATCACACCATTTACGAGTTTATCTCTAATATTTTTGTGATCTTTAAAATACTCTTTCTAAAACATCACTTTAATTATTCATCTATTCTATTTCTATTCTACGTCTTTTCTTTTTCTTTGAAAAAGTACTTTCAAACCTATATTTTTTCAATAACTTCAAGGATATTTTAGTGGAAAAAGAAAGCTATATTAGCACTTTTTGAATGAATTAAGAGCTTAAAGAGTCACTTTTTGAGGCAAAATGCCAATAGGACACTTGATTTTCTATAATATCAAAGGTGACAAAACGATGGACTTGGAGCGACTTTTTATTCTTTTCTAGGGGTAGCAAAACTAGCCCAAACTTATTTAATCCGCCCAATCCGTCCTTGTTTTAATGAACTGGGTTAGAGCGATTTTGAAAATGGTTGATTTTGGCTAGCCCAAGTGAACCCATCATAGATCATCAATCCAAATCGGCTTATGATGATGCCCAACTTTGACTCGTAAAGATATTTAACCCTAGTATTTCTAATTTTATTTTTAATTTTTTAGTTGCTCAATCATATTCTTTTTTCGTCTTGAAATAATTAAAGTAATAAATAATTTTTTGAATGAAGAAAAATAATTTTTTTTCTGACACCATCCCTCTATCCTTATCCCACCAAATTTTTTTTAATATTTTCTAAAATTTATTTTTTAAAAAAAAATCAATTTTTATCCACCAACTTCCCCCTCTCCCGACCAACCCCAGCCATCCCCCCCCATCTCCTCCAAAAAAAATATTTTTTTAATTTATATTTTTTTTAAAATGATTAACCCCCACCTCCCTACTCCGACCCCTACCAGCCCCCCTCCCCCAGAAAAACTTAATTATTTTTAAAAAAAATTAAAGTTTTTTTTTTACCCCAACCAACCTCTATTCTCAACCCTCTCCCTCCCCCTCCCCTAGCCCCCTTCCCCTCCCTCAAAAGAAAGAATTTAATAAAAAAAAAATTCTTACACCATCCCCTTACCCCAGCCCCCACCTCTCTAAAAACGACTCCCTACCAGCCCCCTACCCCCACCCCCCTAAAAAATTAATTTTTTCTTAAAATTTATTTTTTAACAAAAAACATAATTTTTTTCTTATCCCACCGTCTCCCCCCTCCCTACCCCGACCCACTCCCAATCCCCTTCCTAAATTTTTTCTTTTTAATTTGCATTTTAATAAAACTTTTTTTTAGCCCACACCCTATCTGTACCCCCCCCCCCCCCTCCCCCTCCCCAAAAAGAAAAAAAAGTTAAATTTATTTTGTAAAAAAAATATTTTTTACCTCTGTTATCCTATTTGTTATCATTGTTTTGTGTTAAATATATATACAAATGTTTTTGTTACATTTCTTTTAGTTTTCATATTTTATTTTTACTTGAAAACAATAACAACAACAATATAAATATAAAAAGGAAATTAAAAAATTTCACCGAAATCTTAGTTTCTACTAGAATGGTAAATTATTCAATGATGGATTAAGTTGCGAGAGTTGGGCTATAACTCATTGTTTAGCCCATCTTCAATTCATCTTTGCCCATCTATATTTTGGACGGGTTAGGTGATGACCCATTTATTACATTAGCCCATTTTAATCCATCAAATTCAGCCCAAACTGCCCATTTCCCACCCCTCCTCTTTTCATTTACGGCTGATGTAAACCGGCGCCGTTTAATTGTTTTAACTTCTCAACTGATTGTCGGTGAACTTTCAGCGACCTATACATCACTGTCGTAATGGCTACTCACTGGTCGCTGTAGTACAAGTGACTCCCTAGTAAAAATAGAACATAGGTAGGATAGAAATATACGTGTACTACTTTTCAATTTTCTCAGTACTTTGATCAACAGGTTTGGAGTACTGGTGTCAGTTATTGAAGATAGATCCAAACTTCCCATAAAATTACAAAAAGGCATAGAGGCCACCAAAACTAACGGACTTCCATCTTATGATCGCTATAAATATGGAGGACATTATGACATGTTTACAAGCAACCAAGAGCATTGCCAGTGAAGTGAAGGATGGTCTTCTACAATTAGAGGATAATGACAACACATTATTTGAATAACTAGTTACCAACTGTGCCAAATTTGCTAGGCCTGATCTATTCATAGTGTTCTTATTGTAGCAGCTTGCCTAATCTGAATTGTACTTTACAAAGACACTATTTACTGGTTTTGGAGAGGCTGCTCTAAAGGAGGCCATACTTTCCTTTCAACGATCACTTATTTTGTGTGCGTGTGTATTCGTTGTGTGCATGTTTTCACGATTTTATCAGCCAAATAAAAGATTTGAAGCAGGAGGGTTTTGATTTCTGAATGCAGCACCGCTAGTCTAGTCTATTATGACATTTGACGTGTGTAGATATTGGGCCTAGTAACTAAATTCACTACGGAGATAAACAACTGTTTAAGCTCATTGGCAATCCTAAATCTGCTTCTCCAAGATAGCAATACTGTTTCACCAGCATCATGATTGACATCCTTACAATTACCAACAAGCAAATCACTAAGAAATTAAATACAGTCCCAACATATTCATACACCACAACTGATTCCGCAAATTCTAGGCAGCAGCCAACAAGTCTCAGCACATTTTGAGAAGTAATTGTTATATTTCGGTACATCGCGTTTAGCCATAGAACTTTAGGGATACTTTCTTTTCAGACCAATTATTCACTTGCACCATGTGAATAGCTTCGAGAAATTTCAGCTAATGGAATTGGCATCATTAGCTTTATAAATTGAACATTATTCTACTAGGTCTTTATTTACTCCTCAAGAAACAAATCTTCAATATACTAAAGGTAGTTAGATTTGAAGCTCATCGGTAACCAAAAGATTTGAACATCTATTGAAAAAACATATGAGATTGTGAAATGACAATCAAAGAATCATTGTTATCTATATATGGCTTCACAGTGTCCCTTTTGCTTTGTGCAATCGCAAATTACTAGATATTTAGACATCTTTTGTATGCTCTATACCTGTAGAAGATGGGAAAACTTGTCCTGCTTGAAGGAGAGAAAGAGGGAGAGTTCTAATTTAGAGACCAATGGAGTCCAGATCCCAGGCAATGAACTCTAAGCAGACTGCACGAATTCTTCTGAAGCACATTTGAAGAACTGTGTTTTGCAGGTATTTTGGCCCCACAAAAAATTAGTTCATCCGGACATTCCAAAAACACCATGCTGCTGCTGTAAGTTCAACTCTCCAAGAAAAGATTAATCCATAGTGGGGCTAGACGTCGGTGGCATAGAGGAAATGAACATGAATACGATGGCAAGATATGTACATCTAATCCTAATCATCAGGATCCATTTCCGCGTCCTGTTCAAGGGATGGAATTGCATCAGTTCCATTGTATCCTTCGAATTCTGACTGCCCGTCTAAATCAGTCTCATCTTCTTGAGAATCAACTTCATCAGCATTAGTCTCTTGAGTTCTTAGTTGTTGCATCCATTTGGGGCACTCATCCTGCCCTTCAAACAACAGATGTAGATTGTTATTCTTTTCTGAATGCACAACATCAGTAGCCTTGACAGTTGAACATGAGCATTCTGGAACAGGGTGAGAGAGGAAAAACTTTGATTTTGATAGATTATATTCCTGCAAAAGGCCCTCTTCTGCCAGGCTTTTGTTGAGATGTTCTCTGACAGCAAAAGTCCAATTACGAGGTGGATAATAAAGATGATCGGCAGTAGTATTAAAAAGCTCTGCAAGATATTTCCTGCATATACAAGAAACATTTCAGAAAGTGAAGGTAGAATACAAAGAAATGCATAAACACCAAACAGAGAAAAGACCAGGAGTGTTATCAGTTTACCTGTTTGGGCGAAATGTTCTTGCAGATGCCATCTCATAAAGACGGTGCCCCATCACCAAGCTCGCAAAATCAGGCCCACTACCATCATTGTCAAAACCAGGAAAAAAAACTTCAGCATCAACCGAGACTATGTAATCAAGAGCATCCCATAGTAGTCGGTGTGCTTGCTCCCTCTGATCATTGGGAGAAAGTTCTGGTTCCACATCTTTCTCTGTGATCCATCCGTACCAGCCTTCTTTTTCATGTCGATAAATAGGTCGATCAGGAGGAGGTGGTAGAGGCCTTGGCCGGGGTCCAGCCTTATCCCATTCTGACTTTAGTTGATTTGGACTTTTTACGGGTAGAAGCTGATCTGGATCAGGAATAAGGGGGGTTTCGGGGCCAACTAAACTGGCTAGCTCTTTTTTGCTGCACAAAGAAGTGCGATCAACTAAATTGGTGTACATGGCGCGTAAAGGAATCATAACCCGTTGTCCGCCAAAGGTTTCAGAACCTGATATGTATATTCTTGTTCTAGGTGGATAACCCATGGCTCGAAGCATAAGGCCAACCTAAATTTTACAAAAATGTATAAAAAAAATATTAAGAAATAAAATGATGACAACCATGCAAATTCACAATTATCTTCAGTCTGTAATTACAGAATATGAGGGTTAAAAAGTTGGTAACACAGCATGAGCACGACGTCTACTTTCTCTCCAATTTCCCTTGTTTTCCTTTTCTCCTCTTTTTTTTGATAACTATGGTGTCCAGGCCATCTTGCACGCACAACTAAGTCCATGGGATACCTGTCACCTCCCTCCTGCAACATGTAAAAGCTAGGAAAGATGGGAGGAAATCACCTTAGATTTGAATCTGAGACCTCATGATTCTCAACCCCATTCATTGACAACTAGGCCACGCCCTTTTCTCCTTTTTTTTCTGTTTTCGACTAACAGTTTCAATTTACGCAATTGTTTCCTCTTTAAGGATTTTTTTGGAAAGAGGACAGTAGCAGAAAGCAATAAAGAAGATCGGGTCAATCAGTGAGGTAGTCTCTTGACAAAGGTGTTCTTTACTAACCTACCACAGACAAATACTTGGAGTTTTTGTGAAGAAGGGTAGATGGGCGGGCCCATTATCCACTGATTTTCGAACCATGCCCTATTGGTCCTCAGGGATTCGTTGGTTATAAAAAAAAGATGTTCTTTGCTAACCTGCAGATTGGATTTTCTTCATCTCGTTTTCCTTTTCTTTTAAAGTAATATTATGAGGAAGCATTCTTTCTATTATGCTCTTAAAGCCTCTCCAAATACACCACCTTACACATCCACACCTCTCATCTCATGGTCCCTTGTCTTACCATGCAACCCCGATTATATTTGTTTTAATTTGAAGTTATAACAATATTGTTAGTAGATACAACAAAATTGTTTAAAAAAATTCATCTTACTACATGTACCTTTTACTCCAGAAAAGAAATAAAGGAGAGAAAACCTTAACAAAAATTTGACACATGAGGTGTTAAAGATCAAGAAAAAGTTTTGACATATGAGGTGTTGAAGATCTGGAAGACAATGACAAGGGAGAACTTAACCTATTAGCATACTCATCTTCATGCTTATTCCCATGTATATGAAGCTAAGTAAAACAAAATTTAAGAAAGGGGAAGGAAGAAGAATAAGAAGCAGTAGCTCAGTATAGCATAAACTTACAACAATAGCAGAACATCCGATTCTTTTTTATTTTAAGTTACTACCTCAAAACCCCTTAAACTATCCACGTTTTTATCAGTCCAATACTTAAACTAGGGGGTGTTGTTGTTACCCTCTGAAATATAACATTTCCTATCTAAAAAAAAACCTGCAGTACCAAGTGACATGGAGAGTTACTCTCTTTGTAGTGTGTGAGAACTAGAAAATAGGCCAAAAAGAGCATCTATGCATGTGCATGCATCAGTAGATTTACTCTACTCCAAACATAAACATACCAACTGATAATAAGAGTATCTAAAACTCCCATCACTGCTTTAAAAAGAAAAAGAAAATTAACACGGACGAATTATGTAGCTAAATAGTAAAATCGGTCATTAATCCTATTTAGTGATGAATTAGCGACCAACTATCCAAAAAAGATGTTAGCTACGAGCGATTTAGCAACAAAGTTTGTAGCTAATTTAAGATTCTTTTAAAGTTGTGGGGAAAAATAACTTAAACCAAACATTCTAATAAATTATGCTAATGTTAACGTGGAAACATTGTAGAAACAGTGTTTAATTTTATGTGAAGATTATTTTCTGTTATACTGCCAACCAAATGTCACCTAGAAATGGATGGTACACATGGTCAAGTGTTGGTGGCTTCCGATAGTGGTGGAAGAAGAAGAGTTGGTGTGGTGAGTTGACATGCCATTTTGGCTAAAATGGATGGGATTAACAGATGAAAGTCAAATTTTTCATTTTTATAACATTAAGGGCATATGGACTGATGGTACTAAATAAATGAATTTTTGGGTGTGGCACAACCCATAAAAAGTTAGTTAATTATATTAATTAAAGGGTAATCTGTCAATATAATCCTTTTGTTTCTTCCCAAACTTCTCTTAAAACTAGAAATAGTTGAAGAACCCATTAAACAGAAAGGTAATTTTGAAAAAAATAATTTATACATCTTTGGACTTTGAAAAATTCATTCATTTTGGAACATAGAAAAAGTGTTTGGAACATAGAAAAAGTGTCAGAAATTTTTTGTTTTTTTTTTTTGAAGACAAGTAACAGTTGTATCCAGTAAAAACTTAGCCACCCCAGAAAAAGGTGCTAAGTTGGAAACATTACAAGCATCAAAAGGGTGCTTAAACCCCTGCCCAGAATCCCTTACAATTATATTTTGCCAATTAAATCTACAAACTTTCCTACTTCCCCCCACATAGTTTGGACTGGAGGAAGTATAACATTAAGGGCATATATGGACCGATAGTATAACGGAGGGCAATATTATTCCTTTTCCAATAGTAAAGGGGCAAATATGAATGCCACCATGCTCTTTTGTCCTATTTTCTAGCTCTCACACACAATAAAGAGCGTAGAACCACCCTCCATGCTACTTGAAACTGCAGGAGGGTTTTACATAGGAAATGTTATAGTTCAAGGGTAACAGACCATGTAATTCTGTGAACGAAAGAACTTGGATTTATAACTAGAGAGCATTAGCACCAACCTTCCCAAGCTCAACCAATGAGCAATAAAGAGGGTTTGAATTATCAACAGTTCCTCTATGAAATATCTCCAGAATTTGGTAAGTTCTCTGGAAGGAAAGAAATGCAAGAGTTTTCGTAGACAAGGAGAACAGTGTAGTTAAGCTAAAATTCAATTGTATATCCATGCTTAGTTTTTGCTGCAATATGGGGTCGGCATATCTGATAGAGCCGAACAGCATGATTGATTTCATTAGTTTGCTACACTTTCAATAAAGTTCTTTCTCTTTTCTCTTATTGATGTAACCTGTAACAGCATTCTGTTTATGCTATTTGTTTTTACATCAATTATACTTCTTATTTTCCTGATTTAAAAAAAAAACTGTATTGATCATTAGAGTGCCCTAATCTCTCATCTCCACATCAATTGGCAAGCTAATAATGAAACCACAATCTCTTACCAATTGTGAGAAAAGAATTTAGAGCCTAAAGTAAACTTAGGAACATGAAGGCCCTTCGTCTGTATTTAGAGAAGTCCGAACTGGAGATCAAACTATGAGATGGTAACAACCCAAAAAAAAAAAAAAAATTAAGTGCACTATATGGATGTTATCTAAAAAATCTCTGCATCAAAAGGTAGCTCTAGATGTAATATATTGCAACGCTACTTACAAAACTGTACTTCAAGCCAGATCAATAAACTGTTTATAAAGATTTGAGGAGAAAATTTGAAAGTACCTCTTCTGGCCTGAGTGGGCACAATCCATTTCTTTTCTGAGCATGTGAATCAACATTAAGTTCTTCATTGACAATTCCTTGTTTAATCATCTGAGCCCTCCTGTATTGTATAAGTTCTGTGTGAACATCCTACACCAACAGAAAGCAATAGGTTACAGATGTGATGATATCAGTTGTTTTTAGTTGAGGAAAAGGCATAGGCTCAACAGATTTAACTGCAGCAATACTCTCCATTGCTTCGAACTGCTAATATACTGCCTCTTTCTTTGCCCTTCTTTTTTTTTCTTGTTCCTTTTCTCTTTTATATTCCCATCAATAGAATGATGACTTCAGTTCACGGTCCAGAAATACAGTCATAATCACTTCCATTCATTTTCATTTTTTTCTCAAACGATTCAAATGAATGACAAGTAGCCAGACGCATACTTGAGAAGACAAGTTGGGAAATGAAAGATTATCCATATGTAGCATGTGAGGCCACAAAATAAGAAACATCAGGAAATAGAATGGAAAGAGTAACTCAGCTTTCCACCTTATTAACTAACATTATGATTTTGTGGAAGAATGTGAACTGGAATTCCTAAATTCCATTAGGCTTCACATGGGATTTTAGGACAAGTGGAGGAAATGGACTCACTTTTGCATCTCTTTGGTGATATTTTGTGTGTTGCTGAATGGAAACCCATGTGGTTTCTATGGGAGTTCGAGGGGTTTTAAACAAGGGACCCCCTATGACCAATGTTGTTTATTCTAGTTATGGAAACTTTGAGTGGGATGATGGATAGAACTTTCTTGGGAGGTTACTTGAAGGGCTACGATGCGGTGGTTGGGGGTGTAGGGACAGTATCGGTTTCTCACTTGTTGTTTGCAGATGACACCTTGTTTTTTTGTGATGCAGGTGATGCAGATGAGACTCTGATGGATTATTTATGCCAAGTCCTCACTTGGTTTCTGGTGGTATCTGGCCTTAAAATTAATTTGAGGAAGCGTGAGATTATTCCTGTGGGGGAGGAGAATGACATTGATCGCTCGCTCAAGTCTTGAATTGCAAAATTGGGGCCCTTCCAACTA
This sequence comes from Capsicum pubescens, assembly GCA_030864215.1. Classification (NCBI taxonomy): domain Eukaryota; kingdom Viridiplantae; phylum Streptophyta; class Magnoliopsida; order Solanales; family Solanaceae; genus Capsicum; species Capsicum pubescens. The sequence continues at coordinate 87,143,803 of CM061543.1, forward strand.
CATATCTTGGAGTAACATAAAGTTATCGTAGTGTGGAATTCGATTCTTCAGACTTTAGAGGGTCAAAAAGAGACTAGCAGGGTGGCAAAAAGGATATTTGTCTAAGGGCAGGAAGGAAAGTGCTCATTAAGAGTACTTTATCGGGCATCTCCACTTACAATAAGTCTTTGTTTCAGTCTCCAACTTCAGTAACTGAAAAATTGGAAAGGTTCCAGAGAAACTTTTCTTTTGGATACGGCGGAAGTTTCACTTGGTGCGGTGAGAGACTGTCAATTCTTCTAAAAAAAGGTTGGAGGCCTTGAAATCAAAGATTAAAAGATTTTTAATAAATCTTTACTGGGTAAATGGCTTTGGAGGTTTGAGGTGGAGGTGCATGCTATGTGGAGGGGGTGATAGCAGATAAATATGGGATTATGAAAGGGGATTGGAGAACTAGAGATATCACCTCGCTTTTTGAATATGGATTGTGGAGGAATACCATGAAGGGATGGGATTATTTTTGGGAATATATCTCATTCAAGGTCGGAGATAGGAGGAACTAGTGTAGGGATGAAAGATGAAATTTCAGAGTCTAGAGAATTTCTTGCAAAAGAGACTTGGCAATCCAGTAAATTAGGGGGCAACAAGAAGGAAGAGAGGCTTTTTGGGATTTGAGATTTAGAAAGGAATTTTAAGATTGGTAAGTGACAGAATTTCATAGTACTGTTAGCCTTACTTCATAGGAAAGTCAATCTGATTGACAATTTGATGCTTGGTGTTGGGGCTCGGGAAATAATGGAGTGTTCTCTGTAAAACCCTTTTATGAGAAACTTTTGGACAGAGAGGAGATGGATTTTCCATATAATGCAATATGGATCCCCTGGGTGCGGAGGAAGGTGTGCTTTATTCATTTGATGAGCTACTAGAGGGGTCTTTTTGATAGTGGAAAATCTTAAAAAGCAAAAGGTTGTTTGTGTTAGTTGGTGTCAGATGTGTAAGAAGGCGGGCGAGGACATGGATCATCTTCTACTCCATCGCTAGACAACCATATGAGGTTACGGAACACATTTACTTATCCAAAAAAAAAAAGGAAGGTTAAAAGAGGGGCATGGGAAAATTTTTATTTGCCTATTTTATATCGTGATTTAGATGCCCAATCTTAATCTTGTTACTTGATTAGAAGAAAAAGAAGGGTTAGAGGGCCATGGTACGTTTAATGGTGTTTTGGTTTTAGTCGCATTAGCTTAATTGGATAAAATTTATCTCAATATTACCAACTTCAGAAAAGACAAGTTCCCAGATGATGTGCGGGCAGCAGACATGTTCCCAACACACACATATGAAGATTCCAAGAGTCGAAAGGGCTGTCTGAACTACTATCAAAGCTGTGCTGCCAACACATGCATCTCAAACTTCAAAGAGATTCAGACTTTAGGTAATGTGGAGGGAGAAGTCTTTCCCGCAGCGCACTCTAATGAAACTTCAGAATGGGTGAAAATTGGATTTTTATAATGCTCATAATGACAACCCTGACCTGCTGGAGCATTTCAGCAGCTTTTCCAAATAAGCAATTGAGACCTCAGAATATGTGGGCGGTCTGTTGACCAGACTCCTATTTCACTCATAATTGGAAAATTGAGTCAAAACCCAAAACTTATAGATACTTACGTTAGGGCTCATTCTCTCAACACAACTTTTTAGGAAAATCAAAGGCGACTAAGCATGTTTTTAGAAGAGATTCTTTTACACTTTTTCTTAGGTTAATTTTGACATTCACCATAGTCGTTTTATTGTTCAAGGATATCAAGTTCATTAAGCTTTTGGAGTGAAGATTAAACTTTCGCCAGAGAGTTCTTGTTCTTCAATCTTCTCTTATGTTCTATGAATTCTTCAATAGGATGTAACTAATTTTTCTTCTGTTTCGATCCACCCACCGCATTGGTTATCATTCTCCTTCATCACCTCCTCCGACCAGAGCTGGAGAGGAAGTCCTAAGATACGGACCCAGAACCAGTCAAACTTTTTGTGTTGATATGGCCCCGGTTGTCGGAGACCACCAGTGTAGCTCCATAAAATAATTGTTTCTCTTCCATCTTCCAGAAAGTACGTACTCTGCATCTCTTCTAGATTGAAATTCAAAGAGAAACTGAATGCCATTCAGATCGAAGATCTGTATGTTGAAGATGCCTTTCCAAGTTTGTTGGACCCATTTCCTTAGATCATTATGGGTTGGGATCTCGTCAAAATCTGGGAAACTGCCAACCAGACTTCTTTTCAACGGATCTCTCTCGCCATTGTCACTGTTTAGGGCATCACTTGTAGTCCATCTGTTCTTTTGGATAGCACCCATGTAACTCCCCTTACCTTTGTCCCCCTTTGTACTCGTTTCCCCTGCATTAGCATTTACTTGTGACTGTAAGTTTTTAATAATGAAAGACTCTATTTTTGTCGATAGCATGGTCGATCCTTCATTAAATGAGTTCTCTTGCAGAATAATGACTGATCTCTCTTCTCCATTAACTGTGATAACCGAAATAAATCTCCCGAAATTATTGAACTTCAGAGTACAATAAATGTGGGTAGCACATCTCTGAACCTCCAAGTCTTGAATGACTTTCCTTTAATTTCAGAAGCCTCTTTTAATCTTTTGCATAGCCACCCTAAAGCAGCTCTACTAAGTTGCATCCTCCTCATGTAGAGCTTGGCACTCTCTACCCGCTCAAACCAAGTTTCTGAAGCAGATTGTGATTTCGTTAAGTCATTAGACTTTCCCCCTAAACGGAAATAGATCCTATTTGCCATCCTTAAAAATTTCTGAAACTCTTCAATGCAAGAAAGACTTTGAGTTCTCAATCTAAAATGTCAACTAGCTCACCGTGTTACTTTACATACAATGCTAACTTGACAACTCCATATCTTGTGAATCCTACTAAAATTTTGTCTTTAAAAGTGCATGGTTGAATGAACTTCTCCTTTTACAGACAATTGACTAAGCTAGTGGTGAACACAGATGGCTTGGTTAATGATAATTTCTCAATCTATGTATTGTTGGAACCTTTTGTTGATTAATCTTAAAGTTGTTCCTTCTGATGAAACTCAGATCTTATTATTCGTAAATTGATCAATTTTAGTATCTGAAAGAAATTTCTATCAAGTTAATTTGTCCATTAACTTGCACTGAACTCGGGAGAGGGACTTAAGGGGATTCGTTAACCAAACAACTGATAACTATCAATTATTTGAGGAATCAAAGTTAGTTGGGTTATTGCATTGAGTTTAAGATAAACTAATCTTTCTTGGAATCTTATTGGGCTAGTAGTTAGTTTCTTGACTATACCCGGCAAAGTGAATTAAGAAATATTTGTTAGTAATTGGGAAGTTCTATCAGTTACATTAGGTCCAAAGATTAACAATAACTTCAAGTGGATTCAAAAGAAGCAATACAGGGAAGCTGCTTCACGGATTGTGTAATCTGCTCAAAAAGACGATCATGGCATCTATTTGATTTGCAATAACCATGTTGCACTCAAAAATAAATAAGATATACATGCATATTTAATATGCTAAAATTACCGACTCCTTTTCCTTTCAAAAAATTCTTGCATTCTTCCACTTCCATATAGTCCACCAAATAGCTGAAGGGAAAGAGTTCCCAATTTAACTTTGTCTTCCCCAATCCTCTCAAGTACCAGCTTTGTAGCAGATCCATTATTGTCCATGTGACTCCCAGTCCCACCACAATATTGAGTATAAAGGGAAGCCCGGTGCACTAAAGCTACCGCTATGTGCGGTGTACAGGGAAGGGCCCCACCACAAGGGTGTATCGTACGCAGCCTCACCTTGCATTTCTGCTAGAGGCTGTTTCCAAGGTTTGAACCCATGACCTCCTGGTCACATGGCGTACTCCATGGCTCCCCTTCTCCCACAATATTGAGTATGAAACTCAATATCTGTGATATGAAGGAGCAGCGAAGAAAGAGGTGGCTAGCATCTTCATTGTTGTTCTCGCAAGGTGGGCATCTACTGTCTATGTTGATTCCCGTTGTCCCAAAGATTATGAAGTATGAGACATGCTTCCCATGCCACAACCCATGTAAATTTCTACCTTCAAAAGTGCCTTGTTTTTATTCAGATACATCATCAAGGCCAATTGTCCACAGTAGGATTTTATTTTCTGGTAGCAGGCTTTTACAGTGAACTTCCTTTGGCATCCCATAATTAAAGAATCTAATCTTGGCAGTAAAGATGGGTGAATTAAGAAGCCAGAGAGCACAAAGACATCCATTTCTCAATCATTTATATGCCTCCGCCAAAAAATGATACTTCATTCCTGGTCTGATCTGTAGTTTGAAATTGTAATTTCATAGTCTAGCACCATAGTGGAAAGAGTGGGGTATTGTTCCTTTTGAGGTGATTTATTCCATTGCCAACAGCTACAGAACTGTTGAGCCGAAAAGAGTTCAATTGTGCTCTCAAATGTTTCCAGATGCCACAAATAATACTAGGAGATTGTGGCGCTTGGTAATCCTGAGACCGAGAAGCTCATATTTCTTTTCTTTTCTTTTTTTTGATAAGGTAAACAATTTTATTAACGTTCAGGGGGAAAACACCGTATACATATGCCAAAAGAAGAGAACCTACACTAAAATATGGTTCTCAACAAAAGAGGTCCAATCCTCTATACAAATTGGGACCTCGCAAGTACACCAAAAGTAAACTAGGTAAAAAACACTACTCTTTAACTTTACGAAATCAAGTTCTACCCTTCAAAAGTCCTCCTACTCCTCTCTTTCCAAATGACCCACACAACTACCAAGGGGGCAATGCTCCACGCTCTCGTGCTTTCCTTCCCTCTTTTAAGAGTCCAACTTTGCAAAGCCTCCTTTAGGGCCACCCTGCATAACCGACTAGTCATCCTACAATGAAGAAGAAGATGATCTTCACTTCCACCGGTACTTTTACACATGAAGCGCCAATTGACATGTGTGATTTTCTTCTTTCTCAGATTTTCAAATGTTAATATCACACCCCTTGCCGCCAACCATACAAAGAAACAAACCTTCCTTGGTGCCCTGGGGATCCAAATGGATTCATACGGAAAGGTACCTTCCACTCTTATTAGCAACCTCTTAAAAAAGAGCTAACAAAGAATAAGCTGTCACCACTCTCCTGCCATCTCTATCTCTATGCATCTGACAAGTTGTTTGATGTGTCTAGCCCATACAAAAGCTCTAACAGACTTCCATCCCAATTATGAAGGTTCCTTCTGAATCTTAAATCCCAGCGAATATCATCTTCATGAGATCGACAAATTTGGTGGACTGTCATCCCTCTGGCAAGAAATGCGTATAAGCTAGGAAAAGCTTCCTTCAACTCGACCTCCCTACACCACTTATGTGCCCAAAAACTAATCCTACTTCCATCCCCAACCTTAAATGAGATATGCCGATAAAAAACTTCCCACCCCTTCATGATACCCCTCCTCAAACCACACCCGAATAGAGTTACTATATTTCTAGTTCTCCATCCACCATCTATTATACCATATTTATCTGCTACCACCCCTCTCCAAAAAGCATTTCCTCCATCCCGAATCTCCAGATCCGCTTTCCTAACAAAGTTTTGTTGTACACCTGAAGATCTTTCACTCCAAGCCCTTCCCATTCCTTTGGAGATGTGACAACTCTCCAATTCACAAGATGAAACTTTTTGATGCCTTCTGCCGATCCCATAAGAAGTTACGCTGAAGGCTTTCTAATGTTTCAATCACTTTTTCCCAGGCCCGCAAAAGTAACATAAAATATGTAGGAATACTAGAAAAGGTGCTCCTGATCAAAATTTCCTGTCCTTTCGACAGGTACCTCTTTTGCCATCCTGTTAAACGCTCCTTGACTCTCTCAACCACCGGATTCGACACTGCGAGATCTTTATTAAAAGCTCCCAAAGGTAGTCTAAGATACGTAGTAGGTAGACTACCCACTTTGCAATTTAACACTTGCACAATATCCTCAATATTCTCTACTGCAGTGTGACTTCACATTTACCAAGATTGATCTTTAAGCCCGACACCACTTGAAACCCTATAAGGATCTATCTCTAGAAATCTAATTGGGATACATCCATATTACAAAAGACCAAAGTATCATCTGTGTAAAATAAATGTGTAATGGTCACGTTACTCTTCCCTCTAAACGAAGCATCAAAGCCCTTCAGCAGACCTCCGTTGACTGTGTTGTCCATCATCTTGCTCAAAGCTTCCATTACCTAAATGAATAACATAGGAGAAAAACAATCCCCTTGTCTCAAGCCTTTCGAACTCCCAAAGAAACCATAAGGACTTCAATTTACCAATATAGAGAATCTGGCAGAAGAAATGCAAAATCTGATCCATCTCCTCCCCTTATCTTCATCATGATGTAATCTAAGAAATACCAATTGACATGATCGTAAGCTTTCTCGAGATCTAGCTTACATACATTCCCGATTCACCTTTCTTTTTTCGAGAATCAACCACCTCATTTGCCACCAGAGCTGCATCTAGAATTTGTCTTCCTTCTACAAAAGCATTTTGAGAAGAGGACATTGTCTCGTCCAAGGCCTTCTTAAGCCTGTTAGAAAGCACCTTAAATAAGATCTTGTAAATGCTTCTAACTAGACTAATAGGTCTATAATCCTTTATACTCATTGCCCCTTCCTTCTTTGGCACAATGGTGATGAAAGAAGCATTCAAACTTTTCTCAAACTCTCTCCTTTCTTGAAATTCTACAATGATCTCCAATAGCTCACCTTTGACTATTCTCCAACATTGTTGGAAAAAAGCTAAAGTGAATCCATCTGTTCCTGGAGGTTTATCACCCGCACAACCCTATACCGCATCCCATACCTCCACTACCCCTATAACCCTTTCCAATCACTCCCCCATCCCCTTCCCTATTTGACTAAAAGCTAGCCCCCCCAACCCACCCCACCCCACCCCACACACACAATTTTAGTCTCCAACTGACTTCTTCCTTAAACAAAAGTTCATAGAACCCCACAATGGCACCCTTCACATCTTCCTCCACCTCAAATACCAGTCCATTCACATATATAGACTCTATGACATTTCTCCTTCAATTAGCTATTGTCACTCTATGTAAGAATTTTGTATTTGAATCCCCCCCTTTCAGCCACAATGCCCTCGATTTTGAGAAATGATAACATTTTACTCTTCAGCTTTTAAGGATATGTTGGGGACCTTCAAAAGGAAAAAACAAAGAAGTAATACTTACAAGGATACTAGGAATTCTAGAAATTTTGATTTGAATCCTCTAATCCTATCTGTTTACACCAAAAAGAAAGAGATACAATGCAATTCCATTTAATCTTTTGAATGGAATTGGATCTATCTTCAAAATTCCTCATATTCCTCTCCTTCCACACTATCCACCAATCCAGTTCCACACCATCCACCAATGCAGTGTGGGAGTAGATTCTACCAAAACTTTTGACTCTTGATTCCTCCTATTCTGATCCAGCGGCTCAGTAAATCTGCAGTATATTCTGGCATAGTCCACGTCAGTTCTGATATGTTGAGGAACATGGACCAGATTTGGGTTGTGAAAGGACAATGCAAGAATAAACGGTTGTTAATTTCACCAGTCTTCCAACATAATGAGCACCCAGGGAGTATGATCTTTCCCTTCTTCTTCAATACTTCATATGTCAAGCAACCTTTCCTAGCAACCAAGTGAAGCATTTGACTTTTATTTGTGTTGGGTTCCTCAAAAATTTTCTCCACAGACTTTGATTACTCTGTTTATTGTTGATTTGTAGGATGCACTCCTCTTTATATGCCCTATCGACTGAGAATATCCCATCCTTATTGTGAGACCATCTTACTGTATCAGGGGTAGTGCTGGGGCCTGCAAGCTTCCCCACTTTGTCAAATAATTTGGCTTATCTTTCAATTTCCCAATCATTTAAGGGCCTAGTAGTTGTTCTATATGATGAATAAATCAGGAAACATGTTCTTCAATGGGGTCTGTAAGAGCCAGACATCCCACCAGAACCTAGATCTCCGACTATCCCCCACCTTGATATGCAAATTTGGTTTGAACAAGGGCCACAGGTTTCTAATATATCTCCACATACCCACTCCATAAGGTTTAGTAATTACTACACTAAAACCCATCCTCCCCATATTTGAATTTAATCACGTCTTTCATCAGGGATTGCCTCTCTTCATTATATCTCCACAACAATTTCATCAATAAACAATTATTATGCTTCCACAGAGATATGTGATGCCCACACCTCCTCTTTCTTTGTTGCACAAAACCTAAGTTGCTTAGACTCTCCAAAAATGTTGCCACCCCCGTGTCGGATCCTTCAAAAATACACTACCTTTTGGAGGATCCGACACGCACCCGTAGACATTTTTGAAGAATCCGAGCAACTTAGCACAAAACTATCTCCCACTTGACCAAATTGTATCCTTTGATTTCTTTGCAGTCATACCAAAGAAAATCTCTCAACTTGTCCAGCTTCATTGCCTCATTGTCACCTTAGCAGGCAAGGGGAAACGAGACATAACATAAGTTAAAAAAGAGTCTAGGATAGAGTTGATAAGGACGTGTCTACCTCCGATGAAAATGTATTGTGCCTTCCATCTTGCTATCCCATATCTCCACAACTTTGTGTTTGTTACCCAGAGGCATACCTAATTAAGCATACCTCATGATGTTTATCACCTCTTTGATTGGAAATAAGCTACTATTTCCCAGATAACTTTCAGATCTGCTGAAGCTTCAAAAACGATAAAATTAGTTTGATGTATCTTAGTTGCTTTCGAGGCTCACAGAAGATCATTGTGTCATCGGCATAGAATAGATGACAAATCTCTATAGCATCACCATTGTTTCCATTCCTTTGAATCCACCTATTCTAAATAGCAATCCTCATCAAGCCGCCAAACCCCTCTATTACCAAGATAAATAGAAAGAGTGATAGAGGGTCACCCAGTCTAATTCATCTACCTAATGGGAAAAAGGAACCCATAGGTTCACCATTTACATTTAGGGGTGGGCATTCAGTAATTCAGTTTGGTTTATTTATTTTGATTATGGTAATAGGGATATCGAAAAAATCGAACCAAACTAGTTCAGTTCGATTTTTTAAAATTTTGTTCGGTTTCGATTTTTCATGTCTTGGGCATGTTTAATGGGAATAGTTTCGATTTTTAAATTCTATTTGTAAATTGGAATAGTTTTTACGGTTAAAAATTAATTGTTATAACTAGTGCAACTAACAACACCAACACAACTAAGTAAAACAATTCTGAAAAAGGGCTTTGCCAACTAGTGACACTAACAGTAGTGGAGAAGGGCTTGATTTCTTAGTTGAAACAAGTTAGTGAAACAATTCCGATGAAACGGTAGTGACACTAGCACTACTGAAAAAGGGTTTTTTGACACTTAACACAACTAAACCAAAAAGGGCTTTGCCAACTAGTGACACTAACAATGATAATACACCACAAACCAATACTTGCCAAAAACAGCCATAAGCAAATACAAAAACAATAGCAAATGATTCGAAAGCAAAAGTCATTCCCGCATTTACCATGAAACAGTAGCAACAGCGATGAAACAAAAGCAATTGCCATTCCAGCATCAGCCAACAAATTTTAAAACAGTAGCAGCCCCCAAATAAATAAAATAGTAGCAACAGCCAACAAGTCTTAAAAGTTAAAATGTGACAAGGGCGAATCATCTTAAGTGTTCAAATACGAATCAGCTTCTTCTCGTATTTCATAAGACACTTCTTGATATGCTTATGCAAATAAAAGGTGCCACAATTTTTTCGGAAGACAATTAAGGATTAATCCACATTTCAAGCATCTTGCTTTACGCACTTCGTCATTGTCTTGAACCACCTCATAATGTTCCCAAATAGCCGAATAAACTTTAGGTTTAGGAGACATCACTTGAACCTTCAAGATAAAACCAAAGTTAGAATATAACTTACAAGATAAAAAGATATAACCAAACAAAGTAAGTATTGACTATTGAGTTTACCAATCATCACCACTACTAAGTATTAGCAAATTACAATCACATATCAACAATGCAAGTCTCTTCCACTATGTCATCTCTAAAAGTAATTATAACAAATATGTTATACTACAACACAAATAAGTATTTATTTATTTTTACAAAAATACAAAGTCTTAACAAGTTCAATTTTCTCAAGAAACTCCAAGTTTTCTTCAACACAAATAAGACTACTCTCCTGTCTAAGCCAATATTGAACACAAATAAGGCATTGCACACATTAGAAGTCAATGAATTTCTAAATGGATCAAGAACTCGACCACTGGTGCTAAATGCACATTCCGATGTCACACTTGACAATGGAATAGCCAATACATCACGAGCCAAGTGTGAAAGAATAGGAAACCCAAGAGAATTAACTTTTCACCAATTTAAGATCTCAAAATCCTCAGATTCATATTCAGATCCAAGCTCAGGCACAGGCTCTTGGTCTTCAACAAAGTATTTATACAACTCTGATTTAGTACCTCCAGTACTACCACAATCTTTCGTCTTTTTCTTCATGTGAAGTTAATTTCTCAAAGAATTTTTTTTCAAATTTTGAGAAAGAATAGAATTAAATGAATCGGATGAAGATGATTGATTTTTAGATCCATTTGAATACTTTCTTACATAGACTGCAAACAAATCTTTCAGATAAGTTTCTACTTCATCACTTACTTACTTTCCCTAATAACTCTTCAAGCGCAAAGCTAACATACTCCAACTTATTACGAGGATCCAAAACAGAAGCAATAAAAATCAGTTTGTTTATCTTTTCAGAAGTCCCCCAATTATTCTGGAACTTTTCTTTCATCCCCTCAGTCATTTTGCACAAATCAACATCATCACTTGTCATAAACACTTTCAAACAAGCATCAAGTTCACATATATCCTCAAAATGAACATTACAAGTGACATGCCGTGAACTTGAAACCTTTAAGGTGAGCTCATAGAATCTTTCAAGAAATTTAATGGCATTCCTCACATTTACCCAATCATCACTTTGGATTAAACCTACAACACTACCATCTTCACAAACATCAGTAGAAAGATAAGAATTAAAGGTATCATCATAAAGATCAAATTTCTCAAACTTTTCAGCCGCCTCCAACATCAAATAGGTGGAATTCCACCTAGTAGGCTCATCTAATGATAACATCTTACCACATTCTATCTTTTGCATTTCACAACATTTCATGAAGTTTCTTGTTCTTGTAGAAGATGAACTAACATACTTAACCATTTGCCGTACTCGTTTGATAGGAGGCCAATTTCCTTCAAACCATCTTGCACAATTATATTAAGTATGTGAGCCATACATCTCATGCAGAGATGCTTACCATCCATCATATTGGTTTCCCACATATCTAACTTCTTAGACAACGCTAAAACTACAACATTATTGAAGAAGTATTGTCAACAGTAACGGTGAAGACATTGTCCAAATTCCAATCAAGCAAAAAATTACTAATACACTGCCAATTGCTCACCTTTTATGACTAGTGATTAGTAATTGTTTGCTTGACTGGAATTTGGACAATGTCTTCACTGTTACTGTTGACAATGCTTCTTCAAATAATGTTGCAGTTTCAGCGTTGTCTAAGAAGTTAGATATGTGGGGAACCAATATGATGGATGGTAAGCATCTCTGCATGAGATGTATGGCTCACATACTTAATATAATTGTGCAAGATGGTTTGAAGGAAATTGGCCTCCTATCAAACGAGTACGGCAAATGGTTAAGTATGTTAGTTCATCTTCTACAAGAACAAGAAACTTCATGAAATGTTGTGAAATGCAAAAGATAGAATGTGGTAAGATGTTATCATTAGATGAGCCTACTAGGTGGAATTCCACCTATTTGATGTTGGAGGCGGCTGAAAAGTTTGAGAAGGCCTTTGAGAGTTTGATTTTTATGATCATAACTTTAATTCTTATTTTTCTACTGATGTTTGTAAAGATGGTAGTATTGCAGGTTCAATCCAAAGTGATGATTGGGTAAATGTGAGGAATGTCATAAAGTTATTTGAAAGGTTCCACAAGCTCACCTTAAAGACTTCAGGTTCACGATATGTCACTTGTAATGTTCATTTTGAGGATATATGTGAACTTGATGTTTATTTGAAAGTGTGCATGACAAGTGATAATGTTGATTTGCGCGAAACGGCTGAGGGGATGAATGAATTATAGGGGACTCCTGAAAAGATGAACAAACTAATTTTTATTGCTTTTGTGTTGGATCCTCGTAATAAGTTGGAGTATGTTAGCTTTGTACTTGAAGAGTAGTTAGGGAAAGAAAGTAAGTGACGAAGTAGAAACTTATTTGAAGGATTTGTTTGCAGTCTATGTAAGAAAGTATCCAAAAGGTTCTAAAAAGCAATCATTTTCATCTGGATACACTTCATCTGACTCATCTGATTCATCTAATTCAATTCTTTCTCAAAATTTGAAAACAAACTCTTTGAGAAATAAGCTTCACGTGAAGAAAAAGATGAAAGATTGTGATAGTACTGGAAGTAATAAATCGGAGTTCATAAATACCTTGCTGAAGACCAAGAGCCTGGGCCCGAGCCTAGATCTGAATCTGAGGATTTTGAGATCTCAAATTGGTGGAAAGTTAATTCTCCTAGTTTTCCTGTCCATTCACAGTTGGCTCGTGATGTATTGGTTATTCCAATGTCAAGTGTGGCATCGGAATGTGCATTTAGCACCGGCGATCGTATTCTTGATCCATTTAGAAGTTCATTGACTTCTAAATGTGTGTAATGCCTTATTTCTGTTCGAGATTGGCTTAGACAGAAGACTAGTCTATTTGTGTTGAAGAAAACTTAAGAGTTTCTTGAGAAAATTGAACTTGGTAAGACTTTGTATTTTTGTGTGTTTTTGTAGAAAAAATAAAATACTTATTTGTGTTGTAGTATAACATTTGTTTAAATTACTTTTAGAGATGGCAAATAGTGGAAGACACTCTTGTATTGATGATCTATGATTACAATTTGCTAGTACTTAGTAGTAGTGATGATTGATAAGCTCAATAGTCAATACTTTATTTGTTTGGTTATATCCTCTTTATCTTGTAAATTGTAAGTTATATTCTAACTTTTGGTTTTATCGTAAAGGTTCAAGTGATGACTTCTAAACCTAAAGTTTACTCGACTATTTGAGAACATTATGAGGTGGTTCAAGGCAATGACGAAGTCCGCAAAGCAAGATGCTTGAAATATGTTTTAATCCTTAATTGTCATCTGGAAAAAATGTGGCACATTTTCTTTGCATAAGCATGTCAAGAAGTGTCTTATGAAAGACGACAAGAAGTTGATTCGTATTTGAACACTTAAGATGATTCACCCTTATCATATTTTAACTTTTAAGACATGTTGGTTGTTGCTACTATTTTATTTATCCGCGGGATGCTACTGTTTTAAGACTTGTTGGTTGTTGCTAGAATGGCATTGCTAGTAGCAATTGCTTTTGTTTCATGTTATTGTTTCATGGCAAGTGCCGGAATGGCTTTTGCTTTTTAATCATTTGCTACTATTGGTTTTGCGTTTGGTTATGGTTGTTTTTGGCAAGTACTGACGTATTGAGTATTGTTGAATTGTTGTTGTTAGCGTCACTAGTTGGCAAAGCCCTTTTTTGACTTAGTTGTGTTAGTGTCAAAAAAACCCTTTTTTCCGTAGCGTTAGTGTCACTACTGTTTCATCGAAATTGTTTCACTAACTTGTGTGTTGGTGTTGTTTCACTAACTTGTTTCAACTAAGAAATCAAGCGCTTTTGTTTCACTTAGTTGTGTGTTGGTGTTGTTAGTTGTTAGTTGCACTAGTTATAACAATTAATTTAACCTTAAAAAGTAGTCCAATTTACAAACAGAATTTAGCCCATTAAACAGGCCCAAAACTGAGAAAATCGAATTCCATAAACCGAAACCGAACAAAACCAAACCAAATTCGGTTTGGTTTTCGGTACCTCTATTCCCATAACCAAAAAAATCAAAATAAATAAATCACAACCGAACTGAATTACCAAATACCCACCCCTAGAAGGTTTTGATGGTCTCTTTGATAACAAAGGGATCATTGGTGTGACATCCATCCTCCTTCAGCAATTCTATGGAGTTGTACCTCTTATGAAAAGTTGCTACTCACTGGAAAAACTTAGTATTTTTGTCCCCCTGCTTCAAATACTACATTCTTGATCTTTGTCTCCGCCCTATCTCTTCATTCTTAGCCACTTGTTCATAAGTAATTGCCAAATTAGCTTTCTGATGGATCTCATCCTCCGTGAACACTCTTGCTCCTGCACAAGTTCCCAAAATTTCCTCCTTTTGTGCTTTCTAGTTGTTTCTATGGTTCTTACTCCATTCCTTTGTCTTCTTTTTAAGTAGTTTCAGCTTTTCTGCTAAAACATAACCCGGAGATCCGACTATTGTAAAGGACTGCCACCACAATTTCACCTCTTCCTTGAAACATTCCACTCTCATCCATCAATTTTTGAATTTGAAATAAGACTTCTTGAAGTTCATATGCCCACATGTCAGACAAATTGGGTTGTGATCAGACCCAACTTAGGTAGTGTCGATTGCCTGATAAGGGTGAAATGCTCCTCCCACTATGAGCAGTAAAGAAATCTATCGATTCTGGAAGCTATTGGATGTCCTTCCTCCCTTCTCCAGGTGTAAGACCCTCCATATAAGGGAGGATCCAATAATTTCATCTCCTCTATGCATTCTGAAAATTCCGACATAGCACTATTGATCCTGGCGCAATTTGATCTTTCTGCTGGATATCTTATAACATTGAAGTCCCCACCACCACTAACCAAGGGCTTTCACAGAGACTTCTAATTGCACCCAACTCACTCCACAGTTTTCTTCTTTCTATTTTCTTACATTTAGCATAAACAGCTGTCAAGAACCAAAGAGAATTTCTGATTCTGATTTGAAAATTTGCAGGATATGTTTTTTGATCCTATTTCGACCAAAAACCCCACCCAAATCCTTTTGTCCCACATAATTAAAATTCCTCCACTAGCCCCTTCTGCCTCTGCATGAAGTTCACTTAGCCATCTATTATTCCAAATGTTATGACTTAAACTGCTGATGTTTCCTTGTAATTTCGCCTCCAAAAGAATATAAACATCTGCCCCCACTGATTAAGGAGATTCCTGACTAGGGGTGGAAAAATGGAGGAAATATATGGTATCCGCCCGTTTTATTCATCTTAAATGAGTTGGGTATCCAACCCATATAAAAATGGGTCAAATAGGGGTCAAGCCATATTATCCATTCTAAAATATGGATAACTCATGGATATCCACCAATTACACTCTCCTTAAAGTATGACGTATGTGAAGATGTAATAACCTCTAAAGTACACTTATTAAGGGTGTGTTTGGAATGAAGAAAAATATTTGCAAAAAAGGTTTTTTTAAAATATATATATATATATTTTTCTTTTTTAAAAAAATTTTACTTTCTTAATTTTTTTTAACTATTTAAAAAAAATTGACTATTTATTTTTAAATCATTTTCTATCTCGAGATGTAAAACGGATCAGACCCGGGACCCGACTTCCGATCCGAGATCCAGGACACGACATTTGACCCAATTCGAGACCCGACTATAACCCGACTTCCGACCCGAGATTCAGGACGTGACATTTGACCCAATTCGAGACCCGACTATAACCCTGATCGACTTGACTATGAGCGCAACCCGAGACGCAACTACGACTCACGACCCCGACTCTCGATTTGAGAGAAAACTCCCAAATCTATCTCGAGACCTAACTTCCGATACTGACTCGAGATGCAAATCTGGGCACTAACTCGAGACCCGAAATTCAAATCCCACTATTACCCCAGTTCGAGACACGACTACAACCCAAACTCGAGACCCAGACTCACGTTTTGAGACCAAATACCCAAACCCGTCTCGAGACCTAACCCCCAACACTGACTCGAGATCTAAATCTCGACACAAATCCAAGACTCGAGATTCAAATCACAACCCCAACCCAAGACCCGACCCATAATCAAAATCAAAACTTCCAACTAGATCAAAGATTCAAATTTTGACCTCGACCGAGAGCCGAATCGCCACCCCAATTTAAGATCACTTATTTTCGAGAAAACATATTTTAGAAAGAACACAATATTTTCTTTCATGTCAAAGACACCCAAAAAGAAGAAGAAGAAGAAGAAATGATTGTAATATAGGAGTACTTGTTTCTTTACATAATAAGAAGTAATGGATGATATGGATATCCATATTATCCATTGGGTTTACTCATTTTATCCATATCAAATAATTTTCGACCCTCCCATATCCGACTCGACCCGCCCGTTTGCCACCCGTATCACTAACTAACCCTTTCTTCCCTTCATTGTTTAACCCCCTAATATTCCAATATACTATTTTTACCCTCATTGTTCCACAATTGATGATTTCCTCCCTCTGTTCCACGGCTTGCCCTCTTTGAATTTCATATTAAAAATGAGATTTCTCAATTTCTTTGGCACTGCTTGGTTGCTTGTATTGCTTGCTTGACCCCCGCTACTTTGTTCCTCCCTTGTAGTTCTTTAGCTCATTCTCCTTCTTAGGGAAAAAAAATTCTTTCTCATACCATTTGTGCACACCCCGAACATTTGGCTTAATTTGACTAAATTAATGTGGAATTTCAGTGTTGCTTGAGATTAAAAACCCTCCTCAGTTATGCTGTCATCAACTGCTAAGGGACTGGGTGCATGCAAAAATTCCATCTGATATCCATGGAGTCATCAATGGCAACACTATCCACCTCCATCATGTTGTATTTTTTGTTGGGTCCCATATCTTTTTCCTCAGAATAATGCGCAAGTTGCAGATTTTCCTTCGGTTGTTTCTTAGCTTCTCCACCCATGCGCATGCAATACTCAGTATCTTCATCTACGGAGGAGTGGTCTAAGAATTTTTTCTGAGGATCCCAGCAAAGGTCGATAGTCAATAAAAGGCTCAACAAAGTTATTGGGCTTATTTAAGAGGCCCAACAGAATTTGGGCCTTTAATTCATTAATTTGGACAGCAGGCCCACTTAAATTTAAAATTTTCCCCAACAAATCGAAATGGGGCTCTTCTTCTCTTTCCACGTGGAACTTGCAGAGATCTTTTTCTCAATTGTGTAAGTATATGTCTTAGCACTAAACTCCTTTACCTTTTCCTTTCCCCTTTCATGTCTACAACGACCTCGATTTTTGTCTCCAACTAGTTTCTTGAGCGACTGCTAGAACGGCAATCTCAGTCTTCGTCTCTTTCTAATTCTCTCCCTCTCTTCTAACCCCCTCGACCCTTCTGCATATTCTATTTCCCCCACCTCATTTATTAACTCAATTATCTTAACTTCCATCCTCCCAAACACATCCTTGTTCCACCTCTTTAAATCTCCTTTCAACATGCTAGCAAGTCGGAAGAAGGTGTGCCAGAAACTTCATACCTATTCCACCACTCCCTTACTTTATCCACAAAATCTGGTGCTTTAAGCTACATGTTCTCAAATCTGAACGGAATGCGCAAACTTCTCTTTCTACTCCCATCTAGAAAGAAAATATCAATCTAGGTAATGGGACTTGCAACACATCTGGACCAGCTCTTTCCAAAAGATGGACACTAAGAATCTATCAAGTCTAGATTCTGATGCGGAATCACCAGGTCTGGCCCAAGTAAAATTTGCCCCTACCAAAGGAAGATCAATAAGACACTTGTCATTAATAAACTCCGAGAATTCCTCCGTTGCCTTAGAGATCACCCTACAGTCCACCCGCTCCTCCGGATATCTTAGTGTTAAAATCCCCTCCTAACATCCAAGGGACCTCCCACCCTGCCATAATAGTGGACATCTCTTCCCAAAAACTTTCCCTATTTCCTCCCCTAACGGGCTGTACACCCCCCACCCCACCCCACCGCCCACCCCAAAAACAAAAAAAACACTCTTCCCCTCTACATACTATTTTTACCCAAACTGTTATAATGAACTCCCCCTTACTAACCTCCACCACCTCCAATTTTCCATCATCCCATGAAACTATGATACCCTTTGCATTCCCTAATGGTGGAACCCAATCGTATCTCACCCATCTAACCCCCACCCACCCACCCACACACACATACACAAAAAAAAAAAGGCTCCTCACCACTGCATCTGTCATAAAAATAACTTCCTTCAACAAAGCCCCAGCTTCCATATTAAATCTCCAAATGCTGCAAGCTAAAGATTGACCCCTCAAATCCTTGACCCAGAGCCCCTGCTCTTTTCCTGTAGTAACCACTTCCCATTTAACCAAATAGCCTTTTAATTCATTAGCTAATCCATTTCATTAATCGTTTAGTTGTTTCTATTTAAGATCTAACTTCATCTTTGTTTCTTGTTTGGTTTTAGGATGTAGGGTGATAATCCTATTAGAAATTAATTGTACTTATTCTCTGCGGGATTCGACACTTGGGATCTTTCCCTTTGCTAAACTTGTGTCAAATTAGTCCTTTTGCCTTAGTTTATTTATTTGATTGATTATTTGGGGCTGGGCAAAATTCGGATCAATTTCTTACTATGGTTATGAGTAATGAAGCAAAAGTTGAAGATTACACATGGAAGCCTGTTCGGACAGCATTTATCAACACATTCTAAATTGAACAAAAAGGAAGACGTAAATATCATGCACTCCCCCTTGTCATGCTACAAAAGGACGTGGCAATGGTAAATCCTTCTTTTTAAGTAAACTTACCGGGTCTCCTTTCCCCTTACTCTTCCCATCCCATTGGTTCAACCAAACCTTTTGGGTTTGAAGACTTGGTTGAACAAAACATATTAAGTATGTAGGCAATAAGAATATGCTGCTGATTCTAATCCCAAATTTTCATCAATGTAGAGTGGTCTTGGCATTTGAAATTATTTGGAATCTTTAGAATCATCAGATCCTCATGCACATTTCTTGCATTTGCAAAGATTAAAAGCTACGGAAGGGAATTCAAGAACACAAGCTAGAGTTGATACTAGCTATAAGATAAGAGAAAGCACATGATGCTTAGGCTAACTTCTATTTTCATATGTGAGCCAAATAACCTAGCTTTGTCATGTATCATCGCCTGTTCTCAGCACTTAAACCCACACCACAATTTGAAGACCAATATGGCTTTTGTTTTGCTAATTTCCAGAATAAGTCACCAGATTTACCAAAGTTATACCATTTTCCAGCAGTGTACAGATTAGACAGTCCAAGTAAGATATAACACAGTCAGATTAAAAGATTACATTGATAAAGGAAAGTTGGGAACCTGAAATATTTCAGCACAACCATGATAGGCTAGGGCATCTCTCTTAAGGCCAGGATGATAGGCAAGGTAAGGTTGACCTGAAGCTCGTAACCTGTAGCGAGGAATAAATAATTTTATCATCTGTTTCAAAGGAAATAAAAACTCCCTGCGCACCCCAAAAAGAAAAGGACAAAGAAAAGAGGCGAGAAGTTCATCAGATACACTTTCATTTGATATGTAATTTCATTTTGTTCACTGTCCAGCACCAAGTGCTGGAAATTTGCGTTAGAGAAGATACAAATACACAGTTCTGTTACTGCATATGTACACCAACAACAAACCCAGTGTATTCCCACATAGTGAGGTCTGGGGAGGGTAAGATGTACGCAGTCCATACCTCTACCTCTAAAGAAGTAGAAAGGCTGTTTCCGATAGACCCCCGGCTCGAGACACGGAATAATAAATAAATTCATAGTAAAGCATGGAACCAGATGACATAACATAAATACAACACCCACAAGTAATAGTAAACAGAGAAAAGTAAACAGATTCGTAATAAAACATGAAACAAGGTATCATAACAAGAATAATACCCCCACCAAGTAATGCCCTACACTAGCGACCCAAACTGACCCTAGCCTTCTGCCCTAATTCGCGTCCTCCAGATCTTTCTATCTAGGGTCATGTCCTCAGTGAGCTGTAACTGCTCCATGTCCCGCCTAATCACCTCTCCCCAGTACTCGGCCTACCCCTACCCCGCCTAAAACCATCCAAAGCTAGCCTCTCACACCTACGAACCAGGGCATCCATGCCCCTCTTCATCACGTGTCTGAATCATCTCAATCGGACTTCCCACATCTTATTCTCCACTGGAGTCACACCAACCTTCTCCCTGATATTCTCATTCCGAACTCTATCCCCCCTAGTCTGCCCACACACCCAACGCAACATCCGCATTTCCGCCACCTTCATTTTTTGAATGTGGGAGTTCTTAACTGGCCAACACTCCGCTCCATACAACATGGCCGGACGAACTGCCACCCTGTAGAATTTGCCTTTTAAGCTTGAGCAGCACCTTCTTATCACACAACACCCCCGAAGCGAGCTTCCACTTCATCCATCCCGCCCCAATACGGTGCGAGACATCCTCGTCAATCTCACCGTTACCCTGAATCACGGACCCGAGATACTTGAAACTATCCCTCTTACATACCACCTGTGATTCCAACTTCACTACCACCTCATTCTCCAGCCTTACGTCATTAAACTTGCATTCCAAATATTCTGTCTTGCTCCTACTCAACCTGAACCCTTTAGACTCAAGAGTTTGTCTCCACACCTCTAATTTATCATTCACACACCCCCGCGTCTCATCAATCAAAACTACATCATCTGCAAAAAGCATACACCAAGGCACCTCTCCTTTAATACGTCGCGTCAACACATCCATCACCAAAGCAAACAAAAAGGGACTAAGAGTAGATCCCTGATGCAATCCTGTCAAGACAGTGAAATGCTCAAAGTTTTCTCCCGCCGTCCTCACCTGGGTTTTAGCTCCATCATACATGTCCTTAATTGCTCTGATATATGTCACCGGGAATCCACTCACCTCCAAGCATCTCCAAAGCACCTCCCTAGGGACTTTGTCGTATGCCTTCTCCAAGTCGATAAACACCATGTGCAGGTCCTTCTTCCTTTCCCTATAATGTTCCACCAGCCTCCGCACCAGGTGAATTGCCTCCGTCGTTGAGCGGCCGGGCATAAATCCAAACTGGTGGTGGTGAACTCGGGCATATGTAATGATCGAGAAAAGTCTACTATAATATCCAGATCATGTATATCCACCATGTTGCACCAGAAAAAGTTGACGAAAAAATTTTGAGCAAGACAAGCAGAACTCAACTGCAAAAGAAATTTACAGCCACCAAGTATCTAAATGAAGCATCTCACATGAAAACAAACTATTAATAGCTGGTTTGAACAGAGAAGAAATCATTCAACTGACATTTTTTTTAGCTGGTAAAGTAGTAAGTTGCATTATATCAGAAATGTGACATTAAGTTAATGCCAGGGAAATACAAATTTGGAACCATTCTCTATAAAGCAAAAGAGAGAAGATTCCACCTATACAAAATCCTACTCTGTAGTGTGTCTATAAAGTCAAGCCTAGTCTTTTCATCTTTAACCTCCTCCAGGTAACACCAAAAACCCAAAAACCATAAGTACGTGTACTTAATCTTCTTTATAGCCTCTATTATCCCTTCAAAGCATCTTGCATTCCTTTCCTTCCATATTACCCAACACACACCTGCTGGTACTGTATTCCAAATTTTCCTCACTGATTTACACATTGCCCCGGCATCACAGGTGACTAGAAGATCCTTTACTGAATAGCGCATGACGAAAGAGACCCTGAAGAGTTGAAAAAACAGCGACCAGATCTGTCTTGCTACGGTATCGCTGCCCTTTCCTCCTCACCATTGCACATGAAGCCTCTTCTATGGATAGACGCCCCTCTCCTCCGTGAGTAGCCTTGTGTGAGGCAGGCACTGTGTGAGGCCAATCCACATAAAAGAACTGACTTGTAGGGAGCTTTCAACTTCCATAACAGCTTCCACGGCCAACATGTGTTATCTCCACTACTGTCAAGGATCTTATAACAAGAGATTACAGAACACATCATCAATTTAAGGATCTTATAGGCAGATTTGTCTGCCTAATCATATAGAAATTTTTATCTTTTCTTGTACTGTAAAGCAGTAAAAGGCAGCCCAGTGCACCAAGCTCCCGCTATGCATAGGGTCCGAGGAAGGGCCGGACCACAAGTGTCTATTGTACGCAATCTTACCCTACATTTTTGCAAGGAGCTGTTTCCACAGCTCGAACTCGTGACCTCCTGGTCACATGGCAGCAACTTTACCAGTTACACCAAGACTCCCCTTCTATATTGGTAAAGTAGCGATTGTATAAATCAGAAATGTGGTGCTAAGTTGAACTAACATGTTTAGCTATATCTTTCACCGGTACCTTACAAATACTTTATTAAATCAAAGAGAGCGCTTCATCAAAACATAAGGGGTGTCAAAAGTACGTATAAATGTGAGTATGTAGGCTAGATTTGATGTAGTGTAAGGCCTATCTAACTATCTACATGGAAGATAATCTTTTCTCAAATTAAAAATATATAAAAAGGAAAGTTCTTTTGTCATATTTCTTGAGTTCTTCATAACGTTCTATTCCTTTCATACCAAAATGTTCAAAAAATTGCATAGTGGACTAGCTTCTTTTCAATTGGTTACCATTTGGTATATAAGAAAGACTTATGCTGGTAAGTTATGTAATTACAACCTCATGTGGGCAAAAGTATGGGGATATCTATGAAAAATCAATGAGCAGAAAACTGAAAATGTAAATATTGCCTATCATATCTAACAAATCACCTACATCCCCCAAAAAAGTTTGTTTACACCAAAAGTAGAAAATGCTAAGGCAACTCATCTTGATCTTCTAAAGGATGCTGCTCGTCTTCAAATTGTCTAAGGGTTTCTTTCTTTCCAGATAACCCACCCAAATGACAAGCCTAGCTTGCAACCAATCTTCATCTCCATCTCTTCTGTCAACTCCCTTTCAATTGTTGAGCAAATCAAAAGAATTCTTATGCTTGACCCAACTGATTATTAAAATACAAACGAACATGTGCTACAGATTTCCAGTTGTTTTTCTGTGTTAAGCTGTTATTGATGCTTTTGTCGGGAAAGGCGCAAGAAGTAATAGGATTAATAGGACTGATAATGATGTTTATTTTCTGAATTATTTTGTTAGTAGAATAGAACTTCCCTTAGTGGATTAGAACTCTTGTTAATTCAGTTTTATAGGGTTTTTTCTATTTCTAGTTTGTTAGGACACTTTGCTACTGTAAACCTCTTTTTAAGAGAGTTGACGTTATTAATAAAAACAAGTTGGATTTTATCAGGAGAGTCAGAACTTTCTCAAACAAGTTCCCAGGTCTGCAGTTCCCTGAATGAACTGCAAAATTCAGCAATCATAGGTAAGTCACGAAACAAAAACAAGGGCTTAGACCATAACGTTAGGTCTGACTTCCAAGTTAATCGTCCAGCGACTCGATCCAGAACTAGGGGCCATAACAATTTAGTATCAGAGCTTGTCACCATGGACGAGAGTACTGTAGAATCAAGGCTGCAAAGTCTGTTTCTGGAAGCCCAAACTCAGACCGAAGCAAAAGTAGCAGCTTCGGAAGCAAGGATGAACGCCAAATTCCAGCAACTATCGCAACAAATTGAAGCCTTAATCCACACCACGGCACGTGCAAAGGTAGTTGAAAAGTAACACAAGCGAACAACTGGATGTGCGTCTAGGAGGAAGAAACAACAACAGCAACCTTGGGACTGACGACAACAATGCAGGAAGAGGTATAGTGCCCAAATACACTAAATTGAACTTTCCTACTTATGATGGACGTGAAGATCATCTTATTTGGCTTCATCGTTGTGAGAAAGTTTTCGCTAACCAGCGTACCGCCAACCAAGAAAAGGTAGGCATAGTTGCTTTTCACATGGTAGGGGAGGCGCAATTGTGGGTTTATCAGCTAGAACTGGAGGAACCAAATTTAACATGGGGTGTCTTCAAAGAATATTGTACTCTTCGCTTTGGCCCATCAATGAAAAGCAATCCTTAGGGGAATTGATCAACTTGAAACAAACTGGTTTTGTTGAAGATTATCGAAGGGACTTCCAAAGGGTGTTGGCTCGTGCATCATCTGTACGTGTAGACCAACAAGTAGATATGTTTACGGCAGGTTTAGTTGATTTGATTCATCTCGATGTTGAATTACAGAACCTATCTAACCTAGTACAAGCAATGAGTTTGGCGAGAACATTTGAGAAGAAGATACAAATTTCTTCTAGCACACAACAACAACAAACCCAGTGTATTCCTACAAAGTGGGGTCTGGGGAGGGTAAAATGTATGCAGTCCATACCGCTACCTCCGAAGAAGTAGAGAAGTTGTTTCCGATAGACCCCCGGCTCAAGATAAAGGATAGTAAACAAGGGCGTAATGAAACATGGAGCAGGATGAATGGCATAACATAAATAAGGAATAAGACATAATAAAATAAAAATCAAAGCAATACGAAATAGGATAAATAAGCGCAATATAATAAGAGATAAGAAATAGGACACCCACCTAGTAGCAACATACACTCAAAGACTAAAGACACCCACCACACCCAAACCCTCCTGACTAGGGGCTCCTACCTATGGACACAGTCCTAGGAATCCTAACCTGGCTATACATGAGCTCTTCCAACTACTTGCTACAACCCACGCACTCATCCTAGCCTTCTATCCTTATCCGCGACCTCCACACCTTCCTATCTAGAGTCATGTCCTCAGTAAGCTGAAGTTGATCCATGTCATGTCTAATCACTTCACTCCCGTATTTCTTCGGACTACCTCTCTTCCTTCTGAAGCCATCCAACGCTAGCCTCTCACACCTACGAAATGGGGCATCCGTGCCCCTCCTCATCACATGCCCAAACCATCTCAGTCTTCCCTTCCGCATCTTGTCCTCCACCGAAGACACTCCCACCTTCTCCCGGATAATCTTATTCCTAACTCTATCCCCTCTAGTAACCCCACACATCCAATGCAACATTCTCATTTCCGCCACCTCACTTTTTGAATGTGGGATTTCTTGACTGGCCAATACTCTGCTTCATACAGCATGGCTGGACGGAATGTCACTTGTAGAATTTGCCTTTAAGCTTAAGAAGCACTTTCTTATCACACAACACTCCCAAGGCGAGCCTCCACTTCAACCAACCTGCTCCAATACGGTTAGAGACATCCTCATCAATCTCGCCATTCCCCTGGATCATAGCCCCAAGATACTTAAAACTATCCCTCTTACAAACATCCTAAAAATCCAACCTCACCACCACATCATCCTCCTGCCTCAAGTCACTAAACTTGCATTCCATATACTCCGTCTTGGACCTACTCAACCTGAACCCTTTAGATTCAAGGGTTTGCCTCCAAACCTCCAATTTTTCATTCACACCCCCCCGCGTCTCATCAATCAGTACTACATCATCCGCAAACAACATACACCAAGGCACCTCCCCTTGAACGCTCTGCATCAACACGTCCATCACCAACACAAATAGGAACAGACTAAGAGTCGAACCCTGATGCAACGCTGTCTCAACCGAAAAATGCTCTGAGTCCCCTCCCACCGTTCTCACCCGGGTCTCCCCTCCATCGTACATGTCCTTAATAGCTCTGATGTACGTCGCCGGGACCCCTCTCACCTCTAAGCATCTCCAAAGAACTTTCCTAGGGACTTTTTCATACGCCTTCTCCAGGTCGATGAACACCATGTGCAAATCCCTCTTCCTTTCCCTATACTGCTCCACCAATCTCCTCACCAGGTGGATTGCCTCTGTCGTCGAGCGACCATGCACAAAACCAAACTGTTCTCCGAAATGGACACAACCCTCCTCAATCTCTGCTCGACCACCCTCTCCCAAATCTTCATAGTATGACTCAACAGTTTGATACCCCTATAGTTGGTGCAACTCTGAATGTCACCCTTGATTTTATATAACGGAATCATCGTACTCCACCTCCATGCCTCAAGCATTCTCGGCGTCTTGAAAATGTCATTAAACAAATCAGTCAACCACCTTAAACCTGCCCCACCTATAAACATCCAAAAATCCACCAGAATCTCGTCAGGCCCCGTCGCCCTTCCCCTCTGCATCCTACAAATAGCCTCTCTGACCTCCTCAACCTTAAAACGTCTATAATAACTGAAATCAGGGCTCTCCTCCGAGTGCTCCAGCTCCCCTAACTCAATGCCTCTGTCCCCCTCCTCGTTCAAAAGCCTATGAAAATACTCCTGCCATCTCTTCTTAATGTGAACATCCTCCACCAGAACTCTACCATCCTCCCCCTTAATGCACTTCACTTGATCGAGATCCCGACCCTTCCGCTCCCTAGCCTTAGCAAGCCTATACAACCTCTTTTCCCCGCCTTTCTCCTCTAACCCCGCATACAAGCTCTCAAACGCTACTGTCTTAGCAGACGTAACTACTAACTTAGCATCCTTCCTTGCTACTTTGTAGACCTCCCTATTCACCCGATTCTCCTCTGCATCTTTACTCTCAATCAACTTAACAAATTTATAGAAGGGCTATAATTCAACCTCAAGGATTGTCGCTGTAGCAGTAACTCTGGGGGCTAAGTTAACTGCTACTAATCCTTTTGTGAAAAGGTTGACTCGTGCCGAGATGGCTGCTCGGCGAGCAAAAAGGTTGCGCTACAACTGTGATGATCCTTATGTTCAGGGCCATCAGTGCAAAAAGTTATTTTATCTCGAAATAGAGAATGCAGAATTTGAAGATATATCAACAGATAGTGGAGAGCCTTCCATCTCGCTCCATGCCACAACAGATAGTGGAGAGCCTTCCATCTCACTCCATGCCATCACAAACAAACAACTTGCAGATAATATGCAGTTGCAAACTGCAATTGATAAGAAGTTGGAATCTGAAGATGTACCAACGAATAGTGGAGAGCCTGCCATCTCACTCCATGCTATCACAGGTTGCACGTTGCACTTGATAAGAAGTTGTTGCTTAGCTTAGTTGATTCAGGCAATACACATAATTTTACTAGCTCTACGGCTGCTCAACGTTTAGATTTGCCTATCCAACGTCGAAGAAATCTCTATGTATCAGTGGCAAATGGAGAAAAAATTTCCAGTTTGGGCATTTGTACGGCAGTGCAATTTTTTGTAGCTAACCATTCCTTTAATATGGATTTATATGTGATTCCTTTGGATGCTTTTGATATTGTCCTAGGTATCAAGTGTTTGCAAACACTCCGCCCTATTCTATGGGATTTTGCGTTATTAACCATGAGCTTTCAAGTAAAAGGTAAGCAGATCATTCTACATGGACAACAAAAATTATTTCAACCACATCTACATCTTCTGCAAGATTCTAAGCAAGGTAAGCTCGAGAAAGTACAACAACAACAACAAACCCAGTGTATTCCCACATAGTGAGGTCTGGGGAGGGTAAAATGTACGCAGTCCATACCTCTACCTCTAAAGAAGTAGAAAGGTTGTTTCCGATAGACCCCCGGCTCGAGACACGGAAGTAAGCTCGAGAAAGTATTAGCCGAATTTGATGAGTTGTTCCAAGAACCTGCAGGCCTGCCTCTTATGCGTTCTTGTGATCATCGCATATGTTTACTACCAGGAACTGATCCGGTGGTAGTTCAGCCCTATCGATACCCTCATTTTCAGAAAGATGAGATTGAGAAACAGTGTGATCAAATGCTCTAGCAAAACATTATTCGGCCCAGTCGTTCCCCATTTTCATCACCTGTACCGCTGGTCCGAAAACATGATGAAACATGGCGCTTTTGTGTGGATTATAGGGAGCTAAATGCCAAAACAATAAAGGACAAATTCCCAATTCCAGTGGTGGATGAATTAATTGAAGAATTGCATGGCACACAATTTTTCACCAAGCTTGATCTTCGCTCGGGTTACCATCAAGCCCGCATGGACTATGCAGATGTTGAGAAGACGGCTTTCAGAACACATCATGGTCATTTTGAGTTCCTTGTCATGCCATTCGGATTGACTAATGCTCCTTCTACCTTTCAAGCATTGATGAATGAGGTATTCCGAAGGTACCAACGTCAATTTGTACTTGTATTTTTTATGACATCTTTGTGTATAGCAAGAGTTGGAAGGATCATCTGGTACACATCCGACTCGTCTTTGAGTTGTTGCAAGCTCATCGCCTCTATTTAAAAAATTCCCAATGTTCCTTTGGCGAATGGCAAATTCTACAGGGTGGCAGTTCGTCCGGCCATGTTGTATGGAACGGAGTGTTGGCCAGTCAAGAACTCCCATATTCAAAAATTGAAGGTGGCGGAAATGCGGATGTTGCATTGGATGTGTGGGCTTACTAGGAGTGATAGGGTTAGGAATGAGAATATCCGGGAGAAGGTTGAAGTGGCTTTGATGGAGGACAAGATGCGGGAAGGCCGGTTAAGATGGTTCGGTCACGTGATGAGGAGGGGTACAGATGCCCCAGTTCATAGGTGTGAGAGGCTAGCTTTGGATGGTTTCAGGCGGGGTAGGGGTAGGCCGAAGAAATACTGGAGAGAGGTGATTAGACGTGACATGGAGCAGTTACAGCTTACTGAGGACATAACCCTAGATAGGAAGGTCTGGAGGACGTGAATTAGGATAGAAGGCTAGTGCATATAGGTGGGTCATAGTCAATAATTAGGAGATTTTTAGGGTAGCCGGGTTGGTAGTCCTAGGGCTATGTCCGTAGGTTGGAGCTGCGAATAGGAGAGTATGGGGGTAGGGGGTGTCGTTGGTTCGTTAGTGTAGGGTATTACTTTGTAGGTGTCTTATTTCTGTTATGTCATCTTGTTTCATGCTTTATTACGGATGTGTTACTATTCTTTGTTCCTGTTATGTCATCTTGTTTCATGCTTTATTACGAATTTATTTACTATTTTTTGTCTTGAGCCGGGGGTCTATCGAAAACAGCCTTGCTACTTCTCCGGAGGTAGTGGTATGGACTGCGTACATCTTACCCTCCCCAGACCCTACTATGTGGGAATACACTGGTTTTTTGTTGTTGTTGTTGTTGTTCCTTTGGCGAAAATCAAGTAGCTTATTTGGGCCACACAGTCTCCAACATAGGGGTGTCAGCTGATGCTAGCAAAATTGAAGTTGTAATGGACTAGCCTCAACCACATCAACAACAGTGTTGCGGGGATTCTTAGGCTTGACAAGATATTATCATTAGTTCATCAAGAATTACGGTTTGATTGTTGTCCCCTTAACAAGTATGCTTAAGCGACATGCTTTTAAGTGGAATGACGATGCACTTGCTTCTTTCGAAACTCTTAAAAAGGCATTAGTTGTTGCCCAGTGTAACAGTTACCAAACTTTAAAGAAGAATTTGTTGTTGAGTGTGATGCATTGGGTGTTGAAATAGAAGCAATCCTTCAACAGCAAGGACACCCCATTGCATTTTTTAGTCGTAAGCTAGCTGACCAACACTTGAAACTTCCAGCTTATGAACGTGAATTGATAGGCTTGACAAAGGCAGTTCAACATTGAAGGCCTTATCTCTTGGGTCGAGCCTTTCTAATTCGAACAGATCATTACAGTCTTAATCACCTGCTAGATCAACGTCTTACTACTTCTCAACAACGTTGGCTTAGCAAGCTAATGGGGTTCGATTTTCGGGTGGAATACAAGGCTGGGAGATTGAATACTGCAGCAGATGCATTATCACGACGAGAAGAGGTTGGAGATATATTATTTGTTATTTCTCAGCCGGAAGTTTTGATATTCGAGGAAGTCCGGGCAGAGACCAAGCAGTCACCAATTCTTCAGGAACTTCGAGCTAAAATTGCACAGGGAGAGATGAATAGCGATTAGGTGTTTCGAGATGGGGGTTTGTTCTTCAAAGATAGGTTCTATCCCAACTCACCATTGGGAAATTCTATCTTGTCCGGGATTCATGATAGCACCCATAAAGGCGTTCTGAAGACCATGCTACGTATTCGCACGGATTTCTGAAGACAACTATCAAGGATTATGTTCTTGCTTGTTCAGTTTGCCAACATAATAAGGCTGTCAATTTGAGTCTCGCGGGACTGTTACAACCTTTACAACTGCCTAATCAAATTTGGACAAATATCTCAATGGATTTTATAGATGGCCTGCCAAAATCAGGTGGTAAAATAGTGTTGGACAGATTCTCTAAGTATGCACATTTTATCCCCCTTGCTCATCCATATAATGCATCTTCTATAGCAAGAATTTTCTTTGAGAATATTGTTCGTTTACGTGGGATACCAGAATCAATTGTCAGTAATCGAGATGCCCTCTTCACTAGTACCTTCTGGAAAGAATTGTTTCGTTTATTTGGGACTAAATTAAACTTTTCATCCGCTTATCATCCACAATCGGACGGTCAAACTGAGGTTGTTAATCGCACAATAGAGATGTATTTACGATGCTTGGTAGGTGATCGTCCTACGAAATGGACATGGACAGAATGGATTCCATGGGCTGAATTTTGCTACAACACTTCTTACCATTCAGCACTTCACGCATCCCCATTTCAAGTTGTTTATGGTTGTGAGCCTCCTCGGTTGCAATCCTACATGGCTGGTTCATCTCGAGTTAATGTTATAGATCGAGTATTAATTGATCGAGATGTTGCCTTACATGATTTTGGAGCTAAGCTCCAGGCGCAACACAAGATGAAAACAGTTTATGATAAGGGACATCGTGATGTGGAATTTTCTCCAGGATCTTAGGATCTTATGTCTGGTTACGTCTACATCCATATCACCAAAAAACTTTGGCTAGTCGCGTCCATCATAAGCTTGCACCAAAATATTATAGTCCTTTTGCAGTCTTGAAGCACATTAGTTTTGTTGCTTATCAGCTTGGTTTACCTGCAGGTTGCAAACTTCATGATATGTTTCATGTGTCACTTCTTAAGTCATTCAAGGGTGAGGTACCTACAACTCCACTTACTCTTCCACCAGTTGAAGAAGGATGTGTTGTTCCCACCCCTTGCTCCATGCTCAAATCGCGTCTGAATCGTGGTAATTGGGAAATTTTGGTGCAGTAGTGCGGCCAATATATTGAGGACTCTAGTTGGGAGACAGTGCATCATTTCAAATCTACCTTTCCAGACTTCAAGCTTGAGGACAAGCTTTTTCTCCGGGAAGGGGATAATGTTATTGATGCTTTTATCGGGAAAGAATATTCCAGGCGCAAGAAGTAATAGGATTAATAGAACTGATAATGATGTTTATTTTCTGAATTATTTTGTTAGTAGAATAGAACTTCCCTTAGTGGATTAGAACTCTTGTTAATTCAGTTTTATAGGGTGTTTTCTAATTCTAGTTTGTTAGGACTCTTTGCTACTGCAAACCTCTATTTAAGAGAGTTGACGTTATTAATAAAAACAAGTTGGATTTTATCAGGAGAGTCGGAACTTTCTCAAACAAGTTCCCAGATGATACAAGCATGAGGTGCACAAAATTGTACAAGGCATTGTCAAAGGTTCAAACTTCGGAATTGGCAAGTGTTTGGAGCATTTTAAAGCCTTGTCAAGTGGAAGGAGGAGAAGGGAACCATTACACTCGAGAGGCGCCTCACTTGAAGGACAAAATGGACTTTGCACACTATGATTTGACACTCAAGAGGCGCCCCATTTTAGGGCTATTGTTGTCTTTTAAGACTCCCTGTTTACACTCCAAAGGAGCACCCTTCATTAAGGGTATTTTTGTCCTTGTTTGTAATAAGTATAAATAGGCACCTTAGCTCTTATTTTTCCTTAGTTTTGAGATAATGAATTGAGTGAATTTTCATATTGTAATATTAGTGTTAGCTTGTAGTATTCTCCTTCTCCTTAAGAGAGAGAAACCGAATTAGGGTTAGCACAATTGATGGATTTCACTTGTGTTGACAAATTGGCAAGAAAGGTGGGTATTGAGGAGTGTAAATTCCCTTGGTCCACCTAAGAGGAAGGTTTGAGCTTCTATTGGTGAGGTGTGATTGATGGTTTGATACACCATCTTTTGTTAATCACTTGGTAGAAGTAAGGGTCTTTCTACTATCTTTACATTTTATGCATTCTTCTTCATCTCTCTTCTTCTATGTGTTGTTTTCTCTTCTTGTAGTTGCTGATTTTTGCATCTTGTGTGTCCATTTTCGTGTTTCCTAGTCTTCTCTTGTATCACCAGGTTTGCAGTTCCCTGAATGAGCTGCAAAATTCAGCAATCATAGGTAAGTCACGAAACAAAAACAAGGGCTTAGACCATAACGTTAGGTCTGACTTCCAAGTTAATCGTCTAGCGACTCGATCCAGAACTAGGGGCCATAACATAAGCATGCTTTTTTGGCCACCAACCAAACTGTAAAGAAACGGATCTTGGACCTAATTACTCAAGCTTGGCATTGCGAAATTGAGTATTAGGTCCAAGATCCATTACTTTAAATGGTATTATAACAGGACCCATTCTCAATTCTAATTTCTAATGTTGGGGACCATATTAAATTGCTCACACGCCAGATGTCCAATCTTTGACGTGATGGGGGAGTGAAGAATCCCACATTGGCCCTTTAAGGGATGGATGGTCCCTTTAATATGGCTTCAGCAATCCCCACCAATTGAACTAGCTTCAGGGGTTGAGTAATTAAGCCAAAGATTCAATTCTTTACAACAAAAAAGTATACCTTATGAGGGATCTTAGTTTCCAAATGAGTTTCCAGGCCAAACAATAGAGAGGACATGTGGTTGAGATTCTGACAGGCACTTCTGACATTGAAAATGCCCTCGTTGCTTAACATCCATCTTGGCTTCTGCATGTTTTGAGGTTCCTGCAAAGGTGTGGAGATTTTGAAGCATAGAGGAGAATGGCTTGACAAGGTCCACCTCCCTAGGACAGAGTGGGTTTTCCATCTAGCCAACTTCTTGTCACATCTTTCCATCACCTCATTCCAAATCTTCTTGGCTCTGTTTTTAGCACCCAGTGTAGTTCCCAGGTACTTGGTGGGAAGAATGTTTTGTTGACTGCCCAAGTTCCCAGGCAGTCGGTGAAGGTCAGTTACTTAGTTGATAGGGTATATGAAACTCTAGTTCCAGTTGACATGAAGGCCTAAGAGTGCTTAAAAAATAGTGAGGATTCATAACAGACTAGCTTTCTACACAACTTTCCTATCAGTCACTATATTTCTTTATTCTCCAACTCAATAGCACACTATCAAGTAGAACTCAATTGATATATTATGAAATATACCACTTCACATGCTTGGGACGTTGATCTACAATGCAACAGTGTTTTCACCGTTTAGAGCTTTCCTATAGCTGCCTAAGTCATTTGTGACTTGTTGAAGCAGACGATTCAGTTGCCGGGCAGTTCGTTTGATTTTGAGTCAATTTCCTGTTTTGAAGTCATCACTGATAAGGATTGACTATCGGGCGTAAACTTTAGCTTAATGACCTCGTATGCCAATTCTGACAGTTCCATCAACTACGCAACGTCGATTTTAGGCTAGGGGAGCTAAGCAAGGCGTTGGGGCTCATTTCGAGTTATTGGTTAGAATTTGATAAAAATGGCCCTTGGGTGTGGCCCCCACTTTTCATCGAAACGACCCCGAATGGAAATTTCGATGGCGCCATTGAGTCTGAAATGCCGAACTTGATAGGGTAGCATAGTCCATTTGTGTTCACGAGATTCCGAACGAATCCCGAGGGGTTGGTGGAAACTTGAAAATTTTCCAAGTTTCAGTTGGTGCATCCGCTTAAGCGGACAAAGTTCAATTAAGCAGAGGCCGTTTAAGCGGCCATCCGGTCGCTTTAGCGACCTTAGCTTGCCCAGTCGGGTCGCATAAGAAGTGGTTTGTCTGCTAAAGCGGATACGGCTTAAGCGGAAGGGCCATATCCGTCAGGTACCGCTTAAGCGATACTTAGTCGCTTTAGCGGTGACCGCTTAAGCGTCACTTGGAAGGGCATTAAATTTCTCCCTTGCCCGAGTTCCTCCCCATTTTTCACGAGTTTCAAAGGCTAAAAGCCCTAGAGAGTGGAAAATTGGGAAAGTGTTCATTGAGAGATTTTGGGGTGTTTGTGAGCTCGGATTACTCGTTTCCTTGTCGAAATCTTTGTAAGTTTCCGCTTAATTCATGATTTATTTATTCAATTTAGACCCAAATCCCTAAACTCTTGTTAGATTGATTTTAGTATCATTTGAGCTCAGAAGTTACCCATGATCCTTGAGCATAGAGGGACGTGTTGACGATTTCGAGAGTGCAATTTCGCAAGCAGGACCCACACGAGATTTTGACTTGATTTTGAAACCAAAGCATAAAAATGCAATATGGGTACCGTTGTTCTCGTATTGATGTGTAGATCGCCATTTTGATAGCGTCACATCGCACGGATGTTTCTCAAAAGGGAAAATCGTTGATTTAGTAGACTTATTCGGGCTTTCTTCGGCGTACAAGTAGGCTAGACTTACCTTTCTCTTAGTTAGGCTTAATTATAGTGTTTTGTCGCATGAGGATGATGTGGTTTGTGGAGTTGGAGTCTCAGGTCATTCAGAAGAGGGAGAGTTTCAAATATCTTGGGTCTAGATTCAGGGGAATCGTGAGATTGACGAGGATGTCTCGCACCGTATTCGTGCAGCGTGGTTGAAATGGCGGCTCGCTTTGGGAGTCTTATGTGATAAGAAAGTGTCTTCAAAACTTAAAGGTAAGTTCTACAGAGTGGCAGAACAACCTGCTATGTTGTATGAAGCGGAGTGTTGGCCAGTTAAGAATTCCCACATCCAAAAGTTGAAGGTGGCGGAGATGAGGATGTTACGGTAGATGCATCGAATTACCAAGAGAGATAAGGTTAGAAATGATATTATTCGGGAGAAGGTGATAGTGGCTTCGGTAGAGGACAAGATGCGAGAAGTGAGGTTGTGTTGGTTCAGGCATGTGATGAGAAGGGACGCAGATGTTCCAGTTCGGAGGTGTGAGAGGCTGGCTATGGATAGTTTTAGGCGGGGTAGAGGTAGGCCGAAGAAAGATTAGAGGGAGGTGATTAGGCAGGACATGGGCAGTTATAGCTTACGGAAGACATGACCCTTGATAGGAAGGTATGGAGGACGCGGATTAGGATACAGGGCTAGTAAGTAGAAGTATGTTCATAATAGTAGGAAAGAGTGTTTTGTTTGTATTGGTGCATGTAGTGTCTTGTAGCCTCTTGTTCATGGTGTTTTGGTGATGTCTATGATTTTGTATAGCAAGTTTATAATATTACTTTGTGGGTGTCTTGTTTTCTTTATTATCTAGCGGAGTGTCACCCCTTGTGTGTTGTTTGCTTTTATTTTTTTTGTTATCTGTCCTAAGTCAGGGGTCTATCGGAAACAGCCTCTCTACTTCATCTGAGGCAGTGGTATGGTCTGCGTACACTACCCTCCCCAGACCCCACTTTGTGGGAATACACTAGGTATGTTGTTGTTGTTGGGATTAATACTAGTATTGTTATAATATTGTGCTAGTTTTTGGTTGGAAATTAGGTCTTAGAGGCATGATTAGCGTGATTTGGATTATTTAGCCAATTAAGGGACCATAATTGGGAATAATTGGCGTAATTACTCGTTCAATAGATAGAATTGCTACCTTAGGACCCAATGTGGCTTACTTGGCATCTTGTAGTGATATTAGATACCTTAGCCTAGTTCGGGGTAGAATTTGCCTTAGAACGGATCTTCAGGGTTAGCAGTGGGCTCCTTCAGTCAACCTTAGGCCAAGATTAATATTAGTTCCTTGTAGAATCAATAGACCTTGCGTATTATTATTTTAATTATATTCTTGAGCCCGGTTTAGATACATGATACTTTATTCTAGTTTGGTACTTGGGAAATGGTGTTGCTTTCAGTTCAAATCTAGTGATTTATGATATTAAGATCGGTTCGATTCCGGCATTATTAATGATATGAGTTTCGGTTCAAGTCCGGCAAATGATGATATAAGTTCTGATTCAAGTACGGCATTGAGAGGTTATTCGTGACGGTTATGGAACCGGTTCGAGTTCGGTGTTTTCGATATGGAACGATCCACGGTTATGATTTCAAGTTATGGATACTTGGCCTAATTATTACCATTCCTTCTTCTTGATTGCACCCGCTGGGCTTATGGTGATACAAGTGCGATCACGTA
This sequence comes from Capsicum pubescens, assembly GCA_030864215.1. Classification (NCBI taxonomy): domain Eukaryota; kingdom Viridiplantae; phylum Streptophyta; class Magnoliopsida; order Solanales; family Solanaceae; genus Capsicum; species Capsicum pubescens. Next base: position 87,179,938 of record CM061543.1, read on the forward strand.
GATGGAATTATGTGGGTGTGCATTTAAATCGCCCAAGTATGTGTGTAAAGAAGTGTAATTAAGGGCCTAAATACACATCAAAAACAGACACCAAGTTACACTAGAGGGGAGCCTATTCTCTAAGGGCCCTTTTGGTCTTTTTGCCTTTAATTGGTAATATACTATATAAGGAACAAGTTAGGGTTTCTTTACTTGGTTTTTGAATATTGAAGATTGTATAACACACTTGAAAACACACAAGTTCTCTCATCTTTGAGACCTTGGCCGAAACTAGGTACATCAAAAGGGTGGATTCTCTTTTGTTGTTTGCTTGCTTGGAACTTTGGGGTGCTTGAAGGATTGAGGTCCCTCTTGTGTCTCTTTGAAGAGTGTAGGTGTTACTACTATCATTATTAAGGGTCTTAGTGTCTAGATTACACCTAGGTTCTTAGTTATTATAGTAGTGGATGTCTCACTATCTATCCATTTCCTTATTGTAATCTTGTACCGTTTTTGTGTCTAGTTTCTCTTGTAATCCGTGGGTATTGTTATTACATTGTTGTTCTCCATCTTGTTCATCATCTATTGTTGATAATATTAGTTTGTGGCGGCTGCCTTGGTGTTGAATCACACCACTATATCTCATTTTGTGTTGTATTTGTTGAATCCGAGAGAGGTCTCCACTTGGTCCACGGGTTCTTGTAATTTGTGGACTATTTGGAGTGTGTATTTCGTGTTTCCTTGGGTCTTCTTGTATCATATGGGGGCCCGCATTGGGTTATTTAATTTATTTGCACCTTCTGACTTATGGGGTCAGTTATGTAGAAATAGTGATGTTTTCTGTATTTGGTGCGCTATTCCAGGTTTGCCCTCTGCCCTTGACTTAGCTTACTTATCTCGCATTTTATTGTATTTATATTATGATTTAGCTCAGTCGGACGATGATGCCTCCAGAGTACCCGTGGCTTTGGTACTCATACTACACTTCTGTACCTTTTTGGTGCAGACTCGAGTACTAGTTGACGTTGTGATTGTGTTGGTCAGAGTTCGGAGATAGGGTAAGCTCTCAGAGCCGGAGTTGACCTTTTCTTCATCTTTTGTTTTTTATAGTCTTTCTATTTTCGAGACTGTTATATATTGACTTTGAAGTACCTTTTGGATTAGAGGCACTTGTACCGACCTTACTAGGTTGTGGGATTATATTACTCCTCTTTTATTTCCCTTCTGTTATGTTATTGTTCTTATGTTTACTTGCTTGTAATTCGTTTATTTGCACATTTACGGCATTTATGTCATTTTCCACCAATTAGCCCATTACTTATAATTTCGGGCTACGGTTTGGCTTACCTACTGGTGGGGTAAAGTAGGTGTCATCATGACTCGGAAAATCGGATCGTGACAAACAGTAAGTGACTTGCACCTTCTCTATCTTCTTTGCAACTGCACTGTGAACTCACAAAAATCTTTTTCCTCCTACTCAGATTGACTGTTGTGAAAATCAAAGTCCACACCGTACAACTTATTCATGCAATAAAACTGTATAATCCCATCAAATAAGTCCACATTGACCAAACAAATTTTTGCAGTAAATATTATAACTACTTCCAAACTTCGTATTATTAGTATAATTATTAAAGGTTCTCACTTCGTCGATCATTGAATATAATAATGGCTTCAACCTTTGCAATGTTACTAACAACAACAAAAACAACAACAAAACGAGTGAAATCCCACAAGTGGGTCCTGGATTAGTGTTATTAAAAGTATCGGCTCATTGCTCAAAGCGACAGTCATGTGAAGAAAAAAAGTTATTGGCTCCTGTGTGAAGCGATGCACTTTGGAGAAACGCATACTTCAATGAGGCACAAAGTGATCCCACATCACAGGCTTTCAATCTGATTTTAGAGTACGAAATACGAAAAGAGAAAAAGAGGGCAAACGTTAAGGATCTTTAGTGTTAAGTAATAGAGCTCCAGTGCATGTGCGTTTCGGCGTCATCTTTCTCATCATTATCTTCTTTTTCTTCTCGAATTTGTGACCCATCGTCTCCTAATACTACGGTTATGCAGCTTCCTTTAATTAGATTCCCTTTTCATCTCGAACAACTCTTTCTTTATCTTCTCGTATATGGTCATTTTCTCCTTCTACTTTTGATTCTAGGTTTCTATCTATTTCTCTCTTTTGCTTTATAAATGCAGTTAGTAAGTTACTCAAGGAATTAATTTGAAAACAAAGATTGCATATTCTTCCGCTTGACGGGTTATTAACTATAACGCTGCCCATCAATTTTCAATTAACGTTCCACTTTATGGTTGATCATTTATAACTTTAAGAATCAATTTTGTAATGAAAGTTTTCTTTCCGCAGCCACCTTGAAATTACATTAAATGATGTTAAACTTGAGGAGTTGAACAATCTTCATTCTTGTTTGTGGATTAGAAGTTTTAATTGCTTTTGTCATAAGTACAAAATTCATATATCAAGTCTTTTTTGTGTTTTCGACAAACTTTTTTTTCCACATAACCGAGAAATCCCAAAGGACCATAGGCTCACAGTTCGACATTCGGTGGATAAAGGACCTTCCCCCCCTCTACCCTTTCCCACTAATACCAAGGCTTCTGTCTGCAGCAGGAAATGGATAATGACATGCACCAAACCTACACATCACGTTCTGTGCTCTTACCACTAGACCAAAGCGTAAGAGCTTGTATTTTCAATAAATTATGCATTTCATTTAAAAAATGGGCACACTTCGCTCCTCCCATTTTCACAAAAGCTTTCATGCATTGTCATTTTCTCTTAAATTTTTTGCTTTCGGAAACATTACATATGATGTCCTTCAACCCTTAGTGCAACTTAGATGTAAGCAAACACATCAATAAGATAATCATCTTCCAGGATATTATGATATTTAAGGAATGATCTTTGAAGGTCTGAAGAGTACCGGAGATGATAAAGCACCAGCATTAGATGGATATAATGCTACTTCCACAAAAGAGCTTGGCCCTTGATCAAGAATAAGTTACAGCAGCAATACTGAACTTCATCAAATATGGTAAGCTATACAAGGCCATAAATGAAGGGGAGCCTTGGAGTAACTAGTAAAGTTGTTGCCATGTGACCAGGAGGTCACGGGTTCAAGCCTTGGAAAGAGTCACTAGTAGAAATGCAAGGTAAGACTGCCAAAGCTATCAAACTTATTGAGGCACACTGTAGAAGCTACATTTGGTCAGGGGCCACCACCATCACTATGAGACCATAAGTATCATGCGAAAAAATGTGCTTATCTGTTTTTACAGGAGGATTACAGGTAATCAACTTGAAGATATGGAATGAGCGTGCTATTATAAAAGACTTGCTGGAAGCTGGCTCAAAAGAAAGAGAAACTGTGGATCAGGTGGATCCATAGTTACTATACAAAACTAGAATGTTTATGGACATGCCTGTTCCAAAAACAGGCTAGTTGGATGATCAGGAGAGTCTTTGAAGCAAGAGACCATGTCAGGCAGCTGCAGGTTGATGAACACTCTAAGCATAGCCTAATTAGACAATTCTACAAGCAATACTTGGGGGACTATCCCAAGAAGGAATGAATATCTCGTGTGCAAGAATGCAGCCAGATCAGAAGCAATTTTTACTCTATGGATTTATCTACATGGCCACCTGAACACTGTTGATCCGCAGGAAAAATGGGGCATCAATGTGGATCCTTTCTGTGTGTTATGCAAAAGTTCACCAGAATTAGTGAAAAGATATTCAGGCAGTGTGACTTCACTAAACTGTTCTGGCTGAAAATCTTAACATGGTTACAGGAGCCAATTATTCATGATAGCAACCAAAATCAGCAATGGCTTAATCAAGTTATCAAAGGGAGTTCAAGGAGAGCTAGGGTGAAGAAACAGATCTACACTGAAGCAGTATATACTATCTGGACAGAGAGGTTACCAGGGTGTCTGACAAAGAGGAAAGGATGCTCTACTACATTGGCTAAAGAGTTGGCATGTATATGCAATGTGAGAGTCACTGGAGCTATGAGAAACAACGCCGTCCAGTTTTCTAATGAGGATGCCCTCCCTAGGAGATGAGCCTCTTACATAGCAGGTATTTGGCTAGATTTAGATAGTGGTCGTCGTTCTGTTGAAACAGCAAGTTGTAATGTAGCTTGGCTATGGTTTGTAATGCTCATTGCTAATTAATACAAATCTGTGAGCCCCCCCACCCCCACCCACTCAAAACAATGACATTTAAGGAATGAAAAAAACTACATTTTCACCAGACATGTCTTTTTAACGTTAAAAGTAAAGCTTTGACGTTCTCTAGGCATCGGTGGTATGTTACTAATTCTTTAAATCAATATTTTTTTCATGAGAACACATTCTTTAAATCAATATTAGCTACCAACTGCAGATACACACCATTTCAATTAACATGAAGTTCTAATATGATAACAATTAAGAAGGCAAATATAGAACACATAAACTTCAATTCCTTACCTTTCCACCATGAGCTTTCCAAGAGCTTCAATTTCTGGGCGAAATTGAAGGGCATGAAATGACACGCGACATCTAAGCCTCTGATACTCAGCCATGCTAGGGGGAAGGCCAGACTAAGAAGAAATTGAACTTGATTAGATGGTCATTTTAGGCCAATACAAACTAAGCATTAAGCACGTAATATTAAATAGGTAAAAAACAGCAATGATCGGGTTAAACTCCCCTCTTAAGAAAATAAGCAAGAAATATCCTTAAATTGGAGGTTATGTGAGTGAATGTAGGACAGCTAATTTCAATGAGTGCAGAAATGAGGATGTAAGATGGATGTGCAGTCATACAAGGTTACACAAGATTGAAAATGAACACAGTTCTCCAAAAGATGCAAGTAGAAGGATAAAATAGGAGCAGTTCTGTCCAACAGATCAAGATGAATTGTATTTTGCTTTTTAGTTTTTGGTGTAGACAGTCTCACTCAGTAGAAACTGTTGAAATTCTAGATGTATTAGACTCCCTCTAGAAGTAGAATAGCTTCAGCTTCTTAAGAGTCTTTTGCTATAAATATGGTGTCAGTACAACCTGTCTACTGTTTTGATCCTGATACATTTATAGAAACAAAGTTATTTTGTTTAAAAAAAAAATACATATATAAGTAGAGTTGTGTTCCCTTAATTTTGAAAAATTTAGTGTCTTCAAACTTTTTTATTTAATTACTTTGGTGTCCGAACCAGGTTTCGCGCACCTCAACTAAATCCACGGATACCTACCACCTACCGCCAGCATCAGCTATCAGGTAACTCTGTCCATCAAGGCTAGGACACATACATGGAAAGAATCAGTATTTTTATTTTTTTATCTCTGCTGGGCTTTGAACCTGAGAACTCAGGTTCTCAACCCACTTCATTGACTACTAGGCCACACCCTTGGGTGCTATTCAGTGTCTTCAAGCTTATAAATGTACAAATTTACGCTATCACTTTGAAAAAGGATACAAGTACCTTACTACTACATCATACAATTTCGTATACACCTTTCAAGGATACAAGTACCTTATTACTACTAAATACAATTTAGTATACATCTAAGATTACAGTGGCTTGCAAAAAAACATTGAAGGGAATAATCATACCTGTAGACATCCTCCATCTGTCAATATTAGTCCAATGACCTTTGCTTTCTTCAATTTAGGTAAAACTTCAGATGTATAAAAGCTTAGAGAAGCAGAATTTTTGGGCTTGAAAATTTGGTACTCTTTCCGTCTCCTAGCCTCCCTCAAGATAGGTGGCAGGCTCTTCACAATTATGACATCATTTGCTAAGGCTGCTATAAACTGATCCTCGTTATAGAGGTATGAAAAACTCTTGAACTTGGAACTGCAAAATTTAAATATAATTAAAATTCAGGAATGTCTATAAATGTCCATAAAGCGTAACAAAAACCCTCATTTTTTAAGTCACGTTAATCAGGACCTGATGCCTTTTGAACGAGCACTTTCTTGAATCTCTGGAATTACAAGGGTGGCATTCAGAAGCCGCGATACAACGACCAGATCAACAATCTATGAGAAAAGGGAAACCTTTAGGAACTCTTCACCCAACAATTTGGTGCAAGAAGGGTAGAAGTTTCTTCAACAATATAATGAGCATACCGAGTTCCTTATCTTCTCAAAACTACCAGATATTTTTGCATAGATGAAGCCATTGTTCTGTTCAACAGCCGCTGGAACCGTGACAAAATAGGTGAATGAAAGAATCAGTTTTAACCGCTGATGGAGGTACTTACATTGTTGTTGAAAAAAATACAGTTAATTTAAAATGGCGAAGGTAGCAAGTTAATTTCAATTTTCAGAATCTCCAACCTATAAGTAACTAGAAGTGTAGACCATAACTGCCATGTGCAAACTTTCTATAACCTAGAAAGCAAAAGCAACACCACATGAAACCTTTTGGTAAAATATGGTACTCCCTCATTCCTTTTTTCAAGGCCAGCTTGAGCGCACATTTCCTCCATTCCATTTTTTATCTGTTACTCTTTCATTTCCTCTTAGTTCCAAAAATAATTTATATCTTCTATATTTCAAAACATTCCCACGTTACTTTATAGCGTGCTCTAATAAGCTGGTGGGACTCCCTTGATTAAAAAGGAAAACCTGACTTCATACTGGTAGCAAAGTTGAGAGCTCTAAAGGGGAAGCTGAAGGGATGGAGGAGTAAGACTATTCAAGGATATCTGAAGCAGAAAAAAAAAACATGTTTTGAATCAATTACAGATTCAACAATAGAGAATATTGGGGGAGGGAGAGATCACCTCTAGACTAGCACTCATGTAGAGTTTGAGGGAATAGCCAAGCATGGAGACAAAGGTCTAGAGCAGTCTGGCTCAAGCATGGGGATAGAAATACATGCTTCTTTCACAAAACAGCAAAATGCACACAGAGGATTCAACACAAGACAAACTGAAAGTTAGGGAAGAGATTCTAACTACGAAAAGTTATACACAGAAGCAGGAAAATGGATTGAGACAAGAGTTTGATTAATAGATCATAGATCCAAGTTTTGATTTATAGAAGCCCAAGTGATTTCTTTTCATCTCAAAGGGGATTGAGACAAGGGGATCCTCTAACACTTTTTCTATTCATCCTAGCAATTAAAGGAATGAGTAATCTAATCCAAGCAACCAAGGATTAGGGCGGGTCTTCCAAATGGAGAATACAGCAGAAAACAATCTACAGATAATTCATCTACAATATGTTGATGATACTCTAGTGTTTTGTGAAGCAGTCGAGGAGCATATTCTGATACTGATAGGTCATTTTCATCATATTTGAAGCAGTGTCAGGATTGCACATCTATTAGCGGAAGAGCTTCATATAACCAATCAGTGCAGTAGCTAATATTGAGGAGCTAGCTGGAAAATTGGGGGGCAAGGTTGGCCAATTACCAACAACATATTTAGGTATGACTTTGAGGGCAAAAGGCAAGTCAAAAAGTATATGGAACAGGGTAATAGAGAAGTGCGAAAGGAGGATGACAAACAAGAAGAATATTTATCTTTGAGAAACAGATTAACTATGGGCAACGGTGCCTTGGATGCCCTTCCCGTATGCTGTCTGTTTTCCCTGCTCCTGCCAATGTGATAAACAGGATAGACACACTTACAAGGAATTTCTTTAGGCAAGGCAATGAAGATAAGAAGAAGTACATCTGGTTAAATGGGAGGAGCTGAAAGTCAGTAAGAAAGGAGGAGGGATGAGCATCAGGATTTTGAGCATCCAGAACAACAGTTTGATGATGAAATGGTTATGGAAATTTGCATTTACAGAAATTTCATCATGGAAGGAAGTAATCATAGCAAAATATGGTATGGAGGATAAGTAGATGACAGAGATGGTAATCAGTCCATATAATTGCAGTGTATGGAGGTCTACCAGGGATTTATGGCCTCTAGTTATAAACAGATCATATTACAAAGTAGGCAATGGTGAGAAGGTGTCATTCTGGAATGATAAATTGTGTGGTCAGAACCATTGAAACAAGCTTTCCCAGAAATGTGCACTCTTTTTCAACTTCAACAAGCAATAGTGGCTGGGGACAGGAAAAGGATGGAATCTCCACTTTAGAAAAAACATAATGGCACAGATCACTGATTTAACAGGGGAAAATGACACTTTGGTATGGAAGGTAGATAGAAGGGAGGCTTCATTGTCAATTTTGCATACGTAGATTTGATCTCAACAGTACCAACAGGAGATAGGATGGCTATGGACGACGATTTGGAGAGAAAAAAATACCCTACAAGGTGAATTGCTTTACCTGGCACGTTATAGACCACAAAATAGGTGACAAAAGAAGCAGTTCCTACCGATGATTGAGGTAACTAACATTGTTGCTGAAACAAAATACAATTAAGTTCACTATGGCGTAGGAAACGAGTCAATTTCAATTTTCAGATAGCCAGGCCCAGAATATCCAACCTATAAGTAACTAGAAGTGTTATTTGTATAGAGGATTGGACCTCTTTTGTTGAGAACCATATTTTGGTGTAGGTTCTCTTCTTTTGGCATATGTATACGGGGTTCCCCCTAAAATGTTAATAATATTGTTTACCTTACCAGAAAAAAAATGTAACTAGAAGTGTTAGCCATAACTGACATATGTAAACTCTATGCTTCCTAGAAAGCAAAAACAACAGCACATTAAACTTTTTAGTAAAATATGGAACTCCCTCCTTTCCTTTTTTATAACCGAGGTGTCCGGACCTTTTGGGCGCACATTCCCTCCATTGCATTTCGTTATTCTTTCATTTCCTATTAGTTCCAAAAGATTTATATCATTCTATAATTGGAAATTGGAAACATTCCGACTTTACTTTAAAACATGATCTAATAAGAATTGACAAGGTACTAAGAGTACTTATGGTATGTTATACATTTTTTGCTTACATGTCCAAAGCCTTTATTTATTTCTTAAACTCCGTGCCCGCTCAAATACCATCAATTTGTCAAATAATGGTGGGAGTAGCTCTTTTTCCTAAACTGCTTCCTGAAGAAACTACTACTGCTCCATTACCATCATCAGATGCCATAAGATAATCTCTCCAATACCTTCATTTCTTGCTTTATACATAACACATTACGTTGCATTTTATTTGTTGTGTTTCCAGCTATGCAACTTATCAAGTAAACAAAGAGAGAACAAAACAGGAATTCATAAAAATACATAATCCAGTCAGGCTCCTGTGACTAATTCAGAGCAGTAAATAACTAAACAATTGCAAGGATTACCAGTATATGTACTTCTTGGATTTGGATAAGGATGCAAGGGCTCCAAAGACTTTATATTTCCCCACAACTTGCGAAACCAATGACCCTAATCAAGGTTTTCAACATCAAAATATAACTACAAGCATGGTGTGAAGAAATAAACCTAAAAAGACGCAGCATTGTACTGTCAAAATATGTATATACGCTTAAACAACGAAAGAATAGATATTCGGATTAGTACTAGAAACAATAGATAACAAAGTTCCCAACATTTTCCTTTCTAGAATATACATTTTAAGCCCTTTGAAATTCTGCTCAGTACCGATAAATGGTGCTGTTTATAGATAATTTGTACTCGCTCCATTCAAAAATACTTGTCATGATTTCCTTTTTGAGAGTCAAATGATATTAATTTTGACCAACATTTTAAGATGTATTTTTTTATCATATTGATATAAGATGAATCGCAACTTATAGTACTTCCCGCATAGCTTTTGAATATCCAAAATCTTACTTTAAAATATTGAAATAATCTAATCTAATTCATCAGTGAAAATTAGTCAAATTAACTCTCCAGCCCCGAAGCATGACAACTATTTTGGAATGGTGGGAATAATATTATCTACATGGACATACTACATTCTTCTACAGGTTCTTCCCCATAATTCAATAAAAATATCAGCTTTCATCAAGAAGTGAAACATGACAACTATTTTGGAACAGAGGAGGGAGTAAATATTCTCTACATGGGCATACTTTGTCTTCTACGGGGTCTTCCCCATCATTCAATAAATTCATCAGCTTTCATCAAAAATTAGTCAAATTGACTGTCGAGAAGCGAAACATGACAACTATTTTGGAATGGAGGGAGTAGTATTCTCCGTCTTCTACGGCGTCTTCCCCATCATTCAATCAATGGGGCAAAGAAATCAATTTAATAGATGTCTTGTTAATGATAATTTACCTTTCTGGTGGCTAAAGTAGGAGTTAAATCGTCAGTAAAAACGGCGGTAATAGCAGTGTATTGTACAAGATCAGCACTGGACTTAGCAAGAAACAAGTGAACCAGCAATGAAACGAATGATAACACAAGGCCTCCTAATGCTGCCCATTTAATCTTCGATTTCATCTCCAATAATTTAATACACCAATTCAACAGAATCAGCAACTAGAACTTGATATCGATAAATCTGTGAATCTAAAAATTCATTTGGGCCAATTGAACTTTTATTAACAGAGAATACAAAAACTGAAAATGAATATATATAGAGTTAATTTGAGTGTTTATGAAGGAAGTGATTCGAATAGATCGAGGAGTTAATTGATAGTGAAGGGAAATTGGTGTGGTTAGGCAAGAGAGGGAGAGAGAGAGAGAGTGAAGGGGGGGTTTAAGCGGATTTAGGGAGATAGGGAAGAGGAGTGATGACGATTGGCCGGTCCTGAGGTGAGAGCTTTCATATTCTGGAGCGCAACATAGCACAGGCATCCGCATGACTATGACCAAGCGGCAGCAGGTCAGTTCAAGATTTCACAAGTTCGAATGCCACCCCAATATTTTTATTATTTGTTTTTTAGTTTATTTTAGAAGAAAAAACAAAATAGTACAAACAAACTACATTAACAATTACACTTCTTTTTTTTTTTTAATAAACTAGAATAGGTTAGTCATTAAAAATGTTAACTTATTCATTGAAATAATAAAATTGATCAATTCTCATTGTATCACATTGACATAATTGATATAAATTAATTATAAAATATTAAATATAATTTTTTAACAAATAATTCCAAAAAGTATACCGACCCCAACCCACTCCAACTATCCCTAAATCAAATCGATATTAATGAAGATAAGGAATTGTGTGGCTACTAAAAAAAATACTTCAATATCTAAAATTATTAGATTGTTAATATTGACTTTTTTTAACTTATCAACTGTATTGATAAAACTATCAAGTGCTCTTCTTATTAGTACAAAAATAAAATAGATATATTTATTTTGTTCAATTGTCTATTTTCTATTTTTAAATTTTTATTTTATAGTTCACATCACTTTAATTTGAAATATATGGATAGTAATATATTTATTATCTAATTACTTCATTATATTCTCTAAGTTAGTTCAAAATCTTTATCCTTCCCCACTCTCTATTTTTATATCATCTTTTACTATATTTGAGTTACTTTTCTCAAAATCTTTATCCTTTCTCACCCTCTATTTTTACATCATCTTTTACTGTATGAGTTATTTTTCTCTAGTATAACTTTGAATTTGTTCTTTTTGTGATAGACTTCATAAGCTATTGAGTTTTCTTCTCTTGTATTTCAAAATATAAAAATTTGAATTTGAATTTACGTTCATTAGATTTTTATATTTTAATATTTATTTAATCTGTTATTTATAGAGATTTTAGTTACTTGAGAAAATTGAAGGAAAGGTATCATTTAAGTCTTGAATGAAGGATTGTCGACATTGATCAACTTAAAGGATCAAACATAATTAGGAAACTTGATCAAGTTAATTGTGGACTTGATTAATATTTTCAAAACTTTCTAATCTTTTCAAAAATACAAATCAACCCACACCCCTCTCCTCTCCAAATCAACTATCTCTCTCCTCTCTCTTGACAGTTTCTCTCAACCAACAGTTCTGTAAAATTTCTCTCTCAATCCCCAGCGACTTCAACCTCCGACAATAAATAGTTGGGAGAGTTCTTTTCGACTTTCAACCGTCAATCGACGTGACAGAAATGTTCTTCGGCGATAACATCTTCGAGTTCTTCGTCATCCCATTTCTTCTTTCACAGGTAAAATTTCTTGTCTTTTTAGTTATAAAAAAAAAAACTTGTGCCAACTTGTCTTCTAGTATTGGTTAACAATTTCAATATTTCTTGCTTAAATTTGAAATGTGGACTGAAAAAAATCCTAATTTCTGGCATTTCTTCTCTACTCTTTTCGGTGTGAAATATAATTTGTTGTAGTTCTTGTTGTCAAACTGTTGATTCGATTTGTTGGTGTATGTTGAGTTTTTTGAAGTTTAATTTTTATTGTTTGTGTTTGTACAAACGCAAAACAATAATATTGGTGATTTTTTGTCACCGTTGATGTTCTTAGTGTGTGTTGTGTTGGTGTTACTGGATTGATTTATTATTTTTCTTGGTAAAAATAGTGTATTTGATATTAAACGGTGATAGTGTTATTGTTCTATCGAACAAAATCCTGGTACTATTTTTTCTGCAACAGATAAACTATTTGATGTAGCAGATGAACCATCTGATGCAACAGATAAAAATCTGATGCAACAATGAAAATCGGATGCAATAGGTGAACAATCTAACAGAGTATTCATCTGTTACGACAGATGACTCTTCTGTTTAGAAAAAATCTAAACAGTATTAACAGTTGATAATAATTCCTACAGATAACTCATTTGGCAACAAATGAGTGATCTATTTCAACAGATGCGTGATCTATTTTTATTAATTCTAACGAATTACTTATCGGTTGCAACTGGTTGGTTATATGCTACAACAGATAACCTACCTAGTGCAACAGATGTGTGATCTATTTTTATTGTTTCCAATGGATTACTCATCCGTTGAAACAGGTTGGTTATATGTTGCAATAGATAACCTACCTAGTCCAATAGATGAGTGATTTATTTCAACAAATGAGTGATATTTTTTATTGTTTCCAATGGATTACTCATCCGTTGCAACAGGTTGGTTATATGTTGCAACAGATAACATACCCGATGCAATAGATGATTGATCTATTTCAACAGATGAGTGATCTATTTTTATTGTTTCCAATAGATTACTCATCTATTGCAACAGGTTGGTTATATGCTACAAGAGATAACCTACTTGGTGCAACAAATGTGTGGTCTATTGGAACTATTATTTTACTATTGTGCATGTTGGACTTACTGTTATCCCTTTTTAATGATGCATTAATCAATTATAATCTATTTTATGTTTGTGTTAATTTTAGATAATATGACTCCCAAAAGAAAAGAAACCGAATCAAGTCCAAGTAAAGGAACAAGTGAAGCAGCTAGACTACATCCACCACTCTATGAGCTTGTTTTACAAGTGTTATTTCAATCACGAGTAGAAGATAATGAGTATGGGGAGGAGGAATATTTCAAAAGAGATGATTCAAATGCTAATATTTTTTCCACTAAAGAGTTGGTCAAAACCTTTAGCATTGATAGTTATCCTTTGAGAATGTAGTGCGATAGTGCCACATATTTATTGGTGATTTCGTAGTTAAGTCAATCATGGAAAAATCTTTCGATACCTTCAGAAAAATACTTCAAGAATAAAATTTGGATGTTTATTTCAGAGACAACTGTTTTGGATAATATCTTGATTTGTCGGAGGACAGCAATGCTTGTTTCCAAATAAAAATAATATATGATCTTCTCAAGCGTAGGTTTATGTATGAAAACAAAGATAAGATGGATGAGGTGTGGATAAATTATTGTGGCTTGCCTGTTTGTTTTGGTTGGAGGGAGTTTGTCATAGTTACTGGGTTAAAATGTTATCCATATTCTCCTTCTCAAGTTATACCTATTCTAACCTAAGAAAAGTACCCCGCACACCCAAAAAAAGGCAAAGGCAAGTCGAGTGATAGTGATGGTCTGGTTTCCCTTGTTGGTCTAAGATTCAAAAACATAAATTTGACAGAAACATTGAAAGGTAAAAGACTTTCAAAGAAGCACAAGCAATCATTGTACTTGGTTTGGTTTGTACATAATATTCTTTGGGCGAGAGACGTTAACAACTATATACCACTTGGTTTAATAAAGCTCTCTGAGGATCTTGAGGCATTTAACAACTATCAGTGGGATTATGAAAGCTTCAAAATGACTGTCGCCAAAGACAGCCAACTTATATGTCTTTCAATGGGCTTTCATAGTAAATATTTCTTTTATTATGATATGATTCATTTTTTTATTCAATAATGCTTTTGATTTATTGGCGTTATTTTATAGTCTTGAGCGTTTGAAGTCATTCCTCATTTGAGAAAATAAGTGAACTACCAGGAAGAAGTTTTCTGTTCAAGAATCCTGAGATGGTTGTCGGCCAAAACTGATAAAAATACAAAATTTCTTGATCTCTTCAACCCTCCGAAGGAAGCAGCAAGTCTAATTCTAATTAAGTTTTTATTTTAATTAATAATTTTTTAAAATAATTTCATCATCATTCTAATATATGTACTGATTTATTTTAGATTGTCCATCTGTGGCTTGTTCCGACCAATTGAGAGTTGAAGATGCTATTTTTTCTTACTTTACGGTTTGTACAAACTTTATCGAATCCTAAGGTTATTGATAGAATAAAAAATGAATTGTTTAAAGCAATAACCATCATAAGAAAAATAATTCTGGAAGGTGGGCTTGTTGTTGTTGATGATGGTAGTGGTAGTGGTGCTGCTGTTGGGGCTAATAATGCTCCTCTTACAGTTTTTGAAATAATAAACCATTATGATTATGATCATACTGGTTATACAAATTTTGCCACTTCTAGCGAATGTTCTGCATGCAAATGTCTAGATTGTAAGATGAAACATGATGTAGTGATTAATGCTATTAATGCATTAACTGCTTTTATAAAGAAAATGACATCTAAGAGGGGTGTCATTCCATTAAAGAGGATTTCATATCCATACACTCCACTAGAGATCAAAGTGGCTATGAGAAGAAGGAAATAAATTTCTAAGGCATCATCAAGCATCGAAAAAAGTAAAATTACAACTCTTATGTCTTTGCCTTGCACCTTTGATCAATGTACAAGGTCCACAGGAGAGCAGCATGAGATGAAGAAGGTGAATGTATATCATCTGTTCCAACAAACAAATAAACACATATCTATTTCAACAGATGATATATCTGTTGAAAATTATCAAACAGATATATACATCTGTTACAACTGTTGTCTATCTTGTTGCATCAGATGCGTTATATATTACAATATATGTTTGTCTGTTTCAGCAAATCAAATAGGTCTTCGTCCTATTTTAATTTGTACCAACAAATGAGTCATATGTTGCAATAGAAGGGTCATCTGTTAAAAATTATCGTACAACTCTGTTTTACTTGTTCTAATTTATCCCAACGGATGATCCATCTATTGCAACAAATAGATAATTTGTTGTATATCTGTGATTAGCATTGACAATTCTGGCTTTTCAGGTGGATGTCACAGTAGAAGTTACTGCTGAACAGCATAATATCATAGTCTATAATCCATCAACCACTTTCAAGGAAGAAAAAAAAGTAGAGCCTGTCAGTTCGGGAGAACGGAAGAATTACCCATTTGAAGGGTTCAACATATCGGATGAGGCACTAAAAAACCTAACAAAGTTGATTAACGACTATTCAAAATAAATTGCTGATGGGCTGTTAAAGCATCATGCTGGTAGGTACATAAATCATTTTTAAAGATATTGATTTATACAATTATTGTTGTAAAAACATGACATTAACACATATAAATCATGTGGAAAACAAAATGATGAACACTACAAAGTGAACAAATCGAGTCTTGGTTTTGATATGTTCGACTTTATTGTTGCACATCCCGAAATGAAGGATTGGTTCTATTTGATATCACAACTCCAAACTTGCTGGAATGATGAGGTTTGAATGTCATACATATTACTATTAATTAATACTTTATTTAATTACATCTGTGTATTAATTTTATTATCACGTAATCTAAAATACTTGATAATATGTGTAGCACATCGATGTTATTTTTTACTACCTCCAAAAGACGGCCAAGTTACAAATACAAGAACAATACAGATACACGATAAACAATTATTTGTACAAAGTTTACATTAATAATGCCTATGATAGGTATTGTCAACAACAACCGGAGGTTTTCCTTAATGAGGAATGCTTAATCAACATCATCAAAGGTTTTAGCATTCAAGCTAGCTTACTTTGGCATTTGGTCGATGAAGTGTACATCCCAATCAATTGTGGTGATAAATTCCATTGGGTGTTGGTTGTCGTCATTTTAAAAGAGAGGCGCATCCGAGTTTATGACTCGATATTGCAAAAGAGACATTTCGGGCCATCGTCTGAGATAAAAAAAGTGGGCCAAAATATGTAACACCTCGGATTCTGAACCCCGGATGCTACACGGTACTTATGACCCCGAAGGACCACAAGTTAACCCATGACTGATATCTGTAACTGAGCACTGAATAATATACTGTAAAATGCAAAAAAACTGACGGAAAACTTTCCATAAGGTTCAATACTGAAATAAAACTGAATAAAGTATAACAATACCAAAACTAAAACAACTGTATAAAAATACTCTAGTCTGAAAAAACCTCTAAATTGTCTGAATATGGAGTTGATGAGACAATCTCCCAACTAACTCTATCTATTGAAATGCTAAATCTAATACAATAATAAAATAAGGAACATCCTCGAATGATGAGGACTTACTGTTATGTCTACTGCTACTGCTGAATCTAAACTGCTAAGGGTGCTCGGGATCCCGTGCTTCTGAACCTATAGTATAAGACACCATAGCGTAAGAGAAAAGTATGCGTCAGTACATGAGAATGTACTGGTATGCTAGATGAGGTAAGGCTGAATGCAAGAGTTCATATGTATGAACTGTAACTGACTACGTAACGTGAACATGACTGAGTGAGAATGCAAGCATGAGTGCAAAAACTATAATTGAAACTGTAGTATCACTTAATACTGAATTCTAATAACTGGATTTTTGATAACTAAGTCTACTGATACTGATATCTGATTGACTGAAGCTGAGATCAGGCCTAGCTAGCGGGTGATCTTTGAATCTACTGATAATGAAAATGATTGACTGAATCTGAGATCAAGCCTATCTAGCGGGTGATCTCTGAATCTATAGAACTATCTAAGTTCTTTACTGAGCTGAGTGACTGTGTCTAACAGTCCTGATTTCCTAATACTGATCTGAGTTCTATTCTGAAGACTAAGACTAAAACTGTGGGAGGTAGTCATCTAACCGACATGCCCCTTTCTGAACTAATTGAGGTCCGACCTGTAACCCCAGTTGGAAGGGTATCAGTATTGTGCCATGGGCAAAGACAACTGCTATGGAGTCATTCCTAATCTAACGGGTGAGCCTTGAGATCAGTCCTAAACTAGCGGGTGATCTTTGAGTATGTCAGTCCTATCTAACGGTTGACATCTCATACCTACGCTGGCTACGTAGTTCTGGAACTTAGGGATTTCTTCTAGGGACCCAGTCCTCACTAACCGGTGTGCCCCCATTCCTAGGCTCGTTTGGTGTTGAATCCTACTCCCAACTGAAAGACATTGAACTGATTTCCTAGTTCATATTAGGCCTGACTGAGTTGTTACTGATCGTACTGTTTAACTGAACTGAACTGAGTTACTGAGTTCCGTTGTCTGACGGAATACTACTAAATTCTGTTAACTGACTGAATGCTACTGAGTTCTGAATTAATTTACTTAGCTGGCCTAGACTGATACTGAGTTATTGAGTTATCCTAAGTTCTGTAACTGACTGAGTTCTACTGATTATGGCACAACTGAGATTGTCTTGAAACTGACCCTGGCTCTAGGCACACAGCTAAATTATTGTGTATTAAATACCCCCAGGACTCGATAGCATGGATAATATAAAGGATGACAATTCTTGAATAACATGACAATGGTCTATCATTCATAATACAATCAATGAGGCATTTCATCTAGCACTTGAAAGTTATAAACTTGTAAATGCATAGAGAAGCATATTAATGTCTCATGATTCATTCAATAAGGTCTTTCATCAAATACCTGGCATGCATTAACTTATACATAATTGGGAATTTCTTGTCAACATGCTATAATGACTCTATCTCATTCACATACGCCTTTTATTAAACATATGGGGAGCATGTTTTGGTCATACAACAATCAATACATCTAAATCATCATGGCTACATCAACTCACTTGCAAATTTAAGGGTTTATCATGAATATTATGTAAGTCATCATATACTAGGATCAAATCTTGAAACTTATAATCAAAGACATGAATCAACACCCAACAACAACATGAACATGAATATCAATTCACATAATTCATGAGAACTCATAAATATATAATCTTTGAATTTAGAAAAAGGATTCTTGAACTTCATGGGTGGAAGGGACCCATGAATCAACATCTAACATACCTTAATACTTGACTTTAAGAAGATTGACGGGGAAATTCTTGAGTTTCAAGTCTTGAACTAAGAACCCTTATGTTTGTTCTTGAGAGAATTTGAGAGAAAACAAGTGTACTTTGGTGAATAATGTCTGAATCTCGTGTTTTAGGGCTATATAGGGGTGGAAAAAAGACTGAAATAACCTGGAGTCGCGACTGTTTTAATGACTGAAAACTAGATACTAACGCGATAGTCTACGCATCGCGTCGTTGGCATCAACGTGATAGCCAATGCGCCGCGTCGACATCACATTGGCTCATTGGAAATTGCCTTGAGATGAAGAATATTTTATCTGTCGATGCGATGGACGACGCGACGCGCCAACATCGCGTCGACTCACTAATTTGGACACTAGAACTTGGTCTAAACAAGGTCCGAAAAATCCGAAACTCATCTGAAAATCCCTATTGACATCCTTGATCATGAATTAACTAAGATATAGACATTTAAAGGACTTTAAGGTCGCTAAATGAGATTGCCAACTTTCGAAGGCTAAAAATAAACTAAGTCTGAAAACTTAGCTAGAATTTTCTAAGTCTGGGACCACTTGACAAGCATTAATGGACTGAATTAAGCTTAGAATTTTGTGAGGACTTACAAAATATTACCTACTTATCTTAATATGAGTGGCTTTTTGGATCAAAAGGTTCGTACTGATTGGTCGACGATTGAAGCATACCGGGATAAAATGAGTAATCGATTTGATGTAGAATATGCTGAATGAATTGCTCAACAACCCATTGGTAGCCTGTAAGTATCATGATTTATTTTTATTTTATAAATTTCACAAGCCTACATGAATTGCAAAATATAGATTATCTATATTTTTAAAATGCAGGTATTGCGGTTTTTTTGTTGTCATTTACGTCGAGTATTTGAGCAATGGATTACAAGTACCAAATGATGGACTTGATGCCGGATTACTCCACAAAATATATGTTGCTCTTTTATGGAAATACAGAGAAACAAAAACGCATAAACCGTACGCATAAATGATCCACGACGACCATAGCTGAATTCCATAGCACCGGATGAAGAATAACTTGTCCATATTGAGTCTGTCAAAGTAGTAACCTGTCTTTAGAAATTGTTGGCACCAAAGATTAAATTATTGATTTATTTGTAGAGTATATCATCTGTACCCATAATAAGTTTTTTACATTTCATTTATTTGTTGAGTTATTTCATGTAATTTCTTAAGGCTTCAATTTATTTTATGTTGTCTATGAAATTAATTTTATCCTTAGTTTTGAACTTATTAATTGAAATGAAATACTAGATTCAAATATCGCAATAGATAATACATTTGTTGCAACAAATGGCATATTTGTTGGAAATTATCAAACAGATTTAGACATATGTTGCAACATGTAGGTCATCTATTGGAAATTATCAAACAGGTCTTCTTACTGTTTTGATTTGTTCCAATAAATTACCTATCAGTTGTAACAGATAGACTATATGTTACAACAGATTGTATATCTGTTGCGACAGATAGACAGAAACATCTGCATAATGCAATAGATGATCAACCTATTGTAACAGATAATCAATCTGTCAGAACAAATAGACTATATGTTACAACAGATAGACAGACTGTTGCATTATAAAAAATTCAACTTTCGTCAAACATAAAAAACTATCATAAAGTGAAATGGCTTGAAATAAAAAACTATTATGGTATTTGTCTTTGTACATCTTTTTCTTTATACACAGGCTCCAAGCATCTAGTTAGTACCCCATAAGCTTAGACCCCTTGCATCTTTTCCATAATGTTGTCGCATAGAGCAGCTATTTCTGTGTTGGTCAGCAAACAGTTGATGTATGTAAGCGCGTACGACCTGCACGCGACACCGATTTTTTTTAATGGTCTATGTCATTGTTTCGACCTTTAAAATCACATGTTCATCAACACTTCCACTGACAAATGATCCATCAGTTTACTATGCCTCAACAAGCTGGGGAACAACTCCAACAGTGGTTGCATGTGGGTAAGTAAGTTGCAGTCATAAACCTTAATCTTTTCCTCCTCGAGTAGTATCTCAACAGCGAGAAAATATCTGACTTCCACATTCATGACTGCAAGAATTTTCTTTGCCTTGATCCAACTCTTGCCATGTGGAAGTGGCCTATTTCCTCTAACTTAGTTAATCATATCTTCATCCCATTCAAACATAGAAACTAACCAATCAAATCCCAGGCCGCCGAGAGTGTCAGCTAGCCTACCGATCTCATTATACCTATTCTTGAAACTATTGTAGAAGTTGAGGTTCATTATTATATCGGCGGCATCATAAGCATCCGGGTACGCTTATTGCCTTCCCCTTGTGAGGCAGAGAATTTCATCAACATACTGTGATATAAGAAGACAATTTTTAAATAGGTTAGTAATTGTAAAGAAGAAAAATATAGTGGAAAGATGCAACAGATGGTCCATATGTTGTAGAGGGTTCTCTAAATATATTCACAGATTACCCAGCTAATGCAACTTATGCAATAGATGGGTAATCTGTTGTAACAGAACCACCACCAGTTGTACCAGAATATCCAGCTATTGTAACAGATGACGCATCTATTGCGTAGCTTCTTATTTATGGAGTAGATTAGAAGGCTAGGTTAGGAAAAATAAACTTACCCAATCCACGTACCCTTTATGCATATTTGTTATATTCTTGAAGTCTTGGGCGCAAAAGGTATGCATGGTGTATTCTTGTGCAGGTTTCTTGGAATTTGTGGTCCTTCGCAGTACTTCTTCTCTTCGTAGCCAAGTGCCGCGTATATGTCCACATTCTTCAATGGCCCTTAAACTTCAACAACTTTTGAAGGGGGGAAGAGTTGCAATTTTTTTATTTTCAAATTGAAGAGTATTTGGCTAATTTTTTTTCTTCCTCTTAACCACCACTGTAGGAGTGAATAACCCTTTCACCTTCTTGGATAGTATGACACCCCTCTTGGATTTCAATTCCTAGGCAGCTTCAGCGTCCTTGCACACTTTGTATTTACAATGAGAACATGAGGGTGAAGAGGGGTGAGAGGGACCACTGTAAGGGTGGGAGGGACCACTGTATGGATGAGAGAGGCCGATGTAAGAGGTGATTTCAAACATATTTATTTTTTCTTGAGCATCAACATGCTCATCATCATGACTGGAAGTAGCATCATCCTTAGGATAGCTGCCACCAACATCAACAACTCCACCAGCAACACCCCTAGAAGCACCCGGATCTGTTGTAATATGTTAGTTATGAAGAGCCTCGACATTAGGCTGACCTTGCCTAGTTGCTCTTCTTATGGTTGTTGCTCCGGTCAATTCTTTCTTTATTAACTCCACTGTTGGGTTTGCTATTGTATCAACAAGACTTAGAGTAATAAAGAAAGTCATCCCCAACTCTTACTCAGTGGCACGATCCATGGATGCACAACCTATAAAAAAAGACAGATATATTTAAACCATATAATAACAATTTGCAGTCAGTTGGGTTACATGTTAACACAAACAACTTATCCAACAGATGATTTATTTGTCGCAACAGCTGATCTGTCGCAATAAATTAACAATATGTTGCATCAGATTACCCATTTATTATATAATTTTCAGTAGATGGGTAATTTGTTGAGATGGGTTCAGAGAACCAGAGCAACATATGGGTAATCTATTGCAAAATATGAATCATCTGTCGCAACAGATTAGCCATCTGTTGCACAGTTGCAGTAGATGGGTAATCTGTTGCAACAGATGAACCATCTGTCATAACAGATGGCATATTTGTTTCAATATATTTCTTTGAGTCAAATTATTTTACTTAAAAGAAGACGTATTGCATCATCCGGAGGGTTAAAGAGATCATCCTCCTTAATTCTTGTGTTGCTCTTTGCAGCCAACCATCTAAGGACCGTTGGATGAGAAACCTCATTCGGGTAATCCTTAACCTTCTTTCGGAGGAGAGGAATGGCTTCAAATGCCCAAGCCTAAAATATGTAAACAGGAAGCAAGCAAAAAAAGTTATAATAATTATTCAATATAAATTAATGGATGAGTTAATAAATAGTGATTAAATTTACCATGAAAGCCCAAGGAAAGCCATATAATATGATCGTCTTTGGGGATAGCTTTGTCAGTAAATATTTGACAGTCAAGTTGTACTTGTTATATCCCCAGGGATAATCGTTGAATTTCTCAAAATCCTCAGCAAACGCCAACAAATCATCTTCTATGACTTTCTTGACATCTTTTGCCAATATAACAGAATGGGCAAACCAAACTAAGCACAGTTGCTCTCTGTACTGCTTTGGTATGGTTTTATCCATGAGATCTTCTATCAAATTCGCCACTTTGTAACTACGTCCAGCAATGTCCAACAACCCATCTATTTTATCCTTGTGTTTGTTGGTTTTGGTGGGTGGTCGCTTGGTCAATGCCTTCCCTCTATTTGATGGCGGTGCTTTGGTTGTCCTGCTTGCCTTAGACCTTTTGCGGGGTGTTTTCTTGATGAGGGGTTCTGTTGGACGATAGCATCTCAAGACTGTCACTATGGCAAATTCTTTCATGCCAAAATAAATCGGCATTCCACAGTAGTTGATCCAGATTTCATCCATATCTTTTCCCCCCTCCGTTGAATCTTTATTATCCCTCACGTACTTAATCCCGCGTCTGAGAATACCATATACCATGCTTATTTGTAAATGGGCAGTGTGGTCCTCAGGCAGCTCAAGAAAGTATCCAAAGCAGCTTTTCTTAAAAAGTTTGTCTATGTTTTCATTCTTTATAATATTCCTAAATTCATCAAAAGGTTTCCCCAACTGAAATTTAAGTACAAGATCACCAGTTAGTTCTGCAGGGTCATCTATCGGCATCGCAACTTGAAACTTGTCAATACTAATAGTTTTGACAAGATCATGCTGGGATTTCAATCTTAATTCACGCCCCATTAGTAATGCATTATCATCATCTTGATCATCATTCTTTTTCTCACTTTCTACTTTTCCCTCTTCTTATTTATCGTCATGTTGATTACTAACCCTTTTTTCACTTTCCACTTCTTCTTCTTCTTTCTCCTCACTTTTATTTTCCTCACCGGCCTCTATATACCCTTCTCCACCTCTTTTTTCATAACTTTCCTCAGCTTCATTTTTTCCTGACTGAGATTGTTCAGGAAGTTCCTCCGAATTCATCTGTACTCCAGCCTTTTTTGTTGGGTGGGCAGAAGTTGATGCACTTTTAGTTTCTTTTCATTTGGGAGACATCTTTTAACTACAAACAACAGAAAAACAAAAAATACATTACATTTGATGTCTGCACAATTTAAAAAAAAAAGGTAAGATAAATTTCAATAAATTATTATACGCCACATTATAAAAAAAATATTCCAATGAATAACCCATCAGTTGGAACAGATGGGGAATCAGTTTAAAGTCCTATTTAATATCTCCCAACAGATGTTTCACTTGTTGCAACAGATGGACCACCAAGATCACCGCCAACACCACCACCAATGCCACCAAGGCCATCAATACTACCACCAAGACCACCACCACCACAACCAACACCAACACAAATAACACCAATACCAATACTAACACCAACACCAAGACCACCAACGTCACCACCAATGCCACCAATAGCCGCACCAAGGCCACCAAGACCGCCAAAACCAACACTAATACCACCACCAAGACCACTGTCACCACCATAAAGACCACCAATACCGATACTACCAACAACTGCCACCAACAACACCACAAACACTATCCAACAATACCCCGTTGTCAATGAAACAGTGCGACAAAAACTAGAATTTTCTCGGGTTCTTCCTATATTTTTAGCATCAAAACTTAAAATTGTTAATCCATTCTCAAAGATAATACAACTAGAAGTCTTCTTTTTTCATAATTAACTAAAAAGCCCTAATTTTTAGAATAAAGAACAAATGTAGAACTCTTCTCGAACTCTATTACCTATGAATATAGAGAAAATGACAGATAAAAACGAGAATAAAGTCAAAAATAACAACTATATGGTCAGAAATAGGAAAAAAATTGATTTATTTTGAAGGGTTGAACAATATGTTGAGTAGTTGTTGTCAGTATTAAGAGAGAGAGAAAAAAGCGAGAACTCGAGATCTGAAATGATGAAATATTTTTCCTGCAAATGGATGATTTGTTTGGGTTGATTTGTATTTTTGGTAAAGAATGAAAATTTTTGAAATTGTTAATTTGGTCCGAATTGATCTTAATTAGTTTTTAAAATTTTAAAAGATATAATTTTTAACTGTCTCGTCATAATAAAGTGTATAAGTTCAACTGGAACACTGATGAATTTTAGGTATTAGCTTAATAATAAGTTAATAAGAATCGTTTCAACTCAGAGTGATCGATCCACGACTGAGGTCGGGAGGAATTCAATACCAATATCATGCAATTGCAAAGACTCAATTGAAGTTGTAGTTGACCCTATCATCTCATCCCTAGTTCTAGCTAAATCAATTTAGTTATTAGCTTAATAATAAGTTAATAAGAATCATTTCAACTCAGTATTATTGATCGATGACTAGGGTCGGGAGGAACACAATACCAACATCATGCAATTGCAAAGACTCAATTAAAGTCGTAGTTGATCCTATCATCTTATCCTAGTTCTAGCTAAATCAATTATATTAAAATCTGTTGTAATAGACGACTGAGTTGTTGAAAATTTTCAAATAGATATTAAGATCTGTTGGAACAAATTACCTATTTGTTTTAGTTATCAAATTGACATTTGCATTTGTTGCGACAAATGACTGAGCTATTGGAAATTTTCAAACAAATATTGATATCTATTGCAACAAATGACATATCTATTTGAAAATCTTGTTTTTTGATTTTAAAGCGATTTTCTGTCCGAAATAAAAAAGATAAATTCCTAAGGCGGTAAAAAATATTTCTTGGATAACTAAAAAAATCTCCCCCTTGAGTAGTTTTATCTTATCTTTTCAATGTCACCCGTCTCCTCCTGCCCCCCAAAGTTATTAATTAATATTTAAACTCATCTCTAGAATTATCTCTTCTTCATCCATAAATTTATTCATCTCTCTTCTTTTTATTTTTCTCCTCTTTAGGGTTATCACAACCGCCTCTTTTTTTCTCTCTTCTCTCCTCTTTCTCATGAGGATCCTTTTATATCTCAATCGATCTATATCTTTTTTTGACTGAAATTATTGTTTTGATCCTCTTGCTTTTGATATTGCACGTATGGTTCACTATTGCTCTTTCATTCTCATCTTTTTCTTTGCAAGTTATCTAAATTAGTTATTTTCATTTGTGTCATTACCCTTTATCCATATCCTATTTATTTAAAAAAATTGAAGGAAAGGTGACTTTTAAGTATTGAATGAACGAACCATTATTTTTATAGAAATATACAAAAAAGATATCTGTTGGGAGAAGTTTAAAAGACTTATTGGCAGTTTTGTTTTTTTAAAGTATTTTATTTGTTTCTTTATTGTTGATGTTGTCGGTGGGGTTGGTGTTGTTGGAACCTGCGGTGTGGTGTTGTTGATGGTGTTGGAACAAATGGTGTTGTTTTTTTGCTGTTGATGTTGTTGTTGATGTTGCAACAGACGAAGTAACTGTTGGAACAAATCAAACCACTAGCAAGGCTGTTATGATGTATTCCAACAGATTTCACATCTTTTGTAACAGACTCCACATCTGTTGCAATAGATGCGTAGCTTGTTGTAACAGATTGCCCATCTATTGAACAAATGGGAAATTTGTTGCAATAGATGGGGAATCTGTTGTAATAGATGTAAAGTCTGTTGCAACAGATGGGTAATGTTATTTTTGTTCTTCTCTTGTTTGACATCAGTTGTTTTTATCTTATTTGTAGATATAAGGAAATAAAAGTTGATCAACTTTTGCCCGGCCAACACAAAAGGCTACAGTAAAGATGGGTTCGGAGGAATAATCTGCTTGCATATTGGAACCACTTCATATGTGGGAGGTATTTATTATTGATCATGTTATCGTGAAAACACACATAGAGTACACTAATTTTGTGAATGTTGTTTTTTTACCAATTAGGCATTGATCATTCAAATAAGATATCTGCAATTTTATAGTTAAGCTTGATAGGTTCGAACTGATAAGGCTGAGGAACCATGAATATGGTTTTGATACCATGTTAATATTTAATGATGGTTGTTTCTTATGTTTATGTGTCAAGCTTTGTGAAGGGACCAAGTTTTAGTGGCATTGTAAAAAGATTCGATAGTTATTGGACTAACTTTTAGGGTGCATTGGACTCTGAGAGGGCCTTTGAAGCCTCCCACTACTTCAACCAAGAAAGAAAATCAATTTAGTTATTGACCTAGCCCAAATTTATATGGTTGGGTTGCTCAGGGTGATGATTATACGCTAGAAGGTGCGGTAGGAGAATACCGCGAAGGAAAAGGGGAATTAATGAAATACTATATCATTTGAGAGCTAATTGAAGAGGAAACATAGGATATGAGGGAACTTCTAGCGAATCTGGATGATGAAATTGACTTAGATCACGAGAAATCTGAATCAAGTGCAAATATGAAAGTGTATCCAGTAATGAAAATCCGTTTGTTGTCTCTCTAAAAAAAATAGTACAACTGGGCACTTTGCTAGGGATCTACGACTGGGTAGCGTGGTCGGGATAATCACCTACATAGAAAATAGCATAACATAAAGAAAGCAGCTTTGCGGGCACCGAGGGTTGTAATGATGTACAATAAGTCAAGAAAACTTGCGCCAACAACAACTAAAGTTAAAATAAGAAATCTAAGCGAAGGCGGTAATTTTTGAATTCTAAATTGCATCTCATGCCTTCTTGTTTGTGGTTCCGATTAGGTTTACTGTTTTTGACCTGATCGAAACCACAAACAAAAATGAAAGGCAGATTGAGTATCATTACTTCCTTAGCAATATGGATATAATTGATTGTGTATTCTTTCCTTAGTATGTTTTCAACATATCTTGGAGAAGATCAGAGGCTTCTTGTAGTATGTGAATCCCGATAATTTTTAAGCTTGCCTCCAGCTTGCTGATTCCGTATTCAAGTTTGTCGTTGTTGTCTTTGAGGTTAGTATAGAGTTCTTGGTGTTTTGTTAGCTCGTCAATTAGGAGCACTTCCTTCGAAGTTGTGGCATTTTAAAAGTCCTTCAGAAGGCTTCCAAAACACTTTTATCAAAAGGCTTAAATGATACATGGTGGGTCGTTATGTTTGTTTTAGGTGAACGTGTTGATGCACACTCAAGCAATAGATCCAAAAGTTGAACAGTTGGTGAACTGTTCAACTGTTGGGACCACTGCTTGAGTGTGCATCAACACGTTGACTAAAACAAACATAACGACCCACTATGTATCATTTAAGCCTTCTGAAGAAAATGTTCTGGAAGCCTTTTGAGGGCCTTTTACAATGACACAAGTTCGAACAAAGTGTTCCTCATTGACGAGCTCACAAAATACCAAGAACTCTATACTAACCTCAAAGAAGGCAATGACAAACTTGAATATGGAATCAACAAGCTGGAGGCAAGCTTGAAAATTATCGGAATTCACGTACTACAAGAAGCCTCTGATCTTCTCTAAGATATTTTGAAAGAATGTTAAGGCAAGAAAACACAATCAATTATATCCCTATTGCTAAGGAAGTAATGATACTCAATCTACCTTTCATTCTTGTTTGTGGTTCTAATTAGGTCAATAGCAGTGGACCTAATCGGAACCACAAATAAGAAGGTCTGGGATGCAATTTAAAATTCAGAAATTGTTGCCTTCACATAGATTCCTTATTTTAACTTCAGATGTTCTTGGCTCAAGTTTTCTTGACTTATTGTACATCATTACAACCCTCGGTGCCCGTAAAGCTGCTTTCTCGGTGTTCTATTATTTTCTATGTAGGTGATCATCCCGACTACGCCATCTAATCGTAGCTCCCTGGCAAAGTGTCCATCTGCATTAATTTTCTTTGAGAGAGACAACAGATGAATTTTCATTACTGGATGCACTTTCATATTTGCACTTGATTCAAATTTCTCGTATTCTAATTCAGTTTCATCGGCCAGATTCGCTAGAAGTTCTTTGCTAACCTATGTTTCCTCTTCAATTAGCTCTCAGTTGATATAATCTTTCATCAACTCTCTTTTCCCTGGCAGGTATTCTCGTACGGCTCCTTCTGGTGTATAATCATTTTCTCGAACAACCTATCCTTATAAATCTAGGCCAGGGAAATTTGTATTGGTTTTTCGTTCTTGTTTGATGCAGTGCGAGGCTTCTAAGGCCTTCTTAGAGTCTAATGCACACTTAAAGTTAAGTTCAGTCGCTATTGGATCTTTGCACTGACACCAAATATTGATTCTTTCTCAAAACTTAACACACATAAACATGAGCAACAACCGTCATTAATTCGTAACAGGGTATCGGCACCATCTTCATGGGCCCCTCGGCCTTATCAATTTGAACCTATCAAACTTAACTGTACAATGCAGGATCTTGTTTGAATGATTAATGTTTGATCGGTTAAAAACTACATTCACAAAATCATTATACTTTATGTGTGTTGTCTTGATGACCTTATCAGTAATACATAACTCCCACACATGAAAGTGGATTCATCCATCTGCACGCACCTTATTCTTCCTAGCCCATCTATGATTTAATTTGAATAAATAGATGACTAGCCCGTTGCAACAGATGACACATCTATTAAAACTATCAAACAATTATATACATTTGTTACGACAGATAATCAATCTATTGCAACATATGACTTATCTGCTGGAAAAATCATACAGATGTATCCATCTGTTGCAACAAATTGTCAATATGTTGTAAATTATCAAACAGGTAGAATATATTTTGCAACAGAGTACCCATCTGTTAGATTTATTTTAAAGCAATTTTCTTTTCTTTCCGAAATACAATAAAGATAAAATGTTGTATTTAGATCCATTTTTTTTATTTACATATTCGAAAAAAGTCACCAGTTTTTTTAATTAAGGGATGTAATTATTAAAAAAGAGGTGAACAGTCATGGCTTTTTTACTAACCCATTCGAATTCAATCCTTTATAAATAGATCCCTCCTTACTCGTTCATTCTACTCCACTTCTAGATATGGCTGATTTTGTACAAGGTGATTCATCTCGAGTCCTTGGGGAACTTGAAAGAACTTGAAAGGTAGATTCATGAACTCCGGAGGGAGTTGCGTGACTTTAGAGCAAGGCTACGGAGGGTCCTACTACTGCCGGATGACAATTGGCCGATTGATAATACTACTACTATTACAAATAATAATAATAATAATAATAATAATGATAATAATAATAGTAGTAATAATAATTAGGTTGTGTTTTTTCTTTTAGCATATGTATTTATTTATTTTATATCGAATCTACCTAATTGTATATTTTTTTTATTATACTAGTGTAACCGTACATGCCACACACGTGTAACGTTTGGTTATTTAAAATTAAATAATTTTATCTATTACAAAAAAATTTAATGAAGTATAAAAAATTCAGATCACTTTTCAAAAATCCTTCGCACTTTAATATAATAACTAGATGTGCGTTGCACGGGCCCAACGCGTATTACTACTTACAGCAAGGGACTACTTCGTTTGATTGGATTAGTTGATAAAAATGAGTTTAAATATATGTTTTATACAATCATGGCAATAACTTACTCTTGGATGCTCATATTTACATATGCTAGTGATTGTAGTCTATTTACATTGCTAGAGATAATATTTATAAATTCTACAATAGGAAATGCATTTGTTGCTGTGATCAGTCTCTCGAGCTCACGATCAAACACCTGTTAAATTAGATTTAAAGATTAAATTATTGCAGAAGTTCAAAATGTGATAATAAACAAATCTTTATTTAATGAAGACAAACACAATAGCTATTTGAATAAAAGCTTGAATAACCTAAGCTGTTATGGTATCGCAATGAAAATTCATTTGTCAATTGAAAGAATTACATTGTAGGTAGCATTAGTAACATTGTACGTATCTATTTTGTTTTTAAAATTTTGGATAAACATTTACATACCTATTGGCTAAGAAGCTGCATTATTGTGAAATACCCATACCATTGACACCCACAGATGCTAACAAACTCAAACCCCATATGATGAAAACCAAATGAAAAAGCCATAAGCAACAGCCGGAGACAATCATTACAGAAACAAATAATCAATTGACATTGCATATGTTGTTCCTCTACAAGTACCGGAAATAGAATTCGACAACACAGTAGAACAACAATAACATCAATCACAAGTCAATAGTAACAACAATATGAACAAGAGAAAGGCCATAGAAGTAAATGTATCATCAGACAGAAGTATGACTTCTTCACAAGTATTGTTGACTCTTGCTAGTTTTTTGTCTAGCATTTTACGTGGCAATTTGTGTACTACATTCTGAACCCATACTGGAATAAAATACCTGCCAACACAATGACGTACATCCTCTTTAAGTTTATACATTGTGGTATCCTTGAATTATAACTTTGGTTATAAAGGGCAGTTGAAGAAATCCCTGGAGGATACTGATAATTCACGCAAGAAACTGAAAAGAAGCCAGTGGATGAAGTTTTAGATGGTAAATTAGTTTATGAGGATGGGAAGTCTGATCCTTCATGTGTTAGCTATGTTGATCATGGCAACCCAAACTTACAAGTCAGCCAAAAAGAGTCAAAAAAGATGAAAAGAAAGTAGACAAAGTTTGAAGAGCTTGTTGCAACTGAAATGTGTGGACAGGGTATCTCAGCAGATGATGATCTGTCTTTGGAAAGGCAGTTTATGAAGAAGGTCAAGATGAAGGAGAGAAAATATTTGGGGATGATGATGATATGGATAACTTATTTGAGGGAATTCCTTTACTTCTGGATTCTTATGAGGATGAAAATACACAACTTCCTGGAGAAGCAGCTCGAAAGAGTGATAAGAGCTCCTCAAATGAAAGATCTAGGGAGAAAAGATATAATAAAAAAGCACAAGGCGAAGATCAAGATCAAAAGGAAGAGCAAAAAGCTGAGAGCACTATATACTATACAAATGTGAATGCAACAAGTGGAGAAGCTTCATCAGCTGGATCTTCTGCCAAAGGAAATGCAAAATATATTGCTCCTGGACTGAGGTCACGTTTGGGAAGTGAGTCAGAAGAGTATGCTCAAATTCGTCGACAACTAAGAGGTATGAAGTTTGGGCATTTGCATTTATTTTGCTGGACTTGGAAACTTGTTTTGGCAAAATGATTTTTGTTTCTTGCACCTGAAAACCATTAAAAGAATCACTATCTTTCAGGCCTTCCAAATAGGATGTCCGAGGCTAATGTGGAATCTATAAGATACAACTCCATCCGTACATATAACCTTATAAGATACAACACCATTACACCCAGTAGAGTCTCACAAAGTAAGGTCTGAGACATCCTTATAAGATAAACAAAATAAAAACATTTAAAGAAAACATACATAAATGGATGACCAGAATATTTTGCAAATGAGTTTGATCAAGTCTGCTACATCAATTGATGGGTTTGCTATCTGAACAAGTCTGTTGAATATGTTGAGAAGATGCGGTAAAGTTTCCTCAAAGACGTGCATTGTTCTTAAGGAAAATAAATTGAATAAGCCAAGAGAGAAGTTGCTTTAATTACATTTTTGCAAAAGCCATTGTGTGAGGAGAAAGGGGAAAAGAAAACAAGATTTGAATATACAGCAGCAACAACATACCCAGTGTGCCCACAAGTGGGATCTACGGAGGTTAAGATGTATGCAGACCTTATCCCCACGAGCTCTTCAATCGTCTGAGGTATCCACAAGACAACACCATGTTTTCTCAAATCTTTGGATTCCCATGGATGGAAAGGAAACACAGTGTATTTCCGCGGCCACAGTTTATCTATCGTTGTACCAGAAAACATGTCAAGCTTCAAGAATTGAATACCTATCAAATCTTTAATTTGCCTACAACATAACAACGTTCCCAATGTAGTCCCACAAAGTGGAATTTAGGCAGTGTAGATCATACGCAGACCTTACCTCGACCTCAGAGGTAGAGGGGCTTTTCAGATAGACCCTCGGCTCAAGGGAAAATAGTCCAATCCCCAAAAAAAAGTAACATAAGTGGCAGAAACGACAGACAAAAATAGATACAACAAACAAACACCGTGTATTCCCACAAAGTGGGGTCTGTGGAGGGTAAAATGTACGCAGTCCATACCACTACCTCCGAAGAAGTAGAGAGGCTAATTCCGATAGACCCCCGGCTCAAGACAACAGACAAAAACAGTTAGTAACACAGATTTTTGAGACTTTTGATTGAATGTTTAGATTAAGTCCTTCAAAGAAGAGTTATAAGTTACGTTGCAAGATGACAAGGTTGTTCAAGCAATACCTGAGATCTCATGTGGAACATCAGGGAATTCAGATAATTGAGCAGATTTTGCTTTTTCTAAAAGACTAATCATTTGCTTGTTTCCACTTACTCTAGCTTCATCAACTGGAGTATTTCCCCATCTGAATTATGACAAAAGTAGACATTACACATAAATTTGCTTGTATAATGTCGAATTTCAACACGAGTTACCATGATGTTTAAACAACTATGCTGTAGTCCTAAAGAAGTTGAGGTCGGCCATATGATTCCTTAATGACTGTGTTTCTCCATTTAAGTTCAACTCATGTCATCGTTAGATACCATGATGTCTCATTCTAGAAGTACATTCAATAAGATATCGATAAAGATTGAGATTGTATTGTACCTGTCCTTTGAGAAAACAGAAGCACCAGTTCCCAAAAACAACTTTGCCATTGAGTATTGTCCTTGAGTAGCAGCAACATAAAGTGGCGTTCGTTGATCATAGTCTTTGGTGTTCGGATCAACACCGTTTGACAATAGTCTTTGTAGTAAATCTGAATCCCCCTTTGCTATCGCCATACACAGGAAGCTACCAGCATTTTCAATGTTCAACAAAGCCTCTTCTTTAACAAGAAGTGAAACAACGCGATCATGTCTACTCTTGATTGCTTCAAGCAGTGGCGTGTTGCCAAATTTATCTATATGATAAATAGCAACATTAAGTAACAATGAACATGAAAATGGACTCGTTGCAGGTGAAGCAGACGCGTTTAAGAAATATACCTAGAGCGTTGATGTCAACGCCTTCTTGGATGAGAAAAGAAGTTATGTCTTCATAGCCTCTCGATGCTGCAAGATGCTGTTAAAAAACAAACTTCGATTAAGAGAAATTTGCAGTTTTCGAACTCCAGTGTTCTTTTAAAATCCGTCATAATCTTTCTTGTTCGGATTAGCTCCAGCTCGAATTAGACTCTTAGCTGATGCAGATCACCATGATAAGCTGCATTGTTCACTTTCAAAGCAAGCTCCGCCTAATGCTTTCCTATATGGAGTGCAATATCAGATTCTAGTTGCTTTATGCGGAGGTTAGATTCTTTTCCCTGTCATTTTATGTTGTACTAATGTAAGTAAATTACTCCCCGTTGTTGAAAAACTTAACCAGATAGTTATATGAGTGAAAAAAATGGCTTCTAAACTTGCAGTAAAAAGGTCGAGTCTCATTTCCCTTACCTGTAGTAAATTACTCAAGATTCTTCGTCCATCATGAAAATAAATCTCCAGAATATTGGAAAATGACTGCTTATCGATACGTATGAGCCTACATAGTTCACAAACATGAACTATATAGGGTTGAGGAATGTTGCAAGCGATGGAAATGTCTCTGAATGAGCTATTAGGCTCGAGAAGTGTCATTGTCTCTTCTGATCCATCCTTCGCTATACTGACCTCCTCCTGGATTTTTTTGATAAATACAATTGAGTACTCTCGCATTATTACAAAATCATAAATGCAAATCGAATAGAACATCATACCAGAACACCATGACAGACAAAATAAAGCTGGTCTAGTACATTGCCTTGTTCCATTATCACTTCTCCGGGGAGGAAAAACTCCTCATGGACTCAGTTACCTGCAAAAATTTAACCGCATCCAAAATCAGTACAACACACTCAACTTATTGTGATTAAGCATAACATCTCAAAGCACATATTTACTTACAACTTGACTTATGAATTCCGAGGAACAGCCCTTAAAAAGAGGTACATTTTCTATGTAAGACTGATATAAATTTTGCGATATCTGCAAAAAAAATCAGTTGAATTTTCCTTCTGAACTGCCAAGCAAACTGTACATCAAACTTTTTTCTTTCATAGATTTACCTTGGCACGGATAGAGATTGGAATGTCCTGGAGAACAACAGCATCAGTGTAAGCGCTTTCATATTGCAAGCGTAAATGACCTTTTATTTGATTACGAATGTCCCTTCCAAGTCGATTTCTGTTCATATATTTCAATAGATCCATCATCTTATCCCTGTATCGTTCAGTTTTTGATCCTTTTACGATTAGAGCTGTCATGTTATCGATCAAATAAGCACTCAGAATCATATCAAAAGAGATGTAAATCATGAAAAATAACAGAACATAAACTACAACACAATACGATGGTTGAGGTACAAGAAAACAACATACTGTACCAAAAATTGAAGGACAACAAGGGATAATAGGTTGTACCTAAACGCAATAGCATTGTCATCCCTAAATTTCTCAAGTGCTTTGTCCATAATCTCAAGAGGAGGAGGAATTTGAAGCCCCTTAGCCAATTTCTCAAAGTCTGCTGCCTCAACTTTCTTCTCTGTTACCTCTGCAAATTCACCAAAAAACAAACACAATTCAAGAGTCATTTTCCATCCTTCAACACCACGAAAACAAAACACATGCAAACACAAATATTGAAAATTTCATTTACGAAGAGCCACGATGGTAGCTGTTGATGGAATTATTGAATCATTTCTCTTAGGCGCAACACTCATTGGCTTCAATGCCGAACGCCTCCGAGAATTCTAAGCAGTCGACAAGGTACCCAATTGGGATACTGCAAAACATCAAAAAGATTAACCAAATAAATAACAAAAACTCCATATCTGAAAAAAGAACCCAAGAATATTTGAACCCAGATGCAAAACTTCTCCACAAAAGGAAAAAAAATTGAAACTTTGAAGGGAACAACAACTTTAAAAATTACTACTATATAGACAAAAAAAAAAATTCCAACACAGATCCAGCAACGAACTAATTTAACCCACAAATTTGCACTCTAAACAAAGCATGAAGAAAAATAGGAAAAATAGAATTGAAACAATAAACATTACCTAAAGTTGAATTTCTTTGGAGGAAGAATCGGAGCTTCTAAACAAAGCATGAAGAAAAATAGGAAAAACAGAATTGAAACAGTAAACATTACCTGAAGATGAATTTCTTTGGAGGAAGAATCGGAGCTGACAAATTTGGATTTTTCTTTGGAATTTTTTTGAAGAAAAAATATAGTGAAGATAGGTAGAAACCATCGGTTGTGTGGAAATGAAATGATTTTGTGGTGGAAAATGGAGTTGATGGATAAATATCATTCACACATAATGATAAAGTTGCCCTCAATATTGTGATTATTTACAAATATGCCCTTGATCGTCCCTTTACCACCTCTTCGATATAGTAGTAACGTAATCATAAGCATATATTTGAGTGTAACCCGTATATATTTTACCATCTGAAGTTTTATTTTTTTTCTTATAAAGTTAAATTCTTACAAATCATTACTTATATTCTTATTGGATACTTAATATTTTTAAAATTTTAATACTTCTTAAATTTTTATTATTTTAACGTTTTAATATTTATTTCTAGACTTTTCAAATTTTCTTAAAATCAAATTTAGTTGATTTAGATTTCTTAAACTAATGAAAAAGATATTAGTTGTCATTAATTATGATGACTTCTAATAAGAAAAGGTTTTACCATAAATATATTTAATTAATTTTCAACTCTTAAATATTAGGAAAAAATAATGAAAAGATGATTTTGTTTAAAGCAAAGACTTTTAATAAAGGGCAAAAGTTCAAACGATATTTCTAAGGCCCTGCATACTTTTAATATATTATTTATATAGATTATAGATATATTTGTATATAATGGATTCAATAATTTATGTTTGGTCAACTTTGAATTTTTAATTCTTTTTTAATATTTAATTTTTATTCTGTC
Organism: Capsicum pubescens; assembly: GCA_030864215.1. Lineage (NCBI taxonomy): Eukaryota > Viridiplantae > Streptophyta > Magnoliopsida > Solanales > Solanaceae > Capsicum > Capsicum pubescens. Next base: position 87,216,551 of record CM061543.1, read on the forward strand.
TATTCCTTCTCAACATGTCGATGGTTGGAGGTAGGGATTGAGCGTTTGTGGCAAAGGATGGACCATACGTTGCAACAGATGGTTAATCTGTTGTGACAGATGGATCATATGTTGCAACAAACGATTATTAATAAAAAAGATTATTGTTATTGAGAGGGTGAAAAGTCATGAATTTTTTATTATTTAATATGAAAAATGATTCGTAAATAAATAATAAGTAGATAAATGATAAACACAATTTATAACCGTAAAAGAATGATTATTTAATTTTAATAACTGATCGTTACTTTTCACCATTTTTGTATTTAAATATGTTTTTTAATTTATTTATTTTTTATATAATAAAAAAGTCACCACATTGGATTAATCAAGGTATATAATGATTGTTAAAAAAAAGGTGAACAATTGTGACTTTTTGTCTAACACAATCAAAACAGCCGATGAAGCAAATTCCCCACCTTTTGCGACTGATGAATCAGTTGTTAGAAGAAATAAAAAAAGCTCCTTCAACAGATGGTCGATTTGTTGCAATGGTTATCTGATGTAACAGATATACAACCTATTTCCACAACTCAATAAAAATGATTATTATTTTATTAAAATAAATTGTTATTGAAAAGGTGAGAAGTCTTCGATTATTTAATAGAAAAAAAAGTTATTTAAATTTAAGAACTAGTTAATAGTAATAGGCTAAAAAGTCATGACTTGTCACAATAATAAAAAATTCACCAGTTTGATTTAATTAAGTCATTTCTTTTCACAAAAAACAATAAGGAAATAAATGATAAACATAATTTATACAACAACAATTTATAAACACAATTTATAATCGTAAAAAAATCTTATTTAATTTGAATAATTGATGTTAATATTAAATAGGCGATAAGTAGTGACTTTTCACCATTTTTATTTTAAAATCTGCTTTTTAAATTTATATAATAAAAGAGTCACCAATTTGGATTAATGAAAATATATGATATGATGATTATTTAAAAAGATAGATTATATGTTGCAACAGATAGATTATCTGATGCAACAGATGGTCGATTTATTGCAACAGATGGTATATATATTGTCACATATGGGTTATCTGATGCAACAGATATACAATATGTTGTCACAACTCAATAAAAATGATTATTGAAAAGGTGAGAAGTCTTCGATTATTTAATTGAGAAAAAAGTTATTTAAATGTAAGAACTAATTAATAACAATAAGCTGAAAAGTCATAACTTTTCACAGTAATCAAAAAGTCACCAGTTTGAATGTAATTAATAAACAGAGGTGAACAGTCGCGCCTTTTTGCCTAACACATTCAAATTCAATCATCTATAAATAGGTCCTTCTTACTCGTTTATTCTACTACTTTCTATTTATTTCTTGCATCTTGTCTTTCATATTACACCTTCAACCACTTTCTATTCAAAGATCAGTTACCAGATACCTTTTTTCTGTTCCAGGTAAGTATTTTTCTTGCTTTTTGTATAAATATACCCAATTGGTAGTATACGTTGTATTACATTTGGACTCTTTTCTTCACTTGTGTTTTTATATTTTTTGTCAATTCATACGTGTTCTAGATATGACTGATCCTGTTTGAAACGTTGCTTTTCTGCAAGACGCGGTGCGGGAACTTCGGAGGCAAGTTCATGACTTGCAGTGGGAGTTGGGCGTCGTGAGAGTAAGGATGCTCCAAGAGATTCGCAGGCTGAGAAGGGCCCTGCTGCTGTCGGTTGACAATTGGCCGGATGACAATAATAATAATGACGATGATGATAATAATAATAATAATAATAATAATAATAATAATAATAATAATAATAAGGTTATGTTTTTTCTTTTAACATGTATATTTTTATTTTTTTTTATGTTCCAACTATCTATCTAATGTATTTTATTTTTGTTTAATGAAAAATTTATGTTTCTGTCTATTTTTTCTTCTCAACAAACATGTAGACAATTGGAAGTAAAGAATAATTTTGAATCCAGTAGTAATAACAATAGTTTTGAAACATATTGGTTATCTGTTGGGTTTGTGACAGGAGTTGTTTTGTGTGTTTCACACAGATTACTCATCTGTTGCAACAGATAACTAGTCTGTTGCAACAGAAAACTCACCTGATGCAATAGTTTGCAATAGAAAACTCGCCTAATATAACAAATAACTAGTTTGTTGCAACAGATAACTCATCTGTTGCATGAACGGGTTTTATTCATTGTTAAAAAGTAGCAGTAGTAGTGTACCCAGATGACAAATTCAACTAAAAATTATAATTTTACTTACCAAAGTCACCTATGAAGTAATGTCAAAGTGATGTACGAACAAAATTTGACCTAAAAATTATTCAAGTAGCAGCAGTAGCGGTAAAAACAACAACAATGGTCGATAAGAAGAAGATGAAATGGATAATGAAGTAGAAGATGGTGATAATGAAGTTGAAAATGATGATAATGAAGTTGAAGATGATGATAATGAAACAGAAGATGATGAATAAAGTAGCAACAACAATGAACAACAAAAATCGCGAGGAGAGAGAAAACAACAACTGATGAGAAGAGAGGAAAACTCGTCTTTTTCCCTCCGTTTTCTGTTATATTAACTAACATTTGGATCAAAGTGTAAATTTAAAAACTTATGGTTTATTTTCAAACTTTCTCAACTTTCTTAATACATAATAAAGAAATTGTCACCTCTACTCAATTATTAAGACTTGAGTCACCTACACTTCATTTTCAAACTCTTTTGTCACTTTTAACTCAATGCCCCTAGTTACTTTGTATACAAAATATTAATTTTACTCGTTATAATTTTTTAAAAAATACTTTTTGAAATTTAATTTATTTGTTAACTTTTTTTTCATTTCCCATAATTTTTTCATTATTTAGATTTATCTATTATATTTTATTCTAATTTATAATTTCATATTACAAATAAATATAAATAAAGACACTGACTATTTATTTAGATTGTGATTTTGTATTATTGAAAAATATAAATAGAGATACTGATTGAGCATTTTTCTACTTTGATTTTTATAATTAATAATTTTTCTACAACATAAAATTAAAATTGAGAAATCTTTTCCATGCATAACAAAAATAATAAAATGAAATATAGAGTAGAAGAAGATTTCAATATAATCTAAAGTATCGAAAATGGTTATGATTTAAAATTCAAGTTAAATACTTTTCACGTCTATTAAATACAATTTTAGTTCATATTTCAAGATAAATTTTGAATATAGTAGCTTCAAATATAATAAAACATAAGCATACCATTTCCATAGTTAACTTTTTTGTATAGAATGATTTTTTTTATTTTACTTTTTTCTTTTAAATTCATATTCAAGAAATAATTTTCTTACATAATTGAATTCCTTATGATTTCGGGGACAAAGTCAATAATTTTACGCAACACACGTTTTGAAATTAAATAATAAAAATGATTTTAATTTGAAATCGGTTTGTGTATAAATCTTTTACTAATTAATGAAGTTGTCATTTCAACCATTGTCAATTCCTTTTTATCCTTATTGTCTTGAAAGGTATTGTCATTTGTAGTGAGAGGAGAAGAGCCATGAAGTAAATAGAAATTAGCATCAATGGATATGAATTTGTTTCTTTTCATTTACGTTAAAGGAAGATAAAGATGAAAAAGTCATATCCTTCCTAGATATTTTTTTTTTAAAAAGCGTTAAATCAATACTATTTTTTAATAAAATGAAGAATATAAAGAATGCATTAATCAATATAGTTGTATATAAAGAGGGTAAGAAGCTAGAACCCCATTCCAAAAAGTTCATTTAAATTTAAATTTAATAATAATCAAATATATTCATAAATAATATATTACTTACTGCTACTATTGCGATGTACTAATTCTAAAATTTTTTTTTTTTTATTAGTATTATTATATACTATGTATAACCATATGATGATGGTATATAATAATGTCATTCTAAAGACATTGACTGAGACAACAACACCTTTGATATTAAATCTACATTGAAGATGGGATATACCTTTAATGTTAGTAAGGAAATCAATTGTTGCTACTCGTAGTTTATACCGCGATAAATGATGAAAACTCATTGAAGAAACATTATTGGCTTCTGATTTTACAAAAAGGAATATTGGAATTCATTTGAATACTAAACCGTTAATATCCATTAAAATACATGCATCGAACTAGCCAACTTGGCACAAATTAACCTCATATGTTGAAACTGTTTGACGTTCTTTTGATCCATTTGTATCCCCTTGCTTGTAGTCATTATTTTAGATGACTATCTTTGGATATTTTCAGTCGAAAATATACAATGTTTGATAATCAACAAATGGATAACTGTTTCAACAAAATAGAGTCAATAAAAGTTAGCACTAAAAAGCATCAACTTGACTAAAATTCTCAATGAAATGTCATTTCATTTTTCAATTACATAAGCAAACATATTTATTTTTATTAAATCAAACGAACAATATCAAAATAAAAACATCACTTACTTGAATTCATGTATGAATATATTAGGAAAAATAACTTATAATAAGACCATCACTTACCTACATACAAAAAAACAAAAATGTTAAAACACAAAAAGTTTTTACAAAAATGAAGAACATAAAAAAATGCAGTAAATAAAACTAATGAAAGAAAGCTTAACATTACATGTTATTGCGAGAGTATATAAGAGAAGTTAAGGAGGTAGAACTTCATTCCAACTCAAATATCTTTTTAAATTCAAATTCAAAATCATATCATTTTACTATAAAAAGATTAGGTTGTTACTTTTTCTTATCTTATTTATCTTATTATTCATATTTGAATTGAGAAAAAATATTTTATAAAAGTTTTGTTTGTTGATAAGCTTAAGAAGTTATAAAAAAATCTACAAATTAATTAATATAAATAGATATAAATTCAATTAACTTTATCTTAAAATTGGTTAAGTTAGAAATAGGTCAAGTCAAATTTCAAAATTCTACAAATTGGTATGTTTATGACTTATTAAAATCATGATGAGACATTAGCAATACACGTTCTTCAGGTTTTTAAAAACATCTTGCTGTTGTTGTTGTTAATAAATACAATTATCTTTTATTTAATTGTATTTATTACTATTAATATTACTATTATCATCACTATTATTATTATTATTATTATTATTATTATTATTATTATTATTATTATCTACTACAACACATATTACGTATTACTACTTTTTTTTAATTATTGTTTTTAATATTACTATTTGTTGCTGCCTGATAGTGCTATAACTATTTTTTGTTGTTGTTGTTGTTGTTGTTGTTGCTGCTGCTGCTGTTGTTTATCTTTTATTTTAATATTTATTTAATTGTATTTATTAATATTATTATTATCTACTACTATTACAACACATATTACATACTACTATTTTTTTATTATTATTGTTTTTAATATTACTATTTGCTGCCTGCTGGTGCTATAACTATTTATTTATGATTATATTTTTTATTTTTTATAATATTGTACTACTACTGGTACTACTAAATTTGTTAAAAGTAGTAAAAGTTCGTTGTTGCTATGTTACTATTATTATATACTATCACTACTAATATTTTTATTAATTATATTATTATTAATATATTATTATTTACTTTATATTTAAATCAAATGAATTCAATATATATTTATAAATATGAAAAGGATAAAGTTTATGAAATAGTAAAAGTTCATTTAGAACTCTTCTACAATAGAGGTTTCTATTTTAAGCCAATGATTTTTTTTAATCTTTTATTGGAATTTGATTTAAATATTTATTATCCTTTAGTTCAAAAATTTGATAGTATATTTTTTTGTGTGATGATGAATTTAAAATATATCGATACGTATTTATAGTAATGCTGTAGTTTTTTAATTACAGAAAGATAATGATAAAAAATTAGGATAACATTATTTTAAATTCAAATTAAGTCATGATAATCACTAAGAGTTGACATAAAAGTAAAACTCTAAAATTATAGAGGTAGTTATAGTCAGTAAAAATTTAAAATTGTAAACTGATTAAAATATCATTTTAGTTGCTGAAAGTTAGGATTATTTGGGTTAAAAAGCTGCTTGAAACTTGCTGAAAGTTACTAACCCATGCCTCTTTTTTTAAAGTTATTATATTTATGCATTTTTTATAAATTTACTATATTTTTAAAATTTAGGACTAATTTTAAAAGTATAAATAACATAAATACCAACCCTTTTGGAAGTAATTATACTCTCTCCCAGTTTTTTTAATTATTTTACTCTCTCTCCCTATTAATATACATAATATAGCCAACATATACATAACATTCTATGTATATGTTGGGATTTTTTTAATATGTTTAGGAAGTTGGGATTTTTATAATAATGGAAACATAAGTTGTGTATTTGTGTAATTTTTAGATTTTAAAATTGCCAAAAGTGACTATATATTTTTAAAAATATATCGGTTACTAACCCACACCTCTTTTTTAGGTCAGGGAGTTTTTTCTTATTAAAAAGTATCATCAACTAATATTTAGAGTTTATTTAGGACTCTTTAATTATAGTTCCTAGGTTTAAGTTGATGAAAATCTCTTTTTTTCTTCTTCTAGCATTATTATTATTTTCAAATTCAAATATTTAATATTCTTTAATTCAAAATTTTTATTACAACACTATTAAGTATTGTTCTAAAAACTGCCACGTGACTATTTTAATATATTGTCACTTAGCATCTTGTCTTGTTTTAGTTTTGTATATATATATATATATAGTGTACGTGCGTTGCACGTGTATCAAACTTTTTTTTAGAATAAACGTATGTAGAAAATATACTAATTGTGCATGTGCTATTTTATTAAATACAAAAACGTTAAGAAAATAAAGCAAAATTTTCAAAATAAAAATGTGCAGTTGATTAAAGAAATTTTTGTCATTATACTTGCTTATTTTCTACTTTTAAAATAACGTTATTTCTACGAAGAGTTATTTTTATCCTTAGGCGTTTATATATTTATACTTTACATAAAATATAATTATAATGAAATGGTTTATAATAACATAAAACATATAACTTAATCTAAAACATAAATCGTAACAATTGTTTTTTAATTTTGTAATCATTTAAAATATACTTTATATAAATTGATAAATAGTGAGTAAGATTTATACAAAAATTTAAAATTTTATATATATATAAACAAGCATATTGAAGAGTAAAATGGTAAAGTATGGCCCAAACTTAAAAAGGCCCAATAATTTTAAAAATACAAAAAAAAAATGAATTAGGAAAGTAAACAAATATTTTTTTTTTTCTGAACTCCAGAAGCTTCCTTTGAAATTCTCTCTTTCCTCAAACATTTTCTCTCTATTATGATACTACATATTATTTTATCAAAAAATTGAGGAATCAGCTGAAATTATGAAGCTCAAAATTGAACTTTCAGAGACCAAATCTTGAAGAGTATTTTCGTACTGCATCCATGGAACAAAAGTATGTCAAGCTTCGCCTGTAATTCCCTCTTCTTTCCCTGTTTTCTTCATTTTTATGCTTTAACCCGTTTGAAGATTTGATTTTTTTAAACCCTTTTTGCCTTACATTTTGTATGTTTTGATTTCCTTAAAACAATTGTTGCATTATATGTTCCTAATTTTGATTTTTTGTTCCTCCTTTTGTTTTGCATGTTCAAAGATTTCATTTTTTAAAACCCATTCTGATTTAATTTCTTGTTTTAGGTGCGATTTGCTTAATATTTACATATAATATATGTCAGGTATGCTTAATGTTGCCAATTTTGAATGTACTAATATTTGTATGTCAGCTCAGATACTTGAATTTGAGGTACAGAATAAAAATAGAAGCAGGTAAATAGAAATATTGTGATTTTATTTTCCTTTTCTGGGTTACTATTGTAATTATTTTTTTGAAAAATAAAGGAAGATCCGTCAAAGCTAACAACTTTTTGATTAAACACTATGTTTGTGTACTAAATTTAGAATCTGATTAGTAGTACTTGAACTCATCGTTTAAAATTTAAAACTCATAAAGTTGAAATCTCAACTCCATCCTGAGCTTTGAACCCATAGAAATTAGCATAACTGGTAAAGTAAAGTTGTCGCCATGTGAATATTGAATAGGAGGTAAGATTATTGCACAATAGATCCCTGTTGGCCGATCCTTAGCCGAGCTTCATGCATATGAGTGGTTAGTCTGTTGGAATGCCCTTTTGTATCTTTTAAAAATTCCTGATATGAATAGGTCTTACATGCAATTAAAGTTGTCGTTATGTGACCAATAAGTCATTGTTTTGAGTTGTGAAAAAAACTGCTTGCTTAAAGTAAGGTGTCCTTGTGTGTGGATATTGTTCTAGTTATCGCTCTTACGTGAAGTTTTATTATATGTCTCATAACTATGATGCTTTAAACATTTTTGAGTATCTTTCTTGTAGTTAGATACATAAGCGAGGTACTCGATTTGGAGAAGATCACTAATAATTTCAGTGACCACATAGGGAGGGTTGGGCGTGCCTTATTGTTCCGTGGGTTCATGGATGATGGGCAGGAGGTTACTGTCAAAATATGAGATTTTATGTTTCCTATCGTTTATCGTTGTGTTGGTTATCCACGCGATTTTTATGTGAGTAAATTCTCTATCTATTTGACTGGTTGGTTTTCATCTTGTTGTGTTATTGATCTTGCAAGTTTGCGACAGGATGAAATTATATTACTGAAAAAGTCAGGACTTAAGTCGTGTCCTTTCTTATTGAAGCTGATTAACTTTTGTTTTGAAATAAAGCTGGCTATAGTTTATGATCTGAAATTCAAGATACTCTTATGGCTTTCATTTGGTTGTGGTGTCGACTTACTTAAGATTTTCTTTTTTTTAGATTTACTTGAGCTTTCTTACAAAAAAAAAATAGTAGTCTGATAGATTATTAATTTTTTGGTCTTGCTAACATTCTGTTATACACATAGATGAATTTGGGTGGAAGGAACGAATGAGGGTGGCAACTAATTATGCACTGTTCCTGAAAACATTAACCATGAAAAAGTTGGACCTTATTTGGTCTTGTGATGATATTATGATTGATGAGGTATCAAATGAATTCCTAATCTTGCTGCTTTCGAAAGATGTCCTACAAGTTGCCTGATTAAATTTCGATGCAGGAATATAACATTAAACTGATAAACTATATGATCAATCGTAGGAAGGTGAAACTTGCGACGGTGCCTCTGTCTCAGGTATTGTTGTTTCTTTATTATTACCCCATGATTTGTTCTCATGAAGTACCCTATGAGATGTGCTAGCTACATAATTATACTAATATAAATACTAATATTAATACTAATAAACATATGTAAAATCATTATTAAATTGTAACAGGGTATCAACACCACCTTCTTGTAAATAGTATTAGTATTGTCGTCCAGCTACATAAATAGCAGTTGCTTCCTTGCACTATGCTTATTTTGATAAATCTTAGATATTGGCTTAACATTCTTGCATCTGACCTGTGTTTTTAAATGCATTTAAGAGTAACCTGAGCTATGGAAAAGAGGAAGGCAAAATCAAAGCCACCCCTAAAGAAGAGGATGGACAAACTTGATATTATTTTCAGCTGCCCTTTCTGTAGCGATGACACCACTGTGGAATGCCGCATGTAAGTTATTTTATAGCATTGTATATTGCACATATTTTTTTCTTTGACATGTCATATATGTAATATAAACCTAAGGACGGAACTGTTTGAGCAGTGAATTTTCTGGATTTGAAAAAGTTGTAAAAGGAATTGCCAATTAAAGAATTAATTTGCTGAATGATACATTATGTCCTTTGGACACCAGGTAAGACTGTTACACAACAGATCCTTGTCGACCGACCCTTAGCCGAACTTTATGAATACGAGTGGTTAGTCTATTGGAATGCCCTTTTGTATCTTTTAGAAATTCTTGGTATGAATGGGTTTTACATGCAATTAACGTTGCCATTATGTGACCAGTAAGTCACTGTTTTGAGTTTTTAAAAAAATTGCTTGCTTGTAGTAAGGTATCCTTGTGTGTGGATATTGTCTGTATCACATAGTTCTCAAATACATCTAAAATTCCACTTTCTCAAGTAGGTATGTTTGATGTATTTCCAACTCCTAACTATACTTGTACCATCAAAAATGAAATTTCTGTTTTCATTGTGGAAGAAATCTTAGAAAGCTAAGACCATTTCTTCTAACTAATTTTTTTCATTAAAAGTTTATTATGCTACTAAATACAGTTAGCATCACCATTCGCCAAGAGTCGACAAGTATGTAAATTTGGCCCACTTTTGGCTCTTTTTACTTCTTAAGACATCATAATCTATCAAATGTTTAATACATTGTAACTTCTATAACTTCCTCCATATATAAGTTTCCTTGTTAAGTTAGTGAAATATATTGAGTTGCATTAGTTCTTTTGACAATGACATTCAATTAACTGATTTTGAACAAATTCAAAATTAAATGTTTCAGAGGGACACACAAAGACTATATTCATAACTTCTAAGGTGGACAGTACTTGCATGACATGGGAGGATTTTCATCAACATTCTTATCAAAATATGACAAAGGACAGGAGGTTACTGTCTGGGATTTTATGTTTCCCGAGATTACTGTCAGAACATAGGAATTTAAATTGTTAGTATTAAAGTATAATTAGCTGAGAAAACATTACTTGATAATTTATGCAGCTTTCATTATCTATTTCCTAGTTATGCCCAAAGAAGCCTAGCCAATTTTTGTATAGCACAATCGACAACTTCCAATTCCTTCACTTTGTACACACCTGCTGTATCATGACCCACATCATCAATTGCTTGCAAATTCAACAACGGACATATAACTATCAACCTAAATAGAAAGGGCAGCCCAGTGTACTAATAAAGCCCCCTCTATGCATATGGTCTGTGGAAGGGCCTGACCATAAGGGTCTGTTGTATGCCGTCTTACCTTGCATTTCTGCCAGAATCTATTTTCAAAGCTTGAATGTATGACCTCCTGGTTACATACAAATAACTTTACCAGTTACTCCTAGTCTCCACTTTTTAACCATCAACCTCACATAAGACAAAAAAAGAGGAAAGAACCAAAGACCTAAAAGACATATGTACGGGTTGATGTAAAACAACATAAGAAAATTACATCAAACTTGCTAAAATAATCAAATGCCATTTTGCGATTCTTCTTTATGATTTTGTTACTCCTAAAAAGATTGCTATGTAAACATGAAGTCTAAAAAGATGACCAATGGACAGATCTTCCTAAATAAAACCCTACTAACCACCCTAACGAGTACCTCCATATTCTACAAACACATGCATTATCTAATTAGAAGCGTCCATTATGACCTCCATGAGCTGTAATTAAAAAATTAACCTTTTGTCAACATTTAAAACATCATAGAAATAGCTAAATGATTTTGATGTTAAACCTTAATGTGGAGGAACCCAAATTCATAGCCATCAGATAGACCATGCCTATACTTTTCTTCTTTGAGCCCAAAAACATTGGGGCAAGTTGCAGAGGTGCCAAAATTTCCCTAGCTATGGTAGTTACTTTTGATGTTAATAATATCCTACAATCTACTATCGCTCCGAAAGCTATCAGAATATCAATCCTGAGTGACAAACCCAAGCTAACAATAATCTTGGTAGGAGCTAACGTGCATGGACAAAGACCATGTATCTTTTCAAATGGAGCTACCTACAACATAGAATGAATCAAAATTAGAAATAAGGCTCCAATTAGAAGATAAATGACTTTTCCAAAACAAATAATTACGTATATGCAACTAAGATTGATTGAAAGGAGATCCATATCTCTGAATATCACAACGGAATCAACAAGTTCATAGTTATACAACTCCCCTAGGAAACCCACATGAGCAATATGTCTTTGCCGCATCCCATTGTTATTCAATTCTAATTCATCCTGATCTCCTCCAGAACTTATAGAAATTACAAAGTCTAAAATTTTAATTGCAAAAGCGATATCAAGTATATATGCAATTAAAGCCACATAATCTTTTCAGAACTATGTAACAAAGTAATTTTAAAGGCAAGGAAATTGACATATGTTAATTTCATACAACCCTACCCTAAACAAATTAAAGTACAATAATTGAGAATTTTACTAAACAACTTTAAGATATATACAACTAAGAAAATTTAATTTTACGTGAGTCGGCATCTTTTAAAAACAATCTCTTTATCTCCTTGAGTAGAGAAACTCAACTTTACCTAAGTCGGGCATGAGGTAAAAAATAATAAGCCAAATTTTTTGTTAAAAGAAAAATAATATTTTTTAAAACTATTTTTATTTTAATTGGCATGCACTGTGTAGTATTACTCCCGCACCTGGAGCTGCTAATTTTGAGCTGCTGAACATGTGCATCAACCTGCTTAACGTCCACATTAGAATAATCTCTGGAAAAACATACCAAAAAGGGAAAAGGACCAATAAATTTCAGCAATATACAAGTTAATAGCGGTACCTACCTCCAAGAATTCCTTGATGCGTTATCATCTATTCTTTCTCCTGTACTTTAGGTTTATAAAGATGTAAAATCCTGTATGAAAATTATGATAGAATAATACCAAAGCAAAAACATCAAAAAGATACTATAGCTCAAACGTAAGCGATAAACATCACCATCATCTATCTTAACTTTCTTTTCTGTGTGTTTTTAGAGCCACGTAGCTAATGTGTATATAGAGTAATTAGATAACACCTGAAATAAAAAGAATCAAAATCAAGAATGCTAAAAATTTGAAATCCTTTGAATGTCTCATTCTCATTTTTTTTAAATTTTCTCTTATTTCTTATTTCTTCATCGATGAATATGCTTGTGAAAACTTCTATAACAATGCTACTAAACCTACAATCTAGGAGTCCTTATTTATTCATGCTACTTATTCTCAAATTTATTCATCCTTTTTTAACATATTCTTTTTCCTTTTATAAACTATTTTACATATATTTAGTTACGTAATGCTACAAAACCTACAACCTAGGAGTCCTTGTTTACTCATGCTACTTATTCTCAAATTTATTCATCCTTTTTTAACATATTCTTTTATTCTCAAATTTATTCATCCTTTTTAAACATATTCTTTTTCTTTTTATAAATTATTTTAAATATATTTAGTTACGTAAAAAGAATTTACTGTTAAAATTTAGCTCACTTTTTAAAGAATATTTTCCGTTTTCTCTTATAATAATATAATAATATATTTAATACTCCTTTTTTATTTAGATAGAGAAAGAAAAAACTTTACCTAAATTAACTTACAATCTTACCATATATTTTGAGACTCTTTAATTTTTTAATAATTAATTAATAATTAAGGAAATATATGAAAAGATGATTTTGTATAAAACAAAGACTTTTAATGAAGGGCGAAAAGTTCAAATCACTTTTCTAAGGGGCTTCACACTTTTAATATTATATATATATATATATATATATATATATATATATATATATATATATAAAGAGAGAGAGAGAGATGTAAATATTACCATATCAACAAATTTTTTTAGTACATTTAAAAGCAGCCCTTGGTTGCTAGAGAACAATTGCTAAAGAACAAGTTCTAGCTAGCCCAAGCCTCCAAATACCTAAATGCAAATTCTATCAATATAGCTAACACATTTCCTCACAATTTTTGTCCCTCTATACACAGTAACTTTTTCCCAAACAACAGCTTGTACTTGTTGAACCATGAAACAAACGTTAGCATTATGTCCTCAATTTTTTTTGCCATTCTTAACTTATCAAACATTATATAGTACTGCACCATAGCTAGCAACTGCAATTTCCTTTTTAAATCTTGGTAATTAATTCTACTTGATCCATCCTATGGTCTGTTGCACATTCTTGAGTCCTTCGACAATGTCTAGCATCTGGTTATTCTCTTTCATATTGCACATACTACATCACGATGGACAAATAGATGAGAAGCACTCTACTCACAACACACAAGTATCATGCTCACATTGTATACCAATCCTTTGAAGTCTCTCCCTTGTAAGTAGTTTTTTATGGACAACCAACAATAGTAAAACCCTGTTCTTTGGCAAAAAAAGTTTATACCATATCAGTTCGGATCCCCTCATCACAAGTCTAGCTCTATCACGACAATGTAGCTTCGATATTGAATATTTGATTGATGTTGTGTAATACCCCAGGTTTTGGCCTCTGAATTTTTTTTGATGTTTCCATCACTGCCCAGGTAACGACTCAGGTGATGAGTCGTACTCTCTCGTCCCGAGTCGTAGGATCCCTTTTCGTTGTCTAACCAGTGAGGTTGACGTAGGATTATGACTTGATCACGACTTGGATCATGTGAGTCGTAATGTTTGGTCACGAGTCGTAGGGTGTGACTCATGATCAAACTAGAGGGATGGCCATATGGTTCTTCTTGGGTTACGACTAGGCTCCACGAGTCACAAGGTGAGGTCATGAGTCGTAGGGTGTGACTTGTGACCAAATCAGTGGGAAGGCCCAGGGCTCTTCTCAGGCTACGAGTCTAGGGGAGACGACTTATGACCAGTCACTATGAGTTGTTACCCGACCCATAGCGACTGGGATATTTTCTGCATAATTTTATTAAGGGCATTGTGGTTTTTTCCTTTCACCACCCCATTGCTTTCCACGACTTAAAACCCTTTCCTTAGCCCTATTTCCACCAATTAACGTAACATAAATCTTTCTTCTCTCTCAAATTCCCAAGTCAAGAACAAGGCTAGGGTTTTGAAGGATTGAGTACCTAGGGTTCAAATTATTGTTTTCTTTTCCAAATTCTTGATGTTTCTAGGCATATATTTCTCCCCTGACTTTTTTTAATATAAAATCATGTGTTTAATCATGGTTTATGTGAATTTAATTGTCGAATTGAATAATGGGTTGAGCATTTTGTATGATTACTATTTGGTTGGTTTTCCCATGGTTTTGAAACTGTTATTCATGTTTTATCTCGTGATTTTGATCTAAATATGTACATGGTTATAATTGATGGGATGGGGGTCATGGATTCCCTAAATTGAATTGATAAATTAAGGAGGTCGTGTATTCCCCCAAAATTCTATGGTTTAATGGTTTGAAACTGGCTTTAACCTCAACCCAGCTTTATGAAATTGGATTTGGAACATGGATATGCATGATTTAACCCACTTTTAAAATTAATGCATTGCATTACAGGCTAAACAAATAAAAATGATTTTGAAAGGCCTTGGTGGCCATGGATTGGTTTTAAATTAAAAACTTTGGAGTCCATTTTTCTAATTGATTTTGGAATGACATAATGGAATAATTGGCTTACAAGCATAGTCAATTGGTACGACGATACCATTTGGTAAATTCCTTAATGAATAACTTATTGGTTTAATGAATGGGTTATGTGCAAATGTTTTAATTTGGGCTTAAAGGGTGTGTAGCTCGCCGTGAAAGGTGGAGGTCCCAGGAGGATCGATATTGAACATCACGTTTGCCGTCTTGGGGGTCTTTATAACCATGTGCATAGTTCACACTTTATATATTCTGGAATGATTGGGGTCGTAGATTCCCTGGCCCTTCCATGGATTTCTCCGGTTCGTGCG
Source organism: Capsicum pubescens (assembly GCA_030864215.1). NCBI lineage: Eukaryota > Viridiplantae > Streptophyta > Magnoliopsida > Solanales > Solanaceae > Capsicum > Capsicum pubescens. Next base: position 87,232,175 of record CM061543.1, read on the forward strand.
GTTAATACGCACTAGGACCCTCCGGTGGGGGAGCCAGATCTATACAGCCTACGGGTGTTTTTAAGACGGCTAAATCTACACAGTTCGGGATAATCATTTTAAGTCTCATGCTTAAACCTTGTACCCTATTCCGACATCTTATATTTATATATACATATGCATGTATGTGAACATGTACATTGAGATTAGTTTTGTTTTGGAAAATAGCATTATATTATCCCTTATTCTGAGTTACATGCTAGATCTCACCCCACTAACCTTCTTTAAATGCTACATCATTTCATGATGTATTCCTGGGGGGTTTTCGGTTACCTTGTGCATAGTAAGGTGATTCTAGTTCTTCTGTTGGACTACGTTAAAGTGGTGAGCCTCCATCTTCTGTAAGGCCGGACATTTTATTGCTTTCTTTATAAGTATCAAAATCTCATCGATTTCTTTTCATACTTTTGGATTATCTTTTGGCCATGGTCGGGGGCATGTCCCGACCTAATTTGGTATTCTGGTATTCCAGAGGCTTTTGTGGACAAAGTGTGGGTGGTTACTATTTATTGAATCTTCGTTCCATTTGAATACTTTAACTGTCTTATCTTTATACTCTGGTTGTCTTTCATTGTTTATCATATTGTGTTCAAGTTGGCTAGGCTACCTATGGTCTCCGACTCTCGGTAAGCTTGAGATACCCTTCACGACTAGGCCCGGGTTTGGATCGTGACATGTTGTAAAAGTATACTCTCCTTGCCAATGTCATTCCTGCATTTCCAATTTAATTTTGTTCAACTGTTTTCAGTACCAACTGCAATTCTTAAGTGTCTAGTGTATCCTTATATCCTCTTCTTCTTTCATATTATATGCTATGTACCCATTTAACCCATAATTGCTTCTTATCTTGTTGTAATCACCATATCATTTTGCCTATAACAACTATGTTCCATTGCTTATACCTTTTGTTATTCAAGCCGCCTTTTGTCTTAGGATTACACAATACCTTCCATTTGACCAAGGATATTTTCCTCTTTTCTTTAGTACCATCCTAAAGAAATCTTCTACACTCTTTCTCTACTTTCTTGATCATACTTTAAGGTAATATAAAAGTAGCTCCCAAAAAATTTTGTAGGGAGAAAATAACAGATTTGATTACCCTCAATCTACCTGCATATGACAGGTGTCTGGTAGTTGTTGCTTTTAATTTCACTATAATCTTTTGACATAACCGATTACAATCATATTTATTCTTCTTTTTGTGTGATAATGGCAAGCCAAGATATAAATCTCCCTGTAATACTAAGTAAGTCAGCCTTCACACTCTCATATACTCTAACAACAAACATTCTTGATTTCTCATTATTTGTAGAAAGTCTTGTTGTCTCAAAGAAACACCTGATGTCCTCTATGATCCTACTCATTGACTGCACCATTATCTTTGTGAAAAATTATTAGATCATCTACAAAGGTAATATGAGTGAGCTTCCGAACATAGAATGATATCTGAAGTCTGGAAATTAGCTCATTTTTAGTTATTATCCTTGAAAAATACTTCATTACAAGCACAAAAAGCAGGGGTGAGAAGGGGTCACCTTGCCTCAGTGCTCTCTTTCCTTCAAAGAAACCATGACTTTCACCATTCACTTTAACAGAAAACCTTGTCATGGACACGCTCCATTATAAATTGACCAAACTTAACAAGAAATCCATATCCCAACGATATAGCTTTAATGAAATCCCACTTAACCATGTTATGAGCCTTCCTTAAATCATTTTTCATCAAGCATTTTGGTGTAGTTTTTCTATTATAGTTTTTCTATTATAATATCTCAACAAATCATTATAGTTTGGATCAAAGATCTACCAATGACAAATACAACCTGAGTAGCCTCCACTATAGTGGGTAAACACACTCTTCAACCTAGTGCATAATATCTTTAAAATACACTTGTAAATATTATTACAATAAGAGATTGGTCTAAATTGGCTTGTATCCTCAGAATTATCATTTTTTGGGATTAATAAGATCAAAGTTGCATTTATCTGCTTTAACAGCCTGTCAATTTGGGAGTGCATTACACACTTTAGTTCCTATTATATTCCAAAAAATTCTAAAAAATCCTCCACCATATCCATCAGGACCAAGACTTTTCCTGACATTAATGCTTCATATAGCCTTCTTGATCTTACTATTGATGACTAGGCTTAATAAATTACGTGTTGCGTCTCGTTTAAAATATGCTCCTACTTATTTTATTACTTGCTCTCTTTCTTGGTTCACCAGCATTCCCTAATAAGTTTTGATAGTTTTTCACAAAGATCACAGAGATCTACTTATGATCATACTAAACTTGGCCCTGTTCATTTTTGAGCTGAGCCACTGATTGCATTAAAGTCCCCTTTAAAATTAAAAATATATATTTAATATTAGCATCACTCTTCCTTATTCAATTGGCTTTACATCTATGCATCAACATGTTTTCGGCAAGATAAAAAAACCTTGAAATTATTGTCTCGTACTCTTTTCTTCTAATTGCAAATTCAGATCCAATAGATTATTTTAGAGTCATGTTGGTAGATTCTGTAGGGTAGTCATATCAACATTAGCCTTCTCCAGTAAATACTAAAGTGTTGTTGATGTAACTGCTTGAATTTACTCTTCAGGAGCTTGAGCTTCTTCACCATCCTAAATATACAATAACCATCAACAAATATTTCCCACATCTTGTACCAAGGATGAAAATAAGGAGTGTGGACTCCACACGTTACAGTCTCTGAATGCCTTTGTTTTTCTCTTTTCAACATGGATTAACTGAACTACTATCGAACAATGGTCACTCACCCCTTCTGGTAGCACAGTAGTACAAAATTAAAATCACCTAGGATGATTAATATTATAGAACATCCCTGATGAATCATTCTCAGGTGATCCCACAACTCCATTCTTATCTCTTTGATTAAACACATACATAAATACAACAAAAAATTCAATCTACAATGGAATATATTTAACCAAGAATATTGGAACCTTGAAGTTTTGATGAATGACAATATGAATGAAACAAGTTGATATACGTGTTCCACTAATCTGATAAGTTTAAGACTCTACTGTATAAATAATTAAAAATCAGAATGAATTAAATCAGTGCAACTGGAAACTTCAACTTAATGATCACGTGGGAAATAGAACAAGTTGAATTTGATTCAAACACTTAATGATAAGGGAAAACAAGTTGAGTTGAAGAAGGAGTCCTATGTGAAGAAGGAGTTTCACTTCTGAGCATATCCTTAAGAGTCCTATGTGTAGAAGGAGAAAGATTCTGAAAATTGAAGAAGTCTATGCAAAACATATAATTTGAAAGACTCTTTAGAGAGTTGGAATTAAAAAACGAGTCTCACTTGAAGTAGAACTCTATATAATGAGAGTTATGATTGAAGGGGGAGTTTGAAATAAAGAATGACTCTTTGGAGAGTTGTGCTTAAATAGAGTATGCATCAGTTAGAATAAACCCACGCACTTACAAAGCAGAAAAGCACAATCGACAGATTGACTTCACGAAGTGCTACTCAATCACTGAAGAAACACATTAAAGAACCTAGTCCTAAGTATAGAATCCAGTTAAGAGTTTTAGCATTGATTTTTAGAGTTGTTCATTATGTTTTAACTATTGATGTAATATTAGTTTCAGTGTATTATAAATTGAACTAGGAGCTAGTCTTCGAGTTGGAGAAAATTCAGAGACTTTGGAAACGCATACCTTGGGAGGTGTGCGTGTAGTTAGGAATTAGAGTTTATAATTCCTAGTCATTGAGTTAAAGGAATTAGAGTTTATAATTCCTATTTGTTGGTTACAAGAGTTTTGTAATCAGTCGTTGTTGAGGCTCAGAGTTATTTAGTGAAGTTGGGGTTAAATCCTGTAGAGGTGCAGGTTGTAGTTTTTTATACCTTTTGAGCCGGGCGTTTTCCACGTAAAAATCGTTGTGTTCTTTACTTTTTGTTTTGCTGCTTCCTTGGAACACGTCAGGCAGCCCGTTCCATTGATAGATAATAGTTAGGTGAAAATAAGATAATTAGTAAGGTACGTACTCTAACAAATGGTATCAAAGCGAGGTTGTTTTAAAAAGGGCTAGCACCTAAGACAAATATCAATATGATGAATTTTGCACCACCTACTGGTCACAGTGAAGGTTAATCCATTATTAAACCTCCACTCTTTGATGGTTCTCACTTCATTTGGTAGAAAGTTAGGATGGAAACGTTTCTTCAAAGTGTAAATTATGAATTATGGGATAGAATTATTGATGGACCAACAATTCCCATGAAGACAGTGGATGGAGAACAAGTGAAAAAGGTAAAGAGTGAATTCAACCCGGAAGATCTTGTTGCACTACAAAAGAATGCAAAAGCCAAAAACATTCTTGTTTGTAGTCTTGGTCCAGCCGAGTACAATAGAGTGTATAATTGCAACACTGCTAAACAAATTTGGGATGCATTGGTGAATGCACATGAAGGCACTAGCCAAGTGAGAAAATTCAAAATTGCATTACTTTTCACCGAATATGAGGCTTTTGAAATGGAGAGAAATGAGTCACTACAAGAAATGATAACTAGGTTAACTTTGTTGGTAAATGAGTTATCATCTCTAGGAAAATTTTATCTACTGAGGAACAGATAGATAAGGTCTTGAGAGTCCTACCAAAGTCTAAGTGGAATGCCAAAGTTACATCCATAAGAGAAGCTAAGGATCTCACTGGAATGTCCCTTGATGAGTTAGTTGGTAATTTGAAGACCTATGAGATGGACATGGAAGATCTAAATTATAGGGCATCTAAAAGTGATGAATCAGATGATGAAACTGCACTCATAGATTTTGGAGATTCAGACTTGGAGGAAGAAGATGATGCTTATGAGGTAAGTATACTTGAACTTAAAGAAAAGTTGCATTTATTTTCTAAAACAAAACTTATTTCCTTAATAGGTGCTCTAATTGATAATTTCCAAGAATTAACTTCTGATAGGGATGAGTTATTCAACAATCTTGCAAGTCTCAAGTTTGATTTTATTGATCTAGAAACTTGTAAGAACACCGTTGAAAAGGAAAACTGCACTCTTAAGGAACAGGTTAGCAGACTTGATTCATCAAACCTGACTTTCAAATCTGAAATTTTAAAATTGACTTTTTCTAAAAAAGAAAAAAGAATCAAAAGTGATGAACAATAAAATATTGACCTTGAATTGACCAAGTCCAAACAAGAATATAGTGATGAAAATGAAAAAGTGAACAAATTAATTCAAGAAGTCTCTAAACTAAAATTTGATCTTGAAAAGGTAAACAGATGGACAAATTCCTCAAGAATTGTTCATCAACTCAGTGAAAAAACTCACAGTGAAAGGGTTGGATTTGATTTTTTCAAGAGCTCTAATGTTACTAATGATTTATGCTATATATGTGGTAATCATGGGCATCCAACCACTGAATGTCCAGTTGCTGTAAATAGCAAATCAAGAAGCATAAGCCTAGCAAAAAGAATCTGGTTCTATGTTAGCACAAGCTAACAAGAAGGTTAAAACTAGTCAGAGAAACAGGTCACACAACCTATTGCCTCGATGGGCTAGAAGGAACCTCATACATTTTTTTTCTCATAAGAAAAGACCCAAGCTTATCTGGGTTCCTAAAGTTAACCCTTGATTTATTTTGCAGGTGAGAGTGAAAGGAGGTAAGCAAAATTAGTACATGGATAGAGCTTGCTCAAGACATAAGACTGGGAGAAAATAAAGTTTCTTTCACTCACCATATTTAAAGGGAATGAATCTTTTGGAGATGAAAAAAAGGGGTGACAGTGAAACTAATGAGCATGCACAGGAACATGTTGTACCACCTGGTTCAACTATTGTACAGACTTAGGGCATATTGACAGGGGGAATAACAAATCAAGAAATTGATGCATCAATAACATCAACACAAGCTGATGATAATCTTTTTGGTAATTCATAAGAATTGGTGTTGTCACAAGAATCTTGAGATATCTCATGGGAATCAATTTCTTGAGACTATGGAATTCAAATGAAAGTAATTTCACTTTTGAGGGCTATAAAAATGTTGACTATGTGGGTTACTTAAATGACTGGAGAAGTACAAAAGGCACTAAGTAGAGAGCATTTTGAAATGAATAAGTTAGATTCGGGGATGATTAAAATGCATGAACTCCCCTCAATGATTGACTTGAATAACCATTTTTATTTTTAATCTTATTAGCTAAAATGTTATTCGATTCAGTCTTGCACATTTAGTTGTGTGTCCCAATTCCAGATTTTTGACTGTTCTAACCTAATTTTGTATTAGATTGTGCAGAAAATAGGTACAAGCAAGCAATTGTGACCACAAAGTTCTTCTTATCAGGTATGCTCTACATTGACATAAGCATAGGCTGTCTAAGTTGAAACAGTTGAGCACACCTGTTCCATTTCTCACACTTCATCCTCCCCTTGTCCTATGATGACGAATTGCTTGACCAAATTTTCTTTGTTTCTCTCCAAATGATTGTGCACAGATGAGTTAATCCTACACCAGAAATTCCTCATTCTCTCTCAATCAAAATATCAATTTTGTACCATGGATTTACCAAGCTTGATCATCAATCACATGGAACATATGGTTCTGAAGAATGAAAAGAGACATGCTTTCTCTCTCTTTTAGTTCCTAATTGGCTTAGACCTTTTAGGATTTCTCAGTCCAAGTTTATGTTTTACTTTTCAAACAACAATGGATATTTTTGAACAAATGAATCATGTTGCTCTACCTGGTTCAATAAGAAGGGATAAAAATCATTGCAAAAAAAATGATAAGAAAAAAGATTTAGCTGAGATAAATTCTGAACTAGAAGCTGTATCTGACAGTCATGAAGTGGAATAAGTGGTCCTTCAGGATAGGATCATGACTTTGAATCTTGACCTTGATTGAGAAAGGGATGAAAATGTTGAAGTCATTCGTCAATTGACATAGTTGATAACACCTATTCCACCTTCCTCATCAGCTCCTCACTATTCGTATCCTTGGCCATGTCCTACTTTTATACTATATTTTTTTAATGCTTAGTTGTTTTGCTTTGTTCAGTACTAGCTTAGGTTTAATGTGGAACATGCTCTGGCAGTTAAATGGAATGGTTATCTTTGCTAAATTAACTCATATTTTTGCTCTCTTTAATACATTGCTATGTTGGCTAAAGTCTTTGTCTGATTGTTTTGGTGATAGCTCCAGTGACCATGAATAGCATAACAAATTACTTTGGCTAGTATATTATTACATTAAAATGGTTTTTGATGATGCCAAAAGGGGAAAAATAAGAGGGTTGTGCAATGTTTATAACCCATTGACTAACTTATTTCATTCTAGTGTTTTATACTTTAGTCCCTACAGGTGAACATGTTTGAATGCACAAAGACAAGAGGTTTGTCATCATCAAAATAGGGGAATTTGTTGGAACCTTAAAATTTTGATGAATGACACTATGAATGAAACAAGTTGATATATGTGTTCCACTGATCCGACAAGTTCAAGAGTACAGTCTACTATATAAATAATTAAAAATTAGAATGAATTAAATCAGTGCAACTGGAAACTTCAACTTACTGATCACGTGGGGAATATAATAAGTTAAATTTGATTCAAATACTTGATGATAAGGAAAAGCAAGTTGAGTTGAAGAAGGAGTCCTATGTGAAGAAGGAGTTTCACTTCTGAGCATATCCTTAAGAGTCCTATGTATATAAAGAGAAAGATTCTGAAAATTGAAGAAGTCTATGCAAAACGTACAATTTGAAGGACTCTTTGGAGAGTTGGAATTGAAAAAGGAGTCTCACTTGAAGTAAAACTCTATGCAATGAAAGTTATGATTGAAGGGGGTGTTTGAAATAAATAATGACTCTTTGGAGAGTTGTGCTTAAATAGAAGATGCATCAGTCAGAATAAACTCACGCACTTACAAAGCAGAAAAGCACAATTGACAGATTGACTTCACGAAGTGCTACTCAATCACTGAAGAAACACATTGAAGAACCTGGTCCTAAGTATAGAATTCATCTAAGAGTTTTAGCATTGATTTTTAGAGTTGTTCATTGTGTTTGAACTATTGATGTAATATTAGTTTCAGTGTATTATAAATTGAACTAGGAGCTAGTCTTCGAGTTGGGAAAACCCAGAGACTTTGGGAACGCATACCTTGGGAGGTGTGTGTGTAGTTAGGAATTAGAGTTTATAATTCCTAGTCGTTGAGTTAAAGGAATTAGAGTTTATAATTCCTATTAGTTGGTTACAAGAGTTTTGTAATCAGTCGTTGTTGAGGCTCAGAGTTATTTAGTGAAGTTGGGATTAAATCCTATAGAGGTGCAGGTCGTCGTTTTTTTTACACCTTTTGAGCCGGGTGTTTTCCACGTAAAAATCATTATGTTCTTTACTTTCCGTTTTGCTGCTTCTTTGGAACACGTCAGGCAACCCGTTCCATTGACAGGCAACAGTTAGGCGGAAATAAGATAATCAGTAGGACACGTACTCTAACAAAGAAATTCACTACTTGAGCAGTATCATGTCTAACCATATCATACCAGTCCTTTCTCCATACAATTTATATTCTCCCATTATAGTGGGATTGATGATTACTATAGTAAGACCAACCCCAAATATACTATTTACAATAGCCTCAATTTTATTCACTTTTATTCTAGGTTTCAAAAAACTTATCAAATCTTAATCAAGATTAGTGTAGGAAAGCTTCTCCTTTTGCTTCATGAGGCCATTAAGGCCTCGAGTGTTCCAGCTTAAAAGCTTAACCATGACCCTTTGAGGGCATATACCTCCATCACCAGTTTTTTGCAATTTCTATTTTTTTTATAAGATTGAAATTTCAATTTTTTTCATATATTGCTTCTTTATTTCTTTTCTTTTAAGAGGATTTACAAGTTTGTTCACTTTTAAAAAAAGAAAAATTAGATAAAATATTCATTAGGTTAAACATCTAACTCAAACAAAAGACCACTTTTTGTTTAATTACTTCAAATGGTTGCTCGACCTACTTTATAATGTGAAATGGTCGGCGTCTGGCTGGCGATTTTATTGTTTCTTTACATATCATACATATAACAACAACATATCCAATATATTTTCACAAAGTGAAGTCTGGAGAGAGTAGAGTGTATCTAGTCCATACCACTACCTTAAAGATGAGGTAGAAATATTTTTTTGATAGATCCCTGACTTACGATAAAAAATAATCTAGAAAAAAAAACATAATATATAAGCACAAGAAATAATAAGCAGTAAAAACTGACACACCATTGACGTTTCCTCGAACAACCAGACATATTCTTTGTTTGTTATACATTCATAGACTAACAATATTAGAACATAATTAAATTACTTAGCTTATAAGACAATTACAAGTATTTTATTTTATGATAAGCAGGGTTAATTGATAATCTATCTAATAAAAATAGATAACATACTATAATAAATTAAACTACGTATAATGATAGTGAAATAATTAATCTTTATGGTCCTTGATGTATTAGATTCTCTTAAAGTATGAATCAATATACTACAAATTGATAAAATATGTCATTAAAAAGAGAGTAAAAATGTGGTGACTTTTGACTACGTTTGTCATTAGTTTCTCTCATTTAATCATTCAGATATGAAAAAATTACATTCCATTGATAAAATAAGCCCTTAATTACCTGACATGGTTAAGATTTAAAATAATTACCTTACATGATTATTTGTTAGTTTTATAACTGTTTTGTATGTAGGACCTCATATACAAATAATCTACATTAAGTATAGAATCAATATTCTCTCTATGATTTTCATTAGTAACATCTCTTCATTTCACTCAATTTCTTTTGCCGCATTTTTCCACAAAGCTTCCAATTTTTCAATCAATTTTCATGAATTCTAATTTTTAGGATTTTTTTGTTTGAATAATTGAAAAAGATTGAATCTTTTTTGTACTTTATATATTGGAATTTCAAGAATAAAATAACTCACTTCTACTTCGATAAATAGGATGAAAAAACTAACAGCTTTCCGCTGCCACTGTCGCCGGTAGTACGCCATCGTTAGAGTCGTCACTTGCCATCACTCAATTAGTCCAACCAGAATGACCAGTGGGTGTAGAGATAAAGAGAAGAACGACTGGTGGTTGAGGGAGATAGTGGTGGTGTTCATAGAAGAATCATCTCAATTTTCCAACCTTATATTCAATTGAATGTTGGAGACAAACCTTAATCAATTTGAGAATTTCTTAATCGTAGCTATAGTGTTTCTGCTTCATCTCAATTTCTTAAAATTTTTATAGAAAATAATTTATAATTTGAAAACCAAACTGTATATAGTGTCAATTTCACAAAATGAATCTTGTTTAATTATTTTCATAATTGGGTATTTGATCCAAATTTAGTGAATTTGGTAATTGTATATAGGTGATTTAATTGTATTCAGCCTGATTTGCGTATGTTCTTTGGGCATGTATTGTTGTAACGCCCCAAAGATACCATCTGGATGTCACACGGTGCTTAAGACTACGAATAGCCCCAAGCTAACCCATGATATTTATTCAGTACTAAACTCTCATAAATGTAAACTTAAAACATGAGTTAAAACTGAAGAAACTTATAAATACGTCAAATAGATGAATAATCTCAACCAAAACACTGTAACTCAATAACTTTCAAATATATGAAAAATTAAAAAAAAACATAGTCTAACTAGTCTTGACAAGCCTCCAACTAAAAGTGAAGAGTCACTGAGACAGATCCCAACTAACTCGATCTTAAAGCTGAATAACTGAAATAACTACCATAAACATCTGGGACCATCATAAACTTGGTCCTCAAACTATGAGGACTCACCAACTGCCTGAATATAGGAAGTGGTCTTCGCGGTTAATCGTGTTGTTGGGGATTAAAACCAGAACCTACATTATGAAACAATGTAGCCACATAGACATATATGCGGTCAGTACTTCTAGGATGTACTAAGTATGTGGGGGTGAATGTAATAAGTAAAACTGAAGCTAAACATAATTTCAAATCATGCATACTAAGTGTACAAAGACTCACATTGATCATAAGTTAGACTAAAAACTGAAATCTCATAAAGAATAAGTCATAAAACAATATCTGAACAACAATTGTGAGTCATTACACTTAATTTCTAAAATACTATTTTCTGTGGGAGATTCTCGTAACAAACATAAACCATGCGAGCCACATGAAGTCTGATGACTCAAACCCTCATCGAAAGAGCACGATGACTCAAACCCTCATTGCAATGATCCAATATACCTTGCTAGGGTATAAAGACTAACTGTGGTGATCACCTAAACATGTCCGATTGAACAAGATGAAATAACCTATGGTGGCACATAGTTTCTATCAAATAGGATACGCTAAACCCACATTTCCCTCTCGGCATTGGACCCTACTCCAGAAATTATAATATTGCTCGTACTACATGTACATATGAAGTTCACCTCAAAATAGGCATATAAGTTGATAAGTCTGAACACATAATATGCCACTGTTTCTATCTTAATTTTTTTTTGGTTTCTTATGTGAACATCATAGCCTGTCTGAAATCTCATATAAAACTGAAATTATGATTATATTGCACTGTTTTTAAATTTAAAACTAGTTAACTTGAACTTCTTATAAACTAAATGCTCAATTCTCAATTTGTGATCTTTTATCAACTCATGGAAACTTCATATCAAAATGTCATAACTCAATACTTGAAATCAATTTCGTAGATAAACTTAAATAAGCATGAAAATATATACAATACAACGTGCAACTCATGATAAAACATCATAAACTCAGGTATAAGAAAAATAGACATGAATCCTAGTTATAAAATCTCAAATTCATGATAAAAACTTAACTTTTAGGCACAAGGATGAAAGGTTATCCTTATTCGAACCCCACATACCTGGACTTAGTAAATTTGAATTGAAACATTTCAAGCTTGAATATTGGTGAAAAACTCCTTTGCGTTCTTGAGGATTTTGGAAGAAGAGAGATCATTTAATTCTAAGTTATGAGGGTGGGTCTTGTGTTTAATTTGGATGGGAAGTCATTTAATAGGTAAAAAACCAAAGAACCCTCAAATAAACTTGGGCATGGCACGCCCTTATCGCGCCACTCTAAAGGTGTGGAACGCCCTCATTGCGGTCGCCAAGAGAGTAACTGTAACACCCCATATTCAAGTACATGTATTGGCGTATTCAAGTACGTGTATTGGTCTTATTTATATGGAATTAATTTTTTTTATTTTATTTATACCGGAATTTGCCCGTTGATGGTTCCATGTGAAGGTTATTGAATAAGCTTTCCAACGATATAAAGATTTCCAAAAACGGATAGGTTTCGAATATAATCGAGCACGTTCGAAACTATAAAATGGTGGCCGGGATATTTGGGAATAGTAAATGTGCAGGAAAACTTCCTGCACACAAACTACTGAGGCTAGCAAAATTTTTGGGTCAACTTCGAATGATCATAACTCCCTTAATATAATGAACAGGGAGAGTTTCGACCTATGAAAAGAAAGATCTTTGAGTCTTATTTCCAATGCAATTGGTTTCATCCAAATCCAACGTCTGAGTAAGGAGTTATACTCGTTTTACTTCAGCCTATCAAAACAGATTTTTAGGGTCAACTTCAAACGACCATAACTCCTTGTACAGGATGAACTGGGTGGCCTACTTTATATGAAATGAAAGACCTTTGAGTTATCTTTCCAACTATACCAATTTCACCCAAATATGATATCATAGCAAAGATTTATGGTCGATCTACTTTAGCTTATCAAAATAGTCTACCAAAGGACAAATTTGACATTATTAAAATTTTAAAGGCATTTTGGTCATTCCCTATTACATTATGGACGGGAATATGTGTATATATACATGTATATGAGTTCAAAAACTCATTTTCATCATCAATCATTGAGAAAGAACAAACCCTAGCCAAATTTGACCTTTAAATTACTTTTGATTCAACCGTAGAAATTCCAAAGTAATCCGATAACTGCGTTTGTCATCTCGAGAGCTTCAAATGGCACCTATTATTTGTGCAAATAGGATTGCATAATCAAGAGGTGAATTCTAAGGTACGAATATTGTTTTTCTTTGTTCTCTTCTATATGTATATGCGTGATAGAGGATTATATGTATTGTTGTTATTGAAAGGTGGTGAAAATAGGGTTATGGACTATTTTGCATGATTTAGTTGTATTGAATTGTGGAAGGTGGATATGGTAATTGAGTTATGGAAGGTGTATATGGTGATATACTATTGAATTAATGATTATTTATGTCTATGGCTCAATTTGGTTTAATGGATTGGTTGGAAGGATAAATGAATCCAAACTTGATATTGGAGGATATTGTGTGAATATGCATGGCATGTGAATGTAATTGGAGTATAAGAGGGTTAAAGTGACACCCTTTATGGTGTAATTAAGGCTTACTACTTAACCACTAGTTTGGTGAATTCAAATAATTGAATTATGACGTTTGGTCGCTAATACTAGATTGCTATATATGTTCATTGTAGATAAGTAATCCGAAAAGACGAGAAGTCCATTTGGGACTAGTATTGAAGGTTGACAGTCAGGTATGTAAAGCATACTCTATACCATATCTTTGGCATGAAAGTGAACAATTGTTCTATTAAGAAAGTTTCCAAAGTTATTCAGTAACATATAGTCCATAATGGTTTTGTATGATGTCCTACGTTACCAATGAACTTGTTTCCACCCTACAAGATGTCAAGACATTCCAATACTTACTTGTTTTCCAAATCTTACATGTTTATTGCACTAATGTATGTCATAAGGTATCTGGTTACTAAAACAAGATCCATGTGCTATTAATGACTCCAAAACGTTTCATTAATATACCAATAAGTTCCTACTTCATTGTTATGACATTGATGACTCTAAAACACTTTATTGACGTGCCAATGAGTTCTTACTTCATTGTTATTGCATTGATGGTCTATTTATATGTCTCTTATTGATGTATCATTGTTTCAAAGTATCAAAAATGCGGTGGCAACCGAAATAACAATCTCAAAGATTAATTAAACTAAGTAATGGAAGTTCTCTCTTATCGGGTGGTATCCCAGGGGCATAAGCCTATCATGGGTCGATCCCTATTTATGTGTTTATGGGTGGTATCCCAGGGGCATAAGCCTATCATGGGTCGATCCCAGTTGATATGTACTGGAGGCAGCCTAATGGTCACAGTACAGTACAGTAATGATTACAAAGATGATAAGAACGAAGGTAAAGTGATTGAATAAATGAAATGTACAGGTTGTCACAAGTTTTAGTAAGTGTGGTCCACTCCTATTATGATTTATTCACTTGTTTCTGATTTCTATTGAGCTCCTATATCATATGTGATTATCTACAGCTTTACATACTCAGTACATATTTCATAATGACGTCCCCCACGGGGGACCTGCATTTCATGCTGCAGGCACAGGTACCTCAGCTCATACACCGCATAAGTAGGAGCCAGGATATTCAGCTGTTTTTGGTGATCTCCAGTTTGCTTCGGGGCTTTCCGTGTCATATCCAGTAACTTTTGGTATTGTATAGAAGTTAGTTATATGGCGGGGTGTGTCCCGACCTTAGTTAAACTCTGTGTATTGTTTAGAGGCTTTGTAGACCTAATGTACAGTCAAGGTGGTGTTTTGTTAGTAGACGTGATTGCTCAAACGACCAAGTATTGTATATACATATATATGTGTGCTCGAGCTTATACAGGTGATTATTTCCTTTTATATGCGACATGATGCTATCCGAATTTTGGGTTATCATAGAGGTATGCATGAGAAGTATAAGGTTATGAGCTGGTTCTCCCGGGCCTCCTCGGTTACGGGTGCCAGTCCGCCCCAATAGGATTTGAGGCGTGACAAAAGTGGTATCAGAGAAGTTCATCCTAGTGAGTCTACAAAACCGTGTCTACGTAGAGTCTTGTTTATCGGTGTGTCGTACACCGCATCTATAAACAAAAGGATATGGACATTTAGGAATTGTTTCTTTTTTTCATATCTTAGATGGTGCGATAGAGCCTATATTGTATATGAAGTCATAGTTGACCACTGAATCTGTTTGTTTCTCTTATTATAGAAATGATGTCGGTTACCAGAAGCAAGAATACCGGTAAGCAAGTAGATGTGGCTTCTGGAGAGGGGACTAGTAAGTCACCCACTATACCAGCTAATCAAAGTGAGGCTCCAGCTGAGCATGCATCAGAAACTTCTTCCACTCCGGAAGAAATAAGGGGGAAGAGAACTATATCCCCAGAGCCACCTATTAATGTTGTTGATCAAGATCTTAGAAATGTAGTGCAACTTTTTACTCGTATAGTTGCTGGGCAAGCCATTCCTACCACGGGTCCTAGTGGTACAGATAGGGCGGCTAGCCTTCGAACACAGGATTTTCTTAAGATGGATCCTCCCACTTTTACTGGATCAGATCTTAACGAGGACCCACAGGACTTTATTGATCAAATTCAAAGGGCCTTAGATGTTATGCATGTAACGGGTAGAGAGACAGTGGAGTTAGCGGCGTATAGATTTAAAGGGGAGGCTATATATTGGTACGAGGACTGGAAATGATCTAGGCGTATTGATGCACCCCTAGCTACTTGGAAAGAGTTTAAAAAGGCATTTCTTGATCATTATCTTCCATTCAAGATTCGTCAGGCCCATGTAGATCAGTTTTTAAATCTTCGTCAGGGGAATATGAGCGTGAGAGAGTACAGTCTCCGATTTAATTCCTTGTCGAGATATGCTCCTAATGTTGTAGCTACTATAGATGATAGAGTTCATCAATATGTGGATAGGCTGGATCCATATCTGGTTAGAGATTGTACTATTGTCGCTTTGAACAAAGATATGGACATAGCGAGGATCCAAGCTTTTGCACAGAAAATGGAAGATCAGAGGCAGATGAGAAGAATACAAGAATTAGAAAGAGGATATTCCAAGAGGGCCAAATCTACAGGGCAGTTCATGGCATCCCAAGGAGGGTTCAGACCACAGTTTTCTGCTAGACCACCTAGACCATTATCTTCTTATTCTGCAGCTAGTGCCCCACCACAGTTCCAAGGGTCCAGAGGAAATCAATTTGGGCACAGAAGTGAGAGTCAGATTTTGCGGACAGTGGGGTACCAAGGGCAAAGGAATATGAGCCAATCGAGACCTCCTTGAGAGCCATGCAATAAATGTGGAAGGTATCATTTGGGCGCATGTCGGATGGGGACCAATGTTTGCTTTTGGTGCGGTATGTCGAGACATATGATGAGATAATGCCCACGAAGGGGCATAGGGGGTATGGCACGACCTACGGGGTCATTTGTTGCATCATCATCATTAATGCCTTATTCAAGAAGGGGTGCACAACCAATGGGTCATGTTAGAGGTGATAGAGGAGCCACGAGTTCTAGCGGGGCTGAAAATCATACGTATGCTCTAACGGATCGACAGAATTTAGAGGCTTCCCCAGATGTGGTTACGGGTACGTTGTCTATCTTTTCATTCGATTTATATGCCTTAATTGATCCCGGTTCTACATTATCTTATGTTACTCCATTGGTTGCTGGAAAGTTCGAAAGAATACCCGAACTGTTAGTTAAGCCATTTGAAGTGTCCACACCGGTTGTGGAATCTATTATAGCTAGAAGGGTTTATCGAAACTGCATAGTAACTGTTTGTGGTCGTGATACGATTACTGATCTTGTGGAGTTAGAAATGGTAGATTTTGATGTTATAATGGGTATGGACTGGTTGGCGTCTTGTTATGCCACAATTGATTGTTGCACGAAAAAGGTATATTTCCATTTTCCAAATGAATCAGTCCTTGAATGGAAAGGTGAAATTAGCGTGCCAAGAGGTAGATTTATTTCTTATTTTAAGGTGAGAATAATGATTTCCAAGGGATACATATATCACTTAGTTAGAGTAAGGGATACAGAAGCGGAGCCACCAACTCTTCACGCTGTTCCGGTGGTAAATGAATTTTCTGATGTATTTCCTGAAGATCTTCCAGGTTTGCCTCCTGAACGAGAAGTAGAGTTTGGTATTGATGTAATACCAGGCACCCAACCAATCTCCATTCCTCCGTATAGAATGGCCCCAACAGAATTACGAGAATTGAAAGAACAATTGAAAGATTTGCTAGAGAAGGGATTCATAAGGCCTAGTATGTCCCCCTGGGGAGCACCAGTGTTATTTGTGCGCAAAAAGGATGGCTCGCTGAGGATGTGTATTGATTATCGGCAATTGAATAAGGTGACTATTAAGAATAAATATCCTCTTCCAAGAATTGATGATTTATTTGATCAGTTACAGGGCGCCAAGTGCTTTTCTAAGATTGATTTGAGGTCAGGTTACCACCAAGTGAGGGTCAAAGAGAAGGATATACCCAAGACAGCTTTCCGAACACGGTATGGTTATTATGAGTTTCTAGTTATATCATTTGGGATAACAAATGCACCCGCAGCTTTTATGGATTTGATGAATAGGGTGTTTAAGACATTCCTGGATGTATTTGTGATAGTTTTTATAGATGATATTCTAGTTTATTCTAGATCAGAAAAGGACCATGCCAATCACTTACGACAGGCATTGTAGACTCTTCGTGATTGTAAGCTTTATGCAAAGTTCTCTAAATGTGAGTTTTGGTTAAAGTCGGTGGCATTTTTGGGTCATATTGTATCTAGTGAAGGGATAAAGGTTGATGCTCAAAAGATAGAAGCTGTGAAGAACTGGCCAAGGCCCACAACGCCTACGGAGATTCGTAGTTTTCTCGAGTTGGCCGGTTATTATAGAAGGTTTGTTAAAGGCTTTTCTTCCATTTCAGCACCCTTAACCAAGCTAACCCATAAAGCATCCAAATTCCAATGGAATGATGCCTGTGAGAAGAGTTTTCAAGATTTAAAGAACAAGTTGATTTCTACACCCGTGTTGGTACTTCCAGAAGGCACCAAAGGGTATACAGTGTATTGTGACGCTTCCAGAATTGGTTTAGGATGTGTATTGATGCAGCATGGTAAGGTAATAGCATATGCTTCTAGACAATTGCGGCCACATGAGAAAAATTATCCTACACACGATCTTGAGCTGGCAACAGTTATTTTTGCTTTAAAGATATGGCGCCACTACTTATATGGGGTTCATGTTGATATATACACTGACCATAAGAGCTTGCAATATATTTTTAATCAGAAGGATCTAAATTTAAGGCAACGGAGATGGCTTGAACTATTAAAGGACTACGATGTTGATATCTTGTACCATCCAGGGAAAGCAAATGTGGTAGCTGATGCGTTAAGTCGTAATGCTATGATGGCGCCTATAGAAAGGCAAGGGATGATTAAAGATCTTCACCAGTTAGCTAGTTTGGGAGTTCGCCTTCTTGAAACTCCGAATAAAGAGCTTATCGTACATAATGCTGCGGAATCTTCATTAGTAGCTGAAGTGAAAGAGAAGCAATATGCAGATCCTATTTTATTACAGCTTAAGGAGAACACTCAAAGTGGTGCGACCAAGGCATTTGAGCTTACGCGAGAAGGAGTACTTCAGTGCCAAAACCGATTGTGTGTGCCGGATGTAGATGGGCTAAGAAAGAAGATTATGACAGAGGCACATTTTTCAAGGTATTCCATTCATCCAGGATCAACCAAAATGTATCAAGATTTGAAAGATATGTATTGGTGGAATGACATGAAGAAGAGCATTGCAGAATTTGTAGCTGAATGTCCAAATTGTCAAAGAGTTAAAGTTGAGCACCAAAAACCCAGAGGTTATATGCAATGCGTTGATCTTCCAAGATGAAAGTGGGACATGATCAACATGGATTTCGTTATTGGTTTGCCTCGTACATCCCAGAAGTTTGATTCTATATGGGTGATTGTTGATAGGCTTACCAAATCCGCATATTTCCTACCAGTTAGGACCACTTACACAGTTGAAGAGTATGCGAAGCTGTACATTAAAGAGATAGTTCTATTACATGGAGTGCCAATCTCTATTATATCAGATCGGGGAACCCAATTTACCGCAAACTTTTGGAAGTCTTTTCAGAGGTGTTTGGGAACACAAATGAAGTTGAGTAAAACTTTTCACCCTCAGATAGATGGACAAGAAGAAAGTACCATCCAAACACTTGAAGATATGCTACGAGCTTGTGTAATAGATTTTAAGGGCAACTGGGATGATCATTTACCTCTTATTGAGTTTGCCTACAATAATAGCTATCATTCAAGTATCAAAATGGCACCATATGAAGCTTTATATGGAAGGAAGTGTAGATCACCAATAGGATGGTTCGAAGTGGG
Organism: Capsicum pubescens; assembly: GCA_030864215.1. Taxonomy (NCBI): domain Eukaryota; kingdom Viridiplantae; phylum Streptophyta; class Magnoliopsida; order Solanales; family Solanaceae; genus Capsicum; species Capsicum pubescens. Next base: position 87,251,564 of record CM061543.1, read on the forward strand.
TGAAACTTTTTTGTTCGGACCGGATCTTGTTTATCAAGCCATAGAGAAGGTTAAAGTAATTCAGCAACGACTGAAAACAGCCCAAAGTCGACACAAGTCATATGCGGATAGTAGAAGGAGAGGACTAGAGTTTTCTATAGGTGATTGGATATTTTTGAAGGTATCACCAATAAAAGGGGTAATGAGATTTGGCAAGAAAGGGAAGTTGAGTCCACGTTATATAGGCCCGTATAAGATCACTCGAAGGTTTGGACAAGTTGCATATGAATTAGAGCTACCCCAAGAGCTCTCATCAGTACATCCGGTATTTCATGTGTCAATGCTTTGAAAGTGCATCGGAGATCCATCACATATCACTTCTACTGAGGATGTGCAAGTTGCGGAAGATCTTACCTATGAGGAAGTGCCTATTGCTATTCTAGATCGCCAAGTTAAGAAGATGAGAAATAAAGAGATAGCATCGGTGAAAGTACATTGGAGAAATCGTCAAAGGGAAGAGATTACATGGGAAACTGAGGAAACAATGAAACTAAGTACCCTCATTTGTTCAAAGATGAAGAGGTAGTACAAGAAACGGAGTTAGAACATTAACAAGTAAGTTTTTTTTATATATGCATAGTATTTATGTGATGATGTGAATGTTAATGATGGACTTGAACTTGTTTCGGTTGAATAACTACGCTAACATTCGAGGACGAATGTCCTAAAGGGGGGGAAGGATGTAACACCCCATATTCAAGTACATGTATTGGCGTATTCAAGTACGTGTATTGGTCTTATTTATATGGAATTAATTTTTTTATTTTATTTATACCGGAATTTGCCCGTCGATGGTTCCATGCGAAGGTTATTGAATAAGCTTTCCAACGATATAAAGATTTCCAAAAACGGTTAGGTTTCGAATATAATCGAGCACGTTCGAAACTATAAAACGGTGGCCGGGATATTTGGGAATAGTAAATGTGCAGGAAAATTTCCTGCACACAAACTACTGAGGCTAGCCAAATTTTTGAGTCAACTTCGAATGATCATAACTCCCTTAATATAATGAATTGGGAGAGTTGCGACCTATAAAAAGAAAGATCTTTGAGTCTTCTTTCCAATGCAATTGGTTTCATCCAAATCCAACGTCTGAGTAAGGAGTTATACTCGTTTTACTTCAGCCTATCAAAACAAATTTTTAGGATCAACTTCAAACGACCATAACTCCTTGTACAGAACGAACTGGGTGGCCTACTTTATATTAAATGAAATCCCTTTGAGTTATATTTCCAACTATACCAATTTCACCCAAATATGATATCGGAGCAAAGAGTTATGGTCGATCTACTTTAGCTTATCAAAACAGTCCACCAAAGGACAGATTTGACATTATTAAAATTTTAAAGGCATTTTGGTCATTCCCTATTATATTATGGACGGGAATATGTGTATATATACATGTATATGAGTTCAAAAACTCATTTTCATTATCAATCATTGAGAAGGAACAAACCCTAGCCAAATTTGACCTTTAAATTACTTTTGATTCAACCGTAGAAATTCCAAAGTAATCCGATAATTGCGTTTGTCATCTGGAGAACTTCAAATGGCACCTATTATTTGTGCAAACAGGATTGCATAATCAAGAGGTGAATTCTAAGGTATGAATATTATTTGCCTTTGTTCTCTTCCATATGTATATGTGTGATAGAGGATTATATGTATTGGTTGTTATTGAAAGGTGATGAAAATAGGGTTATGGACTATTTTGCATGGTTTGGTTGTATTGAATTGTGGAAGGTGGATATGGTAATTGAGTTATGGAAGGTGGATATGGTGATATACTATTGAATTGATGATTTTTTATGTCTATGGCTCAATTTGGTTTAATGGATTGGTTGGAAGGATAAATGAATCCAAACTTGATATTGGAGGATGTTGTATGAATATGCATGGCATGTGAATGTAATTGGAGTATAAGAGGGTTAAAGTGACACCCTTTATGGTGTAATTAAGGCTTACTACTTAACCACTAGTTTGGTGAATTCAAATAATTGAATTGTGACGTTTGGTCGCTAATACTAGATTGCTATATATGTTCATTGTAGATAAGTAATCCGAAAAGACGAGAAGTCCATTTGGGACTAGTATTGAAGGTTGACAGTCAGGTATGTAAAGCATACTCTATACCATATCTTTGGCATGAAAGTGAACAATTGTTCTATTAACAATGTTTCCAAAGGTATTCAGTAACATGTAGTCCATAATGGTTTTGTATGATGTCCTACGTTACCAATGAACTTGTTTCCACCCTACAAGATGTCAAGACATTCCAATACTTACTTGTTTTCCAAATCTTACATGTTTATTGCACTAATGTATGTCAGAAGGTATCCGGTTACTAAAACAAGATCCATGTGCTATTAATGACTCCAAAACGTTTCATTAATATACCAATAAGTTCCTACTTCATTGTTATGACATTGATGACTCTAAAACACTTTATTGATGTGCCAATGAGTTCTTACTTCATTGTTATTGCATTGATGGTCTATTTATATGTCTCTTATTGATGTATCATTGTTTCAAAGTATCAAAAATGCGGTTGCAACCGAAATTACAATCTCAAAGATGAATTGAACTAAGTGATGGAAGTTCTCTCTTATTGGGTGGTATCCCAGGGGCATAAGCCTATCATGGGTCGATCCCTATTTATGTGTTTATGGGTGGTATCCCAGGGGCATAAGCCTATCATGGGTCGATCCCAGTTGATATATACATGAGGCAGCCTAATGGTCACAGTACAGTACAGTAATGATTACAAAGATGATAAGAACGAAGGTAAAGTGATTGAATAAATGCAATGTACAGGTTGTCACAAGCTATAGTAAGTGTGGTCCACTCCTATTACGATTTATTCACTTGTTTCTGATTTCTATTGAGCTCCTATATCATATGTGATTATCTACAGCTTTACATACTCAGTACATATTTCATAATGACGTCCCCCACGGAGGACCTGCATTTCATGCTACAGGCACAGGTACCTCAGCTCATACACCGCATAAGTAGGAGCCAGGATATCCAGCTGCTTTTGGTGAGCTCCAGTTTGCTTTAGTGCTTTCCGTGTCATATCCAGTCACTTTTGGTATTGTATAGAAGTTAGTTATATGGCGGGGTGTGTCCAGACCTTAGTTAAACTCTGTGTATTGTTTTGAGGCTTTGTAGACCTAATGTACAGTCAAGGTGGTGTTTTGTTAGTAGACGTGATGGCTCCAACGTCCAAGTATTATATATACATATATATGTGTGCTCGAGCTTATACAGGTGATTATTTCCTTTTATATGCGACATGATGCTGCCCGAATTTCGGGTTGTCATAGAGGTATGCATGGGAAGTATAAGGTTATGAGCTGGTTCTCCCTGGCCTCCTCGGTTACGGGTGCCAGTCCGCCCCAATAGGATTTGAGGCGTGACAGTAACATGCTCTTATCACTGGCCTTCACTGTTTTCCATGTAAGGGTGTGTCTACCCTCCGTGGCACTCTCTTGACATAGACCCCTACTATTTTGGGGTGCTGAAATATCCTGAAACGCATTTTAAAATTTTCCAAACACTTTCTAATGATTCCGTTATTATTTCTTATCATGATTTAACTCAAAAATCACCATTAAACACGAAGGAAGTACCAAAATAAAATCATAGAAATTTTCTGGTCTAACATTATCTCTCCCTTGGACTATTCATCCTCGAATGAAGGCTGGGAAGAAATAACAACTATCTCATAGGCTTGCTAAGCTAAGATGTGAATCTTGTTTTATCGTAAGACTCAAATCTTTCATCTCAAGCATTAAATTATAATTGAAATAACTTCTTAGACAAGAATTTCATGGGTCAAGAGTAAGGATAATTGTGAATAAAATAGAGTTGGAAAAATTTCTTACCTCATACTACCTCTTTGTTAGAAGTGAATAGGTGAGGATATCGACTCATCATGTTTGCCTCAGCTTCCCAAGTCACTCCCTCAACTGTTTGATTTCTCCAAAGAACTTTCACTGAAGCAACTTCTTTATTCCTTAATCTTCGAACTTATCGATCAAGGATTTGAATTGGAATCTCTTTATAGGAGAAGCTATCCTTCACCCCAATACTCTCTAGGGTCACTACTAAAGATGGGAACCCAATGCACCTTATTAACATCGACTCATAAAAAATTTGATGGACAGTGGCTAATTCCAGGGGATGGTCTAACTCATAAGCAACTTCTTCAACGCACTTCACTATTTTATAGGACCAATATATTGGGGACTAAGCTTTTCTTTATACTCAAATCTCATTATTCCCTTCTTGGGCGACACCTTCAAAAACACCCAATCACCCACTTCAAACTTTAGTTCTCTCATTCTCATGGCTGCATATGATTTCTAACGACTTTGAGTGGTTTCAACCTCCCACAAATTAACTGAAATTTCTCCATAGCTTCAAGAACGAAATTCGGTCCAACCAAAGTTGCTTCACCAACTTCGAACCAACCTATAGGTGACCTGCATCTATGCCCGTACAATGCTTTGAAATGAGCCATCTGAATACTAGAATGATAACTATTGTTATAGTAAAACTCAATCAAGAGTAAATGATCATCCAATTTCCTTTAAATTCCATCACACAGACTCTCAATATATCTTTTAATATTTGATCATATTCTTATCCTGACCATCTGTGTGTGGATAAAAAGTCGTACTAAGCTTTACCTTTGTACCAAGGCCCTTCTGAAATGATTGCCAAAACTCAGAAGTGAATTGTGTACCTCAATTTAAAATAATAGACAAGGGAATCCCATGGAGCATTACTAACTCGCGAATATACATCTTAGCGTAATCTTTCGTTGTATCTGAAGTCTTAACGGGTAAGAAATGGGTTGATTTGGTCAGTCGATACATAATGACCCAAATCACATCATGCTGGCATTTGGTGCGAGAGAGTCTAGTAACGAAATCCATATTAATGACCTCCCACTTCCAAGTACGAATGCTAATATCCTGAAGTGTACCTCCGGGCCTTTGATTCTCAATCTTTACCTGCTCATAATTGGAACACTTGTCCACAAACTCTTCTATGTCCCTATTTATACCATTCTTCCAATAAACTTCCCGCAGGTCACAGTGCATCTTGGTAGCACCAGAATGAATCAAGTACTTAGAATGTTGTCCTCTGCTAATATCCTTTCTCTCAATCTCTCAACATTGGGACACATAACCGACCTTAATTGTGAAGGACATCATCTCTCTCTTGGAAGAAAACCTTAATCTTCTTCTGCTAAACTGTATCCAATATCTGGCTAAGTATGGGATCACTATGTTGCTTCTCTTTCACTTCCATCACTAAGTATGATTATGAACCGTTCTGAATTATTACTCCTTCATTATCCATATCAAGCTGACATACACCCAAATGAGCTAGTCTATGCACTTCCTTGGCAGTTCCTACTTTTTTTTTTCACATGAGCCACATTACGTATAGACAACTGCTACTACATTCACCTTACCAGGATCGTAAACACATTCATGTCATATTCTTTTAACAACCCCAACAACCTTCTCTGATGAAGATTCAACTCTTTTTGCGTAAATACATATCAGAGATTCTTATGATCAGTGAAAATATAACATGCACACCATACAAGTAGTGCGTCTAAATCTTCAGGGCAAACACAATAGCTGCTAACTCTAAATCGTAGGTTGGATAATTCTTCCCATGGTCTTTAAGATGTCTGGAGGCATAGGCTATTACCTTCTCATTTTTCATCAAAACACAACCTAACCCAACTCTAGAGGTATCACGATACACCACAAATCCACCTAACCCCTTTAGTAAAGCTAACACTGGGGCTGATGTCAATCTACCCTCCAACTCTTGGAAGCTCTTCTCACATTAATCTGACCATATAAACTTCACCTTCTTTTGTGTCAATTTAGTCAATGGTACAACTATTGAGGAAAAACTCTCAACAAACCTCCTATAATAGTCGACTAAACTTAGGAAACACTGAATATTGAATGGAGTAATGGGCCTAGGCTAGTACTTTACTGCATCAATTTTTTGAGGGTCTACATGAATACCGACCCCCAAAATCATGTGCCCCAAAAAGGTAATAGACTCAAACAAAAATCACACTTACTAAGCTTTGTATAAATATAATGTTCCTTAAGGATTTGCAACACTGTTCTCAAATGGTTTGCATGCTCCTCTTCATTCTAAGAATACAAATATGTCATCAATCAACACAATGACAAACATTTCCAAGTATTGCTTGAAGGCCATATTCATTAAATCCATAAAGGCCACAGGAGAATTTGTTAGTCCAAAAGACATAACCACAAACTCAAAGTGACCATACCGAGTTCTAAAAGTAGTCTTCGAGATGTCACGCTCCCTGACTTTCAATAGGTGATACCCCAACCTGAGATCAATCTTTAAAAACCAACGGGCGCCTTGAAGCTGATTGAATAAATCATCAATTCTAGGAATAGGGTACTTATTCTTGATGGTAACCTTGTTTAACTATCTGTAATCTATTAACATTCTGGGAGTACGATTCTTTTTGCACACGAACATAACTGGAGCACCCCACGGGGAAATACTAGGCTTGACAAACCCCTTATCTAAGAGTTTCTTGAGCTACTCTTTCAACTCTTTAAGCTCAATTGGGACATACAGTAATGGGAATAGAGATTGACTGGGTATCGAGAAGGAGAGCAATTTCGAACTCTATTTCTCTGTCGGGAGGTACCTCGGGTAGATCCTCTAGAAAAACTTTAGAAAACTCATTTACTACTCGAACTGACTAAATGGTCGGGGTTTCAGACTTAGTATCTTTAACCCAAACTAAGTGGCAGATACACCCTTTTGATATTAACTTTCTAGCTTTAAGGTAAGAGATGAGATGACCTTTGGGAGATACTGAACTACCCTCCTACTCGAGGACTGACTCATTAAGAAACTGAAACTTCACCACTCAGATGCAAGAATCGACTGATGCATAGCATGAATGGATCCAATCCATGCTTAGAATAATATCGAAATCTATCATCTCTCGCTCTATTAAATCTGCTAAAGTAATCTTATAGAGGATTGTAATAGGGTATTTTTTGTATACTCATCTAGCAATAACTGACTCACCCATTAGAATAGAAATTGAGAAGTGTCCAAAAAAACTCTTAGGACTTAAACTAAAATTTATAGCAACAAGTGAGGTCACAAAAAAAGGTTGGCCCCATATCTAATAATGCATAAACATCAAGGTGAAAGACATGAAGCATCCTAGTGACTACATCTGGGAGCTCTCCTACTCCTGGCAGGACGGTATAGCATAAAATAAATTCTGATGCTAACTGCCATTGTTACTAGAAAATACGCCTTTTTGCGGAGCTGGGTGACCTGACTGAGCTACTGAAGCAATGGTTTGAGCCTAAGGGTGAACATCCCTATTATCCGTCTTCGTGAAGGGGCAGTCTCTCAACCTGTGGTCTATCTTTCCACATCCATAGCACCTTGTTTTGCTGGCCAAACACTCACCTCGATGATTTCTACCACATTTCTTATAGGGCGGACAACTAAATCCCCCAATAACGCTGCCCTGGGATTTAGAAGTTGGTGTTCTACCTTACTGTTCTTGCTTAGTTTTGGGTGTAGGGGCACTGGTTGAGGACGGTGCAGGTGTTGATGAATGGGACTAAAATTGAGGGCAATTTTCCTCTCGTGATCTCTACTGAATATACTTAAACTAACCTATCCTAGCCATCTTATTATCACTTTCTCTTTCCTTTAGTTTCTCAGCCTCAATCTGCTGAGCATGAGTCATCAAACGGGCAATATCCATATCCCCAATCAACATGGAAGTCCTACACTCATTGACTACTAAATCAGATACACCAGTGACAAACTTACTCATATGAGTACTGGAATATGGCAATACCACTGGTGCAAACTTAGCTAGTTCTAAGTGAATTTGAGGCAATACTCCTTCACCGACATAGAGCCCTACTTCAAGTTCATAAACGTCTCTATGTTAGCCTCTCACATCTCCCTAGTAAAGAACCTATCTAGAAAAGTCATCTGAAACACATCCCAACTCATATGAGCTGTATTCTTACACATACCTTTTTTCAACACAGTAACCCAATTATAAGCAACATTCTTCAATTGATAAAAAACCAATTCCATACTTTTTTATTTAGTAACATGCATAATTTAGGTAATATTTTACACCTCATTAATGAAAAATTAAGGATCTTTATTCACCTTTGACCCAAAGAGCTCAGGTGGGTTCATCCTCATAAAGTTCTAAACTCTTGTTGCAGCTAATTTACCATTCTGCTGAAGTGGGACTGCTTCTGGTTGATTACCCTAATCATTTACATTCACAACCTAATATAACACTTGGAAAACATCCCGAAACTCAATATGAGAGACATTTTTGTTCGGAGGGTTCGCAGGTGGGGGTGTGACTGGTTGATCCCCATTTTTGCATACATAAGCTCGGCGAAAAGGCATTCTCTATCACGTAAAAGCATGAATTAGAGCATATAGAGATAACTTCAAAGCACGATAGATCATAAAATAAGTGATGGTTCCTGATACATTTTGTAGCCTCTTGTTCTTAAATATGGCGCGCTTTACACCCATGATCAATACTCTACGTAACGCAGCTTGTCAGACTCCCTAGGACTCTTTACGAGCCTTAGGCTCTAATAACAAGTTTGTAACGCCCCAAAGATTCCCCGTAGATGTCACACGATGCTTAATACTACGGATAGCCCTAATCTAACACATGATATCTACTCAACACTAAACTCTCATAAATGTAAACTTAAAACATGAGCGAAAACTGATGAAACTTATAACCGAGTTCAAATAGATGAATAAGCTCAACCAAAACACTGTAACTCAATAACTTTCAAATCTATGAAAAAATGAAATAAATACATAGTCTAACTAGTCTTGACAAGCCTCTAACTAAAACTGAAGAGCCACTAGGCTAGACTCCATCTGACCCAAACTGAAAGCTAAATAACTGAAATAACTACAATAAACATCTAGGACTATCATAAACTTGGCCCTCAAACTATGAGGACTCACCAACTGTTTGAATGTAGGAAGTGGTTCCCGCGGTTAATCGTGTTGCTGGGGACGAACATCAGAACCTACATTATGAAACAATGTAGACATATATGTAGTCAGTACTTCTGGAATGTACTAAGTATATGAGGGTGAATTCAATAAGCAAAACTAAAGCTAAACATAATTCAACATCATGAATTCTAACTGTAAAAGGACTCACCTTGATTATAAGTAAAACTGAAAGCTGAAATCTCATAAAGAATAACTCATAAAACAATATCTAAACAACAACTGTGAATCATTGCACTTAGTTTCTGAAATCTTTTTTTTACGGGAGATTTTCATAACTGACATAAACCATGCAAGCAACACGGAGTCCGATGACTCAAGCCCTCATCTAAAGAGCACGATGATTCAAATCCCCATCCTAAGAACACAATATACCGTGTCGGTGTATAAAAACTAACTGTGTGATCACCTAAACATGTTCGATTAGACAACCTGAATAATATAACTGGCATACCCATTAGGACAAGCTGAAATAACCTATGGTGGCACGTAGTTTCTGGGAAATAGGATGCGCTAAATCCATATTCCTTTCTCGATGCTAGATACTAATCCCAAAATCATACTATTGCTCATACTGTATCTACGAAGTTCACTTCAAAATAGGCATATAAGCTGATAAGTTTGAATACATAATATGCCACCGTTTCTATCTCATTTTTTTGTTTTGTTTTTATGTGAACTTCATATCTTGTCTGAATCTTAAATAAAACTAAAACTGTGATTATACTGCAGTTCTTTTGAAACTCAAACTAGTAAACTTGAACTTCTTATAAATTGAATACTCAATGCTCAATTTGCAGTCTGTTATCAACTCGTGCAAACTTCATAACAAATTGTCATAACTCAATGCATGAAATCACTTTCGTAGATAAACTTAAATAAGCATGAAAATATATACAACACAATGTGCAACTCATGATAAAACATCATAAACTTAAGTATATGTAAAATGAGTATGAACCCTAGTTATAAAAATCTCAAGTTCATGATAAAAACTTAATTTTTGGGCACAAGGATGAAAGGTTATCCTTGTTCAAACCCCACATGCTTGGACTTAGCAAATTTCTTGAGGGAAACTCAACTTGAACCTTGCAAGCTTGAATCTTGGTGAAACACTCCTCTTTTGTGTTCTTAAGGGTTTTGGGAGAAGAGAGATCATTTAATTCTGAGTTATGAGGGTAGATCGTGTGTTTAATATGGATAAAAAGTCATTTAATAGGTAAAAAACCCAAAAGTCCTCGTAGAAAATTGATAAAAAATAAAATTAGCGTTTCTGCGCCCTTATCGTGGCACGACCTTATCGTGGCACGACCTTATCGTGGCACGACCTTATCGTGGCACGCTCTTATCACATACCTTCACTGATTTTCTCCTAAGAGTGTCCCTCCCCTCCGTGGCACGCACTTAACACAGACCCTTATTATTTTGAGATCTCAAAATATCTCGAAACGCGTTTCAAAAATTTCAAAATACTTTCTAATGGTCCCGTTATCATTCCTTAACATGATCAACTCAGAAATCACCATTAAACATGAAGGAAGTAACAAAATAAAATCATAAAAATTTTGGGGTCTAATAATTGTATATTTTTCATTTGTATATTTTTTTATACATATGAATGTATTGGATATATGTATGTTGATATATATATATATACATATATATATATACACACACACACACACACATATATATATACTAGTTTAGCTACACGTGCCTCGCACGTGTAACTTTTGATTATTTAAAATTAGACGATTTTGTCTATTATGACGGTTTTTAATGAAGTGCAAAAAGTTCAAAACATATATTTTACTGTAAGCACATATATATTTTATCACCAGAAGTTTCAAGTGGTTAATGGATTATCACTTTTGCGTTTGTTATGCAGTACCTCCTTTTCTTGCTGATAGAGGCTAAGAGAGGCGCATCGATTTGAACCATATTTGTGGTACAACTAATTTTTTTCTATATTTAAAATCTTTCGTTAGTTTTAAAGTTAAATCTTTAGAAAAATTTTTATTACTTACTTAAAACTTTTACAAATTTGGTATTTCTTATATTTTTCTTATTCTAATACTTTCATATTTATTTTTAGATTTTTCAAATCTTCTTAAAATCAACTTTAGTTGGTTTAGAATTCTTAAACTAATGAAAAAGGTATTAATTGTGACTAATTTCGATGATTACTAAAAATGAAAGGTTTACTATAATTATTTAATTAATTTTCAAACTCTTAAATATTAGAAAAATAGTGAAAAAATAATTTTGTCTAAAGAAGAGACTTTTAATAAAGAACAAAAAGTCAAATAAAATTTCTATGTCCCTTCACACTTTTAATAACTACTAGTTTAATTTACGTGCTTTGCACGTGTATATAACGTTAATAATAATAAATACATATAAAAATAAATTGTTATGTGTTCGTTATAGTATTAAGTATATCTTTTTAAGAAAAAGTATAACATAAACTACAATATGAATAAAAAAAATAATAATTACCTTTTTGTCAATTAATATTTGTTAATGATCTTCATGTTGTTTAATACTCCTTCCGCTCCTAGATATTGTCTTCCGTGCTAAACAAAAGGTTCACATTTTGCAATACTCTTCTTATTCTTTTTTAGTTGCAATGTATACTGAAAAATAGTTAAAATACTAATAATTTTAAAAATCAAGAGAAAATTAATTATTTATTTTCAATTTTATCTTTAGAATTAATTAATCTAGAATTAATAGACACATAAATAATTAAAGATTAATAAAAGGTATATACATTAAATTACACTCCTAACTAATGTTTCTTAATAATTGTGCATAGTTTTATCATGACAACTAAAAGAACAGTGATATACTTGTCATTTTAGAAAATTAAGATGCCATTAGTTGTTTGTTTCCATTCTTGCCATTCGTCATAAATATGAAAAGTTAATAACATGATGCAAAATGGACAAATAGTATATTAAATTAAAATAAGTCTTAAATAAAAATAATTTAGTTAAATCATTCTCTAATTAAAATTTTACTTAAATAATATCCCAAATAAAATATGATAAGTATTTAAGAACGAAGAAAGTATGTATACTGGTTTTAAAGTGTAAATTGTATGTCATTTATTGGCACACTTAGAGCACCAAAAGATGGTCAAGATCAAAATAAAACAATGGAAGCATTGAAATTAAATACTATAAATAAGCTATAAAGTTTGTCCCCCTTCTAATATTCTTGGGTTTTTCTTTTGTTTTTTTTTTTTCATTTTTTTTAGGAAAAAATTAAATTATAAAGACTTTTAACACTACTTGGTAATAGTCATACAACAATTAAATAAGGACCCCTAAATTTGTTTTTCCGTACGAAATATTTTATTTAGTGTTACATATAGGTGAATTTTAAAATAAACAATTCATGTAATAGTTAAGTTACATGTAGAAAAACATATAACCTTCTTTGTTCACCAGTATTTTCTCTTATTCTCTTATCATATATTTTAGAATTTTTTTTAGGACTCTTTTATTCATAAAAGAAAAAAGAAAATTAATCAATACTAATTCTCTAAATATTTGCTTTTACCATATATTTTTGGACTTCGTTAATCAAATAATAATTGGATTTAAAAGGTGAAAAAACAATGAAAACGTACATTGCACGTATACTTCAGTATTCTTGGTACAAAAAATTGTACGATTTAGAGTTTGATTCCTTTGAATATGAAAAATGTCATTGACATTGAGCACTTTGTAAACCATTGAAATATAAATGCTATACATATTTGTTTAACTTTTTTTTCTCAAATAATTTATTTTTGATGTACAATTAAAATTTCTCAAATTCATGTTTGTATCTTCAATTTTTAGAACAACACACTGGTAGGTAAAGTGCTTTAGCGAATCAAAAAAAGATTGCAAATATCTATAGTAAATTCAAATTATTTTTATGTTTTTCAACATAAGACTTATTAACATTATATGAACCTGACAAGAATTCAAATAGAAATATAATTGACCATGCATGCAGTTCAAGAGCTCACAGTGATGATAAAGATACCAACTGGTGTTACATACTGCAGGCAAGTAAAATATCTTAAAAGGTTTGACAGGTAATTCTATATCACTTAAAGAAGATATAAGCTCTTTTATCATGTCAATTAATCTAAAGGGACTCGAGTTTTGAAAAATTGAAATCTATTTGAAGGAAGCAATGCTACAATTTAAAGATTATTTATCTATTGCAACAATCTTTAAATTAAGACAGAGAAGCTGGAAGGTATTATAAGTCTATGGATTCATGCAAATTCTATAAATGTCAACCTCCACACCTTTATCTTATTGAAATTTCTCCCATAATTTCTGTTCAAATAAACCAATAATACTTGTCTTCTATTAACTTGAGACTTAGATTATGAAACAATTGTATATGAAACAATTGTAACCTTATCCTAGCCTCAAAAGGTAAGAACCTCCACTAAAATTAAATGGTTTCATTCTCTTTTCAACAATTTGCATAACAAAAGTTGTCAATTTTATTTATTCCTGAAACACTAATTAGTTTTTTATTCAAAATTGCTTCCATCCTATAGCCTATTGGGTTCGAAATCAAGAGGGCGTCATGCAGAAGCTTAAAATTTGCAAACCATGAAACGATAATTCAGACGACACATAAAACAATACTAAAAAGCTATATTATTGATATGATTTGGCCAAACGGCCTACATATTAAAAATAAAATTGAAAAACCTAAAACCAACAAAAATTCTTTAAAAACTACATTGTGGATGCTACTGTGTTAAGATATGAGAAGAAGGGTCTTCTATTTATAGATGATCAAAACCTTTCCTCCAAGAAAGAGGTTAGACAAATATGGAAAAGTTTTATATTTTTCAATCAGCAAAAGTAAAAGTAATTATGGTATTATTTTTATTTTCATTACAAAAAAATTAAAACTTAAATTTAGTAAGAAAATCAGGGCAAAAACCCTAACAAATCTCTCCTTTTGGCTTGATTTTCTTGGCATAATTAGATCCACTTTCTTCGCGTGCATGATCTTCATTACTGTTGTTTGCCATGGTTCAAAATAAGATTTAAAATATTATGGTTTAAAGTGGGTTAAAAATAAATATTTTACTTTTATTTTTAAAAATGCAGCAACATGAATGTTGAAACATGCTTAAAACTTCTTCTCCACATGTAGTTGGACAAAATCTTCATTATCATCAAATTGATTAGAACCGCCTCGAACTTGTCTTCAACCTCGTTTTACCAAACCACTGAATCTTTGAACCGTAGGCTCTGATATCACTTGTTGGGTTCGAAATTGAGAGGGCGTCATGCGGAAGTTATTAGTTGCAAACCATCATGGTGATAATTCAGAAGACACATAAAACAATACAAAAAAGCTATATTATTGCTATGGTTTGGCCAAACGGCCTACATATTAAAAATAAAATTAAAAAACCAAAAATCTATCGGGAGAAATCTCTCCCTAAACAAGACTTTTTAAACAAATACAATGTGGATGCTATTGTGTTATGGTATGAGAAGAGAATCTTCTATTTATAAATGTCCAAAACCTTTTCTCTTAGAAAGAGGTCAACCAAATATGAAGAAGTATTATATTTTCCTTTCAAGAAAAGTAAAAGTAATTATGGTTTACTTTTATTTTCCTTTCAAGAAAAAAGTAAAACTTAATTTTGGTAAGAAAATCAGGGCAAAAATCCTAACAAATCTCCTCCTTTTGACTTGATTTTCTGTAAAATATTCTTGATCCTCCTTCTTGTGCATAATATTCGTTCTTCACATATTCTTCATAAATCACTCCTGTTTGACATGTTTTAAGAAATGAACCTCTTTGGGTTAAAATATATCAGTCCTTTTTGGGTTAAAAATATTGGAGCCCTTTTGCAGGGTTAAAAGTAAACTTTATTTTCAAATATGTGACAGCAGGATTATTGAAATATGATTGACAATTATCTTCACATGTAGTTAGACAAAATCGTCATTATCGCCAAACTGGTTGCATCTTGATTTGAAATCGCTTTGAGCCTATTTAATTTCGTTTCACCAAATCATTGGACCTTTGAACCGTAAGCTCTGATACCACTTGTTGGGTTTAAAATTGAGAGAGCGTCATGCGGAAGCTTAATGTTT
Organism: Capsicum pubescens; assembly: GCA_030864215.1. Classification (NCBI taxonomy): domain Eukaryota; kingdom Viridiplantae; phylum Streptophyta; class Magnoliopsida; order Solanales; family Solanaceae; genus Capsicum; species Capsicum pubescens. Next base: position 87,266,875 of record CM061543.1, read on the forward strand.
GCAACCATATAGACGATGAATCAGGTGACTACGAAAAATAAAAAACATATTATTAATATGGTTTGGTCAAACGACTTACATATTAAAAATAATATTGAAAAAACTTTAAAATCTATTGGGAGAAAATCTCCCCTTAAACAAAAATTTTTAAGGACTACATTGTGGATCCTATTATGTTAAGGTATGAGAAGAGGGATCTTCTATTTATAGATGATCAAAATCTTTCCTCCAAGAAAGAGGTTAGCCAAACATGAAAAAGTTTTATATTTTTCTTTCAGGAACAGTAAAAGTAATTATGGTATTATTTTTATTTTCCTTACAAGAAAATTAAAACTTAAATTTGGTAAGAAAATCAGGGCAAAAACTCTAATATAGCCATCCCTAGTTTTAGTTTCTACATTGGCTTTCAAATTTTTAATTTCAGCCAAATTCTTCATTTATCACCAACTAACCAACTAATGCATATGAATATTTAAAATCTAAAATTTTAAATTTTAACTATAAAGAGAAATTCATCATTCGCAATTAGGGGTGGGCATATTTTGGTTTAAACCGAAAAAATCGAAAAATCAAACCGAAATTTAATTTTGGTTTCGTTTTTTTATTTTTTCGGATCGAATTCGGTTTTTAATTTTAAAATTTTGATTTTTCGGTTCGGTTTTCAGTTTTTTAAAAAAAATCGGTTAAACCAAAAAACCAAAATTTTATAAATAAATAAATAAATAATATATATATTTTATTATATATATATATAATATAATATTATGTTATATATATATAATATTTAGTAATTCACACAATTAACATTTAACAGCAAATTCGCATATGCCGCAGGCTGTTTATGAATTGTTTTAGCGACTCAAATATTTTATGAACTATTTTGGTGACTTTGAACTGTTTTATGGACTGTTTATGCAAAGTTATATTATATGTAATGATTAATGACGTTATGTATTATGTTAAGCTTATGATTATTTCATTTTGTTTTATCCATGTTGAGTTATTTATATTTGGAAATGAAAAACAGGTTTGAAAAAAATATTTTTTCTAAAAAAACCCATCAATTTTAAATGCTCAGTTATGAAAAAGAGAGACTAACTACTTTAATATTTCAAACCGAAATAAAAATCCGAAATAACCAAATCGAATTTGTAAAAACCGAACCAAATCGAATTTATTTCGGTTTGATTACGGATGTCATTTTTGTCAATCCGAAAATCGATAAACCGAACCGATATTAAACAATTAGACCGAACCGACCGAACGCCCACCCCTATTCACAATCCCTTTCTTCGCCAAAATAATAAAAAAAAAAAACACATATCATACCAAGACAAATACAAAAAATACTATACATCATTACCTTATTAAAATATTTTTCTTATTGACTAAGTAATTGGAAATTTTAGCACAAATAATCCCACCGAAATCTACATTCTTAATTAAAATAAAATAATCATGAAATACAAAGTAATCACAAATCAACCCAAATCAAGAAAAACTTACCATTAAACTTCAATTCAACTCTACTTTAGCTTTGTTCAAAAAAACTTTATGCAAAAAATAAATAAATATAATATTTTAAATCTGAATGATTATTTATCAAATACAAAAAAAAATATAGACAAACTCTTTTCTTTGATTCAATGCAAGATCATCTCTTTTATGCATATGTTAGAAGTGAAATAAAAATTTAACCTGAACTATGTCCACATAAATCAATTAAAATAAAAAAAATCTTAACATGAAGCAAAAATGCAAAATAAAATATGTCAACATATCTTAACAAAAAAAAAAAGATAAAAATTAATTCATATTACAGAATATGGGATGAATAACAAATATAAGAACTTTCTGTCTTATCTCATGTGCATCTTATGAAAACAAATAAATCTCACAAAAAGTATAAGCACAATAATAAATTTACATGAAATCGTGATCATAAGAAGTTCCTGACTAACTACTTAAATAATTCTATCAAAAGAATTGAGTTAATAACTGAAAATTAACATAATTAAAATTAAATAGTGAAGAAATTCTAAAACTAAGACATAGTAAATAAAAAGAAAAACTTAATTTTCTCCAGCAAAGGCCAAGAATGGCCCTATCTTGCTAGCCCAAAAGCAAGCAACCATCGCCCCTATCAATTTATAACCATTACACGAGTTGAGACAAAAATTTAAAGAAAAATTTAATAAGTAAAATAATTTTTTTGTTGAATTTTAATATCTTATTTCCTTTTCCACGTTTTTTTTTGGTAAGAAAAAGTCAACAAACCTTTTTTATTTGCAAAAGGTTGTCTATTTCTTTTTGGACATATTAAAGACATAAAAACATTTTTACCATAAACTTAATAATTTAACCATAATAAGAAAATCTTATTCATTTAATTTTCAATATAAAAATAATTAAAAAAATTTGAAAAGACGATTTTGTCTAAAACAAAGACTTTTAACGAAGGGTAAAAAGTTCGATTCACTTTTCTAAGGGTTTTCACACTTTTAATATATTATAGATATAGATTATAGATATAGATTATAGATATATTATAATTAAAGATTATAAATAGAGATTAATATAAATATAAGAATACATACCAAACAATCATGGTGGGCTGGAGGTAGCTTATGTGCTACTGCATTCTCTTGCCACAAAAGTTAATTATCAAAAAGAAAAATATATACTAGTGTCATTTCATTATGTAGTTTTCAAGTAAATCTGATAAAACAGTCAACGTGAGGTGTAAAAAGTTAAAAAAATGCACACATGTGCAGCATACACATAGAGTCCGTGCAATAATAAAATTGAGAGTCTTTTTTCCACGTAAAATCTACCTACACTATTGATGATATTTTCTTTTTTACTATATATTTTAGGTCTTTAAAATTGCAAATAAGTTAATTTTGAATTATTAATTACATATGAGTCATTAAAAATAGAAATCACAAAATATTTATCAATTAACATTTATCTTTCAAGAATACATGATTAATTATTAACTTCTCAATTAACAGTTGTCTATCAAGAATAGATGACAATTTATTTATTGTAAACTTAAAAAATCTACTAAATTTTTTAAAAACTTACCTCAAATCACAAATAAATTTATCGTCTTAATCATAGATACTATCAAAATTTCATCGAATAAGAAAATTTTATACATAAACTTATTTTTGTCCTACGTACGTTTTGGAACCTGCAAAAGTAAAGACAAAAGAAAGAAGTAAGTGATCTGAAAAACAAATAAAGAAAGACAAAGAGAATGATGACAATGAATGCAATAACATGAGTCAAATAAGAATCAAAATAATATATAAACCTTTGATTTTTTCAGCTACTTTATTTGGTGGCAACATGTTTGTTTCATCGAATTTTTCGATCTTGAAAAAGAAAACACGAGAAAATAACAAAAGGAGAGATCATACATTAGAAAAGGAGAGAAAAAAAATAGAAAAGTGCAACAAAATATATAAACTTTTAAAGACAAAACAAGCAAAAAAATTCATTAGTTTAGCTAAGAAAATAATAAGAATAGAGAATTGCAAGAAAAATATAGTATTTTCTTTGAAGGAAAAATAACATGTACGGCCCAATTTTCTACGTCATTGAGATTAAAGAATCATTGTTCTATTTATAGTTTGCTTTATATTTTTTTTAATGAAATCAAATTGCATATGATATTACCATATTAGAAGTATTCTTCGTGCATGTATAGGTGGAAAAATATAAAAGAAAGAGGAATGTTCCAAAATATTTCCTTAAATAGAATTACAGAAATTTATTTTTATTTAAGTTAAAATTCTTATTGATTTAGAATCATTAAATATTATGACTTCTTACCTAAATCAAATAAAGACTTTAATATAAAAATTAATTGATAATAAATTAAGAAAAAATGTGAAAAGACGAGTTTGTCTTTTGTAGAGTGTTTTAATGAAGGGAAAAAAATTCAAATCACTTTTCTAAGGGTGTTCACACTTTTAATATATTATAGATATAGATTATAGATATAGATATAGATTATAGATATATATAAGTTTGTTCTATGTTGTTACACATACCATATGTATATACGCACACATACAAACATATATATATATATATATATATATATATATTATGTTTGTCACGTGTTGATTCATATATACATTATTCATATACATATGTGTATACGTTTGTTCTGTGTTTGTGTATATATACAAATGCATATCTGTATATTTGTATATACATATAAGTATAAATATTTTTATATACATACACTGATTTATATATATAATGTATTGCAAATTAGAATGAGTATCAACACATTAGGATCTTAATATACAAATCTTTAGTCGTTTAATTGTATATGTATAATATTATACATTTATACAATATAGTGTTGATATCTATGTGTATTTGTTTATTCAATACATAGTAGATATAAACAAATGTGCCTCAGACAAATGTGTTTGTCTCATATGTATATGTTTATTTGCTTAATTATATATGTATAGTATTATACATTTATACAATATACCGTTGATATACATATGTATATATTATACATCAGAAAATTATAAAATTCTAATATGTTTGTATATACAATTGTACATACACATTTAGTTAAAATGCAGCTGTATAAAGTATAATTGGGTTGTATACATTTGTATTAAAAATGATCAATTATGGTAGGAAAATAAATGATCAAGTATGAAAAGAGAATTATCTGTGTTTTATGTTATATATGAGCTTAAATGATCAATTAAAGAAGGAGAATATTGAAAGAAGTTGGAGATAATAACGAACATTAATTACTCTCCTTTTTCTTTTAAATTAATATTAATTATATTTGTATAAATACATCCTAAATGTAATTAGTAAAACTTAGACCATGAAATTAGTTAGAAGAGATCTAAAGATGTCTATATGTAAAGTTTTGCCTTCAAATAAATAATAAGACCCACTCCATATATCTTTAAATAAGGGTAACTTACATAAATCCCGTAATGTTTAAGGGTTATAACACTTTATTTCAATAATTTATTAAATTTGTGATACATATTTTTAGCCTTGATAAATAAGCATTGTAATACATTTGTAATTTAGTAGTTAGTTAAATAAGGAAGTAGCTAATTTTTAATTATTACAGGGAGTAAAATTAGGCACAAATCGTGGAAATGATACATCTGGTTTCAGATGTATCACAATGATACATTTCGTAAAATTACTCACTAACCATTAAAAATTCAATCTCACACCAAAATAAATAATTTACATTTGTCAAACATATGTTAAATGTATCAAACATTTATAAATAAATTAAAAATATGAATCACTATCACAAAGTATATATCATATGTATCACCAGTATTGACTTAATATGTCATATGCATTGTGTCATATGTATCACCAGTATATGTCATATGCATTGTGATACATTTGTAATTTAGTGGTTAGTTAAATAAGGAAGTAACTAATTTTTAATTATTACGGGGAGTAAAATTAGGCACAAATCGTAGAAATGATAGATCAGGTTTCAGATGCATCATAATGATACATTTGGTTTTAGATGTATCACAATGATACATTTCGTAAAATTACTCACTAACCATTGAAAATTAATCTCACACCAAAATAAATAATTTACATTTGTCAAACATATGTTAAATGTATCAAACATTTATAAATAAATTAAAAATATGAATCACTATCACAAAGTATATGTCACTATCACATTATTCAATTTCTTCTTTTTTTCTTAGTGGATACTGACTTAAAAGTTGAAAAAGAATTCAAAATTGATAAAAGAAAAGTTGATAAAAAAAATAAAAAAAGACAATGAAATTGGTGAAGAAGTTGCAGTAAAGGATATGAAAGTTGTATCAATTGATGATAATTTGGGAGAGATTTCAGGGGATGAAATATTTGGAAAAAAAAAAAAATCTTCAAAGAAAATAGATTGCATGCATTAATTGTGGAGTAAAAGTAGGGTGAGTTTTTTATTCATATGTATAAGAGTAAAATATAAAATCCCGAATTTTAAGTGATTGTTTAAAAGATAAGAAATTTTGAATAATAAGGTCGCTTTGGATTGTGATTTTGTGTAATTTATCCTATAAATAAAGTATTAATTAGGCTAATGCAATGGTAATACATGTACTATCCAAGTCTGATGACTATTCATATATAAAATACAGTCAAGTGTATAGACAATGTACATGAATATTTGTGTACACCTCTGATATATAGTTATACATTATATGTATATGTTTATATATCATTTATATAATTTCAATACATTCTATAACTATTTATACAATATCGATACATTACATATATATTATATATACATTACATATACAAGAATCATTTTTCTTGGAGACTCTTTTTGTCACCTGCATGGAAGAAAGAGGTGGAAATTTGTTCCATTCCATTATTTTCCTTTTTAATGCGAGAAATACGTCGAGAAGACGTGTATATAGTAGTGACACTCACTACCAAAAATGTAGTTATTAGCCATAATTTTTCTACCATTTATCCATGGTTCATGCAGGCTAAATTACGAGTTTTTTTTTTTGTCAAAAAAAAATATGACTATAGTTATTGCAAAATTAATTATATATATATATATATATATATATATATATATATATATATATATATATATATATATATATATATATATATATATGAATTATCCCTTTTACAAATCTCATACATTTTGGCATAAGATGTAAAATTTGCGAGAGGACAAGAATAGCCAACTATTCTTAAGTGATTTTTTCAAATTTTAAATAACGTACAAATCATGTGTTAAAAATTTGTGTGTTAAGGCTCAACACGTAAGAGTTAGAGTTAGAGCCGATAGTAAGTTAATGGATGATATCACTCCTGAATAACTAATTATCCACTTTCAATTCACGAAAAACAAAATAAAAGTACCTAATGAAATTGATGACACTTGTTTTATCTAGAAGGGTAGTTGATCAAGGCTCAAATCTTAAAGAATCGATTGTTTGAACTTGTCAAGTTGTGCCTTCGTAAAAAGTCCACATGGTGATAAGCTTGATGAGGTAGATTTGAAATAACGTGTTGATTAGCAGACTATTCTAATGAAAAGGATATTATTTTTCAATTTCGCAATCAAGAAAAGTAGTTTCCGTTAAAATAATATTTCCTACTTTAACATAAGTTATTCTAGTTACTACTATTTAATAAGTGAAGGATTTGTTTGACGACGAAGGGTGTTTCCATAATAGTATTAACTTTTGTGGTCATTTTGATAATTGACTTTCAACCCTTTTAATTTCTCTTACTGTGACACGTTCCACTTTTAAGGGATACAACTAATTTCACTATGTTTCATTTTAATTTGACACTCGTTCTTCATTTTGCTTGTGCACTCTCTCTCAGGTGAGTTCCTCTTTTTCTTTTTAGTTTTTTGTTGGTGTTTTCGTCTGTTTTCTCAATCATGCATGTGTGTGGGTATATGGTTTAGATAGACCATATATAAGTAAGAGAGTTGTTTTCACTCTTTTAATTTTTATTTGTTTGTATCTGGCGTGAGCTCTAAGTTCCATTTGAGTTTTCTTTTCGCACCTTGATAAGCAAAATCTTGCACATGCATGCACCTTTAATTTGGGGCTACTGTATTCTATTGAGCTTTTCCCTCTGACTGCCTTTCTCATTGCACCTAATTTTTAGTTGCGAGATTTTATTGGTGGGTTTCTAGTGGGCTCTTTGTGCCTTTGATGTTGGATTTCACATGCATATAGTTAAGGATATCAAATTTGATCTATCATTTCACAATTTGAGAGGTGAGAGTTGATTTTTCAATTGTGAATTGAGTCATGAAGTGATAAATTATCCTCTATTAGTAGAATAAAATTTCAATCAAGACGGTAACATTGTTATCGATGAACTAATTGTGAACTATATTATGAAGGTGAGTTTGTGTAATTTGTCAATTTTTTATTTTCATCTATTAGGACTGGTCTATTTTTGAGGTGTGTTTCATATTAAGTTTCTTGGTCACGATTGTTGATTTTTCCTCTTCTAAGAGAAGATCAATTAGGGTTACTATACAAATGAGTCACACCTTAATTAATTTAATTGAATGTGATAAACCAGGGGGTACTATCTGAAGTCAGTGTTGCCCTAATCAATTTTTGATGGAATAGGGTGAATGTTGAAGTATCGCACTTTAATACTTGAGTAGAAGCTATATTTCAAGATACTGATAAGAACATGTGGTTACAACCGTTGGTCAAAAAAATTATTTATGATCAAATAATATTTGTGCAATGTTCTTAGAGATAGTAAAAAATCAAGAGATGCCATAACATTGTTATATCATGGGGCCAGTCAAATTGATAGAAGGCTTATCCAGCTGATGTTTAAAAAGATAAGGAATATTAATATGCCAAGAGAAATGCCAAATGACAATGACTAAAAGACTCATAAAGTTTCAAACGACAAGGCGGCATGTAAGTATTGCATTATATTTTTAGTTTAAACGTCATAGAAGTACATACCTGGACTCTTGATTTTGAGATTCAACAAGATATCTACTTCTTTCATTTTTGACTTTGACATTGGCTGAATAAGTCAACTTGAAACTTTGTTATATCGCGTTCTGTTACACACACAAAAAAAAAAGATAGCTTTAAGTTCTGAAACTATAATTATCTAACATTCACAGGGATCTCAACATAACCAAATGCAATGTAATTTTAATGTCATCATAAAAATAGTACATAATCATGATTAAAAAAACCTAGAAGAAGTTTTTTGGTGAGAAATTTTGGTGTTAGCACGTATGTTGAGTTGAGTTGCCCTGATGAAAATATTTGGTAAATGAGAAAACTTAAAAGATTGTTGGTGCTTTTCTAACTCGGGAGGTGCCAGCTGAAATCTTTGTTGTTTTGTTATATATTTTGGAGACCATAATGTCCGTGATGCGGCTATACCACAAGAAGGCGATTTACAAGGTTTAAAATCATACAATTGAATTATTGAAAATGTCGATTGCCACCGTCTTACCTTGGGGCTTGGGGAACCACATTTTGGACGATGTAGTATGAAGTCTTTTTCTGCTATCTTTAGTGTGATTTGCTTTAGAGTAAACAAGCAAAGATATGTGATAGCTAAGAGAGAGTGGTTGAAATGATGAATATTCTATTTATTACACCAAATAAAGAAAAATTACTATTTCTCACTATAGTATTTATTCTTAAAATGTAGGGTAAATCGTAAACCAATCGATAGAAAAAAAAAGTGTAATTCATTTTTAATCTATTTAAAAATTTGTAATCACTTATAAAAGCATGTATACTTGGTAATTGTTGCATTATTATGTGATTTATGACTTGTATGATATTAGATTTCAATTAAGTTGTGCGGTAGATTACTCATTTTTATAATTTATCGGTCAATTTTTTTTTTCATAATACGTGTTTGAATTAGTTTTTTGATTAAAAAAAAAGCTTTTTTCTTTCCAAAACTTAAAGTATGACATTTAGCTAAAATGAATGTTGGTCTTGGAAAGCATTTCTAAACAACTTGTTTAAACAAAATGGATTGGAATATCAATATTAAACCTCATAAATATATATGTATCTAGCTACAAATCACGTGAGGGGCTAAGTACATAGATGTTTGAGTTTTGATATCATTATATAATTCATAGTTAAACCTTTATATATTCATCTTTTAAAAATAACTTGTCGTAATGTCTGAAGTTAATTTTGATAAAATCAAACGTTTGACTATTTATTTAAAATTCATACAATTTATACAAATAGACAGTCAAAAACTAGTTTTTATCGATTACAACCCATAACAAAAGTTCATTAACTATAGCCTAAAATTCTTGCGACTAACAATAGGCTAATAGGCAATAGCTTCATGTGACTACTGATTTGGGCTTTTCTTTCTACCCCTTCTTTTTATCTTACCAATTTTCATTAGGGAAAATTTCATTTATATACTAAAAAGTAAATAACTTACTGTAAAAATAGTTTGTTTATTACTTAAAATGATTATTTTATTTCTTGTTTTTTAGTTGTAATATTAAAAAAAACTTCTTTTTTTTTTTTTGCCGAGTTTATTTAACTTTTTAAAATAACTTTTTTGCCTTTTTTTTTTTATAAAACTTTTTTCTTGCATTTCTTTTTCATGTTTAAATATTGTATAAATGATGTATAAATATGTACATATAATGTACAGATAGTTATATAGTATATATGTAATGTATCAGTGTTGTATGAGTAATGCACAAACGTGTATTGATATTATATAAATAACATATAAATATTTATCGATATTATATAAATAGTGTATAAATATGTATCGATACTCTATAAAAGCTATGTAAAGTATCGATATTTTATAAATGGTGTATGAACATATATCAATATTATATAAATAGTTATGTAATATATATTGCATATATTGATATAGATATTATTTGACTATAATGCATTCCAACCTAATAAATAAAAATATAAATAAAAAATATTAAAATAATAGACATATTTTTTTTTATATTAATTATTTTAATTGGTTGTTCAATTGCATTTGTCTCTTTCGCCTTTTGTTTGGTTGTTAGAAAGAGAAACCAGTTTTTTTTTTTTTTTTTTAAAAGGCCCAACACAGAAAGCAAATATGGAAAAGGAGTGCAATTAGCCCGCGGCCATCTTTTAGGTAAATAGTTGGCTGACCGGCTAACATAGGCGGAAATGCCATTTTAAGTAAATAATGACAAGTGAATTATTTTTTGTATAAGAAATTTAATTCAATGATTATAATTTTTTCTTTTCATTTATTAGAATTCTACACTTTAATTTTGTAAGGCTCCGAGCTTACCACAACTATAGCATGAAAACACCCATTAAAGGCAAATAAATTTCACTAAATAATGATAAGAAAATCATTGTTTCATAACAAGTTGATTTAAAAATCAAAAACTGAAGAAAACTAGAGTTTGACAGCCATACTATCTATGAAGCCTCTAATTAAAAGACAACAATGTCTATTGGGTAAGGCTACTACATAACTTAATAACTGAGAACATGCTAAATAATTTTAGAACAGGTCCTGAGAAAGTAGGGAGACTACGAACATGTGTATCTGAAGCTGTATCGTAAAAGGATGCAACGCCGAATAATATTGTACATTAAATATACGTTATGTAAAATGGAAAGAAGGAATATAACATAACATAGATGGAGCAGATACAACCAATGGAGATAAGCAGAACATGATAAAAACATAAACTTGAAACGTAATTGTGGAACATTAAGTATATTCATTCTCTCAGTTTATTATGAAAGTGAGTGGAGCAACACGAATACTAAAATATTATGAAACTGACACATATAATCGAGTCGGTTTGATTTTGATTTGACTATTTTTAATTAAAAATCATATAAAAGCCATTATGATTGATTTTTTTTCAATACCAAAGCAAACCACTGATCAATATTTTTTTTTTTAGTTTGTCAGTTTTCTTTTTGTAATCCTATATATAAGTGTATATATATTGTATAATAGTGTGGAAGACTGTATATTGTACAACAATCAATAACAATGTATATATAGCTCTTATACATTGTTATATTTGGTGTATAATAGTATAATTGAAAACAAAGAATTGAAAAATATATTTATATATATTTTTCTATCGTTTTCACTTGTGGGATTATATTATGCATACTGTTAATGTTCTGTATATTTCAAGCATAGCAATAATAAGTCAAATTTTATTTAAAGAGGAGATAAAATAAAATATATAACAACAAATGCAACATATCGAGTATAATCCCATAAAATGGGGTTTAAGCTACATAAATCTTACCTCTACCTCCTGATAGAGAGATTATTTCTGATAGATCCTCAGCTCAGAAAAAAATCATCCTAAGCAATCTAGATAAAAAGTAACAGACATATAGGAAATAACATATAGTAACAGGACAATAAATACAACAAAATAATATGATAGCAGAAGTACAAGCAACAATAATAAATAATAATAGAGATCAAAGGACAAGAAACTAGTAGGAAAATACTAAAACTATTGGTATGTATAGATAACAAACATCACACTACTACCTACTAACCTTCTACCCTAGTGTTGTTTTCCACAACCTTCTATCTAAGGTCGTGTCCTCAGTAAGCCAAAACAATGTCATGTCTAATCACATCTTCCCAATACTTATTAGGTCCACCTTTACCTCTCATGAAAGTATGCATAGCCAGTCTCTCACACCTCCGCGTTAGGACATATTGACATTTCCTCATCATATATCTGAATCATCTAAGTCTCGCTTCCAACCTCTTGTCGTCCACTGAAATCACTCTCACCTTGCACCAAATATATTCATATCTAATTTTATCTCCCCTGATATGTCAGCACAGTTATATTATTAGGGGAACTATTAAGTCCTTAGTTTTGATGATTGACAAATTATCATTTTGGGACCCAGCTCTTAACAACAGTTCGATGACAAAGTTAAAACTACTTAGTGACCAAGTTGGTCGCATTCACGTCACTTTTAGTGGTCAACACTACAACTGGAAAATGTACAACTCTGCAACAAGTTGGTGGGAAGGATATTGCACTTTTTTGTCCCAACCAATGAGATTCATCCTAGGTTTTATCGTCTCTTATAAATGCTCATTTCAACAACAAGAAAAATCCAAGCTTTCATATTTTCACAATATCAAATCTCTTGAATTCTCAGATTTAAAGCCTCACTCGCAACAAGGGACCGGTTTGCTTGTTTATTGTGTCTCAAGTTCTTGTTCTAACTGAGTCATTGTTTTGTGGTTTTAAACGTTGCCTACTGCTCTTATTCATTATTAATAGGTTCTTTGTTTTACAGTTCTCATTGTCAAAAGTGTCATTTAGAGGTAAGTAATTTGGAAGCTAGAGTTAGCTTATTGATTCAGTTAGAGGCAGTTAGGTCAGTGTGCAATAGAGTTATTGCACTGATTTCATTATATAGAGTTATTACGAGGTGAAGAAGGATTAGGAGTTTAATCCTTAAAGTTATGTAGTCTGTATTCAAGGTTGCTTGAATATTAGTTGAGCTATTGGAAATCCTGGAGGTAGGTTCTGCTTTTTCTCCCTTGAGTAAGGAGTTTCCATGTAAAATTTGTTGTGTTCTTGATTACTTATTTTTTAAGTTTGTTCCATTCACTTTTTACCGTTGTATACGTTAGTTGGGAGCAAGTCCCAAAGTAGGAGGTAAACTCATGTATTCTTTAATTGGTATCAGAGCAGGTTCTTACTTAAAGGTTAGCACCTAGGAATGATCTTCTAATATGGCTGCACCTCTAAATCTTGAAGAGGGTCAATGAACTATCAGACCACCCAGATTTAATGAGAAATAGTATGGGTAGTGGAAAATACGTATGCACGATTTCATTATGGCTGCAAATTGTAAGATGTGGGATGTTATTGAAGATGGTCCATTCGTTCCCACCAAGCCTGTTAAAGATGGTGAGGTCATTCGTAATGTTCCCAAAACTAGAAAGGAATTTGAGATGCTGACAGAAAAAAGATTGAGAAAAACTTTAAGGTGAAGAAGTTTTTTGTGCGTGGAATAAGTCTTGTTGAGTACAACAGGATCTCGACATATGAGATTGCTAAAGAAATTTGACACTGTTTGCAAACAACACACGAGGGAACTAGTAAAGTAAAAGAGTAAAAGGTTGACATATTAACTATACAATACGAAGCTTTTAGCATGAAGGAAGGAGAGACAATCTAAGAAATGCACACCAAATTCACAGTAATAACAAATGATCATTGTTTGGGTGAGGACATTCAACCCACCAAACAGGTTTGCAAGGTGCTCAATATTTTACCTAGTTCTTAGGATAGCAAATTTAATGATATTACTGAAACTACAGACCTCAAGAAAATGACAACAGATGAGAAGATAGGTAATCTTAATACCTATGAACTCAAGAAACAACAGGACAAAGCCAGAGGTGAGCAGTAAAAAAAATAATCTTATGTTGAAGTCAACAAAGGAGGATTTTAGTGTTAATGATGAGGAAACAACTTACATTACCAAATGGTTCCTCAAGATCATGAGAAGGACAGATGCACTTCCTAGATGAGGAAAATCTAGCAGATACAACAGGGAGACAAAACAAATGACACTTGTCACAAGTGTGGAAAGCTGGGACACTTTATTAAAGACTGACCTCTTTATAGAATGGAGTACAAGGATTATGTCAAGCTGGCTGGTAAAAGAGAAAAAAAAAGAGCTGAGTCCCTGATAAATACAGTAGAAGGGTTGCTACTGACAAATTTGTAACGTAGGTTCTTTCTATTTGGGGAGACTCTTCCAGTGAGTCTAGTGAGTCTAATGAATCAGAGAAACAAAAATATGTCTCCATGATGACGGTGAAAGATGATATCCATATCTATGACTCCCTCTTTGCCCTGATGGTTAAATCGAATAAGGCTGAATATGACAAGGTAACACTTCTGGATATCAAGAAAATCTCAAAGATTATTCTCCTAAAAAATTAAAGTCTCTTGCTATTGTGCTTATAGATACTGTGTGTGAACTTACAAATAATAAAGACTCGCAAAATAAGATTTTTGATAAACTTGAAGTAGAAAAAGTGGAATTAACTGAGCAATTATCTAATCTTCAAGAAATTGTCAACCCCTCTCCTTTGAAAATAATTTATTAAATGGAAAGCTTAGTGAAATACCTAAGTTTAATTCAAAAGGGAAGGCTGAAGGAAGCAAAATTTAGTTTGAGCTGGAAGAAAAATTAGCCAAGGCAAATATTGACCTGACTAGCTCCCTTGAGAGAAATTATGAACTTGAGAATGACCTGGTTTGGATCAAGGCTGAGCTTGAGAAGACTCTTAAATGGACTACCTCATTTCAAATTCTGACTAGTATCACCAGTGAAGGATTAAATAGCAGAAGAGGTTTGGGGTGCCATAGTTCAAGTGCACCATATAACCCTTTTAGAAAATATGTCTCAGTCAAAGAAAATTTCTTGTGCACTCACTATGGTAAAAATGGTCATACAAAAGATTCATGCTTCTCAAGATTTGCTGCTACAAAAAGTCTTAACAAATTTCTCTCAATCTATAAAAATGGTGGTAGTTTACCTGGTTGGACCAAGAAGAACCTGATTTTTCCTTTTTGTCACCATAATGGGAGCTCAAGTTGAAATGAGTTCCCAAAGATAACAAGTGATTGTCAATGCAGGGCAAAGCAAGAGAAAGTAGCCACTATTGGATCATGGATAGTGGTTGTTCTAAATATATGACTGGAAGAATTGAAGACTTTCTCTCTCTTAAAGCCCATGAATGAGGTAATATCTCTTTGGTGATGGAAACAATGGGTACATTATAGGAATTAGAAAAGTAAGGAACAATTTGAGTCAAATAATTAATGATGTGCATTTTGTTGATGTACTCAAATTCAGTCTGCTGAGTGTAACAGAGATTTGTGACAAGGATGAAGTAAAGTTCAGGTCAGACAAGTACACTATCACAAGCCTCAAGGATGGACAAGTAATGTTCACTACATGGAGGAACAAAAATATGTATGTTTCTGATCTGGGATCCTGTAAACCTTAGAATTTGACATGTCTAAGTGTGCAAGAAGATGTTGATGAACTATGGCACAAAATATCAGGTCATGTGAGTTGCTCCTTGCTGAACAAGTTGGTCAGTAAGGACCTGGTTCGAAGACTTCTTAAGATGAAGTTTGACTGCTCCAAAGTATGTGATGCCTATGTAAAGGGTAAGCAAACCCGATCCTCCTTCAAGCCAAAGAATGAAGTAAGCACTTCTAGACCTCTGTAGTTTTTTCATATGGATCTACATGGTCCTGTAAAGGCCGCAAGTAAAGGATAAAAAAATAATATTTTGGACATAGTTGATGACTACTCCAGATTCTCCTGAACATTCTTTTTGAGATAAAAAACCTTTCCAGTGTTTGAAGCCTTTGTAAAGTAGGTTCAGGTGAAATACAATGAGAATATAGCTGAAACTAGATCAGATTATGGCACTGAGTTTGAAAATACAAGGTTCAATCAGTTTTGCAATGAGCTTAGAATCACTCATAATTTCTCAGCTCCTAGAACACCTCAGCAAAATGGTGTGTGGAGAGAAAAAATGGGATATTTTTAGACATAGCCAGGACCATAGTGATTGATACATGAATAACTCAAAATTCATGGGCTGAGGGTATAAATACAGCTTGCTATGTGACCAACAAGTGTCTTATTAGGTTCGTTCTAAATAAGACACCTTATGAACTCTTAACCAAAAAGAAGCCCAAGTTGAACTACTTCAAGCCTTTTGGATGCAAGTGTTTTATTCTAAATAATAGAAAAAATGACCTTGGAAAATTTGATCTAAGGAGTGATGAAGGAGTTTTTGTGGGATATTCTTCAACCAACAAATCTTATAAAATCTATAACAAAAGAATGTAATATGTAGAAAAAGTGTACATGTTGGGTTTGATGATACTGGAGAAGCCAGCGGAAGAAATTCTTTTGAAGATGCAGACCCTAAAGAACTTCTTAAGGTCCCAGGGAATTCATTTGATCATGATGATGACAATACTAAATAAGAAACCAAGGATATTGCAGACTCTTAGGACCAGGTTCAGGTTATGTAGATGAAGACTCAACAATCATCAAGAACCTGGTTTATCACAATCCCATTTGACGATGTTGATCCTCAACACAGCTCAATGGATCACTAGTCTCTTTAGGGTAACACCTCAATGGGAACTGGTCCCAGTTCTAGTCAACCAACTCCTCAAAGATCCAAATGGAAACATTAGTTTTCACATCCTCTTGATAATATACTTTTTCTTTTGGTCAGGGATGCAAACCAAAAATAAAGCAAGAAATTTATGTGTCTTTTTAGCATTCTTGTCTCAAATTGAGCCCAAGAACATAAAAAAAGCTTTGAAGGATGCATATTAGATCAATGCCATACAGGAAGAGCTACATCAATTTGAGAGAAGTAAAGTGTGACACCTAGTCCCACGTTCCTCAAATAGAACATTCATAGAAACCAGGTGGGTTTATAGAAACAAGATTGATGCGTATGGTAATAAAAGCAGAAACAAGGCTAGGCTGGTGGTGTAAGGTTATAACTAGGAGAAAGGCATAAACTATGACAAAACTTTTGCTTCAGTTGCAAGAGTGGAGGCTATTTAAATTCTTATTGCTTTTGCTTACTACATGGAGTTCAAACTATTTTAGATGGATGTGAATCGTGCTTTTTTGAATGGTTTGCTTAAGGAAAAGATTTATGAGAAGTAGCCTACAAGTTTTGAAGATGTTGATTTTCCTAACCATGTGTTCAAATTGGACAAAGTTCTATATGGGCAAGCTCCTAGATCTTGGTATAAGAGGCTCCCAAAGTTCTTGCTTAACAATGAATTCAAAAGGGAAAATATTGACAACACACTGTTCTTGAAGGAAAGAGGGAGAAATCTGCTCATTGTTTAAGTGTATGTTCATGAAATCATATTACAGCTACAATCGATTCCCAATATGATGAATTTGCTAAACTTATGAATAGTGAGTTTGAGATGAGCATGATGGGGGAGCACAACTTTTTCCTTGGGTTACAGATAAAGGAAAGTGCAATTGGTACCACTATTTACAATAAAAAAATATTCATGAGTTGCTCAAAAGGTTCCATATTGAGGATGCTAATCATATTGATGCTCTTATTGGAACTTCTTCAAAACTTGACTTAGATAAACCTGGTTCCTCTATGAATGAAACTATGTACTGGGAAGCATTAGTTCATTGCTCTATCTTACTACTAGCATACTTGACATTGTGTTTAGTATTGGGATATGTGCAAGATTTCAAGCGAGTCCAAAGGAATCTCATCTGAAGGCTGCCAAAGATCGGACACGTCTCTTTCCTTACACCTTTTAGAATTATTATGAACTGGTTCTTTCTAAAATTTAAGGGGGGGATGAATTAAATTTTTTTGTGAGTCGACTACTGACTCCTCACTGTTGACT
Source organism: Capsicum pubescens (assembly GCA_030864215.1). Taxonomy (NCBI): domain Eukaryota; kingdom Viridiplantae; phylum Streptophyta; class Magnoliopsida; order Solanales; family Solanaceae; genus Capsicum; species Capsicum pubescens. The sequence goes on from CM061543.1 coordinate 87,284,900, forward strand.
TGCCTGAAGATCAGTGCACTTTACAAATAAATTAGATTTAAAATAATTAAACAAGTAAATAACAAAACATAAAGTAATAATATAAAGATTTATCCTGGTTTGAAACACCAATATGGTGCCTACTTCCAGTCCCCTTGGGTTTCAAAGTTTCCTTATATCGTTGAATGTTAGGCTCAAGTAAAATGATAGAAAATAAGTTTTGAAGACTTATTTTGCTCTTAAGATCTTGTGACATAGCTTCAGTTGATGCTACAAAGTTGACTCAGTCCTATTCTTTGTATAACAATTGCAAACTAAAAGTTACAAAGTCTTGTGAGACTAAGATTGAGACACTTTTAATTCTCTGCTTGAAGTAGCATAAAAAATACCTGTCTTCAGTCTTCATCTTTTATAGTCTCCGATGCTACTCTTCATAAGGAAACCCAAGAGATTTCTTCTCAATCAAGGATGTAAATTGATTAATTAATTGAGAAATATAGTCATATGATATGTCCATATATGGCTATGGATCATGTCCATATTACATATGTCTGTGATCTATTTTTCTCTTTGGTCTTGTAGAGATTGATTCCTTTCTAAATGTGCTCGTGATGTTCTCTACTTTTTCTTGATCTGATTTATTGAAACTTATCTTGATTGATTTGGTCTGCTGTGATTTTGGGATTATGATCCTTCTTCAATTTATGTGATATTTGATTGATCTGTTTTTCATACTTTTTGAATGCCGTGATCTTCCATATCTTCGGGTGAGAGACTCTTATATCTTCCAATATCTTTATTCAATTTTCTGTGACATTTGGAGCTGAGATTCTCCTTCCATTTGTTCTTATTTGTAATTAAATTACTTGGATACCATGGATATCCTTCCATTCCTGATGTCCCTGGAGTCGACTTCTTTTATCCTTTCAATATTAGCAGTCTTCAATGTCCTACAAAGATACACTTGTTAGTTTGTCATTATTAAAATGTAGACTTAAGAGGCTAACAATCTCCCCCGTTTTGGTAATGACAACAAGAGTAAACATCAGTTGACCTTCCTGTCTGTTGGCTTGCTCCCTCTGACTTGTACAAGTATGTAAACATGTATTGACTTGATCTGCTCTGCTCTTCTCCCCCTGACTGGTAGGCTTCTCTGATGTTCCTACTTTCTCCCTCTTTGACGTAATAAAACAGAAATAACACGCAGGAAGTGTATAGACAAGGAAGTTCACATATATCTAAAATAAAACTTAAATATCATTAATGATAAGAATACCAATCCTTTGTCGAAGGGATCAAAATCTTTCCTCTAGTAGGGGTCTTGTAAAAATATCTGCTAGTTGATTTTTGGAGTCAACGAATTTTAGAGTAAAATCACCGTTCTTTACATGATCTCGAATAAAATAATGCTTAATATCAATATGTTTATCCCTAGAGTGATGCACAGTATACTTAGATAACATAATAGAACTAGTGTTATCACACATAATAGGAACCTATTCAAAAGACAAGTCAAAGTCAAAAAGTTGATGCATAATCCATAAGATTTGAGTACCATAGCTTCCGACAACTATGTATTCAACTTCAGTGGATGAAAGAGCAATGGAAGTTTGCTTCTTGCAATGCCATGAGATAAGGACATCACCAAGAATTTGATATGTTCCACTAGTGCTCTTTCTATCATTTTTGTTTCCTTCAAAATCAACATTTGAATAACCAATTAAATCAAAGTGTGGGGAGCAGGGATACCATAGTCCAAAGTCTTGAGTTCCTATTAGATATCGGATGACTTGCTTGACGATAGTAAGGTGAGACTCCTTGGGAGTCGATTGAAATCTGACACATTTATACACATTGAACATAATATCTGGCCGACTTGAAGTCAAGTAGAGTAAATATCTGATCATCCCCCGGTACATGTTTTCATCAACGTCTTTTCCAGATAAGTCTGAATCAATTATTGTGGATGAGCTCATTGGTGTTTCATAGGCCTTTTCTTTTTTCCATACTAAATTTTTTGATGACTTCTTTCGTGTACTTGGCTTGAGTGATGAAAGTACCTTTGGAAGTTTGATTGATTTGTAATCCCAGAAAGAATGTGAGCTCGCCCATAAGACTTATTTCTAATTATCCTTTCATCAAATTAGCAAAATTCTTGCTACGGGGACAAATGTATCATTTTAATCAATACCTTCCTGCTGGGAGTAGCCTTGAACTACAAGTCTGGATTTATTTCTGATAACTTTACCTTCTTCATTTAATTTATTCCTGTAGACCCATCTGGTTCTAATTACTGAACAGTTTCTAGGTCTTTCAACTAGAGTCCGGACTTGATTCCGTTTAAACTGATCCAGTTCTTCCTTCATAGCTTTAACCCATGATTCATCTTGAGAGATTCATCAGTTTTCTTTGGTTCAATTTGGGACACAAGAGCCATAGATGCTTGTCTGCTAAATGATGCTCTAGTTTTTACTCTATCTTCTGTATTTCCGATGATGAGTTTATCTGGATGGATAGCATCTTGCTTCCATTCTTTTGGAACACTCGATTTCATTATTTCTAGTGTGGGAGTCGACTCTATCGGGGGTATAGTCGACTTGTCTTGTGGAGGTTCTAAGGTTGCGTTGAGATTTTCTCCAGTTTATAGATTACCCACCTGTTCATTGTTGTGAATAAAACATTTGTAGCCAAAGGGATGGAAATAACCAATATTGGACTTCTTTCCCTTCCAGAGTTCATAGGGCATTTTCTTTAGAATAGGTCTGATCAGGCAACTGTTGATAATGTGACATGTTGTACTAACTGCTTCTACCCAAAAGTGATCTGGGAGATTATGTTCCAACAACATTGTCCTGGCAGTTTCTTGGAGGGGCCGATTATTTTGCTCTACTACACCATTTTGTTTAGGAGACTACAGTGAAGAGAAGTTTTGAGAGTATCCATTATGAGCTTAATACTCCTCAAATACCTTATTTTCAAATTCTCCTTCATGATTATTATAGACATAAGTGATGAGGTATCCAACTTCTCTCTGTACCTTTCTACAAAAAATCTCAAAATTTGTAAAAGCCTCATGTTTATGTGCACGAAACATTACCCATGTAAATCGTGAGTAATCTTTAACTATGACAAAACATATCTCTTTCCACCAATGCTTGCGGTCTTGGTGGAACCAAATAGATCCATGTGGATTATTTTAAGAGGTTTGGTAGTAGAGACAATGTCTTTGACTTTGAAAGATGTTCGAGTCTATTTACCCAATTAGCAGGCATCACAGATATGATCCTCTTCAAACTTGAGTTTTGGCATACCTTTCACCAAATCAAGTCTAGATAATTTCTCAATGATATGCATGCTATCATACCAAGCTTTTCATGACACAATTAAGTGTTATTGATTTGCACAGTGAGGCAGGTTAAGGTAGCAAAATCAAGACTATTTAAGATGTAAATGTTATCAATACGTTCACCAATAAAAGAGATGTTTCTTTAGTTGTGCTTGATTGAGCAATTTTCATCCTTGAAGAGTACTTTGAATCTGGTATCATAGAGCTGACTGATGCTGAGCAGATTGTGTTTGAGGTCGTCTACCAGATATACTTTCGTGAATTCACATGATGAGTTGAGTTTTACTGGTCCAACTTCGATGACGTTGCCTCTAGCATTGTCACTGAACCTTACTGATCCCCCTTCTATTTTCTCTAGAGCAGAAAATTTTTCTTCTTTTTAGGTCATATGTCTGGAACATCCACTATCAAAGACCCATATTTCTTTTTTATATCTCTTGCGGACCTGTTCCTACAATACAAGAAGATTAGTTTTGCTTAGGTACCCAAGTAGTCTTGGTACTTGCGAGTTAGATGTGCCTCTTTTAGGCCTTCGGACCCACATAGGTTTAGGTTTATGCTGTATAATGTGTGCCCTCTCTGTCCACATATAAAACATACAGTTCCTCAAGAAGAAAAGAAGATCTTAGCTGATTTAAATGATTCTGATGAAAAGCTAGATTTGTTTTGAAAAGATTTGGATTTCACAAAACTGTGACTGGGAGGTTTGTTAATACTATTTAGCTACATCATTAACATGAAGTAGGTTAATTTCAATTTGACATGTTTTAATTTTTATTTGATGATTTCTCTGTTCCACCTTAAGTTGTTTAAATCGGGCTTCACAACTTTTCTTTTCTTGAGCAAGTTTGTTTTATTCATTTATGACCTTTTTAGATTTGTTGGTTATCAAATCCAAGTTAGATTCAAGAATATCACAGTTATGACAGTCTTGTGTTCTTATCTCGCAGGATTCACCAGTTGCCATGAAGCACATATTGACGACTTGTACTTTTTCTTCGGTTTAATCTTCATCTCCAAAGTTTTGATTTTTTATAGATGATTTTTTCCTTAACTCGGGATAATTTTATTTAAAGTAACCAGGTCTTCCACAGTAATAACAACGTTCATTGGTTCTGGTGGAATCACCATTCTTGGCTCCTTGGGATCTCAGCTATCTCTATCTCATGATTTGCCTTACTCCATGATTTATGAGTTTCATTCCTTCACTATTGGCATCTTCAAGAATGACCACTTCTTCGGTTAGAGTAGCATTGAAGGCTACTAGTTTCTTCTTCTCCTCTTTTTGGTACCTGTTAATATAATTTTTCTCATATGCAATAAGGTTACCTCGTAGTTCATCGTATGTCATAATGTGAAGATCACTGCCTTCCAGAATGGTAGCCTTGGTTTCCCAAATTTTTGGGAGACTTTGGACCAACCTCTGAACTTTTAGGCTATGCGGATAGATCATCCCTAGTGATTTAAGTACGCATACGATCTTGAGGAATCTGGCAAATATTGCTTTAATGTCCTCATTCTCTTTCATTTTTAATAGCTTGTATTCATTGACCAGGGCAATAATTTTTAACTTCTTGATGTTGGTGGTTCCTTTATAGGTTACCTCCGATTTGTCCCATATTTCTTTTGCGGTTTCACAAGTTGATATCTTGTCATATTCTTCCCCGCTAACTGCACACAAAATTAAACTTATAACACGTGCATTATTTTGAATTACCTCTTGCTGTTCTTTGGTGACCTCAAAGTTTTTAAGATCTTCTATGTCAAAACTGCTAGATTCTTTGTCTTTTTCATTTGACTTTCCATTAAGTCCTGGAAAGAGTTTTGGACCCTTCTTAACAACAATCCAGGCTTGGAAGTCATTTGATTGGATAAAGATTCTGAACCTATTCTTCCAATAATAGTAATGTTGTCCATTAAAGTATGGTGGTCTTGTGGAGGAGTGAACATCTTGAAGGATAGCACCAGGAATTTGATAATTGGCCATTAGATCTTTTCTCACTTGCGGTTATGCAATGTTATAGGTGAGACTTTCCTCTAATACCAATTAAAATTCAAGAGGAGGGGGGGCGGTGAATTAAATTTTTTTTGTGAGTTGACTACTGACTTCTCACAGTCGACTTGCCTGCAAATCAGTGCACTTTACAAAAAGATTAGATTTAAAATAATTAAAAAAGTAAATAACAGAACATAAAGTAATAACATAAAGATTTATCCTAGTTTGGAACACCAATGTGATGCCTACTTTTAGACCCCTTGGGTTTCAAAGTTCTCTTAGATCATTGAATGTTGGGCTCAAGTACAATGATAGGAAATAAATTCTGAACACTTATTTTGCTCTTCAGATCTTGTGAAACAGCTTCAGTTGATGTTAAAAGTTGACTCGATCTTACTCTTTATATAACAATTGTAAACTAAAAGTTACAAAGTCTTGTGAGACTAAGATTGAGACACTTTGAAATCTCTGCTTGAAGTTGCGTAAAAAGTATCTGTCTTCAGTCCTCATCTTTTATAGTCTTGGCTGCTACTTTTCATAAGGAAACCCAAGAGATTTCTTCTCAATCAAGGATGTATATTGATTCCTTGATTGAGAAGTGTAGCCGTATGATATGTCCATATCAAATATGTCCATATACGTCTTTAGATCACGTCCATATCAAATATGTTCGTGATCAATTTTTCTTTTTGGTCTTATAGAGATAAATTTATTTTGAAATGTGCTCGTGATTATTTTTTTCTTGATCTGATTTGTCAAAACTTATCTTGAATGATTTGGTCTGCCGTGATTTTAGGATTATGGCCCTTCTTCTATTTTTGTGATGTTTGATTGATCTTCTTGCCATACTGTGACGTGATCCTCCATATCTTTGGGTGAGATACTCTTCTATCTTCTAATATCTTGATTCGATTTTCTTTGATATTTGGAGTTGAGATTCTCCTTTTATTTGTTCTCATTTGTGATTGAATTACTTGGATACCATGGATGTCCTTCCATTCTTGATGTCCCTGGAGACGGTTTTCTTTATCTTTTTAATATTAGCAATCTTCAATGTCCTGCAAAGATACACTTGTTGGTTTGTCATTATTAAAATGTAGACTTAGGAGGCTAACACCTTCTTGCCTATTTAAGCCAAAATTTGCACTCCCTTTCTTTTGTATTTAAACCCTACACTCTTACCATTTTAGTTCTAAAACTGGTTCTATTTTTTTTTTAATCTTTTTTTCAAATGCTAAAGGCTCTCAAAAACTCAAAGAGCTAAGTCAGCATGTCTAACCCATCATCATCATCTCCTTCCCGAGATGAACCCATCCCTATCAACATTATTTCTCTACCATCTTCTGCCCCTGATTTTGATCTTCAAAATCCTTAGCTATAGTAAAATTCTCTCCACCCTCTTTTTCCCAAAAATATGAGTAAGTCGAGTTCTCAAAAGGACAATAATTCATCAATATCATCTCCTTCTAAGAAAATCAACCAAACTACTCCGTCCATCCCTGACCCTGTGATTTCTTCATCTAAAGAAAAGGGCTCTAATGAAATGCCTCAAGTCTCAGACCAACCAGTTCCTAAAGTATGACTCAGTTTCTTTCTCCCAAACTCTTACTCATGACAAAACTGGGTCCTCTAGCAAGTCTGATAGCCATGCTGTGGATGGGGATTTACCTACCTTAAAGGGCACCTCCTAATACATCTTGGCCATGAGTGAGCAAATTTCCGTTCAGGGTCCGACTGCTTTGAGTGTAGATCCTCCTAGAGACTCTAGTTCCCCTGGATCTCCAAAATGAGATACGACACCTGCTATGCTGACTACAATGAGGCAAAATGATCCTTCTGAAGGTACTGAGGATGACAACTTAGTGTTGCCCCCTGTTCTTGACTTACTTGACACGAGTGTCGATGATAAGGGAATTACAGATAGTGAGGATGACTTTCCATTCTCATGAAAAATATTTATAAAGGGTGTGTCAACCACTGCCAAAGTTCCACCTAAGCCTGTCAAATTGCACGGGACCAGGTTGAGTTCGAAAAAAGATGATAGAAGATGCTCTGGTGGAAAATAAAAGAAATACCAAGAAAATGAGAAGTTTTAAAACAAGGTTATGGCTAAAATTGAAGTGACTGTTGAGGAAGTGATAATTGTAGAAGAATAGAGGAGAAAATTAAACGTAAATGTGATGATGGAAGTGTTAACAGTGACTTTGACAACATTTTTGGTAGTGATGCCGAGGGTGAGATTAATGAAGATATGATGAAAGGAGTGTCTTCTATAAGAGCCAAAAAATAAGGTAGTGTTGTTGTTTCCTCAAAGAAGAGAAAATCAAAGGGCTTGTTGATTAAGAAGCCAATGTCTACTGGTAAAAGAAAAAGGAAAAGAGAAACATCATAGAGTTCCAAGGGAATATGCCCAGTTCAAAGGCTTTCAGGACTTCCAAAGTCCCTGGGATCTCAGTCAAAGTAACTGGTCTTAGCAGTAAGGCCTCTACATCTAAGGAAAAGGAGAAAGGGTTGTTAAGGGAGGAAAGACAAAAGATTCTCAAGACCAGGAGGTTTTGAGAGGTCAAGTTTTTGATCCTGAGGTTTCTGTCATGCTTGGCATGGCTGAGTTGATAGATTGGATGAAATTTCAGGGTTAAGAATATCTTTTTGAGCCTCTAGTTCCCAATCTGTATGAGAGGGACGTCAGGATATTTTATCACAACATCACCTTCTTTAATGATACTCTGTATCTACCCTCTCAAGTGAATGGTGTGAACATTGCTATTGCTGAGCAGGTATTGGCTAAAATATTGGGTGTGCCTACTGAACGGACTAGGTCCTTGGGTAATGAAAAAAGATCTGAAAAGTTTTTGAAGATCTGTGGAAAGTTGGATGACATGAATATAAAAAATATGAGTAAAAAAGCCCTAAAAGGAGAATTTTAGATTCTTTTTGAATTGGTTAACAAAGCATTACTTCCTCGCACTAAAAAAAACAATAGTCACAGGTTCCGACCTGTTCCTCAAGGAGGCCTTGTCATAGTTCCAGTAGGTAAATCTTTCTGCCATCATCATTAAGAATATGAATAAGGTAATGACTGCCAAAGATGGCAAGCATGGGTTGGCATATGGGTTCTGGTTAAAAAAGATCTTCTTGTATTTTAATATAGAGTGTGGACCTGGAAAGGCAGGCTCAGTGAATCTAGTGTCTAATATGACAACATTGGAGGACAATGAGTGCATTCCCAGGAGGAGTGGTGCGAAGTCAAAGTCTAGTTGCTGTAGGCACCTAATTTTGTCCCTCCCGATACCCATTTTATTCATTTTTACCTCAACTTATCATATACCCTTACCCACGTGATTATACCCTACAAAAATATAAAAAAATAACACAATTTTAATAAATCCCTAACAAATTAAATTCCTAATATTTCCTTATCCTAACAAACCTTATCTCAACCAACTCACTACCCCATACCCCTCACCCCTACACCCCACGTGACCCCCTACCCTTCCATTCATATTTTCCCATAAGAGAACCAAAATAAAAGGGAGGGACCCCACACAGAATTGATGGCCATACATCACACACTCACAGAGAACACACACTCGATTCTTTCTTTTCTTTTTCAGGGGATAAACACACTCAAGCTCTCACGATATACACACCACACCGTACTCATCGAAAAGCACACTTACTGACTATCGTCCTTTTTCATCCATCACCCCTCACACAGAAAATTCGCACAACACATAACTTTTTCTCTACATAATCAACACACAGACCACTCTAACATAACAACAACTCCATTAACACATACATACCACTCGCAGAAAGCTCCACAATGGACGCCACCCACTGATAGATAGATTCACACATACCCACACTCAATTCACACATAAAAATGCACACACAGACATTACTCACCATAGACACACTCTCTTAATCGGAGAAAAACCAAAAAAAGGGTGAGGAAGATTGGAGAAAAATTAAGGCGAGAGAGAGATTGAGCGAGAAAGAGAGAATTTGAGAGATAGAGTGAGAAAAATTGGGCCATGTATGAGAGAGTAGAGATTGAAAGAGTGGTAAGAGATTGAAAAGCGAGATAGAAGATGGTGTGGTCACTATTCCACGGTAAATCTGCCATCGGCACCACCCCCCAAATGTTCTGCCGTCAATTGCCATCATCCGCCCACTTCTAATAAAAAACCCAATTCTGTTGGTGTTAATTCCGGCAAAAATCTCTAGAGTTTTGACCTAAGATTGTGATGAAACAAAAAGGGGTTGAATCAATTGGGATTGTGCTCGTATTTTGGGGTTCGTTCGGTTGGTGAGTTTGTGGTCGAGGTTTTCTGTTTTGAGGATTTCAATCGGGCTTTGATTAGCTTAGGGTCATCAAAAAGAAAATTAAAAGGAAGAAATTCAATTTATCGAGGTCCAATTCTTCTACTCTGTTTCTTCCTATTTTTACTTTTATGTGATGTTGATGTTATGATTTTGTGTTGGTGGTTGTGATTGGATGATATTATTGATATTTGATATTATTTATTCATGAATAATTAATTATGGTATGAATTTGATGTTAGCATGGGTTTGTCCAACTATTTTGTGTGAAAAATTGATGTATAAAAGGAATTCGGGGTGAGAATTAAGAATTTGATTAAAAAACGAATATAAATTAGTAGTTTTGATTCACTGTTATTGTAACTTTTGTGTCTAATTGTCAATTCCTCAATAGTATTATTGTTATAGGTCGAACGGGATAGGCAAACGGTAGACTGGGTAGGCAAATTTGCAAATTTAAATATAACGATGTGTGAATGAATAGGATGGGTAGGAATGCCTCGAGGGATTTGTATTAATTTATCCGAGAAATGCCCTGAAGTATCATTTATGTGGAGGAGGCTCGTGATCAAGGCCCGAGGCATCGGTAAGGCATTGACGCGTAGTTTTAGGATTAGCTTAGAATAGGATTTATATTTTCGCATTTTTTTTATTTTTGGACTGTATAATTGGACTGGACACTATATTTTGGATTTCTTTTATTTTGTGTGTTTGATTGATTGTTTTATGTGCTTTGTGTGGTTTATACATTCGTAGTGTCAAATTAGCTGATACGCTCCACCAAGCGACCGAGGTCAAACCACGGGATCGAGGGGTGCCTAACACCTTCCCCTCGGTCAACAAAATTTCTTAGTTGGAATCTCTGTTCGCGGTCAGTTTTAGAGTCAAACTATTTTGAAAAAGGATTTCCAAAGGTGACTTGGCACACCCGATTTATGTCAAGTGGCGACTCTGAGTTTTGAATATAAAAAGTCCTTTTCGAAATAAATTTTTATTTTGTCACTTAATAATAAAAACTCTTCCAAACCTTAAAATGAATATGATCTTTTTGGTGGTTAAAAAGAGGTGTGACAGCTCTGGCGGCTCTGCTGGGGATTTTTCAGAATTTGAGCTTATTTTTGGAGTTGTATCGTCTTTGTTTGACATTATGGGTGTATAAACATTGTTTGTGTTATTGTTTTATCACTGTTGTGCACCTACGTGCTCTTTGTTTACAGTTTTTCTTTATGTGTTACCGCTTTATATCTGACATCATTTGCATAACCCGAGTCAATTCTTTCTGCAACAAGTCCCAGAGTGCACGTCGTGTACACGAACTCTAGTCGAGTCACCCTTACTTTAGGAGGGGGAGCCGTCGAACGTATGGAGTGGGTGGAAAGCTTTTGCAACCACTATCGACCATATGCTCCCCCAAACAGCCTTGTTAGTGAACCCCAACGTAGATCAGCCTTTAGGTCATGCTTATCTGCATCATATTAAGACTCAGCGGGACTCACTTGGTCCTTTATAGGAGACTCACCTCTAAAGCATCCCTATGTGCTAAATGATCTATTTATGAGGGTGATGGGTTCATGTGACGGACTGATTCGGGGAAAACATGTGCCAGGATTAAAGGAAGGCGTGTTGAAAAAAAAAGAAAAAAAAAAGAAAGAAATAAAGAGAAAGCGAGTCAAAAAAAAGTTTCGTAGTTTTTAGAGTTATTTATGTTTTTTGTTTTCCAAAATTCAAAAATTCAAAAAGATTTTGTTACCTTTTGCACTCATTTGTCAAAAATTCAAAACATCAAAAAGTTTTTTCTTTTGTTTCTTTAGCAAGCATTCACAATTCAAAAAATTTAAAAAAAAAATATTTTTTTTCAATAGGAGCTTTTTATAAAAGAAAAATTCAAAAAGGATGGCAGAAGTTTTGTACATTTTGTATAACGAAAATACCAAAAAGAATTTTTCTTTCATAGTTGTTGGTGTCAGTTTTATGTGAAGTGTCAAACTGAAAACTCAAAAAAGATTTTATTGACCTTTTTTTCATCGTCTATCTTTGGTCGTGTCTCTCAAGTCAAGGTTTAGTTCGTCATCTAATCCTTAATTGTCCAATCTGGACGAACTATGCAATCTTGATTTTCCTCTCTCGGGAGTGAAATACGTAGGCAGCCTATTGTAGGTTCGGAGATCTTATTTAAAATTCCAAAAAGATTTTCTTCACTCTTCTTTTAGAGTAGGTGTTTCATTTACATCTTCATAAAGAAAACTACAAAAATATTTCCCTTTAATAGGTTCAAGTTTCATTTTCATATGAAATTCAAAATCGAAAACCCAAAAAGATTTTTCTTTGGTAATCATATATTTTATTTTGTATAGGGAGTTTACACCTGAAAAATGCAAAAAGATTTTCGTCAATTCTTTTGACAATTTGTTATTTTCTTTTCTTTTTAAAGTTTCAAGAAAAAGAAAAAAAAGAAAGGAAAAAGAGTTTAATTGGCCATTTTGGCAAGACTTCACGAACTACACACCTGATTCTTCTCTTTCGGGAGTGAGATACGTAGGCACCCTTTTTGGGTTCGATGATCTTTTCTAAAAGAAAAAAATAAGGTTTTGAAAAAGGGTGTTGAACTCTAACGCATTTAGTGTTTCTATTGTTCAGTTAGTTTAAGGTGGTTGGTTTGTGACTTTTTGGCTAGTCCTTCACATCACAACAAATATGAAGAAGGTTTAGTTGTGTCCAACAAGGATATAGAGAGTGACCTCATGGATCAAACAAAAAATCAAGAAATTGAGAGTTTAAAGGAAGAGAATTTGAGACTAAGACAACAAATGATGGAAATGTATTAAGCTTTGGCCAGTGGGCTGCCTCTTCCTCCATTCTCCGCTATTGATCCTACCGATGCCTCGAGTTTTCTACCAAAATTGCAAAGTCAGTTCCTACTATTGTTGATGCACCGCAACATGACTCAGAATTCATTCCAAGCCAAAAGCATCTAAATACTTCCACCCTTTTTTCTCTAGCTCCTCAGTATAAGCCTGCTATATTTACAACACCACATGTCATCTGTGATTTTGTTGCTCAATCCTCTACTTAGGCTTCTAAATTGGTTAGCCACCCAACGGTTGTGCTTTCCTATGCTGCTAGTGGATCCATGTTCAATACTCTTGGTGATCATTGCTATACTCCTAAGCCTACTTTTAAGTTAACTGGACCACTAAAATTTCTTAACAAGAAGCCTGGTGTGCCAGAAGAGCCAGAGAAAATGGTGGGGAAAGTGAAGAGTGTAGAAAATGATATGAAAGGTTCCCTGGGACTTGTGGTCTATGAAGATGTTTCATACAAAGACTAGGGAATGTTTTCAAGTGTTAACCTTTCTCCAATCTTTGAAACATCAAAATTTGGGGAGCCTGATTGACAGAAGGATTCCGTGAAACATTTGGATCGATATTACAATCAATCAATAAAAATTGAAGAAAATAAGAAGGAGAACACACCTATTGTAATGCCAGGGCCAAAACAGAGTTTGAGAGGTCCAACCCACCAATACTGTCAGCCTCAATCCCGGGCTTACATATTGGATCCACATAACCACTTGCAACAAAGTTCCTTTCTCTAAAATCCAAGAAATCCCATTCCACTTTCTCAATATCTTTTGAACAATGCACAGTCGTATGATCATTTGTCTTCCTATCCACAATGGTGTGTCCCGGTCCTTCAACGTCGTCCTCGACCCCAACAAATTTACCAAGGAACCTCTAAATCCAAGTTTCACCCAAGGCCAGAGTTTGCAATGAGGAAGAAGGCAAAGGATAATTTTACGCCAATGGGGAGTCCTATACGAGTTTGTTCTAGACATTGAGACAATGGGGCATGATTACTCTTATCCCTGGGTATACCCCCGATTTACAGTCAAAAATTTTTGATCCTAATGTACGATGTGCTTATCATTCTAATATGCAAGGTCATAGTACTGAAGATTGTCGTATTTTGAAAAGAAAAATAGAGAAGATGATTTAAGAAAAATTGATTGTGGTGCAAAGTATTGGCCCCTCAATCGTCCCACAGAGTTCTTCACTAGCACGCGGTACTGCACAATATATGGGAAGCAATGAGTTAAGCATGAGGATCCAGAACTTATTTGTTGTAGGGAATATGTCTGATAGTGGTGGAAGCTCTAGTCATGCTGATATGCAAACCAGTGGCTAATATGTCAGGCAGTCACCCCTCTCCCTACTAAGAAGAGGTCTAGTAGTTTGTTTTGTTTTATTTTCTATTTTCTGAATTATTTCAGGGTTGTAGTTTGAGATCTATATTTGTGTCCCTTTGTCGTTTACGTTCAAACCCTTCTATCTTTTATTTCAACTAAATAAAGTGTCCCTTTCCCTTGGTGTTTTAAATATGTGTTGTTTGTTTTCTTTATACAGTACATTTTATGTTGATCTAGCGATATGACATGCCTGCAGAATTTTTAGCCAGATCTTAAAATTCGATTCAACCATGAAACATTGAATCAGAAGGCTAAAGTTAGAAAAACATCTTAGAAAATAGTTAGAGTGTTGAGATATTTGGTGATCAAGTTGAACTCTTCTTTGAAAAATTAAGGCAATTATTTTTAGATTACAAAACTGATTTGGTCATCAACTGAAAGACATGTCTCGTTTAGGTAAAACAGTACCTGCGTGATCCTATATCAAGAGGAACAAAAAGAAAATCAACTCCACAAAATCATGAGTCATTCTATGTGAGAGTGTACAACAATATAGAAGAAGCAACGATGTACATTCTCAGTTAAAATTAGTGTTGTTAAAGTGTGACAAATGATCTTTATCTCCCACTTTCATATTGCATGCTATGTACTTGCATTTTCAAGGATTGATATGACGAAGACATTTTATTCTGCTATCCAAATATTGTGTCATCCTTTGTTTACCCCATTTGAGCGTTAGTTTTATTTTCATTCATACACCTCTTTTGGAATCAAGATAGAGTCACCAAAACTCAAAAGAAAAGTATCGGACAAAAGAATAGAGTCAAAAAGTTTCAAAAAAAAAGAAGAGAAAAATATGTCCAAAAAGAAAGAAAAAAGTGTCGAGAATAATGGTGTCAGAAAGTTTCAAAGAGAAAAAGAGTCAATAAAAGAAAAAAAAGAAGAAAGAAGAAGTCAAGATCAAACAAAAGAACAAGTTGTCGGAACTACGCATGACCTGATTCACCTCTCTCAAGGGTGAGATAGGTAGGCTGCCCTACTCTGTGCTCGGTCCAACCAAATGAACAATTTAGAATTGCCCAGTCAAAATAAACTGGGCATAAGTTAATATTCATTGTTTGAGTCGATTCCAAAAGTTGTAAGTCCCACCCTACTTCAAGTATCGTTTGGCCTCATGCCATCCTTTCTTTCTAACCTTTCCAAAAGCCAAGTTACAACTAAAGAAAGGCTTTCAGATCAATCTTTGAGGATGTTAAGGCTAATCATGCAAAGAATATGATGATGCATTTGGGAGCTACTAGTCTTCCTCAGTATAAGGAATCAGGAGAAAAATAAAAATGAGAGAGTCTTATTGGTGAAAACCTTCATGAGCATCATAAGGCGATGGTAAGTTGAAAGAGATAAAAATGAGAGAGTCTTATCGGTGAAAACCCTCACGGGCACTGTAAGACGACTGTGAGTTGAGAGAAATAAAAATAAGAGAGTCTCATTGGTGAAAAACCCTCACGAACACTATAAGGCAATGGTGAGCTGAGAACATGAAATGAGAGAGGCTTGTTGGCGAAAACCCTTCAGGGCGCCACTAGACGAATGAGGTCTTAAATGCAATTGACCTAAGGAAGCAACTCAATTTCAAAGCCATTAACTCAACAACAATTGGTAGAAAGTTTGGATGGAAAGATCAGGTAGCTTAATCCAAAATGCATGGCATAATCATTAGAGTTGACTGTCATTTTTAGATAAATTTTTTGTTTCTTTGTTTCAACTAGGTACATTCATTGTTTTTTCTTTCTTCTCTTTACTTTTATTTTATTTTCTTGAGTCAGTTATCCAAATAAAAATCATTGTCATTTATTCTCTTATTTTTTAGTCAAGTCCATGTCAAAACAAGTGAGAAAAGATTTCAAAACTAGCTACCAGCTTCTCCAATTGCATAAAGCAAGACAAAAGCCAGTACATGAAAGAGAAATAATTGTGAGCCGAAATAAGGCATGCAAAAAGTTTTGTCAACAAACAAGTCTGGGAACTTATGGAAATATCAAGGTTCAGAGGGGCTATCTGAGAAGCATGGCAAAGCAGAGATACTGTGTTTATTTCAGAGTCACTCTTAATAATCTGAGTTTGGGTCAATGATGTAGCAAGTCAATGATATATGCTAATGGTTGGAAGTAGGTTAAATGTGACGACAGCAAGAACGTTTGCCGCGAAAGCTAAAGCCACAAACCAGCCACCATTTTTTTAAACTGACAAGTTTTCTTTGTATGAAACAGGAACACATGTTACTTTCAAATCAAGGATTTCAAAGCCTAAACATCAAAGGCCATAATTTCTCAAATCTACTAATGTAAAGAGACGCACTTCCTTATTTGGGTAATTCAAGAAACATTTGTAAGGAGACACACTTTCTTTCTTGGAAAAGTTAAGCAATATTTGTAAGGAGAAGAACTTTTTTTTTTGAGTAATTCAAGAAGCATAGGTAAGGAGACACACTTCCTTATTCGGGTAATTCAAGCAACATTTATAAGGAGACGCACTTCCTTATCTGGATAATTTAAGCAATATTTGTAAGGAGAAGCACTTTCTTTTTTGGGTAATTCAAGCAATATTTGTAAGGAGATGCACTTTCTTGTTTGTGTAATTCAAGCGGCATTGGTAAGGAGACACACTTTCTTGTTTTGATAATTCAAGCAACATTGGTAAGGAGACGCACTTCCTTGTTTTGGTAATTCAAGCGGCATTGGTAAGGAGACGTACTTCCTTGATTGAGTAATCCAAATTTTACTTGTTAGGAGATGCACATCCTAACTTAAGTCTTGATTCCTAGTAGATGTACTTCCTAGTCGAGTCAGTCCCTTTGATTCCTAAAAGATGTACTTCCTGGTTGAGTCATTCCCTTTGATTCCTAGTAGATGTACTTCCTAGTCGAGTCAGTCCCTTTGATTCCTAGAAGATGTACTTCCTGGTTGAGTCATTATCCATGATTCCTAGTAGATGTGCTTCCTAGTTGAGTCAGTCCCCTTGATTCCTAGTAGATGTACTTCCTAGTTGAGTCAGTCCCCTTGATTCCTAGTAGATGTGCTTCCTAGTTGAGTCAGTCCCCTTGATTCCTAGTAGATGTACTTCCTAGTTGAGTTAGTCCCATTGATTCCTAGTATATGTACTTCCTAGTTGAGTCAGTCCCATTGATTCCCAGTAGATGTACTTCCTGGTTGAGTTAGTTCTCTTGATTCCTAGAAGATGTAACTCCTAGTCAAGTCAATCCCCTTGATTTCTAGAAAGTGCACTTTCTAGTTGAGTCATTGCACTCAACCCTTAGGAGACGTACTTCCTTGCTAATTTTCATTTGTCAGGTGGCACACTTTTTAACTTAAATGTGTATCTCTAGAAGACACACTTTCTAGTCAAAATTCCTTACTTTAATTCTCAGGAGACGCACTTCCTAGTCTTGTTCATTTAATTTTACTCTCAAGAGATGCATTTCTTGATCAGAGTCTTGATTCATCATTGCAACATTTAAGTAGTTATGATGTGACTTTCACAAAAGTCCTCTGATGATCAATTGGGGCAAAAAATTTAATTTTTGTTGTTTGAAACTTTACTTTTTTGGCAAATGGAATTCATTTATAATAATCTTTGTTTGGAATAGTTTTCTTTTTAGTTTTGTTGTGATTTCAGGAGCCTGCCTAAAGAACATGGTGATGAAATGGAAAGTCGGGAACTCACCCGGAGAACAGAGTGGTAAAATCGCAAGTCAAGAGTCCGCCTGAAGAACAGGGTGAAGAAGTTGAAAGTCAAACAAGAAGGTGAAGAAGTTGAAAGTCAAAGCAACAAAGCGAAGAAATTGAAAAGTCAAGCAACAAAGTGAAGAAGATGAAAGACAAGCAACAAGGTGAAGCAATTAAAAGTCAAAAGATTGAAAAATAGCAAGTCAGGAGCCCGCCGGGAGAACAGGGTGAAGAAATTTAAAGCAAGGCAACAAGTTGAAAAAATTGCGAGTCAGGAGCCCACCTGAAGAATAGAGTGATGAAACTCAAGTCAAGAGCCCAGAAGAAGCTGCATAGATAGAAGTTTTGTAATTTCATTTATGCTTTAACTTGTAATTTTTATTTTTGATGTAATGACAGAGCCGCGGACAGGAACCTCGACAGGGCCTCACTCGACTCTCCAACTCGGTATAGTTCCCCTCCTTCTAACCATTTGAGATACCTGTGATTTGATTCTCTCATAACTTGGGTAGATAGGATGTCCTAAGTCCAACTTAGTTGTCCTTCTTTCTTTTGTTTCTTTCCTTGAATAATGGTCGGGTTAAAACTTGGTCTCG
Source organism: Capsicum pubescens (assembly GCA_030864215.1). Classification (NCBI taxonomy): domain Eukaryota; kingdom Viridiplantae; phylum Streptophyta; class Magnoliopsida; order Solanales; family Solanaceae; genus Capsicum; species Capsicum pubescens. Next base: position 87,303,054 of record CM061543.1, read on the forward strand.
TTGTCTACTTTTTTTTTTGAAAACACTTTGTATTTACACCCAAAAAGGGCATGATGTAGACACTTAATTTTGTCCCTCTCGAAACCCATTTTATTCATTTTTACCTCACGTTATAATATTCCCTCACCCACGTGATTATACCCCACAAAAATACAAAAAAAATAACAAAATTTTAATAAATCCCTAACAAATTAAATTCCTAATATTCCCTTATCCTAACAAACCTTATCTCAACCAACTCACCACCCCAAACCCCCTCAAACTACACCCTACGTGACCCCCTACCCTTTCCTTCATATTTTTCCCTTTATTTTCCCATAACAGAACCAAAATAAAAGGGAGGGACCCCACACAGAATTGATGGCCATACATCACACACTCACAGAGAACACACACTCAATTCTTTCTTTTTTTCTTCAGGGGATACACACACACTCAAGTTCTCACGATATACACACCTCACCGTACTCATCAAAAAGCACACACACTGACCATCGTCCTTTTTTTTCCATCACCACTCACACAGAAAATTCACACAACACACAACTTCTTCAACACATAATCAACACACAAACCACTCTAACACAACAACAGCTCCATTAACATGCACATATTACTCGCAGAAAGCTCCACAATGGACACCACCCACTGATAGATGAATTCACATACACCCATACTCAATTCACATACAAAAATGCATATACAGATATTTCTCACCATAAACACATTCTCTTAATAGAGAAAAACCAAAAAAAAGGTTAGGGAGATTGGAGAAAAACTAAGGCGAGAGAGAGATTGAGCGAGAAAATGAGGATTTGAGAGATGGAGTGAACGAAATCGGGCCAGGTATAAGAGAGTAGAGATTGAGAGAGTGGTCGGAGAGTAAAAAGCGAGATAGAGGATGGCGTGGTCACTATTCTACGGTAAATCTGCCGCCGGCACCGCCCCCAAACGTTCTGCCGTCAATTTCCATCGTTTACTCACTTTTAGTCAAAAACCCAATTCTGTTGGTGTTAATTCTGGCCAAAATCTCTAGAGTTTTGGCCTGATATTGTGACAAAACAAAAGGGGCTGTATCAATTGGGATTGTGCTCAGATTTTGGGGTTCGTTAGATTGGTGAGTTCTTGGTCAAGGTTTTCTATTTCGTGGATTTCGATTGGGCTTTGATTAGCTCAGGGTCACCAAAAACAAAAAAAGAAAAGAAAGAAATTCAATTTATCAAGGTCCAATTCTTCTACTCTGTTTCTTCCTATTTTTACTTTTATGTGATGTTATGATTTTGTGTTGGTGGTTGTGATTGGATGATCTTGTTGATGTTTGATATTATTTATTCATGAATAATTAATCATGGTATGAATTTGATGTTAGCATGGGTTTGGACGATTGCTTTGTGTGAAAAATTGACGTATAAAAGGAATTTGGGGCGAGAATTAAGAATTTGATAAAAAATAAATATAAATTAGTTGTTTTGATTCACTGTTATTGTTACTTTTGTGTCTAATTGTCAATTCCTCGATAGTATTATTGTTATAGGTCAAACAGGATAGGCAAACGGTAGGCTGGGTAGGAAAATTTGCAAATTTAAGAATAACTATTTGTTGAGTGTTTGAATATGTGTATAAATGATTTGCTTTATTTTATCGCACAAAAATTGAAATTTTACTCATTTGGATGGGGAATGCCCCGAGGGATTTCTATTGATTTATCCGAGAATTGGCTTGAAGTATCATGTACGCGAAGGAGGCTCGTGATCAAGGCCCGAGGCATCGGGTAAGGCATTGGAGCATAGTTTGAGGATTAGCTTAGAATAGGATTTATATTTTTGCATTTTTTCTATTTTTGGACTGTATAATTGGACTAGACACTATATTTTGGATTTATTTTATTTTGTGTGTTTGATTGATTGGTTTATGTGCTTTGTGTGGTTTATACATTCATAGTGTCAAATTAGCCGATACGCTCCACCAAGAGACCGTGGTCAAACCATGGGATCTAGGAGTGCCTAACATCTTTCTCTCGGTCAACAGAATTTCTTAGCCGGGATCTCTGTTCGCAGGTCATTTTTAGAGTCAAACTATGTTGAAAAAGGATTTCCAAAAGTGATTTGGCACACCCGGTTTATGTCAAGTGGCGACTCTGAAATTGAATATGAAAAGTCCTTTTCGAAACAAATTTTCATTTTGTCACTTAATAATAAAAACTCTTCCAAACCTTAAAATCAAAATGGTCTTTTTGGTGGTTAAAAAGGGGTGTGACAGTTGCTGGTCTGATAGACGTGCAAACTAGGTTGGGGGAAGAGTTGGACGAAATAACTTCCATTGTGGCAAGAAAGGATGTTGATATCATGGCCTTAAAGGCTTACACTGTAAAAGGAAGTGAAGAAGGACCTGGTCAGAGTAAAGGTCTTCGAGCTGAAAATAAGATACTGCATGAGAAAGTCACGACCTTGGAAGCCAAGGTTGAGGATTTAACTCAACAACTTTTGAGAAACCATACAACCGAGAATGAGAGGTTAACTTTTCTCTTTCGTTAGCTATCTCATGCTCCTCCTGGTCCTTCAGCCTAAATCTCATTCAACTTGGTCCTCGTTATGTCTCTTTCTCTTAAGCCTGGTTGTGTCCTGTCCTTTGAGCCCTATTATCAGTACCTTTTTTTGACTCTGTTCTATGTCATTGCTTGTATTTAATTTCTTCAATGTTGTTGTTTTAATGGATGTATGATGCTACCTGGTTGATCAATGAATGAACTGTACTTGATGCTATCATCTATATTCTTTTTTTTCTACTTTTACTTACTCATGTAGTGTAGCTTCAATGGTCATACATTAACATGCATGCTTATCTTTATTTGGTTTGCCATTTTGTCACTTTGATGATGCAAAAAAGGGAAAGATAAAGTACAATGTGTGTACTAAGTTAGTTGTTGATGTTAATTGGGAGTAGGTCCTCATACTTAGAGGGAAAGTCAAAATATTAGGTGCTACAAGCAGGGGGAACTCATGGGGATAGTATCAGTGACATGGGGAACATATTGTGAATGCTTAAAGTTACTTATGGGTTTGTCATCATCAAAACGGGGGAAATTGTTAGTCCTTAGTTTTGATGATTGATAAAATATCATTTTCACTACTAAAAAAGGGGGAAAAACCGACCACAAAAACCGACCACATGTGATCGTTTTTTCCCAATTTTCGACCACAAAACCGACCAATACATGTGGTCGGTAAAGTAGTGGTAGTTTTTTAAAAACCGCCCACAAGTAGTCAGTTTTTTTAAATATATATATATATATATTTTTAAAATTCATTATTATTTTATTAAAATTGAAAAAAATAATTTTAGGAAAAAAACCGACCACAAGTGGTCGATTTTATATTAAATTTAATTTATTAATTTAATAAAAACCAACCACTTGTGGTTGGTTTTTTAATAAATTAATTAATTAATTTAATAGAAAACCGACCACAAGTAGTAGTTTTTTATTAAATTAATTAATTAAATTTAATATAAAATCGATTACTTGTGGTTGATTTTCTGCAATTTTTTTTTTCAAAAAGCGACCACTTATGGTCGATTTTTCTGGGAATTTAAAAATAAAATAAAAATCAAAACCCAAATACAACATGCAACAACAATAATGCAATACAACAGTAACCAAATCAAATACAGCAGCAACAACAACCAAAAACCAAATGTAAATAGTTTCAAAGTGTACAACACATATAAAATGTCCAACGAAAGTGAGTATGAAAAAACTACAACAATAATTTCAAATAAAATGTCTAAATTCAAAGTACAACACATACAAAAATAAAAAAACTAAATGTCATCATCATCGAATTCGTCCTCATCTTCCATATCATCATCCGTTGTGAAATCATCCAGGGGGACTAGACCTTTTGCATCCCGAACTGCATCACCAAGTCACGGAGGAATAACCTCCGCAGTCTGAATGAAAGAGATGAACTGCTGCAACATCTTGATTTATGATGTTGTTGCCTTCTCCGTCTTCTTCTGCCTCTCTCTCTATTCAGCAAACCTCTCTCTCTGTTTAGCAAGCTCTACCGTGAGTTGAGAAATCATATTTTGTAGTCTTTCAATGGTTTCTCTATCAACTGAAGAGTTTGAGTATGCAGCGCCGGACGAACACCTAATATTATCGCCAAAAATTTTTGTGTGGTATCCGTTGAAATGGCCTCTATTTTCAGGACCCACAACTTTTGTCCATAACTCCTCCTGTAAATGCTGGGGTATTGGGTCACCCTAACTTTCAGGAGACTGACTACTATGATACTCACCAACAAGACGCGTATATTCATCCTATATTAAAAGTAAAGTTAATATTAAAAGTCAAAAAATATTAAAGTAGTTATAATTGAATAATATCAACTTTGAGAAAAAGATTCATAAATTCAAAGTTTGTTTCTTACGTGGACAACTTTTGCATGAGCTTCAACCCAGACATCTTCATTAGTCGGGTTTTTTTTTTTCAGATGAGTCTCCTCGAAAAGCTCATCAGTTGGTATTTGCCTACCCTTTTCTTTTTCCTGCATATGAAAAAATTATTAATGTTCAAATAATAATTTTTTTTTTTGAATAGAAACAAACAATTAAAACTGTAAAAATTACATACCATTTTTCCAGCATAGCAAGAGAATTTCTGGCACCTGCAGTATGTAGGGAGCCACCCTTGGATGATGCCGGGCTTTCTTTCCTTTTTCCCTCAACAATTGGTATTCTGCGCTACTCCAATGGTGAAGATACAGTTGCCATGCGGGTTCAGGAATCCACTTAGGTTTTACCAATTTCTTTCGGGCATAATCCAAGAGATCGTTAAATCTGGCTCTACATCTTATGAAAAAGTTTTATTTATAAGAAATGCATTTGCATCATCCCACCAGTAAAATTTCTACAACCAAAATATAATATTCAATCTTTTGTTCTAACAAAGTGTTAATAAGTAGTCGATAAGTTAAATCCTTACCTTAAATTCTTCAAACATTCTATCCCCGTTATGTTCTGGAACCTTTTGCCAGCTGTTCCAGTAGCCGTTGAAGTGCCGAGTAATGCACATTCACACCTTTTGTCCAACTCCAACATTCGACCTAAACCTACAACATAAGATCAAACAGTAATTTCATAGAGCATAATAATATAGTAATGAAAAAATGAGTAACGTTATTATATTTAGAAATCTTACCCTCTCACAACTAGAACAAGATAAATCCTCCCAGAATTATCTCTGTCTCCTGCCTGCCTAGTAAGTGATGGTGGATGCACTGGCGTGGGCGGATCTGAAGCACTAGATAGAGTGCCTCCAAGATAAAGATCCAACAACCTAATAGATCCAGCAGAATCACTGTGCAAAACTGCGTGACTGCTGCAGGAGGGTATCGATGATGGTAGATGTCTAGAGGGGCTAGCGACCGTCCAATAGTACTGTGCTAGCGGTGGCACGGTCATAGGAGCAGAATTAGTCGGTGTATACCCATTTAGTGTCCCCACATTAATAGGAGTAGGTATCGAATCCTCGTACGACCTAGAATATGACGGTCGTGCTGTCGTGTCAGCAAATCGACCCTCAGATATATGAATACCTGTCGGTCGTCTATAAGGCGGAGGTTGTCTATTCTTTTTTGGTTTCGTAGTATCAACTTTTCCCTTACTCTTGCCATCTAAATTATGTTAAGTTAACAAGTAGTTAGTTCCTACAAAATGAATACATAAGAAAACATTCCAAGTAACTAATTTCAAGTTACTAATTCACATTTCAAATTGCTCGAATACAACACGAGATATAGACAAGAATATTTTTATTACTGTATAAATCATGGAAAAGTGAAAACAACAAAATTAAAGAGTATATTACATATCAATCTTAAACAAAAACATAAAGGTAAATATATAGTACAAATCATAAAAACATCAATACATAATAAATACAACCTACACAACTAATCCTCCTCTTCTAAAGACTCTCCACTAAACCATTCACCCTCTTTGGAGGTTTCCTCATCTCCTACCCACTCAACCTCTTCTTCCGCAATATTAACTTCTTCAAATATATTTTTCGGGTGATTCAAACCGTCCACTAATTCAACGTCCACTAGCTGGTGATCAATATGCATTTATTTTTGATACACAGTCTCCAGCACATTCTCAACTTCCACTTGGCCTATATGCTTTGTTTTGATTACAGCCCACCAATCAGACTTGTCATTGCGTAATAGATAAGGAGCATAATTCACTTGTTTAGCATTTTGCGCTAGAACAAATGGATCGTAACTAGGATACGAGCTATTGTGCTTCACTTCAATGATGTTATGCTCCCTATGTACTCTTGTGCCTCTTGTGCTTGGATCAAACCACTTACATCGAAAGAGAATAATTTTTTTTATTAGGAATCAGCATACTCCAGTTCTAAGATCTCGTGTATGATGCCAAACTAATCAACATCATCATCACCCTTAACCCAAACACCACTATTATTTGTTTTCCTTATTCTAGAGTGTTGTTCAATAGAAAATTTAAACCCATTTACTTTGTATTGGGACATTGCATTAGCTTCAACTAGACCCAAAGAAATATCTTTCAAGAGCTGATCGTATGCGGCTGCATTTGGGGAATGGTGTACCTAAAAATATTATATATATATATTTTAGTTGAGGAATGTGTAAATGTTTAAACTTTGTAGAAATATTAATACACTTACGAACCTCATTTTTAAACTATGTTGCAAAGGATGCATACACTTGATTTTCGTAGAATTGAGTCTTAAATGAACTGAACATCCAACATGGGAAACACAATTAGTTTCTTTAAGGGAATGAGTAAGAAAATAAGATATGTTAAAATTTTAATCTCCTTACTTCAGAAAGGGCTCAATTTCCGGACAATTCAGCATGACATACAAAGTTGCTGATTTGCGCTCCGTGGGAGTGAGCCAGCGAGGTATAGTCTTTTTAGCCTTACAACCAGATTGATTGAAAATTGATATCGATTGCAAATAAGGCTCATTCACATCACCCTGCTGATGATTCGGGCGGTTTCTTGAACAAGCAACTTCATCACGAAAGTAGTATGAACAAAATTGAGAAGTTTCTCTTGAAAGATATGCCTCAACTATAGAGCCTTCCACCCTATGTTTATTTCAATTTTTCAATTGCCCTGTACAATCTTAAGGTTAGTTGTTTACTATATTTAAAAAAGATATGTACGAATTTAAATATGTTGCAAATGCTTACCGTTCGAATGGATACATCCACCTAGTTTGAACTGGACCGCCTAGCCGAGCTTCGTGCACAAGGTGAATGGGAATATGTTCCATTACATTGAAGAACGCTAGCGGAAAAATCTTCTCCAGCTTGTTGGTGATGACAACAATATTACTTTCCATTCACGCCATATTTTTTTCTTTTAATGTGGTGGCACATAAATCTTTGAAGAACAAACTGATCTTGCTATTGGTTTCCATATGTTTTTAGGTAAACCAATAAAAGCAATTGGAAGTAATTGTTCCATGAAAATATGACAATCATGAATTTTCATTCCATGCAAGATTCCTTGTGTCATATCAACCCTCTTTCCCAAATTTGAGGCATATCCATCAGGCATCTTCAAACTTTGAACCCACTCACATATTTGACGCTTTTGGTCCAACTTGAATATAAAACTAGCCTTGAGATTAAAAACATTGCCGTTGGGCCCCTGCTATAAGTGTAATTCTCTGCGGTTGTAATATTCTGGTAAGTCAAGTATGGCCTTAGGATTATCCTTTGTTTTGGCGGTGACATCCATAACTGTATTGAACAAGTTGTCAAAATAGTTCTTCTCAGTATGCATGAGATCAACATTATTTCTAAGTAAATTATCTGGCCAATATTCTAACTCCCAAAATATACTTTGCTTAGTCCAGTTATGCGAAACGCCATATCCATCAAACCTGTACAATCATTCCTCGTTGGCTTTAGGCAAATCCTGAACTATTTTCCAGACGTCATGACCAGACAAACTTGGAGGTGGACCATCATGTTCCCTTTTATTCCTTCTGAATGCATTCTTGAGTTTCTTAAATTCATGATCAGGTGGAAAGAAACAATGATGACAATCAAGCCATGAATTTTTCCTGCCATGTCTCAATGTGAAAGATTTTATTTTTTCCATGCAGTATGGACAAGCCAGCTTTCCAGCTGTCATCCACCCAGAAAACATTCCACAAGCAGGAAGATTATTAACAGTCCATAGTAGATATGCACACAGATTGAAATTCTGTTTAAGAGAGATGTCCCAAATTTCAACCCCCTCATGCCATAAAATTTGAAGTTCATCAATCAAAGGTTACAAGTAGACATCTATTCCGCTTTTTGGATTACGCGGGCCAGGAATAACACAATTTAGAAATATACAAGGACTAGTCATCAACAGTTCAGGAGGAAGATTATAAGGAGAGATAAATAAAGGCCAACATGAATATGGTTCACCACCAACTGAAAAAGGAGAGAACCTATCTGCACATAATCTCAATCGAATGTTTCGTGGCTCAGCTGTAAAATCTGGATAAGTTGCATCAAAATGCTTCCAAGCCTCTCCATCAGATGGATGACACACAACACCATTGGGCCTTCTATTTTCACTGTGTCATCTCATGTGAGGAGCTGAGCTGTTTGAAGCATACAACCTCTTCAACCTTGGTATAAGAGGTAAATAATGCATCACCTTAATAACAATTTGATTTCCAATAGAACCACACTTATATCGAGAGTGCTGACAAAACTTACAGAACTCTAGGTTAGCATCTTCTTTAAATTATAATATGCAACCATTTTCACAACAATCAATTCTAACCGAGGAGAGACCTAACTTTGACACCAATCTTTTTGTCTTATAGAAAGAATCAGGAACCTTCAAGCCGGGGTCAACTAACTCTTTAATAAGGTCTATCATTGAGTCCATTCCTCCTTCAGCAATATTCCAGTAAGATTTAATACTTAATAATCTAATAGCAACAAACAAACGAGAGTTTGAACACCCGCCAAAAAAAGGATGACTAGCAGCATGCAATTCTTTGTAGAAATTGCCCGCTTCACTATTAGGAACATCTTCAACATTTTCCCTAAAGTAAACCCCGTGTTGCATCCCAAAAGCATCGTGCACCATTTTTTTCATCCTAGTATCTTGATATTCATTATGCCCTGGAGACCTACTACTTTCTCCAACAATAAAGTTATTTTGCGCAATATTGATAACGCTCAATCTACAGCTCTCGTTTGAGTGTAAAGCGGTCGTTAGCAAATATAGAACCCAACCTGGGTTGGTTGTCGATCCCACAGGGAATAGCTTGGCCAACAAGTAAGTAAAATTACTAAACTTTTGGTGCAAGTCTCGTAAGAAGGGGGGATTCTTGTTTTGCAAGTAATGTAAACAAATGCTGAAAATAATAAAGTAAAAAGAGAGAGATTGTTACGTTGGTTGTAAACAATGAGAATTGAAGCGTTGGGGTTATGTCCACCTTCTGAGGTATACGTCTCTATTGGCTATGAGTGTGTAGAATTCTGACATGCAATTGCTTATAGAGGATTGTAGTCGATGGTAAATCCAAGCGTCTCTCGACCTAAACAAGGACTATTTCACTTTAACTCTCTCGAGCTTAAAGCGTGTCTAACGGTACGAATTCTCCAAGAGGTTAGTCCAGTTACGGCACTAGCTTTTTAATAGGAAAGGGTGTCCTACTACCTTGACATTATCTCTTTTCCAGACAAATAACTTTTCTCTCGAACAAGTTAAATGTTAGACTGGCGTATTCTTGCATTTGCAACCGCAAAGAATGTAGATTAAGATGAAAAGAATAATGATATAAGCAATATACGTGCCTCGAACTCACAAACTCACAGCAATAGATAGTATCTCATACGGCTTCCATAACCCCAACAGAGAAGTTTAGTTACCCATAAATGCGAAGGAGATCACGATTGACATTGTTGTTATACCACAAGATTGAGTAATTTCGTGTAGCTTAGGTGGTAGGCGTGAATTTCTAGGCAAAGTAACGATTCTCTTGTTGCGGAAATTAAGATTAGATGAATAGAAGAAGAAAACTAGAATTAATGGAAAGATTAGAAGAGTTGTAGAATCGTTTGTAGTGTAGAATAAGAGAGGAGTAGAAGATGATTCAAAATCTCTAGCATGATAGGGTATTTATAATACCCATATCCTACTCCTACTAAGCTAATGAAATAAATGACCAAATCCTACTAGACTTAATGAAATCCTTAACCCAAATGTACTAGGTTAAGGTAACATTATCATAATCCACATAAAATAATGAAATACATAACCTAATTGTACTAGGTTAATGTATCATTGTCAAAATCCAGCTTTGTGTCTGTAAGTCCCCAAAGTCTTCAGAATTGTTGTTTTAGCCCGGGACAGATTTTCCATGCAGCAGTTTTGGTCCTTTAGGCGTCCAAACTCCCTTTCCTTCCTTCGTGAGCTTTCTTTAGCGTCAAGTAAGCCCTAAAATGCTGAATTATGCCTCATTTATACCTGAAACTTTACTAATCATGTTCGTTAGCTCATTTACAGGGAAAAGGACTAAAAGTGCATGAAATATATAATTTGTTCTCAAAACTAGTCTAAAATATGGGCAAAATATATTGATATAGGCGCGTAAATTCGCCTATCATCAACACCCCACACTTAGAGCTTTGTTCGTCCTCGAACAAACTATCATGTCCTTCTAAACATCAACTTAGGGTTTTACAGCAACAACACAAAATATTCGTCAAGACAAGCACAACGATTATCAACAAAGAGTAGTTTTTCGATCATTAGTAGAAACAGTTTAACTTCTAGCATAGACTCGTGATGGTGATCAACTCGCATGCAAACGTTAAAGTGCATAGAATCATATACAACTATCCAAAACTCATCAACCATGTGTGTCTCACCATATAGTACCCATAATCACTCACAAATATAGCATATTTTTCAAACATGGGTATCAAAATGTCCTTGCTCTCACTCTCACAAAGAGTTCATATGTAGAAACTGATGACCATAGGCTTGCCCTTAATGTAATACTCTACTAAATGTTGGAATGTTAAGATTAGGATCAAGTAGGTCTTTTGATGGTTGTAATGTAGGCTAAGGGACGGGTAGGACTATTTTGGCCAGGAATAGTGACTAAGTTCCTAAGCGCTTTAATACATCACTTTGTATCATTGACACTTTTTTCTTTCAACCTTTCTTCTTTCTTTTGTTATACCACCCTTGTTCTCCTCTTTTGTTTTTCAATTTTAAGCACAAATCGCTTTTCAGCTTTCTTTTCCTTTTTCTTTTCACAACATACATCTTATGATAGCACTTTTTTTTTTCATAACACATTCAAGCACCATTACAATTTATAGCATCATACTCACCCAATTTCCTCTTATGTTGTCACATGAATTTTTCACTTTAAAGCACTTAGGAGTTTGGATCAAATTACGGTCTTGAAAGAAATGGATTAGGCTTACATACAAGGTTGTCAAAGAAATAGGCTAAAGGCTCAAAAGGGTTTAACTAGGATGATGTCCATGGGTAGGTAAAACTGAAGGTAAACAAATATGGGTTGCCAAAGAAATGCCTAAATCATATCCTAAACTTACACTCCTTATTTTCGCTTTGCATACATACCAGGCAAGTTCTAGCATCAGCCACAAACATAGAATATACTATTATCTCACACACACAAGGCACATGGTCGACTTGATTGGGAGTAGTATAGACTCTCGACCCAACAAGTGAAGGAATTGAACCACACAATATCACATAATGAGTCACAACTAGAGCCTAAACGTCTCAATTGTCACAATTGTAGCACATACTCTTGTTATAATCTCATGCTGCCTATCAAAATAATTTCATGCGAAGCTAGAAAAAATTTACTACTAAAAAAATGAAACAAAAACAAAGCAAGCAAATATAGATGCGATAGAGAAGTATAGCATACGATACCGCCACCCCATACTTAAACGGGACACTGCCCTCAGTGGAAAATAAATACGAGGAACCTGATTAGTCGGACTCTTCCTCATTGTCGGGGGTCATACCCCCTTCGTCGGAATCATCATAAGAGTCGTCGTCAGAGTTCTCCTCCTCGTCAGAGTCTGGCAAACGTCGATCGTCATCAGTCGGCACATCATCATCTAGAGGTTCCTCAAAGTATACGCCCACTCCACACATCTCCTGTGCATGCATGTTCATGGGATAGTCGTGGTCCAGCTGTTGGAGCTCTGCAGCAGTTGGAACACGACCTCCGCTCATCATTGTAAACCTCATCATGCCATACATATGGCGGGAGAAACTCTCATCCCGAGCATGTCTCTCTGCCGTAGTAAGGTTGATGCCATGTGTTGATTCAGCATCATTGACCTTTGTGAGGTCAACCTTCTTCGGATTGTGTGGGAGTTTATGATCAGCTGGTTCCTCTTCGATATCCTCCTTCCGCAAGATTGCTGTCAACAAATTGCCAAATGTGAAATGGGACCTTTTGTGGAGTCTGGCCTTCCTCATGGTAGATCGAATGATTGCCCCAAAGTTGATAGGGACATTCGTCATCAAAGCATAGACCAAACACACTCTATCTCTCGATATCTTGGTTTATTGAGTCCCAGGAATAAGACATGAGTTGACAATGCGCATCCAGATTCTTGCTTCCCTATTTAGTGGAGCATAGGGGAAGGTGTTGTGTCGGCCGGTTTCTTTATGTCTTCCCCACCTTGCCATTGATCTGCTTCCACAAAGCGTGTGTCGTATTGCTCTATAAGGAGGCCTGCTGTACAGCTCTTTGAATGGTGTTGTGTCGATCAAAGGTAAGCCAAGAAAAGAGTTGATCCAGTCTGCGGTGAGCTGTAACACCTGGCCCCGAATTTTGACTTCATTGCCTGTTGTGTTCGGCGACCAGTTGGCATAAAACTCTCTTGTTAGATCAAGATTACACTCTCCCATGTCGCGGAAGATGAAATCCAACTTCAAAGCCATTATTTTTGCCAACATACGCGGCTCCTTCTTTGCTAAGGTATCCTTGTTGATCAAGTCGACGTGCACATATTTTCTTTCTTTGTTGCTGCTGTACCATGCTTTGGCTTCTTCCTCAAGAACCCATTTTATTCCGAACATTCTGCGTGGTAGTTGTGCTGAGGATGATTCTCCTTGGTCTTTTCGACTTCTCTTCTTGCCCTTTTGGGAAGTGGTCGCCTTCTCCTTGCCTTGCCTCGCTTTAGGTGCCATTGTACCTGAGACTAGAAATAGTGTTAGTTGCAGCACAGTCTCACTTGATACAATCTATAAGCAAGCATTAGGGGTACCACCCCACACTTAGTTTTGTTGACACGAATCAGTGAGGTGAAAGTAGTTGATTTACTCAGATTTCATCGAGATGCGTTTTAGGATTGTATTCCGACAAGAAAATCAGCAATGCATCACTTACTTGCAGCCATTGGACTACTTTCATGGTAGCTATAGCAACACTATTATATAGGGGTTACCACATTGAATCATTATTCTTACAACAATCACAACCTCCTAAGTCGGTAGGCATTATAAGTTTTATCCCTATGACCGAGATAGTCTAACATGTAAGTATCCAAACAACAATCTTAAGCAATATTCATATCCATAGAAATTCCGTAAATATCATAACAATGCTATTGAAACCAAATTCAAGTCGGAACCAAGTCAAGATTTTCCTACGTATATGTTCACTCACATGATTTTGCAACAACAATCCAAACACATGAACATCACCAACAATCTTATATAATTTAGCAATTAATAATAGCCATAGCAACGTAGTACTTACGAGAAATAAATGAAGAATAAGAGAGTACTTACTTGCTTGAAGCTTGTGGAGATGGTTTTGTGAATTGGAAGAGCAAAAGAAGAAAATTTTTAGAAGATTTGGAAGAGTATGCGGCGCCTTTAGGGTATTTTCTATTGTGGTTGTGTTATAAAACTAAGTCCCCTTTATATAGGAAGAGTATGGGTCGGGTTATGACCCATTTACAATCGGTTTTGGAGACAAAAATCCTACATATGCGGCGCATTGTCTATGGCATAATGGGACATATGCGTCGCATAGTCTATGGCATTTGTAGACATATGCGGCGCATTGTCTATGGCATAATGGGACATATGCGCCGCATAGTCTATGGCATATGAGATACTGAGACTAAATGCCATAGCATAGGCGGCGCATAGTCAAAAGCATACCTAGGAATAGGCGGCGCATAGTGTATAACACACTAGATTCCGAGACCTTAGGCTATAGGATAGGTTGTGCATCGTTTGTGGCCTAGTTTTACCAAGGCTTAGCCTTCCTCGAAGCCTATTTTGGCGTGAGAAAGGCTCAATCCATAGCCTTATGCATCACCCTTCCTAACTTACCAACTTTACCATACAATGCGTCCAAATCGTCAATTGAAATCAATCTCCTCGTTGACTACTTCTTGCACCTATATTCGCTCAAACAAATGAAAACGATTAGTACGATGGGTTGCCTCCCACCAAGCGCGTTAGTTTTGGTCGTGGCACGACTCTTATTTTTGGATTTTTATTTATCAAAAGCAAAACACATACTAGAACGAAATGAAAAATGAAAAACGATAAACGATAAACGATAAACGATAGGTTGCCTCCCATCTAGCGCCTTATTTATTGTCGTGGCTCGACGTAGTAATCTCGAGTACTTAGACTTCGTCGAGATAAGTGATGGCCATGTCATTTATCGAGTCAAGAGGACCGATATAAGGCTTAACACGTTGGCCATTCACTTTGAAGACAACACCCTTATTGCCTTCCAATTCGACTACTCCAGACGAGTAGACTTGGATAACTTTAAATGGACCCGACCACTTAGATTTTAACTTACCTGGGAAGAGCTTAAATCTTGATTTGAAGAGTAGTACCATATCACCCTTTTGGAAGTTTCGTCGAACAATCCGCTGATCATGATACTTCTTCATTCGCTCCTTGTATAAATCCGATCTTTCATATGCATGGAGACAAAACTCATCTAATTCGTTCAGCTGCTCCAACCTCAGATTCTTCACATCATCCCAATTCAGATTCAAGTGCTTCAATGCCCATAATGCCTTGTATTCAAGCTCGATGGGTAGATGACAAGCCTTCCCATAAACTAGTTGATAAGGAGACATGCCAATGGGTGTCTTGAATGCAGTCCTATATGCCCATAGTGAATCATCTAGCTTTCGAGACCAATCCTTCCTATTTGCATTAACCGTCTTTGCAAGGATTTGCTTAATCTCGCGATTGGAAACCTCTACTTGTCCACTAGTTTGGGGATGATAAGGCGTAGCTACCTTGTGTTGCTTGACACCATACTTGGCCAATACAAATTTGAATAGCTTGTTGCAAAAGTGAGATCCTCCATCACTTATGATAGTACGAGGTACCCCAAAGCGAGAGAAGATATTCTTCTTTAAGAACGCTACAACACGCTTTTCTTCGTTGTCGGCCAATGCTACAACTTCAACCCATTTCGAAACATAATCCACAGCAACCAAGATGTACTTCATTCCAAACGAATTCACGAATGGACCCATGAAATCAATACCCCACACATCAAAAAGTTCTACCTCCAAAATTTTGGACATGGGCATTTCATGGTGTTTTGAAATAGCACCTTGACGTTGGCATTGGTCACACCTTCTCACATAGTCGTATGCATCTCTGAATATCGAAGGCCAATAATAACCACTTTGCAATACTTTTCTTGCCGTTCGATTCCCTGCATGATGTCCTCCAACTTGCGAAGTGTGGCATGCTTCCAATATAGTAGGCACTTCTTCATGGGATATACATCGTCGGATGATCCCATCCGCGCATCTTCGAAACAAATAAGGTTCATCCCAATAGTAGTGCTGAACGTCATGCATAAACTTTCTCCTTTGGTGGTAAGATAAATTGGCAGGTATCACATTACTCTCTACGAAATTTGCAAAGTCGGCATACCATGGTACTTTCTCCATTTTTGTCGCTAATATCTCCTCGTCAGGGAATGCATCATCAATCTGAATTTCAAGTTGCGCCACATGTTCATTCTCAAGTCTAGATAGGTGATCAGCCACTTGGTTCTCGCAACCTCTTCTATCTTTGACTTCGAAATCAAACTCTTGCAGCAGCAATACCCATCGAATCAACCTTGGTTTGACATTCTTCTTCGTCATTAGATACCTAAGAGCTGCATGGTCTATATGGACGATCACCTTGGTACCCAATAGATAGGCACAAAACTTCTCAAACACATATACAACCGCTAGAAGCTCTTGTTCAGTAACAGTGTAGTTCCTTTGGGCTTCATTTAGTACCTTACTCGCATAGTAGATAGGATGAAATAATTTCTCCTTTCTTTGTCCAAGAACAGCACCAACGGCTACACCACTAGCATCGCACATGACCTCAAACGGGAGCGTCCAATCTGGTGCTACCATGATAGGGGCTTCAATGAGTTTTCCTTTAAGGCATTCGAATGCCTTTAAGCAATTGTTATTAAAGTCAAACTTCACATCTTTCTCCAATAGTTTGCACAATGGACTAGAAATTTTGGAAAAGTCTTTGATGAATCTACGATAGAAACCAGCATGGCCAAGAAAACTACGGACTCCCTTCACCGAAATTGGAGGCGGTAGCTTCTCAATTACCTCTATTTTTGCTCGATCAACCTCTATTCCTCTTTCAGAGATCTTGTGCCCAAGAACGATTCTTTCTTTTACCATGAAGTGGCACTTCTCCCAATTCAGCACAAGGTTGAACTCTACACATCTTTGCAATGCCATGCTCAGGTTTGCCAAACATGCTTCAAAAGACTCACCGACAACTGAAAAGTCGTCCATAAATACCTCCAAAGTGTCTTCAACCATATCAGAGAAAATAGACATCATACAACGTTGAAAGGTGGCTGGTACATTACACAACCTGAATGGCATGCGTTTGAAGGCAAACGTACCATATGGGTATGTAAACGTTGTCTTCTCTTGGTCTTCGGGAGCAATACAAATCTGATTATAACCTGAATAACCATCCAAGAAGCAAAACCATCCTTTCCCCGCTAATCGATCTAGCATTTGGTCCATAAATGGCATGGGGAAGTGATCCTTGAGTGTCCAAGAATTCAGCTTGCGGTAGTCCATGCATACTCTCCATCCAGTAACGGGCCTGAGTGGAATAAACTCATTCTTTGCATTCGCGACCACCGTCATTCCTCCTTTCTTGGGAACACATTGTACAGGACTTACCCATGTACTATCAGAGATAGGATATACAACTCCTGCGTCTAACCACTTGATAATCTCCTTCTTCACCACTTCTTGCATAGGTGGGTTTAAACGCCTTTGATGTTCAATGGTGGGTGTGCACTTTTCTTGAAGCTGAATTTTATGTGTGCAAATCCCAGGTGGAATACCAATAATATCCGCAATGGTCCATCCAATGGCTCTAATATACTTGCGTAAGATCGCAATAAGAGCTGCAACTTGTTGCTCACCCAAATCGGCTGCCACTATGACTGGAAGTGTGTTTCCGCTTCCTAAGAATGCGTACTTCAAATGACTTGGCAGCTCCTTCAATTCTAGTGTGGGTGGTTCTTCAATAGATGGCTTGGCTGGTGGTGTGGGTCAATTCTTGAGATCAAGATCCAGCTTCTTGGGAGTATAGCCATATGTCCCTAATCCCGATAGAGCACAAATAGCTTCTTCAGAAATTTCAGCATCCTCATTCTCTCCTTTCATGAGCAAAACCTCCAAAGGATCATCAAGAATTTGCTCTTCTTCAAGTCGTTCTTTCTCATCATCAAAGACAACATCAGCCACAGAAAATACACTCAGATCTTTGGGTTGCTTCATTGATTTGCAAACATCAAATCGAACCACTTCGTCATTTATTCAGAATGAAAGTTCATTAGCTCTCAAATCAATGAGCACACTTCCTGTAGCAAGGAAAGGGCGTCCCAAGATTATGGGAACCTCTGAATCTGCTTCACAATCCAAGATGACAAAGTTTGCTGGAAAGATAAATGAAGAAACCTTTACCAAGACATCACATAGAATACCAACCGGTCGTTTTACCGACCTATCTGCCATAACAAGCCTCATGTTAGTTGGTGTAGGATCTCCTAACCCCAACTTCTTGTAGATCGATAATGGCATCAAGTTGATGCTGGCTCCTAGGTCACATAATGCTTTGGCAAAGTTCAAAGATCCGACGGTACAAGGAATAGTGAAAGCTCCGGGGTCAGCCTTCTTCTGAGCTATTGATCGGGTAGCAATTGCGCTGCAGTGATGGACATCATCTTTCAACTCATAACTTGCTGCCCGCTTCTTTGTCAAAAGATCCTTCATAAATTTTGCATACCCAGGCATTTGTTCAAGTGCTTCCACCAATGGAACATTAATGGTCAGCTGCTTTAACATAGTCATGAATTTGCTGAACTTCGTATCATCCGCCACCTTCTTCAATCTTTGGGGAAAAGGTGGTGGTGGGTATGGCATTGTTCTCTCCACGACTTTCTTCTCCTCTTGCTTCCGTTTTTCAGCTTTTCCAGGCTGCACGTCGTGAGGAGTGACGTTAAGGACATTAGGATCGGCTGCTGCGGTATCTTCCCCTTTCGCCTTATCATCAATTTCCGCCTCTTCGTCAGCCACTTGCTTGCCTTTTTCTGAAGTTTCCAGCACCTTACCACTTCTGGTAGTAATGGCCATGCATGACCCATCATTCCTTGGGTTTTGCACGGTGTCGCTAGGTAAAGTGCCAGCCTTTCTTTGATTGAGTGCTGCTGAAAGTTGGTTCAATTGCTGCTCTATTTGCTTGATTGAAGTGGAATGAGAATCAACTAGTTGTTTCATGGAGGACAAATCATTAATTACCTCAGTAACTCCCGCGCTCGTTGTTTCCACTCCTTTCAATAATTTAGCCATCATGTCTTCCATACTTCCAGAATTAGATGTGGTGGTATCACGTCTACCAGGGGGAACGTACAAACCACTCTTTTCATTGTTTTTATTCCAACTACCTTGGTCTTTGCTTCCAGATTTATCATAATAGTTCCGACCTTGGTTTCCTTGGGTATTCCCACGGAAACCCCCCTGATTGTTCAAGTAGTTGGCCTCCTCTTCCGAATCAAATTCGTCTCTTCCTTTTAGCGCCACAGCTTTCACTTTTTCGGTCTTCCCTGATAATAAATGCTTTGTCAGAAGATCCACTTGCGTTTTCATGTGCGCTAAATCTTGATCACGTTCTTCTTGTCTTCTTCTTTGGTCTGCAGTCATGCCTATAGATAAAGTGGGGCTTGCTACCTCAGAATCCCTGGTATGCCAAGCTCTACTTTGTTTCGTCATACGATCTAGCATATTGCTTGCTTGACCAAAGGTGAGGTCCATAAAAGATCCTCCAGCTGCGTTATCCACCACTGGCTTAGTTATTGAATTCAAGGCTCTATACAATATCTCCATGAGGTGAACATTAGTCATGTGATGGTTTGGGCATCTCGCTAGCTTTGTCTTGAACCTCTCCCATGTTTCATGAAGAGCTTCAGTGGGAAGCTGACGAAAGTTGCTGATTTCATCTCTCAATTGTGCCCTTTTGGAAGGCAGAAAGAATCTTTCTAGGAAAACGTCTCTCAATTGCCTCCAATTTGTAATTGAATCAGGAGTCAGCCCATTCAACCATAGTGTTGCCTCCCCAGACAGAGACAATGGAAATAGACGTAATCGAATTGCATTTTGACCAACACCAGGATTGTCAAAAGACTTGCATGTAGAAATAAAGTTGATGAGATGCATATTCGGATCATCGCCTGCTAGTCCACCAAACAATCCCTTGAGTTGCAATAACTGAATCATGGTGCTTGTGATGTTGAACTTGGCTCCGGGCGCTAATGGTGGTGGAATTATAGCTCCAGTGGCTCCGGCACCATCAAGATCATCATCATCATCGTCGAAGGCTGGCTGCATAGGTTGGTGATCATGTCTATACTGAGCTTGTCGACCTCTTCTGTTAGCAGGTATTATGATTTCATCATCACGCCTAGGGTTTAGTAACTCGTCATCACCTAAATCCTCATCGTCAGGATTTGGTGCTCGTGCAGGGTTATCAATGTTCTGCTGTTGAACCTGGGATGCGGCAAGGGCAGCCAATCTTGCTTGTTCCTGTTGAGCAGCCATCCTTGCGATTTCAGCTTGTGCTTCCATTCTACCAATGCGTTGTGGTTCAGGATTGATTGGTAATAACGGTTGACCAGAACTTCGAGTATGGGGCATGCACTAAAATAAAAACATGCAGTAGACAAAAACAAAAACTAAAAGTAAAAGTACGAGAATCTTTGACCAAAGGGTCTAGTAATTTTCACGAACTTAATTGACACTTGTATTCCCCGGCAGCGGCGCCAATTTTTGATAACGCTCAATCTACAGCTCTCGTTTGAGTGTAAAGCGGTCGTTAGCAAATATAGAACCCAACCTGGGTTGGGTGTCGATCCCACAGGGAATAGCTTGGCCAACAAGTAAGTAAAATTACTAAACTTTTGGTGCAAGTCTCGTAAGAAGGGGGGATTCTTGTTTTGCAAGTAATGTAAACAAAAGCTGAAAATAATAAAGTAAAAAGAGAGAGATTGTTACGTTGGTTGTAAACAATGAGAATTGAAGCGTTGGGGTTATGTCCACCTTCTGAGGTATACGTCTCTATTGGCTATGAGTGTGTAGAATTCTGACATGCAATTGCTTATAGAGGATTGTAGTCGATGGTAAATCCAAGCGTCTCTCGACCTAAACAAGGACTATTTCACTTTAACTCTCTCGAGCTTAAAGTGTGTCTAACGGTACGAATTCTCCAAGAGGTTAGTCCAGTTACGGCACTAGCTTTTTAATAGGAAAGGGTGTCCTACTACCTTGACATTATCTCTTTTCCAGACAAATAACTTTTCTCTCGAACAAGTTAAATGTTAGATTGGCGTATTCTTGCGTTTGCAACCGCAAAGAATGTAGATTAAGATGAAGAGAATAATGATATAAGCAATATACGTGCCTCGAACTCACAAACTCACAGCAATAGATAGTATCTCATACGGCTTCCATAACCCCAACAGAGAAGTTTAGTTACCCATGAATGCAAAGGAGATCACGATTGACATTGTTGTTATACCACAAGATTGAGTAATTTCGTGTAGCTTAGGTGGTAGGCGTGAATTTCTAGGCAAAGTAACGATTCTCTTGTTGCGGAAATTAAGAATAGATGAATAGAAGAAGAAAACTAGAATTAATGGAAAGATTAGAAGAGTTGTAGAATTGTTTGTAGTGTAGAATAAGAGAGGAGTAGAAGATGATTCAAAATCTCTAGCATGATAGGGTATTTATAATACTCATATCCTACTCCTACTAAGCTAATGAAATAAATGACCAAATCCTACTAGACTTAATGAAATCCTTAACCCAAATGTACTAGGTTAAGGTAACATTATCATAATCCACATAAAATAATGAAATACATAACCTAATTGTACTAGGTTAATGTATCATTGTCAAAATCCAGCTTTGTGTCTGTAAGTCCCCAAAGTCTTCAGAATTGTTGTTTTAGCCCGGAACAGATTTTCCATGTAGCAGTTTTGGTCCTTTAGGCGTCCAAACTCCCTTTCCTTCCTTCGTGAGCTTTCTTTAGCGTCAAGTAAGCCCTAAAATGCTGAATTATGCCTCATTTATACCTGAAACTTTACTAATCATGTTCGTTAGCTCATTTACAGGAAAAAGGACTAAAAGTGCATGAAATATATAATTTGTTCTCAAAACTAGGCTAAAATATGGGCAAAATATATTGATATAGGCGCGTAAATTCGCCTATCATCAAATATCCCCATGAATACCATGCAATCTTAAAAAGTCCTCGTGAAATCCCTTTCTATAAAAATATTCCTTTACATCTTCTTCACTTACAAGATTTATACCATCACATCTGACTCAAGGACAACGAATAACCCTATAACATGTCCACATATCAAGGGTCTTAGCATGTTCAACAAATCTTTTGACACCTTCAACAAATTCCTCCCTAATACCCATTCTATTATCATTGTTCCGTTGATATATCCAACTATAATCAGGTTCCATCTACGCGATCAATCAGATTCAACTAATTAGATCAAGTCACAAAAATTTAACCATTTTCAAGTAACTAAGCCACCTAACAAATCACATTCAAAATAAAAAATCCCCTTTAAAGTCTCTACACTTAACCATTTTCAAGCAACTAAGTCACTTACCAAACCACATTGAAAATAAAAAAATCCTCTTTAAATCCCTACACTTAACCATTTTCAAGCAACTAAGTCACCTAACAAATCACATTCAAAACACAAAATTCCCTTCAAAGTCCCTACACTTAACCATTTTCAAGCAACTAAGTCACCTACCAAACCACATTCAAAACAAAAAAATCCCATTTAAAGTCCCTACACTTAACCATTTTCAAGCAACTAAGTCGCTTACCAAACCACATTCAAAACAAAAATATCACCTTCAAAGTCCCTACACTTAACCATTTTCAAGCAACTAAGTATCAAAACAAAACCACATTCATTCAAAACACAAAATCCCCTTCAAAGTCCCCACACTTAACCATTTTCAAGCAACTAAGTCACCTATCAAACCACATTCAAAACAAAAAAAATCCATTTAAAGTGCCTACACTTAACCATTTTCAAGCAGCTAAGTCACTTACCAAACCACATTCAAAACAAAAAGATCCCCTTTAAAGTCCCTACACTTAACCATTTTCAAGCAACTAAGTATCAAAACAAAACCACATTAGAAACACAAAATTCCCTTCAAAGTCCCTACACTTAACCATTTTCAAGCAACTAAGTCACCTACCAAACCACATTCAAAATAAAAAAATCTCCTTTAAAATTTCTATACTTAACCATTTTCAACCACCTAAGTATCAAAACAGAACCACATTCAAAACATAAAATCCCCTTCAAAGTCCCTAGACTTAATCATTTTCAAGCAACTAAGTTACCTACCAAACCACATTCAAAATAAAAAAATCTCATTTAAAGTCCCTAAACTTTACAATTTTCAAGCAACTAAGTCACTTACCAAACCACTTTCAAAACAAAAAAATCTCCTTTAAAGTTCCTTCACTTAACGATTTTCAACCAACTAAGTATCAAAACAAAATCACATTGAAAACACAAAATCCCCTTTAAAGTCCCTACACTTAACCATTTTCAACCAACTAAGTATCAAAACAAAACCACATTCAAAACACAAAATCCCCTTCAAAGTTCCTAGACTTAGCCAGTTTCAAGTGACTAAGTCACCAAACAAACCACAATAAAAATAAAAAAATCCCCTTTAAAGTCCCTAAAGTTAACCATTTTCAAGGAACTAAGTCACCTACCAAACCACATTCAAACCAAAAAAATCCCATTTAAAGTCCCTACACTAAACCATTTTCAAGCAACTAAGTCACTTACCAAACTGCATTCAAAACAAAAAAATTCCATTTAAAGTCCTTAAACTTAACCATTTTTAAGCAACTAAGTCACCTAACAAACCACATTCAAAACAAAAAATTCCCCTTTAAAGTTCCTAGACTTAACCATATTCAAGTGACTAAGTCACCTACCAAACCACATTCAAAATAAAAAAATTCCCTTTAAAGTCCCTACACTTAACCATTTTCAACCAGGTAAGTATCAAAACAAAACCACATTCAAAGCACAAAATCCCCTTCAAAGTCCCTAGACTTAACCATTTTCAAGCAACTAAGTCACTAACCAAATCACTTTCAAAACAAAAAAATTCCCTTTAAAGTTCCTTCACTTAACGATTTTCAACCAACTAAGTATCAAAACAAAATCATATTCAAAACACAAAATCCCCTTTAAATCCCCTACACTTAACCATTTTCAACCAACTAAGTATCAAAACAAAACCACATTCAAAACACAAAATCCCCTTCAAAGTTCCTAGACTTAACCATTTTCAAGTGACTAAGTCGCCAAACAAACCACATTCAAAACAAATAAATTCCCTTTAAAGTTCCTAAACTTAATCATTTTCAAGCAACTAAGTCACCTACCAAACCACATTCAAAACAAAAAAATCTCATTTAAAGTCTCTAAACTTAACCATTTTCAAGCAACTAAGTCACCTAACAAACCACATTCAAAATAAAAAAATCCCGTTTAAAGTTCCTAGGCTTAACCATATAATCCCCTTTAAAGTTCCTACACTTAACCATTTTCAACCAACTAAGTATCAAAACAAAACCACATTCAAAACACAAAATCCCTTTCAAAGTCCCTAGACTTAACCATTTTCAAGTGACTAAGTCACCAAACAAACCACATTCAAAAAAAAAAAAAAAATTTCTTTAAAGTCCCTAAATTTAACCATTTTCAAGCAACTAAGTCGCCTACCAAACCACATTCAAAATAAAAAAATCTCATTTAAAGTCCCTACACTTAACCATTTTCAAGCAACTAAGTCACTTGCCAAACCACATTCAAAATAAAATTTTTTTCTTTAAAGTCTCTACACTTAACCATTTTCAACCAACTAAGTATAAAAACAAAATCACATTCAAAACACAAAATCCCCTTTAAAGTCCCTACACTTATCCATTTTCAACCAATTAAGTATCAAAATAAAACTACATTCAAAACACAAAATTCCCTTCAAAGTCCCTAGACTTAACCATTTTCAAGTGACTAAGTCACCAAACAAACCACATTCAAAATAAATAAATCCCCTTTAAAGTTCATAAACTTAACCATTTTCAAGCAACTAAGTCACCTACCAAACCACATTCAAAACAAAAAAATTTCATTTAAAGTCCCTACACTTAACCATTTTCAAGCAACTAAGTCACTTACCAAACCACATTGAAAACAAAAAAATCCCTTTTAAAGTCCCTACACTTAACCATTTTCAACCAACTAAGTATCAAAACAAAATCACATTCAAAACACAAAATTCCCTTTAAAGTCCTTACACTTAACCATTTTCAACCAACTAAGTATCAAAACAAAACTACATTCAAAATCCCCTTCAAAGTCCCTTGATTTAACCATTTTCAAGTGACTAAGTCACCAAACAAACCACATTCAAAACAAAAAAATCCCCTTTAAAGTCCCTAAACTTAACCATTTTCAAGCAACTAAGTCACCTACCAAACCACATTCAAAACAAAAAAATCCCCTTTAAAGTCCCTACACTTAACCATTTTCAACCAAGTATAAAAAAAAAACCACATTCAAAACACAAAAGCTCCTTTAAAGTCCCTACACTTAACCATTTTCAACCAACTAAGTATCAAAACAAAACCACATTCAAAACACAAAATCCCTAGACTTAACCATTTCAAGTGACTAAGTCACCAAACAAACCATATTCAAAACAAAAAAATTCCCTTTAAAATCCCTAAACTTAATCATTTTCAAGAAACTAAGTCACCTACCAAACCACATTCATAACAAAAAAATTCCCTTTAAAGTCTCTACACTTAACCATTTTCAACCAACTAAGTCACCTACCATAACCACATTCAAAATAAAAAAAATCCCCTTTAAAGTTCCTAAATTTAACCACTTTCAACCTACCACGTCACCCTTAAAGTCCCTACACTTAATCATTTTCAACCTACCAAGTCACT
Organism: Capsicum pubescens; assembly: GCA_030864215.1. Classification (NCBI taxonomy): domain Eukaryota; kingdom Viridiplantae; phylum Streptophyta; class Magnoliopsida; order Solanales; family Solanaceae; genus Capsicum; species Capsicum pubescens. Next base: position 87,328,758 of record CM061543.1, read on the forward strand.
AAATATAATCACATTCAAAACGAAAAAACTCCTACCAAGTCCCTACACATTCAAAATCAAACCTTGAGCTTTCATACCAAATGATACAAGATCAAGTTCACAATACAAGAAACAAGCAACAACAAAACCAACAAGATGTCAAGAACAATGCTAGTGAATCACACAAGGCTACACATGGTTTCACTAGACTTCAATATGAACAATGAAAGAAAGATAACAACAATAATGAATTAAAGATAGTCCCACACGGCTTCACTATGTCAACATACCTTTGATATTTTCCTTAATTTCTTGATATTTCAAAATGTCAGCTTCAATCTGCTTGTAGATTCTCTCACGGGAAGCTGTAATATCGCAAAAGATGAGCTTAGCAAATTAAAAGATAGACTACTGCAATTTTCTCCAAAATACCCATCTACTCTATGTAAGATATTACTCATTTCAGTCCACATAACACACACAATCCGTACTACATTCAAGTTTATCCCCAATTTCCCCATTTTCAACCAAACCATAAGAACTAGGGTTTCAAAATTCAAAATGAAGTGAAGTTAACTCAAAATAAGGTCAACAAATCTCACATTCTTACTTACTTGATTTGGAGAAATCAAGATTTGCTACGAGAACCCACTTGTTCGAGTGATTTCGAGAGACTAAATAAGTTGGAAGCTCAAAATCTTGATAGTGTCAACGACAGAAGCTCGACAAAGGTGGAAGCTTGGAACCGGAGGTTGTCTACGGTGGCAGTCAGAGTATGAAACCGGCGACGACAGTATGTGTTTGTGTGTGTATGCGGCATTGAGTGTTTGTGTGTGTATGCGGTGTTTCCCATTTTTTTGTGTATATTTGGAGATTGATCAATTGGGAAAATGAATTATTTGGGTGGGTCGGGTTATTAATTTTTTTTAATTTTTTTTATTAACAGTAAAACTGACCACATGTGGTCGGTTTTTTAAATTTTTTTGATAAATTAAAATTTAATAAACTATAATTAATAAATTAAAATTATTTTTTAATAAATTATTTTTTTAATAAATTCTATAATATTTATAACAATATCCAATTAATTTAATACAATGTGTATATATATAAATCAGATAATTAGTTATTTTATCTTCACAATAACACGAATAGTATATTTCCTCCATCCTATAATAATATCAATGAATTTCATAAATTACGATAAATTTTTGGTTCATTAGCTTTTAATTACGATATTATATATATATATATATACGTGTTAATCAAATAAATTATCGATGTCTTACGTTATTACAACTTCAACAATATACGCGTATCTACATTGACCAAAATAGTATATCTATTTCTTCAATAGTATGATATCAATATATTGTTCAAAATATTTTGATATATAGATTCAGTTATCGAGCTTTCAATTACTGCATATGTCACTACACGAGATATATGTATATATACATATATTCAATTGTCTATCACCATTTAAATACGTAATATAAATATCACATACACGATTTTTCTACCCCATAATAATATTCAACGTATTTAACATATACTCATATACAAAATTTTTAAGCGAAAAAACTCAAATTCACCGCCAAAATTTAGCGGTCGTTCAAAATTCAAAATTCAAAGCAAATGGTAAGTATATGCCAGTTTCATGATTCAATTTTCTGTCTCCCTCCCCTACTTCCTCCCCCCCCCCCCCATATACCTCGTAATACTTGCCTTACGTTATTACAACTTCAACAATATACGTGTGTCTACATTATATTGACACAAAATAGTATATCTATTTCATCACTACACGAGATATACACATATATAAATATATTCAATTGGTTATCAACTTTCAAATACGTACTATATACATCACATACCCGATTTTACTACCCCATAATAAAATACAACGTATTTCACAGAAACTCAGTTGAATTATCGGTTGGTTTATCTTCTGTCATTAATATACCTTCACTATATAATATGTATATACTATATATATAGACCTATACATACACACACATATATATACACATTATCGACTATATCAATACGTACTATATACATCACATACGTACACAAGTATCTTATCCAATAATATAATGCGACGTATTTCATATATGTACTATATCAAATACCCGATTTTACTACCCCATTGTATTGCACATATACTCAAATAAATTATCGGTTGATTTATCTCATTAATATACCATCGCTATATAATATGTATATATTATATATATACATATACATACACACACATACACACTATCGACTATATCAAGTTCAAAATACGTACTATATACATCACATACGTATACAAGTATATTATCCAATAGTATAATGCGATGTGTTTCTTATACATACTTAGATTAGTGATCGATTAATTATATTTGATTAGCTTAATATATTAGGTTTTGATTATATATATAATTAGGTGTTACTAAAAATTATTTAATTTTTAATTTTTTTTACTTCAAAAACCGGCCACAAGTGGTCGATTTTTATAAATATTTTTTAATTATAATTTTTTTTTAAAAACCGACCACTAGTGGTCGGTTTTGTTATTTTTTTAAAAAATTTTATTTGTTAAATAAATAATAATTATTATTAAAATTATTGTAATAATTATTTTAATTTTTTAAATTATAAAAGCGACCACTTGTGGTCATTTTTTTTTTTAAAAAAAAAAATTTAAAAAAATAAAAACCGACCACTTGTGGTCATTTTTTTCCGACCACATCTTGTGGTCGGTTTTACCGATTTTTTTAGTAGTGTTTGGGACTTGGTTCTTGACGACAATGCGATGACAAAGCTAAAACTACTTAGGGACCAGGTTGATCGCATTCACGTCACTTTTAGTGGTCAACACTACAGCTAAAAAAAGTACAACTCTGCAGCAAGTTAGTGGGAAGGCTACTGCACTTTTTGCTCCAACCAATGAGATTCATCCTAGGTTTTCTTGTCTCTTATATATGCTCATTTCAACAACAAGAAAATCCACGCTTCCATATTTTCACAACGTCAAATCTCTTGATGCTCTCAGATTCAAAGCCTCATTCGCAACAAGGGACCTGTTTGCTCGTTTATTGTGTCGTAAGTTCTTGTTGTAATTGAGTCTTTGTTTTGTGGTTGTAAACGTTGCCTACTGCTCTTATTCATTATTAGTGGGTGCTTTGTTTTTCAGTTCTTATTGTCAAAAGTGTCATCTATAGTTAGGTGATTTAGAAGCTAGAGTTAGCTTGTTGATTCAGTTAGAGGCAGTTGGGTCATTGTACAATAGAGTTACTGTACTGATTTCATTGTAACAGAGTTATTACGAGATGAATAAGGATTAGTTGTTTAATCCTTAAAGTCATGAAGTCTGTATTCAAGGTTGCTTGAATATTAATGGAGCTGTTGAAAAACTCGAAAGCAGGTTATGATTTTTTTCTCTTGAGCAAGAAGTTTCCACGTAAAATTTGTTGTGTTCTTGATTACTTACTTTTCAAGTTTGTTCCATTCAGTTTTTGTTGTTGCATACGCTAGTTGGGAATAGGTCCCAAAGTAGGAGGGAAACTCGTGTAATTCTTCAGGAAAAAGGCTTCATCATCTCTTATTTAAAATATTAAAAATATTATTGTATTACATTCTTTTAGAAACAAAAACGGAGGCGTGTTTATTTTTTCTAACTCTTTGAAATAAAAATCTCCACGCAATATCTGATTTTCCAAGAAGGTGAAGAACTTATTTGTCCAGACTACCTTTTTGACCAACAAACTTAAAATTGTCCACAAGCCAAATGATTGAGTCTTTGTTCCCATAACACAATGAAATTAAACATCGGGGGACATCAATCAAAAACCTAAACCTAGGTCTACAATTTATATCCTTAGTCTTTCAATTTGTTTGATTTTCTGACTTAAATTTTTCCTTTTTTCGATGGATAGAGACATTTTAAGAAAATTTTCTTTGACCCTTTCAGACCTAATGTAGCAGTCGATCTCTACGAGAAGACCAAATATTTTCAACTTTTCATATGACGTGTTTAAGATCACAAGATTAAATGACATTTTGATACATTTAATATATTTTTTATTTAATATCACAATATTTAAAAAAATTCTTTATTTTTTTTAAACTTCATGCCAAATCAAAGTAGACCAATTAAATTAAAATGAGGAGAGTATATATTTTTAGTCTAAAATTACAAGATTCAAAATATTTTTTACTTTCTTAAACTTCTACGTTTAAGACCATGGGATTAATTAAATTCATTTTGTTTGATTTTTTGACTGGTACTTTTCCTTCATTTGATGGATAGAGACATTTTAAGAATTTTTTCCTCTTTGACCCTTTCAGGCCTATTGTAGTAGTCCATCACTACAACACGACACAACATTTTGATTTTGATTTGATGGTTAAGATTTGATTAATTTCATTTATTCAAAGTTTGATCACTCAAGACCTAGACAAGACCCTTGCAACGGTCTAGGTTATATTCCAATTTCTACTCAAGTAGTTGTTCAAGTTCCAACTTACATTCTACATCTTTACACTTTGTCCATTTGATAAGACATGGCCCTTTACATGTTCAAAGGAGATTGCAACTCTAGACCCTAGCATACTTCTTCCGTTTTAATTTATTTATCATATTTTTTTTTCTAAACAGTTTGAAAAAGAATATTTTTTATGTATTAACTTTTTAATTATAATTTTTCATATGACATATTTAAAATTATAAAAGTAAAAAATATCTTTATAAATTCCATATACGTTTAAGTAGTTTAGAATTATAAAAAAAAAAAAATTATTATTTTTTTAAACTCTCTCAAATTAAAATCAATCAAACAAATGAAAATAGAGGGAGTAATATGTTAGTATTTATCCTTAGTAAGAAGTTTATGTTTTTTCTGAGCAATTATGAAAAGGGTCCTTTTCGTCTTTATAAATATTGTTACCGACGGGAAGAGTATGAAAGAAAAATTTAAAATTTTATACCATTACGAAAAGGGTTCTTTTTGGTGGTGATGATACATATGATGAAGGTGTTGCTGTCTTTGAATAATGGTGGAGGAAGGGTTGACGTGGTGAGTTGACATGCCATTATAATTTGGCTAAAACGAATAGGGTTAAAAGGAGAAACGACATAAATTTGAACCATTAGCTTTAGGCAAAATACATAGACGTACAGATCCTGAATTTTTTTATTTTTTTCGTATTTACACCTCAATTAGGTCGTGTACCTATTGAACCCTTTAGTTATTCACAAAATGTGCCAATTAGACATAATCTGTTGATATGACAATGCAAAAAGATAAAATACGTATATTCAGTGGCGGATCCAAAAAATTTCTTCAGAGAGTTCAAAAAAATGATAATATAAATGTGTGAATATGTCAACAAAATATAATTTCAAGGGATATAATAGTATATAGTCTATAAATTTAAAATAACGTAAATAAAAATTAGTCTTGTAAAATGTTTTAAAGTTAACTTATTTTAAAGGTCTTATATATATAGGGCTGGACATATTTTGGTTTAGATCGAAAAAACCAAAAAATCGAACCAAAATTTAATTTTGATTTGATTTTTTGTTTTTTTCGGATTTGTTTCGATTTCAAATTTTAGAAATTCGGTTAAATGGTTTGGTTTTTGAATTTTCAAAAAATAATTCGGATAAACCAAAAAATCAAAATTATATAAATAATATATTATAATTTATATATATATATATGTATATATATATATATTATTATTATTATTATTATTATTATTATTATTATTATTATTATATATGTAAATATACTAAAAATATAAGATGATCTAATATAACATATACATATATAAATTATAATCATTTAATAACCCTAAATTCTAATATATTGCTTTGCTTTAAACCCTAACATTAACGTGAAGGCTGCAGTGGCGCTCATCATCCTCAGTTCGTCAGTTCGTTTGAAATTTCAACATCGCCAACGACAGTCGTTTGCTCAGTTTGTCACTGCCGTCGGCAGCCGCTGCCGAGTGCGGCCACTGCTGTCATGCCAATGGAGACAACTCAGCGAGGTCGATATTTATGGTTATTCATGTGTATTGAATTAATTATATTTGGGAATGAAAAATAGGTTTGAGAAAAAGATTATTTTTCTAGAAAAATCACCAATTTTAAATGCTCACTACTTTAATCTTTAAAACCGAAATAAAAATTCGAAATAATCGAATCGAATTTGTTAAAACCGAACCAAACCGAAATAATTTTGGTTTGGTTATGGTTTTCTTTTTCATCAATCTGAAAACCGAAAAATCAAACCAATATTCAATAATCAAACCGAAAAAACCGAATGCTCACCCCTATATATATATATATATATATAGCAGTTGTATAGACATTTGAGGTAGTAGCTGGGACAAATTTTTTAAAAAAGAATACACAACAGTAGTGGGGATCGAACCCACAATAAGGGCCTAAGAAGAGGCCTAATAAGTGGAGATAACACCACTAAGCTATCCAACAAGCTTGTTTCAGGTGGTTCAAAATTAATATATGTACATAAATATAAATTTTTTACCATATATACAACGTAATTTTTTGCCGAGGGGGTTCGGGTGAACTCCCTGACAACCACGTAGGTCCTCCCCTGCGTATAATATACACGAAAATGATGTGGCAAAATGACAAATCAAATAAAGACACGTGGCATTTTAATTTAAAATAATCATAAAAATAATTTTTAAATATAATTAAATCTAAATTCAGAAAGAAAGAAAGAAAGAAAAACCCCGATTAATACACCCCCACCCCCACTGCAGCCTACCCAACCCCACCCTCTTCTCTTCCATGATCAAACACCCCTTTTCCCGATCGTCATCCGACCCAACCTTACCCCTTTCACCGTCGTCGCCCCCTCTTCTTCTATTTTTTTAATAATTTTTTTTATAAACAAAATTTTATGTGATTGAACAATCTTCATCATTTAAAGATGAGAAGTAGTAGAAATAAAAATTTGATATTCAATAAAATGATGAATAATAAAAGAATAGCACATAAATAAAAGAATAGCACAATCTTCATTTGTTAAAAATCCAATCCCAAAAATATTTCTTTTGCATATGTTTTCTAATTTTTCACACTCACTTCATCATTAATTTAAGGCCTAGAATAATACATGGTGACGATATGGTGGTGGAGTGATGGTGAAATGGTGACCGAGAGAGAAAGAAGAGATTATAAAAAAAATGAAAAAGACAGTGAGAAAGAAGAGCCTCTTGTAAAGATGAAGAATAGAGATTTTTTTTTTTAAATAATGAGAAAGGAGAGATTAAGAAAAAATGAAGAATATAAAGAGATTTAATTAGAAAAAAATAAAAATTTAATATTTCACGCTCTCAAATGCAGTGTAACGCACTATGTCACATCGACAGATTGTGTCTAATTGGCACACTTTGTAAATAACTAAAGGGTTCAATAGGTACATGACTTAATTGAGGTGCCAATACGAAAAAAGTCAAAAAGTTCAGTGGTCTGTCTATTTATTGTGCCTTAGTTTTATAACATTAGGGGAAAAGGATCAAAAATACCCCTTTACTTTAATTTATTAACTAGATTTACCCCTAGTCATACTTTAGAGCTAAATATATCCCAACCATTAGCAAAGTTAATAAAAATATCCCTATATTTAACACTTTTCCACATGATTTAACATTTAGGTGAGGTGGATGTCATGTGGCATGTCACCTCACCATCTGAATTTTATTTCCTAATTAATAGTAGTATTAATTAGTAGCGCTTAGTTTATTTTGAGCTTTTCAGTTTTGTACCAAGGAGGATAATACAGAAAGTTGAATGAGAGTATGCATTTTTTCACCGTTTTGAGAACTGGTGTCACAGAAATCAATTCATACTATATTAATACAAAAAAATCAATTAGCTGAACCCAAAAATTATTTTTTATCGCTTGGTAATCTATAAGTTCGATTTCTGTTAAAAGTTCATAACTAGAGCTTTGGGTTCAGCTGAAAGCCTTCACCGTGTTGTGCATTCGCTCTAAATTCTGCTTTGATGGCTTTTCCTTTCAATTAAATTTATTATACGCCAGTCTTGACTGAATTTATTGTAATATTAAGTGCCTGCATTTCTTCTCTTTCAGTATTGAGCGAGTTGAGTGTGCCTGCAACGCCCTACCATAGAAATTTGAGGAGAGAAAGATAAAGAAGAAGAAAAAATATTTTATTTTTGTATTTGGAATTTTGTATATAGATAAAGAGAAAAGAAGAAAAATAAAATTGAGAATGAAAAAAAAATATTAAGAAAATAAAAATCAAGTGGTGAGGTGGCATGTCACATGGCTTAACCTCATCAACCTCACCCAAATGTTAAGCCATGTGAAAAAGTGTTAAATATAAGGACATTTTTGTTAACTTTACTAACAGTAAGGGTATATTTAACACTATAGTATGATTAGGGATAAATCTAGCTAATAAACAAAAGTAGAAGGGTATTTTTGATCCTTTACCCTAACATTAAAGACATTTATCATCGATTACTATCGACAATCATCATCATTGTTACTTTTGACTACCATCTACCACAAGTCACAATTATTAGTCGCCATCACCAACTGCCACCATCAACCATTATTGTTAGCCATTATCACCACCGGCTATTATCTACAACATCACTAGCTACTACCCACAACATCACCATTAGCCAACACCATTTTCAATGGACACCCGACCCACAACATCATCACCGCCAACCACCATATAATTTTTAAAAAATATTATATTATTAGATTAATTTAATATACATAAAGACAAGTTTTATACATTGAGATGTCAAAAAAATAAAATCTTAATTATTTAATAATTGTATCTCACTATTTAGATGTATAATCACATTCAGATATTTAAAACTTAATATTACGATTCCTATGCATATTCAAACATCTTAATCTGAAACCAAATAAGGCCTTAGACTCAGGTTAATGGCTCAGTATAAGCCAACTTCAGACATAGCTATGTGTTGATAGTTCAATAACTCCAGATATATGAATTTGAAGTTGGGGCTAGCGAAGCATAACTTTACCAAAATGTTTATTGAAGTTCTAACTGCAACGCAATATTATGCCAAGTTCAAACATATATTTGGATTGAATGTCAGACTTGTCAATCTCCAACTTCAAATGAACATATATGTTTAATATGAGATAAAAAATTTAATTTCAACTTCAATCTCACATGTTGAATTGATTCTAAAACAACTAAACTTCTAACACTTCATCATTCTCGACTCTATCTCAGATAGAGGCCCCTAATAGGAATAATAGTTAAATCACTATTATTAGTAAGCTTATGTTGTACATGTGACGTGAAATCATGATTCAAATTAACTTTTGGACATATTATTGGGGATCACGATTTGAAATGTCAAATTCTTAAAAAAATATATATATATATATAATTTGAAATTCCAAAACATAATTTCAAAAATTTTTAGATGTAAACCTTGACCAATAAATTTATATTTTGTAAAAAAAAATGTATCGTTTTGAACTTTGTAGAAAAAGACTCTTGCTCGGTGCAACAGACTCTCGGTATGTGAAAAGATTTTATTATAAAACAACTAGTTAATACAGTTGTTGTTGACTAATGAATCTTAATAAAATTATGTGTATTTAAAAGTTTGTAGTTGCAAATATCTATATCTATATCTATAATCTATAATATGTTAAAAGTGTGAAGGACCTTAGAAATGTTGTTTGAACTTTTTGCCCTTCATTAAAAGACCCTATAATAGATATATTTATCTTTTTACATCTTTCCTTTAATTATTATAATAATGTTGACAATAATTTAAGGAATCCTAAAAATATATGGTGAGAGATTTTAAAAAGTAATAATTAAGGAATCCTAAAAATATATGATAAGAATAAAATATAATTTAAAAATTGAAAAATCCCATATATAGAAAATTTAATTTTGGCTCTTTTATCATAACCAGAAAATGACACAAAAAAAGATGTATAAGATTTTTTTTTTTTAAGAAAATAAGAACGTAAAAGTCGGCAAAAAAACTAAACTAGGACATTTATTTTTGGGATCTCTAAGAGTACACTATTATTAATATTGTAATATATTAGTGTTTGTGTGTATTTGTAATATAATTGAAAAAACTATACACGTATGGAGAAAAGAGTTAAAAACAAAAGATAAAGTCTTCTTTCCTAATATTTAATTTTTGTAAATAATTTATGAAAAAAATAAAACCTATTATAAAACAATAAAGAATAAGAAGAAGAGTAGAGAGAAGAGAGAGAGAGTAATTCTTATTTCTTCTCTTGAGGGATCTTGATGTGTGTATTACAACGAAGGAAACCCTTCTATTTATAGGAAAAATTTACTCCTAATTTGAGTAAAAGAAAGATGCTTCAAATCCTAATAGATATCAAAGTAGATCTTGATAGACATTCATTATAATGTAAATACATTTATAACACTCCCCCTTGAATGTCTAGATAGATAATGCGCCTCGTTAAAACCTTACTAGAAAAAAACCCAGTGAAAAAAAAAATCTACTGAAAGAAAAAGAGTACACATCTCTAACAATACGTATATAGGCTGCCTCATTAAAAACCTTACAAGAAAAACCCAGTGGGACAAAACCTTGAAAGGGAAAAAGAGTACAACACGTATTTGCTCCCCCTAATGAGAACATCCTTGAACTTTTGCATCCCGATCTTGTGCACCATCTTCTTGAAAATTGCAATTGAATGAGACTTGGTGAATAAATCAGTCACATTGTCACTTGAAAAAATCTGTTGCATGTTAATATCACCATTCTTTTTGTAGCTCATGTGTATAGAAAAACTTTGATGAAGTGTGCTTCGTTCTATCTCCTTTGATGAGTCCTCCATTAAGATGTGTTATGCGTGATGCATTATCTCTGTATAAAATTGTGGGTAGATTGTCATATTTCACACCATATTTTTCTCGAATGAGATGTATCATCGACCTTAACCATACACATTCTCGGCTTGCTTCATGAATAGCTATTATCTCAGCATGATTCGATGAAGTGGCTACGATAGACTGCTTTGTATATCTCCAAGATATTGCAGTACCACCACATATGAACACATAGCTTATTTGAGATCGACCTTTATGTAGGTCAGATAAGTACCCAAAATCAGCATGACCAATAAGATCGGGACTGCAAACTTGCTAACAAATTAACTAAAAAAAAAGGCTATATCAGGCCTTGTAGTATTTGCAAGATACGTTAGTTCATCAATTGCACTAATATATGGTACTTCATAACCAAAGAGTTCCTCATTCTTTTTTTAAGATATGAATAGATCCTTATTCAATTTTTGCATGTTTCTCATTTAAGCAAATACTCTATTGCTTTTGAAAACTCTCCAAGAGTTTCAATGATACTCAAATCATCAAATTATATCTTATGAGGATAATAAAAAGTTTTCCAGAAACTTTATATGCTTCAGGCATTTTGAATCCTTTAGGGATTTTCATATGGATGTTTGTCAAGTAACAATATCCAACATGTCAAGTGTGACATCTTCAAGTGTCTGGACTGCAAGTCAAATAAGTTTTACGCTTACCAAAATGCATCCTTTCAGGTCACTTGATAAATGTTTCTACGTCAGCATGCTTAAATAAACGTAGAATTCGAATCCTCGTAATCTTTTATAATATTGCGCCAATATTATATCAAAGATATTATCGATGATATATCATTTTGTATCGATTCACAATGTGACATAACATTTTGAGATCTCATCATTTCATTATTTCAGGTACCTGAACCTCTCATAGGTTTCATGAAGTGTTATGTCGTAGGCACTTCAAGAGCACATTGCCTTCTTATTATGATTATTTGCTCCTTATTCTTTTCAAGGATTATTTTATTTGGAACCGATTAGTCTACCACACTTCATGCATGCGCAGATTTTGTCCTTTAGAAACACAAAATAAGAGCACTTGCTCTTAATATGAGATGCTTTCGGCATTTGACTTGAATTATCTTTTGGATGAGGATCTGGTGATAATTCCTAACATATTTCATAGCACTTATAATGTCCCCCTTATGTTAGGAAAACTAACATACATCCTCTACTTCTTTGAGGAATCCATCTTTGTGCATTATGGTATATTCATTAATCGTATACCGCACATCAAAATTATTAGATGGAATAATTGGTTCCCGACCTTGAACCAACTGAGAGGGAAGAAATAATCATACTTTATTGGTCTAATGCATACAAGTGCTATTGCAATATATCATATTTCAGACCAATACATGAAGTTTTGTTCTCATTAACAATGGTTTAGATATTTATCGAAGGCATTCAATGCTAAACCATCATCATCAAGATGAATTATCTTGATTACACAATCTGAAAGTCATGCTTAACTCAATTTTATTGAGCGAACAACTTTATGAATGTCAAACTGCAGATTGACAATAAATGTACATGTGATCATTTTATTGATGCATCATTTTAACATATCACATGATAGATAAACGGGCCCTTATTCACCTTTTATAATTTTCAGATTTGAAGGGATCCAATCCCAATATTAGTTGGTCCAACCAACTTATCATGAGAACAAACGACATAAACAATTTTTGAAGAATCTTCTAGTTCTTCAAGACATGCACATCTTCGAGATGTCACAATCGTTCATATCAATTTATGAACTTTTATTCTAGTAAACTCCAAGTTTACCATGACATGTACTTTTTCTTTAGTAAATTTCAGATTTACAAGTACATGAATAAATTTCAGATTTACTACTTCAGAAGTAGATTTCAAAATTATTCAACCTCTTTCGGAGGTGAGTTGTGATACAATCACAATCAAGTACACGTTTGCATTAATAAGTTTCTCATTCCCCAGGAATGGAATATAATCGTGCCTTAAGCCTATCAAATTATGATAGCTTATAACCTCTTTCAAGATTTTGCTACTTCAGAAGCAAATCGAGGCATACATATGATGTAGAGAATTTTTTTCTCTAGCATATCTTATAATCATATAAGTGTGTGAAAATATCATCACTTTTAATGATCATTCTCATATTGTCCCTCCACGCGTATATTTATGCATTCAATCACTTGTCTTCTTTCAGACATATTATGCACTGCTACCACATACACCTCAAGAATGAAGCAAATTGTCATATTTCAGACTTATCATATATTGCTACCACATTCACTTCATGGAATGGAGCTTATTCAATGGATCGAATTTCATGACTTTTCATCAAATACCCATTATTTTGCCTTAGCCATCATAATATATCAATATGGTGCATTGAGATTCAAACTCAATGTCTTATCCATATAAAGGCGTCTTAGGCATAAATCGATGGGACTTGAACCCAACATATTATCATCTCTTTTGATAATATTGTTCTTGAGAAATAAATTCAAAATATAAATGGTTCCAAACCAATCATTTTTCCTCAAATTCAACAATAATTATATTATTAATAGCAAAAGACAGATAACATAAGAAATTACTAACCTTGAAATTACCTTTAGATTTATAATCTCACCTTATTTGGCAGAATCTCGTGTTGATAATCTAAATTCGTTAAAGACTCGAAAACTTATCAAAAATTCGTTAGCAGCAAAATAATCTCAATTATCTCAATATTATTATAAAACTAAACTTTCATAATATCAATATAGTGGCCAGATCTTGAGGCACTATTGACATAATTATGTCATCTGGCATCTCTTTTATTTTATATTAAAAAGTAGCTTTCAGCCATATAATTATTATTATTCTCATAAAAATTTCATGTGGATTTCTCTTCAAACACAACCAATTTAGCACTTAATAATTAGCAAGCCATTAATTTACCTTGTGTAGCCACGTATTGCAATTGCAAAATAAAAAACAAGTGAGTATCGACAAATAAGGAAAAGAAACAAAACCTGTTCGTATTCAGAAGTGTTTCCGTTACAAGCTAAACCATTTCATCGTGATTTACGACGTGTTTCATCACGAAATTTCAATTGGTAAGAGACTTCGTACTGATAACGTGTTATAAAACAATAAAGAATAAGAAGAAGAGTAGACATAATAGAGAGAGAGTGATTCTTATTTCTTCTCTTGAGGGATCTTGATGTGTGTATTACAACGAAGGAAACCCTTCTATTTATAGGGGAAATTTACTCCTAGTTTGAGTAAAAGATAGATGCTTCAAATCCTAATAGACATCAAAGTAGATCTTGATAGACATTCATTGTAATGTAAATACATTTATAACAAAATCTACCATATTTAGATATATTTTTTTAGGAAAATTTTTAGAGTTCTGTAAAAAAAAGGATTTAAAAATTTATTAATATCCCATTTTTTTTTAATTCTCCATAGAGATTGATTGTTACTTAACAAGGTCAGTTTTTCAAGCTATTATTCGCATGTGATATATAATCTTTTCTTCAAAAATTATTTAGTTCAGCATTTCTTTTGTTTTAAACCTTTTTAATATGATTTTGTAAGACTTTTGTATTGATCATTCAATTCAATTTCTTTTAGAAATAAGAGATTGTGATTAATATTGTTTTAGGTTATTACTTACGTTTTCAATAAGGATTTATATGAACTTAACATTTTTCATTTTACATTACAATTTTGTAAAAATTTAAAGATGTAGGGAACAAGATGCTTGCTTTTAAAGACAAAATAAATTAATTAATAATATATTTGAAAGATTGTAGTTTTGTTAAAAAGTTAAGGACAATCATACTACTTGTCAACTTAACTTTTGTTATGATTTCATTCAATATCAAATAATCTTTGTCTAATAAATAATTTAATTTTGAGGATCTAAATTTTTTAATCTATTATTTTCTTAAATTTTAAATTTAATTAAAATAAATTATTAAATTTTAATTTTTAAAAAGCAATGGCTCCACGTGCGAGGCACGTGCGTCTAAACTAGTATATTTATAAAAGGAACATAGAGATATGCGATTTACAATCACAAACATTTATTTATAAATGGATAGTATAAGAATTGAGAAATTTTGATAGTTTTCACTAACTTATGAGACTTAATTTCATGTTTATGAAAAAAAAAAAATATAATTTAAGAAATTCAAAAATTACATGTCTAAATAAAACTTTACCTTAATATTATTATTTCAAATCATAATTTCACATCACATGTCGAAACAAGACCTAAAACTTCATTAATTAGAAATGGAAAGGTGACCTAAGGGATAAAAAAGTGTAACAGAGGGCTAAGAGGTTTTGTATGTTTCATTTAACAAGCCAATAAAGCTAGTATCAAAGGACAGGATATTAATCAGTGGTTTGGCATTGTCAAATGGCCATTAAAAAACCTACTTTGCTGAGAACATAGAAAGTTTCTGGTCGGCCAAACCTATAATAGAAAATGCCATTAATTACCTTCTGCTATATCTTCTCTTCCTCTTTATTCTAACTTATTCAATACAACACTACTTATCTCAATTTCAAGAAGAAGAAAGAAGTTAAGAGATTATCACTTAGCTTTTTTAGGTATGGGGAGAGGGAAAATAGAGATAAAGAGAATAGAAAACTCAAACAACAGGCAAGTGACATACTCAAAGAGAAGAAATGGGATCATCAAGAAAGCTAGAGAAATCACTGTTCTTTGTGATGCCAAAGTCTCCCTTATCATCTTTGGTACTTCTGGCAAGATGCATGAATATTGTAGCCCTTCTACTACGTAAGTCATCTTTGTTCAAATAGAAAAAAAAAAACCCTAATTTTTATGCTTATTGGTGAATTATAATTTTTTTTTGATAATATTAAGGATGAGTGATATACTAGATGGTTACCAAAAAGCTTCTGGGAGGAGGCTATGGGATGCTAAGCATGAGGTATAAATTGGAAACGCCCTTGTGTTACATGTAATTTTCCAGTAGTTTTTTTGTTAAAATCATGTCAAGTGAGTTGAAACATGAAATCTAGGAACAGATCTACAAATAGGATGTTGTGTACCTTTCTAGATCCCTATTGTCTTTACTGAATATCATGAATGCTTCTTTAATGTTACATCCTGTGTCTGAGATGTTACATCTATCAATAGATCTGGAAATAAACGCATATCATCTCTCTTTAGCTCTCTTTCTCTTTTTTTTTTTGAAAAAAAAGAAAGCTTTTTCATCTTCCCTTTTCATGCAATTTCTTGTACTATATATTACTTTTATTTTTTGTAAATAATATTATAAAATTCTTTTAAAAAGAGAGAAAATTTGGAACTACACTAGGTATATTGTTGTTGCAAAATTAGCGATGTCCAATTACAGATTCACTACTTGATGAAGGGGTACAAAAGAATCTTCAAAACAAGTTATATCAAAAAGATTTTTTAAAACAAGATCTACTGGACTGCATCATGCGAACTAAGTATGATATTTAAGTTTAGAAGGTTAAAAGGGCGAATCCATTATCCCCGAATTTCAAAGGCTACGGTTGGTTTCAGGGATTTGACCCTAAATGGATTAATTTCTCCGTCACAAAACGAAGCCATAAATTAAAGATAGTTCGAATGACACACATTTGCATATATTTATTTATTTGTCACCTTTTGTTAATTTGCATTAACAATATACTCTTTTGCTTCGTCAACAAATGGAAACTCTTAACTATACAGAATTTGAGCAATGAAATTGATAGAATCAAGAAAGAGAATGACAGTATGCAGGTCAAGCTCAGGTAAATTTAATTAATTTTACTCTTTTAATTTTCTTCTTTATATTCTATTCTTCTTCTTTTATGTACAATTATGTGTGCAGGCACCTTAAAGGAGAAGATATCAATTCACTGAACCACAAAGAGCTTATGGTTATGGAAGAAGCATTAGAAAATGGGCTTTCTAGTATCAGTGCCAAGCAGGTTAATAATTTTCCCCTATGTTTTGTCAATTATAAGAGATCATGTCTTAATTAGTTATTTTATAATTTTGATTACCAGAAAAACTTTAATTTTTATTTCATATTTACTCTTGGACAGTCTGAGATCTTGAGGATGGTCAGGAAAAATGTAAGTGCGCAAATAACAATAAATATATATATAATTATAAATGTGTGAATAAAATGATCATAATTCATAACTACGTAGCATTTGGCCTTTGGGGCTAGTATTAGTTTCTAATGTCTATTTATTTGTGGAAAATTGTAACTCAGGATCAAATTCTGGAGGAGGAACATAAGCAACTTCAATATGCTTTGGTGAGTCATATAACATAACTTGATTTGCCACATGAACTGATATACATGTAAAGACATGAGAAACTATATATCAAGAGTAATAATTGTATCACTAATATAATAATTCTTGTCATTCATTTTTTTTTTCTTTTTGAAATTATTGTGAGAATTCTTTTTTCAGCATATCTATAATCTATCTATATCTATATCTATAATCTATCTATAATATATTAAAAGTGTGAAGACCCTTAGAAAAATGATTTAAACTTTTTACCCTTCATTAAAACACTTTACAATAGACAAAATCGTCTTTTCACTTTTTTTTTCTCCAATTATTATTTAATTATATAGATAATTTTGAATCCTAGAATATATGAGTTAGGATTTTAAAATATGGTAATGGATTAGGACTTTAAAATATGGTAAGTTTCTTTTCTTAAATTAGGACTAGGTTTAATTTTCAACATATTTTTATATTAATATATATTGTCCCGTCCCACGCTTGTATTTTGTGTTTTCTTCAACCATTGTAATTGTCATCCACTAGGTTAGTATGTTATTCTCTCTCTCTTTTTTGAGTTGTTTTTCCTTTTCTATTGGTTGTCGTGACTTATTATTTTTTCTTTAGCTTAGAGAGTGATTTTAAGTTTAACACACCATGCATTATTACATCTGTTTTGTTTGTGAATTTTGATTTCTAGGTTTGATATTCTCGTATGTTCGATTCTAACAATGTAATTATTTCTCTCATATATATATGTGCTTACGATAAAATATCTGTTTTAAACTTTTTGTACTTCATTAAAAACCTCGTGATAGATAAAATCGTTTAATTTTAAATAATCAAAAGTTACACATGCGAGACACGTGCAACTAAACTAGTATGCCAATATACATGGAGAAATTCAAAATTAGCTAGAGTTTGATCAAAGAAGAAACATGATAATAAGAACTTGCATGCTCGAACTCTTCAAAAATATCGCCAGGTGCACGCCTCATCCTTCAAAAGCAATATCTACATTTTGAAGGATCTGACAAGGATACTGCAATATTATTGGAGAGTCCGAGCAACATATATAAGAACCATGATATTGTGTTTCAATTAACTGCCCGTTATGCTTAAACCAATCACTACCTTTAATAATGTGTGAACTTGCAGCACCAAAAGGAGATGGCAGCCATGGGTGGCAATATGAGAGGGATTCATGAGGAAGCTATGTACCATCAAAGAGAAAGGGAGGATTACGAGTACCAGCAGATGCCATTTGCTCTACGAGTTCAGCCGATGCAGCCAAATCTACATGAAAGAATGTAGCTGCATTATTAATTAATTCCAGTTCAAATTTGAATGATCTGTAATAACATTGGGTTTCTACTAGTATTAGAAATTAAAGACTATTTAACGCTAGTTATAATAGTTATAATATATGATGAACTAGCAAAGACTTTGTTGCAAGGGAACTTTGAATGTTCAAATACTTATTACCTAATACATAGATGGAGTACTGACTATTTATGGGCTCTTCCCATGGTTTTAATGAGTTACTGAAATGTAGCTTTGATATATGCGTTGCTAATGCTCTATGTATATGGCATTTGGTCATTATATTATGGAAAAAATACATAACATAGCATATTTAAGTATTAAATTATAAAAAATAGCAACATTTTTATCAAATTACATTTTGTAGCATATGTATTTGTATTTTTGTAGCAACAGTTTGCAAAAATACCAAATATATATCGATCATAAGAGTAAAAATCACATGTATTTATATTTTTGTAGCAATAATTTGTAAAAATACAAAATACAACTTGCTATATTATGTAATTATGAAACTGTTGCTATGAAACTTATAATTAAGATGATAAGTATGCTATTTCTGAGTTTTGCCCTTAGATTATTGTTATTGTTTTCTTCATATGACTTCTATGCTATTGTATTTACGTTCACGTTTTTTATATGCTTTATTAGAAGTCGAGGGTCTAGAGGAAACAACCTTTCTATCTTCACGAGGCAAGAGTAAAATTGAGTATGCACTAGTCTACTTAGACTAGACTGTTGTGAGATTATATTAGATATGTTATTGTTTTAGATAGCTTTTGAAAAGTGGCATATTGTTAATAATATATCTAGGTTTTGTATTAGAAAATTAAACTAGCTAGTTATTCTAGCGTCCTGAACTAATATAGACTTATATAGAGGGATACATCTTTTGATATGCTAATTACGAAATGCTTATTGTACTGAAGATTAGTTGAAGGACTTAACCCCCCTCCCCACAACCTCAAAAGCCCAATATGGTTACAACTAAGGGTAACTTACATAAATCCCAAAATATTTGAGGGTTATAACTTTTTATCCCAACAATTTATTAAATTACATCATATTCCGAATTTTAAAATTTGTGATACATATTTTTAGCTTTGATACATATGCATTATGATACATTTGTAATTTAGTGGCTAGTTAAATAAGGAAATAACTATTTTTCAATTATTACGGGGAGTAAAATTAGGCACAAATCGTGGAAATGATACATCGGGTTCATAATGATACATCTGGTTCCAGATGTATCACAATGATACATTTCATAAATTTACTCACTAACCATTAAAAATTCAATCTCACACCAAAATAAATAATTTACATTTGTCAAACATATGTTAAATGTATCAAACATTTATAAATAAATTTAAAATATGAATCACTATCACAAGTATATGCCATGTGTATCACCAGTATTGACTTAATATGTCATATGCATTGTGTCATATGTATCACCAGTATATGTCATATGCATTGTGATACATTTGTAATTTAGTGTTTAGTTAAACAAGGAAGAAACTAATTTTCAATTATTAAGAGGAGTAAAATTAGACACAAATCGTGGATATGGTACATTTGGTTTCAGATGTATCATAATGATACATTTCGTAAAATTACTCACTAACTATTGAAAATTCAATCTTACACCAAAATAAATAATTTACATTTGTCAAACATATGTTAAATGTATCAAACATTTATAAATAAATTAAAAATATGAATCACTATCACAAAATATATGTCACTATCACATTGTTCAATTTCTCCTCTTTTCCTTAATGGGTATTGACTTAAAAGTTGAAAAAGAATTCAAAATTGATAAAAGAAAAGTTGATAAAAAGATAAAAAAAGACAATGAAATTCATGAAGAAGTTGCAGTAAAGGACATGAAAGTTGTATCAATTGATGATAATTATGGAGAGATTTTAGGGGATGAAATATTCGGAAAAAAAAATCTTCAAAAAAAATAGATTGTATGCATTAATTGTGGAGTAAAAGTAGGGTGGAGTTTTTATCATATATATCAAGAGTAAAACATAAAATTCGGGATTTTAAGTAATTATTTAAAAGGGAAGAGATTTTGGGTAATAAGTTCTCTTAGATTTGTGGTTTTGTGTAAATATACATAATAATTACTTGATTGTATGATAGTGTACAATGTAATTAAGTATAAGTACTTTTGAATTCTCTCCTATATATGCCCATTTTCTTTATGTCCCTTTAAAAGTCTCTTTCACTAGCTAAATAGCTAAAGATTCTAGTTTTTGATCATTTGCCTTTTGTCTAAATTGATTATTTCAGCTAGTTGATCCGGTAGACTTATTTTTGATTTTGAAGTTGAAATCTAAAATTTAAAATTTAAATTTTTGAAGCTGTGATTTTTAGAAATAAAAGTTGTGTTTGAATATGTATTTTATATTTTTTTTTAGTAAAAACTATAATTTTATGAGTAAAAGTCTCAAAAATTGGTAAAATATTTAAAGATTAAATTTTAAAAATTTGATTAAATTTTATAATCAAACAAAAATATTAAAAATAAATTTCCAAAATTTAATTTAAAATATATGATCAAATACTAGCTTATTTCGTCCCGTCTAATTGTCATCCTTTTTAAGTTTATAAATAAAACAATGGCTTTGGGTAAAACCCAAGAGCACATTTCATCATTAAATTCCAATGAGGAAAAGAAAACCAAAAACCGACTATCAATGTTAAAGTTAAAACCTCTTCTGGCACTGATCAAAACAAAAGGGAATTTGGAAATAAATAAAACTAAAATAAAAACTGGTGAAGACACGATACTATCCCTATAATGAAAGTCTAGAGAGGGAGGGGTGAATTGACCTCTTTTAAATTTTTATCGAGTTGACTGAGAAATGGACTTAGCTTCCTGAACAAAACGTTAGTGAAACAAAATAGAATAACAATGAGAAGAGAATAACTTTAAAGTAAAGAAGACACAAGACATTTACTCTGATTTCGAACATCGATGTGATTCCTACTTCCAGTTTTCTTGGATTAGAAGGGTTCCGTTAGAACTTCAATGTTGACTTGAGTACTGATCTTGTTTCTTTGTAGTTTTCCCACGAACTATACTTGGTTCTATCAGGTAAACAACCTCTACTTGTATAGCTCTCTATTTTTCTCTTTCTTTTGTACTCACAAGTAATAAAACTGTTGGGGTAATATACCACAAATTATAATAATCATTACAGTTGAAAATAAAATGAATAAAAGTGAAGAAAATAAAATAATCTTCTTCTTGAGGCACGGATATCTCGCTTTCTTTAAGGAGATTCAAGCCCACTGCGGCATAATCTACACCGATCCAGCAGTATATCTCGTGACTTGTCCCCTCCGGGATACAACAGTCCATCAACGATGTACAACTCAAATAACTCCGGATTAGTTAAAGAGTCCAAAGCTCCACTATAAGAACACCTAAATTCAACATATATTTACTCTCTTTGTACAGTGAATATAGTTAAAGACTTAGAATATTTTCTTTGTCTCAACTCTTTCTTTCACTACTACACACTATAATCTTTTCCACACTTATCATATTTTCTTGTACATACAATAATATGCAAGACAACCTCTATTTATAGGTGAGGTATCAACTCTTGTATGGAATAGGAAGAATGTGGTGTAGTAAAGTGGGTACATGAATGGTTGGATGTTACATGAGTTACAAGCATAATTACATAGTATAATGGGCAAATAAAGATTTAGTGGTTATAGGAGTTTCAAGAAACTCATGATCACATTCTTCCACTAACAAATGTTAATAATAATACTCATAATACACAATTTATACCCACTATATATTAATTTAATAATAAAATATATATACACCAACATTCCCTCACTCATTTTAATATTAAATTATGAGAGTTCACCAATTTAGTTGAAGGTAGACTATTATGCATAATGAAGGTGTGCTTTGCATTGAACCTCCACTTAGTGAAATAATAACCTTTACTCCAGAGTCAGTAGTGGTCTCAGACCTGAACTATGACTGCTTAGGGGAAATAACGTATTACTGCTTACACACAATAATCAAAGTGTTGACATAAGCTTTAATAGCCAGCACATTACGGCCATGTATTATCTCGTTTTTTCATGAGCGTTTTTGAGAATAAGCCTCATTCTCATAGGAAGCGACCTACTTCCATACTCACATAGGTAAAATATGTCAAGGGTGATCTTGTAATTTTGACACTCCACTCATATGAGATACAAAATTTCATTAAGAGTTCTTTGACTCAACCTTCACAAATCATTACAGGAACAATGCACTCTCATCATAAGAAGGATTAAACAATAGTGCATCTCACACCAAGTCATCATATGATTCGTTCTTCCCATTGAACCTAGTTATAGGATCTCTAGGCCCCAGGTTGGGTTTCCTTATAGATGACTCATGATTTTTTTATTGGCTTCCTTCCTTCCCCTCGATGTGATTCAAACTATTTTCTTGCTAAAGCCTTAGTTTTGAATCTGCAAGATTATCAAAAGGTTAACACAATTAATATTGGTATACCATTGATCAATTTGATCTCACAATATTGCGTTTTTCTCCTTATGATCTGAATTTACCATTATAAAAATGATTTATACTCTATCAATAACAAACTAGAGAAATCACTTTCTTAAATAAAGTGATTGATCAATTCACCTTTTCACTAATTGAACCTAAAATAATTAGTTCAACCTCCACGTTAAAGTTAGTAAATAATAATTTGCTTTTTCATTTCAACAAATAGTACCAAGTTTTTTCTTCTTCTCATTTTGTATCAAAAACACTTTTAAGTACAACAAGCGACAACTTTTTTTAACCAAGTAAATATACCTGATTTGCTTGTGTTACCTGTTTAAGTACTTTTACATAATTTTATGTCAAGTGCAATTAGCCACATATCTCATATTTTATTAGGCTAGTAAACTCCCTTTTTATTTATCACACCACTTTCACATATTTGAATCAAAAGAAGTTGCATGACTCATATACAATCAACAAAATGTATTTTACAATTTTTTCTTTTCACCATAATGTGACATGTCAAGGAAAATTTCATCACATAATTTAGGTATTTTTCATTTCAAGAATGAAATTTATCTCACCCAAATATTTAATGTCAAATGGCTACTCAATATTTTTTATTCGTTCTTTGATAACATGCTAGCGCCAAATATAAATACATCAAGTCATATACAAATTAATAATGACATGTGATTTACTCCAACAATAATTATGCACTTATAACACTCTTTTAACTCATTTTCAAAAGTGCAAATATCACAATTTTGTGGTAATTTTTTTCTCATTTTATTAGCCCCCACTATTTTGAGCATTTGAAATACCACTTTATGTTTATGAAAAGTAGTATCATTTTATGCAAATAAAAGATTAGGTAAATTTTTTTTTACCCTTTCTCTGCAACAAGTAATTTTTTTTTTACCTTTCATCCCGTTGAATTGAGCAAGTAGAAAGATACTTTACTTGTTATCTCTTCTCTTCCATCTCTTGAAGAGACGTGATGTTGAGATGTTAAGACCTCTCATCTTGATATTCACGATTTTTCAAACTGTAACAAAATACGAATCTCCTTAAAATTATTGGTGTAATAAACCACAAATTACAATAATCATTACAATTGAAAATAAAATGAACAAAAGTGAAGAAAATAAAATAATCTTCTTCTTGGCTGAGGCGCGGATATCTCGCTTTCTTTAAGGAGATTCAAGCCCACTGCGACATAATCTACACCGATCCAGCAGTATATCTCGTGACTTGTCCCCTCCAGAATACAACAGCCCATCAACGATGTACAACTCAAATAACACCGGATTAGTTGAAGAGTCCAAAGCTCCACTATAAGAACACCTTCCTTCAACATATATTTACTCTCTTTGTATAGTGAATATAGTTAAAGACTTAGAATATTTTCTTTGTCTCAACTCTTTCTTTCACTACTACACACTCTAATCTTTTCCACACTTATCATATTTTCTTGTACATGCAATAACATGCAAGATAACCTCTATTTATAGGTGAGGTATCAACTCTTGTATTGAATAGGAAGAATGTGGTGTAGTAAAGTGGGTACATGAATGGTTGAATGTTACATGAGTTACAAGCATAATGGGCAAATAAAGGCTTAGTGGTTATAGGAGTTTCAAGAAACTCATGACCACATTCTTCCACTAACAAATGTAAATAATAATACTCATAATACACAATTTATACCCACTAACATATGCACTTAATATATTAATTTAATAATAAAATACATATACACCAACAAAAATATTACAGCAATGATTGCAAGAATAAAGATTAAATACAAGAGTCCGGGTAAAGTTGCACAATTTTTTTTTTTGACAAACGTCTCTTTATATAGGTAGCTTCTAAGAGAGCCGTTGGAGAATCATAAATGCTGATTGCACCATTGGAGATAGTCATTAAAGACTTTCATGATTTTGGAAATCAAAATTTTCTTTCTTCCAATTTTGTTCTAGTTCTCTTTAGGATAACCAAAGGGATATAGTCAATCTTGAGAATAGTGAGGGTACTCAAGAATGAATATATATATCCTTGTCAGATATGTCTGTATCATCTTTGTTTCTTTTGTGTCTTGATCTTCTTCTATTGAATCTAGATTGAGATTCTTCTTTTCCTTTACTGTCGCGTATGACCTTTGACAAAAATTTTCTTTCCTTATGGAGCTGATTGTTTCCTTGATTGTTGGGTTGAAGGTAGTAGTCCTTTGATTTGTTCCTTGCGTGATTGACAAGTCACTGATGTATACACATTTTTTAATGCGTACTTTGTCAAATAATAGCATAGAAAGATGTCGAACTCACAAAGATTGACTTTTCTATTCTACAAATATTTCTTGTTTAATTACTATTTGAGAAAATCAGAAAGAGTTGAATGGTGAATTAACTAATTAATAACTTGTAAAGAGAGAAAATATTTTTCACAATATGTTAAAAGGTGTTAGATCCCGACTTCACTTGATATTTTTATTATAAAGTAATTCTTTATTTCTTAATTTCTATTTCTCATAAATGTGTAAATACCTTTCATGGTTATATTTTTATATAATTACTGAATTTGAACAATTAAATGCACTCCTATCGGTTATACAATTTAATCATCAAAATAATAATATTAAAGAATCAAAAATATGTATTTCAACTAAAACATGCTCTATTAGTAAGTCCCTTTCGATAACCTTACTTGTTATAACTAATAATTACACTATTCGCCTTTTTTGATTACAAATAAGTGTAGAATTAAGTATAACATAAAATAGATAAATGTCATCAAATAAATATTAACAATCTATCAATACTTTAATTAACGGTATTACTTCTTTCGCATCTCTCGATTACAAAATTAGTTATATGTTAATATATAATACAAAGTAGGTAGATGTTAATAAATTAAACAACATCTAACTATAAAATGGATAAAGATTAAATAGAAAAATTCATCTTATGCACGTAAAATTTTGAAATAATATTTACTATTATATAGAAATATCAAGATTCATCATTTTCTCATCACAAAAGAAAATTACTCCATACTAAATTGGTGCTACTAATGAAAATATTCTTCTTCATTAAATAAGAAAATAGAAGAAATATTCAAGAAGAAGAATTTCACTATTTAATTAAAAATAGAAACTAGAATTATTTTTTCATTATATAACTAAAAAAATTTATAGAAGAAGAAGAATATTTGAAGTGCTTTGGAGAGTGCTCACCGCTCTCGCCTCCCTCCATTCCCTTTGAAGAGTGAATATATGTATTTACAAGAGAGCTTCACCACTCAAATGACCAATCAAATGAAGTTGTTTGGCAATTTGCCAATGCAAATTGCTAAAGTTACAAATGCCCACTTTTTCTCTTTCATCTTCATTTTTATTTTATTTTATGAGTTCTATAAGCCACATTTTCTCTTTCCCCCTTAATTTTTTGTAACTTGTGGGTTCCACGATGAAGACAAATTGAATAATTTGTTTTTCATCTTTACATCTGTTTTCTTTACCTTATTTTTCAACTTGGTGGGTCCTGTAACTCCATCTCTTTATTTTTGGTAATTAGGATATTTCATAAAATTAAAGCAGAGATGTTTTCCTTGTAGATGCAATGGGAAAAGTATTAGTGTGAAACATCCTGGGTTTAGGACCCTTAGAATTTTTTTTGTATTTCTAGGTTATGGACAACATACGACCGGTGGGTACCAGTCGTATACTAGGGTACAAGTGGTATGACTTGGTCATATGCTGACCAGTGTTGGTTGGTGCATTGGATTAAGTTCTGGAATGGGTACAATTTGGGTTTGTACGAGTTGTATTATTGGATATGTATAGTCAGTTGATTTGGATTTTTACTTCACTTAATCTTAGACTTGGTAACCTAACTTGAATCTGAGTGCGAGTGGCTCACCATAAGCCGTAAGCTAGGGTACGAGTCGTATCATGGAATAGTATGGTGGACAGTGTTCAAACCTCATGTGATTCTATTCTGCAGGGTTATGGGTCAAAGGTATGGGTCGTATGCTTTGGGTATGACTTGGTTTGGATAAGTCGTACCTTGGACAATATTGGGTCTAGGTGAGGGAGGCCTAGGGTACGAGTGGTGGGTACCACTCGTATTGGAGGGTACGACTGGTACGGTTAGTCGTACCCCCTGACGAGAATTTTATGCAGTTTAAGTTAGGGAAATCTGGACATTTTTCCAGTTAGCCTAATAAGGCCTCACGACTTTTAACATATTTTGGAGGTTATTTGCCCTATTATTCTATTCATTAACACTTATGTGGGGTTGGATTTTCAAATAAATATTGGGGGTTTTGGTTATAATGGTTTGATTATGGTTTTCCCATGTTTTAATTATGTGTTTACATGTTCTACTGGTGGTTTGGATACTTGGTTTCATAGGAATGGTTAATTAGTATTTTATGTTGGTTTTGGAAACACTATTCCCCCAATATATATGATAAAATGCCTATGAGAATGCTTTTACAATGTTGTTGGACTTTTTAATGAAACTATTGCATGGTCTGGTTTGGTAATGGAACCCTAAATGGTATAAATGGTTTGAATGCTTTGGCATGGTTAAATGGAATGGTTTGGTGGTCATGGTTATGGTTAATTGAACTCCTTCTGGAGTACAATGGAATCCCTCAAGTAAACATATTAATGAACAACTTCTGGGGTACATGGGACTCCTCCAAGCAAACATAATAATGGAACACTTGTGGGGTACATGGACTTCTCCTAAGTTAACTTGGAAAATGGGTACACGGGAATCCCTTTACTTTACAAGGTTTAGCTAAGGACGATACTTGCAAGTTATAGTCGGTATGCCGATACCACTATTAATATCCTTGATTAATAATAAATAAAATAATGGATTGGTTGGTTGAAAATGGTTTTAATTAGGCAATAATGACGGGGTGTGATAGATAACTGCAAATGTAATGCCTCGAGTCTACACCCTAGGTGTCATATGGTGCTTATAATCCCGAAGGACCACAAGCTAACCCATGAATGGTACATGCTGTGAGCACTGAGAAATAATTATGAAAACATGTGCGAAAGTAAAACTGAAAATGCCATAAGGTTCATAAAACTGAAATCAAATCTGAGTACAACTGTGGAATAACTGCTAACTGAAAGTGTCTGAAAGCCTCTAACATCTGAATTTAACGAGTTGATGGGACAGACCCCAACTAACTCACAACTTCTATCTGAAAGTAACTGAAAAACTATAAATAACAAAATGACTAAATAAGTGTCATTCCCTCGATGAATGAGGACTCACTACTGTAGCTGCGACTGATCAACTAAATCTGACTAAGTACGGTCAGGAACCCGAGCGTCCAAACCTATGACATGAGACATAATAACGCAAAAAAAATATGCGTGAGTACTTTGAATATACTAATATGCTAGGTGAGGTTTGGCTGATATGCATAGCTTACGTGCAAGATTATAATCGATAAATATCATAGAATGACCGGATGAAAGTATATGCAAAACTGGGTCTATTGTACATGCCCTACCAAGCATATATCATCTGTCTAAATTAGTCTGAACCTGAAGTACTAAATTTATGATAACTAATTTCTGATGACTTGATGTTATGATCATGTATAGCTGAACTGAGTTTGTACTGAATACTGATTATTGGATACTGAATACTAAAACTGTAACTGTGGGAGTTATCATCTAACCGACATGCCTCACTCTGAATTGATTGGGGTTCAACCTGTAACCCCAGTTGGAAGGGTGTCAGTACCGTGCCACGGGTACTAACATCTGACTGTGTGGATCCACTAAAGTAAAGTACCGAAGGACTAAAGAGTCACCCTCTAATGACAGGTGCTCTGGTGAGATATGTGTCAACCCTCAACTGGCAGGTCAACATCTCAAACCTATGCTGGCTACATAGTTCTGGAACACAAAGATTGCTACTAAGGGTCACACCCTCAATGGGCAGGTGAGCCCCTTCATCCCTGGGTTCACTCGGTGCTGAATCCTACTCCCAACTGAATCAACACTGAATTGATCACTAGACCGTACTAGGCTTGACTGATCTGACACTTGACTACGTTAACTGATTGAGTGAATCTCGCTCATGGTATAACTAGAAAACAACTAAATTTTGGGTATTCAATACCCCCAGGACTCGATAGCGTAGATAATGGAACCATATCTCAACCTTAAAACCTCACACATAAGTTATCATGCACAATTCCTTCACATAAACATTTTGTCAATCACTTAGGATGCAAACTCTTATACACGAGAATGAGCAATGTATGAATTATCATGACTACCACATTCAACACCAAAATTCAACATTTAAGCATGGGGGTTACTCAAATCAACATACGTTCTTGTTATTTCACATCAATCTCAAAACATTCTTGGCTTGAAATACACACAACATCACATACATGAACACGATTCCATTCAAGAATATAAATCATAATCTAAGTTTAAAGAAGGATTCTTGAACTCCAAAGGTGGAAGGAAACCAAGGATGAACACCTAAACATACCTTGATTGACAAATTCTTGGAAGTTGTTGAGGGATTTCTTGTAATTTGAACTTGAATGCTAAAGGGGCTAAGGTTTGTTCTTGAAAGGAAAGGCTTTTGATTTTGAGAAAATTGTGATAAATGAGGCAAAAATGCTGTTTTGGGACCTAAATCCCATGTTAAAGTGAGGAAAAAAGACTGAAATACCCCCCTAGACTCGGAATTAAATAAGCTAAAAAATGCCAGTGATGCGATAGACAATGCGCCGCGTCAATGGTATTGATGCGATTACCAATGCGTCGTGTCGATGGTGACGAAGCGATAGCCAACGCGATGCATCCTGATCACGTTGGCTTGCTATTTTGATCATCCAAAAGTGACTCAAATGATATCTGAAAATTTTGAAACTCACCCGAGATGACCTATAGATAACCCTAATTATGAATCAATTTAAAAATTAACAATCGAAGGCTGGAAAGATCGAAATTAAAACCATTGAAATATCTAGACCAAAAATAAGACTAAGTGTCAAAATTTAGCTGAAATTTTTCTAAGTCAGGGACCTCTTTTGGCATATTATAAAGGACTGAGATGACTAGGACTTTACGGGGTATTACAGTGAAGGTGGGAGTTTAATGAATGAACACTGACAACTCATGTTTGCTGACGTGAGGGACTGGTCATGGCGATTATATATGATACTATGAGGTATAAGACATTTCTCTAAGTACACTATACATATGTATCATGGGGGTAGGGTACTTGGAAATCCCCTACTCTTATGGTATCTCCGATTCGTGCGGCTACACGCATCAAGCCCGTTCAGGGGGTTACACTGGACCCATATAGTCCGTGGATGGTTAAGTATGGTTAAGCTATAGTAATGCCCCAAAAATGGGTCCCGAAGCATCACACGGTGCTTAAGGCTACAAGTATCCCCAAGCTAACCCTTTGAGCCATTTTCTACCATTCAACACTTATTTCAAGATCATTATAACCAAACATCTGCGTAATATCATCATCAACCATGTCTCACAGTAATATGGATAATTGTGAGAAATAATAAAATACGAAAAATCTAACAACTCCAACTCACTAGTCTAACAAAACCGGCTTGACAAGCCTCTACTATTCAATGTACCAAAGAGCCATTGGGACAGGATCCAACTGACTCGAACTCAAAAGATAAAGTATCAAATCAAACTGAACTGGGATTCTGAAATAGCACGTCCTCGGATCATAAGGACTCACCACAGTAAAGGATATAGATCAATGTGCTCGGGAATCGCCGTAAAGTCTGGAACTGAGCACCTAAACCTACATTATAGGGAAAATGTAGCCCACGTACGAATATGTGGGTCAGTACCATGGAATATGGACCGAGTATATGGGTGTGTGTGCAAGTTTTAGAAATCAAATATCATAAGTATTCATAGAAAACATGCATGTTATAACAAGTGACCCACGCAGCTCGAATAAAAACATCATAATCATAAAAGAGTAAGATATATCAAATAAAACACGTGAGTCATCATAGTAAGTTCTCAATTCACTTTCATTTCAGTTTTCAAACCATCAAAGAAATCAAATCTCATAACAATTCTCTTTAGAATATAGTATTTCAATCTTTCGGAAAATAATAACTTTCTCATAACCAATTTTTCAAAACAATATATTCCTCTTAGATAGAATGGTACACACACACACATTGGGAGTATCTCATAACCGACATAAACCATGTGAGCTACATGGAGTCCAACGTTCTACCCACGTTGAGGAGAGTCACCCTATTCCTTGCCATCAGAGTAGGACCTTAAATTATCAATCCAAACACTAGTGATCACTATGAAAATCAGCCTCAATTTTGGCTCCTACGGTGGCACGTAGTTCTAAGGAAGTACCAAACCCTTTATACCTCCCGCTCGGTGCTAAAGACTACTCCCGGATTTAGCTCAGATCTTTTTAAAAGAAAATCCACCATAAAACAGTTCAACAATTCACAACGGGAGCCATCATGCTACCCCTTTCATAATGAATCAATAAAAGTGGATTTCTTTTCTCATCTCGGGTTCAAAATCAACCCCTTTTTACGACCGAAAGGTCAAAGCTTCTTTATCTTTTCAAATCATTCAAATTCAAGGTGTTTATTACACATGTTTTCTCAAAAACATCAATCTCAAATAGAGTTCAAAACCCATGTCTCAATATCATATTAAAACTTATCAAGATTCAAGCTTTACATCATAAACACATATAAATTTCTTCAAAATCTGGAAATTTCAGCTTTAAGCACAAAATATCATTGTTCTCATATAATTCCACTTCTAAAATATTGAAAATATCATAATCTCATGAGAATCAATATAGGATGTAAATTCATGCTTCAAATTCTAATAAAACATATAAAATCCATAACTTCGTAAAAGAAAAACATTTTTGGGCACAAGAACGAAAGGGTGTCTTTGTTGAAAACCCCACATACTTTTATGATAACGGATTCGTTGAAAGATTGAACCTTCAATATTGATTGTGCAACCCTAGTTGTTTTTCTCCTTTAGTGCTCTTGGATGATGAACTTAGACTGATAATAGGATTATGATGTGTTTAGAATCTATTAAATTCGTAAGGTTAAGTTTAGGGGTGTGGAAGGAGTGCTAAAAGACTTAATTGCCCTAAAAGTAACTCAAAACGGAGTATTTTCGCTACCTGAAACACTAAGTGTGCACCGCACACCTTATGGCACACTTTGAAGTGTGCGCCGCACACCTTATGGCACACTTTGAAGTGTGCCTCGCATACCTTATCACACACCAATTCCAGTAGCCATGTGCGATTAGATAGGCGACGCACTCTACTTTGCAAACCCATAACTCCTTGCTTGGGTGTCGGATTTTGATAAAATTGGTATCATTGGAAAGATAATTCGATTCTCTATAATTTGGTGGGTCGAAATATGCAAAAATACCATATATTCATCAAGTTATGCTCATTCAAAGATGACCCTTGCGAAATCAAACACTAAAACTTGATAGATTCAAAACTCTTAGCTTGCACAACCTTAAGTGACTTATATAAACACACTTAACACATCATAAGCTCTCTTACAACTAGGATACTCATGGTAATTCATGTGTCCAAATATGGATTACAAAATTGGGTTTTTTTATATGTATGAACAATGGTTCATTTTCTATCTTAGGAAAGTGCGGGGTATTACAATATCTCCCCCTTGGGGACATTCATCCTCGAATGACGCTGGGTATATTAAGAGTAAAGAGAAAGCGAAGGGTACACATCTAAAGAAACTTGCTAGACTTGTCTCTACTTCATTCTACATTTCGGACACAACAAGGAGTGCATAACTCATGAAATCACAGCTGAACAGTATAAAATAACAGCTGAACTATTGCAACTTTTCATAGAAAAGGAATGATTTAGAGAAGAACGGTACCTTCGGCTTGATCTAAGCTTGCAAAAAATAGGTGCGGGTACTTAGATCGCATATCCACCTCGGTTTCCCAAGTCGCGCCCTCAACAGGCTGATTTTGCCA
This sequence comes from Capsicum pubescens, assembly GCA_030864215.1. Lineage (NCBI taxonomy): Eukaryota > Viridiplantae > Streptophyta > Magnoliopsida > Solanales > Solanaceae > Capsicum > Capsicum pubescens. The sequence goes on from CM061543.1 coordinate 87,361,894, forward strand.
CATCACTTTGACCAAGGGAACTTTGTTCCTTAGTCTCCGGACTTGGAAATCTAGGATTTCAAATAAAATCTCATCAAATGAAAGACTGTCCTAAACTTCAGCGCTCACGGAAGGATCTACTACCATGGAATCGCCAATATGCTTTCTAAGCATGGAAACATGGAACACTGGATGAATAGTCGACAACTCCGCGGGCAACTCAACCTCATAAGCTACTTTTCCAACATGGCTAAGAACTCTGTAAGGAACAACATAACGAGGACTAAGCTTCCCTTTCTTCCCAAACCTCTTCACCCCTTTCATGGGTGAAATCTTTAAATACACCAAGTCATCAATTTCGAACTCAAGGTCTCTCCTCCTTACGTCGGCATACGACTTTTAACGGCTTTGGGCTGTTTTTAATATTTCTCTAATCACCTTGACTTTCTCCATAGTCTCAAACACTGAATCAGGACCACTTACAGTAACTTCACCCACTTCGAACCAACCTATGGGTGATCTACATTTTCTCCTATACAAAGCCTCAAACGGGGCCATGCCAATGCTAGAGTAATAACTATTATTGTAGGAGAACTGTATCAACGGTAAATGCTCATCCCAACTTTCCTTGAAATCTAGAGCACTCTCTCTCTACATATCCTCTAAAGTCTGGATGGTCCTCTCAGCCTGACCATCTGTCTGCGGATGAAAAGCAGAACTCAAATGCACTTGGGTACCAAGACCCTTCTGAAATGCCCTCCAGAACTGCGAAGTAAACTGAGTACCCGTATCTGAAATGATAGACAAGGGAACTCCATGCAATCTGACTAACTCCCGGATGTACAATCTAGCGTAATCCTCAGAAGTATAAGAAGTATGCACAAACAAGAAGTACGCATACGTAGTCAACCTATCAACAATAACCCAAATAGAATCATGATGGTGTCGGGAAGGAGGTAAACCAGTCACAAAATCCATGTTTATATCTTCCCACTTCCAAGTAGGAATACTAAACTCCTGCATCTTACCGCCAGGTCTTTGGTGTTCTACCTTAACCTATTGGCACGTCGTACACTCAGCTACAAATGCTGCTATATCTTTCTTCATGCCACTCCACCAATAGATTTCCCGCAAGTCGCGGTACATCTTGGTGGCACCAGGATGAATAGAATATCACGCACCATGTGCTTCAGCCATGATTCTCTGCCTCAATTCATCAACATTCGGAACACACAATCTACCATGAAATCTCAACACACCATCTCCCCCTTGGGAGAAAACCTCTACCTTTTGGTCCTTGACTGACTCCTTCAGTCTGACCAAGCTAGCATCTAAGTCTTGCTTCTCCTTTACTTCCAAAACCAGAGAAGATTCGAAACTACTTTGAACCCCTATACTACCTTCAGTAGAGCCAAATAGCCTAACCCCCAGCCTAGCCAGACCATGCACATCACGAGCTAACTCATTCTTATCATTCTCCACAAGGGCCACTCTACCCATAGACAACCTGCTAAGGGCATATGCTACAACATTGGCCTTTCCCGGGTGATACAACATGCTTATGTCATAGTCCTTCAACAACTCTAACCACCTTCTCTGCCTAAGGTTCAGCTCCCTCTGGGTAAATACATACTGCAGACTCTTATGATCCATAAACACATCCACATGGACACCATACAGGTAGTGCCTCCAAATTTTCAAAGCAAACACTACAGCAGTCAACTCTAAGTCATGGATTGGGTAATTCTTCTTATAGGGTTTCAACTGTCTAGAAGCATAGGCTATAACCTTGCCCCTCTGCATCAATACACAACCCAAACCCACCCTAAAAACATCAAAATATACCATTAAATTATCAACACCATCAGGAAAGGTCAAAACAGGAGCTGAGGTGAGTCGAGTCTTCAACTCCTGAAAACTCCTCTCATAAGAATCTGACCACAAGAACTTCACTTTATTTTGGGTCAACTGAGTCATGGGAGATGTTATAGAAGAAAACCCCTCAAAAAAGCAGAGGTAATAGCCCGCTAGACCCAGGAAACTTCGAATATCAGACGGAGAGATAGGTCTAGGACAGTTTCTAACAACTTCTGTCTTTTGGGGATCAACTCTAATACCATCGGATGAAATAATATGATCCAGAAAAGCAACTGACCTTAACCAAAATTCACACTTGCTGATTTTGGTGAATAATTTATGATCTCTAAGAGTTTGGAGATGGTTTGCATGGTCTGCTTCACTGTGGAAGTATACAAGAATATCGTCTATGAATACAATGACAAACATATCAAGATATTGCCTGAACACTTGATTCATGAGGTCCATGAAAGCTGTTGGGGCATTAGTGAGCCCGAAGGACATAACAAGAAACTCAAAATGACCATAGCGAGTGCGGAAGGCTATTTTTGGAATGTCACACTCCCTTACTTTGAGGTTGTGATAGCCGGATCTAAGGTCTATCTTGGAAAAATAACTTGCACCTTGCAACTGGTCAAACAAATCATTAATTCTCGGAAGGGGATACTTGTTTTTAACAGTGACTTTATTAAGCTGACGATAGTCAATGCACATACGCAAAGAACCATCTTTCTTCCTCACAAATAAAATAGGAGCACCCCAAGAAGAAACATTGGGCCTTATGAAACCCTTATCTAACAGATCTTTGAGTTGATCTTTCAACTCCTTAAGTTCTGCAGATGCCATACGGTAAGAAGGAGTAGAAATAGGCTGGGTGTCGGGAAGAAGATCAATCCCAAATTCTATCTCTCTGTCGGGAGGTATCCTTGGAAGATCTTTCGGAAAGACATTGGGAAACTCATTAACGACGCTAACTGACTAGAGAGTTGGAGTCTCAGACTTAGTGTCCTTGACTCTAACCAAATGATAAATGCACCCCTTGGAAATAAGCTTTTTAGCTTTGAGCTATGAGATAAAATGACTCTTGGGAGATACAGAACTCCCAGACCACTCAAACACAGATTCATCAGGAAACTAAAACTTGACTACTCGGGTATGACAATCTATAGAGGCATAACAAGAATGAAGCCAGTCCATACCCAGAATGACATCAAAGTCCATCATGTCTAACTCAATCAGATCAACAAACATGACTCTATGAAGGACTGTAACAGGACACTTTCTATACACTTTCTGGGCAACAATCGACTCACCCACTGGGGTAGAAACTAAGATAGGCTCAGGAATATTTTTGGGACTCACTTTAAAATTCACAGCAACCAGAGGTGTAACATATGAAAAACTGGACCCAGAATCCAACAATGCATAAACATCAAACTGAAATATACGGAGCATACCAGTAAAAACATCGGGAGAGTCCTCCTGCTCCTGGAGAGATGGTAAAGCATAAAACTAGTTCTGGCGCTGACCGCTAGTGGTTCTAGAAGAGGGCCCTGAGCTGGGACTGGGCGAGTCACCTAAACTGTAGCACTAGCAGTTTGAGTCTGAGTCTGAGGGCGATTATCACGTCGCCCTTGCCTGGCATGTGGTCACTACCTAAGCTAGTGACCCATGTCACCACACCCAAATCAACCATTCTTCACTCCCCAACACTCACCCGAATGGATCCTACCACACTGGGTACACAGAGGATAATTTGGCTTACTGCTAACACTGTGCTGAGTCCTGGACACATACGGCTCACCACTTTGCTCCTGCCTACCCCTAGGCGTAGGAGCGCTAGATAACGATGGTGTTGGTGCTGATGAGCGATTCTGAAATTGAGGGTGGTCCCCTCCTTGCGATCTAGTCTGGCCATGTCCGTGCTGCTCGGACCTAGCTCTCTTATTCCCTCTCATTCTGTCCCCCTCCTTGATCTTGTCTTCTTTAATCTATTGGGCATGGTTCATCAGCCTGGAAAGATTCATCTTACTATTTAGCATGGCAGATCTGCACTCTTTAACCACGTAGCTCGATACCCCTGTCATAAATTTACTCATACTGGCTCAGTTATCAGCTATTAAGTCAGGAGCATATTTGGCCAACTGATTGAACTTCAAGAAGTACTCCTTAACAGTCATAGAGCCCTGCCGTAAGTTCATAAACTCCTCCACATTCGCCTCCCTCTTATCCAAAGGGAAAAACTTATCTAGGAATACATTCTGGAACTCCTGCCAAGTCGTAGGGATGACACCCTCACCTCTACCCTTTCTCCAAGAAACTACCCAGTCATAAGCAAGGTTCTTCAACTGATATGATGCCAACTCCACACTATGCTCCTCAGAGACATACATCACCTGTGTGATCTTTCTCACCTCTTCCAAGTATAACTGTGGGTCCTCATCTAGCTTGGACCCATAAAACTCCGGCAGGTTCATCCGTATAAAGTCACAAATCCTCAAAGAAGCTGAATCACCTCCCTACTACTGTGGATCTGGGGCCAGATTGGCTTGAACGTTTGCAGTAACAGCTTGGGCTAGCGCCTGAAAGGTTGCCCGAAACTCGGCGTGAGAGACATTATCATTCAGTGGGTCAGCAGGCTGAGGTTGCTGACCGACGTTATTCCTTCTAGCTCGGCGAGGAGGCATATTCTGAAATAAGAGAGTATGAATTAATAGCTGAGAGAGACACTGTAAGCACGATGAACTTCTGAAAGAAAGAAATGACCTTTTTTCTAAAACGTCTCGTAGCTTCTTGCTCATAGATGTGGCACGCTACACACCGATGATCAAGACTCTACTTAACGCGGATTGTCAGACTCCCTAGGACTCCTTAAACCTTAGGCTTTGATACAAAGTTTGTAACACCCCAAAAACAGGTCCCGAAGCGTCACACGGTGCTTAAGGCTACAAGTATCGCCAAGATAACCCTTTGAGCCATTTTCTACCATTCAACACTTATTTCAAGATCATTATAACCAAACATCTATGTAATATCATCATCAACCATGTCTCACAGTAATATGGATAAATGCGAGAAATAATAAAATAAGAAAAGTCTAACAACTCCAACTCACTAGTCTAACAAAATTGGCCTGACAAGCCTCTACTATTTAATGTACCAAAGAGCTATTGGGATAGGCCCCAACTGACTCAAACTCAAAAGATAAAGTATCAAATCAAACTGAACTGGGATTCTGAAATAGCACGTTCTCGGATCATGAGGACTCACCACAGAAAAGAATGTAGATCGATGTGCTCGAGAATCGCCGTAAAGTCTGGAACTGAGCACCTGAACCTACATTATAGGAAAAATATAGCCCACATACGAATATGTGGGTCAGTACCATGGAATATGGACCGAGTTTATGGGTGTGTATGCAAGTTTCAGAAATAAAATATCATAAGTATTCATAGAAAACATGCATGCTATAACAAGTGACTCACGTAGCTCGAATAAAAACATCATAATCATAAAAAAGTAAGATATATCAAATAAAACACGTGAGTCATCATAGTAAGTTCTCAATTCACTTTTATCTCGGTTTTCAAACCATCAAAGAAATCAAATCTCATAACAATTCTCTTTAGAATATAGTATTTCAATCTTTCGGAAAATAATAACTTTCTCATAACCAATTTTTCAAAACAATATATTCCTCTTAGATAGAATGGTACACACACACATTGGGAGTCTCTCATAACCGGCATAAACCATGTGAGCTACATGGAGTCCAACGTTCTACCCACATTGAGGAGAGTCGCCCTATTCCTTGCCATCAGAGTAGGACCTTAAATTATCAATCTAAACACTAGTGATCACTATAAAAATCAACCTCAATTCTGGCTCCTACGGGAGCACGTAGTACTAGGGAAGTACCAAACCCGCTATACCTCCCGCTCGGTGCTAAAGACTACTCCCGGATTAGCTCAGATCTTTTTAAAAGAAAATCCACCATAAAACAGTTCAACAATTCACAACGGGAGCCATCATGCTACCCCTTTCATAATGAATCAATAAAAGTGTATTTCTTTTCTCATCTCGGGTTCAAACTCAACCACTTTTTATGATCGAAAGGTCAAAGCTTCTTTATCTTTTCAAATAATTCAAATTCAAGGTGTTTATAACATATGTTTTCTCAAAAACAATAATCCCAAATAGGGTTCAAAACCCATGTCTCAATATCACATTAAAACTTATCAAGATTCAAGCTTTACATCATAAAAACATATAAATTTCTTCAAAATCTGGAAATTTCAGCTTTAAGCACAAAATATCATTGTTCTTATATAATTCCACTTCTAAAATATTGAAAATATCATAATCTCATAAGAATCAATATAGGATGTAAATTCATGCTTCTAATTCATAATAAAACATATAAAATCCATAACTTCATAAAAGAAAAATATTGTTGGGCACAAGAACGAAAGGGTGTCCTTGTTGAAAACCCTACATACCTTTATGGTAATGGATTCGTTGAAAGATTGAACCTTCAATGTTGATTGTGCAACCCTAGTTGTTTTTCTCCTTTAGTGCTCTTGGATGATGAACTTAGACTGATAATAGGATTATGATGTGTTTAGAATCTATTAAATTCGTAAGGTTAAGTTTAGGGGTGTGGAGGGAGTGCCAAAAGACTTAATTGCCCTTAAAATAACTCAAAACAGAGTGTTTTCTCTACCTGAAACACTAAGTGTGCACCGCATACCTTATGGCACACTTTGAAGTGTGCCTCACACACCTTATCGCACACCCATTCCAGTAGCTATGTGCGATTAGTTAGGCGACGCACTCTACTTTGCAAAGCCATAACTCCTTACTCGGGTGTCAGATTTTGATAAAATTGGTATCGTTGGAAATATAATTCAATTCTCTATAATTTGGTGGGTCGAAATATTCAAAAATACCACATATTCATCAAGTTATTCTTGTTAAAAGATGACCCTTACAAAATCAAACACTAAAACTTGATGGATTCAAAACTCTTAGCTTGCACAACCTTAAGTGACTCATATAAACACACTTAACACATCATAAGCTCTCTTATAACTAGGATACTCATGGTAATTCATGTGCCTAAATATGGATTACAGAATTGGGGGTTTCACATGTACGAACAACGGTTCATTTTCTAGCTTAGAAAAGTGTGTGGTATTACAACTACACATACCTAGGTTAATGGTTTTAAATGCATTGTAAACCCGGTCCCCTTTCCCGTCATGGATATATATATATATGTATGGGATGTATGCATATGGTTTGTTTACTTGGTTTTACTGGTTGACATTATTTTATCCTTATCCTGAGTTCATACTAGCATTCACCTGTTAACCCATTTTTAGGCGGCTGTATCTCCACGCAATACAGGAGCCAACCATTCTACTTCTCCTGCATAGTGATTGATTTTCGGGATCAGCTCTTGGGATTGAAGTGGTGAGATTCCATCTTTACCAAAGGATCTATTTCATATTCATGGATGTTTTTACATACTTTGGTTTATTTATAAATATTGGTTTTGGATATGGTTAGGGGTACGTCCCAATCGGATATTGGTTTTCTTTTGGTTAGAGACTTTTGTGGAACTACTATGGGTTGGCATGGGCGGGATCGGCTTTGGTGTCAACCTTAGTATTGGAATTGGTATTGGGGTTGATACTATTGGATGAAATTTCTCACTGTTCCATCTTTTTATGTTATGTAATGGAACTTGGTTTGGTTATTATTTTTGGTGTTGGTTTATTATTTGGTTATGGCTATCGGTTGGTTTGGGGACGATTGGACTTTCTTGGGTCGGTCTCAGTTATAGACCTATTCCAGATTCTGGATTTGGATAGTTATACACTATCTTATTATATATTTGAAATTCATCCGACTCGGGATATGCGTTGGATAGTTGGGTTGGGTATTGTGGGTGGTTCCATTCCTTGTTGGAATTGGGATACCCACTACGATAAGGCCCCTAGTCATGTCATGTCAAGTTAGTATTAGAGCTTTAAGTTCATAGTCAATTGGGAGTCCACAAAGCCGTGTCTAGTAGAGTCTCTTTTAGGGGGGTGTAGTGCGCCACACTTATAAGGGAGAGGTTACAAGGCATTTAGGGATGTTTCACTTTCTTGGTATTCTGTTTCAAGCTGCAAGGTCTAAGGTACTTTCTAATCCTGGTTTGTTTGCTTTTTAGATCATGCCTCGACGATCTGGAATACAAGAAAACTCTTCTGTCCTATCTAGGGAAGACGTGGAAGGGACACAAGGGATCCGTACTCACTCTAGGGTTCATTCCTGTTATTTATGGAGTTCTAATGGTTGGGTAAGGTGACGAATGTGGAATTTCATCAATCGATTAATACTATTGCTCAGTTGGTTTTTGCTCAGGTTGAGCGGGATGCATCTGGTGTTTCATCTACTGAGGTCACAAGGGTTGTCTAGTTTATAAAAATGAATCCTCCTACTTTTACTGGTTTTAAGGTGGAGGAGGATCCACAGGGTTTTTTGGATGAAATGGTGAAGATATTCAGGGTGATGCAGGCCACAAATGTGGAAGGGGTAAATTTTACATCATTCTTGCTCAGGATATTGCGTACCAGTGGTATGAGGAGTGGGATAGGTATATAGGTAATGTTGAGAAGTTGTCCTTATGGGATACTTTCTTAAATACTTTTTTGGATCACTTTTTTCCTCAGGAGATAAGAGAAGCGAAGGTAGAGTAATTCATTAATCTGAGATAAGGGAAAACATCAATCAAGGAATATACCTTGAAATTTCATCAGCTGTCGAGGTATTATTCGGAATTGGTGTCTGATATGAGGGAAAGGATGCAAAAGTTTACTTCTGGTCTATCTCGAGATTTGATCCTTGAAAGAAAGTCTGCGTTACTGATCAAGGATATAGATATGTCTAGGTTAGTGGTTTAATGCAATAGGTGGAGGAAGAAAAGAGGAAATATATGAAGTTTGGGGAAAGTTAGAGTAAGAAGTTTAGGTTATCTGAACAAGATAGTGGGAAACAACAAGGTAGTCGGGATGATGGTAAGTGGCCAAAGAAGTGGAGGAGTTCTAGTTCCTTCTCTTCTGCTAGTGCCCCTTACCTGAAGCCTTCGGGTGATAGACGTCAGTAGGGTGGTGATAAATTTTGGGCACAGGGTGTCCAATCTTAGGCGATCTGGGCACATTCGGCTTCTTTATACCCTCCTTATCGGTTCTGTGGTCGTCTTCATCGAGGATTTTGTGATGAAGAGAAGGACAAGTGTTTTAAATATGGTCATCCATGCCATATGCTTAGAAATTTTTTGGTTGGTAAGGGTTCTTCAGGAATGGTCAAAGCTTTGGTGTCTTCATTTTTTGCTCCTACTCCTAGTAGTGCTGCTTCAACGTTTGCTCCTACTTCTGGTGCTAGTGTTGGTCAAAATAGGTTATATGCTCTTGCATCTCGACAGGAGTTTAAGGCATCTCCTGATATCATGAATGGTACGTTACAACTTTTTCTCGTGATGTGTATTGCTTGCTTGATCTGGGGTCCACTCTTTCTTATGTGACCCCATCTATGGCTGTATGTTTTTTTTCTATCCCGAAGTCATTTTGGATACTTTTTCTGTTTCTACCCCAGTAGGTGACTCTTTTGTTGCTAAAATGGTCTATAGTGGGTGTGTGGTATCTGTTGATAGTAGGCAAACTTTGGTAGATTTGTTTGAGCTTGATATGGTGGATTTTGATGTTATTCTAGGGATGGATTGGATACACTCTTGTTATGCGTCCTTAGATTGTTGGACCCATAAGGTTGTCTTTAGGTTCCCTAATGAACCGGTTATTTAGTGGGAGGGTGGTTCCCTAGCTCTTAGGGGAAGGTTTATTTCTTATCTTAGAGCTCAGAGATTAATCTCCAAAGGGTTTCTCTATCATTTGGTTTGGGTTAAAGATTCTAACTCGGAAGGTCCTTCTTTACACTTGGTTCCGGTGGTAAATGAGTTTCCTGAGGTCTTTTTGGATGATCTTCCTAGTGTTCCTTCAGATAGTGAGATTGATTTTGGTATTGATTTAGTTTCGGACACTCGTACAATATCTATTCCTCCTTATAAAATGGCTCCGCCTAAGTTGAGGAAACTCAAGGAACAATTTAAGGATCTTCTGGATAAGGGGTTTTTTCATCCTAGTGTATTCCCGTGGGCTGCACCAGCATTATTCGTATGCAAGAAGGATGGTTCCCTTAGAATGTGTATCAACTATAGGCAATTGAATAAGGTAACAATTAAGAACAATTATCCTCTTCCAAGGATAAATTACTTGTTTGATCAATTACAAGGTGTCAAGTTCTTTTTTAAGATAGATCTTCGATCTGGGTATCATCAACTTAAGATTAGGGAGGAGGATATCCCTAAGAGAGATTTTCGAACTCGACATGGGCACTTGAGTTCTTGGTGATGTCATTTGGGTTGACTAATGCCCCAACGGAATTTATGGATTTGATGAATGAGGTTTTCAGGCAGTTTCTGGATATTTTTATTATTGTGTTCATTGATGACATCCTGGTGTATTCTAAGAGTGAGGTGGATCATGCTAATCACCTCCGAGTGGTGTTTCAGATCTTGAAGGAATAACAGTTGTATGCCAAGTTCTCCAAGTATGAGTTTTGGTTGAACGCTGTAACTTTTCTTAGTCATATTATTTTTAGTAAGGGGATCAGTACGGATCCTCAAAAGGTGGTTGTGGTTAAAAGGTGGTCTAGATCCACGACTCCAACCGACATTCGAAGCTTCTTGGGTTTGGTTGGGTATTATTGGAGGTTTGTGGAGGGGTTTTCTTCTATAGCTACCCCATTGACTAAGTTGACTCAGAAAAAGGCAATGTTTTCTTGGTCGAAAGCTTGTGAAGGTAGTTTCGAGAAACTTAAGGATAAGCTGACTTCAGCTCCAATTTTGACATTGCCTGAAGGAAATAAGGGATTTATGGTTTATTGTGATGCGTCTCAGGTGGGACTTGGTTGTGTTTTAATGTAGCATGGAAAGCTTATTGCCTATGCTTCCAGGCAGTTGAAGGTGCATGAGAGGAATTATCCTACTCATAATTTAGAGCTTTTAGCGGTGTTTTTTACTTTGAAAATCTGGCAACATTATTTGTATGGACTGCACGTGGATATCTTTTTCTGATCATAAGAGTCTACAATATGTGTTCACTCAGAAGGAGCTAAATCTTAGGCAAAGGAGATGGTTGGAGCTTTTCAAGGACTATAATATGAGTCTTCACTACCACCCATGTAAAGCTAACGTGGTTACTGATGCTCTTAGTAGGTTATCCATGGAGAGTTTGGCTCATATGGAAAAGGATAAATGAGAATTGGTGAATGATATTCATCGATTGTCTAATCTTAAAGTCCGTCTTCTAGACTCTGAGGATGGTGGTATGTTGGTATAGGAAGTGGTTCGGTCATCTCTTGGTGCGTAAATCAAGTAGAGGCAAATGCTAGATCCTATCTTGATAAAAATCAAGAGTGATGTAGGTGGGCAAAAAGTAATGGTATTTGATATCAGTGGTGATGGTACTTTGTTGTTCCAAGGGAGGTTATGTATTCCCGATGTGGATGGGTTGCGTGAAAGGGTATTGGCTGAGGCACATGAGTCGCGCTATGTTGTTCATCTCGGTTCGACTAAGAAGTATCATAATCACAATGAGGTGTATTGGTGGAATTGTATGAAGAGGGGTGTGGCTAACTTTGTAGCTAAGTGCATGGTGTGCCAATAAGTCAAAGTTGAGCACATGAGTTTGGGTAGGTTTTATCAAGAAATTGAGTCACCCGAATGGAAATAAGAGGTAATCAATATGGGTTTTGTTACTGGTCTTTCTCAATTTTAGAATTAATTCGATTCAATTTGGGTCATCGTGGATAGGATGACAAATTCTACTCCTTGCCGGTGCGGAGTAATTTTTCAGCAGAGGACTATGCGAAGTTGTATCTTCATGAGATAGTAAAGTTGCATGGGGTACCTATTTCAATTATCTCTGATCGTGGTATGTAATTTTCATCTCACTTTTGGCGGTCTTTTCAGAAAGGATTGGGTACTAAGGTGAGTCTAAGTACTGCTTTTATCCGCAGATGGATGGGCAAGCGAAAAGAACTATTCAAACATTGGAGGATATGCTTCGGGCATGTGTGATTGACTATGGTGGTAATTGGGTTGAGCATCTACCTCTTGTAGAGTTTTCTTATAATAATAGTTACCATTCTAGTATTGGGATAACCCTTTTTTAGGCGTTGTATGGTAGGTGGTGTAGATCTCCTATTGGGTGGTTTGAGCCTGGTGAGGTAGATGTGCTCGGTCCGAATTTGGTACATCAGGCTATAAAAAAGGTGAAGGTGAGTCCGGATAGGCTTAAGGCTGCCCAAAGTCGCAAAAAGTCCTATGTGAATGTAAGGCGTAGAGACTTGGAGTTTGATTTTAGGGATAGGGTGTTCCTAAAGAAATCTCCTATGAAAGAAGTAATGCAGTTTGGTCAAAAGAGGATGTCCCCAGTTTATTGGTCCTTATGCAATTTTGTAGAGGGTCGGTAATATGTCTTATGAATTGGAGTTGCATCCTAGTTTGAACTCCATTCATCTAGTATTTCATGTATCTATGTTGAGAAAGTGTCTTGGTGATCCTTCTTAGGTAGTTCCTTTGAGGGATTGGATATCTCAGATTCTCTGTCTTATGAAGAGGTCCCGATCGAGATCTTGGATAGGCCGATTCGTCGGTTACAGACCAAGTATGTGGCTTCGATTAAGATTTTATGGTGGAACCATAAGGTGGAAGAGGATACATGGGAAGTGGAAGAGGACATGAAGTCCAAATATCCACATCTATTTTCTGTTCCTGAGATTCGTGCGAAAGGTATGTTTTCTTCAACATACTTTTGTTTTAAAACTCTGTCAAAGGAAGGATTAATATCTTTGCATCTTTATTTTATAACTTAGTTAAAGGTTGGATTGATATTTGATAATTCAAATGACTCTACTGGATTTCTTTGCGTCTTTGTTAAAGATAAGAGTAGAGGCATCTAAAGGGTGTAAATCGTGCTTGTACCTACTTTGTCCTTCATTTGGGGAAGAATATTCCTAGTGAGGGAGACTGAAACACCCTGGGTTTGGGACCTTTAGAAAATTTTCTGGATTTCTGGGTTCTGGGCAACATACGATCGGTTGATACTAGTTGTATACTAGGGTACGAGTGGTATGCCTTGGTTGTATGCTGACCAGTATTGGTTTGTGGATTGGATTGGGTTCCAGAATAGGTACGATTTGGGTTGGTATGAGTTGTATGGTTGGATACAAGTCGGTTGAAGGGAGGCCTAGGGTACGAGTGATGGGTACCACTCGTATTGGAGGGTACAATTGGTATGGTTACTTGTACCCCCTGATAGGTATTTTATGCAATTTAAGTGAGCGCAATCTGGATATTTCCCACATAACCTAATAGGGCCCCATGACTTTTAACACACTTGGGAGGTTATTTTCCCTATTATTCTATTCATTAACACTTATAAAATACTCTCTAATCCTCTCTAAATTTCTTGGGCAAAGGAAGCTAAGGTTTCATCTTAAGGATTAATTTAGGGCTTGTGTTGGTGATTTCTCTCCATTATTTACTCAATTTAAGGCATGTACTCCTTACCTCATTGTCAGTTCCAACTTAAGGTATATTGTGTAAACTGTTTTCATGGCTTAATTGTTATGTGGTTTTGGGTTTTCAAATAAATATTGGGGTTTTTGGTTATAATGGTTTGGTTATGGTTTTCCCATGTTTCAATTATGCATTTAATGTTTTACTGGTGGTTTGGATACTTGGTTTCATGGAAATGGTTAATTGGTATTTGATGTTGATTTCGGAAACACTATGCCCCAATATATTTGATAAAATGCCTATGGGAGTGCTTTCACTAGGTTTTTGGACTTTTTAATGGAACTATTGCATGGTATGGTTTGGTAATAAAACCCTAAATGGTATAAATGATTTGAATGGTTTGGAATGGTTAAATGGAATGGTTTGGTGGTCATGGTTATGGTTAATTGAGCTGCTAGTGGGGTACAATGGAATTCCCCAAGTAAACATGTTAATGATCAACTTGTGGGGTACATGGGACTCCCCTAAGCAAACATAATTATGAAACACTTGTGGGGTACATGGGACTCCCCCAAGCAAACATAATAATGGAACACTTGTGGGGTACATAGGACTCTTTCAAGTTAACTTATTAAATAGGTACACGAGATTCCCTTTACTTTAAAAGGTTTGGTTAAGGACAATACTTGCAAGTATAGTCGGTATGCCGCTATCACTATTAATAGCCTTGGTTAATAATAAATTGAATAATGGATTGGTTGGTTGGAAATAGTTTTAATTGGGAAATAATGGCAAGGTGTGATAGCTAACCGTGAAGGTGGAGTTCAATAAACAAATACTGGAAACTTATGTTTGCTGACATAGGGGGTTGTCCATAGCGACCATATATGATACTATGAGATACACAGGAATCTTCTAAGTACACTATACATATGTATCATGGGGGTATGGATACTTGGGAATCCCTACTCTTATGGTATCGCTAGTTCGTGCGGCTACACGTATCAGAGCCCATTTAGGGGGTTATATTGGGCCCATATAGCCCATGGGTAGTTAAGGATGGTTTAGCTACACATACCCAGGTTAATGGTTTTAAATGCATACTAAACCCGATCCCCTTTCCCAGCATGGATATATATATATATATGTATGGTTTGTATGCATATGGTTGGTTTACTTGGTGTTACTGGTTGGAATTATTTTATCCTTATCCTCTGTTCATGCCAGCATTCACATGATAACCTTTGGGCAGTTATTTCCCCACGCGATATAGGAATCGACCGTTCTACTCCTTCTGCATAGTAATCGAATTTCTGGATCATCTCTTGGGATTGAAGTGGTGAGCTTCCATCTTTTCGGAAGGCTCTATTTCATATTCATGGATGTTTTTACACCCTTTTATTTATTTATGGATATTGGTTTTGGCTATGGTTGGGGGCATGTCCCAACCAGATATTTGTTTTCTTTTGGTTAGAGGCTTTTGTGGAACTACTATGGGTTGGCATAGGTGGGATCGGTATTGGTGTCATCCTTAGTATTGGCATTGGTATTGGGCCTGATATCATTGGATGAAATTTCTCACTGTTCCATCCTTTTATTTTATGTAATGGAACTTGGTTTGGTTATTGTCTTTGGTTTTAGTTTACGATTTGGTTATAGTTATCGGTTGGTTTGGGGACGGTTGGACTCGTTTGAGTCGGTCTCAGTTATAGACCTATCCCAGAGTCTTAATTTTGATAGTTATACTCTATCTTGTTATATGTTCAGAATTTATCCAATTTAGGGTATGTGTTGGACGGTTGGGTTGGGTATTGGGGGTGGTCCCCGATCCTAGTTGGACTTGGGATGCCCACTACGACAAGGCCCCTAGTAGGGTCGTTTCATAGTGTTCTCAGCCACATTCTGGATGGATAGGTCCAAAACATTATCCGTTACTAGACGAATAAAAAAAGTTCCTAACATGTCAGTGTATAGTGCTGCCTAAACAAACATAGAAGGTACTCTCAAAATAGTAGTTTGGCCGGGATCCACTACTCTCTTTCCTTACCCAGCTAGTAGGTCAGCCACCTGATTTTTCTCTCTAAATACGTGCACTGGAGCCGTCGCCTCCAATTCCATCAACATTGATATGCAATCAGAAAGGATGTTATAATAAAGAGGGTGATCCTTTTTAAGCAGGTCAATGATAACTTTATAATCAATATTAGCAATTTGAGGCTTTAGGTTGTAATGATTAGATAGGATTAGTCCCTTCTCGAGTTTAAGAACTTTGGACAGGAGAGGAGTAGTGTGGGGGAGGTATTCATAGAAACCCAATTCCCATGTGCCATCATGATTTCCAGCACACCTACCATGCCCTTAGGTCCAGGTTGAGGGTCAACTGATCCATCAATGTTAAGCATATGAACCCCTCTTGAAGGGGGTTCCCTTTTAATATTAATTGGCCATCTGATAGTGTCGTCTTTATTTCTGTTAGTGATTAGAAGCTTATATTCGACAACCATGTGGACACTGGTATCAACGTTGATTTGGTTTTTTGTATTGGTTAAAGTAGTTGTCATTTCTTTTCAACCAAATATTCCAAAGGAAATGAGGGATAATGTAATCCTAGGAGATGAGAGTGTTAAAGCTTTGTTGGCAATAGACTTCCAACATTTGAGCCAGTTGTTGCTGGTCACAGCATTGTTGCCCAACATGGGATTACCTTTACTGATTTTGTCCCAGAATTAGAGCGCATTAGGGCATTGAAAGAAGAGGTGGTTAATGTCCTCTTGATTTACATTGCAATAAGATCATTCCTTGGAAATTTTAAGGTCAATTTTATAGAGGTAAAGATTAGTGGGGAGTCTATCATGGTACATAAGTCAAAGAAAGGTTTTAATCTTATTTGGGCATGGGGCAAACCAAATATGCTTAAAGTTACTCTTCACATCTTTGTTGGGCCTGGCTATTCCATCTCTTAGACTATCATACACACCACTGGTAAATAATAGTTCATTAGAGGTTAGTGTCCAAGTGGGAGTATCCTTCTTGTTAGCTTTGACTGTAGGGGGATAGTTTGTAAGAGTTTGAGAGATGTAGTGAGGGAGGGGTAAGGAGATTTTGGATAGATCCCATCTATAATTGACCATCATATCTTTGATGGTGATGGTGTCCTCATTCTGGGTTAAGGTCCCATGGATGAGACTCCTAAGGCTGCCTAGGTGGGGGATCCAGTTGTCAGTTAAGAACTTAACTTTATCCTTTTTCTGAACATTTCAGGCTCTTCCCTTAGCACAGTACTCCCATCCTTCCTAGATATTTTTCCAAGTTTTGGATATGATTCTTCTGGTTTTGCTGGGATCATGAGAGTTGTGGTACTTTTGCAAGAGGATTTGTCCCAGAGGCTATTGGGCCTTTGGAAGATTCTCCAAGCCAGACTTGCATGGAGGGCCCTTTGTTTAAGTTCAACTTTTTGGATACCCAGGCCACCCTACTACTTGGTTTGGGTGATGGTATTCCGGTTAAACATATGGAGCTTCTTTTTATCAGCATTACTTGCCTAGAGAAAGTTTATTTGGATTCTATTAATGCTCTCAATGATATTATGAGGGAATTTAATATACTACATGATATGGGTGGGAATGCTGGAAGGGAGGCTTTGGCAAGGACAGTCCTTCCAATGGTGTTGATGTGATTTGTTTATCATCCATCTAGCTTATTTTTCATGGAGTCTAGAATAAATTGTAAATCTCTATTTTGTGGCTTTTGGTCAAAGATAGGGAAGCCCAGGTATTTGCCAAAGTCATTGCTAGCCCTAATGTTCATCATATTTGAGCAAGTAGTAGCGGATTCAGGTCTGCAATTTTTGGAAAATATAACTTTAGACTTGGCATTGTTGATTTTTTTGACAGACTTAGAGGAAAAGTGAGCCAAGGTATCAGCGATGTGGTGCGATTGTGTTGGTCTTCTCTAGGAAAGAGGGTAAGGTCATTTTCATTAAAAATATAGAAGATCTTAGGACCCCTAGTGGTGATATTGATCGGGGTCCAGTCTTTTCTCTCCACAACATTATCAATGCTTCTGGAGAGCCTTTTCATGCATAATATAAAGAGGTAGAGGGAAATTGGGTCTCCCTGTCTTGATCCCCTTGAGGGATGGAAAGGGGTGGTTTTCTTCCCATTGATCAGAATTGAAATAGAGCTGGAGGAAACACATGACATAATAAGGTTAGTGAGATTATGGGGGATATGGGATTAAAGCAAAGTGTCCCAAATGAAAGACCATTCCAGCCTACCAAAGGCTTTCTCCAGGTCTATTTTATGGATCATGTTAGGAAGTTTACCTCTCATCTTTTTAAAGTGAGAGATATATTCCTGGAAAATAATAACATGGTCACAGGCTCTCCTGGTTGCTAGAAAGCTGGCTTGGTTGGGACCAATGATCTGGGAAAGATAAGGTTTATTCGTATTGACAATGATTTTTGTAACCAGCTTGTAATTAGTATTGCATAGTCCAATTGGTCTAAAATTTTGATGGTACAAGCATTGTTACATTTAGGTATAAGGCAAAGAAGAGTGGCATTACTGTCAGCAGGTGTAAGACCCCATAAAGTCCTAACCCATTTTAGTCCTTTATAGCATGCCAAAAGAGGTCTCAGACTTGGAAAATTTCAGCGAAGTGTTGACACTTAGTCTCATTTTTGGCCTCGATATTTCAATGGTATCATTTACAATCTTCCCGTCCTTAGATTGTCGATTTTTAAATTAGTTCATAATTAGGGTTATCTATAGGTCATCTCGGGTGAGTTTTAAAATTTTCAAACATCGTTGGAGTCATATTTGGATGACCAAAATAGCAAGACAATGCGATCATGACGCGTCGCGTTAGCTACCGTATCGGCACTATCGATGCAATGCATTGGTGATTGTGTTGACCCCATCAATGCGATGCGTCGCCTATTGCATTACTAAGCAAGTTTTGTGTATTATGTTATGGGTTTATGAGGGTAATTGGGTCATTTTCCATTTACAATACTCAGCCATAACACAAAATTAAACCTTCCAAAGGGCAAAATTCACTCATTATCTCACAAATACTCTCAAGACCAAATCCGTAGTGTCATCAAGTTCAAG
Source organism: Capsicum pubescens (assembly GCA_030864215.1). Classification (NCBI taxonomy): domain Eukaryota; kingdom Viridiplantae; phylum Streptophyta; class Magnoliopsida; order Solanales; family Solanaceae; genus Capsicum; species Capsicum pubescens. The sequence goes on from CM061543.1 coordinate 87,380,473, forward strand.
TCCAAGTCCCAAGAATTCACCACAATTCTCATGAAATCAACAAACAAGGTATGTTAGGTGTTCATCCTTGGGTCTCCTTCCAACCTTAGAGTTCAAAAACCCTTTTCAAAACTTGAATTATGATTCCCATGTTATGAATTGAATTATGCTCATGTTTGTGTTGTTGTATGGGTTTCACGTTAAGATCTTTTATGAGTTCCATGAATTAAGTTAGAATATGTGTTGAATTATGAATCTCTCATGTCAAAACCCTTGAATTTGCAAGTTGCATGTTGTAGTTATGATTCACTATGTGTTTATTTCTCATGTATAACAATCATGCTCCCCAAGTGTTTGATGAAATGTCCATATGAGTAAATTATTCAATGGTAACCTATTGATTGTTGCTAAAGTAGTGATATGAGTTTATCTATTATGCTATCGAGTCCTGGGGGTATTTATTACCCAAAATATAGTTGTTTACTTAGTTGTAGTAGTTATAGAATAGTCCCAGTAAAGGTCAAGAACAATAGTACTCAGTCAGTTAACAGAACTTAGTGAACTCAGTCCAGTTCAGTCAGTCAACATGATTAGTGTCAGTTCAGTCAAGCCTAGTACAGTCTAGTGATCTGTTCAGTGTCGATTCAGTTGGGAGTAGGATTCAACACTGAGAGAACCCAGGGATGGGGGCATTCCTGCCAGCAGAGGGTTTGACCCTTAGTAGCAGTCCCTGCGTTACAGAATTCCATAGCTAGAGTAGGGTAAGTCATTCTCCTGCCAGACTAGGGTTGACACAATTATATATATATTTCATGAGTCTTCCTTCTAGATTAGGTTTGATACAACATTGTTAGTATCCTATGGCAAGGTGCTAACACCCTTCCAACTGGGGTCACAGGTTGGACCCTTAATCAGTCTATACCGGGGATGTCGGTTAGATGAACACTCCCACAGTTATAGTTTTAGTCTCAGTATTTTGTAAAGAACTCAGTCAGTTCTACAGAACCATGGCTATCAGTTATCGTTTACTCAGCCATCAGAATTCAGTACTCAGCTTCAGTATAATCTCAGATACATGATGTATGCCGATATGCGCAGTATTGCATGTTTCGTATGTTCAGTAGTTACAGTTTTACATGTACTCTCATCTAGATACTTCATTATGTTCATTCATTCAGTTATCATCTCATGCATATGAACCCATGTATATCAGCCTTACCTCACTTAGCATACCGGCACATTTCACGTACTGACACATAATCTCTTTTGTGCTATGATGTCTCATATCATAGGTTCGGATGCTTAGGTTCCTGACCGTACTTAGCAGCTTAAGCTATCAGTAGCAGTTATAGTGGTGAGTCCTTATATTTTGAGGACAAAGTTTACCTATTTTAGTATTTCAATAATTTAGTAGTTATTTCAGTCGGAGTTAGTTGGGGGTTTGTCCCATCAACTCCATATTCAGACAGTTAGAGGCTTTCAGACTAGCATAGTCAGTTATTCAATTTTCAGATGTTATTATCAGTTATACTTAGTTATTATTTTAGTATTTTGAGAACCTTATGGCATTTTCAGATTTCTTCCGCATATATATTCCAGTATTATATTTAGTGCTCATAGCAGGTACCAGTCATGGGTTAACTTATGGTCCTTTGGGATTGTAAGCATTGTGTAATGCCCAGGGTGTAGTCTCAAGGAATTACAACAGGCATGGTGGAAGTTCTGAAAACTTCTTTACAAAAGTATGAGGTTAGGTTCTCTACCAGGTCCTAATATTTCTTATAGAACATGGATGAAGCCCATCAGGGCCCGGGACTTTGAAAGGCTTGAAGGACTTAAGGGAAATTTGGATTTCTGAGTCCCTAAGGGGGGCTTGAAGTATTTATTTGACTTCATTAGGTATAAGTGAAGGATTTATGGGGGAGAAACTGGTATTACTATAGGAGGAGATATGGTCAGTGGTATAAAGGATGATGAAGAATTTGAAGATATGAGTGCTAATATGGCCAGCTTCCTGGAGTGTGTTTCCACTCTAATATTTGATGAAGTTGATTCTATTTATCCTTTTCATATTGAGAGTGGTGTCATGGAAGAAGGAGGTATTGGCATCTACATCAGCAAGCCAAGTGATTTTGGATTTAATTTTCCAAAAAACCTCTTTATTCTTAAGAAGGCTATCATATCAACATAAAAGAACTTTCTTAAGATTATGAAGAAAACGACTATGCTGGTTGTTCTTGGATTTTTTTATTCCATCTAACCTAGCAATAATTTTCCTAATCTTTTCGAAAATGTTATCAAAGACTTGAGCATTCCAATTAGGAGATTCAATCTGGAAACTACTAACATCTTGAGAGAGGGAACTGTGGTGAGTGAAGCATTGATCAATGAGATTTCTGAAAGTTGGGTGGATGTACCACATAGGATCAAGACTGAAAGGTCTTAGGTCTGGGGGAGGGGGCAGACAAGGAGAGGAAGAGAGGGCAATGGTCAAATTTGGTCCTAGGAAAGTGGGTGATAGAGGAATTGAGGAAGTATTTTTCCAAGAGTTGTTAACAACACACATATTCAATATTTCTAGTTTAAAAGAGGTTCTATTATGATGTCTCCTATTGGTCTAGGTGTACTAACATCCCCTGTATCCTAGATCTATCATATTACAAGTATTAAGACATTGTATAAAGAGGCCCATTCTGTTTGGGCTAGGAGCATTTTCCCTCAATTTCTCTGTAGCCCTAGGTATCTCATTAAAGTCTCCACAATTAGCCAATCCTCCTGGTGGGATTGGTCTAGTTTACAAAGCTCTTATCATAACTCTAATCTAGTATTCAGGTTAGGGCTGACATAAATCACAGAAAACAACCAAGGTTGAGGATCAGAAGTTACCTTAACCATGACGTGGACTCCTTGAGGGGTGACAGGTATACTATCCAGGTTTACAACCTCTTCCTTCCATATAACAACAATTCCCTCTTTGCCCCACAACACTGGATTGCACTTGGGCATCAAATTTGAGGGTGTCATTGAGGACCTTGTGGTCAACCATCTTTGTCTCAAGTAAGAAAAACATAACTGGTTTGTGAGTTTGGAGCATAGCTTCTCAATATCTTTGAAAGTTGGTGTTATTCGCTCCTCTAGTGTTCCAGATTATGATCTTCATGAGGTCCGTTGGTGAGAGTGGCTGGTTCATTATACCTTTCCCCTTATCTACCTGGGAGGTCTGCACTTTTCCCCTGTTGGGGCTGACATTCACCGCTGGTGATGTTTTGTTCTCTATATTCCTCAATATCAGAGAGAGCATCTTCATTTTCCTTGGAAAATAAGCTATTATATCTGCATTGTAGGGCTCATTGAACTCTTTGAGAAGTGCCTATTCTCGAAGATAGGAGTCGATATTTGGACCTCCAAAAATTTCTAATTTTTTTTCCATCTCTTGATTGTTCTTCTTTTGAGATTCTAGTGTTGACATATCTATTGGGTTTTGGCTTCCTTTCTCTTGGAATGGAGGAGTCCAAGGCACGAAGTTCAGGGTCTAGGAGCTTGGGAGATACAAGATTATGGGATATAGGGGTAGGCTCCTGAATTTTTGCTCCGTGAGAGAGTTCAGTTCTCCAAAGTTCGTGAAGTTGAGGGTTACCATCAATTGGATAAAGTGAAGAGTCTGAGCCTAAACTTGGGTGCCTAGTCCTCTATTATACCGTCGACCCCTCAAGTATTATTTGCGTGAGCCAAGCTGGGTCCTGGACTATGAGTACTATGGGTTGGTCCCCCACTAGTATGTAGTATGTTATCGTTTCCCTTGGATAATTAGTTCCACCCTGGACATCGGTGCTCTATTCGGTGGTGGTGGTTCTATGAGGAACACACGTGGCTTCTTCAGAGCGGTGGTGTTAGGAGCTTGGTTTGCCATCTTTTATGTTTGTTGAGGTGGTGGTAGAATTGGAGATTTCTAACACCGGCCATTGATTATAATTGGAGCTTGATGTGGAGTTAATTGATGCGATGGCCTTGGTTATTTCAAGCATCTCAGGGAAATAATTATTTTCCTCAGGTTTGAAGTCCCTTTCAAGGAAAGATGCAGAGGTGGAGGTAGCCTCCGTTGGGCTCTCTGAGGAATTTTTAGGGGTAGGCGTAGTTATGGGAGAGGCGCCACTAGTCCCTTCAGAGAAAATGGGGTTGTTGCAGGTTTTGTTAGTACAAGTAGTAGGTAGATGGATCCCCGATGGGTATCCAATTTGGCTGGTAATGGTACCCGAGAGGTGATTGACTTTTGGCTCTGTATAAGCAGAAGCATTAATTAAAAAGGAACTATTATTATTGTAGTTATTAATATTTTTTTATTATTTCTAGAATTAATAGCAGAAGTGGGAGGTGGGTAAAGGGACTTTTTTGTTGAGGATGTGGCCTTGGGTAGTGGTCCTACTCTTACCTGTTGTGGCAGCATCATTCTTTCCCATGGGAGAAATAAGGAGATTTTGGGTATTACCTGGTAGTTCTGCCACTTTGGTTACCTGGTTGGTGGGTATTCTTCCATGGCTTACGTGACCTTCGTTTCCTTGCTTGCCAGTTTTGTTGATATTTTTCCTTCTCAGAAATTTTACAATGTGCCAGTCATCTTGTGATATTTGTTGAGCTACTGTGGAGGATGAGGGGTCCATGTTTACCTCCCGTTGGGCCTGGTAAGGAAAATTTTTGTGAATGTGACCTATCCTACCATAGATAGTGCATAAAATTCCATCCCCTTCATAAATAATTTTTTGTTTATGGTTGTCAATGGTGACTTGTGTCGTGACTGGTACTTTCAAAGGAACTTGAATGCATAGTCTAGCATACTTTCCCCTTAATGTAGTAGAAGTACAAGAGTCAATTTTAAGCAGCCTTTCAGTTTCATTCTAATTTTTTCCAGTATGGATTTATTATAGAACTCTGTGGGTGATTGTGGTAGGCGAATCCAAATTGTTATGTGTGTTAGAGTGGCCCTTTCTAGCACGAAGTTAGGTTCCCATTGCTTTGTTGAGAGGAAATTTCTAGTAACAAACTAGGGCCCTACATGCAGGGCCTTGTGCATATATTTTTGCAGGTTGAATTTGGCAATGTAGTAGTCCCACCCCCAGTTAATCAGAGTTAGAGGTTTTGGGGGTTTCCATATCTCTCCTAACTTTTTTTCAAATGGTTAAGGGGCAGTTTTTCCCCTAAAAGCTTAACTATGACTAAGTGTTTCCAAGGTTATTAAATCCTCAATCGATCTTTCCTTGTCAGTGTAATTGACCTTAGGTCATTGTCCTCCATGGCTTCGTCTGGACATGGTCTAGAGTTGTATTCCATATTCATTTCTGAATTCTTGTTCATTAGAGCTGCTTTAAAGGAAAATCTGATGGCTTTCTTGTGACTTGGACATCTTCATCTATTAGAGTGGATGAATCCGAGGGCTCCGATGGGTTCGGTGGCATTTGGGGTGGTGGACCCATGCCCTGTTGTGGGGTTTGGTCGGTACTCGGACGGAAAGACTTTCTAGAGAGAGAAAGTGCATCCATCTCTTTTTTTTTATTATCTTATTTGTGTTGAAAAATCTTTTCTTGTAAAATCAGTACTTGAATTTATTTTGCCTTGTGTTGATGAGCTGCTATTTTTTAATTAAATTTTCTACAAAGAAACATAAAAATATTAGTATTTAAAATTAAATAGCAACTTAAAGGCAAAATGCTTTATTGGACCCCTGTACTATGTCAGTTTTGTAAGTTGGACACTTCTACTTACATGTTTGTCATCTGGACCCTTGAACCCATCAAAAAGCAGCATTTCACACCCTTTGACCGTTGACCTTGCCTATGTGGCAAGGTCATGGTGACTAGGACAAAGAGAGTGTAACCACTCGCCTAGGGGTGCGAGTGGGGGTCAATTTTTGGCCAATTTTACATTAAAATAATAAAAAAAATAAAAATAATATTAAAATTTTAAAAAAGATTAAAAAGGGTTCTTTTTTTCCCTCCATCTTTTTTAATTTAAAAATATTTTTAAAATAATTGAAAAATAATTTAAAATTATTTTTTAAAATTAAAAAAATCATTTTAAAAATATTTTTAAAAATTAAAAAAAAAAATCCCCTCCCCACCCCAGCCCAGCCCATCCCTACCCCTACACCCCCAGCCCCTCATTTTTTCCTCCATCCTTTTTAATTTAAAAATATTTTTAAAAATTAAAAAATATTTTTAAAAATTTAAAAATAATAAATTTTAAAAAAAATTCCCACCCTACCCCCTTCTCCAACCCCTCCCCACCCCACCCAACCTCTTTCACCCCCACCCCAGCTCGTCCCAACCCTACCCACCCCTCTCCCAAGTCCTCCACCCCACCCAACCCGTCCCCAGTCCACCTAGCCCCACGTAACCCCTCCCCCTTCCCTAGCCCCCACCCCACCCAGCCCGTCCCCATCCCACCTAGCCCCACGCAACCCCTTTCCCAACCCCCTTTCTCCATCCCCCCACTCCACCCCACCTATCCCCACGCAACCTCCTTTCCCAGTTCCCACCCAACTCAGCCCCTCCCCCAGCCCCCCACCCCACCCCATCCCCTCCCCTCCCCACACAATTAATTTAAATTAAATATTTTAAATATGTAAATCATATTTAAATTAATTAATTATTTATTAAGTAATTTTTTTTTAAATTAGGTAAGAATTTTAAATTTGATAAATTAATTAATTTAAAATTTAATTAATTTAAATAAATTAATTAGTTAAGAATTTTAATTAATTAATTTTTTCCTAATTTAAATTTAAAATTTAAATTAATTAATTAAATTAATTTTAATATTTAATTAATTTTAATGTAATACTTTTTTTTTTTTTAAATTATTATTCAAATTATTCAAATTTTAAAAGCATGATTATTCAAATTTTTCTTATTTAATTAAATTAATTTTAATATTTAATTTGTTATGTAGCATTTTAAAAATGACTTGGAGTTTAATGTAATACTTTTTCTATTTTTAAATGACGTGGCAGATGACGTGGCACGCGTGGCAGATGACATGACACATGTGGCAGTTGATGTGGCAGCTGACATGGGAGAGTGTGTTACACTCTCTAAAAAAGTGTTTAAAATGTAGCTTTTTCGTGGGTTCAGGGGTCCAGATGACAAATATGTAAGTAGAAGTGTCCAACTTACAAAACTGACATAGTACAGGAGTCTAATAGAGCATTTTGCCCAACTTAAATATATAATATTTTTCTCTCATAAGCAATTCTAATTTTTTTTTTAATTCCATCAATCTTGATTTATTTCTTTTCTTATTGTTCTTTATTCCTTGATCTCGTCAAACTTCCTTTATTCTATTCGTTGCTTTATCTTTCAATTGTGACTTATTTTTGATGTACCTGAGACTTTTCATTATTGAAATATTTTAGTATTATCAATCTCTTCCGTTTTATGATGACAAAAATAGGAGTACCAGACTGGGTACTTCTCGGTTGCTTATTTTTCATAGTGATACTATTAGAAAATGAGCCTATAGCAACGATATGAAAATCGTTATTATAGGTCCTAAAACGTTGTAATCATATTATTACAATGGGGGTTATGTCCATTGCACCAAATCGCATTATCATAGATCTATGACAATGAATCATGTAACAGTTCTAAAACTTTTGTTGAAAGTACATCTATTGCAACAATTATTCTTCAATCAATAACTTGTATTACCTATATCAACTAAAAATTTTAAAATCATTACAATTAATATTCCACAACGGTTATCTTGTCTATGTTGCAATGAATTTTTTCAACTTAATTAAGACAGTTCTTATTATTATTGCAACGGATTTAACACAGTGATAAAAAATGCTACAATAATACATTTTTATCTATTGTAACAGTTCTCAAATGTTTCAACAATTAATAGACTATGTTTTAGAAAATATTACTGCAATAGCTCTCTATTTTACCTATTGGAACAGTTCATATATCTTTCAATAACCTGGACTATAAATATAAATATTTGACAGTATGAAATTGTATATACCATGAATGACAAAAGTTACTAAACGAAATTGAAAGATCATAATTCAAATTATCCCGATCATAGTATCATCTGTCATAGCTGTAAAATATACAAAATCTATCGATCATAATGTCATTAACTGTAGGCCCAAGATATACAGAAAAATCAATTACAATATAATCTATGAGCAAAATATACAACAACTGACACATATTAGAACTAGATAGTGAGCAAGATAAGTATTCATAATGTCAACAAAAGAGTAGGTCATACAACGGTCGACCACTTTCAGCAAAATCTCAAATTCCTTCCTCATCACTGCTTTCATCATCTTTCTGATTATTTTATCCATCTATAAGTTGATAAATAAAAGTTATGAAAAAATTTTAAACATGTATTTGCTAGAAATTTAATTTTAGTCAAATTAAATAGGTTGTGAGATGAAAGGAGAAAGACAATAAGTTTCTTTTCAAGTTAACAGTGAAGTAATTGCTTCTTGGTTACAATTGCAAAAATACCAATACAATTATGGAGGAGTATTTCTGCTCGTTGTGCCAGATATACGCTTGACATTCTATCCCTATGGCTTGTTAACTAAATTAAGAAAATGTATAAATCAAAGTTTTTGAAAGCTTTAATTAGGGGAGGGGCACCCTGTATCCTTAGCTAAAATACTTCAAATTTCAACATCATGAGACATAGAATATGTTTCTATAGTCTAAAACACTGTAAATGAATAACTAACTTTATTATTCCTTTATAAGCATTGTAACGATTTTTTAGCAACAAAAAATTTATCACTTTTTATTTTTTAAGTAAGCAAATAACTTTTTCTATCAACAAAAGTCTAAATAAAAGTAGCAAGCATTTAGTTGATCAAATATAAATAATAAAGTAAACCTAGATATGTCTGGTACCTTGAATTTTTCTTTTTTTTTTTTGTAATTAAATTTGACAAATAAATTTTATTATGAGAAGTGAGTAGAGTACCTTAACAAATGTCAACAGAAAGCATTGTAGTGTTGAGTCTTTGATGTGTTTTTATATCAGCTAGTCATGTTCATATTATTTGTTTGATGTCTGCATCCAAACAAGTTGTACAAGAGAGAATTAGTCTAGAATGATTATAAAGTCAAATTATGCTCCTTACAACTCACCTAACCTCAACAACTTTCCTCGTACTAATGAAATGAGCTTTGGACTATATTTGCAATGAGTCTAAATTAGCAAAATCAATAAGAGTGTCTTTAAAAATAATATTTTGTGTTACCTTTGTCAAAAAAAAGAACAAGATTTTGTGTCTTTTTATTCATCTAAAATAAAAATATCTAACATTTACAAGTTCATTATAACATAAAGGATCAAACTCATAGCTAACTGAATTAAATCAAAAAGTAAAAATACATTAGTGAATGATTACAATAATGATTGTAGACAGATTACCTTACTATAGGAAATTATAAGAGAAAATCTTTGAAGAAAGTGTGAGATTTATGTTCTTTATAGTTGTCCAACTATAATGCACACAACAACTTATGTTATGTTGCTTTAGTTTTAAATTCTCCTCCTGCCATATTTTATTTCAAGAAAATAATAAATTTGTGTCAAAGAAAATGAAATAAGACTAAATTATAAAATCATCACCATTAATTTCCTTGAATTTCGAGTGCATTTCAAAAATCTCTAAAAGAATTTAAATAAATCCTATCTAAATTGAATAAAATATCATTGATTCAAACAATGCTATAAATTTTCATTTCATGTTGTTTCAAGTGTATCTCTTTTCTATTATAATGCTTTTTGATTTCAAAATTTCTTCATCAAAGAGTAAAACCTAAATCATAACACAATTATTTGCAACTTCATTATTTCTTGCGTTATTGCAACTTCATTACTACTTGCATTCTTTAAACTTGAAGTGAAGTGTTGGGTAAACATAAGAATATTTCAATTCTCCAGAGACTCTCATGCAAGTAAGGTAAAATAAATAATAACAAAGTCATTCATTAAAATTCAAGCGTGTGAAAATTCTGTTGGACAATTTCATAGAGTAAGTTTTAGGAGCTGGGTCAACTTCAAAAGTACTGAACCATTATCTACCTACTCCATTACAACACACAAAAATACATTTTGTGCACTTTCACATTTTTATTTACGTGTCATTACATTAAATAGTGATGTTCAGATAGTTGTGCGCTCTGCCAACGGTTAGTGTAGATCGATATAAAAACTCAAAATACTTGCAACAGCTTTCAAGTTACCTCATGCAGAATTTTCCTCATTCAAAATTACTTTATACTTTATCTGAGCATTTCATTTGTCGCAAATAATCACCATACAAATTTATAAGTTTGCACTAATGATTTTTGTCTAATTATTTACTTCTATGTTTTATAGAAAATCTTTACTTTTTCTTTTCATTTACTTTGAGGGAAGCAGTTAGGATGTCGAACATGGTAACTTCGATTGATTACTACATGAATTTCTTCATTATCATCTTATTACGAATTAACCCTTCAAAAGTTTAATAAGATACAAAAAGTTAATTCAAAGAAAACATATGTTGTCATCTTTAACGTAAATAACGATGAGGCAAAATGAACTTAATATACACTTATTGTCAAATAAAGTATAAAAGAGTGAACATAACATACCTCCAAAGTTCTTTTCTCTTTCCAAGTCATATTATTTAGCAACAATTCTATCAAATAGAATCATGGACAAAATGTTACCTCCGAAAACATTTACAGAAAATGCAGTGAAAATAATCATACTATGCAATATTTGAACTAGTAATATTTTTTTTAGTTGTGTGGGTAGTTCCATTAAGAACAATTCATGTTATAGTCTTTTCACAATTCAAAATTCATAGGTCCTAATGGTACTTGTCGCGGTGAACCTTGACAAGTAAGACTATCATCCAAATTGACACAAGGGGTAAAAGACAATAATAACCCTAAGGTAAGACTTCTAGAATGATTCGAACCCTACAAGTACAATTAATGCGGAAAGAAACATAATAATGCAGTCATAATTCTCAAAACAAGGTGTCAACAATATAAGAATGTATCTAGTACAACCCGAATCCAAATGAAATACATGAGATATCTAAATACAAGGAAAACTCTATCTTTGAAATGAATATAAAGACATAATCTATAGAGAAAGGTAGTAGAAGACATTCGAAAGCCTGAAAATCATCAACTACCTTGAAAGCTCTGACAGTCGCTTGAGTCACGCAACGTGGGGCACACCCAAACTTGAATCTGCACCAAAAGGGTGAAGTAGGAGTCAGTACTGTCCACTTGTACTTAGTAGGTATCATAGGCCGATCGAGAAAAGTAGAAAATAAAGTACATAAAAACATACTAAGGGCACGCCACATGCAATAAGAAAATATTCCACAACGATAGCACACACCGCTTGCACTAACAATTCTAATATGTATATCACAAATACAACAACAATACATCAAGTATAACACAAGTATATAGTATGTCACATACGAGTAAAAAACAAAGAAGAACATGTATATACAAAGTGGTCAAGTATAAATAACAGGATATAGAGGAAGTAGACATATAACAATTCAATATGAAAGTTCAATCACTATATCAACACAATAAAGCAAGTGCAATGTATAAGATGATGATGTTGATAACGCCCAAACTACAACTCTCGTAAGAGTGTAAGCGGTCGCTGTCAAATATAGAACCCAACTGGGTTGGGTGTCGAATCCCACAGGGAATACTTGGTCACTAAGTGTTGCAACTATTAGTAGACTGTTGGTCGAAAATTCTACGGAAAGGGGGAAATTTGAGTTTGGCGTGAATTACTACTATGAAAGTAAAAACGGAATGCTTGATTTAGTAAGATTTAATCACAGAGAATAATAAGTTAGGGTTATGTCCACCTTATGAGTTCTACGTATCTATTAACTATGAGTAATGCGGAATTCAGACATGCATGCACTTATAGAGATTCGTATTCTAATGGTAAATCCTAGTGTTTCTCAACCATCAAGGATTATTTCACTTTAACTCTCTCGAGATTAAAGCGTATAACTAATGGTACGAACTCTCCAAGAGGTTAACCCAGTTATGGCACTAACGTGTAAATAGGGGTTGGTAGCCCTATTTCCTTGTCACACTCTCTTTTCCAAACATGTAACTTTTCTCTCGAACAAGTTAATGCTATAATGGCCTATTCTCTATGTTTGCAACCACGAGAATTAAATTAAAACGAAGAGAATAATGATATAAGTAGCATACAGATCAAGAATTCACAAACTCATAGTAATAGATAGTATATTAAAAGGCTTCCATAACCCTAACAGAGAAGTTTAGCTACTCATGATTGTAAAGAAAACAACGAAGACATCATCATCATCATCATACCAAAACTAGAACAATCTTCGCAAGAGGATGCTTTTAACGTCAAAGAGGGATGATGTTTTTCCTCTTAGCCGTCTTCCCCCAAATATGTAGCGTGTTTCTCTCTGTTAAAGTTACAGAATCTATAAACTGAATAAAAAGTGTCGACTGAATTCTGAAAGCAATGCTGAAAAATTCAGCAAATAAGGTTTTTATAACATCCTTGTCCTAGTCCTACTAGGTTACTGCTGCACCCCTAAGTATTAAGAAATACTGATTTTGCCCGGGACAGATTCTCCATGCATCACATTCAGTCCACAAGCTTCCAAAAGCTGCCTTCCTTCTTACATGAAGTTTTCCTTTACTGCCCAAAGGTCCACAAAGTGCTGAAATCTTCATCATTAATACCTAAAAACATGCTAATCACGTAGGTTAGCTCACTTACAGGAAAATGGACTAAAAGTGCAGGAATTATATATTTTGTCCTCAAAACTTAGCTAAAATATGGGTAAATTATGATGTTTTAGGCGTATAAATACACCCAACATCAACACCCCACACTTACAGCTTTGTTCGTCCTCGAACAAAGTATTACGTCCATGCAAACATCTAACTAGGATTTCACAGTAGTAGCACAAAATATTCATCAAGACATGCACGACAATTATTAACAAAGAGTAGTTTTCTGGATTGCTACTAGAAACCATTCAACCTCCAACATAGACTCGTGATGATGGCTAATTCGTATCCACAAGTTAAGGCACCAAGAATCATACAAAATTACCCAAAACTCATCAACCATATGTGTCTCACACAAGATATCACCCATAATCACTCACAAGTTTTGTATTTTTTGGAACATGGGTATTAGATTCTCCTTGCTCTCACTCTCACAAAGAATTCATATGTTGCAACTGATGACCATAGGCTTGCCCTTAGTGTAATGCTCCACTAATATCAGAATGCTAAGCTTAGGATCAAGTAGGTCTTTACAGGTTGTAATGTAGGCTAAGGGACAGGTAGGACTATTTTGGCCAAAAATAGTGACTATGTTCTCTAAGCGCTTTAATACACTACGTTATGTCATTAACACTCTTTTTTAAACAACCCTTCTACCTTTTTTTTCATCTAACACCTCTTTTCACCTATTTTGTTATTCAATTATAAACACAAAGATGAGAATATACAACTTATTTTTTTTATTTTTCTATTTCTATTTTTTTTTATAAAACACCTCTATGATAGCCACTCTTTTTCACAATAATTTCAAGTACCAATACACTCTGAGGCATCACTCTCACCCAATTTCCTCTTATTTTGTCACATGACTCTACAATTTAAAGCGCTTAGGAATTTGGATCAAATTATGGTCTTGAAAAAAAAAGGATTAGGCTACATATGAGGCTGTCAAAGAAAATAGCTAAAGGCTCAAAGGGGGTTAACTAGGATAATGTCCACGGGTAGGTAAAAAGAAGGTAAACAATCACAGGCTGCCAAAGAAATGCCTAAATCATCTCCTAAACTCACACTCTTTATTTCGCTTTACACACACACCAGGCAAGTTCTAGCATCAGTCACAACACAGAATATACTATAACCTCACACACACAAGGCACATGGTCAACTTTATTGGGAGCAGTATAGACTCTTGACCCAACAGATGAATGAATTAAACCACACACTTATCACACAGTGAGTCACACTTAGAGCCTAAACGTCTCAATAGTAATGATTTTGGCACAAACTCTTGTCATAATACCATGCCGCTTATCAGAACAATTTCATGCAAAATCTAAAAAATCTAAAATTAAACTAACTAATTACGACTAATTAAAACAAACAAGAACTAGAATAAATGTAGGCAAAGAAGTACAAGAAGCATACAAATACCAGCACCCCACACTTAGACGGGACACACTACCCTCAGTGGAAAACAAATAAGGAAAACCTGATTAGTCGGACTCCTCTTCTATGTCTGGGGTCATACCCCCTGCGTCGGAATCATCATCAGAGTCGTCATCCTCAGAGTTTCCTCAAAATGTACGCCACTTGATCCCAAAAGTGCATCGAGGTATTTGTAGAGAGGAGGACTCAGCTTGCTCCTTTCTTGACCATTTCTGTCCCTTCTGTGAGGTGGTCGCTTTTTCTTTTCCTTGTCGTCCTTTTGGGGCCATTCTACCTGAGATTAAAATAGAGTCATGTTAGCTTCATCTCAGAAGATTCAATCGAAAAACAAACAGTAGCGGTGCTACCCCACACTTAATTTGTTGGCACAGACTAATTAAGTGAGTGATGTCGATTACTCAGACTTCATCAACATACATTTAGGCGATATGTTCCAACAACATGTTCAGCACAATCATACGTTCATGTCATCTAAACTATCCTTTCCAATTCTATTTCATGTAATCTTGTCTATACTTTCATGTTTGGATAAATGCACTTTTTGAACCAAACTACCACATAAGGATCATACCACAAATAGAAACAAGTTATTGCATAGACATAATCACACTATCTTATGCTTGTGGTCAATCATAATCGGTATCTCGATGAACGAGTCATTCAAACATTCAAGCTTTCAACTTACAAGATTATGTATTAACTTCACAATTTTGACTTCATAAAACTATGACAGTGTATAACAATCAAATACAAGTCGGAACAAAGTCAAGAACACCCACATGTATTCTTTCACTCAACTAGATGTATCATAACAAACCAACCACATTCTAATCACCAACACCACTTCAAGATCTAAAAAATCATTATAAACGTAGCATTTCAACAACTACGGAATATAAAAGAATGTCTTACTTGGTGATGTATCCGGAAGATGAACTCACAAGACTAGATGAGAAAAAAGAAAATTTTTTGAGAGGATTTGGAAGCTTGGGCGGCGCCTATCTTGAGCAAACAATGAGATTTTATTCTAAGATTGAGGGTCTATTTATAGACCAAGGCTAGGGTCGGGTTTGATCCATGAAAAATCGAGTTAGGAGTCAAAAATAATAAGTAGGCGGCGCCTAATGCTTTGCCTATGCTTAGCATAGGCGGCGCCTATGGTATTGCCTAGTTGGGCATAGGCGGCGCCTATGCTATGGCCTAGTTGAAACAGTGAGCATAGGCAATGGCATAGGCGGCGCCTTTAGCTTTGCCTAGTTGAACATAGGCGGCGCCTATGCTATGGCCTAGTTGGGCATAGGCGGCGCCTATGCTATGGCATTGTAGATTCAGACAGCAAAGGCAATGGCATAGGCGGCGCCTTTAGCTTTGCCTAGTTGAGCATAGACGGTGCCTATGCTATAGCATTGTCGATTCAGAGAGCAAAGGCAATAGCATAGGCCTTGCCTTGTTCGTTGCTTAGATTTACATAGGCCTTGCCTTGTCCATTGCCTAGATTTGTATAGGCAATGCCTAACCGAAAGCCTTTTGCTCCTTCATTACTCACTTACCACCTTTAACATTGCTCACTTTCAAATCAAAATTTGAGACCAAGATCCTCCTTTATACGTCGTCCCCTACACTTAATCAAAAATAACAAAAATGATTAGAAAGATTGGTTGCCTCCCACCAAGCGCCTTAGTTTTGGTCGTGGCTCGACTCTTCTTTTTGAATTTTTATTTAACAAAACAAACTCCTAGGTAAACAAAACAATTTAAAAACGATGGGTTGCCTCCCATTTAGCGCTTGATTTATTGTCGTGGCACGACATAGCTATCTCGATTACTTAGACTTCATCGAGATAGATGGTGCATCATTTTCTGAATGGATTCAGACGACGCTGATGCTTACTTGTAGGCATGCAATCTTCTTCGAGATGACTCTTGTGCATACATATCCCAGGAGGAATACCAATTATATCATCAATAGTCCAACCCATAGCTCTCTTGTACCTCTTCAGAGTAGAGATGAGAGCCTCTACGTGCTGTTCGCCTAAATCAGCCGCAACACTCACCGAAAGTGTATTTCCACTTCCCAAGAATGCATACCTTAGGTGACTGGGAAGCTCTTTCGATTCTACCACTGGTGGCTCTTCAATGAAAGTCTTCGCTGTTGGTGAAGGTCGATTCCTAAGATCAAGGTCCAGCTTCTTAGTAGCATGAGAATAGGGCCTTATTCTTGTTAGAGCAAAAACGGTTTCTTCATATTCTTCCACCTCCTCACGCTCACAATTCAACAACACCCCAGACAATGGCTCAATAGTAAGCTGCTTCTCTAAAGATAATTCTTTCTCATCCTCATAATAAACATCAGCTACAGAGAACACATCCATATCTCTAGGCTGCTTCATCGATTTGCATACATCAAAATGGACTACTTCGTCATTCAGCCAAAATAAAAGTTCATTAGCTCTTAAATCGATAAGCACACTTCCAGTTGCGAGGAAAGGGCATCCCAAGATTATGGGAACTTCAGAATCCACCGCGCAATCCAAAATAACAAAGTCTGCAGGAAAGATGAAAGTGGAAACCTTTACTAATACATCATATAAGATACCAACAGGTCGTTTTACCAACCTATATGCCATCACAAGTCGCATATTGGTTGGTGTAGGATCGCCCATCCCCAACTTTCTGTAAACGGATAACGACATCAAATTGATGCTAGCCCCCAGATCGCACAACGCCTTAGAAAAATCCAACGATCCAATCGTGCAAGGAATAGTGAAAGTACCAGGATCTGCCTTCTTCTGTACTAGAGATCTTGTAGCGATTGCACTGCAATGATGAACATTATCTGCCAGCTCATAACTTGCTGCCCTCTTCTTTGTCAACAGGTCCTTCATGAATTTAGCATACCCAGGCATCTGTTCCAGCGCCTCCACCAACGGAACATTAATAGTTAGCTGCTTCAACATGGTCATGAATTTACTGAACCTGGTGTCATCAGCTTTCTTCTTCAGTCTCTGCGGAAAAAGGTGGTGGTGGAAGGGGAATCGTTTTCTCCACCACTTCCTCTTTATCTTTCTTCCGATTATCAACCTTTTCAGGAGTGTCATCAGCCTTCTTCTTCATTCTCTGAGGAAAAGGTGGTGGTGGAAGAGGAATCATTTTCTCCACCACTTCTTTTTTATCTTGCTTCCGATTATCACTTTTTTCAGGCTGGTGACATCTGGGTGTAACATCATGAGCACTCACTTCAGCTTCTACGACATCTTCAAACTCTGCTTTATCAACATTCTCTGCTATATCATCAACCACCTGCTTGCCTTTGGATGGATTTTCCAACACTTTACCACTCCGGGTAGTAATAGCCATACACGATCCGTCATTCCTTGGGTTTTGCACAGTTTCACTGGGTAGCGTGCTAGCCTTTCTTTGGTTGAATGCAGTTGATAATTGACTCAATTATTGCTCCAGCTGTTTTATTGCAGTAGAATGCGAGTCAACCAATTGATTTATTGACGACAAATCATTCTTTACCTCAGTAACGCCCATATTGGTTGCCTCCACCCCTTTCAACAGCTTAGCCATCATATCATCCATGGACATCTTTCCAGAGCCAGACGCCACAGCCTCACGGTTTCCAGGAGGAACATACAAACCACTCCTGTCAGTTTTATTCTTCCAACCACCTTAATCGCGGTCCTTGTATCCAGATTTATCATAATAGTTCCGACCTTAGTTTCCTTGGGCATTGCCTCGAACACCCCCTGATTATTCAAGTAATTTGCTTCCCCCTCAGAATCAAAATCATATCTTCCCTGTGATACAATGGCTTTAACCTTTTCGGTCTTCCCTGATAATAAATGCTTGGTAAGAAGATCCATTTGCATTTTCATATGAGCCATATCTTGGTCACGTTCCTTTTGTCTATGCCTCTGCTCTGCAGTCATGCCAACAGATAAAGTAGAGATTGCTACCTCAGCATCCCTGGTATGCCAGGCTCTACTTTGCTTTGTCATACGGTCCAGTATATCACTTGCCTCAATGAAAGTAAGGTCCATGAATGACCCACCTGCAGCATTATCAACCACTGGCTTTGTCACTGAGTTCAAAGCCCTGTATAATATCTCCATCAAGTGGATGTTGGTCATCTGATGATTTGGGCACCGCATAAGCTTCTTCTTGAACCTCTCCCATGTTTCGTGGAGAGATTCAGTTGGAAGCTGTCGGAAATTACTGATCTCATCTCTTAACTGTGCTCTCTTGGCGGAAAGAATCTTTCTAGGAAAGCGTCTTTCAGTTGCCTCCAATTAGTAATAGAATCAGGAGTTAGCCCGTTCAGCCATAGAGTTGCCTCCCCAGACAGAGACAATGGAAATAAGCGCAGCCGAATTGCATTCTGCCCAACTCCTGGATTGTCAAACGACTTGCATGTTGAAATAAAATTGACCAGATGCATATTCGGATCATCGCCTGCAAGTCCTCCAAATAAACCTTTGAGCTGCAATAGCTGAATCATGGTGCTAGTGATATTGAACTTGGCTCCAGGTGCCAAGGGCGGAGGAATAATAGCCCCTGTGGCACCAGATCCATCAAGATCGTCATCATCATCATCAAAAGGAGCCTGCACAGCTTGGCGTTCAGGTCTCATTCTAGCTTGACAATTTCTCCTGTTCACAGGCGCTGCCACCTCATCTGCACGCCGTGGATTAAGTAACTCATCATCACCCAGGTCCTCATCATCAGGATTTGTTGCCCGACCTGGGTTATCAATATTCTGTTGATGCACTTGAGCAGCTGCCAACGCAGCTAATCTAGCCTGCTCCTATTGATCAGCCCTTCTTTCAATGTCACGTTGTGCATCTATTCTGCCAATAAGTTGTGGTTCAGGATTTATGGGTAATAATGGCTGACCAGATCTTCGTGTATTTGGCATGCACTCTACCAAACCTGAACAAAACAAAAACAACAAACAAAAAGTAAAATTCAAGAATTTTAGACCAAAGGGTCTATTAACTATCACAAACTTAGTTGACAACTATATTCCTCGGCAACGACGCCAAAATTTGATAACGCCCAAACTACAGCTCTCGTAAGAGTGTAAGCGGTCGCTGTCAAATATAGAACCCAACTGGGTTGGGTGTCGAATCCCACAGGGAATACTTGGTCACTAAGTGTTGCAACTATTAGTAGACTGTTGGTCGAAAATTCTACGGAAAGGGGGAAATTTGAGTTTGGCGTGAATTACTACTATGGAAGTAAAAACGGAATGCTTGATTTAGTAAGATTTAATCACAGAGAATAATAAGTTAGGGTTATGTCCACCTTATGAGTTCTACGTATCTATTAACTATGAGTAATGCGGAATTCAGACATGCATGCACTTATAGAGATTCGTATTCTAATGGTAAATCCTAGTGTTTCTCAACCATCAAGGATTATTTCACTTTAACTCTCTCGAGCTTAAAGCGTATAACTAACGGTACGAACTCTCCAAGAGGTTAACCCAGTTATGGCACTAACGTGTAAATAGGGGTTGGTATCCCTATTTCCTTGTCACACTCTCTTTTCCAAACATGTAACTTTTCTCTCGAACAAGTTAATGCTATAATGGCCTATTCTCTATGTTTGCAACTACGAGAATTAAATTAAAATGAAGAGAGTAATGATATAAGTAGCATACGCATCAAGAATTCACAAACTCATAGTAATAGATAGTACATCAAAAGGCTTCCATAACCCTAACAGAGAAGTTTAGCTACTCATGATTGTAAAGAAAAACAACGAAGAAATCATCATCATCATCATACCAAAACTAGAACAATCTTCGCGAGAGGATGCTTTTAACGTCAAAGAGGGATGACGTTTTTCCTCTTAACCGTCTTTCCCCAAATATGTAGCGTGTTTCTCTATGTTAAAGTTACAGAATCTGTAAAATGAATAAAAAGTGTCGACTGAATTCTGAAAGCAATGCTGAAAAATTCAGCAAATAAGGTTTTTATAACATCCTTGTCCTAGTCCTACTAGGTTACTGCTGCACCCCTAAGTATTAAGAAATACTGATTTTGCCCGGGACAGATTCTCCATGCATCACATTCAGTCCACAAGCTTCCAAAAGCTGCCTTCCTTCTTACATGAAGTTTTCCTTTACTGACCAAAGGTCCACAAAGTGCTGAAATCTTCATCATTAATACCTGAAAACATGCTAATCACGTAGGTTAGCTCACTTACAGGAAAATGGACTAAAAGTGCAGGAATTATATATTTTATCCTCAAAACTTAGCTAAAATATGGGTAAATTATGGTGTTTTAGGCGTGTAAATACACCCAACATCAGATGTCAATGATGATGATGATGTTGTTGTTGGCACACACCCTTGAAAATGGGCACACAACCTTAAAAATGGGCACACAAAATTGGCGCACAACCTTCTAGTGTTTCCAGTATTTCCAATGTTTATTAGTATTTTTAATATTTATAGTGTTTTCAAATTACATACATAACATAAGACACAAATCAAGTACACATACATGACAACAAGTATATATAAAGTAGTAAAATAAACAAGTGAGATGATGCGTATGATGACATGAGAATAAAGATGCAATGTTTACAACTATTCAAAATGTGTATTTCCACAACCAATCCACAATGTATTTATACAACCAAACACAATGTTACAATTCCATAACCACGTGAGTCAATATCCACTCATTATTTCCACTATCCATGAATTTTCTACATGATTCATATGCCCACAAAGTATAAATCTATCACAACTTGCCAAAGGCACCCCAATAGACATTTCCAACAACACAATATAATTATTCACATGTATTTCAGGCTATCAATATCATATAAGACCCCGCATGATCACACATATCACATGGTATCTCAGATTTAATAATTACATCACATTCAGGCCCTCACATAGGCATAACATATAGATAGCCATATTTCATGATTGGTTCCCATCCATAACATGCATTTTGTATCATCATTTACTACCCAGCCCAGTCTAAAAGATTTAAGCCATAACCTACCTCGAAGGCCGAAACCGATCCGTTACACTTCGAACTCACGACCTTACTTTCCATGAATTATTTCGAACTCTACTAAAAACATCAAATATAGAATCTATATGTGAAAATAAAATCAACGATTTTCATATTGACTACTTTTGATTTGGGTCAAAACAGACTCCCGAAACGGGTTTCCAAAAAAAAAGGGCATTATAACTTTACTTCAAAAGCATATTTTCCACATTTTTAGGAACCCACAACTAAAAACCCAAGTCAAATCGATCAACAACGAGGTTCAAATCAAAGAAAAACTATTTTTATGCTTTACCGGGTAAAATCTTTGAAATCTGAGTTAAAATCAAGAATCAAAATTATTTTGAAGGTTTAATTTATGAAAAACTAGTAATTATAAGATTAAAATATTATTCAAGTGAAAAGGAGTGAAATTGGGGTTTAAAATCAAGCCCTAAGTTTTTTAGAATTTTGAGAAATTAATCAAGAAATTACTAAGAAAAAGAGTGATTTCTTACCTTAAATCCGTAAGATAATCAAGAAATAGATGTTAATCTGATTCCCAAGCACCAACAAGCTTCACTTTTAAGCTCTCACAGTATTTTAGGGTTTAACTCTCAAGAGGAAAGATGAAAAATGAGCAAACTAGGCCCAAAAAGTTGCTTTAATATGCAGATTTTTCTGCACCAGCTATTGAAAAATTTGTATTTTTTTAAGTCCAACTCGGACTTCAACGGGGTTCCTAGATTTTTTTTGGAGTCCGATATACATAAATGAACTATGTAACCACACTAAATTTGATACTCCAGACTTAATGACGATATTAAATTTTTGAAAAAATGTCATTTTCACAAAATTGATCCTCGAAATCTGAAATCACAATTTTATAAATCGAGGGCCAAAATGAGATTTTAAAAGCCATAAAGTCACACCAATATGTTACCTCCCTAAAATCAACATTTCGGACATATTGGCAAAGTAATATTTTTTATCTGAGGTTGTTTCGACCAAATGTGGGTCCCACACTCATATTTTTAATTTTTTAACTTTCCGATCAATATGTCAAAATGAGATCGGGACCCGAACTAAAGGTCTACCGAGCCTAAAGTCAAAATTTTGGAGCTGCTGGTATTTCCATTCAGTCATCCGTCGCACAGATCAAAAGATATCTACATAAGTCCAAAATAAGGTTCTCAAAGCCATCAAAAATTGCAATATCGCATAAATGGTACCAAAATGCATTCGGTAATCGTGTCAATCACTCCCATACCCCAGAAATATCATAATGCAACTACGAAGAGGGATAAAATCGTTAAATCATATAAAAATACATATTTCACATATTTTATCAAATTTTCAGCTCATTACAAGTATAAAAGATTATTATTGTGTTAAATATTCATAATCTGAACAACAATAGTGTGACCACAAGTGTTTGAAGAGAGAAGGGTGTACAATATACACAGGTTTGACCTCTCTAGCTTTGTAGGGAGAGATATCTTTCTTAATAGATCTCACCTGATGAAAAACGTTTTATAAAACTGATTTGAGGTTCTTCATATTATGAGACCAGAACACCAATTCTTAAAAACCTCATAGTAGCACTTGACTAAAGAATATGATAAGTTCAAATCAAATCCGTCCTTTAGAAATATACTAGTAGTCTAGTGTACAAATTCATGTCATATACAGTGGTAAAGGTCTAAAGTATACTCTGAAAACTCTATTATTTTTAGGATTGGAAAATGATTACTTCATACTTCTCAACTT
Organism: Capsicum pubescens; assembly: GCA_030864215.1. Lineage (NCBI taxonomy): Eukaryota > Viridiplantae > Streptophyta > Magnoliopsida > Solanales > Solanaceae > Capsicum > Capsicum pubescens. The sequence goes on from CM061543.1 coordinate 87,403,517, forward strand.
GCACGGTAATAAAATTCCATTTTTATAATAAAGTTCCATCTTTTAACAACTACAAAATCCTTCTACCAATTTAAAAGTTGGTGATTGCAAGCTATACTTACTGAAAAACTCCAAAATTAGAATGACCTAAGCAAAGGACAAGGAAGTGACCGAAAATCCAACCCTTCTTACTTTTCATGTTAAAGATATTTTTAGGAATCACTACATGGTTGAATGGAAGCATTATATTACATCTAAAAATAGGCTTGTAGCTTTTAGGAATGTTGGCATGATTATTTTCAAGCTAGAGCAACACATAACTTATAAGTAGGTCATAAATAAAAGAGTAAACGGTGAACCTCCAAAAAAAAACAATTAGAGTTACATACACTTAAATTTATGGATACAAATAAATATAGATGTAAGTAATTGAAATTAATCTACCTTTATATGTTTCTGAACTTTCTAGTGTATGATGTCAATAACTGGTTAGACCGAAATGGATACTCACTTTCTCTTCTGCTTACTTTTTTCCTTGCCCATAACTTCCTTAGGGCATCAAATATATTTCTCACAAAGAACAATACTCAATCATTTGTCTATTTTCCAACTACTTAGTTGTGAGAATACTTTTAAAGTCACAAGAAAAATACAAAATGAAAAATAACAAAGAAGAACCACTAAGTAAATAAATCATAAGATTGACAACAAATTAAAGAGAAAAAGAAAGTAGAAGGAAGAGAACTCAACAAAAGGCACAATAGTGTAATAAACAAAGAAAAATTTGCATGAACACCAACAATAGAAAATAAAAAGGATGTTATATATGCACAAACAATAGAAATGAATAATCTATGTACTACAAACACACAAGCAGAAGCAATGACTCTAATTCAAGCCTTGAAATTCAGTAGGAGCATGAAGTATGAACATGTCTATTGAAATAGACTCTTTGTTGATATGAAGGTGATCTAGAAGAAATGAGAAATACCATGACAGATAGTAAGAATAATGGATGATATTTGGAAGAATATGAATAATAGAACAATGTTGGTAACTTATACATTAAGCGAAGAGAAAAAATTTGTTGATTATTTAGCAAATTATATTCTAGATCATGGCGAATTACAGATCACATCTTCTTAACAATTGGAGGTGGATAGAAGAAGGATTATTAACATTGATAAACTTCAATTACCATATATGAGAAAGAGGACATGCAGATGAGGAAGGAAGGAGCAGAAATGGAGTTACTAGAATCTCTATATTAGAATTCTTCGAGAAGAAAGCATAGGAATCTTTTAAACTAACACGGTATTTAATTTTGCATGTATAGGAAGCATCACACATCAAGAAAATAGAACACACAATAATATAAAAATTAACATCATGAAATGCTCTTTCTCAAAGACAAAAAAGAGGGCAAAAAAGCTGGCATATACAAAGATAGGCTTTCAAATTCTATTGAAAACATTAAAGTTTGGATAATGGTGAAATTAACATCTCATGGTGTTCATCCAACTGTTCAAAGTTGATGGAATTAATAGAGGATACAACCACTAGAAACTATGTATGGAACAACCAAGAATATACTACTGGATATCAAATAACATCAATAACCACAAACATCTAAACATAAACATGAAAAAATTCATAGAATTCTATTAGCAAGAATGAATGCGAGGAAGAAAGAAAGACCATAGCTTAAAAGTAAGACCATCACTGAGCCATTAGAAGAATAGATTTGAAAACACTAGCCACAATGACAACCAACATCAACATCAAATCTAAAATCTGCACCCACAATAATTTGAAAAAATTAAGCAATAATGAGATTCATTTCAAAATACAAACAACGACCAGTACAACAAAACACCTACAAAGAGATAGAAGGAGATCAAAGAGATCATGAAAAGTACCTTGAAAACACAAGTCTATAATTATTAGTACATGAAATAGAGATAGTTGAAGTAAGGTAAATAAGATACAACTATATTTTGACATGAGAAGTGCCTTAAAAATATCTAAGTCGGAAAGCATACAACAATGAAGTAACCAACATGAAAATATACAGAGCTAAAAAAGGTGGCATTTCGAATAACTAAGAAAGCCTTTTTCAGTATTCACCAACCTTTGAAGGTCTGAACAGTTTTATATTTTATGAACCAAGGTCATCCTGCACAGCTGAATCAAGCAATAAGTACAAAGGAATTTAGTTCTTCAAGTTTAGTCTCAGTCAAAAGTAGCATTCATAATTCAAAATTGAGTTCAGATTTAGAGATCTAGGCTACGACAATCAAATTGATAACTTCAGCGATAAAACTACTCTCTAACATTAACTTTTTGATTTTCTGAAACATCTTTAGTCAAAAAATCTTTTATATCATCTTCAGTCCATAATTCTGGAAAAGTCGATTGTGAGACATCTTCTATAACCTCAGAACGTCTAAACTAATCTTGAAGAATAACGAATGATCCTCCAAACTCAAAGAGTGATTGAGTCTGATTCAAGCGAGTGAGTGAAAGGCATGGCAAGATTAGTCCAAGAAAATAAAATAATTCAATTAAATTACTAACTCAACCATGAAGAACTTGACATTTGATGGCTTCAAAAGCAATCAACATATATGAAACTAAAATTCAAAGATCATAATAACTATGCAACTAGTTTCAACAGTAACAGAAATTCAAATTCTATCAGAATAAACGTGAAATCATATTCAAAAATTAGAACTTCAAATATGTTCGTTGAATTATTTACACATCTGTGCCAGGCAATTCGCAACCCTAGTCATCAATAGATACAAATAAGACCAAAATTTAAAGACCCACAAATCATCTTCGTGGGTTACAATCAAATCTTCAATAATAATCTAAATACTTACTCAATTTAAAAAAATTTCAAGTACAAATTTTTCTTGACAATGACGAAAAATCAAACTTCAGATTTTTGATGTGGTTTTGAGGTATTTGATAACGCTCAAACTACACTCTTGAATGGGTGTAATCAATCATCATTAATATAAAACCCAACTAGGTTGGGCTTGAATCCCACAGGGAATATGGTGTGAACTCAAGTCGTTTGCGATTTAATTCACTGATAGTTTAACGTTTCCTGAAATGGGAGTTTAAGTTTCACAAATGATTGTTTGTCACTTTAATTTCGATGTTTGTAACAAAGATTTTAAGAAATAACCAGAATTATGTTCACTAGGGCTTACGGTACATGACAGATGCTAGAGGTGACTCAAGATTCTCACGGTGGTTAGGATAACAAGCTATCTTTATCGAAGATATGCTCAAATGTCTCTTGACCTATTTAAGCGTCTAATTTCCTAATCCTCTCGGACTTAGGGAATTTTCGTTCACTGTCCAGATTTTACCTCAGGTTAACCAACCCTGTTACAACACTGATTATTAAATGAAGTATTTCTGAGTCCTTGTTGATAATTCACTTCCTACTGTATATGATTTCTTTCTCAATCAAATCAAAGTAAGTGTGTCTACTGTTTGCAACCAACAGACGTTAATTAAAATCTCAAAATTGTCAAGAAGTCCTAACACCTATTAAATCTTGAGTGTTTAGCACATCGTCATGACCTAACCCTAGATCCCATAATTCAGGTTAGTGGAGTTTAACTACTCATGATGCAAGGAATAAGTACACGAATTGAATTCATAAGTGAGAATATTAACTTACAACGATGATGAAAATCAAGAAGTATAACTTGAATTGAAGTGCGGTACAAAAATTCCAAAATATATTTTAACTAGCGAGAGAGAAATATCGTATGTTTTTTCGAATAAAGATGAGTCCAAAAATAATCCTCCTCCAGAAAACCCTAAAACAAGGCTTCAAATAGTTTAACCTAATTAAGGAAATAAAATCAAACTTACAACTTTTCCTCAGAATAGATGACGACGTCCGTGATGGCTTATCATGAGTATGACAGCTTATCACAGATGTCGTCAGCTCCTCTGCACTTTTGGCTTTTGCTGCCTAAGGATGACAACGATGATGACACCTTATCACCAGCCTGATGATGTGTCATGGATGTCATCACAAAATAGTCTTCAACTTCCATCTTCTATTTAAGGCTGACGACGCTCCTGACGCCTTATCACCAGCCTAACGATGTGTCATGGATGTCGTCACAAAACTTTCTTCAACTTCCATATTCTTTTTAAGGCTGACGACGGCCTTAATAGCTTATCACCAGGCTGACGACTTATCATGAATGTCGTCAGCCACACATCCTTTATTTTTCTTCACTTTTCAGCCTTTCCGCTTCCATTATTTTTGGTTCTCCTATATCTCAACATTTACTGTGTAAATCAAAGTAAACTAATAAAAAACAACTAAAGTTTCTCAAGACCTTACAATTATTTAGAGTTAAAAGCCTCAAATATGTTAGCATAGGCTCACACATCAACACCCTCAACTTAAACAATTGGTTGTCCTCAAGCAACCATAACATAACTAAGAGAATACAAAGTACAATTTGGCAGCTAACTACTCATACTAGTTCAGAATACATTCAGCATCTCCAAGGTCAATCAATTTTAAAGCTCACTGTTGATGTTTTGGAAAACAACCATGCAACTCACAAGAATCAAGATACGACAAAAATTCAGATATAACAACTATGCCATACCAAGATCATACTTATCTGAACAAGTCAGTGACTAGCAACATACACAGTGTGCCCTCACAACAAAGAAATCCCTTTTCACTCATATCAGAATTTAAATACATAAACAGAGGGATAAAACAAGACTCACTCTCAGAATGAAGTTCCAAACACTGCATGTCAAATTCCATAGGCTTGCCCTTATAGTCAGTACCCAAGTTTTCAGATAGGTCAGTTAGGATCACTATAGGGCTTTTCTTAAGCTTGTAATGTAGGCCAGGGGCTGGTATCATATTCATGAATATTTTAGAGTGACTATGACTCCTTGACACTACACTAAACTCTCGGGGTTTCAACTCTCAACCTTTTTTTCTTCCTCTCTTTTATTGATCACACATACTCAAGATGGATGCGGTATTTTCAATTATCACATTATCTTTTTATCATCTTTTACATAGCTTTTCTCATTTCTTATTCCTTTTTCACCGCACCAAACTTTTGATTCTTTTCTGTTATTCTTCCTCTCTTCATACTCATTTTGTATCACGCACCCCTATGATATCCACCCTCAACTTAGGCTATTTGCCTCAGTTAAGGTACACAGTGTCCAAGGAGGACCAGGGCCAAAATAGGTTCATTGTGATGTAAACGGGAAGGTGAGAGGCATTGTAAAAAGAAATAGGTTAATTAGGCTCTAACAGGGATCAAGGGATATTATTCACATTGGGAAGGTAATTTAGGCTAAAAGTGGACTAATCATCAAAAACGGCCTATGATCCTTTCCTAACTCCTATCCTATAACCATGGCAAGACTAACCGGGTAAGTTCTAGATTCAACACATGACGGGAACTGAGTAAGTCCTTACACACACATGGAACACAAGTATCTTGCATATCACTACTTATCCGGTTCATGTACCTGTTTAACAAAGGTTATTCAGTTGCCAAACTAATGCCACAAAAAGATGCACAGTGGTCACAAATAGATGCAATTCACACAATAGATAATATATCAGACCACTAAAGAGGTACTCAAAAATTACAAAACAAGCTAACTGCCTTAAGTACTTGTATTACTCCTAATTATCTACAAAATATGCTACAACAATAACCTACCCTACACCCTCAACTTAAAATAAAAAATAAACTGCTCTAAGGGTTAGGATATACCTGAAGGCAATCAAGCACATGGATCTTGGGTCTCCGACCCTGCTACTGCATCATCTGTTGTCTTCTCTCCATCAGGAGCATCTGGATTTGCAGTAGATGGAGCCCTGCTAGATGAGGCACCCGCAGCCCTAGATTGGATAGTTGCCTCTCATTTCTCGTTATCAACTAAGGACTCAATTTCTGCCCTTTTCAGCTCCTCCTTTTCCTTCTTCTTTCTTGCCCTCTTCTCTGCTTTTTGGTCTTCATCACTATCGGGAATCTCTCTCTTTCCCTTACCTTTCTTCTCACTTTTCTTCTTCTTTTTCTTTGATGAGTCTCCAGTAAGGTCAAGCATAGGAATTTCTTCCTCAGATTTATGCATGGTCTGACCTGTTGGCATCATAAATTAGTGTTGCTATAATACCCCAATATCTGCCTTTACCTTATCTAATGTCGCTCTAAATCTAGCAAGATCATCCCCTGACATTTCTTTTGCCCTCGCATCGAATCAGTTCTCCAAATCTGCAACCCGCTCAGGCAATGTCACAAAAGGCTCAAGAGAAGCCTTGATTCTCTTGTCCACTGTAGCAGCAAACTATTTGGCAAAAGCATGTAGCTGTGCCTTACACCACTTGGCTGTTTTAGCCACTTTTCGGATATCGACCGGTTGAAATACAAAACCTGCTGCTACTGTAGGAACTGAAGAGATAGTTTCAGTCTCAGGCATTGATCCTTCCTGTGCTGAAGAAGTTGTCTACACAGCCTCAGAATCTTGCACTTCCACATGAGGTGCATCACCGCATCTGTAACTGGAGGGTCTGCTGCTACCTCTGCACCTCTATCAAGTCTTAATCCTGGCTAATTTTAATCAAACCATATGGGGTTGTGAGTTTTTTGGGCAGGAATGTCATCATCAACCCCTGCAATCTTTGGCACATTAGCAGCTCGGCATAACTCTATGATAAGACAAGGGAAAGGATAAGCAGTGTCGGTTCTCGACATTCTAATCTGCATCTCATCAGCAATGATTTCTCTGAAAATTAGGGGAAGGTTCTACACCATGCTCGCCACTAGAATAGCTCGGTCATCACCCAGAATGTTGTCTCCATCAGTGGGCATCAGCCAGACATGCACTATACCCCACCAAAACTTTGCCTCTTGAGTCAAAAAGGACTTGCAGATTCTTTCATTTGGGTTTGTTACCCGTGCTGGTTCTCCTTCAACTATGATATTGGCTAACCACAGATGTTATTTCTCCCAGTTCCTAATCCAAGCATAGACTGATGTTGCGGTGTCCTGAGGAGTGAAGTTGGGACCATGCAAAAACCTGTTGATGGTTCTGATTGAGACATCAACCCTTACGCCCCTCACCTGTACTCTATCCAATAGGGGTCGGTCTACTACTCTTTCACCTGGCCTGCACATGTTTTCCAACTGATCCTGGTAGTTCGCGTAGAACTCTCGAACCAGTGCAGGGCAAAAGGAACCTCCTCCTTTTGTGGTCCGTCCCAAGCCATACTCTTAGAACTTCTGTTCCACTTCAGGGTACCTACTCAACCCTCTGGTGATAATCATTTTTTCTTCATGAATTGGCCTCTAGCACTCCTACTATCAGTTCTACGGAGCCAAGCGATGGAGATGCTCTCTGCCCTGGGAATTTTCCACCTAGCATTATCTCGAACTTCTGGGGTTCTTACATTTGATAAGTGTTCCCCAAGATGGAGACTCTTCATCATCTTGTTATTTAGTGGACGGGGATCCATATGTTGTTCCCTCAGACTCAGACTCCTCAGACCCTTCCTGTTCCTCTTCTTCAGATTCAGCATGGTCAGAATCATGTTGTTCAGAACCCTCTTTCTTAGAGGCAGTATGTTTAGAAGCTGCGCTTTCTGGTGGTGTTGTAGTCTAAGTATCATCACTATCCTCTACTTCAATGGGTAGAGGTGGCAAAGGTTTCTTTGGACTTTGCTTCTCTTTTTGCTTCCTGAGCAGGTGTTCCTCCTCCTCATAATCAGATCCCTCATCGATAAGCTTACGACGTACACTTTCTTTGGTCTCTTTCTTTGGTGCTTTGGGTCTCTTTATTTTTGGTGCCATTTTATGTTTCCTGTAGCAGTAGAAAAACCATTGGTTAGTCCACAAGAGCACAAACACAAACACATTAATCATTTTGGCTTATTCATGCTTCAGGTTCCAGGTGTGACGATAATTCTTGAGAAGCCGTCATGACTGTGATAGCTTATCATAATGGTCGTCAACCTTAAACAACACCTTCAAAATTTTAACAACTTTTGATGACATTCCTGATAAACCGTCACAATTGTGATAGCCTATCACGAATGTCATCAGCTCTAAACAGAAACCACTTTATTCTTGTCAGCCTTTGACGACATTCCTGATAAGCCATCACAATTGTGATAGCCTATCATGAATGTCTTCAGCTCTTATCAGAACCCACTTTAACTTTAACTCAATTTTTGGTCCCCATTATTTCTCAAAATCCACTTGAATTCTGAGTGTGAGCTGTCTTTTTAAACCCTGGGCCTGCACAGCAATCCCTAGGTATGATTTTAGCTCCTTTTCAAGTTGAACTTGGTTCAAGAATCTTGGGGAATTGGGTTTTCATCTATCAATCACTTACCACAAGAAAAGAAGAGTTAAAGTTAGAGTATACCTGATGGGGGCCCTTAATCTGATTACACGCACAAGAGGTAGTAGGAAGTAGAAAGAATCTCTTGATTGTGAATTTCAAACCCACGCACAAGGGAACTTGTTTTCTTGAAGTGTTTTGCAAAGAGTAGGAAATAAACTAAGGAAGGAAATAAACTAAAGGAAAAGAATTAAAACTAGCAGAAATTTGAAAAGGTTCCTGTGCTGGGATGGGTCGGATTTGATTTAAACTGGGCCCAAAATTTTAGCTTTTAAGGCTTTGGGATGACGACGACTTGTGACGGCTTATCACAAGTGTGACAACCTATCAAAACCGTCGTCACCCCTAAGCATAATTTGCCTCAAGTTTGGCCTATCTGACGATATTTCTGATAGCTTATCACAGTTGTGATGGCTTATCAGAGATGTCGTCATGGTGTTTAAGCTAACCTTCTTATTTTTTACCTTCTCTGTATTAAATCCTAATTATAAAAGTAAAAACACTTGCTTAAACATAAAAACTTTGGGTTGCCTCCTAATAACGCTTGATTTACTATCGCGGCATAACTTGGTTGTCTTGACTACTCAGACTTCGCCAAGACAACATGTTGATACCCCTTTACCATCATCATAGAAGACATCAACGATTGAGAAAACACTCATCTCATTTTGCTGAGTCATGGATGAGTGTATTTTGAAGCGTGCTTCTTGGTCATTGAACCTGAACTTTAGCTCGCTCAACTCTATGTCTACTATTACTCTCCCAGTTGCAAGTAATGGCCTACCCAAGATAATGGACACTTCAAAATCAACTTCATAATCTAGGACCATAAAATCAGCAGGCAAAACAAAATCGACTACCTTTACCTAAACCTCGTTCAATATACCCACAGGCCACTTCACAGATCTATCTGCCATTACCAACCGCATATTTGTTGGGGTAGGATTCCGCAAACCAAATTTCTTGTACACAGCCAGTGGCATTAAATTTATACTGGCGCCCAGATCGCATAGTGCTTTTGTGAACTTTATGGGGGCAATAGTACATGGGATGGTAAACGCTCCCAGATCTACCTTTTTCTGCACTAAAGACCTTGTACAGATAGCGCCACAATGGAGAAGATTGTCCTCCAGCTCATGGCTAACCTTCCATTTCTTGGTTACAAGGTCTTTCATGAACTTCACATATCCTGGCATTTGCTCAAGTGCCTCAACCAAAGGCACATTAATTGTCAATTGCTTGAGCATTGCCATGAATTTGCTGAATTTGGCATCATCATCCTTTTTCTTCAATCATTAAGGAAAGGGAGGTGGTGGTCTCGGGATAGATTTCAACACCACTTTTTCTTACTTCTTTTTTTTCTTTGAAGCATCAATGGAACAATCCATCTTCTCAGACTCCACTGGTTTGCTTTCTTTGGATTTATTAACAACCACCTCACCATCTACTGATTTGCCCACAGAAGGGCTAGGTAAGATCTTACCACTCCTAGTGGAAATCACCATACATGAGCCACCATTCTGTGAATTCTGAACTGTATCACTAGGTAAATTACCACTTTTTCTTTGGTTCAGTGTTATGGAAAGTTGGCTTATCAGCTGCTCCAACTGCTTGATAGAAGTGGAGTATGAACTAACCAACTGACTCAGGGTAGAGAATTCACTCTTCATAGTGGTTACTCCCGAGCTGGTAGCCTCAACTCCCTTGAACAATTTTTCCATCATGTCCTCCATGGACATCTTGCCAGATCTAATTGGTGCAACATCCCGACTTTCAGGAGGAACTTACAAACTACTTCTATCATTATTACTTCTCCAGTTTCCTTGCTCCCTATCTTTGTAATCGGGCTTGTCATAAAAGTTCCGACATTGATTCCCTTGGCTATTGCCTCGGAAACTCCCCTGATTATTAACATAATTTGCCTCCTCATCTGCATCAATAGAAATAGTGCACTGAGATTCCACAGCCTTAACCTTTTCAGTCTTGCCTGACAACAAGTGCTTGGTCAGCAAATCCATCTGAGTCTTTAAGTGAGACATGTCTTGGTCTCGCTCCTCATCCCTTCTGCGCTGCTTTGTAGTCATACCACCAGAAACAGTCAGGCTAGCTACCACAGAATCCCTGGTATGCCAAGCGCGACTCTGTTTGGTCATTCTATTTAGCATGTCTGAAGCATCTTAAAAAGAAAAGTCAATGAACGAACCACCTACAACATTATCTACAATTGGCTTTTTCACATAGTTAAAAGCTCTGTACAAAGTCTCTATCAAGTGCAAGTCCGCCATGTTGTGGTTCGAACATTGTGCCATCTTCTTCTTGAATCTCTCCCAAGTTTCATGCAATGCTTCAGTCGGGAGATGCCTGAAGTTACTGATTTCATCCATCAACTGTACCCTTCTAGAGAGTGGAAAGAACCGTTCTAGGAATGCCTCTTTCAACTGTCTCCAATTGGTTATAGAATCGGGCTCCAGCTCATTTAACCACATTGTTGCCTCCCCAGACAGAGACAATGGAAACAATTTCAACCGAATCGCATTCTGGCTCATTCATGGATTATCAAAAGATTTGCAAATGGTGATAAAGTTCACCTAGTGCATGTTCGGATCATCACCAGACAAGCCTCCAAGAAACCCCTTCAGATTCAGGAGTTGAATCATAGTACTTGTTATACTGAATTTTGCACCAGGTGACAACGGTGGAGGAATGATAGAACCCATTGCACCTACTTCGTCCATTCCTTTGTCATCATTATCAACCTCATAATGGACAGGCTTTTGACCATACCTTTCTCTGACTGGATGGTTTCTGTCAAAATTTTGCTGCACTGGTGTAGCAATTTGCTCAGCTCGCCTTGGGTTTTGAGGATTCAGCAATTCCTCATCACCTAAGTCTTCATCATCATGGTTTGGGTGACGTACTTGTTGACCCTGGTTCTGTACGTTCACCTGAGCCCTGGCCAAGGCTGCCAGTCTGTTTGCCTCTTACTATTCTGCCATTCTCCCGATCAGCTAAGGTTCCGGATTAAATGGTAATAATGGTTCTCCAAAACTTTTTATTTTTGGCATAAACAACAAGTAACCTGCAATAAACAAAAACAACAAATAAACGTAAATTTAGGAAACCTAACAAACAGTCAATCAACGCACACAACTTTTAGTTTTCAACTGTATTCCCCGATAATGGTGCTATTTTTTATAACGCTCAAACTACACTCTTGAATGGGTGTAAGCGATCGTCGTCAATATAAAACCCAACTAGGTTGGGGTCGAATCCTACAGGGAATATGGTGTGAACTTAAGTCGTTTGCACTTTAATTCACTGATAGTTTAACGTTTCCTGAAATGGGGGTTTAAGTTTCACAAATGATTGTTTGTCACTTTATTTTCGATGTTTGAAACCAAGATTTTAAGAAATAACCAGAATTATGTTCACTAGGGCTTACGGTACACGACAGATGCTAGAGGTGACTCAAGATTCTCACGGTGGTTAGGATAACAAGCTATCTTTATCGATGATATGCTTAAATGTCTCTCGACCTATTTAAGCGTCTAATTTTCTAATCCTCTCGGACTTAGGAAATTTCCGTTCACTGTCCAAATTTTACCTCAGGTTAACCAACCTTGTTACAGCGTTGATTATTAAACGAAGTATTTTTGAGTCCCTGTTGATAATTCACTTCCTACTGTATATGATTTCTTTCTCAAGCAAATCAAAGTAGGTGTATCTACTGTTTACAACCAACAGACATTAATTAAAATCTCAGAATTGTCAAGAAGTCCTAACACCTATTAAATCTTGAGTGTTTAGCACATCGTCATGACCTAACCCTAGATCCCATAATTCAGGTTAATGGAGTTTAGCTACTCATGATACAAGGAACAAGTACACGAATTGAATTCATAAGTGAGAAGATTAACTTACAAAGATGATAAAAATCAAGAAGTATAACCTGAATTGAACCGCGGTACAAAACTCCCAAAATATATTTTAACTAGCGAGAGAGAAATATCGTATGTTTTTTCGAATAAAGATGAGTCCAAAAATAATCCTCCTCCAGAAAACCCTAAAACAAGGCTTTAAATAGTTTAACCTAATTAAGGAAATAAAATCAAAGTTACAGCTTTTCCTCGAAATAGATGACGACGTCCGTGATGGCTTATCATAAGTATGATGACTTATCACGGATGTCGTCAGCTCCTCTGCACTTTTGGCTTTCGCTGCCTAAGGTTGACGACGATGATGACGCCTTATCACCAACCTAACGACCTGTCATGGATGTCATCACAAAACCGTTTTTAACTTCCATCTTCTGTTTAAGGCTGACGACGCTCCTGACGCCTTGTCACCAGCCTAACGACGTGTCATGGATGTCGTTACAAAACTGTCTTCAACTTCCATCTTCTGTTTAAGGCTGACGACAGCCTTGATAGCTTATCACCAGGCTGATGACTTATCATGAATGTCGTCAAGCACACTTATCCTTTATTTTGCTTCACTTTTCAGCCTTTTTGCTTTCATTATTTTTGGTTCTCCTACATCTCAACATTTACTATGAAAATCAAAGTAAACTAATAAAAAACAACTAAAGTTGCTCAAGACCTTACAATTATTTAGAGTTAAAAGCCTCAAATGTGTTAGCATAGGCTCACACATCAGTATTCTTTCCAGTTTCAAACACAAGAATAATAATAATGGTTAAATCAACAAATGAAGAAGAAAACATTAAAAATTCTCAGATCTAACAAAATAACTTTGAGAAACGAAACTCGAATATCTAGAATCTTAGATTTAGCAAAAATCACTGCAAAAAATAATACTTCTTATCCTCGAGTTATGTACTAAATATATTCTCATATCTGACAAGAGGAGTTTGTGAGATTGAAGTAAATAAAGGTTTGAAAGAAGAGTAAATATTATTTTTCAGAGAAAATGTTGTCTAAGAGAGAAAATATGGTCCTAAGAGGGAACTATTTTTATTGAAGAAAAAAATAAAATAATTTCTTTTGTGGGTTAAAAAAAAAGGATTTTGGAAAGTTTAACTAACCGTTTCAATACATAATTTTTTTAAAATAAAGTGTAGCCATATATGAATTTATGTCTACAATTTAGATAGTCGTTGCAATAGGCAGGCCTATTACAAATATTTTAGTACAGTTGTGCATTATTTTTATGGATAAATAGTATCAATAGCACCCAATTTTTTATAAACGGTTTGAATTATTGCAATAGAGATACTATAGCAATAATATTAAAATTGTTAGTTTTAAATCTATTGTCATCAGTTTTTTTTCTGGTAGTGTGATGTGATCTCCCCCTATTTGTATGCCACTTTGATTGTAGATCCCCCTTGATGTATAATTGTACAATTTAGAGTTGTATCTCTTTAATTTTCTTCTCCATTGATATTATCAAAAAGAAGTAGAACCAAACAAAAATAATAAATATATGCAGATGGGCATATAAGGCATTGAAAAATATATGTAGTTGGACACATAAGAGCATGTAAAATATAGTAATAAGATAGTGCCAGTTCTTGACGATAAAGAATGGTAGAGGAGTTGGCACATATTAAGATTCTCACCATAGACCAAACAAAAAAGGTTGCTGAGACACCAAATTATTCAAAAAGTAACACAAAATAAACAAATAAGATTGTCTTAAAATGGGACATATGATGAAGGTATCACGTATTGTTTAGATAGTATTCAAGGTGTTGATGACGTCATGAGAAAATTATAGTAAGAGCGTTCTACATTCCTAGGAAAGGTCTAATAGGAGGCCTGCACTAAAATAACGATTATAAGAGGAGTCTGCTTCCTTACTTGTGGAGTTGACCTTCTGCATCAACTTATTAATGGTTTTTACTTCGTCCTGCTTGAGATGATCAAGAGATAATCTTAGCTTTCCTAAATTAGTTCTAATTTCTTTGGAGTGTTGTAGAACCTTGTCAATATTTTCAGTGAATGTGAAAATATTATATTCTAGATATGACAGTCTGTTCTTAATGTCGCCAGCTTCTTGTAAAAGAATAACAGATGAATCATCAAAAAATTTATTTGATTTAGGTTATTAATCCTTTGGCTTAGCAGTGCTTTTGTTGATCCACTACCTTCTTACAAAACATAATACATTCTGCCATAAGTCCTAGAGACATAAGTGGATGAAATTTCCTCAATTTTGTAATAAGCCATGTGTAATACCCCGAGAAATTTTTCGTTGAAATTTTTTGCATAAACATGTTGGGTTCTATGTTCTAGAATGAATTATAAATTTTCTGTGTGGAATGTCTTAGATTATGACCCACCATTGCGTAGAGTATCAAAAAAATTTTCCAACGATATGTGGATCATCCAAAACGGGCACCCGAGTGACGAGTTATGAACAATCCGATCGAACCATGAATAGTAGTGAACAGTAAATCGTGCAGGAAAAAAAGTACTGAGGCCTGGCGTATTTTTTCTCCAACTTTAAATGATCATAAATCCTTGTACATAATGATATGGGTGATCTACTATATATAAATGGAAAGCTCTTCGAGTCCTCTTTCCGATGAAATTGGTTTAATCCAATTTGTCTATCGGAGCAAAAAGTTATGGTCGATCTACTTCAGCCTATCAAAAGTGAAATTTTGGGTCAAATTCAAACGATCATAACTCCTCGTACACAATGATCTGGGTGAGATACTATATATCAACGGAAATATATGAGAGTCCTATTTCTAATGAAATTGGTTTCATCCAATTTGGATATCGGAGTAAAACATTATGGTTGATCTACTTCAGACTATCAAAACAGTCCACCAAAGGACAGATTCGAGAATTATTTGATTTTTAGGGGCATTTTGGTCAATCCCCCTCACCCAAAATCCGTCCAAACCCTACATTAAAGCCTATTAGAAGCATTATATGTTATATTTCATCAAATTCCCTCAAAAAGAAAACCCTAAGCTCCTACATCCAACTTCAAGAACCTCCAAAGTTCACCATTAATTCTGCAAATTTATTAAAGATTCCAAGTTCCTAGTTCAAGAATTCCAAGAACCATCATTCAAAGGAACGATTAACATCTCAAAAACGAGTGTCGATCTAAAGTTCATAATTCAAGGTATGTGGGGTTTTTCAACAAGAACTCTCTTTCGTTCTTGTGCCCAAAAGTAATTTTCTTTACAAAGGCATGATTTTTATTTGATTTTTATGAATTTGAAGTATGAACCCATATCTTATGATGATTATTATGAAATCTTCATGTTTATGATTTTAAAAGATGAATTTACATGTGTGGTGATATAAAGCATGAATCTTGAACGATATTTATCATGATTTTGATATTTGGGTCGTGAATCCCCATTGGAAATTGTGTTTTTTTAAGAAAGTGTGTGTTATAAGCACGTTGATGTTGAATATTTGAGATATTTTGAATGATTTGACCTTTTGGTCGTGAATGAGTTATTTTGAACTCGACTGTGAAAGAAATCCACATTTTTATTGATTATGATAAATGGGTAGCAAATTGGCTCCTGATGAAAATTGTTGAAGTGTTTATTGTGGATTTTTTTTAATGTGAGCCTGAGGCTGATTTAAATTTCTGAGCTAAGTCTGGGAGTAATCTTTAGCACCGAGTGGGAGGTATAAAGTGACCTTACTTCCCTAGAATACGTGCCCCCATAGGACGTGAGCCTGAGACTGATTTATATAGTGATCACTAGTGTTTTTGAATTGATACTGGAAGTCCTACTCCGATGGAGAGGATATGACGGCTCTCCCCAACGTGGGTTTTACGTTGGACTCCATGTAGCTCACATGGTTTATGTCGGTTATAGGATCTCCCAGTGTGTGTGTGTGTTTCCTTGTGTCTATGGTGAATGGTGAAGTGATTTGAAAGTGGAATTGTGAAAGTTATTCTTTTGAAAGATTTAAATGATATTTACATTATGAGAATTGATATTCTTGATGAACTGAAAGTGATTGACAAATTATATGATGACTCATATGTGTTATTATACTTATTTCATCCTCTCATAATTATGATGATTTTCTTCGGGCTATGTGAGTCTTTCATACATCCTGCATATTTCTTATAAATATTTATGATGATGATGTTTATACAACTGCATACACCCCTATATACTCGGTTCCTTTCCATGGTACTGACCCACATCTTCGGATGTGGGCTGTATTTTCTCAGAATGTAGGTACAAGGTATAGTTGCACCTTTGGATCCAGTCAGTTCGTGGTATCCAGTCAGCAGGTGATGAGTCCTTTTGATTCAAGGGCTTGGGTTAGTTATGCAGAGTTATAGTGTTATATTTTCTTTATTCAGTCATATTGAGTTGGGGTAGTCGGGAGTCATGACCCGGCAACCTACAGTTAGTACTAGTAGAGGCTTTATAGACAGTCAGTAGAAGTTGATGTATTTTGTTTCAATTTTGGTTGTAAAGGCAAAATTGTAATCTTGTAAAATTCTATTTTTGTATCGATCCAATTTAGAAAGGAGTTAATTTCTGCTGATTTGTATGGATTTGTATTTTTATTCAGTTGCTTATGAGTTATGCCAGTAGAAGGGTTATTTTGGGGTCACTTGTGACCCTAAGCACCGTGTGACATCTCGGGACCCCATTTCGGGGCGTTATAAACTTGGTATCAGAGCACAGAGTTCAAGTGTCCTAGGGTGTCTATGAAGTCGTGTCTAGTAGATTCTTGCGGAACGGTACGGAGACATCTGTACTTTTCTTCAAGAGGCTACAGGGCATTTAGTAAATGTTTCCCTTCTTTCAAGTCTAAGATTGTGCTATAAAAAGGTTCTCCAAGAAGCTTATATAGATTCTCATCTTACTCTATTCTGGCCAACTCTGCCTCATTTTCAAGGTATCAGAAACAGTTAAGCTTAATTCTCCATATATAGTTATGGGATTGTAAGAGAGCTAGAAAGTATCCTGTCAGTGCTTTTGAGTTCCAAAGATTGAAGTACTTTATTCATGTTCATAAAAGTTGTGAACTAAACCTAGGTTAGGTGTGCTTTTAGATTCCTCCTCAGAATCTACAATGTTAATCTATACTTCTCCCTCTATGTATTATTTTTGAGATAACATGATTCGCAAGCTCCAGTTCTTCCCCAGATAATGCTTCTATATTTTCGAGAAGAAATTTCAAACGTTACACAAAGGACTTAAGAGGAGCTCTCTAGTGTGTTAAGTTCCTTAAGTTGAAAGTTATGCCCTCATTCTTATGAGTTATTTAATTAAGATAGAGTAAGGTGTATTCTTAGATCGTTGAATGTTGTGTGTCAAATTTCTATCTCTTGTATTATGTAATCTTGTTATCATTATGTTTGTGAAAAATCAAAGTCTAGTGAAGCCGTGTGGGGCTCTTTCGATTCACTAGCATAGCTTCTTTGTTATTCATCTTATTTTCTTGTTCAAAATACAAACCAAAGTCTAGTGAATCCGTGTGGGGCCTATTTCGATTCACTAGCATAGTTACTTTGTTATTCATATAACTTTCTTGATCAAAACACAAAACCAAAGTCTAGTGAAGCCGTGTGAGGCCTATTTCGATCCACTAGCAACTTGTAGTTCATCTTGTTTCTTGTGCTGGTTGAAAATGTGGGATGTGGAGGTGTAATAGTAAGAAGGATGGTAAGTGTGACTTGTTGAGCATAAGTATAGAGAAATCCCTTTTTGCATGCAATTGGGTTAATAGGAAGTGATATAGTTTGTTTGAGGTATGAAACGGGTGTTGACGGTATTTGCATGACAGAGAGTATAGGTTAGTGATGGAAGTACTTGGTGGGTAAGTGTTGTTAATCTAGGCGCTCTCCAGATTGCAAGAGGAAGTTAAGTTAAGACGTAGAGAGCTATGAACTATGTTAAGTTGTGTATGAAGGATAGATAGTAGTGACGGGTGAAAGAAGGATGTGTTAATGGATTGTGAATAAGATAGGCTATATGATTAGGATCAATTATTATTGTTATGAATTTTAAGTGGGCTAGTGTTCATGGATGTGTTGTTTTATAATATTCATGTGGGAGTTATGCGTGAGATGGAGTTGTAAATTATGTGAAGTGTGACACCTTAAGTTTGAACAATTGGTGATCATGAAGCCGAATGTGACGGTTTCCGGATTAATGGTATTAGTTGCCGGAAGTGACCTAATAGGCTTGAACAGTGTGCACAAGAGTTTAAGTGTAGTTGACTTGTAATTAAGTTTAATATTATATTATGAGTAGAAAGTTCACCCAAGATATTATGGGACTGCTTTAATTTTGAGGATTAGTGTATGTGGTGTAGTGAGTCGTGCCATGGGATTGTTAGATGGATAAATACTAGTTAGATTATGGATGATGTTTTGATGGCTAAGTTAAGGCGAGGCGTATGATTGGAAATGTTGAGCCTCTTAAGTGTGATTTTGATTCTTATGGGTTAGAAATATAAGTTCATAGGCATGGTATTAGAGGGAGAAGACAAAAGTAGCATGGTCTATCAAAAGGTTAGAAAGTATTCAAGTTGAGCTAATAGAAATAAGAGTTGAAGCACTAGATGGTGTACATTCCGGCGATAGAGATGTTCGTGGAGATTCGAAATTCGTAAGCATTTGAGAATTTGAGTGGTGGCTTAAAGCTAAGGGGGAGATGATAGAACAAGTAGTCAAGTCAAGCTTTTACATTTTAGTAGAAGTACCAGTAAGTTGTAAATTTGCTGTGAGAAATATCGGTGCTTGACCCAATGTTATTTCAGTATTTTCAGCTGTCCCAAAACCTACTCATGCTTTACATTTCAGTTCCATGATCTTAATTCATGTTCATACATGTGATGGAAAATTGCATACTCTTCTAGTTTCCAAAAATAAGAAATTCCAGTTCTTCTAGCAGTTGGAATCACATTCCATAAGTTATGAGCTCTAAATTCAGGGCATGCCGCCCATGACTCATATACTCAAGTTTTACAGTATGTTCAGTTCCAATACTCAGGCAATACTCTTATTGATCTGTGAGATTCAGTTTTCATTATGGGTGTCTTCAGTTTTGATACCTTAATGAACCCATTGTATTTGATATTTTATTCCTAAGGCCTCAATAGAGAGAGTCAAGTTATTTACATTATCCCTTCATGTTTTAAAATTTTGTGACCTTTTCATTAAGTCAAGCTAATGGTGTTGAGCAGTTGTCTAGAAGGGAGAGAAAATACTTCCTTATCTATGATAGAAGGTGGTGTGCTCACGGCAGTGAAGTGAAGTTAGATTGAGGCTAAGTCCTTGATACATGCAGTGGTTAGTTGAAGTTTTAAATGTTTATTTGGAAAGATTGTTGTGCGTTGGTTTTATGCACTTCTATGAGGTTGTAGGAATAGTAATACAGAGTTTTTGTGTATAGTTCAATTGGTTGAGAAAATGTTATGTGTGTCGTTTAAAGAATTGACCAGTATGTGTGAATGATGTAGTTGATGGAATCTTAGAGAAAGCGAGGAAGATGCTTTATGAGTGTTCGTTTAGAGGTGCATGTGCGAAGTGCGTATGTGGTTATGAGTATAGGCTTGAATGTTATGGTTGTATATCCAAAAGAATGCACCGCAAGTTAGCGGATCCCTAGTATAAGATTGTATGTGGTTGTTGGAGTAGCCCTAAGAGTTATGTTTGAAGTGAGGAGTTGTGAGGCTCAGTATGTATTGAGGTTCATGATATAGATTAATATTATAGTGTTATGTGACGTATCTCATGAGTACTTGGAGTTAGGCTTGAACATAGTCGAGGGAGTAGTTGGGAAGTGTTGCTAAGTTTGGAAGCAAGGAGTTATGTTTCCCAAGACCTAGAAATTCCTATCTTAATTTATGCCATATGGGTCCTTGTTCCCATATGATAGGATTGTATCAAATTATGGTTCATTTTCTCCCCGAACAATGTCATTTGAATCTTTTGGAGGGAGTGTTGAGGGACGTTTCATTTGGGCGCAAGTGGTCCTTCTTTTGATGAGATCCCCTTCGAGACCTTTGATTTTCAGTAGATGAATAAACCAAAGATATCGATTCCTTAAAATCAGTCTCCTTTGTTTAAGATCCACTATGTGACCATTCTCATTACGAATCACATGTTCTATGAAGTATTCGAAAGTTTGGAGTGAAGTAAGTGGATTGACTTCGTTATCCCTGCCTTTTGTCCTCATTTACATGGTATTCTGTACTTATTCATCGACATTCGAGGATGAATGTTTCTAAGGGGGAGATGATGTAATATCCCGGGAAATTTTTTGTTGAAATTTTGTGCGTAAACGTGTTGGGTTCTATATTCTAGAATAAATTATAAATTTTACGTGTGGAATGTCTTAGATTATGACCCACCATTGCGTAGAGTCTCGAATAAGCTTTCCAACGATATGTGGATCATCCAAAACGGACACCCGAGTGACGAGTTATGAACAATTCGATCGAACCGTGAATAGTAGTGAACAGTAAAACGTGCAGGAAAAAAAGTACTGAGGCCTGGCGTATTTTTGCTCCAACTTTAAATGATCATAACTCCTTGTACATAATGATATGGGTGATCTACTATATATCAACGGATAGATCTGCAAGTTCTCTTTCCGATGAAATTGGTTTAATCCAATTTGTCTATCGGAGCAAAAAGTTATGGTCGATCTACTTCAGCCTATCAAAAGTGAAATTTTGGGTCAACTTCAAATGATCATAAATCCTCGTACACAATGATCTGGGTGAGATACTATATATCAACAGAAATATATGAGAGTCCTATTTCTAATGAAATTGGTTTCATCCAATTTGGATAACGGAGTAAAACGTTATGGTTGATCTACTTCAGACTATCAAAACAGTCCACCAAAGGACAGATTCGAGAATTATTTGATTTTTAGGGGCGTTTTGGTCAATCCCCCCACCTAAAATCCGTCCAAACCCTATATTAAAGCCTATTAGAAGCATTATATGTTATATTTCATCAAATTCCCTCAAAAAGAAAACCCTAAGATCCTACATCCAACTTCAAGAACCTCCAAAGTTCACCATTAATTCTGCAAATTTATTCAAGATTCCAAGTTCCTAGTTCAAGAACTCCAAGAACCATCATTCAAAGGCACGATTAACATCTCAAAAACGAGTATCGATCTAAAGTTCATCATTCAAGGTATGTGGGGTTTTTCAACAAGAACTCTCTTTCGTTCTTGTGTCCAAAAGTAATTTTCTTTACAAAGGCATGATTTTTATTTGATTTTTATGAATTTGAAGTATGAACCCATATCTTATGATGATTATTATGAAATCTTCATGTTTATGATTTTGAAAGATGAATTTACATGTGTGGTGATATAAAGCATGAATCTTGAACGATATTTATCATGATTTTGATATTTGGGTCGTGAATCCCCATTGGAAATTGTGTTGTTTTTGAGAAAGTGTGTTATAAGCACGTTGATGTTGAATATTTGAGATATTTTTAATGATTTGACCTTTTGGTCGTGAATGAGTTATTTTGAACTCGACTGTGAAAGAAATCCACGTTTTTATTGATTATGATAAATGGGTAGCAAATTGGCTCCCGATGAAAATTGTTGAAGTGTTTATTGTGGATTTTCTTTAATGTGAGCCTGAGACTGATTTAAATTTCTGAGCTAAGTTTGGGAGTAATATTTAGCACCGAGTGGGAGGTATCAAGTGACCTTACTTCCCTAGATTTACGTGCCTCCGTAGGACGTGATCCTGAGGCTGATTTGTATAGTGATCACTAGTGTTTTTGAATTGATACTGGAAGTCCTACTCCGATGGCAAGGATAGGACGGATCTCCCCAACGTGGGTTGTACGTTGGACTCCATGTAGCTCACATGGTTTATGTCAGTTATAGGATCTCCCAGTGTGTGTGTGTTTCCTTGTGTCTATGGTGAATGGTGAAGTGATTTGAAAGTGGAATTGTGAAAGTTATTCTTTCGAAAGATTTAAATGATATTTACATTATGAGAATTGATATTCTTGATGAACTGAAAGTGATTGACAAATTATATAATGACTCACATGTGTTATTATACCTATTTCATCTTCTCATGATTATGATGATTTTCTTCGGGTTATGTGAGTCTATCATACATCCTGCATATTTCTTATAAATGTTTATGTCACACCTCAAATCCTATTTGGGCGGACCGGCACCCGTAACCGAGGAGGCCCGGGAGAACCAGCTCATAACCTTATACTTTCCATGCATACCTCTATGATAACCCAAAATTCGTACAGCATCATGTCGCATATAAAAGGAAATAATCACCTGTATAAGCTCGAGCACACATATATATGTATATGCAAAACTTGGCCATTGGATCCATCACATCTATTAACAAAACATCACCTTGACTGTACATTAGGTCTACAAAGCCTCTAGACAATACACAGAGTTTAACTAAGGTCGGGACACACCCCGCCACATAACTAACTTCTATACAAACCCAAAAGTGACTGGATATGACACGGAAAGCCCCGAAGTAAACTGGAGCTCACCAAAAGCAGCTGGATATTCTGGCTCCTACTTGTGCGGTGTATGAGCTGAGGTACCTGTGCCTGCAGCATGAAATACAGGTCCCCCGTGGGGGACGTCAGTACGAAATATGTACTAAGTATGTAAAGCTGTAGATAATCACATATGATATAGGAGCTCAATAGAAATCAGAAACAAGTGAATGAATCGTAATAGGAGTGGACCACACTTACTAGAACTTGTGACAACCTGTACATTGTATTTATTCAATCACTTTACCTTCGTTCTTATCATCTTTGTAATCATTACTATACTGTACTATGACCATTAGGCTGCCTGCAGTACATATCAACTGGGATCGACCCATGATAGGCTTATGCCCCTGGGATACCACCCATAAACACATAAATAGGGATCGACCCATGATAGGCTTATGCCCCTGGGATACCACCGATAAGAGAGAACTTTCATCACTTAGTTCAATTAATCTTTGAGATTGTTATTTAGGTCGCCAC
Organism: Capsicum pubescens; assembly: GCA_030864215.1. Lineage (NCBI taxonomy): Eukaryota > Viridiplantae > Streptophyta > Magnoliopsida > Solanales > Solanaceae > Capsicum > Capsicum pubescens. The sequence continues at coordinate 87,426,908 of CM061543.1, forward strand.
CATATTTTTGATACTTTGGAACAATGATACATCAATAAGAGACATATAAATAGACCATCAATGCAATAACAATGAAGTAAGAACTCATTGGCACATCAATGAAGTGTTTTGGAGTCATCAATGTCATAACAATGAAGTATGAACTTATTGGCATATCAATGAAATGTTTTAGAGTCATTAATAGCACATGGATCTTGTTTGAGTAACCGGATACCTTCTGACATTCATTAGTGCAATAAACATGTAAGATTTGGAAAACAAGTAAGTATTGGAATGTCTTGACATCTTGTAGGGTGGAAACAAATTCATTGGTAACGTAGGACATAATACAAAACCATTATGGATCACATGTTATTGAATATCTTTGGAAACATTCTTAATAGAACAATTGTTCACTTTCATGCCAAAGATATGGTATAGAGTATGCTTTACATACCTGACTGTCAACCTTCAATACTAGTCCCAAATGGACTTCCCGTCTTTTCGGATTACTTATCTACACTGAACATATATAGCAATCTAGTATTAACAACCAAACGTCACAATTCAATTATTTGAATTCACCAAACTAGTGGTTAAGTAGTAAGACTTAATTACACCATAAAGGGTGTCACATTAACCCTCTTATACTCCAATTACATTCATATGTCATGCATATTCATACAACATCCTCCAATATCAAGTTTGGATTCATTTATCCTTCCAACCAATCCATTAAACCAAATTGAGCCACAGACATAAATATTCATCAATTCAATATTATATCACCATATCCACTTCCATAACTCAATTACCATATCCACCTTCCACAATTAAATACAACCAAACCATGCAAAATAGTCCATAACCCTATTTCCATCACCTTTCAATAAAAACTAATACATATAATCCTCTATCACACATATACATATGGAAAAGAACAAAGGCAAACCATATTCATACCTTAGAATTAACCTCTTGATTATGCAATCCTATTTTCACAAATAATAGGTGCCGTTCGAAGCTCTTGAGATGACAAACGCAGTTATCGGATTACTTTGGAATTTCTACGGTTGAATCAAAAGTAATTTAAAGGTCAAATTTGGCAAGGTTTTGTTCTTTCTCAATGATTGATGATGAAAATGAGTTTTTGAACTCATATACATGTATATATACACATATTACCGTCCATAATATAATAGGAAATGACCAAAATGCCTTTAAAATTTAAATAATGTCAAATCTGTCCTTTGGTGGACTGTTTTGGTAAGCTAAAGTAGATCGACCATAACTCTTTGCTCCGATATCATATTTTGATGAAATTGGTATCGTTGGAAGGATAATTCAAAGGTCTTTCATTTCATATAAAGTAGGCCACCCAGTTTGTCTTATACAAGGAGTTATGGTCGTTTGAAGTTGACCCTAAAAATCTGTTTTGATAGGCTGATGTAAAACGAGTATAACTCCTTACTCAGACGTTGGATTTGGATGAAACCAATTGAATTGGAAAGAAGACTCAAAGATATTTATTTTCATAGGTTTCATATCTCCCAGTTTATTATATTAAGGGAGTTATGATCATTCTAATTTGACCCAAAAATTTGGCTGGCCTCAGTAGTTTGTGTGCAAGAAATTTTCCTGCACATTTACTATTCCCAAATATCCCGGCCACCGTTTTATAGTTTCGAACGTGCTCGATTATATCCGAAACCTATCTGTTTTTGGAAATCTTTATATCATTGGAAAGCTTATTCAATAACCTTCGCATGGAACCATTGACGGAAAAATTCCGGTATAAATAAAATAAAAAAATTAATTCCATATAAATAAGACCAATACACGTACTTGAATAAGCCAATACACGTACTTGAATACGGGGTGTTACATCCTTCCCCCCTTTAGGACATTCGTCCTCTAATGTTAGCGTAGTTATTCAACCGAAACAAGTTCAAGTCCATCATTAATATTCACATCATCACATAAATACTATGCATATATAAAAAAACTTACTTGTTAATGTTCTAACTTTGTTTCTTGAACTTCCTCTTCATCTTTGAACAAATGAGGGTACTTAGATTTCATTGCTTCCTCAGCTTCCCATGTAATCTCTTCCCTTTGATGATTTCTCCAACGTACTTTCACAGATGCTATCTCTTTATTTCTCATCTTCTTAACTTGGTGATCTAGAATAGCAATAGGCACTTCCTCATAGGTAAGATCTTCTGCAACTTGCACATTCTCAGTAGAAGTGATATGTGATGGATCTCCGATGCACTTTCGAAGCATTGACATATGAAATACCGGATGTACTGATGAGAGCTCTTGGGGTAGCTCTAATTCATATGCAACTTGTCCAAATCTTCGAGTGATCTTATATGGGCCTATATAACGTGAACTCAACTTCCCTTTCTTGCCAAATCTCATTACCCCTTTCATTGGTGATACCTTCAAAAATACCCAATCACCTATAGAAAACTCTATCCCTCTCTTTCTACTATCCGCATATGACTTGTGTCGACTTTGGGCTATTTTCAGTCGTTGCTGAATTACTTTAACCTTCTCTATGGCTTGATAAACAAGATCCATTCTGAACAAAAAAATTTCACCCATTTCGAACCATCCTATTGGTGATCTACACTTCCTTCCATATAAAGCTTCATATGGTGCCATTTTGATACTTGAATGATAGCTATTATTGTAGGCAAACTCAATAAGAGGTAAATGATCATCCCAGTTGCCCTTAAAATCTATTACACAAGCTCGTAGCATATCTTCAAGTGTTTGGATGGTACGTTCTGCTTGTCCATCTGTTTGAGGGTGGAAAGCTGTACTCAACTTCACTTGTGTTCCCAAACACCTCTGAAAAGACTTCCAAAATTTTGCGGTAAATTGGGTTCCCCGATCTGATATAATAGAGATTGGCACTCCATGTAATCGGACTATCTCTTTAATGTACAGCTTCGCATACTCTTCAACTGTATAAGTGGTCCTAACTGGTAGGAAATATGCGGATTTGGTAAGCCTATCAACAATCACCCATATAGAATCAAACTTCCGGGATGTACGAGGCAAACCAATAACGAAATCCATGTTGATCATGTCCCACTTCCATCTTGGAAGATCAATGCATTGCACATAACCTCCGGGTTTTTGGTGCTCAACTTTAACTCTTTGACAATTTGGACATTCAGCTACAAATTCTACAATGCTCTTCTTCATGTCATTCCACCAATACATATCTTTCAAATCTTGATACATTTTGGTTTATCCTGGATGAATGGAATACCTTGCATAATGTGCCTTTGTCATAATCTTCTTTCTTAGCCCGTCTACATCCGGCACACACAATCGGTTTTGGCACTGAAGTACTCCTTCTCGCGTAAGCTCAAATGCCTTGGTCGCACCACTCTGAACGTTCTCCTTAAGATGTAATAAAATAGGATCTGCATATTGCTTCTCTTTCGCTTCAGCTACTAATGAAGATTCCGCAGCATTATGTACGATATGCTCTTTATCCGGAGTTTCAAGAAGGCGAACCCCAAACTAGCTAACTGGTGAAGATCTTTAATCATCCCTTGCCTTTCTATAGGCGCCATCATAGCCTTATGACTTAATGCATCAGCTACCATATTTGTTTTCCCTAGATGGTACAAGATATCAACATCGTAGTCCTTTAATAGTTCAAGCCATCTTTGCTGCCTTAAATTTAGATCCTTCTGATTAAAAATATATTGCAAGCTCTTATGGTCAGTATATATATCGACATGAACCCCATATAAGTAGTGGTGCCATATATTTAAAGAAAAAATAACTGCTGCCAGCTCAAGATCGTGTGTAGGATAATTTTTCTCATGTGGCCGTAATTGTCTAGAAGTATATGCTATTATCTTACCATGCTGCATCAATACACATCCTAAACCAATTTTGGAAGCATCACAATACACTGTATACCCTTCGGTGCCTTCTGGAAGTACCAACACGGGTGTAGAAATCAACTTGTTCTTTAAATCTTGAAAACTCTTCTCACAGGCATCATTCCATTGGAATTTGGATGTTTTATGGGTTAGCTTGGTTAAGGGTGCTGAAATGGAAGAAAATCCTTCAAAAAACCTTCTATAATAACCAGCCAACTCTAGAAAACTACGAATCTCCATAGGCATTATGGGGCTTGGCCAGTTCTTCACAGCTTCTATCTTTTGAGCATCAACCTTTATCCCTTCACTAGATACAATATGATCCAAAAATGCCACCGACTTTAACCAAAACTCACATTTAGAGAACTTTGCATAAAGCTTACCATCACGAAGAGTCTACAATACCTGTCGTAAGTGATTGGCATGGTCCTCTTCTGATCTAGAATAAACTAGAATATCATCTATAAAAACTATCACAAATACATCCAGGAATGGCTTAAACACCCTATTCATCAAATCCATAAAAGTTCCGAGTGCATTTGTTAGCCCAAATGACATAACTAGAAACTCATAATGACCATACCGTGTTCGGAAAGCTGTCTTGGGTATATCCTTCTCTTTGACCCTCACTTAGTGGTAACCTGACCTCAAATCAATCTTAGAAAAGCACTTGGCGCCCTGTAACTGATCAAATAAATCATCAATTCTTGGGAGAGGATATTTATTCTTGATAGTCACCTTATTCAATTGCCGATAATCAATACACATCCTCAGCGAGCCATCCTTTTTGCGCAAAAATAACACTGGTGCTCCCCAGGGGGACATACTAGGCCTTATGAATTCCTTCTCTAGCAAATCTTTCAATTGCTCTTTCAATTCTCATAATTCTGCTGGGGCCATTCTATACGGGGGAATGGAGATTGGTTAGGTGCCTGGTATTACATCAATACCAAACTCTACTTCTCGTTCAGGAGGCAAACCTGGAAGATCTTCAGGAAATACATTAGAAAATTCATTTACCACCGGAACAGCGTGAAGAGTTGGTGGCTCCGCTTCTGTATCCCTTACTCTAACTAAATGATATATGTATCCCTTGGAAATCATTCTTCTTGCCTTAAAATAAGAAATAAATCTACCTTTTGGCACGCCAATTTCACCTTTCCATTCAAGGACTGATTCATTTGAAAAATGGAAATATACCTTTTTCGTGTAGTAATCAATTGTGGCATAACAAGATGCCAACCAGTCCATACCCATTATAACATCAAAATCTACCATTTCTAACTCCACAAGATCAGCCATCGTATCACGACCACAAACAGTTACTATGCAGTTTCGGTAAACCCTTCTAGCTATAATAGATTCCCCAACCAGTGTGGACACTTCAAATGGCTTAACTAACAGTTCGGGTATTCTTTCAAACTTTCCCGCAACCAATGGAGTAACATAAGATAATGTAGAACCGGGATCAATTAAGGCATATACATTGAATAAAAAAATAGACAACGTACCCGTAACCACATCTGGGGAAGCCTCTAAATTTTGTCAATCCGCTAGAGCATACGTACGATTTTGAGCCCCGCTAGAACTCGTGGCTTCTCTATCACCTCTAACATGACCCATTGGTTTTGCACCCCTTCCTGAATAAGGCATCAATGATGATGATGCAACAAATGACCCTGTAGGTCGTACCATACCCCCTATGCCCCTTCATGGGCATTCACTCATCATATGCCCCGACATACCGCACCAAAAGCAAACATTGGTCCCCAGCTGACATGCGCCCAAATAATACCTTCTATATTTATTGCATGGATCTCGAGGAGGTCTCGATTGGCTCATATTCCCTTGCCCTTGGTACCCCCACTATCCGCGAACTCTGACTCTCACTTCTGTGCCCAAATTGATTTCCTCTAGACCCTTGGAACTATGGTGGGGCACTAGTTGCAGGATAAGAAGATAATGGCCTAGGTGGTCTAGCAAAAACCTGTGGTCTGAACCCTCCTTGGGATTCCATGAACTGCCCTGTAGATCTGGCCCTCTTGGAATATCCTCTTTCTAATTCCTGTGTTCTTCTCATCTGCCTCTGATCTTCCATTTTCTGTGCAAAAGCTTGGATTCTCGCTATGTCCATATCTTTGTTCAAAGCGGTAATAGTATAATCTCTAACTAGATATGGATCCATCCTATCCATATATTGATGAACTCTGTCATCCATAGTAGCTACAACATTAGGAGCATATCTCGATAAGGAATTAAATCGGAGACTGTACTCTCTCACGCTCATATTCCCCTGACGAAGATTTAAAAATTGATCTGCACGGGCCTGACAAATCTCGAATGGAAGATAATGATCAAGAAATGCCTCTTTGAACTCTTTCCAAGTAGCTGGGGGTGCATCAATACCCCTAGATCGTTTCCAGTCCTCGTACCAATATATAGCCTCCCCTTTGAATCTATACGTCGCTAACTCCACTGTCTCTCTACCTGTTACATGCATAACATCTAAGGCCCTTTGAATTTGATTAATAAAGTCCCGTGGGTCCTCGTTAAGATCTGATCCAGTAAAAGTGGGAGGATCCATCTTAAGAAAATCCTGTGTTCGAAGGCTAGCCGCCCTATCTGTACCACTAGGACCCGTGGTAGGAATGGCTTGCCCTTGAGCTTGCCCAGCAACTATACGAGTCAAAAGTTACACTGCATTTCTAAGATCTTGATCAGCAGCATTAATAGGTGGCTCTGGGGATATAGTTCTCCTCCCCCTTATTTCTTCCGGAGTGGAAGAAGTTTCTAATGTATGCTTAGCTGGAGCCTCACTTTGATTAGCTGGCATTGTGGGTGACTTACTAGTCCCCTCTCCAGCAGCCACATCTACTTGCTTACCGATATTTTTGCTTCTGGTAACCGGCTTCATTACTATAATAAGAGAAACAAATGGATTCAGTGGTCAACTGTGACTTCATATACAATATAGGCTCTATCGCACGATCTAAGTCATGAAGAGAAGAGACAATTCCTAAAGGTCCATAGCCTCTTTTTTATAGATGCAGTGCATGACACACCGATAAATAAGACTCTACGTAGACACAGCTTTGTAGACTCACTAGGATGAACTTCTCTGATACCACTTTTGTCACGCCTCAAATCCTATTGGGGTGGACCGGCACCCGTAACCGAGGAGGCCCGGGAGAACCAGCTCATAACCTTATACTTCCCATGCATACCTCTATGACAACTCAAAATTCGGACAACATCATGTCACATATAAAAGGAAATAATCACCTGTATAAGCTCGAGCACATATATATATATGTATATGCAATACTTGGTCGTTGGAGCCATCACGTCTATTAACAAAGCACCACTTTGACTGTACATTAGGTCTACAAAGCTTCTAGACAATACACAGAGTTTAACTAAGGTCGGGACATACCCCACCATATAACTAACTTCTAAACAATACCAAAAGTTACTGGATATGACATGGAAAGACCCAAAGCAAACTGGAGCTCACCAAAAGTAGCTGGATATCCTGGCTCCTACTAGTGCGGTGTATGAGCTGAGGTACCTGTGCCTGCAGCATGAAATACAGGTCCCCCATGGGGGACGTCAGTACGAAATATGTACTGAGTATGTAAATCTATAGATAATCACATATGATATAAGAGCTCAATAGAAATCAGAAACAAGTGAATGAATCGTAATAGAAGTGGACCACACTTACTAGAACTTGTGACAACCTGTACATTGTATTTATTCAATCACTTTACCTTCATTCTTATCATCTTTGTAATCATTACTATACTGTACTATGACCATTAGGCTGCCTCCAGTACATATCAACTGGGATCGACCCATGATAGGCTTATGCCCCTGGGATACCACCCATAAACACATAAATAGGGATCGACCCATGATAGGCTTATGCCCCTGGGATACCACCCGATAAGAGTGAACTTTCATCACTTAGTTCAATTAATCTTTGAGATTGTTATTTCGGTCGCCACCGTATTTTTGATACTTTGGAACAATGATACATCAATAAGAGACATATAAATAGACCATCAATGCAATAACAATGAAGTAAGAACTCATTGGCACATCAATGAAGTGTTTTGGAGTCATCAATGTCATAACAATGAAGTATGAACTTATTGGTATATCAATGAAACGTTTTGAAGTCATTAATAGCACATGGATCTTGTTTGAGTAACCGGATACCTTCTGACATTCATTAGTGCAATAAACATGTAAGATTTGGAAAACAAGTAAGTATTGGAATGTCTTGACATCTTGTAGGGTGGAAACAAGTTCATTGGTAACGTAGGACATCAAACAAAACCATTATGGATCACATGTTATTGAATAAATTTGGAAACTTTCTTAATAGAACAATTGTCCACTTTCATGCCAAAGATATGGTATAGAGTATGCTTTACATACCTGACTGTCAACCTTCAATACTAGTCCCAAATGGACTTCCCGTCTTTTCGGATTACTTATCTACAATGAACATATATAGCAATCTAGTATTAGCAACCAAACGTCACAATTCAATTATTTGAATTCACCAAACTAGTGGTTAAGTAGTAAGACTTAATTACACCATAAAGGGTGTTACTTTAACCCTCTTATACTCCAATTACATTCATATGCCATGCATATTCATACAACATCCTCCAATATCAAGTTTGGATTCATTTATCCTTCCAACCAATCCATTAAACCAAATTGAGCCATAGACATAAATAATTATAAATTCAATAGTATATCACCATATCCACCTTCCATAACTCAATTACCATATCCACCTTCCACAATTCAATACAACCAAACCATGCAAAATAGTCCATAACCCTATTTCCATCACCTTTCAATAAAAACCAATACATATAATTCTCTATCACACATATACATATGGAAAAGAACAAAGACAAACCATATTCATACCTTAGAATTCACCTCTTGATTATGCAATCTTGTTTGCACAAATAATAGGTGTCGTTCGAAGCTCTCGAGATGACAAACGCAGTTATCAGATTACTTTGGAATTTCTACGGTTGAATCAAAAGTAATTTAAAGGTCAAATTTGGCTAGGGTTTGTTCTTTCTCAATGATTGATGATGAAAATGAGTTTTTGAACTCATATACATGTATATATACACATATTCCCGTCCATAATATAATAGGAAATGACCAAAATGCCTTTAAAATTTAAATAATGTCAAATTTGTCCTTTGGTGGACTGTTTTGATAAGCTAAAGTCGATTGACCATAACTCTTTACTACAATATCGGATTTGGGTAAAATTGGTATCGTTGGAAGTATAATTCAAAGGTATTTCATTTCATATAAAGTAGGCCACCCAGTTTGTCCTGTACAAGGAGTTATGGTCGTTTGAAGTTGACCCTAAAAATCTGTTTTGATAGGATGAAGTAAAACGAGTATAACTCCTTACTCAGACGTTGGATTTGGATGAAATCAATTGCATTGGAAAGAAGACTCAAATATATTTCTTTTCATAGGTCGCAGATCTCCCAATTCATTATATTAAGGGAGTTATGATCGTTCGAAGTTGATCCGAAAATTTGGCTGGCCTCAGTAGTTTGTGTGCAGGAAATTTTCCTGCACATTTACTATTCCCAAATATCCCGACCTCCGTTTTATAGTTTCGAAACATGCTCGATTATATCTGAAACCTATCTATTTTTGGAAATCTTTCTATCGTTGGAAAGCTTATTCAATAACCTTCGCATGGAACCATCGACGGGCAAATTCTGGTATAAATAAAATAAAAAAATTAATTCCATATAAATAAGACCAATACATGTACTTGAATATGCCAATACACGTACTTGAATACGGGGTGTTACAATTTATAATGATGATGTTTATACACCTACATACACCCTTATATACTGGGTTCCTTTCCATGGTACTGACCCACATCTTCGGATATGGGCTGCATTTTCTCAAAATATAGGTACAAGGTATAGTTGCACCTTTGGATCCAGTCAGTTCATGGTATCCAGTTAGCAGGTGATGAGTTCTTTTGATTCAAGGGCTTAGGTTAGTTATGCAGAGTTATAGTGTTGTATTTTCTTTATTCAGTCGTATTGAGTTGGGGTAGTCGGGAGTCATGACCCGGCTACCTACAGTCAGTACTAGTAGAGGCTTCATAGACAGTCAGTAGAAGTTGATGTATTTTGTTTCAATTTTGGTTGTAAAGGCAGAATTGTAATCTTGTAAAATTCTATTTTTGTATCGATCAGATTTAATTTCTGCTGATTTGTATGGATTTGTATTTTTATTCAGTTGCTTATGAGTTATGCTAGTAGAAGGAATAGCTTGCGGTCACTTGTGACCCTAAGCACCGTGTGACATCTCGGGACCCGATTTCGGGGCGTTACACCATGCCAATCATCAATTCATGCAGTATATGAGATATAAGGAGACCATATAGATGGGTAAATACAAATCTAGAATCCTTAACACTTTAATCCTATAATAATGAAATCATCCAACCCAGTTAATCTTATATTTTTCAACTAGTAGAGAACAAAGATGTCTCTAGGGGTGATAGAATTGAGAGATTTCTTTTGAGGAATAAGAGTGGTGGTTATAATACGAGCAAGAATACAATGTTTAAAACATATAGAAAGGGTCCAATCAGATAAATCTTCTCCTAAAAGAGCCACAAAAGTTTTGGCCCTTCCAAAGAAACTTCAAAGTCATTAATCCAAGTACCAATCATGAATGAAATATTCCCAGAACTTTGTCCCAAACACATCTTCAAACAAATAATCATTAATAATAATACATTTACCAAGCACAAGAGTTTCAAGTTCACCAACTCTCTTTGATAATTCTTAAATTAGCATAGAAAGACACATTGATTTTAATAGATCTCCATACCAAAGAGTTTAAAAGATCAATCAAGATTTTGATCCTTGAGAATCGATTCTTGAAGGCGAAGAATTTGGTTTTCTATTCAAGACCACAATAGAGATGAAAAACAACTAAATTGAACTTAGATGAGTCCAAAACTTTATCTTTTAAAATTTGAATTTTTGAGATACGAATACATAGGGGATTCATAGATTTTGGGACAATATTTTTTTATTAAATTTGAGATTCATCACCCAATATATTAGAGGAAATATTAACGAGTACTTTTGAAGCTGAGATATTTTGAAGACGATGACTAATTCTTTTTCAGTAGAAGACATGATAGAGAAGTTTGATGCGGTGAAGAGAAAAAGGGATTAGATGAGTTGAATGAAGGAGAGAGGGGATAGGTTTATAATGATGAGAAAGAAATATAAAGATTTGGCTAAGAAATCAAGGAAAAAAAAGGTGAAAAGTGTTTATGGGAAAAGAAAAGGTTTGATAGAAAAGACACATGCACAAGCATTAATTAAGAAAAATATTTTATGCAAAAGAAAAATTAAATTAATTTTTCAAAACACGTAATTTTCAATTGTTTTATAAGAAAACAGAATCTTTCGAAAGAGAGATTTTGTAAAAATATCAACTAATTAATTTTTTGAATCTACAAAAATTAAAATAAAAGCTCTATTTTTAACATGAGTATGAATAAAATGATGTTTTATATCTATATGCTTATCCCTAGAATGATGCACAATATATTTAGTAAGACTAACTGCACTAGTATTATCACAAAATATGGGTACAAAATCATAAAATAAATTATTGTCAAGTAATTAATGCATTATCCATAATAATTGAGTACCACCACTTTTAATGGCCAAATATTATGATTCTCCGGTAGATAGAGCCACAAATATTTGTTTTTTTTACTAAACCATAAGATGAGAGAGTTTCCAAGGACAACATATTCCACTAGAACTTTTTCAAACTTTTTGATCACTTGTATAATCTGAGTCAGAATATCCAATTAATTCAAAATTATTAGAGCAAAGATACCAAAGACCAAAGTCACGAGTTTCAATAATATATTGAATGATTAGCCTGACTATAGTTAAATGAGACGCTTTTGGGTTTGACTGAAACTTGGCGCACTTACAAGAACCAAACCTAACATCAAGACTGTTAGAAATTAAATGGAGTAATGATACGATCATACCTTTATAAATTTTTTCATCCACATCATTATCAAGAGCATCAGTGTCAAGATATATAGATGGACTCATAAAAGTTTTAAATGATTTACCTTTGTAATGACCAAAACCATTGTTACCTGTGAAAATACTCCAAATTAATTTATGATAAATAATAGGATTAAAATTTATTCAGGAAAAAATAAATTGGAAAGAAAAAATAAGGCCCAAAAGGGATTGGGCTAAACTGTAGATAATCGCTACAGTAGTCGAGTTACCGCTGTAGTGGTAGATGGTAGTAGCCAAATCGAGAAGTTTTTAAAAATCTTCTTTCTTTTTATTCCCTCAAGTCACCTTGTTCCTTCAAAGACACTCTGAAAAATTCTATCCCTTCAACCATGAGATTTTAAAGGCTAGGGTTCATGAGAGTGTTTTTGAGACATACCCAGAGAAAGCCCGACAATGGAACATATCTAGCACGTGCTAGATATCTCACCCCTCTTTATAGAGTGTTTTTTCCTAAGAGGTAATTTATAGTTTACTTTATAGTATCTAGACTTAAACTAGATGCATCTAATGTTAATAGTAATGTCGGGGTATCATGCACTAGGCCATCAGACACGAAGTTGAATGAATGAACACATTTAAAATCCAATTAGGCTTGAATATATTGTATTAATATATATATTATATTAGTATTTTAATTATGATAAGGAATGTTGAGAATGATAGTGAGAGTGTACGTATCTTAATATCTTTTGAAACCTCAAACATAAATATTTGAATTGCATTAAGGAAAGTGCCTAAAAGGTAAGGCATGATAAGCCAAGGTTAGTAATTAGCATGGCCAAACATCGTGACTGGTGAGGGGACATAAACAAGTAATAATATGAATAACAAATATAATTCCTGAGAAGTAGTTAAGGAAGATCAAAGAATAAAGTAAAAAATGTGAAGTTGGGATATGGATAGAAGGAAAGTGCATAGTAATGTGAACTTGGGTTGCAGCAGCCCCATAGGGGTGTACATTAGATAATGGTTGTGATTACATCCTTATAGATTAAGGTCACTGATCAAAATGGCTTAGATGATTGATGTGATATTTAGATTAGTTTGGTCTATGTTGGTTTGTGAACTGAACATTTAAGATTGTCTTTTTGCATAATTTATGGATTATTGGTTTCATACACACATTCATATGTATTGTGATAGGATTGAAAGATATTGGTCTATGTACCACACCAATATTATTATGATTTGTTGTGATATGGGCCATGTACCATGCTGGTACGATTATGATTTATTATGATATAAGTCAAGTATCATATCAGTATGATTATGATTAATTGTGATTGGGTCAGGTACCACAATAGTACAATTATGATTTGTTGTGATATAGGTTGGGTACAACGCTGGTGTGGTTATGATTTTTTTGATATGGATTGAGTACCACACTAGTATAATATGATGTTGATAATAGTGATGTGGCTATTTATAAGGGATAAGGAGAGATGATGCATATATCTTACATACATGCATTCATTCATATGCCTTATTTGTGATTCTAATTTATATATATATATATATATATTATTGCACCTGTCCATGTGAATGGGGGTTACGAAAGTATGATCGTCCTTTGTTGACTAGGTTGGAGATGAGAATCTACGATTTCCTGAGAGAACTGGTTATTGTAAAATACAATTTGGTAGAATTATGATTTCATAGTGGTGTGGCATTTTGATGTTAGAGATAGTGAGTACCAAGAGAGTTTAGAGGTGGATGTAGATTATTTGTAATACCCCAAGAATTTCTAGCTAAGCTTCTAACTATTCGAGATATGTTTATAGGTTCAAAAATAATTATTTTAATGGAAAAGGGTCAGAAATACCCTTCAAGTATTGAAATTGGTTCAAAAATACTCTCAGTTAACCTATTGGGACAGAAATACCCTCCAAGTATTGAAATTGGTTCATAGATACCCTTTTATCCACTTTTATGGCTCAAAAATACCCTTGCAACTAACGATTTTCTAAAATCATGATTAAAAATTTGGAAAGGGGTTAGAAATATCCTTCAAGTATTATAATTGGTTAAAAAAATACCCCTCCACCCACCTTTATGGATCAAAAATACCCTTGCAACTAACGGTCATTTTAAAATAAAAATTAAATTTTTTATTAAATGTGTGGCAATTTTCTATTGGTCAAAAAATTAATTAAAATGTTAAGCCCAATTCGGACTCAACTAAAACTACTCGATCCAAACCCCATAAAATTAATTATAATTTTATTCGGTGAATGATGTGAAATGGTCTCACACAGAAAATGCATTTGCCAGTGGTGGCAAAATAATTTGATGTATATAAACAAAAATAGTGACAACTATTTAGGAAAGAATGTTGTATGTTTTTTTATATAAACTAAATGTGTCATGTAAAATGAAATGGATAAAGTAACAAGATAATGTTGTCTAAGACGTGGCATAACCAAGACATCTCAATTAGTTTTGCTAGATAACACAAAGAAATATACATCACCAAGAAATACCAAACTAACATTATAATTAGGGGGTAGAATTCTTCACAACATTACATTAGATTGACAGATTCTAAGTCAATAAAGTTCCTACATTTGATAGAAAAAATTACTCATACTACCGGATAGTTTTAGTTGGGGAAAATTTTGTACGGTTTGGGTCGGGTAGTTTGAGTTGGGGCTGGATTGGATTTAATATTTTAATTAATTTATTTTCAACCAATAGAAAGCTTCCAGGTAGTTAATAAATTTTTAATACCAAGGATATGAACAAGGATATTCTTTCATCCTTGTGCCCAAAACTTATTTTAAAGTTAAAGTCATATGATTTTCAATTAGGGTTCATACCAAAATTATCTTGTCTTGAGTTTATGAAATTTTCATGTGATTGAAATATTAAAGTCCAGACATGTTCTCATTTACTTATGTTTCGACTTGAAGATTCTCTATTATGATTTGTATATCATGAGTTTGATTTGAAACATTGATTAAAGATTTTCAATTGAGTTTTAAGCATGATATTCTGTTACAAGTTATATAAAATAAAGTATGAGATTTAAGGCTTAAATATAAGCACTAAGTTTACAAGAAAGTTTGATCTTGTGATTCAATGACAAGACTTGAAATCCAGAATTGTTCGTTTTGATTCTGATTTAAGGTAAGAATAAACATAATTGGTTTCAAATATACAAGCCCTTATGCTATTTTAAAGTTGATTTCTTAAGTATGAGCATATATATATATATATATATAGATAGATACACTTTGGGGGTAGTGTTTAGCACTGAGAAGGGAATACAGATGAGCGTATCCTAAATTCTCAGAAACTATGAGCCAATATAGGTTAAACTTTTTCCCAATATGGATAAAGTAAAGTATAGTGATCATTGAGATTTATTTCTATTCTGATGGAAAGGGTAGGACAGCTCTCCCCAATGTCGGTAAGACATTTAACTCCATGGTAGCTCACATGGTTTATGTCGGTTAGAAGAATCTTCCATAAGAAAGAATAATCGTAACGCTTTTAGACCCAAGTGTTATGGCTCAGAAAGTTTATCCTTATGTTTCATTACTTATGTTTATGATTTTGCAATCTTTATTTTATTCAAGCTCAAGGTGAGTCATTTACACATAGCATGAATTGTTGAAATTTTATATGCACACTCAGTTATTGTTTTACTTATGATTTCACCCCCACATGCTTAGTACATTCCAGAAGTACTGATCCACATATACGTATGTGTGCTACATTGTCTCATAATGTAGATTCTAGTGCCCATTTCCAGCAGCACGAATGACTTCGACATCATTACCTACATCCTATTGTTTTGTGAGTCCTCATAGTTCGAGGACCCAGTCTTTTAGATTTGTATTTTCTTTAATGAAAGTATTTTAGACATTGATTTTAGTTTATGTATGGGTCAGTTGGGGTCTGTCCCAGTGTCTCTCTAGTCCATAGTAGAGGCTTGTCAAATTATGTCTAAGCTTAATTTCCAGAAGTTTATGTAAAGATTTCTAAGTTAAAGATTCAGATAAAGTTATGAGAATGTTTATTGTTTGTTTTCTTCTTATGATTCCCACCCTTACTGTGTGAGTTCTGAGATGTAAGGATATTATGGGTTAGCTTGAGGCTATTCATAGTCCTGAGTACTGTGTGACATCCAGGGGGTACTTCCAGGGCGTTACACCTAGTCCCTCTGTGGCTAACTTTTGATTCTACATCTTCAAGTGCACTATCTCAGCATTCTTAGCAGCTAACTTAATCGTCATCTCCTCCATTTCCCTGCTTAAGTTTTCTTGAGCAACCAATAACTCTTACACTTGGGACACAGTTCCTACTTTTCCTTCTATGCATTCATTTTCCACCAATATAGTCAGACTGAACTTTTGTTTGACTGTTCCAGGAGTCCCTTTAGTCCCAATCACTCTTAAGTGATCAAAACCTTTTTCAAGAAGTACCTATAAGACATCCCATGTCGTCCCTCCTTCTCATGGATCACCTTATTCATGTGCTCTATCATAAGAGCAAGTAGACTTATCAACTCAAATTTTCTCAGACACTCTATCAGAAACAAATCAATAACAGAAGCAATGGTCTTTTTCTCTGACCTAGGAAAAAAGACCTTATTCACGAATTCAAACACTAATTGGAACTCATTTGTGAGAAATTTCTTTCTCACACCAGCTATTGATGTTCCTCCTATATTAGAAGCATCAATATGAACTCAGTTGAGGCTTGTTACTTTACAACAGTCCTCACCCCTATAACAGGCACATCCAGGATTTTCCCTAGTAATTTCTCATCTAGTTTTATATATTTTACTTGGACTTGGGAAGTACGGCTTACCCCATCGTCTGAGAAATCCATTATGTAGTAGAATTCTTTTACTTCTCCTTAAAATAACATGGGAGATGGTTCCTCTTATATGTGTAACCATCCCTAGTGTCTTACATATTTCACCAGCTCTACCATACCAGTTTTTTCATAAATCCTGGTGTCAAAAATGCTACCAGACAAAACTTTCTGACTTTTCAAAATTTCAATACTTTATTCTCTAGACCCATTCTTCTTTTCTTCATCCTTTCTTCTTTTTTTGGAATCACTGCTTGATTCTTTTTCAGTAGTTTTTCTCTTCTTGGGACCAAGTACCTCAGAGACTTTTTTTTTCTTAACAATAAAGTGTTTTTTTTACTTCCAGTAGGGTTGCTAGACGTTGCATGGGAGACCTGTGTAGCGCCCCGAGTTTGCACCCCAAACGCCACATGGTGCTTACGACCTCGAAGGATCACAAACTAACCCATGACTAGTACCTGTTGTGAGAATTGAATAATAATAATGAAATAATGCTGAAGTATAAATGAAATTCCATAAGGTTCTCAAAAATACTGATATGAGTACTAAAATACTAATAGAAATACTGAAAACAAAAATGAATACTATCTAAGCAAATCTAGTCTGAAAACCTCTAACTTTCTGAATATAGAGTTGATGGGATAAGCCCTAAACTAACTCTGGCTACTGAACATACTGAACTAATGAAATATATGAACTTTATCCTCGAACTATGAGGACTCACCACTGTATATAGTGTTGATAGTCTGAACTGCTAAGTACGATCAGGAGCTCGTACGTTTGAACCTATGATTAGACATCATAGCGCAAAGAAAAGAGTATGTGTTACTTTGAATATACTGGTGTGCTAAGTGAGATAAAGTTGTATGCATGGGTTCATATGCATGAACAATAACTAACTGAGTGATAAGAATGAAAGTGAGTGGGAGTACATGACTAACTGAATAAGCTATAACTACTAAGTATGCAATGCTACACGTATACAAGTATAGTATTTTTTGAGATTACACTAAAGCTGAGTACTAAGTTTTGATAACTGAGTAATTAAAATCTAAGGTTAATGATAACTGAATTACTGATAATTGGGTGACTGTGTCTGACAGTCCTGATCCTGTAGAATTAAACTAAGTTTTGTACTGAGCTGGGTGACTGTGTCTGACAGTCCTGATTCTGAAAACTGATCTAAGGTTTTATACTAAGTCTGAAACTAAAATTGTAACTGTGGAAGGTTATCATCTAATCGACATGCCCCTCTCTAAACTGATTGGGGTCTAATCTGTAACCCTAGTTGGAAGGGTGTCGGTACCATGCCACGAGTAAAGACAAGTTACTGAGTCACCCTTGTCTGGAAGGTGATCTGAATGAGAATGGTGGTACCCTTAACTGGAAGGTAAGACACCCCATGTTGGAAGGGTGTCAGTACCGTGCCACGAGTAAAGATACTGAAGAGTCACCCTCTACTGGTAGGTTCCCTAAACGAGAATGGTGGTACCTTCTACTGGCAGGTAAAGTACCTCATCAACCCTTAACTGACAGGTTGATGTCTCAACCTATGCTGGCTACGTAGTTCTGGAATGCAAGGACTGCTTCTAAGGATTACACCCTCTACTAGTAGGTGAGTCCCCATCCTTGGGTTCACTCGGTTCTGAATCCTACTCCCAACTAATTAGACACTAAACTAATTTCTAAGTTGTACTAGGCTTGACTGAACTATTACTGATCATGACTGAGTTCACTGAGTTTGATTGAGTTCTACTATTTGTGACATCACTAAAACTATTCTGTAGCTACTGTAATTCTAGATAAACAGCTAGATTTTGGATAATAAATACCCCCAGGACTCGATAGCATTAATAATAATGAGACATGAGAATTCTTAAAAACATAACGATAATCAATTGTCCACAATACATTCACTAAGGCATTTTCATAAATGTTTGGACTTGTACGTGAATGGAACGGCATGCTAACATATCATAATCTCACTATTCCAATCACATGGGCATTTCATCAAACACTTACAAGGCATAGATTTGACATGGGAGAAATTATAAACAGGTAGTGCTAGCATGAATTCATCATTATGAGCACCAATGAATCACAATGCCTAATTTACTCACTTTGGCATTTTGACAACCACTTAGGAGGCATAACCTTATACTTGGGCATGAACAACATGCTAATGCATCATGACTACAATAATCAATTAATAATTCAAGGGTTTCAATATGAGGCTTACAACAATTACATACATGGTATCTTATATTCATGAAAACTACAATTAAATCTTGGATTGAGAACCCATACAACAACATGAACATGAAACAACCTAATTGGTACATGTAATTCATGAAACTATTAACCTGAAATTTTAAAAAGGATTCTTGAACTCCAAGGGTGGAAGGAAACCCTTGGATGAACACTTAACATACCTTGCTTGTTAATTTCATGGAGATTGAGGTGAGTTCTTGAGGCTTGATTCATGAACTTGATGAAGCTAGGTCTTGTTCTTGAGAGGATTTTGTGAAAAGGATGAGCAATTATGCTATTTGGGGCTTTAATCCCATGTTATGGACCCATTGGGTGAAGGGAAAATGACCCCTTTTCCCTTAAAGATGCGGAACATAACTGCAGGAAAATACATGGGCCAGACTAGCCGAGGAGACACAGGATCTGGAGCACCGCTCTAGGCGGCGTGCCGCGGGCTTATTACCTTGAGCCAATATTTCTAAATTCCAAACATGCCCTTACGCTTGTCTGAAAATTCCAAAACCCACTCAGGATATACTATTGACTTCCCCGATCATGAATCAACTAAAAATTAGCTTCTTAAGGTTGGGAAGGTTGCAAATAAATTCCTCAAAGTTTGAGGGCTTTAGAAAAGACTAAGTCCTAACACTTCGCTGAAATTTTCTAAGTCTGGGACCTCTTTTCAAGCTTTAACGGACTGAGTTAAGCTTAGGATTTTATAGAGTCTTACAACCTGGTCCTTCTTACAACCTGGTCCTTTTTGCAACATGATTTTTTTTTTCTTTTTTCAGTTGCAGCAACAACATCAGGATCAAGGTCTTCTCCCTCTCTAACCTCTACATCTTCAACATTCTTCTCATCTACTATGACAACTTTCTTTAGTATTCTTCTCTTAGTAGTAGAAGACTTGCTAGCCTTCATAGCATCTGCTAACAACTTCTTTTCAAATCCCCTAGTAGATTTCACACCAGTAACATCCATTTTTTCCTTGCTTTTACTTCCCATTTGTTTCTTCATAGACTACCTTTAAGGTGGTTTATCCTCATCCTCCTCATTTGGAGGTAGCACAATTTCTCCACCTTTTGTTACATCAGCCTTGTTACCTACTACTTGCTCTTCCACACAAAAAGATCTTTTCTTGGGATCATTTGCAAACAAGAGTAAGTTTTCAGCTACCTAATTCACACTGTTGGAAAGGCCAGACCTCTTCACTAGTATTTTTTCATCACACAATTGGGAAAAAATAGGGTTACTCTGAGGTAATAGGGAAACCAGGTAGTTGTAGGGTTTTTAGGAGTTCTGTTTTTTTTTTGTTCTTCAAAAGAAATTGGATTTTAGAGTCTTCAAGTAATTTTGGTTCTTTTAAGGAAGGAGGAACTTCAAATTGAGAAATTTCTTATTCAATTAGTGAACCAAAACCTTTATTTATATCCTCTACCATGGTTGACTCAACAGAAATTTCGACGGTTGAGGAAGTTTTGATGGGGACTGACTCATTTAGGGGTTCTAGAATTTCTGAAGAGGATTCAGTGGGTAAAGCTAAC
This sequence comes from Capsicum pubescens, assembly GCA_030864215.1. Taxonomy (NCBI): domain Eukaryota; kingdom Viridiplantae; phylum Streptophyta; class Magnoliopsida; order Solanales; family Solanaceae; genus Capsicum; species Capsicum pubescens. The sequence goes on from CM061543.1 coordinate 87,447,566, forward strand.
ACAGGTTATTATTGAGGACTTAAGGAGACTTCTTTTATGGTTTTCGGTGTTAAAGGATAGAATGTTTGATTTGAGTTTTTTTAGATTGTCTATCTGAGTTTTATCGACTTCTAGATCTTTAACAGGGGTTGAGAAAGTGGGAATGTCTGCTATTTCGAGTTTTTTGGTAAGAGAGAGATAATGGGACAAGTTCAATTCAGAGGACTGATGATTGAGGAAGATGATTTGAGTTAAATTGGAGGAGAATGAAATAAATAAGCTTTTGATTTTGTAATTAAGAGAGGTGACCATTGTCATTTAAAAGGTGTCTTTTTGAAATGATATGTCTGACTTTAATAGGTTCAACTCTTCATCTTGCTACGAATTGAAAACTTTTGCTCAGATAAGGAAATACATGTGGCTTTTTAGACATAATTTTATGACTATTGAAGTATACTATTTTGGTACTAACCTGAGAGATGGGACCAGGTCACTCTCTTACTTGAGTAAATCCTCAACTTTGTGCATGTCACATCTATCCTCCTCCAAAGTTGTTCCCATGGGTGTATACCTGAAAAGGTATGGTACTGAGTTAGACCAATATGTACTTACTTTACCAAGGATACCTATCTCCTGATCATAGACACTTTTAGAGAGAAAGAGTAATTCATCTGGTAGGTCGGGTGTTCTTCATATTTTTTTCTGAAATTGGGATTGGAATGCTGAGAATGCCATGAAATTTCTAGCTTGAGCTCTTGTTTAGACTCTATATTCCAAAGGTTTGGTCAGATTCTCAAGTGGGTGAGAAGATTTGTGACTCTAGTTTGACCTTCTGAGAAGAGTTTCACTAGGAACAGGTCCCTGAGGAGTTTTACTGAACCCTTCTTGATGTTCTTTAACTGGAGCAGGGGTCTTTAACTGAGATCCTGGATCACCATTTCCTTCATCATTATCATCTGCATCATTTAGTCCTTGACCATCATCTTTAGCAATATCATCTCTTTGAACAAGAATGAGTTCTTCAGTGTCAAAATCTTCACCACCACCTGGATTTATCTGTTTTCCTGACTTATGAAAAACCACATGCACACTTTCTTCAACACACAAAGTTCTTTTGTTAAAAACTCTGCATGCTTTGTTTGTTGAGGAATAGCCTACAAATACTGCTTCATCACTTTTGGAGTCAAACTTTCCTACATCATTCTTCCCATTATTTAGAACAAACCATTAGCACCCAAAAGGTCTGAAATAGTCAAGCTTAGGCTTTCTACTGAACACAAGCTCATTTGGATTCTTTAGTTTTAGAGTCGGTACAATTAGGTTATTTTGCCTTCTCGCCGCAATTCAGTCCCACTCTCAAATATTTAGGGAAAAATCCTACTCCATAAATAGGTCATATTGCATACACCTTAGGCGAGACGATCCAAGGCATCATCATTGCAACTAGAAAACCACCCTTTTGTCAAAAGTTACAAACCTGTCGACATATTTTGTGTGAAAATAGGTGTGAACAGTCCAAACTAAAACACATAATGGATTTGAGATAAATGACTTATCATATCCTTTACCCTTTCTTTCTGATGGATACCAACCAAACCGTACCAAATATCCAAATGATTGCCTCAGTCCCCCAAAGCTTACAAAACTGGTGGCAAAATATTTGGGTCATACATGGAGCTGAAGTCAGAGAACACTTAGGACACGTTTGGTAGGATGTATTATTTAAAATAGTCCATGTATTAAAATCTAATCCAACCTAATACATTGTTTGGTTGCACAACTTAATTTAATCCCTTCTTATCCATGGATAACTAATACACCATATGGTGTATTATCTTATGCCTAGGAAACCATGGGATTACTTATCCATGGCATAATAATACATGGATAAGAGAATTAAATGACTTAACTACCCCTCAATTCTTTTTATTAAATTTTTTCTTTTAGTTCCATTTTAAATCTAATCACTTAAAATTTGATTGTTATGTTACATTAATTTGCAACCTCTTTTTTCTTTGCGTATGCCGATCAAGTGCTTAAATATCATTTTCTTTCTTATATTGGTTGATAGCGTCGAATGAGAACTATATTTATGCTATTCTATAATTGTTTAATTTACAAATGGATTAATTTATATAGAAAAGATTATTGTCAAACAAATATATAATTTGAAAATCTAAAACTATATTATCAACGATCCATGATGTTCTTATATAATGTGCTTTTGCATTTTTAAAAATTATTTCTGTATAATATGACAATTATTTGTTGTTTTGAATTTTTCTTGATCAAACAGACTCAATTTTTTTTGGAAAAAAATAAATGTTCAACTAAGCAAAGTAAAAATTATTATTCATCTTTTAACTTTTCTATAAGATCATGCAAAGGGTGAGTAATTTGACTAGTTAAATGAAGTAGAAAATCCCACAAAAAATTTGAGGGTATAGTTGTAAAAAAGATTTTGTAGAGTTTTAAATCCAAACACAATACATGATATATCTATGTTTTAATATAATACACCAAACACTTGATAAAAAATAATCCCTTTATTATTAATCCCTGCATTACTAATCCCTGCATTTCTAATCCCTGTATTGTTAATCCATGGATAACGTCTCTTTGTACCAAACGACCCCTTAGGCTCTTTGGTGTCCCTCATGCATATTCGAGCCAATGAAGTTCTCGTGAAGCTATTGGTTGAGTTTTGGGATTCGTCCACCGTGAAAGTTTAATTTACAGACTTTGAAATTACCCCAACTTTGAAAAACATCAGTAGCCTCATGGATTTGCCTCTTGAAGGGGGAATACTGTTGGCCCCGTCGGCCATGACCGGTAACGGTTTCTTGCATACTTTGGGTTTATGGGCAGACCGTGAACCAAGGAGCATCATATATGGTTGGGTTAACTTGGGCTACCTATTTCAAAGATTTGGATATCAAATAAGTTATGACCATCACCAAAAGAAATTTGCCTGTAGCAGAGCAAGGTGGGAGAGTGTTCGCCCCATGGTTTTCACACTTGCCTTCCTAGGGATTCTAGACTTCCCTTGAAGAAGAGGATACATCAACATCAACTTGATGTCTTTGGTCTTTATTATGTTCACTGGTTTTGAGAAGCTTACTCTAGTACCTATGTTACTGGCAGAATTATTTTGAGTTTTGTCTACTTGCTCGGAAGGGGAGGATTTCTTTGGCGGATGCAGCTTGTTACTTTAAGTATGGTTCATGGAGAATTTATATCAAAGGTTGATAGTTATAAATAAGCCAAAGGACATCCCCTACCTGATACAAAGTCATGAACAGAGGCTGAGATTTTGGGAGGCACCATTAGGAGCAGAAGAATGGCGAGCTTATTTGACGTACCTCACAGGAGATGCCATCCAATAGAAGCTTTCTTGGATCATAGGAAGAGCACTGCTAAGGAGGTACAGTAGTTATTTTATTGAGTTGATTGGGTTGGAAGGAATCCAACCGTACGCTCCACTTAGAGTTCTACGTCAGTTTGACATAGAACAAAACATCCATTTGTGGTCACACATGGCTCTAGTGGAAATTACCTATGGAAATAAGTACCTTGGGACAGAATTAGGAAACTGCAGGAAATGTGGATGAATATACTTTCAAACGAATTTGGACAAACGACTTGGTACATATCGGGATATTATGCATGGAAAGTAGAAGGAGGCCCCATAACGCGACCAAACTGGGAAAGGATTCCCGGGTTGGTGGACTATGACATGGTATGTCAGGTGGCCAGTGATATACTACCTCACGTATATCTCACTACCTTCATGTATCTAAAGGTAGTTCCAAGATTAGTGGATGACATGATACCTCCAGAAGATGATGGTGATGTAAGAGAAGGCACAAAAAAGAACTCAGAGACCAATCTATGAGGAATGAAGATGGTTCAGACATCCCAGATTGGTTGATAAATGATCAAGATTTCATGGACTTATTTCTGTGCCTAGGTTATAATGATGATGATGGACCCACTTGGCAATAGATTTCCTTCTTTGTTGTAAATTTTTAATATTCCCTAAAGAGACGCATGGCCTACCATATTATAAGCCCTTGCGGTCATCCATGTACTTTATTTTTTAGCTATCCTCGATCTATTTTGATGTAACCTCTTGAAGACCTATGTTTAATGAAAGTTATTTTTATGCTCAAGTCCAAATGTGTTTAAATGGACCAATTATCATCAAACTGACTGCAACGTAGGCCTACCTCTGGCAAAAAGAGGCTCTATGTTAGGATACATTTAGAATGTTTCAAACTTGGAATATATATGTGTTACATACTTGTTACATTTTTAATATCTCTCAAACTAACATATTTTTCTTTTTATTTTCCTTTCTTTCATTTTGTTTATTTATCCCCCGTAAAAGAAAGTTGATTTGTGTCGACTGGCAAACTAACGGAATCCTAATATAAACTTTGGTCCAAAGACAAAATGACTAATAAGGATAAAGATGTGATGATACCAGTGGATGACGCCAAAAGCTGTAAGACCCCATAGAATCCTAATCTTTTTAGTCTTTTAAAGCATGCCAAAATAGGTCCCAGTTTTAGGAAATTTCAGCTAAGTGTTAGGACTTAGTCATTTCTAAATCCCTCAAACTTTGAGGAATTTATTTACGACCTTCCTGACCTTAAAAAGTTAGTTTTTAAGTTGATTCATGATCGGAGAAGTCAATAGTATATCTCGGGTGAGTTTTAGAATTTTTGGACAAGCGTAAGGGCGTGTTTAAAACTCTAAAATAGTGGCTCAAGGTGATTAGCCCGCGGTGCCCTACCTAGTCCGGTGCTGGGGGAGCCCGAAACACCCTGCCTAGAACTGTGCTCCAGAGCCCACGGCTCACTGGCTAGTCTGGTTCAGGTAAATTCTGCAGTTTTGTTCCGCATTTTTAAGGGCAAATGGGTCATTTTCACCTTACCCAATAGCTCCATAACACGGGATTAAAACCTCAAATAGCATAATTGATCATTCTTTTCACAAAATCCTCTCAAGAAAAATCCCTATCTTCATCAAGTTCAAGAATCAAATCACAAGAACTTACCCCAATCTCCACGAAATTAACAATCAAGGTTTGTTTGGTGTTTATCTATGGGTTCCTTTCACCCATAGAGCCCAAGAATCCCTTTTAAAAATACATGATTGAGTTTTCATGAATTCCATGCTTCAATATTAATTGTATTCATGTTCATGATAGTGATTGGGTTTCAATTCATGCTTAATTATAAGTTTCCATGAAATTAAAATAGTCTATGTGATGAATTAAATGAATTGCATGCTAAACCCTTGAATTTGAAATTGAGTATTGTATTCATGATGTTCATGTGTTGGCCATCATCATGTGAAATAATCCACGCTCCCAAATGTTTGCTAAAATGCTTATGTGAAGTAAATGGTGGAATCACGATATGTCATTATGTGGTCCCAATCATGGAAAAGCTTATGCACTACAAGTGCTTGATAAATGTCTTTATGAATGAATTGTGGACAAGTGTACATTGTTATGTTTCTCAAGATCATGATATGCTTTACTCTTTATGCTATCAAGTCCTGGGGGTATCTAATACCCAAAAATCTTAGTTTTTGAACTAGAGCTAATGTAGTTACAGAATAGTCTCAGTAATATCACGATTAGGAGGACTCAGTCAGTACAGAACTCAGTCTAACTCAGTGAACTCATTCCAGTTCAGTCAGTTAACTCGATCAGTAATAGTTCAATCAAGCCTAGTATAGTTTAGAAATTAGTTCAGTATCTAATCAGTTGGGAGTAGGGTTCACTAGGATGGGAACTCACCTGCCAGTGAAGAGTGTAATCCTTAGAAGTAGTTCTTGCATTCCAGACGTATATAGCCAGCATAGGTTGAGACATCAACCTGCCAGTTAAGGTTTGATCAGGTGTCTTACCTACCAATTGAGGGTGCCACTGTTCTCATTCAGAGCACCTACCAAATGAGGGTGACTGAACAACTTATCTTTACCCGTGGCACAGTACTGAAACCCTTCCAACTAGGGTTATAGGTTGGACCCCAATCAGTTCAGAGAGGGGAATATCAGTTAGATGATTACCTCTCACAGTTTCACTTTCAAGCTCAGTACAAAACTCAGTTCAGTTCTATAGAATCAGGACTGTCAGACACTGTCAGACATAGTCACCCAGCTCAGTATAGAACTCAGTTAAGTGCTACTGGATCAGGACTGGCATACACAGTCACCCAATTATTGAAAATTCAGTTATCAGTAACCTCAAATATCAGTTACTCAGTTATCAAAACTTAGTACTCAGTTTCAGTAAAATCTCAAAACCAGTATACTTGTATGCGGGTAGCATTGCATACTCAGTAGCTACAGTATGTTCAGTTAGTCATGTACTCCTACTCAGTTATATTCTTATCACTCAGTCAGTTATTATTCATGCATATGAACCCATGTATACAGGCTTACCTCACTTAGCATACCAGTACATTCAAAGTACTAAAGCATACTCTTTTCTTTGCGCTATGATGTCTCATATCATAGGTTCAGATGCACAGGCTCCTAACCGTACTTAGCGGTTCAGACAATCAGCATCAGATACAGTGGTGAGTCCTCATAGTTCAAGGATGAAGTTCATTTATTTCATTAGTTTAGTATGTTCAGTAGCCGGAGTTAGTTAGGGGCTTGTCCCATCAATTCCATATTCAGACAGTTAGAGGCTTTCAGACTAGAATTGCTTAGATAGTATTCAGTTTTGTTTTCAGTATTTCAGTACTCATATCAGTATTATTGAGAACCTTATGGCATTTCAGTTATACTTCCGCATTATTTCAGTATTATTATTCAGTGCTTACAGCAGGTACCAGTCATCGGTTAGCTTATGATACTTCGTGGTCGTAAGCACCGTGTGGCGCACGGGGTCCAGACTCGAGGCATTACAAACTTGGTATCAGAGCTTAAGGTTCAACAGAGTCCTAGAAAGTCTAAAAGTCGCGTCTAGTGGAGTCTTGTGCATAGGTGTGTAGCGCGCCACACTTAAGGATAAAAAGCTATGAGGCATTTTAGGAAAAATTTCCCGTCTTTCAGTGTTCATATCGTGCGAGTAAGCATGAGCTCGAGTTAAAATCTCTGTCTAATCTAATGTTTCTTTATATTTACAGAATATGCCTCCCAAAAGAAATCATGAAAGAGGAACTGGAAATCAGCCAGCACCTCAGCCCATTCAGGCAGATCCCCTGGACGAGCATGTTTCACACACAGAGTTCAGAGCAGTTTTTTACACTTTAGCTCATTCTGTGGTAGCCTAGAATGAATTCTCAGCTGCCTCTTAGGCCAACACAGTGGCTAATACTACTACAGTTATAATTCTAAATTTCACCCGAATGAATCCTCCATTATTTACAGGGTCTAAATCTGAAGAGAACCCACAGGAATTCCTTGATCAGGTGCAAAAAGTCACAGATATCATGGGGGTGACTTTCAGTGAGAGTGCGGAGTTAGCTGCATATCAGTTGTAGGATGTGGCTTACACATGGTTTAAATAGTGAAAGGCAGAGAGGGCCACTGATACAGGGACCATGGAATGGGAGGAGTTTGCTACTGCTTTCCCTGATAGGTTCTTTCTACTGGAGTTGAGAGAAGCGAAGGTGTTGTAGTTTATTAATCTAAAATAGGGTAACATGACAGTGAAAGAGTATTCTCTCAAGTTTACTCAGTTATCCAGATATTCCCCTCATGTGGTAGAAGATAGAAGATCTAAGATGAGTAAGTTTATGTCAGGTGTGTCTAGCAGTGTGGTCAAGGAGTGTAGGATCGGAATGCTGATTAAGGAAAGGGACCTATCTAGGCTCATGTTCCATGCCCAGCAGATAGAAGAGGACAAGACTAGGGAGAAACAGAGGGAGAATAAGAAATCTAGAATAGGTAGCTTTAACTTCACTCAACCTAAGTCAGAGGGTGGTAATCATTCCCAGTTCTGCCCGAAATCTTCAGTTCCAGGTCCGTCCTCAGCCAGTTCTCCAGTACTAAAATTTAGAGAGGGTAATAGAGATATAGCATCAGGACCTAAACCTCAGGGTAGTGTTAATAATGCCCGAACAAATCCTCTTTGCCAGAAATGTGGCAGAATCCTTCAGGGTATCTATAGAGCTGGCAGCGATGTGTGTTTCGAATGTGGAAAGATAGGCCATAGAATCAAAGATTGTCCTTAGTCAGGTTCTCAGGGTCAGTATAATTGTCCTTCATCTCAGTCCAGTTTCCCAAATCAGCAGGGAGCCGCTTCCAGTGCCACCAGTGAGAAGCACCCAAACAGACTCTATGCACTTTAATCCTGACAGGATTAGGAAAGTTCTCCTGATGTGGTCACTGGTACATTACAAGTTTATCATTTACATATTTATACTTTGCTAGATCCAGGGGCTTCTTTGTCCTTTATAACTCCTTATATAGCTGTTGACTTCGGAGTCAGTCCCAAAATCCTAGCAGAGCCCTTCTCAGTCTCTAACCCAGAGGATAAATCTATCATAGCCCAGCGGGTATATCGAAACTTTCCAGTTATGGTATCTCAAAAAGCTACTTCAACAAACTTAGTAGAATTAGAGATGACAGATTTAGATTTCATTCTCGGCATGGATTGGCTTCATTCATGCTATGCTTTAGTTGATTGTAGAAATAGAGTTGTCTATTTTTATTTTCTGAATGAACCTGTCCTTGAGTGGAAGGGTAGTGCTTTAGCACTTAGGGGACAGTTTGTTTCATACCTTAGAGCAAGGAAAATGATATCCAAGTGGCGTGTCTATCATCACGTTTGCATCAAGGACTCTAGTTCAGAGACTCCTAGCCTTGAGTCAGTTTCAATAGTAAATAAATTCTCATATGTGTTTCTTGACGATCTTCCTGGATTTCCTCCTGAAAGAGGAATTGACTTTGGAATAGACCTTCTTCTAAATACTCAGCCTATCTCTATCTCGCCATACAGAATGGACCCAGTAGAACTCAAAGAATTAAAAGAACAATTGAAAGATCTCCTAGATAAGGGATTTATCAGACTCAGTATTTCTCTGTGGGGCACACCAGTCCTATTCGTGTGTAAAAAAGACGGTTCTCTCAGAATGTGTATAGACTACCGTCAGTTGAACAAAGACACAGTCAAGAACAAATATCCATTTCCCAGAATTGATGACTTTTTTGGCTAACTTCAGGGTGCCTGTTACTTTTCTAAGATAGATCTCAGATCAGGCTATCATCAGCTCAGAGTCGGAGAATATGACATTCCGAAAATAACTTTCAGAACTCGGTATGGTCACTTTGAATTCCTAGTCATATCATTTGGTCTTACTAATGCTCCAGTAGCCTTCATGGACTTGATGAATCATGTGTTCAAGCAGTACTTGGACATGTTCATCATAGTCTTCATTGATGACATTCTGGTCTACTCCCGTAGTGAAAGTGATTATGTAGACCATCTCAGAATAGTGTTACAGACTCTCAGAGCCCATCAGTTGTTTGCCAAATTCAGTAAATGAGAATTTTGGCTAAGATCAGTAGCTTTCCTTAGCCATATAGTTTCCGGTGATGGAATTAGAGTAGATCCTAAAAAGACCGAAGTGGTGAGAAACTGGCCTAGACCCATCTCTCCATCAGATACACTGGGTTTAGCTAGTTATTATCGATAATTTTTGGAAGGTTTTTCATCTATTGCATCCCCTATGTCTAGATTGACTCAAAAAAAGTCAAGTTCCAATGGTCAGATTCTTGTGAGAAGAGTTTTCAGGAGTTGAAGACTCGACTCACTACATCCCCAGTTTTGACTTTACCGGACGATTTAGATGGATTTGTTGTTTATTGTTATGCTTCTAGAATTAGTTTGGGGTGTGTTTTGATGCAGCGAGGTAAGTTCATAGCCTATGCCTCTAGACAGCTTAAGCCCCATGAGAAGAATTACCCCACGCATGATTTAGAGTTAGCAGTTGTAGTATTTTCCTTAAATATTTGGAGGCATTACTTGTATAGAGTACATGTTGATGTGTTCACAGACCATAAAATCTTGCAATATGTATTTTCTCAGAAAGACTTGAACCTGCGCCAGAGAAGGTGGTTAGAGTTATTGAAAGACTATGACATGAGTGTTCTATATCATACGGGCAAGGCCAACATAGTGGCTGATGCTCTCAGTAGATTGTTCATGGGTAGTATGGCTTACGTTAAGGATGGTACGAAGAAGTTAGTTCAGGAAGTTTATCATCTTGCCCAACTAGATATCTTCTTAGTCGATTCAGCAAAAGGTAGCGCGTGGATACAAAATAGTTCGGAATCATCTATGGTTTCCAAGGTAAAAGAAAAGTAGTACAGAGATCCCAATTTAGTTAAGCTGAAAGAGTCAATCAGAGATTAGAAAGTAGAGGTTTTCTCCCAAGGGGGAGATGGTATGTTACGTTGCCATGGTAGACTTTGTGTGCCATGTGTAGATGGCGTGAGGCAGAGGATTCTTGTAGAGGCACATGGAGCGCGCTACTCGATTCACCTAGGGGCCACCAAGATGTACCACGACTTGCGGGAAATCTATTGGTGGAGTGGGATAAAGAGAGACATTACAGAGTTTGTAGCTAAGTGCTCGATATGTTAGCAGGTTAATATCGAGCATCAGAAGCCTAGTGGACCTATGCAGGAGTTCAGTATTCCCACATGGAAGTGGGAGGACGTGAACATGGATTTTATGACGGGCTTGCCCCGTACTTGCAGCCAGCATGATTCAATTTGGACCATTGTGGATAGGATGACCAAATCAGCTCTTTTCTTACCAGTTCATACCTCTTATTCAGCCGAGGACTATGCCAAACTCTATATCAAAGAGTTGGTCAAGTTACACAGAGTCCCAGTATCCATTATCTCAGATAGAGGTACCCAGTTTACCTCTCATTTCTAGAGAGCATTCCAAAAGGGTTTTGGTACCCAACTCCACCCCAGTACAACCTTCTAACATCAGATAAATGGTCAAGCAGAAAGGACCATTCAGACTTTAGAAGATATGCTAAGAGTGTGTGCCATTGACTTTAAGGACAGTTGGGATGACCATTTTCCCTTGATTGAGTTCGCATATAATAACAGTTATAATTCCAACATTCAGATGGCTCTATTTAAGGTGCTTTATGAGAGGAGATGTAGATCTCCCATTGGTTGGTTTAATGTGGGTGAGGCCATAGTGGTAGGTCCGGAATTGGTATTTGATACGTTAGAAATAGTTCAGTTGATCAAGGAAAGGCTTAAGACAGCTCAGAGCCGACAGAAATCATATGCAGATGTGCGAAGAAAAGATCTCGAGTTCGAGATTAGTGATTATGTGTATTTCAAAATCTCTTCTATGAAGGGAGTGAAGAGGTTTGGCAAGAAGAGGAAACTCAGTCCCCGATATGTCGATCCTTATCGAATTCTCAGCTATTTTGGAAAGGTAGCTTACGAGCTTGAGTTGCCTTCAAACTTAGCTTCAGTACATCCAGTGTTTCTTGTCTCCTTGCCAAAGAAGTGCATAGGTGACCCTGCGGGTGTAGTCCCTATAGAGGGTATAGATGTTCAGAACAGTCTCTCTTATGAGGAAATCCCAATCAAAATCCTTAATCGTCAGATTCGTAGACTAAGGAACAAAGAAGTTCCTTTGGTCAAAGTTCTTTGGCAGAATCAGCCAATTGAGAGAACTACTTGGGAAGCAGAAGCAGATATACAGACCAAGTATCCTCACCTTTTCTCCACAAACTCAGACTCAGCTCAAGGTAACAGTTTTTCTTGAATTTACTCAGTTCCACACTCAGATTTCCTTTATAACTTTGTATCTGTTCAGTTGCATAAAATCTTCATATCACGCATACCTTCATGAAATAGCTCAATCATGTGTTATGTCCTCAGAATTCAATCATGCTTCAGCTATTCATGTCCTCAGAGTTCAGTCATGTAATCATGCTTCAGTTGTGCATGTTCAGTGTATAAATTCATTCTATCAGTATTTTCAGCTTAGTTGGTATTATTCGAGGATGAATGTTCCCAAGGAGGAGATATTGTAAGACCCCGTGGAATCCTAATCGTTTGAGTCCTTTAAAGTATGCCAAAATAGGTCCCAGACTTAGAAAATTTCAGCAAAGTTTTAGGACTTAGTCATTCCTAAAGCCCTTACACTTTGAGGAATTTATTTACGACCTTTCCAGCCTTAGAAAGTTAGTTTTTAGGTTGATTTATGATCTGGGAAGTCAATAGTTCATCTCGGATGAGTTTTGGAATTTTCGGACAAGCGTAAGGGCGTGTTTGAAACTCTAAAATAGTGGCTCAGGGTGATTAGTCCGCGACGCCCTGCTCAGTCCGGTGATGGGGGAGCTCGCGATGAAGCTCGTGGTGCCCTGCCTAGAGCAGTGCTCCAGATCCCGTGACACCCTGGACAGTCCGGTCTGGGTAAGTTCTGTAATTTTTTTCCGCATTTTTAAGGGCAAATGGGTCATTTTCCCTTCACCCATAGCTCCATAACACGGGATTAAAACCCCAAATAGCATAATTTCTCATTCTTTTCAGAAAATCCTCTCAAGAACAAGCCCTAGCTTCATCAAGTTCAAGAATCAAATCTCAAGAAACTCACCCCAATCTCTACGAAATTAACAATCAAGGTATGTTTGGTGTTCATCTATGGGTTCCTTTAACCCATAGAGCCCAAGAATCCCTTTTAAATATACATGATTGAGTTTTCATGAATTACATGATTCAAGATTAATTGTATTCATGTTCATGATAGTGATTGGGTTGCAATTCATGATTAATTATAAGTTTCCATGAAATTAAAATAGTTTACGTGATGAATTATATGAATTGCATGCTAAACCCTTGAACTTGAAATTGAGTATTGTATTCATGATGTTCATGTGTTGGCCATTATCATGTGAAATAATCCATTCTCCCCAAGTGTTTGCTAAAATGCCTATGTGAAGTAAATGGTGGAATCATGACATGTCATTATGTGGTCCCAATCATGTAAAAGCTTATGCCCTACAAGTGCTTGATAAATGTCTCTATGAATGAATTATGGACAAGTGTACATTGTTATGTTTCTCAAGATTATGCTATGCTTTACTCTTCATGCTATTGAGTACTGGGGGTATCTAATACCCGAAAATCTTAGTTGTTGACCTAGAGCTAAAGTAGTTACAGAATAGTCTCAGTAACATCATGATTAGTAGTACTCAGTCAGTGCAGAACTCAGTCAAACTCAGTGAACTGAGTCCAGTTCAGTCAGTTAACATGATCAGTAACAGTTCAGTCAAGCCTAGTATAGTTTAGAAATCAGTTCAGTGTCTAATCAGTTGGGAGTAGGATTCAGCACCGAGTGAATCCAAGGATAGGGACTCACCTGCCAGTAGATGGTGTAATCCTTAGAAGAAGTCCTTGCATTCCAGAACTACATAGCCAACGTAGGTTGAGACATCAACCTACCAGTTGAGGGTTGATAAGGTGTCTTACCTGCAAGTTGAGGGTACCACCATTCTTATTCAATGCACCTGCCTAATGAGGGTAACTCAACAACTTGTCTTTACCCATGGCATGGTACTGACACCCTTCCAATTGGGGTTATAGGTTGGACCCTAATCAGTTCAGAGAGGGTCATATCGGTTAGATGATTACCTCCCACAGTTTTAGTTTCAAGCTCAGTACAGAACTCAGTTCAGTTCAATAGAATTAGTACTGTCAGACACAGTCACCCAGCTTAGTACAGAACTTAGTTCAGTTCTACAGGATCAAGACTATCAGACACAGTCACCCAATTATTAGAAATTCAGTTATCAGTAACCTCAGATATTAGTTACTCAGTTATTGGAACTTAGTACTCAGCTTTAGTGTAATCTCAGAAATAGTATACTTGTATGCGGGTAGTATTGCATACTCAGTAGCTACAGCATATTCAGTTAGTCATGTACTCCTACTCAGTTATATTCTTATCACTCAATCAGTTATTGTTCATGCATATGAACCCATGCATACAGCCTTACCTCACTTAGCATCTTAGTACATTCAAAGTACTGACGCATACTCTCTTTTTTAGTTCAAACATGTCCCTCGAATTCAAAATGAGTTCGTCAATGCCCTAAAGACAATAGCCTCAATGATTCAGCATCCAGATAAGAATTACATCGATCTCATCAAGGTAGAGATACCCAATCAATAAGCATACTATTTCCATGTAAATAAAGAACCAGATGGAAAGTTGTGGTACCACGACATCAAAAGACTACTCAAAATAGGAGAATATACATAAAGTGCTACTGGCAAGTAGAAGAGGACATTAAGAAGGATGGCCAATCACTTACTTATTTCTCAATGGGAAATCCTATATAAGAGGACTCCAAACTTGTGATTGTTACAATGTGTTGATGCCTTGGAAGCCACAAGATTGTTGGAGGAGATACATGCAGGAACTTGTGGACCTCACATGAATGGTTTCATGCTTGCGAAGAAGATTTTGAGAGATGGATACTTTTAGATGACCATAGAGAGAGACAGCATCCGATACGGGCAGAAGTATCACTAATGTCAAGTTCATAGGGATTTTATATGAGTTCCGCCAAATGAAATCAATGTGATGGGTTTTCCTTGGTCATTTTCTGCTTGGGGCATGGACGTTATTGGGACCATAAAGCCTCCTTCAAACAATAAACACCATGTTATCTTGGTCGCTATCGATTACTTCACAAAGTGGGTTGAAGCCTCAACACCTAAGGCCGAAAGATTTCATTCACTATAACTTAGTTTATCTATTTGGAATTCCAGAGTCAATCATAACAGATAACGGGAAAAATATCAATATTGACCTGATGAGAGAGATTTGCAAAAGGTTTAAGATCACTCATCAAAATTCCACGGTATATCGACCGCAGATAAATGGAGAAGTTAAAGTTGCAAATAAGAATATTAAGAGGATCTTGAGGAAAATAGTGGACGGTAATAGGGAATGGCATGAGAAGCTACCATATGTTTTGCTCAGCTATCACACCACAATTAGAACTTCTACTGGGGAAACCCCCTACATGTTTCTTTATGGGTCAGAAGTAGTGATACCTACAAAAGTGGAGATATCTCTATTGAGAATCATCTAGGAGGTCGGTCTAGCCGACGTTGAATGGATTCATAGCAGGATCGAGCAGCTGATGGTCATTGACAAGAAGAGATTAGATGCAGTCTGTCATGGTCAACTCTATCAAAATAGAATTGTCAAGGCGTTCAACAAGAAAGTCAAGATTCATTGATTCACACCGGGACAATTGGCATTGAAGAAGATATTCCCTCACCAAAATAAATCCAAAGGGAAATTTGCGCCAAATTGGCAAGATCTTTACATAGTTCACCGAGTACTCTTAGGAGAAGAAGTAATACTTGCAGAAATGGACGGCACAGTAATCACAAAGCCGATCAATTCATACTCCATCAAGAAGTACTACATTTGAAGATATTAGGACTAGTTATTGTTTCTTTATACTCTTACATTTTTTCTAATGTAACAGAACTACGTATTAGCCTGAATTCCCACGACAGGATACGTAGGAAGCCCACATAGGGTTTGGTTTCCCTTAGAAAAACCCAAAATATCATCCTTTCATGTATTTAGAACTACGCTCGACCTGACTTCTCTCGGTAGGATACGTAGGCAATCCTCATCGGATTTGGTCCCTTCATATTTTTACCCTTTCATTGTATTGAACTACGGTCTGACCTGATTCCACTTGGATATGTAGGTGGCCTGAGCCAGGTTAGGTCACTGTATTATTTTACTCTATCTTTTGTATTAAACTATGTCATGACCTGATTACTATTTTAAGGATACGTAGGCAGCCTGAGTCAGGCTCGATCATTGCATTCTATATTTTTATTTCTCCCATTGTATTTGAACTACGTCATGACCTGATTCCACATGGATACGTAGGAAGTCTGAGTCAGACTCAGTCATTGCATTTCATATTTCTTTCTCTACCCTAGAACTACGTATAGACTTGATTATTATTTCAAGGATACGTAGGCAACCTGAAAGGTTCGGTCTTACCTTTTGGAAAATTTCCTTTTTGCTTATAGTATAGCCCCAGAACATAAGTGATCTCGCCGTCAGAATCTCCATAGCATCGGCTAAGTCTGAGGAGTCCCACTCGAAGGATAAAGTTGTGTGGATCACGATCGACAAATGGAGGCTTAACGGATTCCCGAACGTGTCATAATCTAAAAACAATAAAGGATTACTATATATACTTAATATATATATATGTAATATATTTGTGAAAACATATATATATATGCATATTTTTTAAAATACTTTCCTACTTTCGCACCTACTGAGACTCTAGATTTGGGAATGATCGAGTAGCTGAGGAAGTGTTGGAGAATTCCGTAGACAAAGCCAAGATCCCCTAGTCGACACAAATCAACACCCTCTCCCTACTAAGAATTTTTCTTTGAGCGCGGGAAAACATGAATTGGAAGATGACATCAAGTCAAGATTTTGAACAGGATCAGAGACATCATGCATCTTATAACTACGACATGAGCCAAATATTCTTCCCTTACTTTATTATATTTACATACATTTTTGCTAATCCTCACCAGCTTTAAGAATATCATTTGAATTACTTTTGCAGGTACGTCCAAGATTTGGATAAGAGACTGAAGACAGAGGGCCCTCGTAGAAAACTTAGGCTACCTTACTTCTTCTAATAAACTTCACCAATCGGAGCCAGCAACCTGACTGCATCAAATATCTTCGCCAATCAAAGAACCATCGTCTAATTACGTGGAATAACTCCGCCAAGAGGAGAATGTCGTCTAACTTCAACAGAGTCAAACTCACGTATTTTAAGGACTGTATCTAAGCAAGCAAAGTTAATTTTCTACATTTCGAGGACTGTACATAAGCAAACAAAGTTAAATTCTGAAGATTCTACATAAGCAAGCAAAGCGACCACCCTCTGCCATATTGGAGGATGCAAATGAGCAACACGACTCTCCGCCATATATGAAGCATGCACTAGCAAGGGGGATGCCCAGCCATAAATCAAAGATTGTACATAAGAAAAGCAACACTCTGATATATCAGAGAATCACATTTCAGCAAATGGAGCACAGTCTGCCAATCAGAGACTCACACCATAGTAAGCAGCAAGAAAGCCACTATGGCAGTAGCAACAAATCCCAACAGTAATGCCATCATCTGGTTCAGATTGAAAGTTGCCTTGCCAGGACAAGGTAGTTACTTTTGGATAAATGTCGCGTCATCGGAGGCTTTTACATTTGAGCAATAGCCTCGCCAGACGGAGATTTTTACTTTTAAGAAATCACCCCGCCAGTCGGAGACTTTATTCTTTAAGAACAGCTTCTCCAGTTGGATAGTGTTTATTTTTCAACAATTACCTACCATTCGAATATCTTATTCTTCAGTTGCTCGCCAGTCGGATGGCCCAACTACTCACCAGTCAGATGGCATTTATTTTTCAATAATTACCTACCAGTCGGATGACTTATTCTTCAGTTTCTCACCAGTCATATGTCTCAACTGCTCGTCAGTCGGATAGCTTTTATTTTACAATAACTGCTCAGTCGACGGAGACTCTTTACATTTCTGTTATTGCCCCGCCAGCCGGAGGCCACCACAAACAAAGATCACAATACTAGTTTGAATATCTAACTCTACTCTTTACATTACAATTTCAATTTATATTTTTTGAAAAACAGGTACTTTCACCCCTTTTACCTGTTTTGTAGGACCATGCAGTACAACGTGCAACTACCCTCTCAGCAGTAAACTGTGGCAAGCTAGTGGAATGTCGAGCATCCCTAGCTACGTCAAGGATTCCATCAGATAAACTCAACTCAAATCGGCTCAGTCATCTCATTTTTTTCTAGCATCATAACCCAGTGTCGTCTTAAACCGACACCGAGGCAATTTTGAAAATCCAGAATTCTTTTTTCTCCCAAAATCCTCGACAAATATTGCTATCCCAATGCATTCTCATTTCCAGCTATCCCAAACAACAATTTCAGGGATAAGCACACCCGTATACATTCCATTCATGCTAGGATCTTTGTAATCACCTTCGAAGGAACCTAGTGTCACCATAATTCTACACTGGAGAAAATTTTTATATGACTCGAACTACTAATTGCCTGATTTCTTATGAAACTCGAGATATGTAGGCAGCTTAGAAACTGGAGCTCGGTCATAATCTTCCAAATATTTTGTTTGCCCGAGACAAAATTGGTTACGTCAACGTGATTGCCCAAAGATTTTCACACTAATCTTCGACCAATCAGGGAAACTATTGACACCCAATTTTGGCTCGCTCTGTTTCCTTTAATTATTTTTCGGTGCTCCTCGACCCTAAATAATTTTTTAAAATAAATTCATATTTTTATTTTTCTATTTTTTTAATTTTGAAAAAAAAATATTTTTCTTTCATATTATAAAATATTTTAATTAAATATAGATAATTATTTTAGTATCAAAATCACAAAAAATATCTTTTGATAATCGCATCCGCATTTTTTTTAATTTTGTTTATTTATTTCAAATGATAAATTGCGACCATATATTCTCATAATATATGTGTCCTTGTTATATATGTGTATATAATTTATTATGATCTTATAATTATTAACGTAATATATATATACGTATATATATATATGCACATATTTCAATTATGTTCCTAATATATATATATATATATATATATATATATATATATATTAACATTATAAAAATTAAAATTACAAGTTATTAAATTGGACGCGTAAACTAAGCTATTTATACAATACTAAAAGTGATCTTTAGGGTAGTAGGAAACATCAAAAAAAATAATTTCAGTAGAAAAAAAGCATTCGGGCCAACATTCATTCAGTTTCAATTTTCTCACTTTTTACCCAAACCCCAACTCTTATTTAAATTTTCAACCATGAGACCCAAAATTGGCCCAAAATTCGATCCAATTCTCACCCAGCAAACACAAAATAATTTGGTTTGTCAATTCATTCCTGATCCAAAGGGTCCCAAAAAATTTGATTATATATATTATAATATTTATTTTTCTTTATTGTTATTTTAAACTTGAACCATCCGGTCAAATGATCAGACGATCCAAATTATGGTCAACAAAACAAATACCAAAAACTGCCTTTCCCACCTCCCAAAACACGTCAGAACACGCGTGTTAATTTTTTAAATGAGGGATCGTCGTCCTATCTCTTCCATATTTCCCCAAAATCACAAAAAATCAGTCGACTCTCTCTCTATATCTATTCACCTCTCACATCCTTCTACCAAAATGGAATGACTCTAGTAGCCATAGATGTTGTGGTTGAGTCACTAATCTACCGAGAATCTCCTCTTCTCATCATCCATCAATCCATGAGATTGAAAAAACAAAAAACAAAAAACCCCAAAATGGTGACTATTATTTGTTCGATTTCGACCATACGAGGAATAGCCTTGAAAAGTTTTTTATGAGGAGGATTTTTTATTTGAAATTTGAATTTTCCCCTTCCTTCCCATTTTTAATTTTTGAGATCTCAAATCCAGACTTTCAAGTTCAGATTCGGCACCTATAAATATGGTGTTTTCATCCTCCATAGAGGACAGGCTTAATTTTGGAGAAAAAAAAGATAGAAAAAACAAAAAGAAATCGAGTGAAAGGTTGGAAAGGCAGAAAAATAGAGTGAAGTGTGAAAAGAAAGTGAGTGAAAAGGTCAGAGTGAAAAATCCATGAAAAAAGAGCGAAAATACCAGTGAGTGATTTTCGGAAAGAAAAAAGGGGTTTCAAAACCAAAAGTTTCTTTTTTTCAATTCTCAGTACTAAGGAGCATTGAGTTGAGTTTTGTTGTCGAAGCCTTGCCATCGTAGCCTCGGTTTGCTGTGCCAACAAAGGTGCAAAAACCCCTTTCCTTTCTGTTTTCATCTTTCTTTTCACCTATTTTTCTATTGAATGTAGGATTGTCCTTGATTCCAAATTGTTGGTGTTTGTTAATATATGTACATGTTTGTTTTCGGGTTTGGAAAAAGAAAATTCATGCATAATTTTGATTGTGGTTGTGTTTTTCGTTGTTAGTTCTAGGTATACGAAATGTGTGAATTCCTCATTTGTCTTCATCTCTTTTCCAACACTCTATTTTCTTTATTTCATGGCTATGTTATTGTTGTTGTGATCAACTCATGTTGTGCGCGTGATTTTGAAAATTAGTTTCGTACATTAATACTTGCATATGTGAGCCATTATCCCTTTTTTTTTGCGCCTTCGACACCCGAAAGTGAGTTCGAATCTGATTTTGTTTCGAACATGTCGACGTTATCTTGAAATTCATGTTGTCACCATTGTTTCCCTGGGTGTCTACAAATATATCTAACTTTTGATTCCAAAAAAATTGTGTCAATACATTAATGCAGAAGTCCACGAAAATGTTTTGTCTGTGTGTTCACTTTATTCAATATTGATGGGTTGTCTTCAACAAATTGATTTCATGAACATGAGTTTAATTAAATCTTAGTTTTTTATATACAAATGCTTTCATCTGAATATGGGAAGTGACTTAAAATTCTACCTTCTCTCATTTCTGATACGTAAATAATGTTGTATACTTGTCTTCTTCATAACCTTGTTTTAGCACTTTCACCTGATTTTCTTTGCTAATTGAGTTATGAAAACTATATCACATTATCTCGTTAACATTGTACATAACTTTTTTGATCAAAAATACAAGTTGGGTCAGCTTTAGAATTAAAACTTGGCTTTTCGCATCAATTTGACCCATTATGTGACCTCGGGAGTTGTCTGCCTACTTGTTTAACGTGTTAGAAATGGATGAACTAAATAAGTTTCTATTTGAATTTTAATTGTATTTGTGAGAAGAAACTTATATGGAAATACTACAATATCAATTTAGATAAGAAGAGGTTACATTAGGTGTATGTGAGAATTAGGTAAATCACTTTGTAATCTTGTACAAAGAATGGAAGTCAATATCACATCTCAGCAAATTCTATTGATACACTGTGTTTACTTTTGTATTTAATATATTATTCACATGATCTTTTGGCACTTTGAATCTAATAAAATTTAAAGATTTATCTAATCATCACTAACATTTTAATGGACCGTATATTACCAATCATAGAGAAGCTTAATTTTCATGTGCTATGTATCAATATTTGGGTTTGTTTATCGATTATTAATCCTTATCTTCTTTTTTTACATTTGAACTCGAGAGTTGGAGTTCCGTAACGGAATTCATCTTTGACCTAAGCATCGGATCAAATAGTACTAGGAGTGCAGAGCCTCGGAGTCCTGCAAATTAGGAGCCTAAACTCCTAAATGGAGTCTAATATTCCTCATCGTCTTTAGATTTAATTTACACTTTTATCGTATTGAGTTTTTTTAATGACTAACTCTCTATTTTGTTGAAGGTATCTTTATTTGGTTGTTTAATTATGTGGTTTATACCCGTTGATTCTTTCACGTAGCTTTAACCTTTCAATTTTCGCAAATAACACATGATTATTACTAGAAAATATACATTTTATTCGGGTAATCTTTCGAAACTCATTACAAACGTTTAAATAAAATTGACATAGTAACCTTCACGTTTCTCTTAAGATATAACAATAAAAGATAAAAATTTCAAAATTTATCCAATAGGAAAACGCATTACCAAAATTTCAGAGTTCTCAAAAGAGTCTTCTCACCAATTTTAACTTATTTTCAGTACATAATTCTAATGTTTTAAGCTATATTTTATGTCTTTAACGTTTATTCGGGTTTTCAGATTTCCAAAAGATTAAAAACCGCGAGGTATATACATTCTTTCCCTACTACGTACGAGGTATATCTTATTATTTTCACAATAACTATTTTCATCACTCTTTATTATTATCATCTTTATTATATTGTTGTTGTTGTTGTTGTTGTCATCATTAATATTATTGTCATTATTATATTTATTATTATCATGGTTTGAACAACCCCTTCACATGCTATTACACTTATTTATCATTATTATTATTATTATTATTTCATAATTCCAACATATTCGTAATCATCACCTATTTTTCACACTCTTGAAAGTACATTTCGCAAATAAACTCCCATGCTATAAACTACTTTATTTACTCCATAAATAATCGTAGTTAAAAATTTAAATTCACATATCTTCAAATTCCCTTATAGAACTATAAGACTTTTAACCTTCTAATATATATAAATTATATTACCACCTTTTTCATACTTAAAATGTATGTATATTTTGCGATAATTATGTTACTTCCTTGTACGTGGTAGCATCACGTTTGGCTATACCTTAAGTTCTATTTCTCTTCTAAAAAAGATAACAATAATAAAATATGTAATAAAGGATTTCTTATCACTATTTTAGCAAATAGAAGCAATAATTTTTTCTAAACTGAGTTCAAGTATTATCTTCGGATAGGCTCTGAGGGGTGCCTAAGGCCTTCCCCTCGAGTAACCAAAACCCTTACTCAGAGTTTCAATATTTTTGAAAGACCAAAACTGAGTTTTACAATAAAAATAGTTTTTCTAATTTTCCTAAAAAGTTAGGTGGAGACTCTAAAAAAATAAATTTTCAAAATACGAGAGTCACGATAAGCCACCACACGTTGTGTGTTGTTTCGACCGGTTTGAAATAGGGCGCGATAATATATATATATATGATTTTTATTGTATATGATGGTTTGACTTGGTACTACACGATGGCATTATTTTATTTCTCTATCCTTGAGTTACATACTAGCGCTCCAACCGTTAACCATCTTCGGATGTTGTATTCCCATGTAATACAGAGACTGGAGCTTCTTCTTTTCCTGTGCAGTGACCAGGTGATCCAGCTGTTCATGAGATCGACATTGAAGTGGTGAGCTTCCATACTTTGGAAGGCATTCATTTCATGGTCTTTTACTCTTTGTCTTAGGCTTGGTTTAGACATTATTTTTGGCTATTCTTGGGGGCATGTCCCGACATACTATTGACTTCGGTTTTGTAGAGGCTTGTGGATTACTTTGGACTTGGGTGTGATGGTTTATTATATTGTTTGGTGGATTGACTTAGATACCTTATGAGTTATTATTAGACTTACTTTCCGCTATCTTGCTATATGTTCAAAATTTATCTGATGCTTGTGGTTGATATATTTGTTAGGTTAGGTGAAGGAGATGATCTTCGGTCCATGTGGGACTTGAGATACCCATCACGGCCAGACCCTGGTTCAGGTCGTGATAATATGCTACGTAATCAGATTTTTCTTTAGCCTTTTATTACAGATAGTGCTCATGAGAGGAGAGAGTACGTACCTAGATTATTGAGTATGGATTTCATGGAGAGAGTATGTACCCAGATTATTGAGTACGGATTTCATTTAGAGATATTGTAACATAGAGTGTTATGATTCACAAGTATTAGAACATCCTTTGAGTTGGAAGTAGTGATTTAGAAGAGTAATGACAATAAAGTTAGAGATAACGACTGGTTAAGAGTATAGTGAGGGATCTATACATGCTTTTAAGTAAGAATTGAAGTTATGCTTCTTTGGGTGTTAACTAAAGGGGTAGTGAATATGGTGTAGATTTCATGGTGGAAGGTAGAGAAGGGGTTATTTGTTAAGGTGACTTAGAGTATGATTGAAATAATAAAGGGGTTCTTGATGGTACTTTATTTTGTTAGAAAATTATAGGTTATTAATGAAAGTATTTAGTGGTTAACTATTGTTAATTTAGGCTTCCCCTGCGATTGTGAAAGAAAAAGAAATCAGTTGCAACTTATAGAGCTATAAATATAATTTAGGCATACGAATGGGTAAATAGTAGTGATGTGTAGAAGGAGGATGTTCTAATGGATTATAATAAGATAGACCATAAGATTATGATCGATTATTGTTATTATGAGGTTCTAGTGGACTAGTGTTTCTTGATGTTTTATTTTATAGCTTCCAAGCGAGAATAGTATTTGAGGTTGTGTTGTTAACCATGACTAGTACTAGACACTAAGTACGAACATTGGATGATCATCAAGGTGGAAATAATGATTGCTTGGTTAGTGATGCTAGTTATATGGAAGTGATCTAGTAGGGTTGAAATAGTGTGTGCAAAATTTAAAGTTTATTTATTTGCAATTAAGTTGATGTTGTAGGTATAATGTATAGGTGTACATAAGGTGGTATGGGGTTGCATTATTTTCTAAGATTATTAAGTGTTGTGTGTGGCTAGTAGTACCCTTGAGTTGCTAAGTGGGAAGAAGGCTAGTTATATGGTATATGGTGCTCTTAATAGCTAAGTTATGGATTTATGGATAGATGATATTGAGTCTTTTGGAATGATTTTGATTCTCATGGTTTAGGGAAAATATAAGTTTATAACTATGATATTAGTAGGTTGTAGGGGGAAAAAGGCAGATTATGTGTTTAGTGAGGAAGGTATGTTTGCAAAGGAGAGTGTAAGACTAATGATGATTATTGAATCTAGATAAAGTTAAGTATGGTATATATGAAAGGATTTTCTAAGAATGAAGTTAGTATACTCAAAATATAGTATATTCGCGTGAGTTGAGCATTTATGTGTAGACCATTAGAATGAGGAAATTATGGCTCAGTGTTAAGGATATGGAATAGATCCAAAAGTTTAGAAGGTTGTCTTTAATCTAATGGGGAGATGATAGGGTGATGAAACAAATCAAGTTTTGAGAGTTAGATTGTGATGCATGTCAATAACAGTTGATATAAGATAGTGATCCATTCTTATTCTAGCATATTTCTTTCCCTAGATTTTAGTCATTATGACCGCCTATCTATGTCTTGTGTGATAGATCTACGCTTGTGACCAATGCTTATATACTTCATGCATATTCATATTTCTTCTCAGCTCCTAGTACAAGAAGAAGCAACTTCACTCTGTGATCCGAGTCATCCCCCATGAGTCTATAAGTTCCAGTCTTATGTTATCTATCTTTTGATAAGTATGAACCCATGTTTCAGAGTAAGATCAGTTCTCAAAACTCATGGTACACCCTTAATGACCATTGAAATTCGTATTATAGAATATATGTCCTTGGTTTCAATCTTTTTAATGAATCCATGCCTTTGATACTCTATTCCTCAAGCCTCGATTAGGTGTCAAAGTTAGGTATAGTATTCTTTCATGCTTCAGGTCCTCATGTTCTAGCCTTTCAATGACCTCTCCTTATGTAAAGATAGTGGTGATGGAAATGGATGAACAATGGTCTTGATGGGAGAGATTAAATATTATTTATTAAGGAAAAGATTGTTGTATGCTTGTTTTATCTAAGTCTATAAGTGTGTTGGAAGATTGAGGCAAAGCTTTTGGTATATGTCATAGTTAGTTGAGAATTCTAGGTGTGACTTTTTGGGATAGTACATGAAAGTTGTTACTGACTTCAAGGTATGCCAACAAAGATGCCACCCCCTTACAATACTCTTTCATCGTGAATATGGACACTTTCTACTCTAACTTTGATATGCAGTCACATAGAGGTGCCAAAGCGGCCTAAGTAAACTAGGGATGTCGGCAACCAATCGGATAAGAGTATCATTGTTTGCCAAAGTCATGGAAGCAACTTTGGAAAATGTGACTGTATAAGACCGTGCCAATTGTGTGGGTCGAGGTGGTGGTATGGTTCTTGATGATGGATTAGTATCGGTAGAATCATGATGAGTCTCAAAATCAAGTGTAGATCCGGAGAGAGCTCCACTCCCTCTAACCTCGGCAAATCTTCCTCGCCCAAATCTACCAAAACCAAGGTTTCCTCTTAATCCCTGTGGGATCATCCTCATCTTTGCAATGTGTGATATCAATTATTCTAGTGCACAAAACTCTTTGGTCAATCTTAGAGAATAACGGGACTTTGGACTTAAGAAAAAACATACAGATGAATATCAGAAAGGGAAATAATGTGAAATCACACGAGCAAGCCAAAGGAAATTTGATGCCCAATAAATATTCTCTTCTTGCACTCCACTGAGAAATCTAAGTCACAAGAAAAATAGATCTTATTAATCTCTGAGGCCGTGTAAGGAACTTTCATACCTCAAACTAGTACACTCGCGAGAAAAGGTTGTTCGATAATTTGCATCTTGTACTTTTGTTCATTGTGTCGAACAACATAGAAAGCATAAAATTATCAAATAATTTCTAAGATATAGCATGGTGGATTAGAAGGAGGTTCCAAATCCATGAAGAGATCTCATACCCGTTCTTGAACTTCGGTAATAATTTTGGGGAAATGGATTTCAACTTTCTTCATGCTAAAATGAATTTGATCTGCTTCTTTTCCAACTCCTCATGTACATTCTACGGTGGATTGGACTTATTGGTTTTGTCGAATACCTTTGGAGGCCGGTTCTTTGCCTTCTATAGAAATAGCTTTGGTTTTGACCTTATTCAGATCATTACCCTTCTTAGCATCTTGTGGCAAATTCTTCCTTGGAGACATACCTATGAAAAAAAAAAGAACAAAACCAAAATAAAAGATAAAAGGTAAAACTTGTTTTGAGTTTTTTATCTATTAAGAAAAAAAATAAAGTTAAAGAAAAAAAAGGTGGATGCAAGGTAACTTCATCATTACAACTCATAGGATTCTTTCATCACATCCCTCAACCATTTGGACTCTATATTGTCACACATTCTTCACATTTCACCATTCTAGCTCATAGCACATCCATAATCCCCAATGGAAACCAGAATGATCCAATACCTTTAAGAATGGAGTCACCTAATTTATCATTAGAAAGGCAAGCATTCATATCTCTCGGGTTACTTAGACTTCACCCGTGGGTTCCATGTTAATCATATTGACCAACAAAAACCATGGATGCCATATTTCTGGACGAACTACTTCAATCAATAACTACTGATTATTCAATATTTAGGACCAATTGGACTCCAAATTATGATTCAATAATAATAACATTATGCCCTAACAAATATCATATTAACTATTACAAGTATTCAAGGCTTACCTCTCTTATTAACGTTTCAACAAACATAAGGCGTGCATGCAAACTAAGAGCTTGGAAAAAGAGAATAGAAGCCTATGTGAGCAAGCTCATTTCACCAAATCATCTCCAAGCATATCCATGGTGCTCATACTATTCTAATTGAGCCACCTACTATACAAATTATACAAGAAAGTGCAATTTGACATTTTATCAAACAGATAGTGTGCACTAGTTTAATAAAGAAAGAATTACCAATTAAATATGTAAAACAAGGAACCCATTCAAAAATAATGACTCCAACAACCATAAATCATCCAAATAAGCTCACACAAATCAAATTTAATTGAAAAAAAAACCATAATGGGATATTAGATACCATTTCTACTTTCAAGAATTCATAGAATAAAACAATAAAATATCATACCATTAACTTGATTGAAGGGAGGAAAAGAATGAAACAAATGTCCAATTTTAAGTAACCGGAGCTTAATTCTTGTTATAGAAAGTGAAAATTTTTAAGTGAGTTTGAAGAATTTTGAACTTATGAAGAAAGGAAAAAAATTCAAGTTGTAGAAGAGTGAAAATGGCTATGAGGGAGTTTTAATGAAAAATTTGACAAGGGTTGGGTGAATTGGGTGTTTTTAAGGCATTTAAAGTGTATTAAGGCGAACCGGGTTGGGTCAGCCCAATAAAATCTGAACTAATTTTCAGGAAAAAAAAAATTACCATAGCTTAACGGTCTTGCGCCAAGCCTGCACTTGAGATATGCCTGGACTGTGAGCTTAGGTCCCTGGCAGCCCAAATCAGTGTCGTCTGCATTCCAAGTACGCAGGACCAGCACCTAGGTTGCTCAAGCAAGTCCAGCATAGGTCAAAATAGTATGTTCCAGTTGTTGCTTTATTCTAGCTGCATTCCAGCTACCTCTGGACTGCTCACGCATGTCCAGCGCAAGTCCAGGTAGAATGCTTCAGTTTTTGGCTTAAATGTGAGCTCATCCATATGCCTCATGCGCTTGACTTGCACCTGGACTGCTCAAGCAGGTCCAATGCAGGTTGAAATAGTGTGTTACATAGTTTTTAGCTCAAATGTTGGATTTTGTATGCGACCTGCACCTGGCCTGCTCAAGAAGGTCTAACGTAGGTCTAAACAGTGGGCACGGCATCATAGTTTTTTAAAATAAATTGGGTTCGAGGCATGGTCTTGAGCCTACGAACTTTTCTTTACGTATCTCATTCTCGTGATATCACCTACAACAACCAAAAACATACTAATATTAATATCAAAAAATTAGAAAACATCAAGAAGTAAACCTTGGGTTGTCTCCCAAGAAGCGTCGTAGTTATAGTCATGGCACGACTTCAATTGATCATCATTTTACATCCTTGAATCGAAGCCACTCAACCTTAGTCGTTCTGGGTCCACCAATATAGAAAAGGTCATAGGGGTTGTGTGGTGTCTATCTATGGTAGGAAGACATTGGAAGATCTGATTGAGTTGGATATGGTGGACTTTGATGTGATCTTGGGGATGGATTGGCTCCATTCGTGCTATGCGTCTCTAAATTGTTGAACCTAAAGGGTTAGTTTCTAATTCCCTAATGAACTGGTAATAAAATGTGAAGGAAGTTTCCTAGTGCCTAAGGGAAGATTTATTTTCTATCTTAGAGTCCGAAAGTTGATTTCCAAGGGGTGTCTTTATCATTTAGTTTGGGTAAAGGATTCTAGTTCTGAGGTTTTCTCTTTACAATATGTCCCCGTTGTTAATGATTTTCCTTAGGTGTTTCACAATGATCTTCCTGGTATTCCTCCCAATTGAGAAATAGACTTTGGGATTGATCTTCTATTGAATACTCGTCCTATATTTATCCCTCCCTATAGAATAGCTCCAGTTGAGTTGAAAGAGCTTAAGAAGCAATTAAAAGATCTTCTTGATAAGGGTTTTATCTTTCTTAGTATTTCTCCATGAGGTGCTACTATGCTTATCATGCATAAGAAGGAGGGTTCCCTTCGAATGTGCATAGATTATCGGCAGTTGAATAAGGTGACAGTGAAGAATAAGTACTCTTTTCCTAGGATTGATGATCTTTTTTACTGGTTTCATGGTGATAGATGATTCTCTATTATTGATCTTCGATCAGGTTATCATTAGTTAAAGATTAGGGAGGTGGATATCCCTAAGACTGCCTTCCGAACCCGATATGGTCATTATGAGTTTCTGGTGATATCACTCAGGTTGTCTAATGTTGTGGCTGCAGTTATGAATCTCATGAACTAGTATTTAGGTTATTTGTGGATTTATTTATCATTGTGTTTATTGATGATATCTTGGTGCATTCTAAGAGTGGGGAGGATCATGCCAATCAGCTCTGAATTATGTTGTAGACTCTTAAGGATTAGAAATTGTATACTAAGTTTTTGAATTGTGAGTTTTGGTTGAATATTGTGACCTTTCTTGGTCATGTTGTTTCTAGGGAGGGGATTATGGTAGATCCACAGAAAGTTGAGGCATTTAAGAAGTGACCTAGACCCACGACTCCAACCAACATTCAAATCTTCTTGGATTTAGTTGGGTATTACAGGAGGTATGTGGAGATCTTCTCTTCTATTGCTACATTATTGACTAAGATAACTCTTAAAAAGGTGAAGTTTCTATGGTTCGATGCTTGTGAAGGTAGTTTTGGGAAGTTGAAGGATAAGTTGACTTCTGTTTTGGTTTTGACTCTACCCAAGGGTACTGATGATTTTGTTGTGTATTTTGATGCATCCTGTGTGGGACTAGGTTGTGTCTTAATGCGGCATGGCAAGGTTGTGGCATACGCTTCAAGAAAGTTGAAGGCGCATGAAAGGAATTATCCAACTCATGATCTAGAGTTGGCAGTCGTGGTGTTTGCATTGAAGATTTGGTGTTACTACTTACATAGAGTGCATGTTGATATCTATTCAGACCATAAGAGCTTACAGTATGTGTTCACCCAGAAGGAGTTGAATCTCAGGCAAAGAAGATGGCTTAAGTTGCTCAAGGACTATGATACAAGTCTTCATTATCACTCAAGTAAGGCTAATGTGGTTGTTGATACTCTTAGCAGGTTGTCCATGGGGAGCTTATCTCATGTGGATAAGGAAAAGTGGGGATTGGTAAAGGATATTCACTGATTGGCTAATCTTAAAGTTTATTTTTGGATTCTGATGATGGAGGTGTGGTTGTACAAGAGGTGGTGAAGTCATATTTTGGTGCAGAGGTCAAGGAGAAGCAAGTTTTGGATCTTATCTTGATGCATATTAAGGATGGTGTGGGTCAGCAGAAGGTTATGGCTTTTAGGACTGGTGGTGATCATATCTTGAGGTACCAAGGCAGATTGTGTGTTCCTGATACTGATGGGCTGCGAGAAAAGATCTTATTAGAGGCTTATTAATCGAGGTATACAGTTTATCCTGGTTCGATGAAGATGTATCATGACTTGAAGGAGATTTATTGGTGGAACAACATATATAGAAATGTGGCCAATTTTGTGGCTAAGTGCATAGTCTGTCAGCAAACAAAGGTTGAGCACTTGAGGCCCGGTGGGTTGTCTCAAGAGATTAAGTTGCCCATATGGAAATGGGAAATGATCAATATGGATTTTATTATTGGTCTTCCGTGGTCTCGCAATCAATTTAATTCCATTTGGGTCATCATGGATAGGATAACTAAGTCTGCACATTTTTTTCTTGTGAGGACTACTTACTCTAGAGAGGATTGTGCTAATTTATTTATTTAGGAGATCTTCAAATTGCATGGTGCCATGGTTTCCATTATTTTCTATAGAGGTATGTAATTTTCTTCTCACGTTTGGCATTCGTTTTAGCAAGGCTTGGGCACACGGGTGAACCTTAGCTCCACATTCCACCCTCAGACGGATAGACAAGTGGAGAGGACCATTCAGACTTTGAAAGATATGCTAAGGTCCTGTGTGATTGATTTTAGAAGTAGTTGGGTGGATCATTTACCTTTTATTGAGTTCGCGCATAACAATAGTTAACACTCCAGTATTGGGATGACTCTTTTTTTGGCTCTTTATGATAGGAGGTGTAGATATCATATTGGGTGGTTTGAGGTTGGTGAAACTAGATTGTTTAGTTCGGACTTAGTTCACTAATCCATGGATAAGGTGAAGATGATTCGGGATAGACTTAAGACTATTCAGAGTCGCAAAAAGTACTATACGGATGTGAGGCAAAAAGAGTTAGAGTTTAAGGTTGATGATTGGGTGTTCTTGAAGGTATCTTCTATAACTAGAGTGATGAGGTTTGGAAAGAAGGGAAAGCTCAGTCCCCAATATATAGGCCCATATTGGATTTGAAAGGATTGGGTAGTGTTGCTTATGAGTTGGAATTGCCTTCGAGTTTGGGTTCTATTCATTTGGTTTTCCATGTTTCGATGTTGAAGAAGTGTGTGGGTAATCCTTCTTTGATTGTGCCTATTGAGAGTGTTGGTATTTCGGATTCCTTGTCTTATGAGGAAGTCCTTTTAGAGATTTTGGATAAACAAGTCCATCGTTGGAGGACTAAGGTTGTGGCTTATGTGAAGTTTTTATGGAGGAACCAAAAGGTTGAAGAAGCTACTTGGGAAGCTAAAGAGGACATGAAGTCCAGGTATCCATTCTTGTTCCCCGTAGTGGATAATTGTGCTTAAGGTATGTGTTTTCCTACTCTCTTTGTTTTTTGACTTTGTTAATGGAATTGTGCTTGCATTTCTATTTTATTATCATGCTAATGGATGCCTTGACTCATCATCCGGGGACGAATGATCCTAGGGGGGAGAATGTAACACCCAGGTTTTGATCCCTAAAAATTTTTGGGTTTTGGGCTCACTGCCCAGGGTACGACTTTGGTAACGAGTTGTGAAGACTATATATGAGTCATATAGTTTCATTCATAGCCAAACCAGTGTAGGTTCCCTAAGTTTCTATCCTGATCAAGATTGGTACCTAACGAGTATAATGACTCATTACGAGTCGTGGTGTGCAACTCGTAGGCAATCTAGTATAAGTTCCCAAAGCTACTATTGCAATAATGACATGACTCTACGAGTCATAGGGTCTGGTAATGAGTCGTAGGGTGTGCCACGTGACCAAACCCATAAGGGTGCCATGAGTCACTACCCAGAATCGTAGTCCAGGAAACAACTCATACCCAGTCGTGACGTGACCCATAATGATTGGGCAGCTTTTCCTACATTTTAATTAAGGATACAATGGTCATTTACCTTATCCCCCAATTAAAACCCACGACCTAAAATACTCTAAGGGACCCTATAACACTTCATTGCCCCATCATAAACTACTCTTTACTCTCTCAAATCCCCAAGGCAAGAACCACTAGGGTTTCTAAGGATTTGGCTTCTAAAGCTTCAATTGGTGATTTTCCTTCATAGTTCCCAATATTTTAAGGCATGTACCTCTTCCCTAAACTTGTTTTGTTAAAATCATATGTTTAGAATTGTTATTCATAAGATTAATTGATGATTTTGGAAATTGGGTTGAGGGCCTTTGAATGTTATTGATGGAATTGTTTTTCCTATGGCTTTTGTGATTCATCATGTTTTGAATTGATAGTTTTTTAAATCATTGGATACATGAGCATGGTAAATGGCAATGGGGGTCTTGGATTCCCACGAGTAACTTGATTTGGAATTGAAATTGGTAATAACCTCAACCCACCTTATGAAATTGGCTTTGAAAGATGAGTATATGCATATTGTAAGAACTTTAGGAACTATCGCACTACATAAAAGGCTAATGGAACATATATGATTTTAAAATGAACCTTGGAGGTCATGGATTCAGCCAAGTTAATGGATAGTTAACATTAAACCTTAGGGGTCATAGATTCCCCCATGTAGATGAATCATTGGAGCTTGCAGTGTCGTGGATTCCCCTAAGTGATGATAATTCAAATGGCATGTTGATAATATCTTGCAAGTGTAGTTCGTATGACGATACCAACGGGTTATGCCTTAATGGGTGATTATTGGTTCAATGAATAGGAATGTGTAAATGTTTTAATGAGGCTTAAAGGGGGTTGTGTAGATGAGCCGTGAAAGTGGTGGTCTCGAGGGACTGATATGGAAAACCCATATTTGTCTGCGTGAAGATTGGTCTTGAAAACTATGTGCTTATGTCACACTTTATATATTTATATCCTAGATTAGCAAAGTGTCGTGGATTCCTCGGCCTTCCTTGATACCCCAGTTTGTGCGGCTAACACGCATTGGAACTCTTTCAGTAAGGTAAGAGCTGGACTCATATATCCCGCGGGAATAGAGGACAGTTTGAGCTACACAATCCAGGTTAATGTTTTAACTCTCATGCTAAACCATGTTCCCTATCCCGGCATATTTTATACATATATAGATATGATTGTGTACATTAGTTTTGAATGGTTTTGGATTAATTTGATCATGGCATTACTTTATCCCTTCCCCTAGTTACATGCTAGTGCTCACCTCGCTAACCATCTCTGGATGCTATATCCCCATGTGATGCAGGGTCTGGAGATATTTCTATCTCCTTGCAAAGAGATAGGTGATTGTGGGTCGTTTGTTGGTTTGTCTTAAAATAGTGAGCTTCTATTCTCCGGAAGGCCTATCATTTTAAGGCATTGTTTCATTTATGTCTAGACTACCTTTTTGGTTCCCTTTTAGGCCATAGTCAGGAGCATGTCCCGACTTAGGTTGATGTTTGGTTTTCTTAGAGGCTTTTATGGACAACAAAGTATAGGTAGATTGTGTTGTGGGTTCTTAGATCCCTCTTGTTGTTGATTTCTCTATCTTGATATAAGTTTGGAACTTAACTCTATCTTATTATATGTTTAAAACTTATCTACTGCTACTTATATTGTGTTCTGCTTGGCTAAGTTAATGAGGATGGTCTCCGGTCCTTAGCAGACTTGAGATACCTGCCACGACTAGGCCCTGGTTTGGATCGTGACACCAACTAACCTAAGTATTGCATTTTATCAATCCAACACCTAAAACCCATCTCAAATCTAACACAATATCATAAGAATACTATGAGGTATCTCAATCTAACAAAGGATAAACCTAGCCTACATCGACGCCGAAGAAATCTCAAGGATCTACTAAACCACTGGTTTTTCCTTCCGAGAAGCCTACTCAAGATACCAAACTATCATAAACACATTCATTCATCAATATGAGAATAATGATATCCATATTGCACCATTGTGCTGAGGGTCCAAACATTACAAAAAAAAAACCATATGGTTCCTACTTACGGAAATCACATTTTTGAAACTAGCCCAACATTCTTACAAGCTCAAGGATCATTACCCTCAAAATAGGTGAAAACCAAGCTAAATTGGGGCTAAAATTATGCCCTCGAGATTTTGGGGTTTTGAGCAAGAAATCACTAAAATCTACTAAGAAAAGGGTGAATTCTTACCTAAAATCAGAAGATAATCACAAAAATAAATGTTAATCAAGCTCCCAAGTCACCCACAAGTCTCAATTTTAAGTTATCACACTATTTAGGGTTTTTGGCTCTCAAGAAAGTGATGAAAAATGGTCAAATCCCTAAAAAAGGGTCTTTTTAAATGCAGTTCGGGTATTAGGGAGTCGCTAGTGCGACCTGAGGCTCCGCGATCGCGATATCTCCCTTCTGCTACCGAGTCATGATCATGACCATCAGTATGCGATAGCGGCATCTAGGCCTGCTCAAACAAGTTGTGATCGCAGACAATATTTTCGTTATCGTGTTACACCAGATTTTCTTCCAAGTTTAGAATAGACTTCAACCGGGTGCTCGAGATTCTTTCAGAATCCCATATACGAAAATAAACTATGTAACCATACCAAATTCTATATTTTGAATGTGATAATGCACTCGGAATTCCTATCTGGGTACTTTTCGACCAAATATGGGTCCTACACCCATATTTTATTTTCTTAACTTTCCAACCAATAGGTCAAAATGAGCTTGGTGCCTCGGTACCCAAGCAAAAGGTCCACCTAGCCTTAAATTGACATCCAAAGACTTCAAAATGGGGAATTGTCTCTAAAAATCAAATGAACTACCCGGTAACCGAACTGTCAGTCCCAACAAGTCATAAATGACTTGGGGCCTATAGGAAAGCTCTAACGATAAAAGTAAGCAGAAATATAGAAAATGACCTGAAGGTTCATTACACACTTCATCATAAGCTTTAACACTCATAGAATCAATGAAATTAACTGTCTTTGGAGGAGCTCCCATTATATGCCTTGTTAGAAGATCAAGTTGTGTAATCATTTTAGCCTTAATCTCATCTCTTTCGTCATCTTTTCTCCTTTGTTCTTGACTTATAAAAGAAGCGGATGGACCCCCCAAGACCACCTCAATATCTCTTGTGTGTCAACCTCTACTTTTCTTGGTCACTTGATCTAGTAAAGCCACCTCAACACCATAAGATTATTTGATAATAGATCTTCTAGTCATATTATCGGCTACCGACTTGTTCAATTGATCCAATTCCCTATAAAAGATTTGAAGAGGCATTTTTTCCGGGACCTCATGATTTGGGCATTGATTTAACTTATTATTGAATGGTCAAGCCTAATATAAAGGTTCGCCATTAAGTTGGAGAAAATTGATGATTTCATCCCTTAGATGCATCATTCAGGAAGGAGAAAAGTACTTATCCAAGAATGCTTCCGTGATTTCAACCTATGAAGTGATAGATCCTGCAGGCAAATACCGCAACCAAAACACCACTTCTCCCATCAATGAGAAGGAAAATACGCAAACAGATTGATTCTTGAGATATGTATGCTATGTCAAATAGAGAACACACATCAACGAAATTCTTCAAGTGTAGATTGGTATCCTCATGTGCTTGAACGCTAAACAATCCTTTTATTTGAAGAAAATAAAGCATCATGCTAGTAACTTTAAGCACTTTATTTCCTTCCGTTGGTGGAATACGAACAGCACTAGCTCGACCTACATCTCTGAGATAATCCTTGTTATCAAGATGCTCATCAAAAGTACCAATATTACTACTGTGTTGGCTAATAGTATCTTTTATACTATTATCCTCACCTTTGAAAGAACAAAAACAACAAACAATGTAAAATAAAACAACAAACAATGTAGAATGAAAACTATGTTTCATTGCCTGACAATGGCGCCATTTTTATAACACTTAAATTACATTCTTGAATAGGTGTAACGAATGTTGTCAATATATTTTACCCAATAAGGAGTTGGGGTAGAACTATAGGGAGTCAAGACATAGCATTCAAGGCCGGAAAGTGTTAGAAGTCAACTAGGAGTTGATCCGTATGTGTATAAAACAAACATAAATGTAAAATGGGGGATTTGTTGGAATGCTTTTAAAGTAAAAATTTCTTTGCTCTTAGAATACTATCGTGATCCTGAAAATACTTAGAGTGTAAAAATTGAGCGTGAACCTTGGGGTTATGCCATTCTAGGTATGAATTCATGCATAAGTAGTTGAGAATTTTATCCAAATTCAGCTAAGAGTCATGAGTAGGCTAGATCTAAAGGTATTAATGTCAATCTTTCAATAAAACACCAAATATCACAAATGGGTTCTTTCGAACACCTCA
This sequence comes from Capsicum pubescens, assembly GCA_030864215.1. Lineage (NCBI taxonomy): Eukaryota > Viridiplantae > Streptophyta > Magnoliopsida > Solanales > Solanaceae > Capsicum > Capsicum pubescens. Next base: position 87,484,154 of record CM061543.1, read on the forward strand.
TAAGTGTAGCAATTTTACCAATCTATGATCTCAATTAATATCCTTATGTCTAAGAGATAAAATTAAATTAACTAATTTAAGTTATTGTTCACACCCATTCCTCACCCATATCTCATTTTTCAAGGATGATATGGGTTCTAAGGTAATTGGGGTTTGCAACCCCAATTCTTAGTTAAAACATGAAATGAATGCAAAATCCATATCAAATATATAATTAGGAGGATATATAAACAAAACCCAAGCACTAATACAACCTATTAAGCAAAACCCCAAGAAGAAGAATTAGCTACTCATAGAAAGAGAAAGTAGAGATATACCAAAATTTTCATCATATTAATACATAGAAAATAAAGAGAATACAAAATCCAAGCTTTAATTTCAATAAATATTCAATAGAAATCCCCAATTATTCATTTGAAATATCACTTCAATGTGTTCTTAGTTCAAGAGTAGTATAATAATGTTCAATAATAATGAAAATAAGTTGAAAACCCACATCCACGTTTGCCAAATATTACAAAAATGCCACCTTACTCTTGATTTGCTTGATCAAATCCAAAGCATATGGAGATTAGATGGAGAGAAGATCCAGAGTAGATGCAAAGATCCATAGTAGATTGGGAATAAATGGGTTGTTTTGGTCTTTTTCGTGAGTGGCCTATCGACGCACTCATGTGATCTTTAGTGCTCTTTCCTTTCATATTTGACCCATCATTGACTTGAACGGTTTGCTCATATTCATTTTTCAACTTTTACCTGCACAAATGAGCATTAAGTATGAGATTAACATCAAGTCAACGAAAAAGCATGATAATTTAAGCTTAAAAGGTGCTAGAAAGTAGTCAAATTGACGTTTTATTAGTCATTGTATCCTGAAGCGAATGATTTTTCATTCCACTACTCTATTTTTCTATGGTAAACAAGTAGAAGAGAAGTTTTGAGTGTATCTATATTAATCACAAAATTCCTCAAAAGCTTTATTTTTAAATTCTCCATGTTCACTATGGATCGTAGAGATGAAGTAACCTACTTCTCTTTATACTTTTATACAAAATATTTCAAAGTTAGCAAAGGATTCATGTTTGTGGGTAACAGAAAATTAACCAAGTGAATTTAGAAAATTATCTACAATAACAAGTGCATATTATTTACCACTGATACTAATAATGCTAGTAGGACTAATGAGATCCATATGGAGGAGTTGGAGTGTCTTAGAGGTGTTAAAAATATCTCTAACTTTTAATGATGTATAGGTCTATTTTCCAAGTTAACAAGCATCACAGATGTGATCCTTTTTAAACTTCAGTTTGGACTAACCTATTACCAATTCAAGTGTAGATAACTTATCAAGGGAATGCATACTGACATGTCCAAGTTTTCTATGCAAATACCAAGGATCACATGAGACATAAATAAGACAAGTTAAAGTAGAATAACAACATTATATAAGACATAGATGTTTTTAACTCTATTTGTAACGACCCAAAATGTGGTTATGTCGAAAAATATTTTGGAATTTTTTTTACGACGAATGAAATCCTTCTATCGGAATTGATAAAATTTAACTTATGGGGATAAGATGGGCCCAACATAGTTGGTCCATAATTTAAAAGAAAATAGGTTTGCCTATTGCCTACTACTATAGCAATATACTAACCGCTATAGTGGTAACCCAGTAGTAGCCAGCCCAAGTTATTTTTAGAAAAATCCTCCCTTGTTCAATACTTCGAGGTCACTTTTTGTAACACCCTAATTTTTTAGAACCGGAACGCCACACGGTGTTCATGATCCCAAAGGACCACAAGCTAACCCTTTTTTGATATCTGTACCTGAGCACTGCATAATATACTGAAATAAATGTGGAAAACTGGCGGAAATATGCCATAAGGTTCAAATATCTAAAATACTCAATACTGAAAACTGAATACTAATACATCTGTCTGAAAAGCCTCTAACTGTCTGAACTGTGGAGTTGATGGAATATGTCCCCAACTAACTCCGTCTACTGAAAATAAACTAAGTCTAATGCCATAATAAAAAAAGGATCATCCTCAAATGAAGAGGAATCACTTATACGTCTACTGTTGTTGACTGAGTCTAGACTGCTAAGGGTACTCTGGATCGCGCGCTTCGGAACCTATGGTATAAGACACCATAACGGAAGAGAAAGTATGCATCAGTACTTTGAATATACTGTTATGCTAGATGAGGTAAGGCTAAATGCAAGGGCTTATGCATGAACATAGCTTAATTGAATAACATAAGAGTACTGAATGAGGACGTATGCATGAATGCACAAACCATAACTGAAATCATCATGACTTTGAATACTGATACTCAAATACTGTTTTACTGACATCTGAACTCACTACTAATACTAAGATACTAAATAACTAAATCTTCTGACATTGATAGCTGAGTCTTAAAGTTGAGATCAGTCCTCTCTAGCAGTTAATCTCTGAAACTGATGATACTGAAGCTGATTAACTGAATCCACTCATATCAATGACTGAGTTCTGAGTTTGCTACTATCAACTGACTAAATTTGTGATCAAACCTTTCTAACAGATGATCTCTGAATCTACTAATAATGATAAAGAATGATTGTATCTGAAATCAGACCTATCTAGCGGAAGATCTCTGAATCTTTTAATAATAAAAATAATGGACTGAGTTTGAGATCAGGCCTATCTAACGGGTGATCTCTGACTCTATTAGTACTGATACTGATTAACTTTATGTGAGACCAGGACTATTTAGCGGGTGGTCCATAAATTTATGGAACTATCTAAGTTCCTTACTGAGTTGGGTGACTGTATCTGACAGTCCTGATTTTTTAGTTCTACTCTGAAGACTGATACTAAAACTGCAACTGTGGGAGTTCTCACTTAACCAACATGCCCCAAATCTGATCTAGTGGGGTCCAACCTGTAACCCCAGCTGGAAGGGTGTCAATACCGTGCCACGGGTAAAGACCTCTGCTATGGTCAAGCCTCTCTAACGGGTGACCCTGAACAGGAAGTCAAGCCTAAGGCAATATTATAGTCAAGCCTTAATCTAACGAGTGACTCCTGGTCCTGCGTTGGCTACGCAGTTCTGGAGTTCAGGGACTATTACTAATGACTCTACCTCTCTAGCGGGGAAGCCGTCATCCCTGCACTCGCTCGGTGCTAGTTCCTACTCCCAACTGAAAGACACTAAACTAATTCTTGAACTGTATTCTTGGACTGTACTAGACTAAGCTGAATCTATTACTGATTATCTTACTTGACTGATCTGACTGAGTTTACTTGATTTCAAAGACTAACGGAATACAACTGAATCTCGTTATCTGACTGAATAATACTGAGTTCTGAATTGTTTATTTGAATGTTACTGAGGTCTGAATTGAATTCTTGAATATTGCTAAGATCTAAGTTGAGTACTGAACTGAAGCTGGAATGCTAATGATACTTGGATTACTGAGATTTCTTAAGTTCTGTAACTGTCTAAGAGTACTGAATTCTATAACTGACTGAGTTCTAAGAATCGTGACTTGACTGAGATTATCGTTAAAACTGACACTGGCTCTAGACAGCAGCTAATTTGTCGGGTATAAATACCCCCAGGACTCGATAACATAAAAGTAAAACATAACCATTCTTGAATAATCATGACCATGGACTTTCGTTCACCATTACAATCATTAAAGTATCTCTTCAAGCACTTGAAAATCATAAACGTGTAATAGTATAGAGAGACATGCTACTGGCTCATACTTCATTCAACAAGGTCTTACAATAGACATTTTACATGCATTGAAGAGCACATAATTGGGGAATTTCATGCTAACATGTCAAAATTCATTCACTAAGGCTTTTCAACAAACACTTGGCATGTATGAACTTACACACAATTGGGAATTTCTAGTCAAAATGCTATAATGTCTCTAATTCCTTCACATAAGCATTTTATCAAACATATGGGGAGCATGCTTTGGTTATTCACAATTTCTACACCTACTTGGCATAAACACATCACCTAACATGCAACTTGAAGAGGGTTTATCATGAATATCACATTAATATCACATACTAAGATCAAAGCTTGAAACTTTGTAAACAAAACATGAATTAAAACTCAATAATAATATGAACTTCAATTTCAATTCACATGAATCATGAAAACTCATAAATATAAGATCTTTGAATTTAGAAAAGGATTATTGAACTTCTTGGGTGGAAGGAACCCAAGAATCAACATCTAACATACCTTGTTATATGATTCTCGGAAGACTTACGGAGGAATCTTGATGACTTGGGTCTTGAGCTATGAACCCTAATGGTTGTTCTTGAAGAAAATTGAGAGAAAACTAGTATATTTGGGTGAAATAATGAGAAATCTCGTGTTAAAGAGTATATATAGGGGTAGAAAAATGACCGTATTGCCCTTGGAATTAAAATTCGAAACTGAAAAAAAATCTCAATTTTACATGCTGGCGTGATGCGCCATAATCGCGCCAACTTACTGGAAATTGGACAATTGGGAAACTGAGTCTTGGCGCGACGCGGTGGAAATCGCGTTGCCACTTTGGTTGCGAATTGGAAAGCCACCGCGACGCGGTGGAATCGCGGAGGCTTACTGAATTTTGACAATTGTCATTTTGGCTTGCTCCGCGATGCGCTAAAGAACCAGATGGTACACTGTCTCGCTAAAATGGCTCTAACTCTTCACCCGAGTGTCAGATTTGGGCGAATTTGGTATCGATGGAAAGCTTATTCGATTTTACAAGGGATAGAAAGTCAAAATCTTAAAAGTTTCACATGGAATAAAATATATTTATCTTTGAAGTAAGATCTTTGATGTTCTAAAGACGAATTTAAACTAAGAGAAGGGTGGGGTATTACACTTTTATTCCCTAAAAGCACCTTGGATAAGAACCCACTTCCATTGTCATGATAATTCAAAGGCTTAGATTCATGAGGTCAGTTTCATAACACACCTAATGGAAACACGATATGGGAATACACTTGCATGTGCAGGATAACTCTCTCCTCTCAATAGTAACATGTTTCATCTACGAGGTAGTTTATGGTTAAATTATAGTAGACTTGGGCAAGATGCACTTAATTTTGATGGTAATATTGGATGATTTTATGTCTTAAGCCTTTGGCATGGTCTTTGGGTGGAAGAAATTTATGAAAATCCAGTTAGATTTTAATATTATAATGGACTATTATTATACTTAGATGATGCGATAATTGCAGCATAAATTTGGTGGAATATCATGAGAATTATAATTACTTGAATGAATTTAATTTCTTTTTATGTATAGCATGGGTGTAAGGACGATAAAAAAGGGAAATATCCTAATTGAAGTTCATGTAGGTTTTTCACAGTAATTCAATATAACCCCTGACTTGTATTAAGAAGTGGTAATAAGACGTAAGTATGAATGAAAGGCTATGTTAGTAAAGTTTCTCAAGTTGAGTGCTGTAATTATTGGTTGAGTAAGCTGGACAGCTTGCAAGGTAGTCTAATAGCAAGGTATGTGGAAAGGTAATATATCCCAGAAGGGAGTTAATAGAAATTTAAGGCTAGGAGTAGAAGGGTCAAACCTTAGTGGTTCACGACAGGATATTAGTAAAGAGGGGAAAAAAGACTAAAAAGTATGAATTGGCAACAGAGTCAAGGGGGTTAGCATGGTCAGCTAAATTGAGTAACAGTGAATTTATAGATATTATGTGTATATACATGAAAATGCAATAATAATAATTTGATTGTGTGTTATTGTCTTTTATATGGGCCCTTTATGGGTGTTTGTATATGTATGACTTGATTGATAATCTATAGAGTTTGATATGTGAACGTGGATAATAACAAAAGAATTGAGTGACTTTCTAATCTATGAAACTAGTCTTAAATATCTTTAAAAAGTTGAAGCCTATATTGTGTGTGTTTGAAGTAAGAGATGTTCTTCTAGATGATAGTTAGGAGGATTGATTGTGATAGGAGGATGTGTCAATATAACTTAAAATGTAAAGCTAAGTTTTGCTAAGTAATAAGTATGATGTATAAAATTGAAGGACTCTAGTTAGACCTCTAGGTTGAATATAGTCGAACAGATGAATCATTGGCTAAAGGGATAGTATCTTGAGCTTAGTTAGGACTTGAATGTAAAGGTTACTTGATAGTAACTTAATTACCGATTTAATATGAATAAAAAAAAATGGTGAATAAAATAGGATGATGAATTAGAGTATAGATACCAAGCTTGGTAGGATGTGCACTCCTGAAGTGGATATCTAATGAGTTGGTCTTTCGACACGTCTTTGATTGATGATTGAGTTTGATAATGCTCAATTGAGCAAGTGATGTGTGATCCATCAGGCACACTTGTGATTATTAACTAAAATAACTTAGTTGTCAATAATTGTAAGTTATATTTAAGTCATTGTTACTTACATCTGATTTCAATTAGGTGTTTGCGATTTGGCTTTATACACTACTTATAATTATTGACTGCATTTGCATATTCATACATATTGACGATGATTATGATGATGATGGTATTAAAACCATTATGTTCATGGTGTTAGCAATGATAATAATGATGATGGTGGTTATGATATTAAAATTATGATATTGTTGATGTTATTGATGAGGTTGAGAAGAGAAAGAAGTGATGCACACATTTTGTATTCATACATTCTTCGTATGCATTTGAATGTGTATATATAATTATTTGTTGGTGGTGGTTTCTTGCGTGGACCAAGTTATGCTGATGAGATATTGTGGTTTCTTGTGTGGACCAGTTATTTGATGAGATATTATAGTCCCTTGAGTGGATCAATTATGTTGATGGTTGTGATTGAGCATTGTAGCCAAGTGTAAGTATAAGGGATGTCTTGAATTATATATAATCCTTACCTCCCTTTTGTATATGGTATATATGTAATGTATATTATATGTTTTTTTGTAAGGGTGTTGATATTACCAATTGTCTTGGTTGTTGCCATCTCAAAGTAATTATATAGGAAAAAACTATAAGTCTATCAGTACTAAGTTAGGAAATAAAGTTTTATAGAGTTGGAATAAACTACGTGATAATTATGGGTTAGTATAGGACAAAGATATACGAAAATATTAAATGACAGGCAGGTCACAAAGATGCTAAGAGTGAAAGAGTATAGTTAAGGGTTAGTAACCGAAACATTAATTGGCATCATAAATATACTTTCTATTATTATTATGATGATGATGTGTTTCTAAACCTAGCTGGTCGATGATGTATCACAACCCAAAAACCAAGGGTCAAGATGGCACTTGTCGCGACAAGCCTTGACAAGTCTATCATCTGAACTGATATGAATTGAGAAAAATGATATCAAAACCCACGGCAAGACTCCTAGAGTGGAATCAAACCATACGCATATATAGTAAAAGTGGAAATACATAGTCAATGATACCAAACCAAATACCAAAACCTGGTGTCACAACGTAAGAACATAACTAGTACAACTCGAGATCAAATACATAAGGTATCCAAATAGTAACAACTCTATCTTTGAATAAAAACAAAGACATAGTCTAAATAAGGGAAGGCAGTAGTCAATTCCGGATGCATGAAATCAATTGCTACCTCAATAAGCTCCAATTGTCGCCCGAATCAACCACCGTGAGGCGCACTTGAACCTGGATCTGCACCGAAAGGGCATAGTAGGGGTGAGTAAGATCCATTTGTACTCAGTAGGTATCAAGTAGAAAATAAAGCATACAAAATACACACTAAGGACACGTAATTTGCAACCAGAAAATGTCCCAAACGGTAGCCCACACCGTCTTCACTAAAAGTTCTATAATATTCACATACACCATAGCAATACGAGAGAGAAATACAAGTATACAGATATCACACATACGAATACAAAGGAAGAAATACACATAGATAGGTATCACATCAAGGAAAATAATACATCACAGAGAAGTACAAAGTAAAGACAAATAAAGTGAAGATAATGACGATAATGATAATAATGATGCATGAGGTTATCGCAGAACCTTCGTATACACCTACTAAGCTGAAGCCTCCCAACGTAGGACCCATGGAGGGTTCGTCAACCCATATACAACCAATACCCAATACCAATATCCATATCTCCTCTTCGGCACATTTATTAGAGGGTTTTAAAGATGTCATATTTTCTATCAAAAAAAGCCAGTGTTTTCAGTATTTCCACGATGTTACCAATGTTTCAGAAATGAATATGATATGAGGATGTAATGCTCACAACCAACCAGAATGAGAAATTCCATATCTAACTAATATGCCAACAAAGTGAGCCACAATCCACTCATTAATCTAACAATCCATGAATCCAACATAATCCATATGCAAATATAATGAAATACATTAAAAAGTCACCATTGATATCACGTTAGGATTTTATATCAAATAATATACAATTAATTCTACATACACAAGGCCAATAATATCCTATAAGACCTCACACGGTCACTATAGCAGATAATATTCCAACACTGCCAAATAACATCAATATATAGACCCTTAAATGGGCATAACACAATAAATATAGCCATTTTCATGATAAATTCCCACACTCTTAACATGATTTTGTATCAACATTGACTACCAAGCCCAGTATAAAGAAAGTTAAGCAATAACCTACCTCGAATGATGAAAATTAGTCTGAAAGCCATCAATATGATGTCTTACTCCAACAAACAGACCCAGAATCAACTAATACATAAAAATATAGAATCCATGCATCAAAGGGATGTCAAGGATACCCATATTTCCGAATTTTGAGTCGGGGTCAAAACAGACTCCCGAAATGGATTTTCAAAAAAGAAGGGTAAAATCATAATTTTATTTTTGAAACATGTTTTCCATATTCTTAGTGCCATGTCCTATTTTTACCAAGGTTAAACAAAATATGACTTATGGACTCTAAAAGAATTAAAATTTTGTACAAAGTTTCCACCTAATTTTTAAGGAAAATAAGAAAACCTATTTATTTATTAACACAGATGACTTATGTTTTAGTCTGCGAAAACCAATCTTAGATTCTAGGTAAGGGTTCAAACTATTCCAAAGGAAAGGGGTTAGGCACCCTTCAGAATCCATAAATTTGGTGTCCGACTAAACTAAATTTATCAAAGAGGGGGGAGGTATAAATATTTAAAATAATGTAAGAGGTGTATACGTATTAAGTATATAACTAAACTTATATCTTAAGTCATCGACATGCCCTCAAAGTTATCCCAAAAATTCACTTAGACCCCTCAACTAAGGCTTGTACCTATCAGGCCCATAATTCACCCGAATTTTGATCTAATTGGGCCTTTTTTTCCCTATTCTCATTAGGTCCCATGCGCGTGACTCCAAATGCTGCTGGTGTAGAAAGCTATTCCACTTAAACTACTTCACGTGTATTAAATAAATCCACATATACTTGCCTTATTACATTTAAATGGTCAAAAAATCATTTAAATAACTTTCTCTCTCCCTGACATTACTTTCTCTCTCTCTCTTTAAATAACCCTAATTTAACCAAAATTCCACTCAAATCGAAGAAGAAATTTAGGGGTTTTGCTCAGATCTTCCTCATGTAAGTATTATTATGATTTATATTTGTTAAATTTGTTGAATTTTAGCATAATTTAGTTTTTAGGGTTTTGATATTTTACTATTAAGGTTGTACTTTTGGGAATATTCTGTCACTTTCTTAACATGCATTAAAGGTTGTAGCTTTAAGCTTATTGGTGTATACTTTGGGTATATTCGGTTAACTAACTTTGAATTTTTACCCTTTGTTATAGGTAACATAACAAATAGAGATAATTTTCACAAAACTTCACCATAGAGGGGCCTTTTCCAATACGGGTGTCCCTACATATATTGCAAGTTGTGTGCCAGAACTAAGGTACATTAACAAGGACTACTTTTCCATACTGGAATTGTTATTTTATACTAAAGAATTAGGATATGAAACTGTTAGGGGGTTTTATTACCAAGATGCAGTAACTAAGCAGTTCAACTTGGTTAAAACTGACCGACATCTCCTTAAACTAGTTAAAGACTCAAAACATGAGGACTCTATTGATTTTTATGCCTATCATGTTTTAGATGAACCAATTCTTAACCCTGATGGTCCCACTGGTTTTTTACCTACACCTGATGTTATAGAGGGTGCAGACCTAGAAAGAGAAAGTGTTGGTGTTGATGATTGTGCTAACATAGAGAGAGAATTTGTTGGAGTAGAGGAATAAAGGGAGGTTGATCTAGAATATTTTAACCTAGAAGATGTTGAGATAGAGAATGTTAACTTAGGTAAAGAGAGAGAGGCTCATATAGAATATGTTAACCTAGAAGATATTGGTGTAGAAGGGGGTGATAAGGCTGATGTAGAAGATGTTGGTGTAGAAGGAGGTGATAAGGCTGATGTAGAAGATATCCATGTAGAAGATGTTAATATAGAAAGTGAGTTATTAGATTACTTGAGTAGTGATTCAGATCTTGGAGACATTCCTTCAGAAGATGGCTCAGATGTTGATAAGGAGTTGAGGGCTTTTAGACAAGAAAAAAGAAAAAATAAAGCCAACAACAAAGCCAACAATAAGGAAAGAAACCAAAAAGCAAGAAAAAAGGTTGTTGAAACTGAAGTACCTGTGAAAGTTGCTGGTTGTGTAGATAGAGGCTTTAGGGATATTGGAAAAAATAAGGCTACCAAATATGTTGGAAAGTTGGGTGGAGATAAGGAATATCTTAATAGTTTTGACTGTTGGATTAAAGATAGTGAAGAGATAGATATAGATGCTATTACAAGAGTAGATCTACCTAGAAGAAGGAGCATCAAGAAAATTAGGTATGATGAAAATTGTGAGTTTGTTGTGTTTGAGCTTGGAATGATTTTTTAGGGTGCAAAGTAGTTTAGAAAAGTTGTGGAAGATTATGCTATAGAGTATAGAAGGCAGTTGAATTTAAAACCTAATAAAAAACATAGAATAAGGGTGAAGTGCATTGCAGCTAATTGCAACTGTTTGCTTCTACTGATAGGGATTCGGGTGATTTTATTGTTAAGAACTATAACCCTATTCACAAGTGTATTTCTCTACATAAGAAAAAATTTGTGATTCAAAGATGGTTGCTAGAAAGTTCAAGGACAGAATTGTTTCTCAGCCATACATTAGGATTTGGGAAATTCAGGCTTTGGTAAGAGAGGTGTTGGGTCTTTATATAGGTAAAGCTATTTGTTATAGGGCTAAACAGATTATTATGAGGGAGAATATGGGTGATTGGAAGATGGAATTTGCCAGATTATATGACTATGCAGATATGATTAAGAAAACAAATCTTAGAAGTTCTTGTTGGATAAAAATTGACAAAGAAACTAAACCAGGGAAGAACCTGTTTGTTTATTTCTATGTGTGTTTCCATGCCTTCAAGTAAGGATGGTTAGATGGGTGTAGGAAAATTATTAGTTTTGATGGATGCTTTCTCAAAGGAGCTTGTAAGGGTGAGTTGTTAGTTGTTGTGGGGAAAAATGGGAACAACCAAATATATCCTATTGCATGGGCAGTTGTGGATACTGAAACAAAATATAGCTGGGACTGGTTCATAAGGTATCTAATTGTTGATCTAAATCTGGGAACTGGTGAAGGCTTGACTGTAATATCAGACCAACAAGAGGTACCACAACTTAATTATTTTTCTTATTACTTGACTTTATTTTCCAATAAAATTCTTGTTTAATCATACTTATACTTATTACAGGGCCTTGTTCCTATTTTGATGAATCTATTACCAAATGCTGAGAGAAGAATGTGTGCTAGACATATTTAGAGCAATTGGTTGTGCACTATAGAGGAGAAGAAAGAAGGAAGCTATTTTGGGTATATGCAAAAGTAAGCTTTGAAGTAAAGTTTAGAGAGGAGATGCAAACAATGTAAAGGCTAGGTAAGAAAGAAATAACTGAGGATATGTTGGTTAATCCTCCTTCTTCTTGGTGTAGGACACATTTCAAAACACATTCCAAATGTGATATTATAGAAAATAAAATGTGTGAGACTTTCAATTCTTGGATCTTAGCTACTAGACATAAGTCTATAATCATAATGTTAGAGGATATCAGGCATAAAATGATGAATAGACATGTAGATATGATCAGATTCGCAGAAATATAGATTTCAGACATTGCACCTATGGCAAGAATTATTTTAGAAGATAACAAGGAATATTCAAATAGGTGTAGAGTACTATGGAATGGAGTTAATGGTTCTGAAATTGGGGATGGGGGTTACACATTGTTGTTCACTTGGACAAGAAGTATTGTGATTGTAGGTTATGGATGTTAAGAGGTATTTCTTGTCCTCGTGCTATTTATGCTTATTATTACTTGAATGAACATCCCGAGCAGTATGTAGAGCACTGGTATAGGAAATAAACCTTTCTTAAGCCTTATAGCTATTTCATTCAACCAATTACCAATATGAGAATATGGCCAGAAACCACAAACCCATCAATTGAGCCTCTGAAACCAAGAAATATGCCAGGAAGACCTGGCAAGAACAGAAGAAAGAATAAGAATGAGCCAAAAAATAGGGCAAAGTCTCAAAAAAAGGTATCAAGATGACCTGTTCAAGGTGCAAGCAAGTTGGCCATAACAAGACTATGCGTGCAAAAAGGGTAAGCCTTAAATGAATTTCATAATAGTTTGTAAAGTTAACATATTTCTTAACTTTTCATATTTCTGTTTGTCTATTAGAATAGGATGGGGAGCAGTAATAGTACTCAACCTAGCACTCAGCTTGCAGCCTCATGGAATCCACCACCAACACAATCAAGTTCTATTTGTGGTGACACCAGTGCAATGCCAAGAAATACCTACACTCAAAGTCAGACAGCAAGAGTAAGTTATATATGTTCTGTTGCCTTAATATTCTTCTCCTGCTTATTATTATTATTATTATTATTATTATTATTATTATTATAAACTGCTGAAAATATTGTGATGTATTTACTCACAATAAGCTCCATCTTTCATACATATACAACTACATAATCCAGTCAATCAGGATCTATTTGTCCTGACACAGCTGTTGTACTAAGAGCACCTCAAATAAAGGTGTCAAGTGTGGTTGGTAGAGGTCAAGGTACTGCTGGTAGAGGTAAAGGTTATTCTGGTAGAGGTGGTGGTTCTGGTAGGGGTCAATGTGGTGTTGATAGAGGAGGTGGTTCAGGTAGGGGTCAATGTGCTGCTGATAGGGGAGGTGGTTCTGGTAAGTGTCAATATGATGCTGATAGGGGAGGTGAAGAAGGAACTGGTAGAGGTCAAGGAGGGACTGGTAGAGGATTGGGAAGAAAAATGGCCAATGCAAGTGGGACCCCATTTGAAAGTGGAAGAAATGCTTCTTCCAGTCAAGTTCCACCTTTACCAACCAATAAGAAGCCATATAATGCTACCTCATTTGTTGTTGTTACTGGATACAAAAGTCCTGCAACTAGTTTTGGTGTTTACTCTGATCTAGCAACTGGAACCCAAGTGTACAATGTATTTTTCTCTGTCTCGTTATTTACCTATTATAATATTTTCATTCAAGTTTTCAATGTTCATTGTCTTATAATTTTGTCTAATTTTGCAGCCTGATACATCAAGTGAGAGGGTTCTTTATGGAGGTACAAATTTAAAGAGTGCTTCACCAACCAATATAGATATTAGTTTTAAACCTCGTGGCCTATAGTAGAATGGAAAAGATGCAGTCACCAGCACACAATTGCAACAAATGAAAGCAAATTAGAGAAAAAAAAGTGGATGCAGCCAAGTCTTATTCATTAGTTGGATCTTCTAAGAAGTAGTTCATTTAGAAATGATTTGTAAGCATGATACTGTAATGAGGGTTATGCTCTCCTTTTGAACAAATTATGTTGGCTTTACTAGTTTTTGAACAACTTTTTCTTAGGCAGTAGTTAATAACTTTGGTGTATGCTGCATTAGAACTATTATGCTCAATGTTGAGCTTTTTTTGAACACTTTATTTACTGATGTATGTAGTTTTTAGCTCAACTTTGAGCAATTTTAATATGATATGCTGCTCAATTTTGAGTAGTTTTAATATGATATGCTACTTCTAATATTTTAGTTCATTTTTAGCAATACCTTTAGTAGTTATAAATAGGCTATGGTTATACCTTCAGTAGTTGCACAACTAGACATAAAGTAATTCACAATGTGATTGTCATACAAAACATGTCAATTCATTCACATTCAATATGTCAAAATGATACAAACTAACCAAACTACTACAAACTAACTATTACAAATTCATTACAAACTAAACTAACCAAACAACTACTACAAACTAACCATTACAAACTAACCATTACAATATCCAATTGCCTATTCAATAGGAAAACTTAACTACTACCTTACATTATATTAAAAAACACTTTACAGTAACAATAATAAGAAGAATCAGAACAAGTCTATTCAATTTGAGCTTAGAACATTCCCTTTCAAGTTTAACTTTTTTGAGTTTTTGCCTCAATGCAATCAACTTCTATTCACTATCTTTTAATTTCTCATACAAAGTATCCCTCTCTTGTTCAACGTCTTTGAGCTTTTGCTTCAATCGATCACACAAATTTTCATCATTTTTGCACCTAATCATTAAGCTCGATTCTACCTCAGAATATTGATGCACAGAAATTAAAGGTTTTGGAACAATCCATCTGACGTACCCATATCCGTCATTTTCCTAAATGTACCAAACAAAATAAAATTAAAATATGTGAAAATGATACAAACCTTTGGAACTTTACATCCAAAAAATCTACGACCCAGATTTGATGGAGTCCTTGAAGTTCTTAAAGGACAAAATTTGAAACAGTAACACAAATCGGGTACCTCAACATTAACGGAATTTTGTGACATTCTTATCAAAAATGAGAGAAAAAATAATTTAAGAGAAATTATGAGATAAATTTGAGAGTGAGATGAGAGAAATTGAGAGAGAATTGAGCTATGGAGGAGAGAAATGAAAGAAAAAATGGAAATTAGATTAAATAAAGAGGAAAAGTGAAGGGGGTGGCAAAGTAACGTTATTTAACGTTAACTTTTGCCACATGGACTGTATTTTCACTCCTCACACGCCTCCGGAGAGTAGAAATCACGTGGTATGCCATGTAGGCAAAAAAGGACCAATTGGATCAAAATTCGGGTGGGTTAGGGGCCTGATAGGTACAGGCCTTAGTTGAAGGGTCTAAGTGAATTTTCGAGACAACTTTGAGGGTCTGTCGATGACTTAAGCCTAAACTTATTGTTATGAAAATATGTAAAAAGTATGTATAAAAATGTACAGATTTCATGTGAAAAGAAAAATATTTTTTGACATGTGAAAAAAAAGTGTCTTTTATGTATAAAAAGGAAAAGTATTTTTACAAATAATTACAAAGAGAAAAATAAATCTTTTACTTAAAAAGAAATATTATACAATGTTTATAATGTGAGTGTATGAATTAACTGATTAATTCTATTTGATTGTGTAAATGTTAACGGCCTAAATTTGCCTAAATGCACGATGAGAATTATGTAAATAAAGAACATACTCGCCCGACACCCAAAAAAATACAGTTTTCACTATGTTTAATGTGTACAATTATAAGGAAAAATACAAATATACAATTCTCCTTTGAATGTTATTTTCGAAAAGTATTCCCGAAAATCTATACAAACACGTTAGTAATTAAAATAAATTAAGAACTATGTATAAGCATATATGTGTATAAGAAGAATTTTTGTTAAAGCGTGGGTTCAGATTAAGTTTTAGATACGCCATGGCTACGAAATGGTTGCTCGATTTATCGGTCATCCTAAATCGCCTTGTCACGATACGAATCATAAAACCCTTTGTGTTGTCGTAATATTTTAAAAATTTCATCATCGCCAAAATTTATTTACTTTTGTTACGTATTTTATATACGTAATGTCCATCTTTTTATTTGAAGAGTCCTGAAAAATCGAAGGAGAATTTCTTCATCGGCCATGTATTCATTTTGATATAAAATAGATAAACTTGAGAAAAGTAAATTTGTTATGGGGTGGCCTTACAAATCCGACGGAGGAATATTGTCATAGTCCATGTATTTATTTGTCTATTATTAGTGTAATAAATAACAAAGCAATAAAAGAAATGTCCAAAACAGTCCAAAATTAACTAAACATTAGCAAAGCAGAAGTATTTTCAAGGCAAAAAAAATCAATATTACACTAACAGAGCAGCCCGGAGCAGAGTGTAGCAACAACATATTAATGACAGAGATAGCCAAAACATAGACAAAATTATAGCAACAAACTTAGCAAAGAAAAATAAATAAATGTAATCAACAAAATCATAAAAAATGGTGAAAACAGTGTCGGTTTTAATGGAGCTTCGGTAGATACGAGATTTTTATCGGATAATAAAAACTCAGATCAAATCTATAATAAATTGGAGATGGAAAAACCGTTACTTCCACGGTGAATACCGGACCAATGCTAAAAAATAACGAATGACCAGATCTGTAAAATAATGAATCGACAAATTGCAAAAATAGGGTGAAGGGTGAAGATGCAGCGGGAAATAGCCAAAACCCTCACCGGTCATCACTTTCGGTGAGGCAGCGATGGAAATGAGAGAGGATGGATTGGACTGTCGCGACGGTGTTGGTCAGAGGCAGCTCGCCGGCCAAAAAATTATAGAGCGGAGGAGATGTGTGTCGTCGTGTTATAGAGAAAATGAGAGAGAACAAGGATAGGGAGAGAGGGAAGGAGCAGATGTGACCGTTCTGCAGCGGTAAAAGTGGTGGTGCTTTGCTGGAGTTGTGGTCCACCAGCGATTGTTCTCGTCGGCTGGTGATGGTGATGTGGCAAATTAGGGGAAAAGGGAGAGGAAAGAGGACAAAACAGATATAATGTATTAAACAAGAAATGAAAAAAGAATTGATAATACAACAAAACTAATCTATGTAAATAATATAAAAATATATGAGCAAATACACACAAGTTACAGTGAAACAGATAAAGAATCAAGTAACTAGCATAAAAAATATAAAATACCTCTCTCAATTAAAAAATTGAGTCTATTGTGGTTAGAAACTACTGTTAGCATCCCCAATAGAGTCGTCATTCCGTCATACCCTATTTTTACCAAGTTTAAACAAAACATGACTTATGGACTCTAAAAGAATTGAAATTTTGTACAAAGTCGTCACCTAATTTTTAAGAAAAATAAAGAAACCCACTTATTTATTAACACGTATGACTTATGTTTTAGTCTGCGAAAACCAATCTTAGATTCTAGATAAGGATTCAGATTATTTCAAAGATAAGGGGTTAGGCACCCTTCAGAATTCACAAATATGGTATATGGCTAGATTAAATTTATCAAAGAGGGAGGAGGTATAAATATTTAAAATAATATAAAAGGTGTATATGTATTAAGTATATAAATAAACTTATTGTTATGAAAATATGTAAAAAGTATGTATAAAAAAGTACAGATTTCATGTGAAAAGAAAAATATTTTGTGACATGTGAAAAAAAAATGTCTTTTATGTATAAAAAGAAAAAATATCTTTACAAATAATTACGAAGAGAAAAAAAAAACTTTTACTTGAAAAGAAAGATTATACAATGATAATGATATGAGCCTATGAATTAACTAATTAAATTTATGTGTTTGTGTGAATGTTAACGGCCTAAGTTTGCCTAAATGCACGATGAAAATAATGTAAATAAAGAACATCCCCGCCCGCACCCAAGAAAAATAAAGTTTTCAGTATGTTTAATGTGTACAATTATAAGAAAAAAATACAAATATATAATTCTCCTTTGAATGTTATTTTCGACAAGTATTCTCGAGAACCTATACAAATACGTCAGTAATTAAAATAAATTAAGAACTGCGTATAAGCATATATGTATATAAGTAGAATTTTTGTTAAAGCGTGGGCACAAATTATGTTTTAGATACGTCATGGCTACGAAATAGGTGCTTGATTTATCGACCATTCTAAATCGCCTTGCCAAGATACGAATCATAAAATTCTTTGTGTTGTCGTGATATTTTAAAGATTTTGTCATCGCCTAAATTTATTTATTTTTATTATGTATTTATATACGTTACATTCGTCTTTTTATTTGGAGAGGCCTCAAAATTTGACAAAGAATTTCTTCATCGATCATTTATTCATTTTGATATAAAATAGATAAACTTGAGAAAAGTAAAATTCATCTTTTACTTATGGGGTGACCTCAAAAATCTGATGGAGAGAAATTGTCACTGGTCATTAGTTATTTATTTGTTATCAATGTAATAAATCACAAAGCAACAAAAGAAATGTCCAAAACAGTCCAAAATTAACTAAACATTAGAAAAGCATAAGTATTTTCAAAGTAAAAAAAATCAATCCTAAACTAACAGAGCAGTCCGTAGCAGAGTGTAGCAAGAACATATTAATGACAAAGATATCCAAAACATAGACAAAATTGTAGCAACAAACTTAGCAAAGAAAAATAAATAAATGTAATCAACAAAATCATAAAAATGGTAAAAACAGTGTCGGTTTTAATGGAGCTTTGCTGGAATACGATATTTTCACCGAATAATGAAAACAGCCAAAAACCTTGCCAGTCATCACCTCCGGTGAGGCAGTGATGGAAATGAGGGGAAATAGAGGGGACTGTCGCGACTGCGTTGGCCGGAGGCAGCTCGCCGGCCAAAAAATTTTAGAGCGGTGGAGAAGGAGATATGTGTCGCCATATTCTAGAGAAAATGAGAGAGAACAAGGATAGGGAGAGAGGAAAGGAGCAGTTGTGACCATTCCACAGCGACAAAAATGGTGGTGCTTTGCTGAAGTTGTGGTCCACCAGCGGTAGTTCTCACCGGCTGGTGATGGTGGTGTGGCGGATTAGGGAAAAATAAAAGGAGAGAGAAAGAACGCATTTTTTGCCGATGGTACTTTCATCGGCCAGTGATGATAGTGGCAGTGTAGCGACTGGCGACTGGTAAATTTGGTCTGCCAACGGCAGGAGCTGTCACAGGTGGTTATGGAGGTTTATTGGTGGAAGCTTGAACTTTGAGAGAGAGAGGAGAGAAGCATGGGGTATGCAGCTATTTTTGTGTGTGTATTTATAAGTGTGTATGAATTGTATGTGTGTGTTAAAATTAACCCCCTCCACTTATTTATATTGAAAATTGGCACCCCTTTTTATCCAAAAGATAAAAGAGATCCCCCTCTTTTTATAATAGCACATCATTTGGTCCTTAAGTTATTGACCAAAGGATTTTTCATCCTTTGACCAACAGAAAAAGTTATTATCCAAAAGGTAGTGTCATTTAGCGGTCGTTGTCAGATGTGATAAGACATTATTGTGTGGTCATTATCAGATGTGACAAGACATCATATTATTATACTGTGTATTAAAATAGCCGATCTGACTCAGCATTTGGCTGTAATAAATGTACAAAAATATAGGTATTGAAATGTAATTAAAGAAAAACTGTAAAGAATATTGAAAAATATAAAAATATAATTAATTTGAAAATATTGTAAAATGTGATGTCGTGTCGTATACATGTGCAGATGATTTTGAAAAATGTTGAAAATGATAATGAATCGATAAAAATTCTAATGTACAGAGAATTATCAATAAATTATGAAAAACAGAATATGACAATAAATTGATAAAATCTCAAAGTAAAGATGATTATCAATAATTGTAAAAAAGATGTGAAAAATGTGCTCCATGCCCTTTAACGATCAGAAAGTCTGGAGACATTAATTTTAAGCACAGAGAGTGTTAACACTTCAGAGTCTAAAACTGAAAACCCAAGGGAAAATAAGTTAAAAACGAGGTCCAAATCGATGAATAATTATTTTTAAGCTTTACTTAAGAAACTCCCAAAATCCATTTTAAAATCGAGAATTAAGATTGATTTTAAAGATGAAATTGAGAGAAAAGTGATAATTATAAGATTAAAACCTCATCCAAGTGAAAATGGGTTGAAATCAAGGTTTAAATCGAAGATCTATAACTTTTAGGCTTTCCAGACCAAAATTTCCAATTTCATACATTAACATCCGCATTTAAATAACATTTAAATGATAAAATTGAAGAAAAGTAATTGAAATAGGTGTTTTGGAGCTTAGCCAAGCTTAGAAGTGGTGGAAATTGCTCAAAATCACAAAACCCCAAGCTATAAGTCTCAAAATGGTGAATATGGGGAAACTTAAGTATTTAAGGGACCTAGGCATCGCATACGCGATCACTGGGTCACTTAAGTGACTACTGCTTAAGCGATCAGGTGTCGCAGAGGTGATACCTTGCCTGAGGGCAGGTATTGGGTAAGCGACCCTGTCATTGCTTATGAGAGATTCGCAATCACAACCAAGATGTTGCGTAAGCGACACTTAGTCTAATCTGCTGAGTCGCGTAAGCAGCCAAAGTGTAGCTTACGTGAGTGCACCATCTAGAACTTGGAGAATTTCAAGTCTCCGTGAATCCCTCGGAATTCATTCAGAATTCTGTAAGCGCAAACAAACTATGATACCCTATCAAATTTGATGCTCTAAACTCAATGAAAATATCAAATTTTTGAAAAGACTTCATTTTTACAAAGTTGATCATTGAAACCTAATTTCACAACTTTTTGAACAGAGGGTCGAAATGAGATATAAAAGCCATAAAACTAGATCAACCCTATTAATACTGTAAAATCAGCGTCCTGAATCTGTTGGTGTAGTCCATTTTTCCATCTGATGTACAAATCAATAAATGTTGACCAAAGTCAACTATACGACTTCTGAAGCTACCAAAAAAAAATACAGTATCACATAAATCACACTAAAATACACCAAAAACTGTGTCAATCATTCCCATACCCCAGAAATACCACAAAGCAACCATGGGAGGGATAAAATGATCAAATCACACAGATATAAATATTTCATATAAATCACCAAAATCAAGTCGTTACATAATGCCTATCAGTATGTGTGGTTGTACTAATACTACACTTACTATATCTCCTTCTGGGGATATAGCCATGTTACATGTCTGTTAAAGTTTAGTAGTTACGGTGATCATTCTTCAACAACTCCTGCAGTCTCTATTTTGCATGAATATTTTGTAATAGATTTTCCTACTCCTTGTCTAGTGTTCTTTTAACGATTTAGGCTAGTTTCTGGGGATTCACTATTGATTATTTTTTGCATTAGTTTTACATATCAATTGTATTTAATTGAGGATGTACAAATAACTGAATATAAGAATGTGTGAAATAAGATATTTTTTTTAACTTTTTCATGAAATGAATAATTAGGTAGTAAGAATTTTCCTATTTGAGGTAGATGTTAGGTAGGTGCTCACAAGATTCGTGATTTGGGTCGTGACATTATCATCAATTAGGGTAATATTTCTTAAACGGTCACTAATGGTCCTTCGGATGGTGTTGAATAGTATGTTAAATCCCGCATCACATAATTGACTAATACTCAGTAAATTGTGTTTGAGTTCGTCTACTAGGTACATTTAAATCAAATCATAAGAGGGACTAATGGTGATTTATCCCAATACTACTAATTCTCCCATTGCATTTTCTCTAAATCTAACATATCCTCCATCTATTTTTTTATAATTTTAAAGCTCTCTCCTTTTCTGTCATCTGTTTGGAACACACATGTAACGACTCGTTCTGCCATTACTGAAAATATTTGTGGCAAAATTATAATGACCCCTGTCATCATAAGTTAAGGGACTATTTTCTTAGTATGAGAGTACATTGTACATGCACTAAGGTCATACAACACTCCTAGCACAAAGTTAAGTTGAAAGTGTTCTTATCGATTGAATTTCAAGCTAAGTTTAAATTAGGGTCAACTTCAAATGAGTATTCTCCTAGAATATAAAGATTTATGGGGTCAAATACCCACCAAATGAAAGATATTTAAGTCTTCTTTTCAACTAATCCAGTCATTTGTTAATCCACTTTTGGAGTAAAATGTTATGACAGTTTTACTGAACATTGTCCGGACTGAGAAGTTAACCACCGCAATGATAATCTAACTGTAGTAGCGGTAACGGGATAGTATTTAAGGCTAGTTTTGATGGGTTTCAACTCCAAAACTCAAATATTTTATTTCTAAGCCCTGGAGAGGAGATTTTCTCATAACTAACGTGGAAATCCTTTATTAAGGTAAGATTTTTACTCCTTTTTAACATTGATTCACCCATTCATTTTCTAGAAAAATTAGAATGGGGAATTATGGCGAAATTATTATGGTTTAGAAACCTAGGTTCATGAAATCATGGGAATAATCTATGAGTATATTTGTTTTCACCTAGAATTTGATTGTAATTAACTCTTCCTAGTATGAAATTATAGTTCAAAAACATAAACTTTGATTGTTGGGGATCTTGAGTTCAATAAAGTAGGGGCCTTTAGCTTCAAAACTTCATTAACAAAGATGGATTGAGCATGATAGAGCTAGTTAGTAGTTAATTAGCCCTTGAATATTGGTATACACTATAAGTAAGGGTAGAATAGTGGATTGAATTCCAAAGTATTGATTTGAAGAGTAATTAATTAATTACTCTCATACTCGTTTATTAGATGATTTAACCTTTGAAAACATGAAGATGAAGAAAAATTATCTGTGACGTAGCTTACTTGTTGCAGCAGCTTGGCATCCAGGCAGGTTATAATTTAATGTGTAGTAGACTTTGATTAGTGGCATGTAATAACTTTAGTTGATAAGAGATTTCATATCTAAGCCTACGAGCACAGAGTTCACACAGATAAAATATAGAAATAATGTAACAATATATTAATTATATGTTATTGTATCTTATGTGGATCATTCGGTGGGTGTTTGTGTTTGTATGACTTGATTGATGATTTATCAAGTTTAACAGGTGAATGCGAGTAATAGTAGAAGAATCATATGATCTTCAAATCTATAGAACTAGTCTTTAACACCTTAAAAGAGGTGAACCCGATATTGTGTATATTTAAAGCATGAGATATTCTTTCTAGAAGATAGTTAGGAGGATTGATTATGATTAGAGGAGGTGATGATATGACTTAAGAACTTAAAGTGCAACTTCATTTAAGTGCAAGAAAGTAAGATATGTAAAGATGTATGACTCTAGCTAGTGTTGTAAGGTGAATAAAACCTATTTGCTGAATGATCGACTAAAATGGTTAGTGTCTAGAACTTAGTGATGACTTGAGTGTAGGGGTTACTAGCTAGTAACTAAAAGAGGGTTAGATTGGTGAATGAAATAGGATGATGATTTAGAGTGTAGATATCAATCTTGGTGGAAGTTGAAATCCTAAAATATATACTTGATAGATTAGTCTTCAGACACGTTTATGATTAACGATTGAGTTTGATAAATGGCAATTGAGCTGGCTATTACCGTCGGTTTGTTGAAGGATTTTCATCTATTGCATCCCCCATGTCCAGATTGACTCAGAAGAAAGCAAAGTTTCAGTGGTTAGATTTTTGTGAGTAGAGTTTTTAGGAATTGAAGACTCGACTAGCTACAACCCCTATTTTGACTTTACCAGGTGGTTCAGATGGGTTTGTTGTGTACTGTGATGCATCCAGAGTAGGTTTAGGTTGTGTCCTAATGCAGAGAGGTAAGGTCATAGCATATTCCTCTAGACAGCTCAAGCCCCATGAAAAAAATTATCCCACCCATGATCTAGAGTTAGCAGTTGTTGTGTTTGCCTTAAAGATTTGGAGGCAATATTTGTATGAGGTGCATGTTGATGTGTTCATAAATCACAAAAGCTTGTAGTATGTGTTCTCTCAGAAAGATTTGAATTTACGGCAGAGAAGGATGTTAGAGTTGTTGAAAGATTATGATATGAGTATTTTGTATCATTTGGGCAAGGCCAATATAGTGGTTGATGTTCTTAGTAGGTTGTAAATAGGTAGCATTGCTCATATCAAGAATTGTAAGAAGAAGTTAGTTCAGGAAGTTCATCAACTTGCCTAACTAGGTATCTTCTTAGTCGATTCAACAGAGGTTAGTGTGTGGGTGCAGAATAGTTCAAAATCATCTCTGGTTTCCAAAGTGAAGGAAAAGCAGGATAGAGATCCCAGTCTAGTTAAATTGAAAGAGTCAGTTTGAGATTAGAAAGTAGAGGTTTTCTCCCAAGGGGGAGATGGTGTGTTGCGTTGCCAGGGTAGGCTGTGTGTGCCTGGTGTAGATGACTTGAGGTAATGAATTCTTGCAGAAGGGCACGGTGCGCATTACTCTATTCATCCAGGGGCTACTAAGATGTACCGCGATTTGTGGGAGATCTATTAGTAGAGTGGGATGAAGAGGGATATCGGCAGAGTTTATAGCTAAGTGCTCTATGTGTCAGCAGGTTAAGATTGAGCATCAAAAGCCTAGTGGTTCCATACAGGAGTTCAGTATTCCCACGTAGAAGTGGGACGAAGTGAACATAGACTTTGTGATGGGTTTGCCTCATACTCGTCGCCAGCATGATTCGATTTGGCTCATTATAGATAGGATGACCAAATCAGCCATTTCTTGCCAGTTCATACTTCCTATTCAGCCAAGGACTGTGTCAAACTCTATATCAGAGAGTTGGCCAGGTTGCACGGAGTCCCAGTATCCATTATTTCAGATAGAGGTACCCAGTTTACCTCTAATTTTTGGAAAGCCTTCCAAAAGGATCTTGGTACCCAAGTCCACCTCAGTACAGCTTTTCACCCTCAGACAGATAGTCAAGCAGAAAAAACCATTCAGACTCTAGAAGATATGTTAAGGGCTTGCGTTGTTGATTTTAAAGGTAGTTGGGATGACCACTTTTCTTTGATCGAATTTTTATATAATAACATCTATCATTTTAGTATTCAGATGGCTCCATTTGAGGCTCTTTATGGTAGGAGATGTAGATCTCCAATTGGTTGATTTGAGATAGGTGAGGCCACAGTAGTAGGGTCTAATTTAGAGTATGATACCATAGAGAAGGTTCAGTTGATTAGAAAAAGGCTTAGGGCTGCCCAGAGCCGACAAAAATTGTATCCAGATATAAAGAGAAAAGATCTTGAGTTTGAGATCGGCAACTTTGTATACTTGAAAATCTCTCCCTTGAAGAGAGTGAAGAGGTTAGGAAAAAAGGGGAAGCTCAGTCCCCAATATGTCGGTCCTTACAGAATTCTCAACCATTTCAGAAAGGTAGCTTACTAGCTTGAGTTGCCGTCAGACTTAGCTTCAATGCACCCAGTATTCCACGTCTCCTTGCTAAAGAAATGTATTGGTGACCCTGCAATTGTAATCCCCTTAGAGTGCGAGATATTCAGAATGATCGCTCTTTCAAAGAGGTTTTAGTCTAAATCCTTGATCATCAGATTTGCAGACTGAGGAACAAAGAAGTTCCCTTAGTCAAAGTTCTTTGGAGGAACCGGTCCGTTGAGGAAGCTACTTGGGAAGCAGAATCAGATATGTGAACCAAGTATCCTCACCTCTTCTCCATAAACTCAGACTCAGCTTGAGGTAATAGTCTTTCTTAGATTTACTCAATCCCATGTTCAGTTACAGTTACAAACTTGGTATCAATTTTCATTGCAAATCATCTTTATGACAGTCATGCATTTATGAATCAGTTTTAGTCACGTATCTCGTGCTTCAGTTATGCATATTCAGTATGAAAACTCAATTTATCAGTAGTTTCAGTCATGTATTTCATACTTCAGTTATGCATGTTCAGTATGTAAACTCAGTCTATTAGTATTTCCCAGCTTAATTAGTATTATTCGAGAACGAATGTTCCCAAGGGAGAGATATTGTAATACCCCATATCTCCCTAGCTCAGTTTAGCTCTCAGTACACGAGTATTTCTATATAAAATTTTCAAAATACTTAGAATTTTTCAGTTTAAGACATACCATTGTGTAGAAATTCAGTCAGCTTTCCAACGATATAAATTTCGCCCAAATTCGACACTCGGGTGAGAAGTTATAGCATTTTTTTGTGAAACAGTGTGGCAAAGTGAGAAGCACCGCGTCATGGTGAGGGTCAAAATGGCAATTGTCTATTTTCAGTGCATCATCGTGATAAGCCCGCGTCGCGCCAAAGTTCCAGTTCCTAATTGTCAATTTCTAGTAAGACTCCGCGATAACGGCGCATCGCGCCAATGCCCATTTTCAGGATTGTTATTTTCCAGTGAGGCTCCGCGATACCTCCGTGTCGCGCCAAAGCCCATTTTTGCAATTGTTCTTTTTAAACAGTTTTAGCCCAGCTTCCAGTGGCTCACCGCGTCACGGTGAAGGCCAAAATTGGGGTTTCAATGACGAAATTTTAAATCTTTCCAGGAGTAATTTGGTCTTTTTCTAAGGCCCTAATCAGTCTAAACACATGATTTAACCACTAAATAACCTAATTAGTCTTATTTACTCACTTTCTCTCAAAATTAAATCATTTTCTCTCAATTAACAAAACCCTAGCCTTCAAGAATCAAGAGCAATTCTCAAGAATTCCTCCAAGAATCTTTAAGAAGTTAATTTCTCAGGTATGTTAGGTGTTCATTCATGGGTTCCTTTCACCCATGGAGTCCAAGAACCCTATTTTAAAAATACAAGTTTACGGATTTGTGATTCCCATGATTGAATTAGATTGTCTTCATGATTATGATGTAGTTGGGTCTCAATCCATGATTAATTACAAGTTT
This sequence comes from Capsicum pubescens, assembly GCA_030864215.1. Taxonomy (NCBI): domain Eukaryota; kingdom Viridiplantae; phylum Streptophyta; class Magnoliopsida; order Solanales; family Solanaceae; genus Capsicum; species Capsicum pubescens. The sequence continues at coordinate 87,510,887 of CM061543.1, forward strand.
CATGAAGTTAAAATAGCATGTGTGATGAATTATGTGATTTTCATGTTAAATCCTTAAATTTACAAGTTGAATGTTGTAGTCATGATATATATATATATATATGTATATGTATATGTATTATTATTATTATTATGTGAAATAATCATGCTCCCCAAGTGTTTGTTAGAATGCCTGGGTAAATTGGACAGTGCAATCATGGCATGTTATCATGTGGTCCCATTCATGTACAAGTTCATGCCTCTCAAGTGTTTGACAAAATGTCTTGTAACGCCCCGAGCCTGTACCCCGAACGCTACACGGTGGTCATAATCTCAAAGGACCACAAGCTAACCCATGACTGGTACCTGTTGTAATAACTTTGTAATAAATACTGTAATGATTGCGGAAAGCGGAATCATATGCCATAAGGTTAAAATCTGTAAATAAATTTGAATGCGATATCAAAATACCAAAACTAAATATAAGTACTGTAAAACTGAACAATTGTCTGAAAATACTCTAGTCTGAAAAGCCTCTAAACTGTCTGAACTGTGGAGTCGATGGGACAAGTCCCTAACTAACTCTGACTACTGAAAATAATACTGAAATATTGAAAATAACAAGCATTTCCTCCAACTATAAGGACTCACCACTACTCTGAAAGATGAAGATCTGAACTGCTAAGGGTGTTCTGGAGCCCGTGCATCTAAACCTATGATATAAGACATCATAGCACAAAAAACATGTGTCGGTACTTTGAATGTACTGGTATGCTTAGTGAGGTAGGCTGAAATGCATGAACAATAATAATTAAATAACATGAGTATGACTGAATAAGAGTACATGCATGAATACATAGAATGTAACTAAGATCGTGATAATACTGAGTATTGAGTCTGAATACTAATAACTAATAGATGAATGATTGTATCAGACAGTCCTGAATTTTATTGAACTATACTGCGTTTCGTACTGAGCTGAGTGACTATATCTGATAGTCCTGAATTTGTAGAACTGAACTGAGTACTATTTTGAGACTGAGACTGAAATTGAGACTATGGAAGGTAATCATCTAACCGATATGCCCCTCCCTAATCTGATTGGGGTGCAACCTGTAACCCCAGCTGGAAGGGTGTCAATACCATGCCATGGGTAAGGACAAGCTGTGAGTTAACCATCTCTGACAGAAAGATCTTTCGTCAACCCTCGCTGGCAGGATAACTCTAATGAGATATATCAACCCTCATGATATCTGGTAGGAAGATATCTCAACCTATGCTGGCTACGTATTTCTATAATGCAGGGATTGCTACTAAGGGTCAAACCCTCTACTGGGAGGAATGCCCTCATCCCTGGGCTCGCTCGGTGATGAATCCTACTCCCAACTGAATAGACACTGAACTGATTTCTAGTTTGTATTAGGCTGGATTGAACTGTTACTGATAATACTATTTAACTGAACTAAACTGGATTCACTGAGTTTCGTTGACTGACGAATACTACTAAATTCAGTTAGCTAACTGAGTTTACTGAGGTTTGGGCTGAGTACTAAACCAGATCAGACTAGTACTGAGTCTACTGAGTTTTTCCTGAGTTCTGTGACTGACTGAGAGTACTACTAATCGTGACGTGACTGGTACTGTTCTCTGACTGACCATGGCTCTAGGTAAACAGCTAAATTGTCGAGTACAAGTACCCCAGGACTCGATAGCATAAATTAAGAGACATGGCACAAACTTAAAACATATAAACTAAGTAATTGATCATCATTCATTCATTGGTCCATTTTAGTAAACACTTGTATGACATGAATTTGAATACATGCTAACATGATATAATTCCATTATTCAACTCACATGCTTAATTTATCAATTACTTGAAAAGCATAAAATAGGCACATAATACTAATCAACATGTGAGCACACAATTCCAAATATCAAATTCACAATTTGAAGGCTTTAGCATGATCTCACATAATAACACAGACAAATCAATTAACCCTACACAAAATTTATCATGAAACATGGATTTAAAACCCAATTAATCATTATAGACATGAATATTATCAAACCCAACATGGAATTCATGAATTTCATATACTTGATGTTTAAAAATAGTTTCTTAGACTCCAAGGGTGGAAGGGAACCTTGGATGAACACTTCACATACCTTAGTGCCTGAATTCTGAGAGATTGATAGTGAGTTCTTGATTTGACATTGAATCTCCTAGGATTCTTGTTCTTGAGTATTTTGAGGAATAATGAGTATAATTGCTCTCCAAAGGATTTAATTTCGTGTTTTGGGGGCTGAAGGTCGTGGAAAAAACTCAATTACCCCCAAGGACGTGGTCTTTTAATGACTGAAAAACTGTGTTACCGACGCGCAGGCCGACGCACCACGTTATTGGCATCAATGCGATAGCCAATGCGCTGCATCGAGTCTGCATTGATTCACTGGAATTTGCAATGGAGCTGGGGGGAAAATCATCCATCGACTCGATGGTCAACGCGACGCATCGAGATCGCATTGACCCACTATTTTGGGCACTCAAACATGGTCTAAACGAGGTCCGAAAAATCCAAAACTCGTCTGGGAACACCTATTGACCTTCCTGATTATGAATTAACTTGAATATCAGTATTTAATAGATGTAAAGGTATTGAAATAAGATTGTAAACTTTTGAAGGCTAAAATGGCACTAAGTTTGAATACTTAGCTAAAATATTCTAAGTCTGGGACCCCTTGACAAGCCTAAAGGACTGATTTAAGCTAAGAATTTTGCGGGGTCTTACATTATCTCCCCCTTGAGAACATTCATCCTCGAATGAGACTGCTGAGACTGAGAACACAGAGAAACTGGACTTAGGCACTGGGCATGCACAACTGAAGCAGGGTTTCATGATTAAGATCACTGATACACTGAATTATCATACTGAATATGCATATCTAATGCATAAGTACATAGCTGAACATGATTCATGAATGCATGACTGGGATTACTAGTAAGCTGAGTTTCTCATATCTGATGTATGAATACATAACTAAACTAATTCATGAACATATGACTGAACATACAGTGGTAAGTTTGTAACTGAAATCAAAACATGAAACTGAATAAGTTTAAGGAAAATTATTACCTTGAGCTGAGTCTAGATTAGTAGAGAAGAGGTGAGGATACTTGGTCCACATGTCTGCTTTGGATTCCCAATTAGCTCCCTCAACAGACTGATTCCGCCAAAGAACTTTGACTAGAGGGACTTCTTTGTTCCTCAGTCTGCGAAACTGATAGTTAAGGATTTCGACTGGAATCTCTTTATAAGAGAGACTGTTCTAAAAATTTATGCCCTCTATTAGGACTACGACTGTTGGGTCACCTATGCATTTTTTTAGCAAGGAGACTAGATGCACTAAAGATAGATTTGAAGGCAACTTAAGCTCGTAAGCTAACTTTTCGAAACGGCTGAGAATTCGGTAAGGAACGATATATCGGGGAATGAGCTTCCTTTTTTTACCAAACCGTTTTACTCATTTCATAGAAGAGATTTTCAGATACACAAAATCTCCAATCTCGAACTCGAGATCCTTTCTACGCACGTCTACGTACGATTTCTGTCGGCTCTGAGTTATCTTAAGCCTTTCCATGACCGACTGAACTTTCTCTAAGGTATCAAATACTAAATCAGGTCCTATCACTGTGGCCTCTCACACTTTAAACCAACCAATGAGAGATCTACACCTCCTTCCATAAAGTACCTCAAACGGAGCCATCTGAATGCTGGAATGATAGCTGTTGTTGTATGTAAACTCAATCAAAGGTAAATGGTCATCCCAACTACCTTTAAAGTCAATCGCACACGCTCGCAACATATCTTCTAAAGTCTAAATGGTCCTTTCTGCTTGACCATCCGTCTGAGGGTGAAAGGCTGTACTGAGGTAAACTCGGGTACCAAGACCCTTTTAGAATGCCTTCTAGAAATGAGAGGTAAACTGGGTACCTCTGTCTAAGATAATAGATAATGGAACACCGTGTAATCTGACCAACTCCTTGATATAGAGTTTGGCGTAATCCTCGGCTGAGTAAGAGGTATGTACTGAAAGGAAATAAGTGGATTTGGTCATCATGTATATGATGACCTAAATTGAATCATGTTGACGCCAAGTACGAGGCAAGCCCTCACAAAGTCCATGTTCACTTTTTCCCATTCGATGGGCTTTATATTTGTACCTCTATCTACCTTTCACTGCTTAAACCACATATGGACTACATCTTGTAGCTGATAGGCGGCTAACTCAGCACTCTCACTGGAGGTCACTCCCATGATATCTGTGACTTTCTAAACCTAATCGAGGAACTCTTGTGGATCCTTTTCAGACTTAGAACTTGAGAATAAGTTAGGATTCATTCGGGTGAAGTCCTGAATCCTGGCTACAGCAGTATTGGCTACTGGGTTAGCCGGAACAACAGTTTGTTGTTCATTCTTAGTTGCGACTGAATTAGCTAGAGTAGTGAATGCAGCCCTAAATTCTATATGAGAGACGTGCTTGTCCAGGGGATCTTCCTGAACGGGCTGAGGTGTTGACTGATTTTCGGTTCTTCTTTCGTTAGTCCTTTTGGGAGGCATGTTTTGTAAGTGAAAAAAAACAGATTAAATTGTGACTTTTACTGGAGCTCATGCTCACTCACATGACATGAATACTGAAAGAAGGGAAACTTTTTCTAAAATATCTCGTAGCCTCTTGTCCATAAGTGTGGTGCGCAATACACCCATGCACAAAACTCTACTAGATGCGTCTTTCAGACTTCCTAGGACTCTGTTAAATCTTAGGCTCTAATACCAAGTTTGTAACACCTCGACTTTGTACCCTGAATACTACATGGCACTCATAATCCTAAAGGACAACAAGCTAACCCATGACTAGTACCTGCTGCAATAACTTTGTAATAAATAGTGTAATGATTGCGAAAATAGGTAGAAACATATGCCATAAGGTTCAAATCTATAAATAAATCTGAATGTGGTATCAAAATACCATAACTAAATATAAGTACTGTAAAACTGAATAATTGTATAAAAATACTCTAGTCTGAAAAACCTCTAAACTGTCTGAACTGTGTAGTTGATGGGATAAGTCCCCAACTAACTCTAACTACTGAAAATAATACTAAAATACTAAAAATAACAAGCATTTCCTTGAACCATGAGGACTCACCACTACTCTGAAAGCTGAAGATCTGAACTGCTAAGGGTGCTCTGGAGCCCGCGCGTCTGAACCTATGATATAAGACATCATAGCGCAAAAAGTATGCATCAGTACTTTAAATGTACTGGTATGCTTAGTGAGGTAGGCTGAAATGCATGGGTTCATATGCATTTACTAACTGAATAACATGAGTATGACTGAATAAGAGTACATGCATGAATACGTAGACTGTAACTAAGATCGTGATAATACTGAGTGAGTACTGAGTCTGAATACTAATAACTGATATCTAAATGACTGTATCTGACATTGCCAAATTCTGTAGAACTATACTGAGCTTCGTACTGAGCTGAGTGACTATATCTGATAAGTCCTGAATCTGTAGAACTGAACTGAGTTTTATTCCGAGATTGAAACTGTGGGAGGTAATCATCTAACCGACATGCCCTTTTCTAATATGATTGGGGTCCAACCTATAACCCCAGTTGAAAGGGTGTCAATACAGTGCCACGGGTAAGGACAAGCTGTGAGTTAACCATCTCTGATAGGAAGCTCTTTCATCAACCCTCGCTGGCAGGATTACTCCAATGAGATATATCAACGCTCATGATATCTGGAAGGAAGATATTCTAACCTACGCTGGCTACGTAGTTCTGTAATGCAGGGATTGCTATTAAGGGCCAAACCTTCTACTGGCAGGAATGCCCCCCATCCTTGGCTCGCTCAGTGTTGAATCCTACTCCTAACTGAATAGACACTGAACTGACTTCTAGTCTATACTAGGCTGGACTGAACTATTACTGATAATACTATTTAACTGAACTAAACTGGATTCACTGAGTTCCATTGACTGACGAAATTCTACTGAATTTTGTTATCTGACTGAGTTTACTGAGGTTTGGGCTGAGTACTGAACTAGAACGGACTAGTACTGAGTCTACTGAGTTTTTCCTGAGTTCTGTGACTGACTGAGAGTACTACTAATCGTGACGTGACTGGTACTGTTCTATGACTGACCATGGCTCTAGATAAACAACTAAATTGTCGGGTACAAGTACCCCAGGACTCAATAGCATAAATTAAGAGACATGACACAAACTTAAATCATGTAAACTATGTACTTGATCATTATTCATTCATTGGGGCATTTTAACAAACACTTGTATGGCATGAATTTGAATACATGCTAACATGATATAATTCCACTATTCAACTCACATGCTTAATTCATCAATCACTTGAAAAGCATAAAATATGCACATAATACTAATCAACATGTGAGCACACAATTCCAAATATCAAATTCACAATTTGAAGGCTTTAGCATGATCTCACATGATACAGACAAATCAATTTACCCCACATGAAATTTATCATGAAAAATGGATTTGAAACCTAATTAATCATTATAGACATGAATATTATCAAACCCAACATAGAATTCATGAATTTCATATACTTGATGTTTAAAAATAGTTTCTTGGATTCCAAGGGTGGAAGGGACCCTTGGATGAAACACTTCACATACCTTAGTGCCTGAATTCTGAGAGATTGATGGTGAGTTCTTGAGTTCTTGATTTGAAATTGAATCTCCTAGGATGTTCTTGAGTATTTTGAGGAATAATGAGTATAATTGCTCTCCAAAGGGTTTAATTTCGTGTTTTGGGGGCTGAAGGTCGTGGGAAAAAAACCCAATTACCCCCAAGGATGCGGTCTTTTAATGACTGAAAAACTGTGTTACTGACACGCAGGTCGACGTGCCACGTCATTAGCATCAATGCGATAGCCAATGCGCCGCGTCGAGTCTGTGTCGATTCACTGGAATTTGCACTGGAGCTGGGGGAAAAATCATCCATCGATGCGATGATCGATGCGACGCATCGAGATCGTGTCGACCCACTATTTTGGGCACTCAAACATGGTCTAAACGAGGTCCGAAAAATCCAAAACTCATCCGGGAACACCTATTGACCTTCCTGATCATGAATTAACTTGAATATCAATATTTAATGGACGTAAAGGTCTTGATATAAGATTGCCAACTTTCGAAGGCTAAAATGGCACTGAGTCTAAATACTTAGATAAAATATTCTAAGTCTGGGAGCCTAAAGGACTGATTTAAGCTAAGAATTTTGCGGGGTCTTACATGTCTAAATGAATGCATTGTTAACAAGCAACTATTGTTATGCTTTTAAGATCATGTCATGCTTTACTTTCAATGTTGTCTAGTCCTAGGGGTATTTAATATCTGAAATCTAGTTGTATACCTAGAATCACAGTAGTTACAAAATAGTCTCAGTAGTGTCACAAACAGTAGTACTCAGTCAGTTACAGAACTTAGTTAAACTCAGCTCAGTCCGGTCCATCTAATAATCAGTGTCATTTAGTTGGGAGTGGGATTCAGCATCGAGCGAACCCAAGGATGGGGGATCACCAGTTCGTAGAGCGTGTGATCCTTAGTAGCAGTCCTTGCGTTCCAGAACTACGTAGCCAGCGTAGGTTGAGATATCAACCTACCAGTTGAGGGGTGATAAGGTGTTTACCTTCCAGTTGAGGGTAATACCGTTCTCGTTAGGAACCTGCCAGTAGAGGGTGACCCTTAGTCCTTCGGGATGATATTTCAGTAGATCCACACAGCCAGTGTCTGTACCCGTACACGGTACTAACACCCTTCTAACTGGGTTACAGGTTGGACCCCAATCCATTCAGAGAGGGATATGTCGGATAGATGATTACCTCTCATAGTTTCAGTTTTAGTCTCAGTATAGAACTCAGTTCAGTTCTACAGAATCAGGACTGTCAGAAATACACCCAGTTATTAGCAATTCAGTTATCAGAAATCTCAGATATCAATTACTCATTTATCAGCACTCAGTACCCAGTTTTAGTATATATGTATATGCACAGTATTGCGTACTAAGTACTTACAGTAGTTTCAGTTACCCATGTACTCTTATTCAGTTATTCTATTTCATTTAATCAGTTACTATTCATGCATATAAATCCTTGCATTCAGCCTTACCTCATCTAGCATACCAGTACAGTCTACATACTGATGCATACTCTTTATTTGCGCTATGATGTCTCATATCATAGGTTCGGACGCTCACGTTCCTGACCGCGCTTAAACAGATTTAGCCAGCAGTAGCATATTCAGTAGTGAGTCCTCATCTATCGAGGATATTATTTTATTTCAGCACTACAGTAGATTCAGTATTTTATTAGTTGGAGTTAGTTGGGGGCTTGTCCCAACAACTCCATATTCAAACAGTGCAGTTAGAGGCTTTTCAGACTAGACTAATTTAGACAGTATTCAGTTTTTAGATGTTATTATTCAATTACAATATTTATCAGTACTCAGATTATTAACCTTATGGCATTTTAGTCTAACTTCTGCATTATTTCAGTATTATTATTCAGTGCTCACAGCAGGTACCAGTCATGGGTTAGCTTGTGGTCCTTTGGGGTCGTAAGAAGCGTGTGGCGTCCGGGGTGCAGACTCGGGGCGTTACATGTATCTTTGTGATACATCTGGAACCAGATGTATCATTTTCATGATTTTTGCCTAATTTTGCTCTCCGTAATAATTGAAAATTAGTTACTTTCTTATTTAACTAACCACTAAATTACAAATGTATCACAATGCATATGTATCAAGGCTACAAATATGTATCACAAATTTAAAAATCTGGGATATGATGTAATTTAATAAATTATTGGGATAAAGTGTTATAACCCTTAAACATTCCGGGATTTATGTAAGTTACCCTTATAATAAAAGAATTTCCAACTATCCCATTATTATTCATGTCGATACATTTATTTCTTTAATTTAAAAGAATTCGAAGGCGAGAGCATCTTTTATTATTTTAATTTCACACATATTATAAGATTTCTTTTTTTGGGAATAACACTTTCTATATGAATTTTTCGAGTATTTCTAGTTGAGCGTAATAGCTCAAATTAGAATAAAAGAATTTCCAACTATTCCATTATCATTTCTGTCGATATATCTACAATAATAACAACATACCCAGTGTATTTTTATAAAATGGGGTCTGGAAGGGTATTGTGAGCACAGTCCATACCACTACCTCCGATGAAGTAGAGAGGTTGTTTCCAATAGACCCCCGATTCAGGACATATACCAATATAATAAACCAAAAACATGAAAACACACAATAAAATGGGATTACAAACTGCTAGCTAATACAGAAAAAAAGACAACCACAAGATAATACTATATACTATTTATTCAAAATCGTAAACATCACCGAAATACAATGAACAAGAAACTCCAGACACAGATACAAACAACATATTCTTCCTTACTATTAGGGATAAATTCCTACCCACTAACCCTCTACCCTCCGCATCCTCTATACTTTTCTATCCAGGGTCATATCTTTCGTAAGTTGTAACAACTCCATATTATGTCTAATCAGCTTATTCCAATATTTCTTCGGCCTACCTCCACCGCACCTAAAACCATCCATAGCCAACCTCTCACACCTCCATACTGGAGCATCAGTGCACCTTCTCATCACATGCCCGAACTATCGTAACCTCACTTCCCGCATCTTGTCCTCTACCCAATCCACTCTCACCTTCTCTCGAATAATCTCATTTCTAATCATATCTCTCCTGGTAAGTCCATACATCCATCACAACATCCTCATCTCCACCACCTTCAACTTTTGTATGTGAGAGTTCTTAATTAGCTAACACTCTACTCCAAACAACATAGCGATCAGATCTGTAAAACTTATCTTTAAGTTCAGGAGACACCTTTTTATCACACAAGACTCCCAAAGCGAGCCTCTATTTCAACCACCCCGCACCAATACGGTGCGGACATTCTCGTCAATCGCACCATTCTCTTGAATCATAGACCCAAGATACTTGAAAATCTCTCTTTTCTAAATAATCTGAGGATCCAGTTTCACTACCATGTCAGTCTCATGCAACAAATCACTAAACTTACATTCCAAGTACTCTGTCTTGGTCCTGCTCATTCTAAATTCTTTAGACTCAAGGGTATGTCTCCAAATGTCCAACTTATCACTAATTTTCCCTTGAGTCTCATCAATCAGTACAATATCATCAACAAATAACATAAATTAAGGCATCTCCCCTTGAATACACCGCTCAAAATATCCATTACTAAGGCAAATAAAAACGGGCTAAGAGTCGATCCCTGGTGCTACCCTATCAAAACAGAAAAGTGTTTTGAATCTCCTCCTACCATCCTCACATGAGTCTTCGTGTTGTCGTACATGTCCTGAATCGACCTAGTGTACGACACAGGCACCCTCTAGCCTCCAAGCACCTTCACAAAATCTCTCTGGGACTATGTCATACGCATTCTCAAGATCAGTGCCACCATGTGCAAGTCCTTCTTCTTCTCCTTAAACTGCTTCACTAATCTTTTCATGAGGTGAATGACCTCAGTAATCGAGCGACCTGGCATAAAATCGAACTGATTTTAAAAAATAGTCACGATTCTCCTCAACCTCAACTTTACCACCCTTTCCCAAACCTTCATAGTATGATTCAACAACTTGACATCCCTATAGTTGTTGTAACTCTGAATCTCTCCCTTGTTCTTATATAATGAAATCATCGTACTCCATCTCCAAACTTCAAGCATCTTTGTCGCCCTAAAGATGATGTTAAACAACCTTGTCAGCCACTCTAAACCTGCCTCTCCAGTGCACTTCAAAAAATCCATCGAAATCTCGTCTGACCCAGTCGTCCTACCCCACATTCTATGAATAACCCCTTGACCTCCTCAACCTAGATACGTCTACAATAACCATAATCGATACATCTATCACTTTAATTTAAAAGAATTCGAAGGTGAGAGCAACTTTTTATAATTTCAATTTCACACTTGCCATTTCAAAAGACATAAAATTAATAAATAATCTTTATAGGAGAAAAAGAATAATTTGTCGAATATATATATATATATATTAAAAGTATTACTCTAAAATGTTAGGAATTGTTTGGTACATTCGATGAAATAAAAAAGTTATCTCAAGTATATATGGAACAACTTATTCTATTCTTGCAATATAAACGATGTGACAAATAACCTTGACAGTAACTAATTTTGCAAGTCATCTTTATCTTTTGACATTTTAAAATATTTTTAATTATAAAAATATACTTATCCGTCCTAAATTATTCATCCCAAATTTTCTAATTTAATTTCTCATTTTATTTGTCTTTTTTCATTAATAAATTTTTTTTTTTTTTTTTCATGTTTTACCCTTTGCATTAATTACTTTCCCTTCAAATTAGAAATGTAAATATCATTTTATAGGGGTACTATGATAAACTAGTCAGATTATTAATTATTTTTCTTAATCAATATGACATCTCAATTTGGGACGGAGGGAGTACAATTTAAAGGAGTAGGAGTACTTTTTAGATACTACACTAATTTTTATAATCATCTGAATTTTATGTTTACGTATAAGATTAAGAAGCTAATGATAGAATTCATAAAGAAAATTAAGTAATAAGGTTGACCTCGTATCCAGAAAAATAATTACTCCGATTCTACCAGACTACAACCCAATAATAATACTCGTAGAAGTAATAATCGGATAAAATAAAATACGTACCTAAAAAGAAAAAAGAGAAGAAAAGCTGAAATGAGTTCCGTTCCGGCGGAGCCCTTTTGCTGACAACCCCCAAAAGTGATTCCTCTTCTCTCTCTAAAACGCTTCAATAAATATCCCTTTCTCTCTCTAAAAAAAACTATAATTATACTTCCTGAAATTGGTCTTCTTACTGTTCCTCAACTCTCTTCAAATTCACCAGGTATAATCTTTATATTGATTCTTCTCTTTTTCTGTTAGTTTTTTTTTTTTTTTTTTTTTTTTTGTATATGTATATGTATTTATCTGCATTGGTGTTGCAGCTTTGGTTTTAGGGATTTTTGGTTATGTTACCTGCTTAGGGTTTACTTTTATTGCTGTACGGGACTCCGTTACTTTTCTGTTTTCTCTGTACAGACGTACGTGTTATCATTAAGCTGCCCGGACACCACGATTATTAAGAAAATGGTTTTTTACCTCAATGCAACAAGTGACCACCTTCTCATCCGTACAGGTGGTGAGTAACCCTGCCGCTAATGCATAGGCAGGTTGGAGACATCACCTAGTTTGATTGACCTGCTAGGTGTTAATCCTGGTTTCGTCCATTGCTAGGCACAAACACTAAGTGTAAATAAAAAGAAAGAAAACTAAAATTGAAGTTGTATGAGTATGTGCGCGTGCAAGATATTTCAGTAGTAATTTTAGGTTAGGAGTGTTGTCTTGCTTTTCGAGGGTTTAGGCTTGTTGTTGTTTGTTGTTGTTGTACTAGCCGTAGTATTGTAGTCCCTGCTTATTTTGTTGTTGTTTTTATTTCTCTCTGGTAGACTTTGCACTATTTCCTTTACCGTTTCCTTCTTCTTTGTACCTGAACTTGCTGCACTTGAGCGGCGGGTCTTTCAGAAACAGCCCTCTACCTCCACGAGGTAGTGGTAAGGTCTGCTTACATTCTACCCTCCCCGTACCTCACTTGTGGGATTTCATTGGGTATGTTGTTGTTGTTGTTGTGGCTGTTGGAAAGAGGTGGGCTGCCTTATTTATGTTTAGCAGATCTGAAAATATTGGGTCATGCACTGTTTTAATTGCTTAAACTTCCTTTAGCATCTGTATGCACTGGACACTTTTGTTAATTAAAAATGTTTAATTAATGTCATACCTAGCTAGTGACACGGTATCAGACTCCACGAGATTTAATCATTATATGATATGGGAAACAGACTTTCTGGACCTAAAGAATAAATGGAGAAACGGAATAAATTAACTTTCCACAAGAGGGTTTTTATATCCTAAAATATTCTTTTTTTCTTTCTCCTTATTAATCGAAAACTACAAAGATGAGCAATCTTCCACAACCGTTCTCTTTCTGATATCCAACTGCTTGTCATCCAACTTGCCATGACATTCACCACAACAAGGTGGCACCCATGACATATTAAACATGGAATAGACTGGAGCCCTTAACTCTATTGGAAAAATGCAGTGTAGTAGTAGGTGATTGACTTGTCCTCAAGGGTGTGGTCTAGTGGTGGAGGAGAATCATGAGGTCTGAGGTTCAAATCCTAGTGGAGGCAAAAAATACTAGGTGATTTTTCCCATATACCTAAACATTGGTGGGAGGATCTACCTGACACCTGTTTTGGTAGGGGATACCTGGTACTCATTGGAACAATATCCTCAAGGTACACACAAGCTAGCCTGAACACCACTGTCATAAATAAAAGGTAGTAGGTGATCATGTTTAGCATTTTCTTTAAAAAATACTTTAAAGCCGATCACCTATTACCATTTAAGAAAGAAAACAAAATAGACCACTTCCTTCCCATACCTGGTAACTTGATTACCCTTGACGTCATATCTATGTTTTGTGACATCTTTATTGTTTATGTTGGTGGGTTTCTTGTCCATGTTATAGCATTTTACCCCGTGCTGAATGGGTAGCGAATTTCTCTCTATTTTACAATTCCCATTTTTTTTTGTGTGTATGATTGCTTCAAGACTGTTTGATGAAGATCATGAATGCTTTTCTGAGTAATATAACTATCATTTGCTCTTACAGATCAGTGCAGTGAATTTCTGAGGCAACATATCTTTACATGACAGTTAGTTCTTGACATCTTGTGCTGATATAAGGAGGAATTATCATTGAGACCTATGCTTTGTTTGGTTAAACTGTTGATATGCTTTCCCAGATATCAATAGGAGAAAATGTCTGCAATTTTGGGCAGAGTTCATATGTCATGGATCCCAATTGCACGGCTGAAAACTTATCCGTCTCTTTGCAATCAGCTCAACTCTTTGAGATAAGATCTGCTGAGTTGTCTCAGAGGATGGTCACACTTGATGATGATTCAGGGACTGATGTCCTTGTTAAAACTTTTGACTCAATTAGCATAACTGAGTTGTCACAAAAGGAGGACGATAAAGACAAAGATACTGTAAAAAATGATAATGCTTGTGAAAGTGAATGTCTTGACAATGCATGTACTGCTCCTCGAAGAAGGAGCGGGCGCAACAGCAAGTTAAGTGAGAATCTGGCTGCAGTACCAGCAAGAAATGGCAGGAGAATAACTTTTAAAAAAGCATCCATAGATCTTAGTTCTTTGCAGATTACAAGAAAGAGAAGAAGCTATTTCAGTAAACAAGCTCGTTCTTCCGTCTGGGGTTTGTTAGAAAATACGGTGCAATTTTTTGAACGTAATCTCAGGCTTGAGATAGCTCCAGGGAAGCAGAAAAAATTAAGAATAGCAACTAAGGGTGGTAGTGGAAATGAGAAACATGCTAAGAATCAGATTGGTCGAAAGTCACGGAAATCAAAGGGTAAAAGCTCCATTCCAACTGGCCCGATCTCCTTGAAGGTTAAATTTGGCCCACGTAGTCTGTTGGATGTCATTCCCCTTATTGATAATAACACTAACAAAAACTGTACTGCTGGAGAAGAGTTGAAAAAAATGCGTAAAATTGCCAGCGAAGTTGATGATAGGTTGGGAGAGGAGGTGCTAAGTGTGCAGGTCCATGATTGCAATGGAAATTTGGATAATGACTATGTTTCTTTATCTGAAGGATGCCAACCTGGAAAAACCTCAGTTCAAGATCCAGCTGCTAAGACTTTAATTTGTCATGTTGAGTCACCTTACCAGGAGGGAAGCTCGATCAATAACAGTTTTTCGGATCCTGGAACTTCACCTGATTCAGAAGTCATCAACCTAATTCCTGATACTCCAATCGATGTTCCAGAAGACTTTCATGATTTGACTTTGTCTAAGCCATGTGCTACTCCCATGGATGCTCCATTTTTGAGGATGCATGAGAAGATCAGTAAAAAAGGAAGGAAAAAAGAGAGGCTCCCAAAGGCTTCCAAATGTGGGGTGAAAGATATGCTTAGTCCAGAAAGTATGAGCAATGCACAAGTATTTGAGAATCTCATGCATGGAGACAAACAAAGGGAACCGTCTTGTTCTGATACCTCTGTTTTAACTGCAGCTGGAAATGGAACAGGCAACATGTTCAGCACTGGTATATTTTCAGGAGAACTGCTACGTTGTTCAGGAGTGTCAAGCTTGGGAATGTCGTGTGCTTCCTTAAATCTTGAAAGTGATCTAGAGGGAAATCATCGTTCTAGTCTTGGCACTGAGTCTCCGGAGTCAGGGTTGTCGGAGAAATTGGTATCCTCCCCTGATGAGCAAAAAGTTTTTAAAAGGGGAAAACCGAAGGAATCAGGAATGAGCAGGCCAGAAGTCCCAAATTTGTCAAAAGGAAGAGGTGGTAAAAAGAAGGGGAACAAAGAAAAGGCAGACATTATGCATGTAGCGAAGCACACAAGTGATCCTGTTAAGTGTTTGGGTGAAGTGAGGCAGCACTCAGAAACAGGTATTGTCATATGATTCAATAATAATAACTTTAGCCTTTTAAGTTCACTTTATGTAAGCTAAACTGGTACATTGTAGTATTCAGTGACTACATTAACTAATTTTGTAGAACGTGGAATACTATCTGGGCTTGGACAAGTTGGCTTTGAAGAGAAAATTTTAGATGGAGGCAGTTCAAACTTGGACATTCTGCAGAGCGAGATAGGCGAGCGTCTCTTGCCACCAAGAAATGCTTGGGTTCAGTGTGATGATTGCTTCAAATGGAGGCGCATACCTTCCTTGCTTGCTGATCAAATTGAAGAAACAAACTGCAGATGGTATGTGATATATGCTCATCTTTCCTCCGGATCACAGATGTGACACTAGTTTACTCTTCTGTTTCCAATTAGTTTTTTCTTGGTGGACTATGGCTAGATCACACTTCCCAAAGTTTACTCTTCTGTTTCCAATTAGTTTTTTCTTGGTGGACTATGGCTAGATCACACTTCCCAATTATGTGTCTCTGCATGTCTGCGCTCGGTCGCATAAGTGTGTTTATGTGTGTATGCATGCGTTATATTTCCCTTCTGTGAGTCACCATAAAAGTAAGCCTTCCATGATTAGATGCTATGGTGATTCTATATGTTCTAAATCTAGCATGCTCCGATTAAAAATGTTAATTAGATTTAATTGTTATAGGGCAATAAGTGATGTTAGTTTTTGTATTTTCTATAAATCGTGGGATTTACTTAGAGAAGTGTCTCGATTCTTGCTTAAAGCTGTAGGAGCCTTTTCGTATTTCTGCTCTTTTCATTGTAAAAGCAATGCTTCAGGGATCCTCCTTCCTTTCCATTTTATATGACACTGCAGCCCGGTGCACTAAAACTCCCGCTATGCCAGGGTCCGGGCAAAGGCCGAACCAGAAGGGCTTATTGTACGCAACCTTAACTCACATTTTTGCAAGAGGCTGTTTTCACGGCTTGAACCCCTGACCTTCTTGGGACCCAAAATAATAATTTTTTTTTTGAATCAGGTGAAGCTTTGTTGATAATAATTGTGACCCAAAATAATTAACACCATTCTATTCTTAAACAACTTGTAAGGATTCAAATCCATTAACATATTCAGCTTTAAACTGCGATTTTTTCTCTGTTAAACGGACTTTTCAGTTACCAACTTTAATCTTTTACTCCACTATCACTAATATAATGTACACATCGAATCAGGGTTTTGGTTTCAGAGGTAAAGGTAGTAGTACAATGTGTGATGTGTTTAGGCCTGTGTCCACGAGTTGGAATCCAGATGTGAATCAAGTGTGCTATTTAAGTGGAAAAGGATAGAGGGGCGGGTTGATTGTCCACCAAGTTTTCAAGCTGAAATAATGGATTTCTCAGTTATCAATAGTCACACGTTTGTGTGTATATATGTGTGTGTGCACTCACACATCTATGTGTCTGTAATCTGTATGTATACACACATCAAGTTAACATCTTAAGACTTGTGCCCATCAAATGACGTCATATAAAATATGGGACAAAGGGATTAATACTTTTGTATTAGTGTGAATTATTGGGAAGAAAACTTTTTCGTTTAAGGAAAAATCAAGTTTTGCGAGGTCGAACAAAAGAAATGTGGATCATTTCCTTTGGACCCAAGAGTAGTTAAAGATGCCTAACAGCCATTGCTTCACAATTTCCCCGAGGACCCTGAAAATTGTTGATGCATAGTCTTTTGTTTGATATGAAGGACTACTCTTAAAATCTAAGGCCGAATGAAGTTCCTGTTTATTGGTTTACTTGAGAATGCAGATAGTTAAACTTCTAGTTTTGACCTGGGAAATGAACTGTTTTTTTGTGGAATTAACTCTGTCCTCTCAAAAATATAAGGCGTAAAATAAAAAAATATCATTCACCAGAAGAACCAGTCTATCAAAATGGGGTTTATTTTCTTCTCTTTGTTTTGATAAATGGCACTTGCATTCCAAATTTGTATATGTATATGTAAATTGTACGCAACTTAGAATTTTAAAATAAATTTATAATGTGCTTCTTTTTGATGAATAGCTAATTAAATCTTCTATTTAGATGTATGAAATGCAATCTTGATGAGGGGCATTGCACTCACTTGTTTGATTGATCAATTTGTGAAAACCAAAACTACTGCCTGGAGAAAGTTGCTTCACATGTAAAGTTTAGCTTGTAGAGATCATTGTAAGTGGTAACATGCTATATTAGTGAAAACAAAATCCTGAGGTGGCATCAAATAAGCAACTTATTGTGTTTATGTGTCTTCCATACTTTCCTTTCTCTTGTTCTTGACGGTTTGACTTATTCTTTTTGATAGGCTAAGTGATTTTATTAATAATGGAAGATTCTCCAGTGTCTTGTTTATTGAATTATAGAAAGTTCTAATTTGAGTGCATCCAGAACTCCTCTGCCTTGCTGGTTGTTTGCTGTAGGAACACTGAGGTGATGGTTTTATATTGCTTCTGTAATATTAAGTGGATCTATTAAAACCAAATGTCAGATGAGATGGTTTTATATTGCTTCTGTAATATTAAGTGGATCTATTAAAACCAAATGTCAGATGACTGTTAGCCCTTAAGTCTGGCTAATAAATAATTTCTCTGGAGGAGGGGGTGAGCGGGTTGATAATATGGATCTAATATTGAGGTTTCACTAATGGAAATGGAAGCACTTGTGATTTTCGAAGCATGATATGTTTTTGTTTGGTTTTCAAGAGTTAATGGCTTATAGTCTCCTACCAATTTTGAAGGACTTGTAAGGACAATCTGGATAGAGCTTTTGCTGATTGCTCATTTCCCCAGGAGAAGTCAAACTCAGAAATTAATGCTGAGCTGGAAATCTCAGATGGTTCTGGTGAGGAAGATGTTTCTCGTACACGCTTACATTCGAATGGATCAGAACAGAAGAATCCACTTGGTATCTAATGATTGTACTAATGAAATTGCACTAGTATTGTCTTTGGGTACGTAATCTCGGAGTAAGCTTGCACTAATATGGTTATTTTACTTCTTTATGTTTGTTGTAGTGGCCCATCAATCATCTTGGACTCGGATCAAGTCAAATTTGTACCTGCATCGCAACCGCAAAAATCAACCTATTGATGAGGTAGATGTCCGATCAAGTCTGCATTATTGCCTCATCATATACACAGTGACATATATATTTGAAGAATAAAAAGAAGAGGAGCGTAAAGTCATTAGAATTTCAGTCTTTTTAGACAAAGTTGGTCTCTGGATTTAAAAGCATCAGAAATGAAAAACTCTAAAAGTTTGATTACCTTAATTTTTTTTGTTCATCGAATATTAACTTGTGAGTTGTGAGTTATTTTTGGTAGAAGAATGTTGCCTTAAAAGAAGAAATTTTCATCAGAAAGGGTTGATTTACAAATAAAACCACCTTTTTAGTGTTGTAGGTGACCATTTCGCAAATATGAATCATCTTACTTCGTGGATGGTAACGCATTATTCGATTTTGCAATAAGGAAAGCGACATTTTCAGTGATTATGATACTGCAATCTTAGTTATGCATATTATTGTTGTTAGCTTTCTGGACTTGTAATTTTTCTTTCTTGAGGGATCTAGGCTTGATTTTATCTATTTATTGAGATATGTTCTGGTAGTTAAATGTACCTATCCGTATTACATAACTAGGGCAATCTCATGGGTTTATGTTATTTAACTCCTTAGTTTTTGTTGTTGTTGCTGTTGTCAAATAAAAACTTCATAAAATGCATAAAACTCTGTTATACATGTCCTCTAGTTGATGCTTCTTTTCCCTTTTCCTTTGCTCTTCCTTGGAGTTGTCTTTGTGTAGTTGTTGGTGTATTATTGCATGCAATGACACATTCAGGTACATCCATTTGATGAAATGTTGTGTATGAGTAACTCTCGGTTCCTCTAAACAACTAATTGGTGTGTACTATGAATCTTTCTTCTTGTAAATCTTGGTGATTTGCCTTGTCCACTATGTTTACGATGTTATGAGCTGACATTTTCAACCCGGCTATGATACCATGTGGAGATGTGGTTTATGTAAGTAGATTTCTGTGGTAAAACGAAAGGAAATAATTGTTTGAGAAGGAAGGATCATGTGATTCTTCTGGGTTTCCTTCAATGATGATTTTCAGAAGTGGGTTTTGTCCATTATCATGATAACAAGCCTACATGTTCTCCACTAATAGTTAGAGCAGCGAATTAGCTTCTAAAGTAGAGAAATGAACTTACGTTAACTAAAGCATGTTGAGATGAGTGAAGGAAATATAGTTTCAACACTCAATTGATAGAAGTTGGGTTTCAAGGAGATTCTTCAGCAACTTCTAGAGCAGCAATTCATTTGTAGAATTAAATATCAAGGATATGCAAATGTTTCAAAACTGACATGATATGGGGCTTTTTTAATCTTGTTTTGCATGAAATTAACTTGTATGATGCACACCATGCCTACGGCACCCCAGACCCCACAAGTGGGACTATACTTGGTATGTTGTTGTTGTTGTGTTGTACCATGCCTATGGTTGGCACTATGTTTGGGCTAACATCTCATAAGGAACATGCACCTTCCATCGCCCCTACCTATTTCTCCGTGAACTGCTGCTTCTCTAAGTATTTGCCTGTTCTTCTTTAAAACTGACATGATATGGGGCTTTTTTAATCTTGTTTTGCATGAAATTAACTTGTATGATGCACACCATGCCTACGGCACCCCAGACCCCACAAGTGGGACTATACTTGGTATGTTGTTGTTGTTGTGTTGTACCATGCCTATGGTTGGCACTATGTTTGGGCTAACATCTCATAAGGAACATGCACCTTCCATCGCCCCTACCTATTTCTCCGTGAACTGCTGCTTCTCTAAGTATTTGCCTGTTCTTCTTTAACCTACCTTTTTAAAAGAAGTATCTGCATGTTCATCTACGATCAACTGATGATTTCTAATGTGCTTGTGGTAACAGAAACTAAGTTACTTCCCTTCAGTAACTTCTATTTCATTCTGTTATCCTTCCCTATTAGATCATGATCTGCCATTGCAAGCCACCTTCAGATGGTCGAATGGGCTGTGGAGATGGATGCCTGAACCGGATGCTCAATATAGAGTGTGCTAGAGGGACTTGTCCTTGTGGAGACTTCTGTTCAAATCAACAGGTTCTTTAACTTGCAAAGGGTTACTTTTTTTTTTGGGTATATTGCTTCTATTATGCAGGTTGTATCATCTCTATCGTGTACTGCTTGCAGTTCCAGAAACGCAACTATGCTAGATTGAAGAGCTTTAAATGTGGAAAGAAGGGTTATGGCCTGCAGCTGCTCGAAAATGTATCTGAAGGACAATTTCTTATTGAATATGTTGGGGAGGTGAGATATCTTCTCAACAGAATTTTGGAGACAGTTACGGGAATTACTGGAAGTGGACTTAATAGTGCAATAGTTGGAACTACAGATAACTTTGTCCTATGTTAACCTAAAATTACCAAAAGTCTGTTTATCCCAACCCCCCACTACTGGGTGGGTACCCCTTCCCAAGAAAAGATTGCGAAAGTTAAGAGATGATTGTGCTATTAGTAACTAAATTGTTTTTGGGAAAATCATCAACTTGCGGTGGAAAGCTTGTCGACATCAAGTTGACATCATACCCCGTTTCTGCGGGAAACATCCTTATTTTTTGTCAGAAAACAAAACACCTTTGCCTCCTTTCGCATGATTGCATTTCTTCAACTTAGTTCAATACTGTAGTCTTGGACTTTCTAGTGTGACAAGTCACCCCACATTTCAATTCTTTTGGTTCAACTTATGGCTTTGGGTTTCCTGATTAAATAAAATAGTTGTGGCTTTGGGCTTCTTCTTTTTTCTTTAGAGTTCTCTTTCTTGCCTGGTAATTTCTGTTGATTGTCATATTAGGCTCCTGGTTTTTGCTTTATCTGATCACAATGATATCTCCAACAATCCCCCTCTCCCCCAATTCTCCTCCTTAAGGAAGCCTTGGAGTAACCGGTAAAGTTGCTTCCATGAGACCGGGAGGTCACGGGTTCAAGCCATGGTAACAGCCTCTTGCAGAAATGTGGGGTAAGGCTGCGTACAATAAGCCCTTGTGGTTCGGCCCTTCACCGGAGCCCGCGCATAGAGGGAGCTTTAGTGCATCGGGCTGCCCTCTTTCCTCTCCTTAAGGATCTAACTTTTAGCATTTAAAGCTAAATTGCATTCTCTTTTTTGTGTCAAACACATTTGGACCCAGACATGTTCCTTTACATCTGTTATTGATTTATATCACGATACTTCTTTAAGGAATATTAAGTTATTTACCCATATGTACCTTCAACCAAACCTAGTTACTAGCACTAGACAATATATGCAAAACCTATACTGATCATCTATATTGTATGTATGTCTATTATATGTATAATATATATATATTTATGCTCAAGTATACATAACCTATACATTTGCTGGCTTTTTTTGTAAGCTAGATCACCTAAAAGGCTTGAACTGTAATTATTCCGTTCTTTAATCCTACTTCCTTGCTGCTCTCAAATTGTTTTAGCTCCTTGAGAGCTAAGAATCATTCCGATTTCCCCAATATATTTGCACATCCTTCCCTATAGTCGTGTTTGTATTATTCTTTTTTCTTTTGGTGCCTTTCCAGTTATATGGAGACCCTTAAGCGATGCTTCCTTCATCCCTTCAGTTATTATGGCTTTTAATGAATTCTGTTTTTTAACCTTATCGAACTCTTCCTCACTACTGTGTTTGCAAAGAGAAAGGGTTATGTTTTGCAAGAGGCTTACCTACTCAATTGTTATATGTTTTCTTTATAATTTTTGGCTTTATTACCTACTTGATTCAAGTTATTCGACTGTAGTTCAAATATTGTTGCATCATTCTAACCCGAGAGTTCTCTGATTTTTCTTGCATTTAACTCTAGTATTATATGATTTCAAGGAGTGTTTTAGAAGCTGAGTCTTTGACTGTTTCTTGCTATTTTCCTATCTGTCTAACTCACCCATGATCTATCTTTGGTGGCTGGTTGGGATGCGAAAATCTGCCTACAACCCACAAAGTTCCTCATAGCTTCTTCTCCTGGATTCCACAATCCATATGTGGATTTGACGTTTCCTCTTCCACTAATAGTTGCGATTGTCAGAAGATCTTCTTTATCGGTGGCCAGCAGACCTCTGAATCTTTGGCTTTCCTGCTTTATATACTACATCAATCCTAAATACTTACTTGCATTTTAGCAGTTGCTCGTTGCTTTGTTTTCCTTATGAAACTTGGTGGCCGGGTAGCTCATTGAAATTGTTTTGTTTGATATGGTAAACCTCACTTCCTAAGCGCGATTCCCACTTTGCTCCTTGGTTACTGAACTTACAACATCATGGTTAGAGGTGAAGGGCCCTTTCCAAGATACCTCATTCAGAAATCATCTAAACCATTAATACCTTCCAAATCTCTGCCATGACCATTTATTATTATGGTACTTCTAGGTTGTCTATTCTTTCCTTGAAGACAGAATATCTCCTACCATTGTTCGCTTTCTCATATATTCCATCTCTCTTCTCCTGTTTTCATCAACACCAGGGCTTGCTCCAATTATGAATATTCTTTTCAATTCCTTGGGTGTAAGTTTGATCCAAATTCACAGAATCTTACCATTAGTGTGACTGATCCTTGTTTTATTTTCATCAAAAGATTGTCTAGAAATTTCTAATTTGATTTCTAGAGCCTCTTCATATTTAAGATATAAATATATCCGTGATTTACTTTGTATTGCTGAAATATTTTAGTCTTATAGCTTTAAATCTTAAAAACTCCTAGGTACTGGATATGCATGCTTACGAGGCACGGCAAAAGGAGTATGCGTTGAAGTGTCATAAGCATTTTTATTTCATGACACTTAATGGCAGTGAGGTATTACAATTTACCTTGATATCTCTAATTAACAGATATTAATGTTGTTGTTATATGTTTAACATACACAGATTTGCAATTTGAAGGAGATAGATTATTTTTTGGTATATGTATCTATTGACTGATTTATAATGTGAAGGAAATTAACTTTTGGTATTTGTATCTATTTTGAACCGTTGTCATTCTACAGTCAATATGTCCAAATTTGTAATGCTTGGTGTATATAATGGGCCCTTTAATCTTTCTGTTTTCTCCCACCTTGTCGTGTAATGTCCTTTTTTTGCCTCATGTTTTAGGTAATTGATGCATGTGCTAAGGGGAATTTGGGCCGTTTCGTCAATCATAGCTGTGACCCTAATTGTCGTACAGAAAAGGTAAATGTGATTGGCAGCTGCACCTTTGCATTTAGTTCTGTAAAAGAAGAAGAGAATGAATTACTTGATTATTCCCTCAAGCATGTTGGGTTTATACAGTGCACTAGTATTCCAAAAAAAGAGGAGGAAAGTATTGGTCTTTATTGCCATTCTTAATAAGTAGTAGAAGGTATTATATTTTATTTTTTGTGTGATATTTAAGTAGAAAAAGAAGATTTTTTTATTGAAAGGAAGTAGTCCTTTTTAAAAAGAAACTGAAACAGAGAAAGCGATGGAACTTTTGGACAAGAGAGAAACTTCTGTTTTTGAGAAAAAAAAAGATTTAGTGGAAGAAGTATTGGAAGAGGGAAAAAGAATATTCAGAGAAAGGAGAAATAATTTTTGGAGTAGGGAATCAAATGCTTGATTCTTATAGAAAATTCAAGACTAGAGGAGGGCACCAAATCACATAGAAAATAGCGATGCCAGTCGCCAAAGAGATAGTGGCACCATAAAGGTCGCGAGAGAGATGAGTTGTGCTAGACACCAAAAGGGAGAAGAAAAGAAGAAAATCATTGACTAAGCAAGCGAGACGTATGGACCGGTTTTGCCTGTCAATAGCTGAAGCTATTCGAGTTTCTACCACGATCTTAAAAGCTCTAGTACCGATAACTCTCCCCAACCACAAGCCCACCTCTTTTTAAAAGGTAGAGGAGCTCTAATTGGGAAATGTGCCTGATCTCTCTGTTAAGTCATATTCGGCGACATATATCTCCAATAACACTACAATATCAGTTATTTACCATGGAAAACAAGATCTTTTTCATTTCAGGTAAAAAATCATTCGAACTTAAGCTTGGCAACGGACCGGAACCGGTACCGCCAGACCGGTTTAACCGGAACCGGCACAGTCTTACCGGTGTATTTTACCGGGACCGATATTACTGGAACTGGAATACCGGAAATTTTGGCTGGTCTGCACCAGTCCGTTGGTTACCGGTGTGGAACCGGGTCGGACCGGGCTGGCAACCCGAGTTATACCGGAAAATACGAACATTCACCTTTTTTTAATTTAAATTATATTATATAATTAACTTATATTATATAGCTTATATTTTATTAATATAATTAACTTAAAGATATATTAACATAACTTTTTTTTAATAAGTTTAAGTTTAAGTTTAAGTTTGATATATCTTAAAAAGTTTAAAACTTTAACTTAAAAAATATATCTTTAAGTTTAAGTTAATAAATATAACATTTTATAATATATCTTAAACTTAAAAATTATATCTTTAAGTTTAAGTTAATATAACATTTTTAATAAGTTTAATTATATTTATATAAGCTTAAGTTATAAGTTTAAGTTAAAGTTTTAAACTTTTTTTTCCTAACTTTATAAAGTTTAAGTATTAAATTTTTTTCCCCATAACTTTAAAGTTACAAATATAAACTTTATAATTGTAGCTAAGATAATTGCATTAAACAAAAGACAAATTTTAAAATAAAATTAAGGCAAATAGCCTATATATTTATTCAAATTTCGTACGTTGTACATTTATTACAAATACTAAAAGAGAATCTAATCTACGCAGCCACCTTCTAGGAATGGTTCTGTTTGAATTAGATCTCTACTCTAGAATTTTATTAATATCTATAACGCCCATAATATTCTAGAATTAACTTATCTATTTTTTCGGTGGATATATTTTCCGGAATTGGTCTTTTTCCTTGTTTATCCATTGCTTCCATTCCGTCGTCACTGTTTTCCTCAAATATTTCATTTATTTCGTCTTCAACTTAGGGCGGTAATTTTGGGAGCCCGAAATTTCTTCTTTCGGCATTAATCCAATCTATAAATAAAATCGAAATCTCCAAACTATCTTTTGTTAACGAGTACCGATGGTCTCCAATTATAAATCTTTTGCGCTAAAAGCTTGCTCCGAAGCAACTGAAGAAGCTTGACTTGCTAGGACATCTTGAACCACCCTTGAAAGTTTTGGAAATTGTCTGGTATGGGTTTTCAACCATGCTAAAAGTTGTTGTCTATTTGCATCTCTATTACTTTCCCGATCCTGAGAAATATACGAATCAAAATCATTACTGCTAGAACATTGAAGACCAAGTTCTTCACCCATCTCGTCATCTAAATCATCATATCTACGTTTAGAAGTAGGAGGTTCGACGGGCGGAATATTTTGTTCCATAACTTGATACAAGTTATATAAACTCCTAGCTTTAGGTACTATGTTACCACAACAAGTTTCAACTGATGGCTTTTCACGAGGTCCAATTTCTAAATTGTTGTAAATTTTTTGAACCAACATCATTACACCGTGTTCTTTGTAAAATGGGTTGAATAAAGTAGCTGTCAAATAAATTTGTGGAATAGGAAAATAATATTTTTTAAATTTATCAACCATAGCTTCAATTGCCTCTTTGTAAGGGCAAATTTTTTTATAATTAGCAAGTACTTTAGAAATAGCAGTAATATTTACTAAAATAGTAGAAATAGTTGGAGTGTATTGAGGAGATACTGTATTTGTAGCTTGATAAAAAGTTTTCAAAAATTTACAAAGTTCTTCTACTTCAATCTAATCATCATCATCTAGCCTTAAATCAGGATTCGAATTACGAGCATTATAAACTAATTGTATAGGTTCACGATATACATAAGCAACTTCAAGCATTTGATATAAAGAATTCCATCTAGTAGGAATTTCTTTTGGAACTTTTCTATATGGTATATCACGTTCTTTACATTGATGTTTAAAATCATCCATTACAAACTTTTTTTTTTAAATATAACCACAAACAACTCGAACTTTATGACAACCATTTCCAAACAACTCAACACCATCTTGTACTATCAAATTTAAAATATGTGCAGAACATCTAACATGAATAATCATCATCCAAAGGACATAATCTAACTTTTAAAAAATCAATAGCTTTCAAATTATTAGAAGCATTATCTAATGTGCATGCCATAGTTTTATCAATAAGTCCAAAGTATTTCAAACTATCCCCTATTGTACAAGATATAAAGCTACCGGTTTTAGTCTCGTCAACATATTTATAAGCAATAATTTTTTTTGCATGTTCCAATGGTGATCAATCCAATGAGCCGTGAGAGTAAAATAATCATTACCGAGAGTACTACGACCCATGTCAGAAGTAATAGATATTTTACCATCAAATTTACTAATTAAGCAACGAAGAAAATGACAATGTTTGACAATGAAATTCAAAAATATCATTTTTAATTGTATTTCGTGAAAAATTTATAAAAGAGGGATTATATACTCGTTGAATATAATGAATAAAATCGGGATGCGAAGGAAAACTAAAAGACAAACTCATAACAACAATCATTTTCGCTAGTTCTTCTCTATCTACATCTTCACTATATGTCGATGATGAGCTTGGGCGAACCAGGTTAAACATATCTAAATGCGTTTGAACCATATTACCTCCTACAGATTCTTCCGGCAATGGTCTACCAATTTTTTTTGCCTTAGCCTCATTTTCTAGACGAATAAATTCTTTATTACATTTCCTCAAATGCGTAGTTAGCAATCCTGTCCTGCCATTCTTTCCCCCGGTCAAATGTTTCATAACTCTCTTGCATTTATTGCAAGTAGCAGTATTTTTTACCTTATCATACTCCATAAATTTTCAAACTAAGGACCTTTTAGGACGTTCGGTACCTTTGACCCTAGTAAATTCCGGTAAAAGGGGAAGTTCTTGGCCATCTTCCGGTAATTCTGTAACCGGACTAGTAGGGTTAGGGGTATCACCTAACTCTTGTTCTTTTATATCTCATCTTCTTTCGGTAAGTCTTCCTCAAAATTATCAGAACGCCTACTTAGGGTCTCATGGTCTAATTCCATACCGGCACCAACATCGAAACCATTAGGCTGTGATAAAGAAGTTTTACTAACGTCCCTAAATCTAGGCGGTAATGAACTAGTAGTAGCACTATTTTTTTATTTCTACGAAAAACCTTACCAAAGATTATTTTTTTACCACTACTATTTTTATTGGCATCCATAATTAAGTTTAAATATAATTAAAATATTAAAACAAGCAATATAAATATTATAAATCAAAAAATTAATGTAAGTAAACAAATATAGACACTAAAAAATAAAAATATAGCGATTAAAGTAAATAAAAAAAGAGATTAAAGTTGGAACAAATATATCGAACGTCTGCGTAAAAGCAGACGTATACCAACAACAACAACAACAAACCCAGTGTATTCCCACAAAGTGGGGTCTGGGGAGGGTAAAATGTACGCAGTCCATACCGCTACCTCCAAAGAAGTAGAGAGGTTGTTTCCGATAGACCCCCGACTCAAGATAGAGAATGGTAAGATAATGAATTCATAATAAATGTTTGAGTAATTGTCACAGCTCAGGTACACGGGAAGTAGAGTATGGTAGCTGATGAAATATCAAAGTATTGTTACCTTCAATCCTTTTTCGCGGATGTGGATGGTTCAATTTTCTGCCTCTTACCTATTTGTTCTGTTTTAGTAAATGACGCAACAGCTAGCGCATCTGGTGTTTGGTCTTGAAATATGAAAGCTGACTTTTGTAATTGGAGTTTAAACAGTTTACGATCAAGTTGGCGATTTATACCGGCAATAGACAGTGGTTGTCTCTGGACAACAACTTTGTCATATATTTGGTCGACAGTTAGGGACAGTATTCTTTCTGCTAACGCTTCTGATACTGTTGTTGTAATTGTCCTGCTGGAATCTGTGATGTCAATGCGGAAGTGGCACCTGGGGACAAATGGCCGGTGTAGTTTACAGTTGAAGCAGTGGACCAATTTTTTTTTGTTTTAGGACGTACATAGTGATTGCAGTTTGAACAGGCAAGCAAGTAAAATGATTGAGAATGATCGGGAAGCGATATTCTGCCTTCCACAGGAACAGTTTGTACCGTAGACAACGACTGTGGAATGGTGGATACAGATTGTACTTGATCTTCAATAGGTGCAAGATTCAGTGAGGAGGTTGATGATGAGGAGCTTCTTAAAGTATAAGACGACAACATTTGTTCGTTCTGCTTCACCCAGTTCATCAGTGTAATTGCCTGCACGTATTGAGGATTTGGTAATATTGTTGTTTGATATCTTGCTGAACACCACGGAATTCAGTGACGTCTATACGCTTGGCAAGAATAACAGGATGCTTGTGTAGGTGATCCAATAAGGTAGTTCCTTCGTTGTCAGCTAGGTCATCCTATATAGTAAATAGAAAAGGTTTCTTGCCAGTCGGTATACCAAACGCAGAAATCGTTATAGTGAAAGCATATTTTACCAAGCAGACAGAAGGTTTGGTGAACTTCATGCAAGGGGGAGACTAACTTACCTTTGATCCATCACAATCGCTTCTCGAAAGTGTTTGCTCTGGTCAGTTGTGTATTGCAGGGCGCTGCAGTTAACTACTACTGCCAGTAAGTCAAATTCAGCACCTGGATGTTGTTCAATCGCTGAGAAAGGAAGTGAGCTCAACTTTTCTGGAGCAGGCAGTGGTGCTTCCAATTCATCGTTGTCGGTAATCGGCTCAACAATTGTGTATTTGTCAGCTACCCATTCGTACGTACCAGCTCGTATCGAGTAGCCACGGGGATCCCTAACTTTCGCACAAGAAACAAGATATGTGTGGAAAAGGAAGAACAAGTTCTCGTATTTGGGAATGTCATCGCCGTATAGCACTATGGAAACCTGTTGTTCTTTTTCATCTTGCACGAGTGTTGTGTGAAAATGGACAGATGAGTCTTTGCTCTTGCGACGGCGAAACTTGTCAATTACCTGAACCTTGCAGGTCCAGTCTGTAGTTTCTTTTGTGATGGAGTCCACAAGAAGTCTTTGATCCATTATGGTATCCGCTCTCCGCTGATTTAATTTCCAAATTACAGAGTCAAGATGATAATTGAAGCTTGTAATATCTTAAAAAATCTTCAACTCCAACTAGCTAATACAATAACTATAAATATTAAGAGAGAGTATGACAATATTAAGGGAGAAATTGAGAATATTTGTGAGAAAAAAGAATAGGTATAAAGGGGTATTTATAGTGAAAATTTTAAGGGGTAGTGGGAAGGGGGGCACAAAATAGCCGTTGGTTGGCTCCCCAATGGCTGAAAGTACCTACGACTCTTTTGCCATTTAATATAATTAATTTTTTTAAAAAATCAAACATTAATTCCGGCCGGCGCTGGACTGGAACGGGTAAACTGGAACCAAAACTACCGGAAAATTGTCATTGTTCGCACTGGTACCGAATTCCGGACCATTGGGTACCGGGTATACCGGTTGCAACCGGTACCGGAGCGTGACTGGAACCGGTCCGGTCCGCTGCCACCCTTATTCGAACTCATTGATTCTGTTGAAGGGTGGTTCGTTTTAGTTGAAAGAGGCAATCATTATTTTTGAGTAGAATCCAGATAGATGAGTAAAACCTTCGTTGGGTATGTGATTATTATTATGTATATTTTTTGGTAACTTTAGTGTCCAGGTCCACACCCCGACTAGTTCTGTAGGCTACTTTCCATCTCCCACCAGCACAGGTACTTGGTGATTCTGATTTTTGTCCACCAAGGCTTTGATAAATGGGAATAAATTACCTAGTGTTTTCATCTCTGCTAGGATTGAAACCTGAGATCTCATGGTTCTTTTCCCATCATCGACCACTAGGCCACACCCTTGGTTGCAAGCAAGATGTTATTAGAGATGTTGGTGACGAAGTCACAAGTGTACATCTGTAGAGTTTTTTAAAACTATAAAGTTATGTTCGATACATACTTGTTGAAACTTGGTTGGGGGTAATGAAGTCTGCTGTGATCATTCCTGAAGCAGATTACAACTTGAGATGGGGAGATATAGCTGGGAAAATATTATAGTTTCTGAGAAAGCAAACAAAAAACAGATTCAGGCATGTCAATGCACCTTAGACGAGGACATATGTTGACATGTTAGGATCATTTAATGCTGGAGGTGTCGAATCTCCCAACAAGGGTCATTGATAATGTGATTATAGTCAACTCAGGAACTGATGATGAGAACCATCAATTCCTTCAAAGATGCTAAGTGTTTCTCTGCCAATGATCCATTGAGTTACAGTCCAAAACAAGAGGTAATTCAGAAATGGTTTTTGAACATGTAGAAGATTTGTGTTGGTATGGAAGTCACCTCTCTCTCACAACCAAATGTGATTGAGTTACCTTCACGAAAAAAACCATATTTTGATGTAGTTTCTCTTTTTTTGGTATGTGGAACCAAATCTGTTTGAGTAACCTTCATGGAAAGAACCGTATCTTTATGTAGGTTCTCTTCTTTTGGTATATGTCTTGTATAAGGTTTCCCCTTTTATTCGTAAAATCATTTACCTTATGCAACAACAACAACAACATTGTGTATTCCCACCAAGTGGGTTCTGGGGAGGTAAGTGTACGCAGTCCATACCACTACCTTGGATGAGGTAGAGAGGTTGTTTCCGATAGACCCCTGACTCAGGACACAATACACAAAAAGATATAATAAAAACAGAAACAAAAATGGAATAACATACTTGGAGATGATAACAGTAACAAGACACCCACGGAGTAGTACCGGACACTATGGACAGGAAGCTACAAAACATGAATGCACTTTCGACCACTGGCACGACAACAAAGCACTCCTACCTGCTAGCAGGGACACACTCCCTCGTACTAACTTTCTATCCTAATTCGCGATCTCCACACCTTCTTATCCTGGTTCATGTCCTCCATAAGCTTTAACTGCTTCATGTCATGTCTAATTGCCTCCCTCAAATATTTCTTCAGCCTACCTCTACCCCGCCTGGAACCACCCATAGGGAAATCATTTACCTTATCACAAAAAAAATCCGGACAAAGGTTACGATTTCGTTCTTTCGAAAGTCTTATTTGTCACATAAGTTGGTATGAAGTAGGGCATCATTATGTTGTTCTAATGTAAACCCAAATTTTGTGATTGTATTGCTTTTTTAATCTGTTTTAACTTAAAACTCCTGGTCAGTTTATTCCATCATATTCCTCTTAGTTTCTTGTGGTTTGCCACAAGATGTTACCAATCCTTTAAGTGGAATTTGTTTTTCTCATGGAAATTCAAAGTTTTTTGGGCACCATTAGGGTTTCTTCTCTACAAGTTAATTGCAGCTACAATTTTCCTTATAGGATATCGATTTTGTCAGAAAGTGACCTTTAACTCAACGTTGGGCTCACTTCTTCAAGTACTTCTGGCTTTGCATGGAAGTATTGGAAGTTGTAATTGTGAGAAATATAAGAGAAAAATATTATTGAATTGTTGTAACTACATTATTACATTGAGGCTCTATTTATAGACAATACATTCCAATCCTTTTCCTAATAGGACACTACATTACAATCCTTTTCCTAGTAGGATTTTATATGCTATTCCTATTCCTATTCCTACTCATATTCTAACACTCCCCCTCAAGCTGGTGCATAGAAGACATATGTACCAAGCTTGTTATGGATGTAACTAATATGAGAATCGGTGAGGGACTTAGTGAAGATATCTGCAAGAAAACTGATAAGGACTGCTTTGGACGTCTGGGAGACCTCAATTGAAATGGAACAAACTGAAAAAATGATCCGAAAAGTAGTAAATATTGCCGTAAGGTCGATGTGTCGCTGGAAAATTGCCGAAAACTGGTATAAAATATACGGGTCATCTCGAAATCAAGAGATGAGTAGATCTTGAACATGAAAGTCACCGGAAACTTCGCTGAAACATGCTCACACGCCGTATTATTAGGTTTGATGGCTGAAAAGTGACTACAATCTGAGGAAAAAAAAAGTATATGGGTAGGGTCGGAATGATGACACGACCCTACTGAAAAAGAGAAATATGTGTAGGGTCAGAATGATGGCACGTCCCTATTGAGAAATAGAAATTGTATGAGTAGGGTCGGAATGACGGCACGATCCTACTGGAAAAGAGAAATTATATGGGCAGGGTCGGAATGATGGCACGACCCTACTGAAAAAGATCTGAGGAGTCACCGGAAAGACGTACGGAACTATGTAAATTAAATCTGAGGAGTCACCAAAAAGATGCATGGTGCTATACAACTCAGATATGAGACAGTAGTCCGGAAAGATGCACGGTGCTACGCAAATCAGATATGAGAAAATAGTCACCGAAAAGAAGTACTGTGCTAAGAAAAATAGATATGAAAAAGTAGTCACCGAAAAGATGCATGATGCTACGCAAATATATGAGAAAATAGTCACTAGAAAGATACACAGTGAGTCAGTGACCCAACTTTTGCTAACATAATCATTGGCCAGACGGGCGGCATATATGGATTATAGCCGCCCGCCGGCAGCGAAAACTCTTTGATTCTTTACCAAGATCGTGGAAGCTTTGATACCATGTGAAAAATATAAGAGAAAAATATTATTGAATTGTTGTAACTACATTATTACATTGAGGCCCTATTTATATAGACAATACATTCCAATCCTTTTCCTAATAGGACACTACATTACAATCCTTTTCCAAGTAGAATTTTATATGCTATTCCTATTCCTACTCATATTCTAACAGTAATGAACGGTTTCAATGAAATGCAGCTATTTTAACTCTAGAAAACATACTGAATAGTTACTGCTGCTTAGTTAGGTTCCCTAATAATATGTACAAGTGATCGTCAGTGTTGCATTGGTTCTTTAGTGGACTCAATATACTCTCTGTGCCTTTATAGTTGTTAGGATAAGGTTTTGCACAATCTTTAAGGAAAAATTAAGTAGGAGGGTTATTGACTAATATATCCCTTATTAATTCTGTAATCTTTGTCTATTCATGTGCCTCTTAATTCTAGAATAATTAATGCTCAGGGAGAAGTTGGAAAAAATAAATAATTCTCTCATGGTTTTTAAAATTGACATTGGGGACAACTATTTTTAGTATACGTGACAACTGAAAAGGAACGGAGGGATTATTTTAAAAGTCCTAGATATTGGCCACAACTCAGTTTTAGGTAAGGCTATATTTTTGGAAGTGCAAATTGTCACTTGTAAATTATTAATGAAGATAAGTTTTAACCCTGTCTCTAAAATCTTTATGTTTTGGTTGCCGTGTAAAATTTGTAAAGATTTTCTTGGTCTACTAGGTGGTTGGTCTCTGTATTATCTATGAATATGACCTTGTTTTTTATTTTTTAAGAAAGGCTATATATGTCCAACCAAGTATCAGTTTTGGATTTGCATCTTATTTTAAAATTGTAGAGGTATTGAGAAATAGGAAATAGCTTCATTGCTTATCGATGCACCTAAGCTTGTTCATCTAGATCCTTTGTTCATTGGGCTATAATCAAACCAAGTCCTCTCTCCCCTCCTCTCCCCTCCCACCAATTATGTTAAGAAGAAAGTGCTTGATATAGTTTCAAACATAGTTTTCGCATCGTGTTTATATGGAAGTATTGAGTGCATAGTTCAATAGTATTAATGTTGTGACACAACTTACTTTCATTTGCTGAACAGTGGATGGTGAATGGAGAGGTCTGCATAGGACTCTTTGCTTTAAAGGACATAAAGAAGGTAAAGTCTGTTTTTCTTTTTAGTCCAACTTATTTGGTTTTAACCATTCACAGGATCCTAAATGACCTGCATATAGCAAAAAGAGGTGTCCTCTATTAACCCTTACTGAGTTTTTGTTTTATGTATAGCCAACAAGTATACAAGTAGTTCTGTGCTCTTTAACACCTAATAAACTGTGTAATATTCAGCGAGAGCTTCTATTATATAAGGAGCACGGTATTGTAATGTAGCTGGGGAATCCGCTCCTAAATGACCTGCATATAGCCAAAGGAAAACGTGTCCTCTATTAAGCCTTATTTTATTTTAGTTTTATGTATAGCCAGCAAGTATGCAAGTAGTTCTGTGCTCTTTAACACCTTATAATCTGTAAACATCAGCATAGCGGATCCAGAAAATTGTAACGGGTGTTTATGTTGCTGTGCTGAATCTGAATACAATAGTCATGACACTGAACTCCTGGATAGTATGTTTAGTATTGCAAAAGTGAAAGTATAGAGCTAGACACCTCGACTTCTCTTTCATGCCGATCTCAAATGCCATACTTACCGTCGAAGGGCTTCTCCTTAACATTAGAGTAAGCGATCGGGCCAGCAAGGATTCAATCATCATTTTCTGCGTCTTTTTCTCTTCTTCTTTTTGAACTTCTATTGTTT
Source organism: Capsicum pubescens (assembly GCA_030864215.1). Lineage (NCBI taxonomy): Eukaryota > Viridiplantae > Streptophyta > Magnoliopsida > Solanales > Solanaceae > Capsicum > Capsicum pubescens. The sequence goes on from CM061543.1 coordinate 87,546,049, forward strand.
CCAGGGAGGGGACAAAGCTGTCAAAATTGGTGTTGGGAATCGTTTTGACTGAACTTATGTAGGAAACGAAGGTACCCTGTAATGATGGAAATATACTTGACAAAATTTATAAATTAAACCTATCGTCCTCTCTCTAGACTTGGGGTATTTGCTAACAACATAATCAACTGTAGATGTACGAGCTAAAGGGGATGGAGGTTTCTTTATCAGTACAGGAATTTAAGACATGGTTATCCCACAGATTATCTGGACTTCTTGGATTCTTCCGTTGTTTCCTTAGTAGGCAACAACAAGAACATACCCGGTGTAATACCACAGGTGTGGTCGTGGGAGGGTAGAGTGTGGATCTTGCCCCTACCTCGTGAGAGGTAGAGGACTATTTCCTAAGTAGGCATGGTTACTATAACTGTTAAAATCCTCTCTCGGAGTAATTTCCGTCTTAATACCGGCTATACGTGCTTTTGATTTGTTTCTATTATGTTGCCAATAAGTATATGCTTTGGATCCTATTGTCAGGGCGAAGAGGTGACATTTGACTACAATTATGTCCGAGTCTTTGGGGCTGCAGTAAAAAAGTGTGTATGTGGTTCACCTCTTTGTCGGGGTTATATAGGTGGTGACCCGCTGAATGCAGAAGTGATTGTTCAGGAGGATTCAGATGATGAGTATCCTGAACCTGTCGTGTTGCGTGAGGATGCTAGCATGGATCATAAAGAAAACGTTATATGTGCTACAAGTACTATTCATGGTGCTAAAATTAAAATCCAACGGAAAGCACTTAAAAAGAAAAACACAGTGGATGAATTTAATGCTGAAAATCAGGAGACTTCCTGTCAAACAGATATCAACAGTTTTGTGGGTCAAGAAAAAGTTAATTTGAGTAACTCTACTGCTGTTGTCAGCTTGAATGTTAGAGAGGAAAGCGAAAACTTCCCTGATGTGTCTCCTGCATCAGCTTCAAAGGCAGAAACGTGTGCACTACTGAAAGCCTCAGAGTGTCTGTCTCATTTTGCTGCTCAACCTGTTGAGACTTCCTTGTCATTGAAAGATACATGTGAAACCGTGCCTGGAGTGAGGAAAGGCTGCATGGTAGTTGGAAAAGTTGCAAAGCACTCTTTCTCTTCCGCACAGGAATTGGAAACAACTTCTCCTGATGCAGTGGTTAGCAAGTCTTTGAGGAAGTTAAAATCCAGCAATGGGAAAGAAACACATGATTCATTGAAATCATGTCTGTTTGTGAAAACTCTGGGTGAATCTTCTTTAGTGAAAAAGGGGAAACAGAGGAATGACGCTGTCAATTCCAGACCACCGCCGGATGTGGGCAGCAAATTGCTAGTTTCACAACCTAAATTCAAGAAACTTTCAGATGGCTCCTTACATGGTCATTTTGAAGCAGGTATATCATTGTTACATTTTGTTTTGGAATCTGCAGATTGTGGAGTATTGTTACACTATCTGTTTTTACCTGAATTTGCAGTTGAAGAGAAACTTAATGAGTTGTTGGATCATGATGGTGGAATAAGCAAACGCAAGGTGAGTAGTTAAAAGCTATATGATGTAATCTGTACTTCTTTAATTTTTCTTGCTGGATGATTCGTAATTAATCATTGTGCTGGTTTGTGGGAGTGCTCCTTTCTTCTTCTGCTGCTGCACTTTGGTGCAGCCTCTTTGGTGTTAATTCATCGAGAGGGAATAGGCCAAAAAGTTGGTGAAGGTAGGTAGAATGTGTTCATATAGTGGGTGGTGATAAGAGATCATCATGGTTGGCCACGTAATGTAGTCTCGACCTAGTGACCTCTCCATTTAGATTTTCATGGTCCTGTTTTGATCTTCTGAGGAATTTCCTTTTTGTTTCCTCAGCCTTTACTTAGTAACAACTTCATCTAGATTTTCATGGTCCTACTATAATACTATGAGGGGTCGTTTGGTTGGGAAATTGTTATCCCGGGATAACTAATACCGGGATTAGTTATCCCGGGTAACTTATCCCACCATGTATATGGGATAAGTTATCCCATCACTAAGGGGAAAATGGTGGGATAAGTTATCCCGGGTTGGATTAATCCCTCCAACCAAACAAAGGATTAAGTGATCTTTTATTTTATCCCGGGATAACTTATCCCTTGGATTTTTTATACCTCAAACCAAACGACCCCTGAAGCATGCTTGTTTTTTAAACTTCTGCATATGTGTACATGCGTGCATGCCTAATCTACAGTACTTTACATTTTTTTTTTTTAATTATTACATTTCTCTTTTCTTGGAGCAGGATGCGTCCAGGTGCTACTTGAAGCTTCTCCTCTTAACTGCTGCTTCAGGGGATGGCTGTAATGGTGAAGCTATCCAGAGGTAACAATGGCTCGCCTTTTTAACTTTTTGTAGTGCTAAGAGTTGCATTATTTGCCGGTGCTACTTCTTATTACATAATTATTAATTTATTCATTTATTTGTTTGCAGCAACCGGGACCTTTCTATGATCCTTGATGCAATCTTGAAAACAAAGTCACGCACAGTTTTGATGGATATTATAAACAAAAATGGTAATAAATTGGTCCTTACTGCATGCATTAGCTTTTCTATTTCAAATATACCTATTGTTGGATCTGTTTTTGTTTTGCTTGTTAGGTTTACAGATGTTACACAACATAATGAAGCGATACAGGAGGGAGTTCAATAAAATTCCAATTCTCAGAAAGTTGCTTAAGGTAATGTTGGATTCTGCAATCCTATGCTTCTGCTCTACTGATTGAGTAGTTAGCTTGGAAGTACCAGAATTTGAGAGGCTATATGAGAAAATATGAGTTTTAGCAACAGCTCATGCTCTGAATATGCTTGAGCTAGAACTTTTGTTACTGACAGTGGCGAACCCAGGAATTCAAGGTTGTGGGTGCTCAAAAAATTTTATAAAAAATAGTATGTAGCTGTAGGGATTCGAACCTGGAAAACTGGACATGGGAGTCACATCCTCAAGCCACTGCACCCAACCATATGTTTGTTCTCTGGTTGTTTTTTAATAAATTATACCATTTATTCTGTGTTTCTTATATAATTATACCTAATCTACGTCGAATTTAGTGGGTGCCGGAGCACCCCAAAATTACACATGGGTCCGCCTCTGGTTACTGACAAAATATTTATTCTCTATGCAGCGTCTTAAGATGTCACTCTAACACGTGCGGATAAACATATATCAAATGCTTAGCAGCTTATGGAAGGTCTCAACTAGCTAATATAGAAATGCAATGATCAATGTAGTTCAGTGTGCTAACCAAAAAAATTACAAAAAAAGGCGTTTGGTGGTGCCATTGATCAATTCATGCGTTGTGAGTTTAAGTTCAGAGATCAAAGTCAAGTAGGTAGCATGGGCAATATGCCGGAAGTCTGACATTATAATGACACTGAACATGTAGGTTAATTAAATATAGCTTACAAATAAACATGAAAAACCAGATATACTCTCTGTATTTTGCTCATTCTAAGATCAGAAACGATATATTTAAATCATTGAGCGGTTAGACAGATAAAAACAACGTGAAGTAGTTCCTAGTAAGAAGAGCATAAAACCCAATACCACATATATAAATCTTTTAGTAATTTATTAGGAATCTTCTCTCTGCTGAGGGTCTCTTTATATGCCTAGCAGATCTGTTATTTGTCGTTGCTATTGTGCCAAGCTTTTGGTTTAACAATATGTCCACTCACTTTAACAGGTTTTAGAGTATCTAGCTGTAAGAGACATCCTTTCTGCTGAGCACATTAACGGAGACGCATCTAGAGCTGGAGTTGAGAGGTTAGCAGATGTTATTGCATGTTACTTGTATAGAATATTTCCAACTTTGATCTGATCGTTTACATGGATTTCATCCCTGCATATGGTGTTTGGGTAGAATTTCTTTTTTTCCCCCTGTAGTGATAAGGATCTAAAAAGCAACATGAATCAAACACAGATATGGATTACAGGGTAACCTAAAAATGGGAGGACTAAATTAGAAGCTACAGAAGCATAACTGTTTTACATTACTACTATATATAAGGGAGGATATCCCTTTTTGGTAGTTCTCACAAACTTTTTAATGCAATTAAATAGCTACACATGCTTACTTATATTCCATACATGTTATTACATTTGTCCTCATTTATTATTTCATGATATTTGTATTTGGGACTTTGTAAATTTTTTTTAGTATTCTTTTTTTTTAATAAATTTCTTCTTGCTCCTTATTAGATTACTTATTTTTTATATTAAAAATTAATTACTTTTCTTTCTTATTTATTTTAGTAAACCACGAAAGATTTATAACTTTTTTCACATTATTATTATTATTAAGTAATTAAGTAAAGTATGAATAGCTGAATTTAAATTTTAAAAACATAATTAATAAGGATAATTTCATATATTTTATCCTTAATATATTAAATTCTTAAGTTGTTTGTCAAGTCAAAAAAACAAGTACAAAGAAATTGAGAGAATATCCTTTCTCTTTTTCTCATTTTGCTTGATTTATCCTTGTACTAAAAATAAAATTTTCTTTTTGCTTATTATCTTAGCAAATAAAGAAAGGTTTATTATCTTTTTTCAATATTACTATTATCACTAAGTAATTATAGAACATAATAGTTGTCAATCATATACTTTCAAATCATAATTATCGAGATAAATACTTCTATTCAATAGCTTCTTATTAATAGGAGTACCAAATCAACAAATGTAAGATAAAATGAAACAGATAGAGTGCATATTTATCTTTTTACATTTTAGTAAAATTTGTGCAACTTTGTAGTTACGATCTCATTTTCAGAGCATTTATTATTTTTTAATAATACTTATTCTCTTTTTGAGTGTGTTTGGTACAAACATGGGTTTTTCAATTAAAAATATTACTTGCTTTAAATTATTTTTATATAATTTAGATAAGTACTACGAGGAATGAGGTATGGAGTGGCAGAGATGGGAGCTATGGTGGGGTGAAGACAAGGTGTATTGAAGAGCGAAAGGCTCAATGAATATGAAATATAAAATATGATTTTTTTACTTTCACTCAGTCATTTTTATAAGTCTAAAAAGACTTATTTTCTAGAGAAAATGTTTTTTCCAACAATCTATCAAATATGTTTTTTTTTTCAAAACATGCTGAACACACCTCTTATTTATTTTAAATTAAATTTTATGCCTATTCATATTTGCTAATTATCCTCATACTTCCTTTTTCATAAATAAAGTCCTTTAAAAGTTATCCAAATATAACGAAAAAACTTTAATAATCATAGTAGTTTATCAGATAAAACATAATCAACGTATCACTAAATTAATTTAATTATGTAATAGAGAAATGTGATTTAAGTTATATTTTAAAAAAAATTAAATTTTATATTCTTTATCATGAGCTTGGGTTCGGGGTTAGCACGGGCCTTATGCAACTAGTTAGTTATTTAAGAGAGAAGGAAAAATGGTAGAAGACAACAAAGGTTTCACAGCTTCAATGTTTATATGCCACAATATTGGAAGTTTACGAATTATTGGAGTTGAATCTTGATTTTGTTTAAATTTCTCAATCAGGGAACAACTACTAGAATATCATTTCGTCTCCATATAAAAGGAGTAAGTTATATGATGAGTATATTTCATATGTTTTTATTATACTTGACAAATTCCAAAAGAGCAATATTCAGAATTGCAACACCTATAGGGGTATCAAGTTGTTGTGCATACTATGGAAGTGTAGGAGAGGGTGGCGGAGTTGAGGGTGAGGAGGGGTGTGTCCATTATCGAGAGCCAGTTTGGATTCCTGTCGGGGCGATCTACCACAGAAGCCATCCACCTTATGAGGATATTGGTGGAGCAGTGTAGAGGGAGGAAAAGAGATTTACATGTGGTGTTCATTGACCTAGAGAAGGCATTAGACAGTCCCAAAAGAGGTTTTACGGAGATACTCTAGGCTAGAGCTGTACTTGTGGCACACCCTAGGGATATTGAGGACATGTACGATGGATTGAAACCAAGGTGAGGATAGTGGGAAGAGACTCAGATTACTTGAGGTTAGAGCTGTACTTGTGGCACACCTTAGGGATATTGAGGACATTTACGATGGACTGAAACCAAGGTGAGGATAGTGGGACGAGACTCAAAGTACTTTCCAGTCATGATAGGGTTGCACCAGCGTTCGACTCTTAGCCCTTTTCTTTTTGCACTAGTTATGGATGAACTGATATTTCCTATCCAAGGTGAGGTGCCATGATGTGTTATTCACAGATGCATATTATTGGTTGGCAAGACCTGCAACAGAGTTAACACTAGGATGGAAATGTGGACACAAACACTAAAGTCTAAAAGGTTCAGGTTGAGCAGAACGTAAGGCACGACTTGATTCTGAGGTCGTCGTAGAAGCGAGGCTTGATTCGCAGGTAATCCCTAAGAAAGGATGTTTCAAATATTTGGGGTCTTTAATTCAATTGGAGAGATCATCAATGATGTCACACATCATATTGGTGCCTGATGGGAGAAATGAAGGCTCACCTCCGGGGTCTTGTGTGCTAAGAAGGCACCGCCAAAATTTACAGGTAAGTTCAGGGTGATGGTTAGACCGATTATGTTATATGGGCCGGAGTGTTGGCCTTTTTAAAGAACTCTCATGTTCAGAATGAAAGTCTCAGAGATGAGGATGTTGAGGTGGATGTATGGAATACGAGGAGAGACGACATTAAGAAAGAAGAAAGCCGGGGCAAGGTAGAAGTGACCTTCATGCTGGACAAGAAGAGAAAAACGAGGTTGAGATGATTTGGACATGTAAAGAGGAGTATAGATGCCTCAGTGAGGAGGTGTGAGCGATTGACAATGCGGGTGTCAAGAGAAGTAGAGCAGGTGGAAGTCGTATTGGTGGAAGTGATTAGACACGACATGACACATATTGATCTTACCGAGGACATGACCTTAGGTAGGAGAGTTTGAAGGTCGCGAATTAGGGTAGAAAATTAGTTAGTAGTAGAGCATTCTCTCGCTTCCATGTGGGGTAGCACTGTTCTTGTAGTTTCTTTATCTTTGATTTCAGCTTTCACGGGTGTTTTCTGTGCTCCGGTTGTTGCATTATTTCATTTTCCTAACTGTTGTTTTCACATTATTTTGTTGTTATTATTGCTCCCATATTTGTATGCCCTTTTTTCAAACTGATTGACAAGCTTTATTTAAGCTGAGGGTCTATTGGAAACAACTTCTCTATCTCTACAAGGTAAGGGTAAGGTCTTCGTACACTCTACCCTCCCAAGACTCCAATTGTGGGACCATACTGGGTATGTTGTTGTTGACAAATCCCAAAGGCTTTCTTTCTTTTTTTCTTTCTTTTAAACTCACAGGTGAACCAAACATCTTCACTTAAAGTGGGACGGAGGGAGTGCTTTGCAACTTTCGGAAGAGTGTGTAGGAAGGATCAAATTGCTTTTACAGTTTATTGTGTCTTTCCATCCTTCATACTCCCTCCAATCCCAATTTATGTGGCACAGTCGGAATTTCGAGAGTCAACCAAGGTTTTCTTTGCCAGAATTTCTTTCTGTCTTTTAGATATTTTAAATTGTTAATTATTGTGATTTATATATAGTACTTTTTTGCGTAGTTTTCAAATGCATAATTTTATTTCAAAAAACTTAAAGTTTCTATGTTCGAATTTATTGTCAAAGTTCAGAAGTTTGAATCTCGAAATTCCAACCGTGCCACATAAATTGGGACACAAATTGGGACAGAGGGAGTAGTATTTGGATATTGTACATCTTTGAAGATCCTCTTTTGTCCCTTTCTTCGGAAACTTCTTTTATAGAATTTGATGCAGTGTCTTCTCGTTAATTATATTATCCTTCTATTTTCTGATTAAAGATAAACATATATAGTCCCCCTGGTCTTCCATACCCAAGGAAAATAAATTGTACAAAAGAATTCCCGTGTAGGAAATATTTTTTGTCAAGTTTATCATGTAAATAAATAAAGGAGTGCTTGGATAAATTATGTTGATCTATTATTCTGGGAAGAGGCTTTTATATTCTCTTCTCCACTCTGTCCATTCGTGTGTATCTTTTTCCCTCCACGACTCACTTTGATTCTCTTCAGGCATGCGTAGTTCACTCTTTGCCCTTGAACAATGTAGTATGCATCTTCTTCTTGAAGTTCTAGAGAACTAAGCTATTTGTTTCTTGAAAACTGCAGGCAATAACGTGCTTATCAATGCTCACGAGTTTGCTTATTTGTCCATCTTATGCAGCGCATGCCATATCTTTGCCTTCATTACTTATCATAAAATTTGTTCAATCTCCTTTCTTGTTTGTTTTTGTAGTCCTGAACTATACAATACAAGTGCATCCTCTTTGGCAGTACAGCTTTTAAATGAATCGGTTCTCACAATCATGGCACAAATATAAAAATGGATCCTCAGTTGCTGTATAGACTTAGCACCAGCTTGGTGCTGGGCATTTTCTCCCTTTCAATATACTAGCCACTTGCATTCTCAAAAGAACAGCAGAGATCCTCAATTATGTCTCGTCGTCATCCAAAAACCAGTATTTCCTCATATTTTGCCCAAAAGTCGGACCAGCACTTTAGGTGTGTGTTTAGACCTAAAATAAAATAATATATATAAGACTAAAAGTGTCCGCTCTTTAACTTTTTTGAGCTTTTTAGATATTACATCCACATAGTTAAGTATTGTTAAGAAATTTGAACGTCCAACCCAAAACCTGAATGTAAGTAGTAGTCCCTGGCTTGCTACCCATTTCAACACCCTTATTCTTGTGATACATTACATGTCTCCAACATTCTCGAGCACTTGTAACTTGATTTTTGGAGTCTTCACATGTAATTTGATTTTAGGGTTTTACGTGAACTTCAGCGTGAGGTTACAAGTAGGGGTGGGCATGGTACGGTACGGTATTTTAAACTTCGGTACGGTAACTTTGATTTTCGGTATCTAAAAGAACAATACCATTACCATACCAATGGTTCGGTATTTTTAAATTCGGTTCGGTATTTTACGGTATGGTAATTTGGTAACCATACTTTATTTGATTTCTAATTACATATATTCATATAAAAAAACTATAAATTTAAATTTTAAAAACGTCTCAATCATGTTAGACTAACAACTATCTTTGTTTATCAATTACACAAAAATAACATTTCAATGACGATTGAATAGTCTGAGATGCAAACTCTGAACAACAGTACCTAAACTTAAGCATAGTACTCCTAATAAGAAGCTTCCCAAAAAATTTATTTCTGAATAAAAGCTACTTGTGTGTTCAATTGACTAATGAATGATATATAAATATATTTACAACAACAACAACAACAACAAGAGACCCAGTGTATTCCCACAGAGTGGGGTCTGGGGAGGGTAAAATGTACGCAGTCCATACCGCTACCTCCGAGGAAATAGAGAGGCTGTTTTCGATAGACCCCCGACTCAAGATATAAAACAATATACCAAGGTAGCATAACAAAAATCAAAGGTAAGAAATAGTAACACTAGATATCCGAGAAAAGGAAATAAGAGAAAAACGAACAAACAAAATAAGAAATAAGGAAAACGAATACCCATGTAGTAGTAACACACACTCACCAACCTAAGACACCTACCACACCCAACTCTCCTAACACCTAACCATAACCGACCCACTTACACTAGCCTTCTACTATAATCTGTGAGCTCCACACCTTCCTGTCTAGGGTCATGTCCTCAGTAAGCTGAAACAACTCCATGTCATGCCTAATCACCTCCCTCCAGTATTTCTTTGACCTACCTCTACTCCTCTTGAAGCCATCCAAAGCTAGCCATTCGCACCTCCGAACTGGGGCATCCGTGCCCCTCCTCATCACATGCTCAAACCATCTCAACTTTCCTTCTCGCATCTTATCCTCCACCGAAGCCATTCCCACCTTCTCCCGGATAGTCTCATTCCGAACTTTATCCCCTCTAGTCAGGCCACACATCCAACGCAACATTCTCATTTCCGCCACCTTCAATCTTTGAATATATGAGTTCTTGACTGGCCAACACTCCGCTCCATACAACATGACCGGATGGACTGCCACTCTGTAGAATTTGCCTTTAAGCTTAAGGGGCACCTTCTATCAAACAACACTCCCGAGGCGAGCCTCCATTTCATCCAGCCTGCTCCAATACGTTTAGAGACATCCTCATCAATCTCGCCATTCCCCTGAATCACAGACCCAAGATACTTAAAACTATCCTTCTTACAAACATCTTGGGAATCCAACCTCACCACCACACTGTCCTCTATACTCAAGTCACTAAACTTGCATTCCAAATACTCTGTCTTGAACCTACTCAACCTGAACCCCTTAGATTTAAGGGTTTGCCTCCACACCTCCAATTTCTCATTCACACCCCTCTGCGTTTCGTCAATCAACACTACATCATCTGCAAATAACATACACCACGGCACCTCACCTTGAATCCTCCGCGTCAGCACGTCCAACACCAACGCAAAAAGGAACGGGCTAAGAGTCGACCTTTGATGCAAACCAGTCTCGACTGGAAAATGCCCTGAGTCTCCTCCCACCGTCCGCACCCGAGTCTTACCTCCCTCGTACATGTCCTTAATAGCTCTGATATATGCCACCGAAACTCCTCTTGCCTCTAACCAACTCCAAAGCACTTCCCTAGGTACTCTGTCATATGCTTTCTCCAGATCGATGAACACCATGTGCAAATCCCTCTTGCTCTCCCTATACTGCTCCACCAATCTTCTCACCAGGTGGATTGCCTCTGTCGTCGAGCGACCAGACATAAAACCAAACTGATTCTCCGAAATGGACACGACCTTTCTCGATCTCCGTTCAACCACCCTCTCTCAAATCTTCACAGTGTGACTCAATAGCTTAATACCCCTATAATTGTTGCAACTCTGAACGTTACCCTTGTTTTTGTATAATGGAATATATATAAATATATTTAATAATCTTAAATATAATATATATGTGGTTTTTATATGTTATTAAAAAACTTCAGTGCGGTATACGGTATTTCGGTATTTATTGCATAAATACCAAATACCGTACCAAATACCAAAATAATTTAAAATTCCTATCAAATACCATAACATCCATATCACGGTATAAAAAAATTTCGGTTTCGGTCTGGTATTCAGTATATATACCATACCATGCCCACCCCTATTTACAAGTGTAAAAACAAGCCTACCATATGTTAACTTGAATACCAAGTGAGAAGAATATGAGAATTCAACCTAAAACTACAGAACAGTGAATGGGGTAGATACTAGACACTCTTTACAGTTTTTTAGGGACACATATTTCTAGATAGAAATAGAAAGTCTTAGCAAATACTGAACCTAATGTAAATTTATCATCATAACTCAGCCTTAATATCTACTAGTTTGTATTTGCTTGTGTAAATCGCTTACTTCTTTTATGCTCTTTACTTTAAGTTAGCATAAATTCCTATATCTCAAATTAAAAAAAAAAACTTTCTCAAAAGAAGTTGCATTGATTCCAAGATATTGCTAGTCTTTCAAGGAAATATTCTTCCATGTGATTTTTTTATGCTTACCTCTTCCCCTTGTAATACTTCCACTCACCATTCACATTTGTAGATGGGTGTGTTAGGAGTAGGGGTGACAATTTCAGCCCATGTAAGTGAAAGGAGTCTATTTGACCCACATTTAATTAATTGGATCACTCATATTTTTAATGGGTATGTATGAGCTTCAACCTATTTAAAAAGCTCATACAAATATGGACAAAGTGGGTAGTATATGGGTATCCTTTTATAAACCCATAGACCGCCACTTATGCTCAAAATCTCCAATTGCACTAACTTTTTTTTCCCTTTATTTTTTTGGCAAAAAGAAGATTAGGGGTTTTTCCTTTTAAGAAAATTTTGTGGGGTTGGGGCAGAAAAATTTAATAAGTCTCTTTTTTAGTATTTTGGGTTCGGGAGGATGGGGTGGGGGAAGGGTATTTTTTTTCTTGGTTGGGGGGCTAGGAGGTGGGAGTTCAGAAACTTTACAAAAGGAATTTTTTTTTTTGTTGGGGGGGGGGGGTAAAAAATTATTTTGGGGTTAGGAGGTGTGGGCTTGCGTGGGGGTAAGATTTTTTTTTTTTGAAGTATTTTTAAAAAAAATTAGGAGGATGGGTTTTTTTTGGGGGGTGGGGGGTAAAAGAATCAAGTTGATATGCATATAGCAGTTAAAGGGGTTCCAACCATTTTTACTCAATTCATGTTTACCCATATAATATATGGGTGGATTGCAATCCAATCCATTTAAGCTCAATCCATCCAAATTCAATCCAATCCACCCATCTGCCACTCCTAATTAGGAGCTATGTAAGACATGCATCATGATGAAATCATCTTAGTCAACCTTCTCTAATTTAATCATACTAGTGTCTTGATTGCACCTTCTGTTGGATGTGATTATTTTTATCTCGTATAACCTTATGAGACCGCACATTCACCTAAATTGCTTGGACTCTTCCCTTTTGGTGCCGCACCCGTGTCGACACGACATGGGGGTGGGACTGGATTTGGTCAACCGATTTTGGATACTCTCACTAAAATCAACGGAGAAATTTGCGAGAGATGAAATGATTTCTGTAATTGAAACAAAAGTCGAGGTGAAATTGAAGAATATGGTGTACCTTGTATATGGAAACTTCTACGTCAGTCCTTTCCCTTATATCATCTTTTGAGACTCTCCTTTTGATCAATATTTTTCGTCATAATACCTTGTTAGCTTTTCACATAATACCTAATAATTTAGACATATAACTCTATTTTTAGCTGAATTTCTGCACCCATTTCCGTACCTTGAATCCTAAAATTTAGATCACGAAGGATCCGAACTCTAGATCAGCACCCGTATCGGATGCCTGCACCGAGTCCGTGCTACTTAGACATTCAAATATATGTGCGGCATGCATCTCGTGGATATATTGGGTCGTAGAGACCTTGCATTCACTCCTGATATAACATTGTTGCCCTTAAAGCTGTTCTATAAAACTTGCCTTCTTCCTTGCTGAATATCCTTTATTGCGCAACTTTCTTGTGGCTCTCCTCCATTTCAGCCATGTTTTTTTTATTTCTATGTGTTAGAGCTTCATCTCTAACACATAGATGACTGCTTACAAATACTGTGGCACATGTTTTCTGACCATTGTAGCAATAACATCTCTCCAAATGCTGACTGCTTAAGATTGTGTCTTCCATCTTCCGTTTTGTGTGGTGCCTGTCAAAAGTTTCCTACATTTGCTTGTTATAGTTCTCTAAAATTGACTTTTATCCATGCTTTTTCGAGTGATATCCAGATTTGAAATTACTTCTCACAGTGTTGCTTTTGCCTCTTGGCAGCCTCAGGAAATCAATTTTTGGATTGACAGAGCACGAAGACAAACAGGTACTGCTTTCTGGTTACTATGCAGGTCTTTTGTTTCCATGAAATGGTTCTAGAACCACATTTTTTCCTTTTAATTGTTCCAGTAAAATATCTTCATTGAATTGATTCTTAGCTAGAGTCGAGATTATCTGTTGGTATGAAATTGGAATGCTGTGTAAGTTATATCGTGGTTCTGTTTGTGCTTGTTGCTTGAGGTTGTATGCATGCATGAGCAAAACTGGTCTCTTTAAGTCTCAGCTAATTCATAATCATACTTTGGCAGGAGCTAATATATTAAAAACAAAGTGAACGTAAAAGGCAATAGAACAAATGTCACCACCTGTCTGCAAGTTCCAAATATTAGACAATTCCTAAACAGTACAAAAAGAATCATTACAGGTGCAATATTCTGGGAAGCATTCATAAGTTTTGGGCTCACCTTGTTGCTACAAGGAAAGTTGACCGATCTCTGATGCCTTAGACTGAGGGTGTCTTTGACCTTGTTTTATCCTTTCCATAAATGGTTTAGGTTACTGATTTTCCATTCTCAAATCAACTACATTTAGAGATGATGGATGAGTAAGAGACTAGCATCTCAATTTTATCCTTGTAAGATAAGTAAGAGACCAGCATCTCAATTTTATCCTTGTAGATAAGAAGGAAAGAGGAAAGAAGAAAGAGGGAGCTTTAGTTAAAAGAAGACGGAACATCCCGAAAAGATCACAGCTTGTGAGGGGGCTATTTATGCTGATCTTAGCTATTACTCTAGCAATTAGTGTACACTGATAAAGGTTGCGTGCACAATATTCTGTTACTGCTTGTTCTCAACCTTCTATGTATGCTTCTAATTCCCTCAATTTTACAAAGCAGATTGCTCTCATGCTTGTTATGTTTTTTTTTGTTGATCTATGTTTCGAGTTATACCCATAGTGTGATTGTTGGGATATTTTTTCAGTTAATTACTTTGTTTCAGATTTTTCTTTTATTCAGAGCGATTAGATGACAATATCTATGTGATTTACTGCATGTCAGGTTCATCAAATCGCAAGGAACTTTAGAGATAGATGGTTACTCCTCGGACCTCTCAGGAAAAGAAGTTGCATAGATAGAGATAATTGCCATATCAACACTCATTCTGGTTCACAGTACAATAGGTGTCTAGCATCACAAAATCAATGGTTGGGTTGTAGTAAACCTTCAGAAGGAGCTGAGTATACCTGCCATTCAACAGTTGCATCTGTTCAAGCAGATGCTAGTGTGCTTGATGGATCCTCTGGTTCATGTTCTGATATTGGGGCAGCCTGTAGGCCAAGTAAACATAAGCGTGAAAGTCGATGGGATCAAGAGGCTGAAGCAAAGTCAGATCCAAAAAATGAGAGCGATGTAGCTGATAACCAAAGGCAGGTCGTAGATGATGACGTTCCTCCTGGATTTTCAGTCCCCGTTAAGGCTTTTAGGGTTTTATCTGATGATTCTTCAACAGCTATTTACAGCACCGAAGAAAGTAGTTGCGGAGAACATCCACAGCCAGTCTTTATGGGGCAGTTGCAGCAGCATTTCATTTCACGGTTGCCCGTCTCTTATGGAATCCCATTTTCCGAGGTGCAGCTGTTTGGGTCTCCTCAAAAAGGAATATATGATGCTTGGACTGTTGCCCCAGGAATACCTTTCCAGCCTTTTCCCCCTTTACCTCCATATCCCTGTGACAGAAGAGATATTGTGCCTGCTGCTGCTAATCCTGGGATAATTAATGAGCTGCCTCAAAATGCTGGAGAAGATTGGGGTACTTGTTCTCCTGGTCACTTAGCTCAAAATCCTCCAAGTGTATCTGGAGCAGACCAGCCTCAGGGTGGCAATAAGAACAAACTTGGTCCTAAAAGAGCTAGCGACTCTCATAACTTTGGAAGGAAACACTTTAGGAAGCAAAAGTATAATAATTCCAAATTAGTACCTCCGTGGATTCGGATAAGAAGTGGCTGGGAATACGCAGGAAATAACTTGAAAAATAGCATGTGCATTGCAGGTGTACCAAGCAGGGAAAATGAGTTTAGGAGTGTACACAGTTGGGTGGAGCATAACCTTGGAATGCAAAATTTGGGTCATGCTCTACGACAGAATACTTTCTACAGGTATTAGATTTATCTTATATTGGCGAAATTCTCAGCAGCTTCTAGATTTTCTTCAGTGCTCCTTGCACACTTGCAATTCTCGGTCGCCCACAGAAAATGAATAGCGCCTTTTAGTTTTGTAAATTTGATTCTTTCACAGTTTTTAGGTTTAGGACCAAAGTTGCTCTAATTTATTTGATGTCATACATTGATAGTGACCTTCAATGCCTCAAAGAGGTAAACTCTCAATTCTTTTCGTCATTAATTGAACATTAAAAAATTGTCTGATAAAAGTATGATATCTTGCTGGCTTCTCAATGGTGTCAATCGGGGGTGCTCTATCTGCATGCTTGAATTCCCTCGTGCACTTGCCTATGACTCATTTCATTACTTGGTTGTTACTTCTGCTAATTAGTGTATGCATCAACATAAATTAATTCTTCCAGGGGCATCATCTTTTTTGTTTTTCCATTTTTGAGGTAGGGAGCTTGATGAACTTGTGCTGGCATGAACCATGAATTTCACTTGTGCTGCAGAAATATACTCTTACCATGAACAGTTTGGATTGGTGTAGTTTGTGATGAAACTAAACCAAACTGGGAAAACACGATTTTTGTATCTTCCGAGCTGAATCAAACCATTTAAAATTTTGCAACTACATTCGACCGTTTCAGTTTGGTTTAGTTTGACTTGGAGTCGGTGTCTTGGTCTCTGGAAAATATTTTCTATCTCCAACTAAACATCGCATGGAAAACATCTTTTATGAAAACATGAGGGAAGGGGAAGAGAGAAAATTACCAGTTCAGGTAAGAACAATTCTTTTCGTTTTTTTTTTCTCTTACATGATGGGAAGGGAAAGGAGGACTGTGAGAATCGAGCCTGCAGTTATCGTGTAGAAGATTTTCACCACTAAACCGTAAGCGTCGGTGGTTATCATGCACGAGCTTTTCCTCTTCAGTCTTCTTGTAAACAAATCAATATTTTCGAAGCAAGCTTCTCATACAGATGAAGCACCAAGTTTTCAGTAGTGTTTTTCGCTTTCTCCATCCATCAAAATACCTTCCAATCACCTTCTTGTAACTAGGCCTTTGCTTCACCACAACCCAATAATCTGCTAAATTCGGTCGAATGTTTATGTACTCATCTTCCAACTTCAATAACTCTAGTCTAGCTAGAACTGGAATAACCATCACATTAGCTAGATTGAATTCTACCCCACCTAAATATGATGTTTCACCAAGCTTAACTTCCAATTCATCAAGAAGCTTTACAAGATGATCCTTACTCTGTATTAGAACTTCAATGTTCTTCATCTTATCATCTGTCTCATATGCTTCTTTTAATTTACGATGATAGTCACTTGCTAAATAGGGAGATTCTGCCATTCGAGCAATTATTACATGTCTTAAGAATTTAGAAACATACAATCGATACTTCGCAGGGATGTGGAAAAGGGTAAAGTGCTTTGAGTCCCATTCTTGTAGCTTATGCATCCATTCAATGACATCGCTGCTCAGTGTGGTACTGTTGCCACCAGAAGACACTGTTTCAGCAATTCTTTCAATGTACCTGTGCATTTTGGAATAGGTTAGTATTCTTCTGCAAAAACGAAGAAATTTAAAAACTTCATAATCAACCAAGATATACTTTCTGCTCCTGTTTCATTTACATAGTGTGCTGGGCTGATTTGAAATCATGATCTGGAATCGCATGTCCAAACGCTGATTTGAAATCATGATCCCAAATAGCATGTTCAGACGCCTAGTAAAATAACAAAGTTCTGAATCAAACTATCAACGTAACCTAGGCTGAGGTGAAATATGACTCACTGAATTATCTCAATTGTATCATATATGATGTGAGAACCATTCTGCAAAACTGGAATCTTTCCACTTGGATTCTTCCTGAAGAAAAATGCATCCATATTCTTGCCAGTTAAAGGATTCACATGATGTGATGTGTAATCAATACCCTTCTCCTCCAAAGCAAGCCTCACCTTCTGACTATCCAAGGAAAATGGATGATGATATAGCTGCATTATGTCATCAACTTGAACTAGCAAAACTAGTATCTCTGCACCTGATTAGAACAAAATAGCTGGATAAACACTTCACTGAATAACAACACTAGCCTATTGGAGCACCAAACGACTGATTACATTGAACAGCTTTGTGATTGTTCTTTCTTAATTTATTGTCTCTTTACAAGGTTTCAGAGATTTGAGTCACACGTGAATCAAAGAGTGAGTAGGGACTTTACGGAGGGATGCTGAAGAAGTAAGCTAAAACAGAAAAGAGTAGGAACGCAGGAATGCTGAATAAATAAGCTAAGATAGCATTTATGCCTTTTATGTATGGAGAGATAAATGGTGTGAGGGTGTGTGGGAAATGGGAACCATCAAAGTTAGTGGTTGAATGAATGAGATTCCTTCACCTTTAATTAAAGATTTCGGGTCCAAGATTAGAATTGAATGAAAGAGTATGGTGAGTTAGGCCTTATGCAATATAAATTCAGGTTAGTCAGGAAGTTAATTTAAAAATACCAAATGAGTTAAACCAAAAAAAGAAACAAGTGTGTGGGAGATTAAAAAAAGGGTTGAGGAAAGAGTTTTGACAACCGAGAAAAACAGTTTTATGTTGGAAAATATGTTTCATGGATACATACAAAAACATATGAAGAAGACAAAGATGAAGGCTTAATTATTTGAACTAATTAACACAGGATTAAAGACTTGAAACACGTACGAAAAACTTTCTTAAAAATAATATTTGCTCTCTCTCCTCTGCGAGATTGCTATAGGATTTAACGCAAATAGTTTTAGTGGATATGACAAGTCTTTGGATTTCTACACCAAGCAATCAATGAAGATAATCCGATTGGAAAACTAGAACTCTAATACTTGATCTTTTTGGAGAAGAAAGAAATTTTTTTGGGGAAAGTTATATCTCTGTAAACTTAATCATCTTTTCAGAAATCTGATTTAAATAGAAATGGTAATGAAAGGCCACAACCTTTCATTTAAAAGATACCTTTTCACTAAAAAACGTCTCTTTACTGAAAAAACATCTCTTTTCACAAAAAACAAAAACTTTTAATTAATTTCTTTTTTTAAAAAAAATTCAACAATCCCCCACTTGTTTAAATAGTCCCTCCATCTCATTTTACCCGTCCCAAATTTTCTAATCTGATGTCCTTTTTTACTTATCAAGACAAGACAATTTTTTTTTCATATTTTATCTTTTGCATTAATTACTTTTTCTTTAAATTAAAATGTAAACATCATTTAATAGGGGTATTATGGTAAACTAGCCATGTTATTTATTATTTTTCTTAATAGCTGTGCCATCCCAATTTGGGACGAGTAAAATGGGACGGAGGGAGTATAAATTATGACACAAAAATCAAGTTATGTTCACGCATAGAGTATTGTATTTTTCTATTTGAACAATACCTTAGTGCAATGCCACAAGACGAAATTGAAATTTCACGTAGCATAATAGCTTTGAACGTGTTATTTCTTGTGATAACATCGGTGACACTACACACATAAACATTTCATTCATGCTTTCCACTCAACATGCTTAGCACTTTTATGGTCATGTGCTATTCAAGATTCATGAACATTTATGAGAGCAACTCCAACTCTCAATCGAAGTGGCACCACTTCTCATATAGGTGAAGTTCTTTCAGTGTCTTTGTCATATTTGAGACACTTGTTCCTTGTTAAGAGTATTAGAACTCAATCCTTCCATCTTTGACAATCAGTACTAGTATCTCTCTTACTTAAGTACTGAAACATCCACGTACCAATAACTTGTTGTTACCCTTTGAATTCATAACTATTCATTTCATAGTGCTAGGTAGGGTTGTCATTATTGGTGGACCTAATTAAGGAGTTTTAATAAATGATGTATTCAACAACTTCCCTTTAAGAAATTTAGTAAATAAATTAGTAAAAGTCTTTTGACTCCACAAATGTGATAGAATTTATTCCATTATGAATTAACTTTGTCACACAATCATGTCAATAACTTATGCGTTTTTACTTTTCATTATATAATCTTTATATGCTCGAGCTAGAGTGTCTTGACTATCACAAATTGAGCTCATATTTTGCAAAATCAATGAATTCTCTTACTAATCTCTCAATCACTCAACTCCTTTCCTTTTCTTGATTCTGCTAATGCAAATTTTTCTTGGTTTCAAGAAATTGTACCTCCTCACAAGGTAACATCTGACATGTGATAAACTTATTTTTCTCACATTTTCAATACCCCTTATGAAATAGTATGAAATTTAGAGTTTCTCAATTTTTTAGTTTTCTAAAGGAAATCAAAACTCAACTACTGACCCTTCCAATAGCACTTGTTTACACAAATTAAGCTATAATTCTTTCATCATTATTAGTTACTCGATCTAGATCAAATAGGGTATGAGCCTCTTTATGTGTAAGTGGCTAAATTTATTTAGCACTCTTTTCTCAATGCAATGAGATTAACTCAATACATTATCCCCACCATTTTATTTAATCTTGATACCCAACATAGTACCAATTTCTATCCAAGATCCTTTATTTTAATGTGTAAATAAAATCTCTTATGATTTTTTGTTTCATTTGTTATGAGCAACATATCAATAAAGTATCCACAATATCGCATATCTATCAAAGAAGAAAGTTGGGACCATACTAAATGCTAAATCTAATATTGACTTCTAATCATAAGCCAAACATCTCCACACTTTAAACATATTAAGTGTCTTTTCATTCACATATTGTAACGCCTTGGATCTGGTACCCGGAACGCTATACGGTGCTCATGATCCCGAAGGACCACAAGCTAACCCATGATTGATATCTATAACTGAGCACTGAATTATATACTGTAAATATGCAAAATACAAGCTGTAAGGCCATAAGGTTTAAACTGAACAAATACTGAATATAAAACAATGTCTGTAATGGGGTATAACAATACCCAAAGCTGAGATAAACTGTCGGAAACATGCTGTAGTCTGAAAGCCTCTAAACTGTTTGAAATCTGTGGAGTTGATGGGACATGTCCCCAACTAACTCCGAACTACTGAAATAATAAAGTAATAAAATAACTATGCTATCCTCGAATGATGAGGACTCACTGCTAGTCTGGCTGCTGAACGTCTGATCTACTAAGGATGCTCGGGAGCTCGTGCTTCTAAACCTATGGTATAAAACACCATAGCGCAAATGCGTCAGTACATTGAATGTACTGGTATACAAGTGAGGTAGGCTAAATTCAAGGGTTCATAAGCATGAACAATAATAACTGACTGTATAACATGAACGTGAGAATACATGCATGAATACGTCACTATAACTGAGATCGTGATAACGCTGACTCATGAATTCTGATAACATGTATTTACTAATATCTGAGTACTAATAATGGGATACTGAATGACTGAGTCTATTGAGTACTGAGGAACTGATGTCATATTACAGATAAAGGAATGACTGTTTCTGACAGTTCTGATTATGAAGAACTAGTCTGATTGACTATATCTGACGGTCCTGAAACTGAATAATGATAACATGAGTTTCGTATAATTAATATACTATTAACTGAGTTCGTGATAACTCATCTGATAGTGTCCCCAAAAGAGAACGGTGGAGCCCTCATCTGACAGTGTTTATCCACCTCATCAACCCTCATCTGACAGTGTTGATGTCTCAACCTATGTTGGCCACATAGTTCTAGAACGCAAGGATGACTTCTAAGAATCACACCCTCATCTGACAGTGTGTGTTCCCATCCTTGAGTTCACTCGGTGCTGAATCCTACTCCTAACTGAATAGACACTGATCATGGATTACTGAACTGAACTGATACTAATGGTATTGTTTAGCGGAGCTAAACTTAGTTCACTGAGTTCCGTTGACTGACGGAATGCTACTGATATCTGAGGACTGACGGAGAGTACTGAAGTTACTGAGATTTCTAGGAATACTGAGGTTACCGAGATTACTGAGTACTGAGATCACTGAAATTACTAGACTACTGAGATTACTGAGATTTCTGAGATTACTAAGATTACTGAATGAGACTGGACTGATACTGAGTTTACTGAGTTTTCCTGAGTCACATGACTGACTGAATTCTACTGATCATGGCTTGACTGAGAGTATCGTGAAAATATGACACTAGCTCTAGGCACACAACTAAATTATCGGGTATAAGTACCCCAGGACTCGATAGCATGAAACTGCCAAGACTTGACACTTCTTGAACACATGACCATTATCAACAATTTATAATATAATAAGTTAGGGATTTCATGAAGCACATGGTTATCATAATGTTGTACGTGGATGGAATTACATATAGACATGTCATACTTCCATCAACCTAATCTCATGGACATTCCCTCAACCATTCATAATGCATACAATATCATGGAAGTCATTCTTGGTCATAGGGTAAAGCATGCATTTATCACTTGGGTCACAATTAAGTTATAGTGCATAGTTTCTATTCTCTTAAGCATTTTATCAAACACCTAGGATGCATGACTTAGGGCATAGGCATGACCATCAAATTAACACAACGAAACTTCACATTTCAACTCAATTTTACATGTTTCAGACCACATACTAGCATAGGTTCATGAACAACACATAAAGATTCCAACTTGGGAATCATACAATCATAATCACATGAACATAATCAACCCACAATAAAATATTTACAATACAAGATTTAAAACTTGATTCTTGGGCTTCATGGATGAAAGGAATCCATGAATGAACACTGTTCATACCTTAGTTCTTGATTCTACGAAGATTGACGGAGAGATTCTTGAATTTGAGTATTGAATTTGAATCCCCAATTGAAAACCCTAGCTTGTTCTTGAGAGAAACAATATATTTTGGGTGAAATATGGCTGAATCACGTGTTATTGGATATATATAGGGGTGAGAAATTGACTCTTTTAATCCTTGAACGCGTATTTTAATTCTGTGAAAAATTCTCGATTTGGACCCTTGGCGCGACGCGGCGCTGTCGCGCCGTGTCTCTGGAAAGTGAAAAATGAGAAATTGCATGGTGGCACGACGCGGATCTATCGCGTTGCCACTCTGTTTGGTAACTGAAAGTTTGGCGCGACGCGCCACTATCGCGGAGCAACACTGAAAATTGACAATTGTCATTTAAGCTGGCCCCGAGACGTACTGATGGCTCATGTCAACTTATGAACTTTTATTCTAGCAAACTCCAAGTTTACCATGACATGTACCTTTTTACTTTAGTATATTTCATATTTACTATTACATGAATAAATTTCAGATTTACTACTTTAGAAGTAGATTTCAAAATAACTCTTCTCAGTTATTCAGCCTCTTTCGGAGGTGAATTGTGATACCATCACAATCAAGTGCACGTTTGTATTGAAACAATCGAAATCCTCATTCACCAAGAATGAAATATAATCGTGCCTTAAGCCTATCAAATTTTGATAGCTTATAACCTCTTTCATGATATTGCTACTTCAAGAGCAAATCGAGGCATACATATAATGTAGAGAATTTTTCTCTTAACATATCTTTAATTATAATCACAATAAGTATGTGAAAATATCATCACTTGTCTTCTTTAAAACATATTATGCATGCTACCGCATTCACTTCAAGAATGGAGTAAGTTGTAAACTTTAGGATTCATCATATATTGCTACCATGTTCACTTCATGGAGCATATCAATGGATATGTTTTACCAAATACTCATTATTTTTCCTTATCCATCATAATATCATCAATATGATGCATTGAGATTCAAACTCAACGTCTTACCCATATAAATAGGCGTCTTAGGCATAAATCAATGGGACTTGAACCCAACATATTATCATCTCTTTTGATAATATTGTTCTTGAGGAATAAATTTAAAACATAATGGTTTCAAACCAATTATTTTTTCTCAAATCCAACAATAATTATATTATTAGTAGCAAAAGATAGATAACATAAGGAATTACTAACCTTGAAATTACCTTTAGATTTATAATCTCATCTTGTTTGGCAGAGTTTCGTGCTGATAACGTGTTATAAACTAATAAAGAATAAAGAAGAAGAGTAGAGAGAATAGAGAGAGAATAAAGAGTAATTCTTATTTCTCTTGAGATGAATTACAATGAAGCAAAATCCCTTTATTTATAGTGAAAAACTAATCTTGGGGTTTGTAACTTTTCCCTAAATAGACATACACAATATATGGTAAAATAGGTATTCACTATACATGGTAAAGTAAACATTCACTATATATGGTATATTTATAACAATATTAAAGTAATCGAAGTTTACATTATTTGAATTTTAAAAAGAAAATTGTGAAAATAAGAATGGAATGAAGGAGTAGTACCAGTGTATGACACATCAAGGCAACAATAAGGACATTAAACAAATATGTCCAACTTACCGTGAGTTGAGGAGTATAAGAAAGGAAATGATATCCCTAAACGGATGGGTGATAATTAGCTAAGGGACGGGAGTTATTATTTTTAGGAGAATCAGCCATTGCTTCAACTTATTACTACTCTATCTTAATTATAGAGATTTTGTGGGTTTAAGTTGTCCTAATGGGTAAGGGAAGCCTTGAAGTAACTTGTAAAGTTATTGCCATGTGATCAGAAGGTCACAGATTGAAGTCTTGGAAACAATCTCTGACAAAAATTCAAGGTAAAACTGCCTACACTACACCCTTGTGGTTGGGGCCCTTCCCCGATCCGTTCGCATCACAGGCAATTTAGTGCATCTGGCTATCTTTTTTTTTTTTCAAGTTATGCTAATGGGATTACGTATTTAAACTGTAGCGCCTAATCAGACCACTTATTCTAGATTAACAATCCTTTTTTTTTTTCCTTTGGAAAGTAAGAGTATTTATTACTTAATATGCTTCATTTCAAGGTAAGAAGTTGGCAGAGTCGCTACTAATGTCTGAGGGCTGGGACGGGGCTATTATTTAGGAGAAAATTCGGCTATAATTTAGTACTCCCTTTTCCTTCGTATAAGTTCTGTCTTGGTCCAGGTGGGGATATTATTTCTCTTCTGCATGTTCATGGAGTTTTGAAAAATTCAAACATCTCAGAGATAGATAAAGAGGTAGGAATTTCTCGAACGAACCGCACTTCTTCGTATACGTCAGGAGTCCATTGATGAGAAGGGGCTGGGGA
The DNA here is from genome assembly GCA_030864215.1 of Capsicum pubescens. Classification (NCBI taxonomy): domain Eukaryota; kingdom Viridiplantae; phylum Streptophyta; class Magnoliopsida; order Solanales; family Solanaceae; genus Capsicum; species Capsicum pubescens. Next base: position 87,570,754 of record CM061543.1, read on the forward strand.
AAGCTTGAACCCAATTCCTACGATAATGAATATGAGTGCAATTAAAATTCCTAGGGAGTTATACATTTGTGTATTGGCGTTGTAAGTGTTGACACCTAATTTTTTCCCTCCACAATTAAGCTTAACTTCGAGTTTCTCCGATTTTAAATAAAATTACAATATTCATTTTATCCAGATAACAATTTTTCAAAGTATTTATCTAGGTAATTTTATCATTTTAAGTAACGATTATACATTTTTGTATTCGTATATACAAAGTCGTATAATTTTGCTACTTAAATAATTATTTTATGGAAGATCGAATTTTAATCAAGGCTTAGCTTGAAAATTAATTCAAACAGTTAAAATCTTGATTTTATTATAATTTATTCTCACTAATAATTTATTTGGAGAAATATTTGTTTGACTTCATTAAATCAAGAATCTTGAAATTAAATGAGGTATTAACTCGTATTGAATTTCGATTTAGTTTAGTCAATCTATTAGATTTGTCCATAATTAAAATTAAATTAGCCACAATTACAATGAAATTGACCAATTAATTTTCAATTTGGCCAAAACTTAAATAAAATTGGCCAAATACTAATCTACGCTTTCCTATTTTTAACTTTTTGGGCCACAAAACCAGCCCAACTGCAACCAAATCGGCCCACCTCACTTCTGTCTTTCCCTTAACCCCAACGCAACAACATTAGCAGCTTAAACACCCTACAACATCCGCCCCACCAGCCCAATATGCAACTAACCCGGCCCACACCTCCTTCTCCCTTTCCCTGTTATGTTCCAGCAAAGCAGAGAAGCAACAACAATATGCATACAACTTGGAAAATTTTATGGTGGGAGAGGCACAAATATGAAATGGCGTAAGAGGGTAATTATTTTATAAGCAAAAAAGAAGATGTGGGCCCCACTCCCATTGCCTCTCTCTCTCGTTTTTCTTTCCTCTCTCCAATGTCAGTCCTATTTTCGTTTTTTACACTTTTAATTTTTCTACTTATTTTGTGGATCACTTTTTGTTCATAAATTTCTCCTTTTACTCAATTGCATTATGTTCAATCATATATTTATTTTCTCTCGATTATTTTATCTTCAGTCATACATTTTTCTTCTATGTGTTATGTTAATACATATATATGTCTGATTATTAGCCAGTTATTTATGTTTGAATTTTTTATTTGCCAAATTAAAATTTATCATAGTAATAAAATTTAATAGACCCCTCTACTTTAACGAAATACAGGTAAAATCTATATACATTCAAATCTCTTCACACTCTACTTGTGAAATTTACTGAATTGGTGGTGTTATTGTAATAAAATATAATAAGTTGAATTTTGACTTTTTCTCAATACGAAGTCATTAATTTATTTTTTTGGTTTATTGTTTGGAACACTATCCATTTTTTTTTGTATATTCATATTTAGTGTCGTGGTACTTTGTGCACTATGTTTTTAAAATGAAAGGATTGTCATTTTAACGCATATTTATTCTTCCACAATAACTTAATGGTTAAAACTTAATATTTGTATTTTTATTCCTATCCTTGTTCATTGGGAATGACTTTAATGAATTAATTATCAAAATACTAATTACAGAACGTTATTAATTCTTTCAATTTGTCTTGTCATGCTATTTAGTATGCACTTCACCGTGAAATTAAAAAAATATATATATTTATTTTATTTAAAATTTTAATCTTATGCTCTCAATTTTTTAAAATTTAGCAAAATCACCAAAGTTGACTAATTTTTCTAAAACATACATTAAATATGGGGATAATAATTACAAAAATACCTGAACTTTGACCGGATTTTCAGTTGATTATACTGAACTTTGTGGGGGTCCTATTACCCCCTAGACTTTTTAAAGTGGATTTAATTCCCCCCGAAACTCTATATCCAGTCTTGGCGGCTAGTGGATTTCATGTTACACGTGTACTAGCGCGTGTATTATTTACACGTGTTCAAGTGGGTAGATATATGTAATTAAAATACGAAAAAAAGGTCTAGGGAGTAATAGGACTCCCGCAAAGTTCAATATGCTCAACTGAAAATCCGATCAAAGTTCAGATATTTTGTGAGTATTATCCCTTAAATATGCTTTAAAAGAGTAATATCTCAAGATAGATAGTCACATAATGTCATATATTAGAATCTATGTATGAGCTACTACACATTATTACAAATATTTTTTCATTTTATTTGTAAAAAAATAAAATTAAACTTGTTGGTTATTCAAATGTACTTTTCTTACAAATTCTAAATATTACTTAAATATGAAATATAATTTAAATCAGGTTACTTGTATGAAAATAAAACAAAAATTAGGATAAGTTGAAAACAAAATTATAATGAAATCAAAAAATAAATTATGAGTATTTTTTTAATTTTATGTAGTAACTGAAATTTTTATAATTAAACATCAAGTATTAAATAAAGTCAAAAAGAGGGTTGTATTTGAAAAGAAGAAAGGAATAGTAATTGCTAATGATGTGCTATCAAAGGTTTTAAGTAAACAAACTAAAAAAAAAAAGAAATTTTTTTTTGGAGGAAATTTAAAGAAATGGTCCCATAATATACATTTGTCAATAATTAAAGCCCTCACACAAAAATGACTTGACGCACCTCTCCCATCATAAAATTTTTCATACAACTTCAGTAACATCTCGAATAACATTCAACAAAAAATTGACCCTTATACAACCTTAACCTGATTTTCTTTTCCCCTTTCTGTTTGTACACTCGTCACATGACCTCTTCGTGAATTTTGTACGAAGAAAGTCCAGAACCTTCTAGAAAGGTGTTAGGTGGCAACCAGGTCGATGCTCAAAAGAATATTCTGCAAAAAATCATCGGGATAGCGAAAATCGTACCATGAAGGTACATATTTGCTTAATTTCGATTGGTCAGGAAGAAATTCATTTTTTCCAATATTCTCAATTTTGAATTTCATCAAGAACAATCAAAATTGGTACAAATTATTGGCTGGAAACCTTATCTTGAGTTATAATTCAAAAGTATCTCCGTTGAAAATTTTGAATTTACCCCTGATTCCCCTTTTCCCCACATCGTTTGAAGTCCAAAAACTCAATCCTCATTCCCTCCTATAAAAAGCTCATTGTGGAGATGGATTGACAAGTCTTAAACAGTTGGAAAAATTCTTTTTGAGTAAAGGGTTGAATTTTTAGTAAAAGCGGTAAGCTAATCGGGATTCTCGAAAGATTATTTTTCGGTGGTGGTCAAGACTCCAAAGAAGTCTCGAAATCTTGTTTTGCTGCTTCGAAAAAGGTAAACACCCCTTTTCTTTTTAGTTTTGTTATCGTTTTCTTCTTCATCTCCATCTTTGTAGTTGCGTAGTTGTAATTTTATTTGTTGGAATTATTTGCTGTGGACGACCTTGAAGGCCACAAGTTTATGTGATGAAGATTATGACTTAATGTATTGATGTGTTAGCTTTAAGTTTCGACTTTTTCGTCGAAATTCATTATAGTGATAATCCATAGCTTTCTTTTAAGTCTGATTATTGTCGTGAATTGTTGTCTCTGGACGAGTAATTTACAATTATTTGTACTGTTACCCATAGTTTCTTTTAGCTCGATATTATTTGGTGTGGTATTCTGATTAATGTGTTTATCATGAACTTTTAGTCTACTGTTTAGCTTGAGTATTTTTGAGTTGTTAGTCTAGTTTACTATTTTGGGACTAAAACCTTTTGTCTTATTATTTAATTCACTATTTTAAGGCCTAATGTTGCTTGTTCTAGTCTAATCATTTGTTAAGTTTATCGTCATTAAGTCATGTTCTTAGTGTTTTCTTTGATTAAAATGTGCATTTTTGGAATTAATTTTCTTTATCTTATTATGTGAATTAAATTCGAATAACATCCGATCTTATTTTAGGAATTTATTTGGTTGATGTAAATTTGAAGTTTAAAAATTTCTATTCACTCTTTATACCTAGAGGTTTAGGGAAATTAGTTAATAAAGTTGTTAGCGTTTTAAGAGGTTCAAAATAATTCTTGTTCAAAAATTTAAATGATTCTTGGTTTTATGTTATCCTCCTTTTCATCCTTCTTCCTTTTGAGAAATGTCCCAAACTCTCTCATAATTTTTTTGAATGATTTTATTGGACCGTGTAAACACTGTGATTAGATGTATCTACTCTATAGGGATTCATTTTAATTCTTATAGAAACTGAGAGTGGCTACACTAAGAGTGTTAGAGTTCAACAAGTTTTTTTGTTCGATGGTTTATTGCTTATGTTTTTCTAGTTTACTTTGATGCATTTTATTAAGCTTTACACAACTTGAATTATTTGAACCAATTTATTCCTGTGAATTTCCTAAGTTATTTTCTTTCAAGATTCTCTTTTCTCTCTTCACGAGGTTATGTCTAATGACTTCTGGTTAACAATGTTTGTTAAGCGCATAATTTTTTCTTTTTACATTTTGATCAATGTATATGAGTATAGTGCATACAAATATAGTGGAGTTGATATTAATTAGATTTTAATCCTTTATCTCTTTTTTTTTTCTTTGAATATGAATTTGTTGAGAGTCCAATTGGACTTTCCTCCTCTCCATGCATTTTTTTGTCGAGTCAAGGAGGTTCATCTCACCCTTGTTGAATAAATGAAGATTGATAAATGAAGAAAAGATGATCATTCCAGGTTAAAGAAGATGGGTCAAAGCCCATTGATAAAGTTGTCAGGATTTGGAGATTTTTCGTTTCGATTTTATTTCTCTTTTATTTTATATTTATTTATTCATTCATTCATTTTAGGCCTCGAAGTCAAAGTTGTAATTTAATAGAGATAAAGCAGATTTTTTATCACGATCCGACCCAAGGTCCTGACCGCGACGGGCATCCCAAACCACACAGGCCCGAGATACCTCTGCCACTCCCCAACCCACTAGTGATATTGTCCGCTCTAGGCCCTGGCCCGCACGGCTGTAAAATGCGTCACTAGGGAGTAAGGCTTTCTCACTTATATACCCAACATCCCTCCTGTGTTTTTGTCGATGTGGGACTCCTTTCTAAGTTGGGGTGTTACATACACCCCCCCTCATTGACTCAGCGTCCTCGCTGAGGTTTGCCCCACCGAATGGGATTTGCCTAAACTCAGGACTGACGTTTGCCCCGCCTTATCGGGATTTGCCTACATTCAGTTTGAACTCTGTCCCACATCGACAAGGACAACACAGGAGCGACTTTGATACCATTCTGTCACGATCCGACCTGAGGCCCTAGCCGTGACGGGCATCCCGAACCACACAGGATCAAGATTCCCCTGCCACTCCGCAACCCACTAGTGATATTGTCCGCTCTGGACCCAGGCCCGCACGGCTTAAAAATGCATCACTAGGGAGTAAGGCTTTCTCACTTATATACCCAGCATCCCTCCTGTGTTTTTGCCGATGTGGGACTCTTTTCTAAGTCGGGGTGTTACATTTTTTGACCTTCAAGGTCCGAAAAATACTTTAGGACAGGTGAAGATAGGACAAAAGCCTAAATGAGTAGTTTAGGATAGGTGCAGGTGGGCCAAAAGCCCAATTTAGTTTAGGACAGGTTTCATGGGTTTGGCCCCAAGTGCCTAAATCTTTAATTTTCCTCCTTATCCCTTTCTATGTTTAGTTGCTATATATTTCCTCAAACTTAAGTTAAATTCCCTGTTACGTCGTCAAAAAATTGAATTTGCATAAACCTCAAAATAATTTTTTCTTAATTGATTTCTTTCGAAAAAACAACTTCCCTTTTTAAAGTTAGTCGCAAAATTTATTTTCAAATAGTTCGGATAACCGCAAGTTAGCGGATACTCTTGGTGCCTTAACAACCTTCCAAGAGTATTTATAGGAATTACTTACTTGGAATTTCAAAACTTAAAGGATTTTTTTGTTTTGAATCGTTTAAGTAATTTTAGGTTTTATTGATTTTTCCTAAAATAAATTAAGTGACAACACTGTTTTCAAAAATCGAGTTTGAAAACTTTTTTCGAGAGTATTCAAATTCGTAAAATTGCAAAAATAATTTCTTTTCTTTGCAAAATAGAAATGGCGACTCTGCTGGGAAATTTAACTAGGTTCTAACCAAATATTTGAATTAGCTTCTTTGACTAACTATTTATGTCTCTATATGTTTAATTTTGCAAAATTAAACTGTTGCATTTCATAGCATACTTCCTATTTGAAATATATAAATTATTTGGGATTTTTGTGGATGTTCCGGCCCCTACTGTTCAATTTCAAATCAAGTGTTGGGAATACATCAGTTTATTGACGCGTTAGACATCCGATGGTTGTTCGTATTTTCAAATTCAAGTCGTCCGCTTGAAAATCTAGTCCAAACCCACTCTAGACACCTAGAATAGGTCGAAACAAAAATCCTCTTTTTAGGCATAAGCCTAGGACGACCCAATACCTTAGTGAATATTGGGACCATTAGAAAACCTGCCCTGTATCTATTGGCCACGAACCAATTACAGGCGAATCATAATTATGTGTTGAAGAAATATATGTTATTTAATCCAATCCATTATCCTTTAGGGTAGGGAAAATACTTACTTTGTTTATTTTCATGTAAGGTTGTCTCAACCACACACCAATTGAGAGGAGAATTAAAGCGAGCCAAACAAGAGGTTGATGATGTTAGGCAGTGTTTGATCGTTTTGAGCCATCACATGATTTTCCAAATTAATGACCTATAAGTATAGAGCACAGTTATACGTGAATCACTTGATCATCAACAGATGTCGCATATGGCAAGAAGTGGACAAAAGCTAAGAGGGCGAAGACCGATGAAGGAACATCTAGGAGCTACTATCCCCTACGCTGGACATTGTTCTTTTTCTTATGTTATTTTTCCTTTCCTTAAAGATTGTATCCCTTTTATGCAACTTTTATAAATATTTATGCCCTTTTTATATACCTATGGAGGGGTTGGGGGATAATGGATTGGTTTTAGAAAGCATATTCTCCCTTCAAATGCGTTAGGCCAACCTTTGACTCAAAAGGGTCACCCAATTAGGATGCACGTTTATTACAATATGCTTATGTGATATAGTTGTTTTATGTACTTATACGTGTTATGATGATTCGAATCAAAGATGAATTGATTCCATTTCATTTTTCAAAGAGCACATTTAAGCAGAAATATACCCCACTATACAAAAGTCCGACCAAACATACTCCAAGTCTCTTAGAAAAGTCCGCAATCAATCTTAGAACTTCCTAAATTCTTGCCACCATTTCAGGAAGGTTGACTATGGACTCAGAAGAAGCCATTATAGGAAGGACCGAAAAGGGTGATAAGAGAATTTCTCAAGTCAATAGGAAATTGATGGAGTTAGACCAAATAGAGAATACGCTAAAGGCGAATAATGAGAAAGTGGCTAAGACGATTGTTGTAGCCAAAATAAAAATCACCAAAGTCGACCTATTAATTGAGTTCGAACTACATAGGTCCTGATTCATCCTTCGTGAGATACGTTGGCAGTCTTTCAGCTCGTCCCCTATCTTCAAAAATTCTGTTATTCCCCACTTCCTTAAAAGAAGAAATAAGATCGGAAAGAAGAAGAGTTGAACCTTCCTGATAGTTTCACTTATCCATATCAATGAGAAAAATCTTGTTCATTGAAATTCTCGAGTCATCGTTGCCCCATGGATCAATTCGTATAAGAGAAAAAACAACTTTATGTGTTTACTTTCTGCTTTATCGTCTTGTATTGATTATTACTAACGGAATCTAACACGTCAGTCTTTGAGTTGGCTTTACTTTACAAGTAATAAAAATTACTCTGTGTTGACATAAAATGGCAAAATATTCCTACTTCACTAGATCAAAGTGAATACAGATTCCTCTCTTGACTATAGCTTTGTTACAGCAAAGGAAAAATGACTAGTAGTAAAACTGGATTCTACCAGTCAGTTTTCAAGACTTATAAGTGATGGTCTCGAGGATGGAATAGGGGAAAATGTAATGCTACAATGGAAGAATTTTCCAAGACATCCAAATTGAAGGAAGATAAAATGGAGGAAACGTTGTTGAACTGGGCTTCCTCTCCACTTATTACTCCTCGATTAATAGAATAAATAAAAAAAAATTAATTTTTCACAAAGTTAGTGGTAGTACAGACGAGGCCCTAATACCTACTCTTTAAGCTTATTTAATTTTGTTTTGCTTTTTATGTTTTCCAAAAGATATAGATCCACACTCGTGCAGGACATGACTAGAGTTTGTAATTAATTTTTCAAACTCAACATAAGCCTCCCCTATTGCGAAAATCTTTATTGTTTGTTTTGTTATCTACTTGGAATTATCAAAATTTGCTTGTTTTTTTGATAAAAGTAATAAGCATCTAAAACCTGCCAATGTCATGTTAGGTAAAGAGATAAATAAACAAATCAAGAAAGATAATGATCCTAGAATGGTTAATAAAAGAAATCAAAGAGTCCAAAAATCAAGAAAAACCTAATCTAGAAGAAATTGAGATTGTTAACTAGGAAGACAACGACTAAGTTAAGAGAATCAGGGTCGATATCTATCTAGTAAAACGAGAAAGAATGAATCTTATCAATTCTCTCAAAGTAAACTGAATAATTGATCCCTCATTCTGTCAAGATAAATACAATGAAAGCATCACTTCATTAACAAAATGCTATCCATAGAAGCCTTAATTCTATCCTAGAGGGATGGATAAGGGTATCCAAGGCTAGTTAACCCTCAAAATGGGTCTTTTACCAACTACGTTTGACTTGAATTCTCAAAAATGAGATATGTAGGCGGCCTATGTCGGCTTCAGTCAATCATTTAAGAGATTTTACCTCTTTTTTATGTACGAACTAAGTTTGACCTGAATTCTCAAGAATAAGATACGTAGGGGGCCTATATTGGCTTTGATCAATTCTTTAGGAGAATTTAATCTTCCTTTTTATGTATGAACTATGTTTGACCTGATTCCCTCTTCAACGAAATACGTAGGCAGCCTATGTCGGCTTCGATCAATCCTTTAGGAGAATTTATCCTTTTTTTGTACGAACTACGTTTGACCCAAATTCTCAAGAATGAGATATGTAGATGGCCTATGTTGTCTTTGATCAACCCTTTAGGAGAATTTAATCTTTCCTTTTATGTACGAACTACGTTTGACCTGATTACTGCTTCAACAGGATACGTAGGCGGCCCATGTCGATTTGGTCAACCCTTTAGGAGAATTTATTTTTATGTACAAACTGTGTTTGACCTGATTTCTGCTTCAACGAGATACGTAGGCGGCCAATGTCGGCTTCAGTCAATTCTTTAGGAGAATTTATCCTTCTTTTTTGGTATGAATTATGTGATGACCTTAATTCTCAAGAGTGAGATACGTAGGTGGCCTATGTCGACTTCAGTCAACCTATTATATTTTTCTATATATCCCTAGCGTAGTCCTGAACTGCATTTGACCTGATTCCTGCTTCAATGGAATATGTAGGCATCCCAATGGCTCAGTCATATCACCCCAGAAAATAGAAACCGAGGCAGAATTTTCAAAAAAGAATCTCAAAAATTTAAAAGAGGAAGATCATCATCCAACAAAGAGAATGAAGACCAGTAAAGACTTCAAATCCTCTTAAGCTGAGATCATCTCAACAATATTAAACTGGGGCAGAAATTTTGAGGAGATCCTAAAAACTTCCACTAATATACTAGAGTATATTTCAAATTTCCCAACACCAGAGGTCAAAGTCAAGTTTTAGAAATCATTAGCAACGACAAAGTCTAGATAGACTAAATCTCCAGCCATGACGGAACTTATAACTCCCTAAAAACAATGATGGATTTTGGAAATCCTTCATTGAATATTAGACATATACAAGCCTCAAGAAGAAGATGTTCATTGAGCTAGTACATGACATGACAGGAAGAGATTTTCTAAAAAAGCTTCGTCATAAGTTTTTGAAACTAAGCTTTCAAAAAATCAAAACTATATTTGAAAATCTATATACAATTTTCTACTTAACTAGTTTTGCCTAACATATATTGAAACGGGGAGTCAGGACAGAAGTCCAAACATAACGGAGCACCCGAAAGATGGCAAGGAGCAAAGAAAAGATCGAAGAAGGTCAACACAGAGTAGTTTCATTCAAAACTAACTATTTTTCCGTGGATGCTGGGAACAATACGCATAAATGTGAATCTTTTTCGTAAACCCCAAGCGAATCGGGAACTGCACCTAAGCATATAATGTTTAAGAATAGTATTTTTGGGTGACCCCAAAAAATGGGTTCAATAGCTATTTGTCAAAGACCTTTTGAATTATCTATCTCACTTCGTGAGACTATAGATGACAAACAAAGGCGTTTGATCCTTTTGAATATTTTATTTAAAACTTTTCTAAAAAATAGTCGCTAGCAAAAGAGACTTTATGTCTACTAAATATTTACTTTGAGCGCAGGTGCATTCAAAGGAGATGACACAATAAATACACAATCAAAAGGACCACTCAATAGGAGGAAAAGTAGAAAGTCATCCTCAAAATTTGTCATGAAGCAAAATGACAGGTATTTGAGTAATCTCCATGAAAGGATTTTACCCCATTACTTGCATCTGGTGGATCTGGATATTTAAATATCTCTTCAAAAAGGAAAAATTAATAGCAAACTAAGTCATCCAGATTATGATGCTGAGTATTTTCATTAATATATCATAAGGATTGACTATGGTCTCCAATGAGAGCAAAATTATGTCTACTAACTTCCTACCTTGAGTACAGGTACATGTGGAAAGAAAAAATGCAAACAAACGGACTCAAGTGAAACTGTTTTTAAATTGCCGAAAGGGCCATTTTATTTCATTCCATAGCCAAGAGGGCCATACCGAGAGGGCCATTTCACATCATTTCATTGCCGAGAGGGCTATTTCATATCATTCCATTGTCGAGGTCCATTTTATGCCATATCGAGAGGATTATTTTATTCCATTGCTAAGAAGGCCATTCCGAGATGGTCATTTTATTTCATTGCCACGAGAGCTATGCTGAGAGGGTCATTTAATGTTATTTAATTTCCAAGAGGGTCATTTCATATCATTTCATTGCTAAGAGGGCCATTTTGATTCCGTTGCCAAGAGAGCTATTTCATTCCATTGCCAAGAGGGCTATGTCGAGAGGGTCATTTCATGTCATGTCATTGCGAAGAGGGCCATTTCATATCATTTCATTGCTGAGAGAGTTATTTTATTTCATTGCCAAGTGGGTCATTTCATTCCATTGCCAATAGGGTCATGTCGAGAGGGTTATTTCATATCATTTCATCGCCAAGAGGGCCATCATTCTATTCAACTAAGTCTCCATAATCGCTCGCCATGCAAGACGATAAGGTCTGGCCTTGGAAGAAGCTTTGGAGCATCAATATCTGTTGACCGAACAAAGATAACATAATTTGGCGTTGAGGATATCTCAAGTATTTTATATTTGTTGACCACGAAAAAGGTGATGCAACCCTCCGTCGAGGATATTTCAGCATTTTATGGATTAATATGCATCAACATATCAAGTTAAAAAGCACATGACTTAAAATGACGTCTTTAAGTCGCTATCTGAAAGCGGATGATATTTGAGATTTCTTAGAAATTAAAAACCCGAGGGTCATCTATATGTCACATTATTTAAAATAGGATAGTGTGTGAGACTAACTATGAGTTGATAGTCCATAGGTCATCCGTAAGATGCAACAACATCCTAAGCAGTTAGTGTGCAAGGTTACCCAAAGACCGATAGTTTGAAGGTTCTTTATAAGTCGCAACTAAATTCTTACCGAAGAATATGCGAGATAATCAAATTGATAGGTCCAAGGGTTCTCTATAAGCCACATCATATCCAAGATTGATTATGTATAGGATTACCTAAAGACTATCAGTTTGAGAGATATCTATAAGTCATATTGTGTCTAAGATGATATGCAGGAATACCTGAGAGTTAGCGATTCGAGGGATATCTGTAAGACACCTCTTATCCAAGGTTGGATAATGTGCATTATTACCTTAAAAGCTAGCAACTCAAAGGATATCTATAAGTTACCTCATATCCAGCATCAAATAATGCACAAGATTATCCAAAGATTGACAATTCAAGGAAAATCTATAGGTCGTATTCGTACGAAAGATGCACAAGACTTACCAGAAGTCACATGCACAGGATCATTGTCAATGACTGAAGAAGTTATCATTCCATGTACAACAAGTATTATAGGTGAACAAAAGGGTTGCCGCATTGGCATAAGATTAAACGACCGTATAAACCGTTCTACATAAAGTATCGTAGGTGTCCAAGAGGGTCACTCCACTTTAAAGACACATTAAATTGACAAAAGAGCTATTTTATTCAACAACCAAGAGGGTTGTTGTGTTTATTTTTGCAAGTTATTTCCCTCCAAACAGGTATATGAAGGGACGATTTTACTTTTTGAATAACAACTAACATGGAGATATGGTAAAAACCATATATCCCTTTCGTGAACTATGTTTATTACTAAAAAGTTTTGTTTGAGATATTGTCTAGAGCATTCGAGAGGATGAAAATCTCAAATCAGAACCACAGGTGTGGACGACTCCAAAAAGGATGCAACATAACGTGAAACTTTTTCTTAGCAGCTAATCGACACATAGTCTAAAGAGGGCCGTCAAACTCTTTAGACGTGAGCTAAAGGATGATCACCACCACCATCAAACCACACTCCTATTCAAAGTCATGTGGGTATTTTGGGATATTCTTGTTTCAGTTTTATTTTTGAAATATTTCTAAACTCATACCGGAGGTAACCTTCTCTTTCCTTCAAATTAGGGTGACAACATACTTAGAGTTTAGAAAATTATGTCCAGGTAAGTTATTTTCAATGGATGTGAAGGATCCCACATTCATGTTTAAGTGGTTACAAGTCTTTTTTTCGCTACTCAATCAGTTTTTCACTCATCCCGAGCCAAAGATCGTTTGAAATAAAAGACTATCTTTTCTTTCGATTGAGTCGAACTACAAAAATCCTGATTCCTTGAATCTAAAGGATATGTAGGCTGAGATCTATGTTTAAAAATTGACTGCATTCCAACCTTCCCCTAATCCGCTTATTCCCTAGCTTTCTGGTTTCACCAAAATTTGAAAACAGAGATAACTCGTGAATTTGTTGAAGATTGTGCTTAAAAATCAAACTTTATGAACTACAAGTAGCCTAAATTCTCATGCAACCTGAGATATATAGGAAACTTGATACTAGGGTTCGTCCATAACTCCACAAAACTTATGTGAAAATTGACCTCTTTCATAAATGAATTTATGGTCGGACAAAAATTAGGAACGTTAAACTCCCTTTGCCCAAGGTTACTTGTATCCACCCTACCCAAAGGGAGGAGGAAGTTATTGACCCCTAATTTTTGCCTTCCACGACTAAGTTTAGTACCAAGTTTCTCTGATTTTAAATAAAATTACAACATTCATTTTATCCGGATAAAAGCTTTCCAAAGTATTTATCTAGGTAGTTTTATCATTTTAAGTGATGATTCTACATTTTCGTATTCATGTATGTGAAGTCATATAATTTTACTACTTAAAATAATTATTTTATGGAAGATCAGATTTTAATCAAGGCTTAGCTTGAAAATTAATTCAAACGATTAAAATCTTGATTTAATTATAATTTGTTCTCAATAATAATTTATTTTGATTTTATTAAATCAAGAATCTCGGAATTAAATGAGGTATTAACTTGTATTAAATTTTGATTTAATTTAGTCAATCTGTTAGATTTTATCATAATTGAAATTAAATTGACTACGATTGCAATGCAATTGGCCAATTAATTTTTAATTTAGTCAAAACATAAATAGAATTGGCCAAATCCTAATCTACCCTTTCTCATTTTTAATTTTAGGCTACAAGATCGGCCCAACATTAACCAAATCGTCCCACCTCACTTCTCTCTTTCCCTTAACCTCAATGCAACAACATCAGTAGCCTAAACACCCTACAATATCTGCCCCACCAACCTAATATGCAACTAACCCGACCCACTCCTTCTTCTCCCTTTTTCTTTTACGTTCCAGCAAAACAGAGAGACAACAACAATACACATACAACTTCAGTAACGTCGCGAACAACAACAATCAATAAAAAATCGACCTTCATCCAACCTTAACCCAATTTTCTTTTCCCCCTTTTGATTTTTACACTTGTCACATGACCTCTACACGGGTTTGGTACAAAAAAAAGTCCAGAACCTTTTAGAGAGGTGTTAGGTGGCATCCAAGTCGATGCTCAAAAGAATATTTCTCAAAAATCCACCTGGATAGCGGAAATCATACCATGAAGGTACATATTTACTTAATTTTGATTGGCCGGGAAAAAATCCATTTTTTCAATATTCTCAATTTTGAATTTCATTAAGAACAATCAAAATTGGTACAAATTATTAGCTGAAAACCTTATCTTGAGCTACAATTCAAAAATATCTCCATTGAAAATTCTGAATTTACCCCTGATTCCCCCTTTTCCCCCATCGTTTGAAGTTCAAAAACTCAATCCTCCTTCCCTCCTACAAAAAGCTCATTGTGGAGCTGAATTGGCAAGGCTCAAAAAGTTGGTAAAAAGCTTTTTGGGCAAAGAGTTAAATTTTTTAGTAAATTTTTTTAAGAAAAGCAGTAGGCTAATAGGGGTTCTCGAAAGATTATTTTTCGGCGGTGGTCAAGACTCCAAAGAAGGCTCGAAGTCTCATTTTGCTTCTCTGAAAAAGGTAAACACCCCTTTCCTTTTTAGTTTTGTTATCATTTTTTTCTTCATCTCCGTCTTCGTAGTTGCGTAGTTGTAATTTTATTTGCTGGGATTGTTTGCTGTAAACGCCTTGAAGGCCATAGGTTTATGTGATGAAGATTATGACTCTTAATGTATTGATGTGTTAGCTTTCTGTTTTGATTTTTTCATCGAAATTCACTGTAGTGATAATCCATAGTTTTCTTTTAAGTCTAATTATTGTCGTGAATTGTTCTTTCTAGACGAGTAATTTATGATTATCTGTACTGTTACCCGTCGTTTCTTTTAGCTCGATATTGTTTGGTGTGGTATTCTGATTATTGTGTTTATCATGAACTTTTAGCCTACTGTTTAGCTTGAGTATTTGTGAATTTTTCTTCTAGTTTACTATTTTGGGACTAAAACCTTTTGTCTTATTATTTAATTCACTATTTTAGGCCATAATGTTGCTTTTTTGTAGTCTAATCGTTTGTTATATTTATCTCCATTAAGTCATGTTCTTAGTATTTTCGTTGATTAAAATGTGCACTTTTGGAAGTGATTTTCTTTGCCTTATTGTGTGAATTAAATTCAAATAGCATCCGATCTTATTCTTAGGAATTTATTTTCTTGAAGTAAATTTGAAGTTGAAAAATTTCTATTCACTCTTTACACTTAGAGGTTTAGGGAAATTAGTTAATAAAGGTTTTAGCACTCTAAGAGGTTCAAAATAATTCTTGTTCAAAAATTTAAATGATGTTTTGTTTTATGTTATCCATCTTTCCATCCTTCCCCCTTTTGAGAAATGTCCCAAACTCTCATTTTTTTAGATGATTTTATTGAACCGTGAAAACACTATGATTAGATGTATCTACTCTATAGGGATTCATTTTAATTCTTTTAGAAGCTGAAAGTGGCTTCACTAAGAGTGTTATTGTTCAACAAGTTTTTTTTGGTGGTTTATTGCTTATGTTTTTCTAGTTTACTTCGATGCATTTTTATTGAGCTTTACACAACTTGAGTTATTTGAACCAATTTATTCCTGTGAATTTCCTAAGTTATTTTCTTTCAAGATTCTCTTTTCTCTCTTCACAAGGTTATGTGTGATGACTTCTGATTAACAATGTTTGTTAAGCGTACAATTTTTTTTTTAATAGTTTGATCAATGTATATGAGTATAGTGCATGCAAATATAGTGGAGTTGATATTAGTTAGATTCTAATCCTTTATCTTTTCTTTTTTTATTTACATATGAATTTGTCAAGAGTCCAATTGGACTTTCCTCATTTCTTGTCGGGTCAAGGAGGCCCATCTCGCCCTTATCGAATCAATGGAGATTGATAAGTGACGAAAAAATTGGTCGTTTCAGGTTAATGAAGATGGGTCAAAACCCATTGACAAAGTTGTTAGGATTTGGAGACTTTTCGTCTCGATTTTATTTCTCTTTTATTTTGTATTTATTTATTCATTCATTCATTTTGGGCTTCAAAGCGAAAGTTGTAATTTAATACAGGTGAAATAGATTTTTGGATCTTCAAGGTACGAAAATTAATTTAGGACAGGTGAAGATGGGCCAAAATCCCAAATGAGTAGTTTAGTACAGGTGGGCCGAAAGGCCAATTTAATTTAGGACATGTTTCATGGGTTTGGGCCCAAGAACCTAAATCTTTAATTTCCCCCCTTACCCCTTTTGTTTATTTGTTATCTATTTCCTCAAACTTAAGTTAAATTTCCCGTTAACTCGTCAAAAAATTGATTTTGCATAAACCTCAAAATAATTTTTCCTTAATCAATTTCTTTTCAAAAATCAGTTTTTCTTTTAAAATTAGTCAAAAAGTTATTTTCAAATAGTCTGAATAACCGCAAGTTAGCGGATAGTCTTGGTGCCTTAACAACCTTCCAAGAGTATTAATAGGAATCACTTACTTGGAATTTCTAGACTTCAAGGATTTTTCTGTTTTGAATTGGTTAAGTAATTTTAGTTTTTTTTTGATTTTTTATAAAATAAATTAAGTGGCGATTCTGTTTTCAAAAATCGAGTTTGAGAACTTTTTTTGAGAGTATTTGAATTCATAAAATTATAAAAATCATTTCTTTCTCCGCAAAATAGTAAGCAGTAGTAAATACTTTTTCCCGCAAAAACGTTCCTTTTTTCACTATAGACTGAACTCGCTGTGAATCTTTTCGATTATTAGTAGCGGCTCGTGAAGTAGCCTTATTTCTTTGCCAAAAAAGGATACATGCCCCTTTCCAAGGGTCTCGGGTATCCAATCAATTAATCCCACAAAGCACGGAAGATTGTCCAATTCTTGTAGCTTCACCCAGACAAGAAAATTTTATTGGGGGCGTACCTGTCCCGGCGAAAAAACCTTCCTTTGATCTTAACGTGCCTTCGGTTGAACACCAGGTATATGAACTCATGGAAGAGAAAATAAAAGGGAGAAAGGATTAATTAGCCGACCTCCTTGAACCTCTCATTCAAAAAGAGGCAGAAAGGTATCCCAACATATAAGGGAAATCGAGTAATTAGGTGTTATACGATATGTATATGTATTTTAGAACTCCTTCTAACGACTTATGCATTTTGTTATCATTTCCAATCGGATGATCTGTTAATCCAACTCGTGGAGGATTATAAATGGATCGATTTTTTTTATTTTCATTGGAGATTAGGAATAGATGGACTTTCTATAGGACCCATTTTATTAACAGGATTTATCACTACCTTAACGACTTTGGCGGCTTGGCCAGTTACTCGAGATTCTTGATTATTTCATTTTCTCATGTTAGCAATGTATAGTGGCCAAATTGGATCATTTTCGTCTCGAGATCTTTTACTTTTTTTTCATGTATCATGAACTTTGTACTAGGCACATTACATAGACGGATTCTAGAAAGACATATAGGAAGGGATGGAGAAATCCGAAATGAAAAAATCAAATATGAAAGAAAAGACAAAGAAATGATAGAATATCGAATTCTATTTCTCTGGATCTAAGTTGAATCTTGTCTTTTGGAATCGTCTTCTTTTAAATAAGATATTCTCCCTAGTTCTTCCCTCTTCCTATGATCTTGACCTACTAAGTGATTTCTGAAATCTCCCACTATGACTAAAAAGCTCCCAATAGGCCACGTATCAGCTTAAACTTATATTATAATAAAGTAAGTAGGAAGGAGCGAAAGCTACTCGACCAGACGGGAGAGGTGGTCAAAGGAAGCTGGTTCACCTTCTCTCATCCCTTACAACATAGGTCGTACCAATTCTGGATGAAAATATTTCAAAACGGAATTGGAAATCTTTATGGGACCATGATAGCCCGCTAAAATTTAATAGGGTTAAAACATCTTCTTAAAATCACTAAGGAAGTAGGAAAGGATCCAGGGTTGCCTGAGGTCCTGAGAGCTAGGATGCTTGCTCTTGAAGATGAAGTAAATATGGTCATGGGCCAATATCTCGGTGTTGTTGAAGGTAGGAATGAACACTTTACCCTAAATGGTTGGGGGTTTGTCCATAATATTACTCTCTCCCTCCAATAATACTTGTTCATTATTGACTTGACACACATGTCAAGAAATAATAACGATAGGGATAATTTTACTATGAATATAATAAATCTAATGCCATGAGAAATGTATTGAGTAGTAAATAATATTTAATAGTATAAGCAAAATAAGTAGAAATGAATAAATAATCTATTGATTTTTCAAAATGGATATATTTTATTGAATATCTATTTTTTTAGTATAATGAACAAGTAAAGATGAAATGAGGGAGTAGTAAATTTTATCCTTTATAAATAAGATATTTATATATTTTACGACAATTTACTCTATACTTAAATCAAGTGGTTCGGAAACAACCTCTTTATCTCACCTCTGAAGTAGAGGTACGAACTGCTATGGGTGCTTAGTAATCACGATTTGAGTAAAAATCGACCTAAACCAAAAACTCGAATCAAATTGATTAAATAAATTATTTTTTCTTTTTGAATGAATTGTACTTTTAAACAAAATCAAGACAAAGAAAAGAGGTCTCCTCTACTTTTTCTTAATATTCTTGGTTCGGCCACACCAATCTCTTTCCAAATTCCCTTTACATGTAGGAGTAGTTGTCTTCTTTTTTTAAAATTCCTTTTGAATAAGTCATTTCTTTAATTTTTTTTGTATGGTTGATAACCGAATAATCGAACCAAAATCAAACCTAAATCGATATCAACCAAACCGATTTAATTTGGTTTGATTTCAATAATTTAGAAATCGATTATATTGATTTATTTTTTATTTTGATCAATAATCGACCCAAATCGACTAATGAACATACTACTGCGAACTGTATATACTCTATTCTTTTCAGATCTCACTTTGTGGGAATATAATACACTGAGTATATTGTTATTTTTAAAATCAAGTGGTTGATATATCATCATAATTAAAAACATCAACGCTTGATCATTTTGTTCGTCATAAGAGCAACAAGCTTGAAATTGCGTATGTTTTCCGCCCCAGCTTGAGGGAGATGTTAAAATATGAATGATAGCTAAAAATTTGTTACTATTTGCTTTAAATTTTTTATTTTATTCAGATTCTATCATTATCGTGTTTTATTATTTTGAAATTTTTTTGATATGGAGAAAAACTATACCACATCTATCTTTTTCTTAATTATTGGATGAGAAGAAAAGTTTTGGTTTTCCATAAAGATCAATTTTCTTATACAGTAATAATAATATTCACGATGTAATCTTTAGGATAAGAGATTTTTGTTAACAAGAATGGTTATCTCGCTAGCTTTATATTTATTTTTATACTTGATTTCCCCATGTAGGCCAACTAGGGGCCAAACCTAACAAAATATTATAGTTTTTCTTAGCTAATAATTTATCGCCGTCATAATTGTGACAACTGTTGGCCAATTGTATCAATAGTACAGTTTTTATTAGCTAATAATTTATCGTCGCCATAATTTATAATTATTAGCTTCTCCATAAAATCATGTATTTTGATCCTAAAAAAATCAACCTAACTATTTCCAAACTACATTTAAAAAAAAATATTTTTTCTGTACATATACTCTTTTTTTTTTTTTTTTTCTTTTCAATAATAACTTTGTTAAAGTGGGTTTTCTCTGATTTTTAACAACTATCCTTTCTTTTCCTGAGAATGATCTTCAACCAGATGTTTTTAAACAATTCAGGGATTATGACGAAAGATTCAAGAAATTAAACTTTATTATACATACATACATATTTATTATCTAGTTGGAACTACGCACCTAATCCGCACCCCCTACAAATGGTATCAAAGCGCAGTTATTTAAAAAATACAGAAGTAATATATATGTTTGAATTTAGAGTTTATGAAACAATTACAATAAACAATCAATTAATTAATTAATTATGAGAAGACCATTTAAAAACAGAGAAGCTTTTAGAAAAATTAAAGAATCTTTAATTAGTAATTATTCAGAATATATAAGTCTAAATAAAACAAAAGAAAACCCACAAAGATTAGCTTACCTAATTACCTTAATATCTAGTATTGAAGCAAAATTAATAATCCATTTAAAATCTAGAAGAATGAGACATATACCATCTAATTATGATAAAATTAGATTTAGATATCCACCAAAATACTATAAATATTGTTTGGATGAATAAGACACAAAAATACAAAGAACTAAAACAGACTATATCTGAAAAACGTAAAAAATTAAAAATAAGAACAAAAAGATTAAATTATAATATATTTGCCGGAGTTAGTAAAAACTCAATAAATGCACAAAAAAATGAAATATCAAATTTAGAATCACAAATAGATAGTTTAGAATATATATATCAACATGAACTATTTACAATAAAATGAACAAAGAAGAATTTATAATAGGCGAAAAAATATATGAAAATCACGAAGGATTAAAAATAAGAATAGTATTTTCTAATTTAGGAAGAAGATATAAGAAAATAGGTGAACATTTATATTTAATGTTAGAAAAAGAAGAATTAAAATTAGAAGATAAATTGACAGCTATGGTTAAAATAGAAAGAGAAAACGAAGAAATAGATAGAAAAAAGGAAATAGAAAAAATAAAACAACAAACTACAGAAGAAATACGAAAAATAGAAGAAACTAAAAATAGTAGGATTGCTGAATTAGAAAAAGAATTACAAATGTTAAAAGATCTGTATGAAAAAAGACAGAAAGAAAAAGAAGAAAAAGATAAAGAACAAAAATTATTAAACGAAATAAATCAATTTAAAGAAAAATTAGAAATAGACAATAAGGAATTAGAAATAAATAATATAGATGTTGAAGAAACAGACAATTATGATTCAGAAGATAGTGAAACATATACAGAAATATTAACAAATACAAAAAATTTAGAAATCAATGAAAAACAAGAAGCAATTAATGAAAAAAATTTAGAAAATATCAACACAGAAATAAATACTCTTGATAAAAAAGAAGATCAAAATATAATACCTAGTACATCAGAAATAAGGAAACCTGCATATTATAAAAATAAGTTTAAAAGATACAATCTAAAGAACGAATATGACAAATGGACACCAAAACAAATAGTTAATAAAAATTATAACTTTCTAGACTTAGATTGTGTAATAGATACAGAAAAAACAATATAATTATGGATAGGATATATGACAAAGCAATTATTAGATAATAATATAAGTGTAACGGATGCACCAGAATATATAGAAAGAACATTAATAGGAACAGTAAAATTATGGTTTTTAAATCTAACTGAAAATAGTAAAAAAATATTAAGAACTGATAAACCCACAGAAGGAATAATGAAATTAACACCTATAGAATTATTAAAAAAATATGAAACAGCTATAAAAGACGAATTCAGTAGCATGACAACAACAGAAGAAGAACAAAATGAAGAGAAAGACATAAATAGAAATTTAATGTTAAAATTAGCAATATGTAATATGTGTTACATAGATGAATATACTTGCGCATTTAAAGAATATTATTATAAAGGAGCATATAATATAGAAGAAAGTAAAGAAATAAGAAAATTATATTTTAATAAATTACCTGAACCATTTAGTTCAAAAATAATAAAAAGTTGGGATGAAACAAAAATAGTAGATACTTTAGGAGCAAGAATAAAATTTTTACAACAATGGTATAGAAACCTATGTGAAAAATACAGAGAAGAAATAAAAATGGAAAAAACATTAATAAGAAATTTAGCATGTTGCAAAGATAAAATAGCACCTCAATTTGGATGCGAAGAAAGATATTATAAGAAAAGAAAAAGGCATAAGAAATATAAGAAATACAAAAAATCAAAATATAAATACAAAAAACCAAGAAAAAGATATTATGTAAAAAATTATAAAAACAAAAGACCATATAGAAAGAAAAAATCTATAAAAGAATGTACTTGTTATAATTGTGGAAAGTTAGGACACTTAGCTAGAGATTGTAAATTACCTAAAAACCCAAAAAATAAACAAATATCAGAAATAAAAATAGAAGATACAGAATATATGCAAATAGATTACATAGATTACGAATTAGAAAGTGAAGACAGTATATATGAAATTTCAGAGAATGAAACAGATAATGAAATAGATAGTGAATTAGATGAATTAAATGACTGAAGAAGATATAAAAATATTAACAAAAGAAGAATATTTAAATGAAGAAGGAACAGATCAAAAAATAATATTTGATAACAATGTATTTGATGAAATAAAAGGAAAAGAGTTAGACTTAAGTGTAGAAAAAATATTTAAAATACCAACAATAAAAAATATATTTACTAGAAAAAAGGAAGAATATTATGTAGTAAGTCAAAAAGAGCACGTAATAGACTGTAGATATGCAAAAGGTAAAGCCAGTATACCACTAGTAACAAAAAGAATAATTAATAAAGAAATAAACGATATAAAAAGTAGAGACCCAATAAAATATGTACACCTTGGAGGTACAGAAATATTAATAAAAGCATGTTTTAGAGAAGGAATAGATACACCAATAGAATTATATTTAGCAGATGATAGAATTATAAAACCTATAGAAAAAAGTATAATAACTGCCATAAAAGGAAATTTAATATACCAAAAATTTAAATTTATAATAAGTGCAAATTATTCAGTAGCAGTAACAGATAGAAATATAGATAAATCACTAGTATTATATTGGAAGATATCAGGAATAGAATTAACCCCAGGAAGTAAAATATTTACAGCAAGATGCAAAAATTTATATGTATTAACAACAAAACATAAAATAACAGGAAAAAATAAGATTAATAAGATACAAATAGATAGCCCATTTGAGCAATTTGTAAAAACAATAGACTATAATGATTATAGCTATAGAGACATAGATGTAGAAGAAAATCTAGAAATAATAAATGATAGAATAAGTACAACAAAAAGAACAGCTTATGATAAACCGGAATCATCAAGCTCATCAAAAAGAATAAGTTATGAAACAAGTTCAATGGATAATTCAAACCATTATTACATAACAGGAAAGGTAAATGAAAAAGAATATTTAATACTCTTAAATACAGGACAAGAAGAAAATTATATAGCAAAATATCTAGTAAAAAATGAAGAAATAAAAACCGACAATAATATATGCCCAGATCTACCAAGAAGCTTAATAAATACTAAAAATATAGCAGAAAAAGAAATAATAATAGGAATAAGAAAAATAAAAATAGAATTTGAAGTAAAAGAAGAAATGCAAAAAACAGACATAATATTAGGAGTAAAATGGCTAGAACAAGTAAAACCATATAATATAGAACATACACAATTAACTATAACATATAACAGAGAGAAATTATTCTTAAGAAGAGCATTAACATAAAATGAAAATATATGTATTAATGAAGATAGTAGTAGAAGGATATTACAGTAGATATTATACGCCTATGATAGATACAGGAGCAGAAGCTAATTTATGTAGATATAATTGTTTACCAGAAAGTAAATGGGATAAATTAAAAACACCAATAATAGTTAAAGGATTTAATAACGAAGGAAGCTTAATTACTTATAAAGCTAAGAATGTAAAAACACAAGTATGGGATAAAATATTAACAATAGAAGAAATTTATAATTATGAACTAACATCAAAAGATATACTTTTAGGAATGCCGTTTCTAGATAAATTATACCCACATATAATAACTAGAACAGACTGGTGGTTTACAACACCATGTAAACAAAAAGTAAGAGCAAAAAGAGTTAATAATAAAATAAGAAAGAAAACGGATTGGATAAAAGGAAGTGAAAAAATTACACAAAAGTTAGAAAATATAAAAAATACTGAAGATACAATAGAATTAGTTGTATTTTCGATAAATAAAACAGAAATAACTATATTTTCAATAAATAAGATAGAAATAATTAAGAAAAAATTAGAACAATTATATAGTGAAGATCCATTAAAAGGATGGAAAAAACATAAAACTACTATAAAAATTGAATTAATAGATAAAAATAGCATAATAACCCAAAAACCATTAACATATAATTTTGATGATTTAAAAGAATTTAAAATGCATATAGATGAATTATTAGAGAAACAATATATACAAAAAAGTAATAGTAAACATAATAGCCCAGCATTTATAGTAAATAAACATAGTGAACAAAAAAGAGGAAAAAGTAGAATGGTTATTGATTATAGAAATTTAAATGCAAAAACAATAACTTATAATTACCCAATACCGAATAAGATATTAAAAATAAGACAAATACAAGGATATAATTATTTTAGTAAATTTGATTGCAAATCAGGATTTTACCATCTAAAGTTAGAAGAAGAATCTAAGGAATTAACCGCATTTACGGTACCACAAGGATTTTATGAATGGAATGTACTACCATTTGGATATAAAAATGCACCAGGTAGATATCAATATTTTATGGATAGTTATTTTAAACAACTACCTAATTGTATAGGATATATAGACGATATACTATTATATACAAAGACCAAAGAAGAACATTTAAAATTATTAGAACAATTTACGGATATAATAGAAAATTCAGGAATAAGTTTAAGTAAAAAGAAAGCTGAAATTATGAAAAATCAAATAGAATTTTTAGGAATACAAATAGATAAAAGTGGAGTAAAAATGCAACAACATATAGTACAAAAAATAGTAAATTCGAAAGAGGAATTGGATACGAAAAAGAAATTACAATCATTTTTAGGATTAGTAAACCAAGTAAGAGAATATATTCCAAAATTAGCAGAAAACTTAAAACCACTACAGAAAAAAATTAAAAAAGGATATAGAATATAACTATAATGAAGAAGATAAAAAACAAGTTCAAAAAATAAAAATACTTTGTAAAGAATTACCAAAATTACAATTTCCTGATGAAAATAGAAAATTTATATATATAGTAGAAGCAGATGCTAGTGAATATAGTTACGGAGGAGTACTTAAATATAAATATGAAGCAGAAAAAATAGAACACCATTGTAGATATTACTCAGGTACGTTCAACGAGACAGAAATAAAATGGAAAATAAATAGAAAAGAATTATGTTCATTATATAAATGTTTGTTAGCATTTGAGCCATATATTGTATATAACAAATTTATTGTGCGAACAGATAATACACAAGTACGCTGGTGGCTAACAAAGAAAATACAAAATTCAGTTACAACAAAAGAAATTCGGAGACTAGTATTAAATATATTAAATTTTACATTTACAATTGAAGTAATCAGTACTAACAAAAATGTTATTGCAGATTACATATCAAGACAAAGCTACACAGACTGATATTATAGAAGAAGATACTCTAGAAAAGATACTCAACACCCTAACTACGCTTTCAATAAAAGTGGACAGTATGGGTAATGAGATAGAAAAGCTAAAGACTAATGAAGGTAAACTAAAGTCTATAGCTACAAATCAGCTAACTCAGCAGTGTGCAGAGCTATGTCGATCGGAAGACATTAAAATTCCAGAGCTAGAAGGAGACGTTGGGATACTCCATAAAACCCATAACGTTTATCTATCTACTTCCGCAGGTACAAGCAAAGGAGCTAGTCGACCAAGATACCAGAACATGAATATGAATAAAATATTTGAAAAACCATATACCCCAAATACACCAAAAGATCCCATGTTTATACCCCCACAAATTACCACATACCGAGATAGTCTGAACCAAGATAAAAAAGTTTATAACTACACATCCCAAAAATACATAGAAAATATCTACAATATACAAACCTTTTTAAATAGCAACCCCAAAGCTACAAATGTCCAAGAACCAGATACAAATTATATAACCCAAAGATTGACTGGATATAATAAACTAATTGCCTTACCTAAAACCAAACCAAATATAGTTAAAACTTGCTACGAATATGGACTACTTAGTACTGTATATACCACGGACGGAACTGAGATATCCACTATACCAGAAATATATGAAGCATTTATCATTTTTAAAAGAATAACCAAAGGTACCCTGTTCTTTATAAAAATTTACGCGGCACCAGCAGAAATATTATTTGATGAAGTTAAAAAACCTATACAAGTTGTGAAGATAGGAATGACACGAGATATGATTATACCACAAGATATTATTTCACAACCAGAGATACCTAGAATCGAGATACCAAAATTTTATGCAAACAAGAGGATTATCGGATTATCTACAATTTTACAAGAGCTAGCAAATACATATTGCAAACAAAATCCCATATGGAACTACTATTCAAGAGATCATGTACTAATATATTCAAATTCAAAAGAGTTACGAGAAACAGATATGGAAACTATTAGGCAATGGATTATCACGTTGCTTAAACCAGAAACAGAACCTATTGCCAGAGCTATCAGAGAAAAATTTATTTCGGAAGAATTATTGACCAGATACTGCAAGACTATTGGACATAAATATCCAGATCACAGATGTTCAAAATGTAATGGAGGAGATAATGATGTCCCAGCAGTTCAGCTAGAATAAAAAGAGATAAAAACGCCAGCTGGAAAGATAAGACCAGAGCAATAATAGAGATACAGCAGATATGACAAAATAAACGAAAGACTTATTTGTAAATTAATTTACGTAGATTCAATGTGAATTTAATGTAAAGTTTGATTTTTTAGCCTTATAGGCTTAGGGTAGGTAGAATAGATAGAAGACTTTTAAGTCTAGACTTTTTAGTCTTTCTTTAATAAGTTTTTGTTTGTTTTAGTGGACAGATGTAAAACAATGTAAAGTTCGTCCATTCTATAAATAGAGAAAGCAGAAGACATTGCAAAGCAAGCTTTCATGCGTTGAAGCAAACATTCTCTCAAAGTCCACAATAAATATTTTTTGCTTAGTTAATTAAAAAACAGGTATATATCAATGGAAAAATCTATGGAGGAACAAAGCACAGAAATATCAAACCTACCAGAACAGGTATATTTATTTATGATTATGAATAGCTAAATTCATAATTCCCAACAATCATGATATGATAAAATAAATTCATGTTAGTTACTTTATAGTAGAATTATTCGAAGAATAATATGTTAAGAAGTTTATTAGCAAAGTGGAAACGGAGAAAGATCCCTAAGAACTATGTCATCCTAAAGGTGAAACCAATAAGGCAAGAAGCCGTGGTGGGGAGTAACCAGAGTAGAGGCGCTGTTTAAGGGAAAAGTATCCAGATTACCATGCTAATAGTGACCGAAGAACATGTTATTTAAGAATAATCTAGTATATAGTAATCTAAGATGACTATATTTTGTTATGTACATGGTTGAAGGGAATATTTTGAAAAAAGCAATTTTATGAAAATGAATAATTACTTATCTGATGTGATGGTAGATAAATTTAAAATACTTATTTTATATGCACTTAAAGATATAACTGTAGTAGATATAAGAAAAATCATATTAGAAAAAGCATTTGGTAAATATTACATGACTAGAGTAAATTATATACCACACATACCTAACTACTCTTACAAATACTTAGCATGATAAATTACATAGAATTTTTAGAAAAAGATATGAGAAACATACAACTACTAGAAAAACAGATGAAAAATATAGACAAATACATGGAAAATAAAGATATAAAATATCAATTTTAGAAAATAGACCATTTAGACTACCTTAAGGTTTTAATCTTATATATACTTAAAGACATAGAAATTAAAGATATTAAGAAAATAATATTAGAAGAAGTAATAAACTACGAAATTGAAACAATAAATGCGTTAGAACAGATATACGAAGACATTTACCCAGAAGGATATTATTCAGATCAAGAATGTGGATGTTAGAATATATAAGAAAAACTAGGGAAAACCAAAATAACCTAAATGATGAAATTGATTATAGAAATCGAATTAAAGAAATAATGGAGACTCTAAAAGAAAAGTTAATATGGATAGAAAAAACCTTAGAAAATTTAGAAAAAAGTACATGTGATAGTTTAGATAATTTAAAAAACTCACTACGAGAAGAACAACACAAGATAATAAATGACATAGAAAATCTAGAATTAGATATATACTACAGTACAGACAGGATAAATTATTATACAAAAATTTGTAACTCTGCAATTACCACAGGATAAAAGAATAAACCTAATAAATTAATGGATACATCTTA